>CM057452.1:724985000-726368750 GCA_016271365.2 Neoceratodus forsteri
CCCCTGTAGGAGAGGTAGAAGGACAGGCAAAAAAGAGATTATCCAGGGGAGCAGAGGCACTTGGCTTCATTTAGGAGGCAGGATTTCAATCATTGTTTGAAGATAATATGGGTGTCAAGGGAGTAAAGGGACATTGGGAGACTGTTCCACAAGGAGAGAGCAGCAACATTTAGTGCTTGACCTCAAATGGCAGTTAAGACTCTGTGGATTTCCATGCAGGGGACAGAGGTCACAAGCAAGTATCTTGATGGAGCACAGGTAACCAGTAGCAATGCATACCGAGAAGCATCCTTGCATCTAAGGGAGCTGTCAATAATGCAGCTCAAGGAGTAGTCAAAGCGAGCCAGCCCAGCATCTGATAAAGGAGGTAGTGGTGGGTGGAGTAAGGTGCCATGAGAGTGAAATGACAGACACTGTTGAAGGTGGAGATTAGGCATGAGTGAAGTGCCGAGGACACATGTGAGTAAATAAGGGAGTAGTAGTTAATAATAGGTAGAAAGTTCCCTTGAGCAATGGCCAGTCTGGCTTCACTGGTCAGAAACAGTTTTTAAGGAAGGCAGTATAGTGCAGTGGTTTAAGGCTGTGAGCTGCAAATCTGGTGACATCCAACAGATTAGACCTGGGTTTGTATCTCACAGCTTTCACTTGCATACTGTGTGACCCTGAGCAAGTCATTTAACTTCCCTGTGCTCCCAGGTCTCACCTGTAAAAAAGATTTCAGCTCAGTGTGCTACCCCTGGTTAAACAACTAAAAAAAAATAAATAAACAATAAACTGCCCCATGCTTATGGTTAATCTGATGTATGATATCAGAGACATGTTCCGCATGGGATAGGGAGGGGTCAAGGGTAACACCCAAGTATTTGAAAATGGGCACATTTTGTAGTGCAGTGCCATCAGGTGTCAGTACCAGGAGGGTGGAGCCAGACTTGGTGATGCTAGCTAGGTAGGGTCAAGCCACAAAAAGTATCAATTTGTTTTTTTTTTCTCATTGACAAAGAGCTGATGTGACTGGAACCAGGAGTGCACACAGCTAAGGTTATGGGACAAGATGATAGATATGTTATCTAGATTCTTGTCACTGTGATAGAGGATGAGGTCATCAGCATATAACAGGGCTTCACAAGTTAGACAGTCAGAGTGAAGGCAGTTAATAAACAGGGATAAGAGCAGCAAGTCGAGAATAGAGCCTTGAGGAACACCAGTAGTGACCATGAGGGCAGGGGAGCTGATAGGGCCAATGCATACTGATTAAGATCTCGCAGAATGGTAGCTTTTGAACCACTATGAGGTTTCAGATGAGCAGCCCAGTTTATGGAGGGTGGAGAGAAGTAAGGGGTGGTCAGTCAAGTCAAATGCCTTGGACAGATCCACAAAAACTGCACCTGCAGCCCTCCTCAAGTCCATGTCTCTATGAATGTGGTTTGTGAACAAGGCCAGGGCAGATGAAATGCAGTGGAGCTTGTGGAAACCATGTTGTAGGCAGGACATAATATTGTATTTATTGATGTGGTCAGTCAGTTGCCAGTTGATAATCCTTTCCATGAGTTTGCTAAGGTAGGGAAGCAGGGATATGGGCCTATAATTATCTGCTGACAGTGGATCCCCTGATTTAACAATAGGTACCACCCTCACATGCTTTGAGGAGTCATGCATGGTGGAGGTAATTAGTGCCAAATTGAAGATGAAGGTGAGGGAGTTTAGGATGGCAGGGGAGATTAGCTTGATCATGACTGGGAAAAGGCCATTGCTACCAGGACTGCTATAGCTTGGTAGACTCTTTAGAAGCTTGGCAGTGTCTTTGGAGGTGATAGCCCAAAAATAGAAAGGTGGGGTGTGAGAGTTTTCTGGTGGTGAGGTGGTGAACAGGTCAGAAAGGACCGGCACATAGCTGGTAGGAAGCTGGGTGCGGCATCTTACTAAGGTGGGCTGACAGGTCTGAGAACATTTTATTAAATGCCTGGGCAACCTCATTGGATCAGTTAGGTGGCAAGATGAAGTGTCCAGGTGGATGGCAGATGATTGGGTATTAGGGTGCAGTGGGAAGCTAATGTCACCCCAAAATAGTGTGGGTCCCTGAGGCAGTCCCTATGTTGGTTCTGGAAAAAGTCAATTTTTTTTTATCACATCTGTTTTTCTGTCCTGCTGTGGTACGATTGGCAGGGTCATCCAGCCACAGTCTCCCTCACCTGGAATGCAGCAGGCTCACTCACATGTTGGGGGGGTCTAGTACAGCCACTCCCCAACCCACTGGGAGGCCCCTCTATGCCTTCCCATGCCGGGCCAAGACCAGACCCCCCCCCAGTGCCATTCCATGACAGATCTCAAGGTGGCATGAGTGCAGCTATCAAGATGTTCGCTTGCACCCAGCCTTTTTCCTGCGTTATTGTCCCTTTGGAGTGCAGACGTGCAATGACATCAGATGCACAATATGCTGATGTCTGCCGTACTCCATCCTCAAGTGCACCAGCTCAGTTAGTGCCCCCAGTCATCACCAGGGGCTGCTACAGAGTGATGTAATCCTTCTGCCCTCCCTAGGGATAGGAGAGCAGTCCCGTGGATGCTCAATCTCATCCCTCCCCTGCTGACCCCTGATGACCCGAGCACATTTGTGAACCTGGGTTGGCAGCATGACCCAGGGTGTGGCATCCAGTGCCTCAACCCTCAGCACCACAGGGCCAGCCAAAAAGTCACATTTTTGAGCTAAGGCAGTCTGTTTACATCGGTCATGCAAGCGCCTGTAATTATTCCAGCTGGTAGGGGAAGGGGCCACTTTGTATTAGGATCACAGTCTGTCCATATTCCTCATCAAGGTCAGGAGGTCTTTAAAGACCCAACTTGTAAAGGCACGCTTAACTCTCTGGGTAGTGATGGGAAAGTGCTGATCTTGCAGCCATAGGAGAGCAGAAGTGAAAAATACCATTGCCTTGGACACATCAGAGAGAGCATAAAGGGCCAACCAGTCATGTGATGCTCTCATCCCAGTGGCAGCTCTCCTATGGCCAGGGCCCCTACTTTTCTGCTGCAAAGTGGGACCAAGTTCTGCGGCAAGACTACCATTTGCCGCAGAACTTCATGGCGGTTTGTAATTTCTGAGGAAGTTCTGAGGCACTAACAAACTACCACATCACAGTGACAGCTTGTCATCCTGACTTCATTTTCATGGCAGTTTGTATAGCAATCAGGATGGTGGAAAGCACAGTAACACTAGTGCAAAAAATAACAGACTTCTAAAAATAATGTTATGCCTAAAAAAGCAAAATAAATGTCTCTCCCTTAAGGTCCTAGCCTGTTGCATAAATGACATATGCAGAGGGGATCATATGTGATAATCTAGTTATTTCTATATGCATGCTATCTAACCCCTAATGAGGTTTCCACTGTCTATCACTTATATATTTGTATGTGCCTTCTACACCACTCATGAGGTTCCCACTGTGTATCACTTATACATTTATATGCAATCTGTAACATACATACAAATGTGTGTGCATGTGTGGTGAGAGAGACAGAGATACTGTGTGTGTATATATATATATATATATTTTTTTTTTTTTAATTTCCATCATCTTGCATCCTCATTCATACAGGTCCCATTGGAAATGGAATAGAGGAGTTACTGCAAAACTCATTTTTGATGTTAACCTGCTTTCCCTGACACACTGCATAACACCATCAGACCATGACATGCATGTGAACTGATTGTGAGATAGAGATATCCAGACCAGCACAATGTGTCCACCATGTGACAGAACACTGCACCATACCTTCCCAGGCTCCGAGCAATGATGTGTTCCACCAATCCTTGTGCTGCCCAGCCAGCTCCCAGAGCTAATCTCTGAAACTGAGTTGCCGGCACGGAAACACAGCATGCTACCCTCTGGCCCAACAGCTGTCTCTGCACACAACATTTCTCCATAACTTTTAGGTGATTCTATCAACCGATGACAATATGTAATCTATAACCCTGGCAAAAATGCATACAGTGCAATTATTTATTTAACAGGTCTATTCTTTCAACAGGTCTACACATTATTATATTCCACTTTTCTGGGCATAATTACTTTATTTTTCTTAAAAATGACAGTTAAATTCATTTTGCCAGTTATTCATTTCAGATGGCATCTCTATACCTTAAAGGCACAAATAGGTTTGTACAAAGTGAGGTATGGAATTAACAGGTCTGTGCTATTGACAAGGCTTTGTTTAAGTTGGCCCTAGTGCAATAATGTAAGACTGAAAATTGTATTAGGCTGTAGTGCAGGTTGAGCAAATATCACCATGCCTGATGTGCAGCCACTGTCTCTGGCAGTGGGAGCTGTGGTAGATAAGTGACTGTTCATTTCTGTTGCAGATTGTAGCCATTTCATTAGCTAATGTATGATGTTATAGCAATGATAACATCACATTCTGAGTATATGGGGGTTTAGGATATAAAAAGAGGGGAAGGGAACCAGATTCTATGGAAAAACAGAAATATTAATAAAAAATCAACAAGAAGAGTGAATTCTGCGGCACCGCAGAAGTTCTGCGGTAGATTGCAAGTTCTATGCTAAAATTCAGCGGCCGCAGAATTCTAGGAGCCTTGCCTATGGCTTTCCCTTTTCATCCACCTTAATTCAATAAAAATGTAATTAATATGCAGTATTTCTACCTTATCATTTGTAGCATCTGATTTTTTAGAGAGTCTGGAATATTTCTGCCAAGTTTCTGCCTGTAATCTGAGATGATGCTAGAGGCAGAGATGTGGCAAGCTGCACCGAGGCATACCCCACCTCAGATGCCTGACAAGCAAGTTAAGAGGTCAAAGGCCCAGGGCTCAGGCTCCAACTAATCCACTACTTCCACTGCGGTGTCTACCCTTCTAACAGAAGAGCATTTTCATAAGGAACTGGAACCTTTCAAGAACTCTCTTCAAGAGAGAACCAACCACTTAAAATCACTTAGAGGGGACCTTGGTGATCTGGGCAGAAGAGTTGGGAATGTTGAAGCCCACACTCTATCTCTGGAAAAGTGACAGGCCATGCGGACTCTGATACCACTCAGCTGCAGCATAGAATTCTTAAATTAGAGAACAAACTTGTAGATTTGGAGGGGAGAAGCCACTGCAATAATTTATTTTTGGACTGCTGGAGGTAGAAGAAGGGGCCACACTGATTCATTCTGCTCAGAAGTTTCTTGAAAAGGTGGCTGGCCCTTCTCCGAATGGTCCTGTGTATGTTGTGGAATGGGCTCACTGCTTTTTGTGCCTCATGTCCCCAACTGGTTCCCCTCCTTGTCCCTTCATGTTTAAACTATTAAACTTCTTGGATAAGCAGCATGTCCTCCAAAAAGTTGGGGACCTGAAGGCGATACTATGGGAAGGCAATAAACCATGGCTCAGTCAGGACCTTTGGATTGGGACTCACCAGAAAAGTGTTGCATTCCATCCCAAGGTGGCCAAGATAATTGCCACAGGGATTAAATTCAAGATGCTCTACACTGAACAGCTTCAGGTACTGCTTGATAACGAGTTGCACAGTGGAGAATGCCACTCGGCATCTCAAGCTTCTGCTTCCTGAATGGTTAAAAGACTGGTGATATCTACACGCTTAATGGGTACTATTTCTCTGGCCCAAATGTCAACCCCATAAGGAGCTGAGTGAAGTTTCATGGAGAATTAATGGTTATTGCTTTTTCCTGGATTCTGCTCTTCTTGTACCGAGTGGATTCTGACTCTGTTTAATGTCTTTTTTGACTGTCTGCCATTAAAATTCCTTTCAACAGTGTTCCTGTTTATGTACAGAGAGTTCCTACTGTCATTACTTGCCCCTCCTTGGTGACTTGATGGTTGTACTACCTCATCTATTTGGTGGTATTACATCCTTTTGCAGTGGACTCTAAGCCCTAGCCCTGGATTTATGGAAGAGTTGGTCTCTTCTCTGATACTCTGTTTGTTGACATCTTGTCTCTTCGCCATTGGTTGGAGCTACGTTGTCCTCAATTTTCAGTTAGAGACTCTATTTGGGAAAGGGAAGGACTGTTTCTAACCTACTGGACTGTTCCCTGGGTTAGTGTACTTCTACCCTGTTATTAGTACCGAATCGAGATGCGACTGATCTTGATGGAAATCTACACTTCTCGACTGCTGTCCACTACATGCTGTCTGTCCATTTGCTATCAATCTTGTGGACCTTTTGATGGGCACCGCTTTCCAGGAATATGGCTGATGGTAATGGAACCCCCCAAATTGGGCTGGAATGCTGTCTTTGTCCTTGGATCCTGCAATCTTGATGACCTTCAGATGGGTGAGTGACTTTCACTGGGCTTTTGTGCAGGTGGGATCTCCTCTCTCTCCCTTCTTTATTCAGGGGGAGGGCTCCACCCGTACTCTGAACCCAGTGTTATGTGACAATTGTTATCCCTCCTTGCTACATATGTAGGACTGCTATGTTTACTGACAGGTTGCCCTGATGACCTGGGATCATAGCTTTCTACCTTTGTTGCAAAGTTGGCAATGTATATTAATTGTTTTTTATGTTCTATTCTTATGTCTGCGTTTATGCTGTTTTAACTATGACATTGTCTTATTCTGTATTAATAATTGGTGTTGGACTTTTTTATCTGGTAGAATACATAGTGATGTGTTGCACGGGGAGGGTGGATGGGTATAGTGCCATGGCTGGTGAGAGCTTCATGCACTAGTTCATTACAGGAATTGGAGTTAAACAATGTTGGGCAGGAGGCTGTTGTGGGTGGTCGGATTGGGATATGTTTGTACTCATGTTATTGTTGTTCTTGCTGCTTGAGAGTTATAGGTCTGTGTATTTCTGGGGTGAGAGAGAGTGTTAGGATGGGGACTTTTCAGGTTCATGTTGTTGCTGTTAATATTATTGTTCACTTTTTGGGATATGGGGAGGGCTGGTAGGTTTTTTTATGGGGTGTATTTTCTGATACAGATTGCCTGTTTTGATCTCATGTTTGGTGGGATGTTTGGGTAGAGGGTGGGGGGGGGTGTTAGGTTGGGGTTTTTCTCCGAGGACTGGCTGATATCATACCTGGGTTCTTGGGTCCTTGTAGTGGGGTTTGTTCATTTTTCCGACTCTGTCTTACAGCATATTATGGCCCACTTTAAGTATTGTTCATGGAATATAAAAGGGGCCTAGTCTCCGACAAAACATACTAAAGTACTGGTACACCTTCATTATTTGCAGGTTAATGTGGACTTTCTCCAAGAAACCCTCCTTCCCCCAGCCCAGGTTCAGTTGTTTAGATGCTCCTGGGATGGACAGGCACTTGGCTCAGGAACAGATTCTAGTAAGAGAGGCATGGCTATTTTGGTATCCAGGTTTGTCCCATTCTGTCTCCTCCAGGATGTGACTAATCCTTAGGGCAGATACATCTTTGTGAGTGCTCTACTAACACATCTGGAGGTGATTTGGGGATCTGTTTATTAGCCTAATATGGAAGACCCCCTCCTTCTTTCCCCCAGCTCATCTCCACATTGTCCCCATTAGTCTCTCTCCCCATGATTCTCACTTGGGACTGGAATTTGGTTTTAGATAATAACTTGGACAGGACCATGGGACATGGTCAAGTTCTCACCCTAAACCAACTTGCACTGCGGGCCCTTATAGACTCTTTAGGGCTTGTGGACCATGAAGGACTTTACACTCAGTCACAAAAGAATATTTATTTCACTCTGTTCCACATAATTATTTTTTCCACATTTATTTTTTTCTGAGTATTGAAGCACTGCCAGGTGTTGTTTTGAGCCATTATGGTGGTGTCTGACCATCACCCAGCTGTGTTACAGGTTAACCTAGCTCCTTCTCTGGTACAAGACAAAATATGACACTTTAACAATCAGTTATTGAGACTCCCTGAGGTGGATGAATGGCTACAATACTTTATCCCTGACTTTTTCAGTCTCAGTTCACCTACAATGCCAAAGCTTGACATCCTTTGGGGCTTGTTTACATGCGCCCTTTGGGGCAAAATTATTTGGCTTGCTACATAAATGGAAGAGAAAGCTATCCCAGGTCTCCTCTTCTCTTTTGTTGCAGATTACAGTTGTTAAATGGGAACTCTCCAATGCTTCCCCACAGTCAGAATGGGAGTATCTTGAGGCCCTTCAGGCCCAGTATAATACCTTGCTTGGAGATATATCTGAACATCTCCTTTTGAGGACTAGAGCCAAGTATTTTGACCAAGGTGAGAAAGACAGAAAGTTCCTCACCCTGTGCTTGAGTACTCAACAAGTGGACAGGATTGTTCTGTCCCTCAGGTCAGATTCCAGCCACCTTGTCACCTCACCTACAGATATTGTCTCACAAGTTCAGGTTTTTTACTGCTCTTTATATGATGCTCCTCAAGATCCCTTAGATCTTTCCCTTTTTGACACCTCCCTTCAGGATTTGGATCTGCCTTCACTGGGGGATGTGCAGGCTGAACTGTTAAACATTCAGTTGATCTTATCTGAGGTTTACAGGGTGATAGACTCTTTAGCCCCCTATAAGTTCCCCTGATCGGTTGGCTTTTCTTCAGATTTCTAAAAGAAATTCAAAGAGCTGTTAGCACCACACCTTATGGACTTGTTCCAATATGTCTCATTTACAGCCACTATTATAGTAGTCCTGCCTAAACCAGACCCAGATCACTTATTGGTCTCTAATTATAGACCCATATCTTTAATTAATGTTGATTTAACAATCCTGGCTAAAATCCTGCCACTAGGTTAAATTCTGTCATGGACTGTCAGCTCAGTAGGCAGCAGGTGGGATTTGTGTCAGGTAGACTGTCCACTGACCACCTTTGGAAACTCTTGCATCTTATCTCAGCATTCTGGGACTCTCCCATCCTCTTGGTTTTGGTTTCCCAGGATGTGGAGAAAACCTTTGCTAGAGTCTCCTGGGACTACTAGTTCCACCTGCTCTCTAGATATGGTTTTCCTCCAGAATTCATTTGTTGGCTTAAGGTGCTTTACACTGGCCCCAGGGCACACATGCTTTGTAATGGGGTATTATCCGACTCATTCCCCTTGCAGCAAGGAACACATCAGGGCTGTCCCTTATCCTCATTTTTATTTAACCTGTACAGTACCTTGCACCATTGATCAAGAAAATTAATCTGTCCCCTCAGGTTCATGGTATCCGTTTAGGCCCATCGCAATATAAACTATCTGTTTACGCAGACAATGATGATATTCTTCTTCATGTTACATCCCCTTCTATTTCATTACCAGCTGATTTGGATATTATAACCCAATTCGGCACCATTTCCAACTACATGCTAAACTGTTCCAAAACAGAGGTTATGTCCTTGAATGTAGCTGCTACTCGGGCTACTGTGGAGAACCTGGGCCTTCTTTGGGTTAAGGACAAACAAATACTTGTGAACATATCTTAGTAACGATCCATTGAAACTGAAACAGTGTAATCTGCTCTTAATCAAATTCTGGTTGACCTAGATTGATGGTCCTTATTGCCTTTGCTCTGTGGGGTGGTTTGAATATCCTTAAAATGAATGTTCTCCCCTGGCTTTTATATCCTCTCAAAATGCTTAACCTGGCTCTGCCCAAGAGTTGGTTCCTTCCTATCTGTAGACTTTTCTTTAAATTTATGTGGTTGGGGGAAACCCCCTTAGAGGGGTCTGGCTATGCTTATGAGAACAAGAGAGGCTAGTGGTTTAAAGATCCCCAATGTCTACCTTTATTATTTGGCCATTGACTGCTCCCGCTACTTTTCCTGGTTTCGTCCTGCCTTAGGGATGCCAGATTCCATTTATGTTCCCCACTGGCTGGATATTGAGTGCTCACTGTGTTCCCAGTTAGGCTGGAACCCTTGTGCCCTGCTATGTGCTGCCTCCCCAAACATTCTTGGATCTTTAAAAGACACTCCTATAGGACATTCTCTTTATGTTCAATAATCAGTTATGTCTCTTGTTAAATCTGGACCCCTATCAAGACACTACTCAACCCATTTTGGGGAATCCTAACTTGAAAATTGCTGGGCAGATGTCGACCTGGCTGGCCTCACTCTCTCTGATGTCTTTGTCTGTTGATCATCTGGTGCATGCTGACAAGCTTATTACCTTTTCCGAGGCCTGACAGAAATTCAGTTGGCTCCCGTCCATGTGTTTCAAGTACCTCCAACTGAGGCACATGTTGCTTCATCATTCTGGTGCTGTTATGTGGCCCTTTGTGTTGGTCACCCCTGCATCTCACACTATAGCCTTTTATCATGCATGGTTGCAGGAGCTTCTTGCTGAGAAGGAGCTTAGTTTTTTTTTCACTCCTGGGATCAGGCTCTTCCTGACTAGCCCTGCATCTGGAAGGCTATTTATAAGCACATTAAATGGGGCAAATATTTTTCATGTGGTTCCAAATTTTACACAACATGTTTTGTGCCCTGATTAAACTTGGTTTGATTATAGAATGGGTAAGCTGGAGTCGGACTTATGTACCAGGTGCCAGAGGGAGCAAGGTTCACTACTTCACAATTTTTTGACCTATGAAAAGGTTGTGCCTTTTTGGGAGGATTTTAAACAGCACCTGGATCCTTTGTTGGGGCTTGACCAGGTATTCACACTGAAGATTTGCATTCTGGGAGATTTTGCTGAGGCCTTAATTTGTAATCAGAAAGCACATATTGCTTCAATATCGGCCTGTGCCCGGAAAGTTATTCTTCAACACTGGTGCAAACAGACTGCCACTACTTATGTGGAATGGTATCAGGAAATGCTTTTTGCCTTGGAGGCTGAATATATTATTGAAATATGTCAGACTCCAAGATAAAATACACTCAGGTATGGGAATCTCTTTTTGTCCTATTGACCCTTGGTGCTGGGTGATGGTCAGTTACTTCGGGCTATAATGCCTTGTTGCCCTGGGTAAGGTTGGGATGGGTTGTGCCTTGAGGTTGGGATATTGCTGGGCACCACCTACAACCTTGCCTGGAGGAGATCAGTCTCTCAGATGCTTATCTTTTACCCTCCAGCTAGCCCAACAACAACCCAGACTCTGCTTCAGTAAGCATTTTTTGGCATTTTGTGAAGTATCAACATGGCTGCACTGCCAGGCTGGCTCAAGAATTTTATTTGTGCAGGTAGGTGTTATACTGAAACAGTACACATGTGACTTTTATGTACATAAGAGCTTTGTCGGTGGTGCCATTAACCATACATTAAATATTCATGGTAAGTAAATGTGATCATTGTTTATTTTGTTTTGGGGGGAACCATCCAAAGTGGTTCTTAAAAGAGCATTTTTTGTTTGTTTGTGTAAGCAGCAATAATATCCAACAGGGTGGGCAGTATTGGGAAATACCAGAATACCCAGGGCATAATGAGGCCTGTTGTCTCAAGTGGAATGCCTTATAGACCCTGTAAGGTCTGGTATTTCAAAATACCACCCACCCTGGAGGGTATTGTTGCACTTAGAAAATGGGCACAGTACTTTTTATGCTTAAAAGAATATGTTTTATGCTTATATGTGAATAGTTTTAGTGTTCTGATCTTTTTTTGTTGATGAAATATTTCATCTGTCTGCATTTGGATGCTGCTTTTTTATTTTACATAAGGATTTATGTTCTAATGAAGCTTCCATAATTTGACCTGGTTGTGTTGGTTTCATGCCCTCCCCGACATGAGCAGTCCTAGGAGTCGATTTACAACTGTTTAGTATTATTATTATTATATATATTTATTGCACCTTTGTGTTAGTGGTGATAGGTATTCTCTACTATCACAATTTCAGTTATTAATTGGGGAGTCTGAGGTAAGAGCAGTGGTGGCATTTGGGAGAGTTTGGTGAAGGAATGGTGGAGGTGGTTGGGTGAATTAAAAGGGAAGCCTGCTCTGCAGCGATAACTTTCTTTTGTGAAGCTTTTTTTTCCTTCCTCTGTGCTACTGATGCTGTGATACAGTTGGCTCCTTTGAAGTGCTGCTGTGTATGAGAGCATCACTTTTCTCATGTTCTGTACCACTGATGGACATCTATCTCTGGTATGGAAGTTGAAGAAAGTCTTGCTGCTCTATGGAAGGTAGCATGCTATGTATGTCTTGTGGTTTAGAAACTGACAATTGAGTAACTGCTTTTTTTCTCTCATTTATTTCCGACTTTTTGTTTGGCTGCTGTTTTCTTTTACCTGAAGAAAAGAGATGTGGAGGCAGTGTTGGCCTGAGTGGCTCGCTAAGCGGGGCAGAAAAAATGGTGCCTTGTATGTTTGAAAATTCGGAATCCAAAGAATATTGCTCTATCAAAAAAGAAATGCATAACCGGTTGACCTTTCAGCAAATCAGGTTGCTTTATTTTGAAAGCCCATTTTCTAACTGTTTTTAGATCTTTATAGTAGAAAGATAAAACAGAAACTCATTTAAGTAAGTGCTGCACAGTGTGTAACTCTATGACAGTAGTAAATGCTTCAATGCTTGTTGGAAGTCTGAAATGAAAATTTCATAGAGCCTTCCTCAGACAAGTGAAACTCATCTTTCAGAAACAGATGATCATGTCTGTACATTATTAATGGATGTCTTATAACCCCCATACCCTTATCCTTAAAGAAAGCTAGAACTTGGAGGTTCAACTTTTTGTAATTTTGATCCAAGCCTGGAGTATAACAAATACTTTTTCAAACTCTGCACTGTATCATATCTGAGTATAGAATCTGGCACTTAGGGAATATCACCATTATCTCTATAAGGTCTGATTTTTCTGTCAGAATCAAATCTAGCCCATTTCTGTGTTCTGAATCATTACCTCCAACTCCAACATGTATGATGAACACATGGGAGGAGAGTGCACATAATACTTAAAAATTCATGTTTAACCTTTTAACTATTGATTATTAATGAAATTAATATTTTAAACAGACTGCTTATCTAGCAGGGTGTCTGAAAGGACCAAGGCTGGTGAGTCATTTCTTCTGGGCACTATTTGCACCAATATGAATAAAGTATACATTTTTATGGCTGCAAGGTGATGTCACCATGCTGATGGATTGCTAGGAGCAGAGAGAGAGAGAGAGAGAGAGAGAGAGAGAGAGAAGGGAATCTGGAAGTATGTAACCAGATATCTTGCCTGTGTACTTTCACAGGTGCTGTCAGTGCTGTTGCATTGCTTCTGTAGTGGCCCTCCCCTCTGCAGCCACACTAGTCCCTCCTCTCAGTGAGAACCCTATTTTATAGCTATCCATCACTTCTGCAAGAGTCCACCGTGCCCAAGATGGCCACCATGAGATTCATGTGCATGCATGAGTATCACAGCCATGATGCACATGAGTAAATTAATAAATACACTGATGTGCATAGCCATCAGATTAATGCATAGCAGCCATCTTCACTCTAACCAGAGTTTTTTCTATTTGGTGGTGGTGGTGGTGTCACTATGGACAGACTGTGTTATAAAACAGGTTATTGATTTATGTTGTTTTAAAATTGTAGGCAGCTGGTAACACAAGTTTACTGCATCAATAATGATATGTGAAATTTAATGTCTTGACAGAGATATGCTAAGGGTTCAAGATTGTAAAACCAGATCTGAACCATTTGAAACATGATTCTAAGTACTGCTGTAGTAATGTCTAGGTTCTCCTATATTTAGTTACAGACAATTTCACCAAAATAACCCACTACTGTTCTATATATACAGTAGTAGCCACAGATATTGCCAGCTATTTCCAGATATTTTGAGAAATTTTTACAGTTTCTCTCTGCTGCCCCTTCTGTGGAAATGCAGAAAACAGGAGATTTCTCTAGAAATATCACAGCAATCTCAGGAAATAGCTGTCAATGTCTGTGGTTACTACTGTAATGTGAGGCTGCAAAATAATGGTTATTATACAGGCAGCACGCCCTGGCTGTTCTGTACTGCATGAATGAATATCTGGCCATGGTAGCACCACACATAGTACATATGCACAGCACTGCCACAGATCCCTACTGGCAACTGACTCCCAGGAGAGAAAGGAGACAGCATGTCTCAAAATGAAGTAGAGCCATAGCTTCTAGGAGACATTGGGCAGGATTCATGAACCCCGTGAAAGTCCTGCAGCTGCAGCAAAACTTTGGCACCAAAGGGTGGCCACTTGCAGAACCACAGGTGTCCCACAGTGGCGGATATTCACACAGGTGGAGCTGGATTATGACCGGCCCCATGACTTACTGCTGCTTGCAGGTGGTGTTGCTAGGGGGATCGCCGCAGCTGTGGAGAGTTGCTATGGCCAGTGGGAGCAGCTGTAATGCCCTCTGCAACTGCTGCAGCTGTGAATCGCATGCACTGCTGCCACGGGTGATTGCTGTCCACCACTGGGGTTGTGGAGTGGGACTTAGCTCCCGATCGGTTTGTGAATCCTGCCCATATTCAGCAACCAGCATTCTCATGACAACTATTGCATGCAAAATACTAAGTGGCCATTTGCATGTCATTTTTTGGCCACTATCAGCTCTTCATACTGTTTCCATGCACAAAAGCATGAAGCCATTGTACAGAGCCTTGGCTGATGTCCACCCTAACTGGAGCCCTGCCAACCTATGCATTACAATTTCATAAAAAGTCCTAAGAAGACAGAAAGTGTTTAGGTTCAGTAAAGTAAATAACAAGTATAACTAGAATGTGCTCTATGTCCAGAGGAAGAAACGAACTGAGGCCCAACTCTTGGGTTTTTCTTTCAGTTAAAAAGTATTTTTATTACAGATTCTTGTTAAAAATTATACAGGTACATCACCCCCAGGGTGTACTAAGAACACACGATGATTGTTTTGCACCCCTTTGGTTGCTTTTTCAAGGGATCTGTTCTTAGTAAAAATTCACCCTTATTTATATTAGTGCATAATCACATATAATGTGCAAATGTTATAAAAAATGTGCTAATGTTATAAAAAAACACCTCAACCGGCCCACAATCTCAGTGTCAGGGTACTGTTTGGAGCTGGTGCGAGCTCGGTACTGTCTGTTCTGAGCGTACCACCGACAGCCCTTCCACAGCTGCGCCTCCCTGCTGCCTGCCTTCTCACATCCCTTATTATCACCTCCATCTGGAAGGTGGCACTGGCCATGTCCCTGGCTGGTGTTCCCCCCCGGGTGGCTGTTCTCCTGTTCCCCCATCTGTTGCTGGTGCTGCCCCTGCACTGGGTTCACCTCCGGCTGTTCACCTGTGGCTGTCCTGCCTCTTGCCACTGCCCTCCATCCACTGTGGCACTCTCAGGCCCTATCACACACACTGGCATGGGCACACCCACTCCTACCCTCACTCAGGCACACCTCTAGGGGGCCCTGTCCTACTCCTAGCCACTCCTGTACCCTGCTTCCTGTCTTGCCTCCCTGGCACTGTCTCCACGCTCCCACCTATGGCTTCCATGTGGCGCATTCTTCCTCCCCTCTCTTGCTCCCTTTTATTTTGTCTCATTTCCACTGTCGCACAACTTCCACTTTCTCAGCTATTGCACACATCTCATGCTGTTGAATATCGCACTGTGCATGTTATTCCTGGTTCTGCCACCTGCAGTTGTGCATGTATTCATTACTGTTGCGCTCTGGTGCATTGCTTATTGTGCTGTGCAGCCAGCTCCCACTGAATATCACACCATGGTGCATTTCCACACTTGTGCTGGCACATCCCTGTTGCGCATGGCGCATCTGCTATAAATATATCACCCTAGGTGTTTATGATGTTTGAGCTCTTGTCCTTTACAAGAATGCTTTTCAGACATATGAGGAGGGTACTAATACACTGCTACTCCACTAACACTTGCAAACAATAAAGTGCTACGGAAAATGAGTTAAGCAAGTTACCATTATCATTCCTGTTTTTTTTATCTCTAAATGTATCCATTTAGGGACAAAATGGTGAATCATTAATTATTCTGTGTTGTATAAAACTACAATGTTCCAGATTATTGTAGTATTTTATATTTTTATTTAGCATCTATGACTTTCTTACCTTAGAGAAAAGGTAATCCTTTCAGTTTATAAGCACAGTGTGAATTCAATAACAGGCAGCAGCCCATAGAAAAATAATTGTTAAATTGATTTTTTTTTCAGTCATCATCAGTAAATCATTATGCTGAGGTCATCTACCTCACTATTTGTCTTCTTTTTTCCAGCAAAAGCTATGTCAGTGAGGAAGTAAAATCTGTTTATGAGCGTGAGTCAACATTTTGTTTTTAAATGCATCTGATGTTACCTCTTCAAGGTACTTTTAACATGGTTGATCTTAAGCTAGTAACTTAAATCATTGTTTTAAACATTTTAACTGTAATCATATTTATCAATTATTTCTTAGCTGTACAGTCAGCAGCTTATGGTTTGCACTTACAATATTATACTGTGCATTATTAACTTGTTTGCACTGATACCAACAGAGAAGTCATGGTAAGTAGGGGTTTTTATTGGGGCACTTTTTACATAGTGTTATTTTTTTCTTTAGACTACATGATAGCCTCAAGTGTCATACAAGTCCCTTTACCAAGGGACAAAAGGGATAATTGGACCTTTTCTTTGTTAACTAGTCCCCCTAGCTCCAACTATGTTAGCCTTTCGGGTGCACATTATAAAACCTTGGCATATAACACTGGACTCTTTATTAGGAAGCCAGTGCTAGTTCGCTTCTTGACTGACATGTGCCTTGTGCCTTGTTTCTTTCTAATGAGTTTGTTGATGCTGTCTGGGGATTTTTAGATTAATCCAGGCCCCCCTGCTGCCTTCTTTGGAAAAAACATGGATTATTTTACATCTCTGGGGGACGAGGCTAAAAATTGTTCATTTCAATGCCAGAAGCATTGCTTCTAAACTGCACAAAACAGAGGCCTGGGTAAACTATTATTTATTTAGTTTTTGTTTACTGTATAAGTACACTAGCCAACACAATGACTATTTTCAGGTATGACCCGGGAGAGTACAACATAAATGAACAGGTACAAGAACATTATTAACAGGGAGAGAAGCAAACAAAAAATCATGCAAATGTACACAATGTAAAACCTTGAAAGAACTTATTCAACATAACAGAGGTAGTAGGTAGCATTGCAGGTTCTCACATGGTGAAAAACAGATTTAACATGGTACAACTGGAGGGAAACATAAAGTACAACAGTAAGCCATGGTGGGCAAGACAAGAAGCAATTGTTGAGGGGATAAATAAAGGATAAGTCAAGCAAATACAGTTTGCAGAGAATCGGGTATCAGGTCTAACTCTGAAAAATAAGGTCTATAGGATTAAAGTGGAGGAGGAGGGCAGGAGAAGACAGTAGGGTAATATTATGAGAAGAGGCTTAGGGAAAGGAAGACAGAGTAGAATGGGTAAGGGTGAGAAGGTGAATGATCAGGCAAGAGAGAGACAGGACAGAGGGATCATAGCAGGGAGCAGGAGTAGGGAAGGACATGTATTGGAGGGAGGTGAGAAAGTAGAGGACCAGGCAAGAAAGAGATAAGGCAGAGAGATCATAACATGAAAGAGTTAGAGCGAAGATACAGGAAGAGGGAGATAGAGATTTGAGAGATAGGAGCAACAACATGGACAGGCAAGTCTATAGGACTTAGGAAAACAAGGTCTGGATATAAACAGAGAGGAACAGAAGAGGAATGAGAGAGCACTGGGGCATGTAATATAATCAGGACCATCAGGTGGGATCAAAGCAGGTGCAGGGGCCAGTACGCGATAGATAACAGCAAAGCTCATTTTTAAAATACCGATGAGATCCAGCCGATTTGAGTTCAGGGGAAAGAGTGTTCCAGAACAGGGGAGCTGCACACTTGGAAGCCCCAGTGCCTTTTGTGGTAGAGCATCTTGGAACTTGGTGTAGAGAGTTGTCAGCAGACCTCAGACCGTGAGGGACTGAGTGGGGAATTAGAAGCTCTGCCAGAGATTTAGGGGGATTCGAGCCTTACAACAGAATCAGTAAGGGAACCAAAATAATGTTGTCTTGTTGCCAAGTGGGAGGGCCATCCTAGGTCATCATAAAGCTGACAGCGGTGCTTTTGTGTTGAGGAGGAGGATGCATATTGACATATGTTATTGTAAGTGACATCCCATTTCTGAAGGGCAGTTTTGTGAGCACTAGAGAGGATGGGGGCACTGTAGGTTAGGAAAGGTAGCAGAACACCCCTAGCAATGGCTTTTTTTTTAGCAGATGGCATTAGCAAGTAACCCTATTTATATGCAGCACCAAGTTTGCTATTTACAGCCTTGCAGATGGATTGAATGTGCAGGCTCAGATCAAGGGATTGGTTGAGCAGGACACCAAGATAGTTAAAGGATGAGACAGTTTCAAGTTTTGTATCACCTAGATCATGGACTGTAAGGGAGGAGGGGCACCTATGAAGTTTAGGGGCAGAGCCAAAAAGCATGGCCTTGGTTTTCGTCATGTTTAGGACCAGTTTGTGTTCGTACATCCAGTTCTGAATATTTTTGAAATCAGTTGAGAGTGCTGAGTTTAGAATCTCCACTTTGTTATTGCTGGTATAAATGACAAGATCATCTGCATACAAGAGAGATGAGCAACTTTTCAGTGCACAGGAGACATTATTAATAAAGAGAGAGAAAAGGAGAGGACCCAGGATGGAGCCTTGAGGAACCCCCACGTCTACTGAGGCAGACTCGGAAATGGCTGAATTAAATTTCACTGCTTGTGACCTATCGTATAGATAGCTGCTAAACCAGCGTACAACTGGAGAGGAGAAGCCCAGGCCATGCAAGCAGGATAGGAGTAGGGGGTGGTCCACAAGGTCAAAGGCCTTGGTAAGGTCTATAAATACAGCACCAGTGAGTCTGCCTGAGTCCATGTTTGAGAGAATATCTGAGGTAAGTTTCAATAGTGCATTAGATGTGCTATGGTTTTTTTTGGAAACCATGTTGGGCATCAGATAGGATACCCCACTTTGAGAGAAAGTCACATGTTTGGATAGCGACTGCCTTTTCAAGTAGTTTGGACAAAACTGAGAGAATAGCAATAGGTCTGTAATTATTAATATCTTTTTTGTCCCCTTTTTTAAATGCAGGAGTTATTCAAGCAAATTTCCAAAGGACTGGGACAGTGCCAGTGATCAGGGATAGTGTATATATTTTCGCCAGTGGTGAGGCTATGTAGGCAGCAGCAAGTCTGAGTAAATGGGGTTTGAGGAGGTCAGACCCGACACTAGTGTTGCCAGATATGGATAAGAGAAGTTTAAAGACCTCTTGTGCAGTAATCTCCTTAAAGTAAAAGGGAGGAGTATGCAGAGATATCTGAGGACCTGTAAAGGAGTCAAGTGCTCTTAGGGGCTCACTGACCTGCAGGGGAGAGGTCTGTGGTGGGAAGGCAGAGGTATACAGAGACAGATCTGAGAATTTCTGGTTTAGACCATTTGCAATGGTCTTCAGATCATTACAGTGCACCCCATTTAGTATCATATCCTTGCGGGTATGGGACTGGGAGGATCCCAAGAAGGTTTTGATATGGGCCCTAAATTTCCTAGAGTCCAATGCTGAGCTCACGAGCAGGTCCTGACAGTATTCACTTTTGGCTAATCTTATTTTCCTTTTACAGAGATTTCTACAGGCTCTATAAGTGTTAAAATCATCCATATGCCTGGTTTGTTTGAAACACTTCCATAGCTTATCCCTTTGACGTAGTTCAATCAGGAGGTCCTTGTGTAGCCACTTGGTTTGCTTGCCTGTTACTCTCCTGGTTATCTTGGGGGCATGCCTTGATTGGATAGCAGTGAATTTTTTGAGAAAAATGTGCAGAGCCTCTTCAACACTGTTTGTGCAGTAGATATCAGACCAATCTACATAAGAAATGTCCTGAAGGAACACCTTTTTCATTGAGCTGTCCAAAATTTGTGAAGGTAACGTAACAAGGTGGAGGAGGTGGTGGGGCTCCTGAGGCTCACATGCAGAAAATCAGAGTATGGTCTGTGATAGCATCTGCAAGGATCCCTGTAGATATCATATGCTCAGGCCGGGTTGTAAGTAACCAGTCTATGAGGGTACCAGTTTGGGTTGGATTTGGGGCCCTGGTTGGTTCAGTAATCATCTGATGTAGGTTATAGGTGTTGGTAACTGATACCAAGGAACTATGAGCAGGACCCAGCCAATTTAGATTAATATCCCCAAGAATTATAGCCTCATTTTGGTTTATATTTGAAAAAGTCTTGTAGGGTAGATCTTGTAATCCAGTCAGGCCACCAGAGAGAGGATTATAGGCACAGATGATATGGAGCTTCTTTGCTCCTAATGTAACAGTTACATGTAGATGTTCACAGAGCTCAAAAGAGGCCTGGTCAATGACAGTTTTTAGGCTGAGGTGAGATCTGTGATAGATGGCCACACCACCGCCGCGCTTGGTTTTTAACCTATCACTTCATATCAGGGAGTAGTTGGCAATTTTGCAGAGAGTGTCAGGTATACTGGGTTTTAGCCACATTTCAGAGAGGCAGAGGATGTCAGGGTTGTAATCTTTCATCCATACCTCCAGTTCATCCTTGTGGCATGTTAGACTCCTGATGTTCATGTGGGCAATAAGGAGCCCTTTCTTTGGAAGACCAGATCATGCTTTGGCAGTAAGGTGAGTGAGAGGGCCAGGAATTGACCTCAGTGTGACCTGCTATAAGGAGCAAAAGCAGTGCCAAGAGATAGAGCCTTACCGAGTGAGGGATTTGCACATGAACAAACCTCCTACTCCACTTTTGATGGCCAAGGAGCATATAATAGGTACAGCCCTTAGGGTACAGGATAAAGTGCCAAGTAGCTACCGGCCTGAGTTTTGTAACAATTGAGTTGGAGAAGCTAAAATCCTGGGTATCGGACCCCATACTAAGATTGTCACTGGAATTAAGGAGTGACACTATATTCATACTGAATAGAGCAAGTATGATAAGGGGTATACCACCCAGACAGTATTTATCCATAATTCCTTGTACAAGGTACACTTTGGGACAAGGGACAGCATTTGCACGTGGTTTAGTGTGTGTCATTGTGGATAGATTGAGCAATAGTTGCTTGGAACAATGAGATCAGGGAATTTTATTGAGTGCTGATATCTAATAGGCAGCAGTCAGTGGATGCTGGGACTGATAAGTAGCAATATTAAAGGATACAAAGGGAGCAGACAAGAGAAAAATGCCAGGGATTGAGCAGCAATCCCCTTGCATGGCACAATTTGAAGGAAATAGCACTGATCCAAGAAGTGCAGGATTAGCAGGGGTTAATAGCCAGTGCAAGCTTTAAGGAAACCTGGCTGTTTTCAGTAAGTAACAATTGAACCACCCCCGTGGCAATGCAGTATAAGGAGCAAATGGGATTCTAGGGACTTAGTCATATGACAGACCAAGTCCTATATAAGCAAGTGCCCACCCAGGGTGGGTGAGGTGTGGGGCGGGCGGGGAGCCGGCACAAAGCGCTGGCTGGAAGTGCTTCCTGTATGCTTTAGCAGCAAACTAGGCCCCCAAGGGAGCACTCCACAAAGGAGCGCTCAACAAGATTGCAATTGCAAGCTAAAAACAGCTATTTTACATCTAGGTCTATCCAGAAAGTGAAAAATTCACTATTCCATCTGATTTCAGCTCACCGCCCGTGGTAAGTGCCTTAGTGGCACTACGTTCCCTTGGGAAGAGCAGAGACTGAAGGCGCTTCAAGCAATGGGCAGCGTGAAAGAGATGCACCAATCAGCAATCCATCAGAGAAAAGCACAGCCAATCAGATAATCAGCGCTTTTTTTTGAAGAAATCCCAACGGAGCGCCAGGAGCTGGGAGGGCGTAATTAAAAATACAGTTATGGCTTTGCCACCTGCTACACTGAGATGCAGCCGGGCTTGTGGTTTCCAAGTAGTATGACCCTGATATCCAAGCCATTTCAGAAATGTGGCTTCGGCCATCAATACCTGACTCTGATGTATTGCTTTCTGGCTACTGTATTCATAGAAAGGACAGGGCTATAGACAACAGGGTTGGGGTTATGTTTTTGTAACCGGCATATGCCCATTTTTGTAACATGGATATACATATGTCTCTACGGGTTCGGGGAAGGATGAGGCTACCTGGCACAAGAGACCTAGGTTTGACTACTCTGCACAGGGGCACCCAAGTAAATCCAACTACAGGAAGCAATAACTGTAATGTCCAGAACCAGAATTGGGATTTTTCAGTGTGGCTTTATTTATTAACTCACTGAACACAAACAAAGCTCTGTATGGTCCCCCTAAAGGGCTACGAGCTGTAATGCAGATTAGAGGTTAAACACAGTGGTCCATTGGAGAATGAACACTTTACAATTGTCTGGCTTTGGACCCACCAGGCACTCAGCCCAGACTCTCAGATGCAGATTGGATACACAGCCCGACTGGCCCAGCTCCCCTGCCGGCCACTCTACTGACGGTCCACTTGGTGAATGAACCCAAACTCTACTTGGAAAGACATCCCATCAAACAAGGAAGCTCCCAAAACTGTGGCTCCCCACACCACTTGAAGTCTGCGACTCCTAGAGAGATTTTGTTTTTGTACTTCCAATTAGAAACTCCCATCGAACAAGGAGTAATGTTCCCATCCTGTGGCTCCCCACACCACTTGAAGTCTGCAACTCCTAGAGTGATTTTAAAGTTGTGACCCACGTCTGGGTACCCACCCCATCACTGGCCAAGCGCATGAGGCGAGTAGCAAAAACAGAAGAAATCTGTAGAGGTGGACCTGGTTACTAAAGATGGGGATCTATCCACCTCCAGCTCCCACAGCACATATCCGGCCATTTCTCTGAACACACAGAAACTTTAGAAATTTAAAACTGTAGATTGCATGGTGGATGAACTGATGCACCCCCTCGACTGTGAACTCTAAATCCATTTAAACTTTAAACTGACTGCTCCATTTGTTCGTCCTAGTGTATATAGAGCTCCCAAACAGCAGTCCCCAATAAAACCATTTGAAACTTGAAACTGAATTGACTGCTCCATTTGTTCATCCTAGTGTATATAGTCTTCCCAAACAGCAGTCCTCAATAACATTTCCTGACTGAAAAAAACAGTTGTTTGCCCCTTAAACTGGAGCCAAACACTCACCCAATCATTGCAGGGCCCCACAGGCGTAGTCCTTTAACCTTTTCTGTAGACCCAAACAGACAAAGTAATTTCAGGCAGCTTCTTTCCTTGGTGGGTGAAGGGGATTGTCCCTGGAACCCACTGAGACCTTTTCCTACCCCCCCAGAGGGAGGGGGCACTGAGACCGAGGGGACAGTCTCCACCACTTGAAGAATGGTGAAACACAGAAAAACTTCCTTCTGTGTGGAGGCAAAACTCAAACTACAGTCTGATGCTTCCTTCTTGCTCAAGGACAAATGGAAGACTCCCCTTTGAATCCCAAAGTTCTAGAACTACTCTGAGCTGAAGATTCCAACTGTGGCTCATGCAGCTGTAACAATTCTACTATGATGTCATCCCTCTAGTCTCATCTGTGACTGAGGACAGAGTGAGACAGTGTGAAACCCATTTAACTGGAGTTTCACAAGCTGCCTTCCCTGCCTACCACTAGGTCTTACTGGGATTCTAGCAACCCCGTGTAACAAAGGGGTTACATTTTATATTAAAAATACATTTACAGCAGAGGTTATCCCTTGTTTAGAATACAATCAGTACTTAATTAAATATCTTGGATTACAAATTAGGAATGGATCTTTAAAAGGGTCTTGCAGAATGTGGGGAAATTGTCAGAAATAAAGTTAGAGGTGAATTTATAACTGTTGGCGATTTCAATTTAAACTGGGATACTAACAATAATCTGAATTAGAAAACTACATTGATGGATTTTGGATTGCAACAGTTAATAACAAACCCTACATGACTTAATTTTAAATCTAATAGGCACTCAGGCACTCCGTTTTGCACTGGTTTCTGACTAATAGAACTGACCATATAATATCCCATGGTCTAATTTCTGACTCTATCAGTAACCATCAATGATGGTCCATCACCCAATTTTTGGTATTTGGAAAGGTGGTAGTATACCTACCCCCCCCATCAATTCTAAGAATTATGCTAAAATGGATACCCCTGGCTTTTTGAATGCTATCTCTTTAATTAATTGGTCATTTTTAAAACCTATACCAGGCACAGACTGTGCCTTGGACTTTTTTATTAGATCTTTTATGGACGTGGTCACAAATTCACTTCCATGGTTAGAAGAAGAATTAGTTGTAGTAAAACCAAGTGAATTAAGAAAAACTTAATCAAACTCATGAGAGAAAGAGATGTAGCATGGAAGAAGTACAGTATAGGAAAACCAGATCACCTGCTGATTTAAATACATATCAGTTTAGGAGAAATTTATGTAAAAAGGAGGTAAAATTAGCAAAAATGGATTACTTTTAAAAAAAAACCTTAATTTGTCCAACCTAAAAGATTCTGGAGCCCTATCAAATATTTATTCTCCCCATCTAATGACAATGTCTCCTGCATGAATAAGGATGGGGAACTGATGACATACCTTGCACTTATTGCTGAGGAGTTCAATGCTCAGTTCTCTAATTTAGACTCTAACACAATTGAATTATTAGACTGTAGTTGGCACACTCAGGCTGTAAATTTAAAAAGACCCAAGTTCTACTTCAAGACTGTTAAATGTACAGAGGTATTAAAATTCTTAAACAGTATGAAGATAGACAAGGCCCCCAACTGTGATGATCTTTCTCCAAAACTACTAGATCTTGCTGCTCTACACTTAGCCTACTTGATTAACCTGATTTTATGTACTGTTCAAAAGAGACTGAGGTGCAAAAGGGGGTGAAGTGGCCTGTATGTCAATGAAAATATCAAAGCTACAGAAATTCAGAATACACATAAAGAGCCAGAGGAACTTTGGGTCACCCTGGAAACAGAAAATGGGACAGCCATAAGAACTGGGGTTGTCTACAGGCCGCCAGACCAGGGGGAGGACATAGACACATTATTGTTAAAAGATATACAAAACATGACCGCTAAAGGGGAGGTTCTGATAATGGGAGACTTCAATATGCCGGATACAGACTGGTCAATACCAGCAGGAACATCTGCCAGAACTAGACACATGGTGGATTCCCTGCAGGGGGAGGGTCTCAAACAACTGGTACAACAACCCACAAGAGACACAGCTATCCAAGATCTAGTACTGACTAACAGGGAAGAGATCACAGATCTCCAGGTAGAAGGTCACCTGGGGGCCAGTGACCATCAAATGGTATGGTTCAATTTGGCAACTACATCTAAATCATCCCATTCCAAGGCAAAAATATGGGACTTCTGAGGAGTTGACTTTGATAAGATGGCCAACAGAGTTAAGCTAGCCCTAGCAAAAAGAAACACAGATGAGGGGGTACAGGCAAAGTGGGCAAGCATTAAGGATGCAATACTTGAAGCAACATCCCATTGAGTTAGACAGAAAAGGAAGTGCAAAAGAAGAAGGAACCCACTTTGGTTCTCAAATACAGTAGCAGAAAAGGTCAGAGCCAAAAGGCTGGACTTCAGGAAATATAAGGGGAACACAGTAGGATAAAGATTGGGAGGCATACCAAACTTCTCTAAGGGAAGCAGGAAAGGCAGTAAGGCAGGCAAAGTCCCAAACTGAGGAAACACTAGCACGAACAGTAAACGAAGGTGACAAGACTTTCTATAGATACAGTACATTAGTAAAAGGAGAAAGTCAGAGGGGTATCACTAAGCTCAAAGGAGAAAAGGGGGCGTATGAGGAGGAGGATCCTGTAAAAGCATCTATCCTAAATAGATACTTTTGCTCAGTATTTACTGAAGAGAAGGTAGGCCAGTGCCCACAGCTCAGCACCATGCACACAGGGGGGAGGGAGGTGAGCACTACACCCTTCACAAAAGAAAGGGTCCTACAAGAGCTCGCTAAGCTCAGGGTGGACAAGCCAATGGGACCGGATGGCATACATCCCAGGATACTTAAGGAGCTAAAGGTGGAACTAGCAGAGCTATTAGCAGAACTGTTTATTGAGTCTCTGAGCACAGGGGATGTCCCAGAAGACTGGAGAAGGGCTCATGTGATCCCGCTTCACAAGAGTGGTAGCAGGGAGGATGCATTGAACTACAGACCAGTCAGTCTTACCTCAGTAGTGGGCAAGATTATGGAGGCACTCCTTGAGGAAAGGACAGTGCAACACCTGGAATCCATGGGGCACAGGATCCTAGACAGCATGGGTTTACAAAAGGAAGGTCCTGTCAAACTAATCCCATAGATTTCATTGACTGGGTAACCAGAGTGGTGGACCAAAGGGGAGCAGCTGATGTCACCTACAATGACTTCAGCAAAGCTTTTGACACTGTTATACATAGAAGATTGATAAAAAAGCTGGATAGGCTCAGGGTGGGTCAGAAGTTGATCAACTGAGTGGCAAACTGGTTGACGGGCAGAAAAAAGAGAGTGGTGGTAAATGTTATACAGTCAGAAGAGATGCAAGTCACAAGTGGGGTACCTCAGGGATCAGTCCTGGGGCCAGTCCTCTTCAATATCTTCATTAGTGACATTGCAGATGGTCTAGAGGGTAAGGCTTGTCTGTTTGCAGATGACACCAAGATCTGCAACAGAGTAGATAATCCAGATGGGTGGGCAGAATGAGAAAAAATCTGAATAAACTAGCAAAATGGTCAGAAGAGTGGCAAATGGGATTTAATGCAAAGAAGTGCAAGATCATGCACATAGGTAAGACAAGCCCTGAAGCCACCTTTAAGCTGGGAGGGGAGTTGCTGGCATTCATAAAGGAAGAAAGAGACTTGGGCATCATCATCACCGATGACCTCAAATCATCCAAGCAGACCTCTAAATCAGTAGGTAAGGCTAGGAGGATGTTAGGGTGTATTAGTAGGGGTATCACAGATCGTAAGAGGGAGGTAATAATTCCTCTTTACAAGACACTGGTTAGGCTCCATATGGAGTACTGCATGCAGTACTGGAGGCCACACCTTCACAAGGACATTAACCAAATTGAGGCAGTCCAGAGAAGGGCAACCAAAATGGTGCAGGGACCGCATCAGAAGACATATGAGGACAGATTTTTGGAGCTCAATATGTATACCCTTGAGCAAAGGATGGAGAGAGGTGATATGATCAAAACTTTCAAACACCTTAAGGGCATTAACAAGGTCCAACATGTTTAAAAATAAGAAAAATAGCAGGACAAGAGGACACAGCATGAGATTTGAGGGAGGCCAATTAAGGGGGAATGTGAGGAAATTATTTTTCACAGAAAGGGTGGTGGATTCATGGAATTGTCTACCTCAGGAAGTGGTGGCTATGAATACAGTGCAGGGCTTCAAACAAGTATGGGATTTGCATAAGGGAGTAATACAGATGAGTATGAATAGATAAGCCACTGACAGAGCAAAGGCCAATGGCACATTTATTAGGTAGAAAAAGAAATGGGCACACTGGATGGGCCTTCCGGTCCTTATCTGCCATCAACTTCTATGTTTCTATGTTTCTAATCTGTCCTGTCAAACAAGGCAATCACCTTTACTATGGAAAAAGTCCTATACTGTGCCAATATTTGAATCTGGTCTTAGGACTGAATTTTGTAATTATCGACCAATCTCAATATTATCTGCATTTTCAAAACTACTAGAAAAAAATTGTTTTTGACAATTTAATGATTATATTAGGGTTCACATTTTTTCTCCCCCAACCAACTTGGTTTTTTTGGGGGGCATAGCACTGAGACTGCCTTGGTCAGGTTCACTGACACTGTCCATAGGGTCACTGAGAATGGTGGTCTAACTTGAGCAGTGTTCATGGACCTGACCAAGGCATTCAACCTTGCTGATTACTCTTTATTAATAGATAGACTGGATAATCTGGGGGCAGGTGATTCTGCATTACTTTGGTTCAGTGATTATCTCACAAACAGGTTGCAGAGCATTAAATTAAATAGAGAGTACTCATCCTACCCTGGGGCTCAGTGTGGGGTCTGTCAGGGTTCCATACTGGGTCCCCTGTTTTTTCTCTATTTTTAGATCCAGTAGTGGAGAGGTGGAACACTGTGATATACTTTTATATGCAGATGACACAGTATTATTCATACAAAATCCAACTGTCACTAACATTAACCATAGATTGAGTAAAGAATTTCATGCTCTAGAATCTTGGTTCATATGGAACAAACTAGTGTTGAATAAAACTAAAATAAAGTCCATGTTGTTTGGTTCTGAGCCTAAATTAAGGAACCATTCGACTAATTTCACTGTGAGAATGATGGGGGGAGAGTCTATTGATGTTGTTAACTCTTTTAAATACCTTGGGTTATATTTAGATCCTGCATTGAAGTTTAATATACGTACAGATAAGATTACAGTTAAATTACACTCCAAAATTGGTACCCTTTACAGATTGTCAAAATTCTTAACAATAGAATCACGGAAAATAATTGTGCAGCAGGGCTTACTTTCTGTATTAAATTATGCATCATTAATAACTGACACTTCATCAGCTTCAATATTATCTAGGAAGGAGACGCTATTGCACAAAATTGGAAAATTTGTTTTGTTTGCCCCACAACTAACTCATCACTGCCACATACTTGCTAAACTTGATTTTTTTCACTACACAAAATACTTATGATTTGACCATGTCACAATTCACGTTTACATTAATGCATACAGGAATTCCTTTATCATTAAATGCTCTTTTGGATACATATAACACTCCATATTGTCCAAGGTCTTCCCACAAACATTAGTTAGAACTCCCCCTGGTATGCACTAATTCTGGAAAAAGGTCATTTGCCTATCATGCTGCCACAATGTGGAATTCTACACCTGAAGCTGTTAAGCTTAAGTTCAACTATTAGCATTTTTCTACTGCTGCTTATAATCATTTTAAAAAATTGAATGTGTGCACTTGTGCACTTGATGTATTATTTGCTGCATGCGCAAATTGTTAAACTATGTGTAATTTGTTGTTTTCAGTTTATGTTCATATGTTATAACTGCTGATTTCAGGTCATGCCTGAACATGGACTGTTATTATTCTAGTGTACTTACCTTATAAATAAATGAAATGAAAAATGTTCAGTGGATGTGCCAAAAAACGAATCAAGTTTCATGCAAAAGAAGTTCCTTATGCTTTTTTACATCTGGCATTTCCCAGTATAACCCTGTACATTTTTATATTTATTTTATTTGTTTGAAATTTGATTACTGAGTGGGAGTAACTGAACCAAAGGTAATTCGACAGGCTGAACCTGGGCCAAAGACATAGCAAGTGTAAAATACATACAATGTCAATAAATACAATACAAAACATATCATACGTAACAACAAACATTTTGTGACATCAAATATTACTGCAGGCATTTTTAAATACATTATAAGAACATGAATTGTGAATATTCTCATGTAGTTTGTTCCAATAAGTTGGGGGAGCCATAGAGAACGCACAAGATCTCATTTTAGTTTTACAAACTTGAATTTGAAAAGACATAGCCTAAGATGAACTTAGATTTTAGAAGCATATTAAAATGATTCATCATTGTGCTTGTTAAATGTATTAACTGATATAGTTGTTTTTGGACATATATTACCTCCTCTGTTACTAAAGAAAATTAGCTGCAAGACAAAATGAAATCCATATAGCAACAGTACTATATTCATGTCACAAAAAATAAAATTGGCATAAAAAGGCACAAATTAACAAAGCAAGCATTAAGTTGCAATGTTGCCTTCGAGACTTGACTGCCTGTTATAGTTCTTTGAGTGCTATATCTTGTAGAATATTTCCTTTTCTTACTGCTTACATTTTTGATAGCTGCAGCAATGGTGGATAGTTGCTGAAAGTATAGTATGACAAAGTGGCAGGGATAGATGATGCTGGAGCTGTGGGGAGTAAGAAGGGAGAATAGATAATGCAGAAGATACCCCATAAGGGAGGTCGCCCTGATGGTCTTGATCAAAAGGTTCTGCTTCTTTTAGCTTCTGCCATCACTCTGCTGCTTCCCAACAATAGTACCTTAGATACTTTTGAGTCACTGAAAGAAAGATTTGGTCTCCCTCAATCTCATTTCTGGTGATACCTGCAGATTAGCGATGCTATTACTCACTTGCCTAATGCTCCACGAGATGGAGGGGGGCAGCACCTACCTCACCCATTAGCTGTCTGGGGGAAGAAGTGCAAAGGCATGGCCAGCTTGCTCTACTCTGCCCTTAGGGATGCTACTGAAGACCTCACCCAGCGGGCCAAAGCGCAATTGGAAAGAGACCTTCAGGTCTTAATCTCGGACCTGCAGTGGAGACACAGTTGGTTCAGAGCACACAAGGCCTGTCAGGATGGGTGCACCCATCTTATTATGAACAAGACCAGTCGCAGGTACCATATGGACCCTACTAAGCTCCACAAGATGGGTCTCCTGCCAAATGATCATTTTTGGAGATGTGACAAGGGTGGGGCACATTTGTTTCATGTTCTCTGGGACTGCCCTATGCTGCACCCCTTCTGGGCTTCAGTTAGGAGTATGTGCCAGCAAATCTTCCCAGACATAAACCCAGATACACCCCTTTTGCTTCTTGGATGTGCACAGCCGAATGTCCCTAAATCCAATCCTGGGGTCCTATTGGTTACTGCTGTTGGGGTGGTGGCCAAACGACTCATTTTAATTAATTGGAAATCCTCTGCGATGCCATCATTTCAAGATTTTTTACTGGCACTAGCCCAGGGGGCTATGTTTGAAAGGATCTCCAGCTTTACGGCTGGCTCTATAGCCCATTTTGAGAAATGCTGGTCACCCTTCCTGCAATCTAAATTCTGCCACAATGTCCCTTCTCAAATAATCCCTCAACATGCCTGTCCTACTGGCTCAGGTTGATAACTTTTTGTGGAGGTGGTGCCTCTTCTTCTCATGACTCCAGGCTACTCCTTTTTACTGCCCTTCAGCTAGTGAAGATTGCCATTTTGTATATAGTTGATATGGTCACTGGATCCCTTTTAGGCACACACATGCTGTACGTGCTATGGGTCTGATCTGGCAATCCAACTCATTTTACCCTATCCGGATGGTTATTACATGTGTTATGTATTGTTTGTCTTCGAGGTGCAAGATACTCAGGCTGACTATGCATTAACCGTTTCTCTTTTTTAACATGTGATGTTAGGTCCTCCTATGTATTCCTACGGCCTGCACCAATGGATCTTTGTATGTACTGTAATGTATTGTTTTGTCTATCCTTGCGGTCCCGCTCCCTTCAATGGATGGGGCCTGGCTGGGCTTTGATTATCTTGAGATGTGTGTGTGTCTATTAAATAATAAAATAATAAAAAGTTTTAAACGTGAAAAAAAAAAAAAGACTTGCCGTCCACCAGACCTCTGATCCAAAACTTGTTTCCAGAAGCAGCACTTTTTTTGAACTACTCCCATTGCAGTATTTCTATGAGCTCCAAACACTGACCTGCAGACTTTGCTTCCAAAACTGTCTGCTGCTGAAAAGGGGTCAGAGAGAGTCCCTCCATCCATCTGTGTGACTCTTTCCCCTTCTGAGTGCCGAATCATGGCACTTTAAAGCTTTGGGAACCCAGACACAGACCAGCAGTTAGCCCCACCCTCCACTGGACTCCATCTCTGTGTAGCAACTGCCCTTGATAAGACACATTGACTAGCAGTCCTCTGCTGTGGTCCTTGGATTAAGGGCCACAGCACAAAGGGTGTCATACTGTGGGTGTCAGCTGTGGGAGCTGGTCATCAGTCAGCCACGCAACCCTAAGTTGAATAACCCTGCCCTTACTTTAAACTGGATTGTTGTGGTTTCTGATACTTTGTTGCTCATGGTGATGGAAGTTGCCCATTGTTATTACAAGCTCTGTTACAGAGATATATAGTTACTGTTTTAAAACATCTCATGCACTTGAGTTGTATGTACTGTATCTGTTAAGTCGCATTTTATTTTACCATTGCCAGTCTGATTGCAGATTAATTTAAACTGGTGCTCAGAGACTGGTCTGTTGGTAAGTTTGCCTGTGTTTTTCCATATAGGTTGTGCCCCAGATTTACACCTTTAATCATTTACAGTTAACTTACCTAGATTTTCAACCATTCCCTAACCTCAGTGGTCCTCCTGTAAGGGTATCAGAATAGAACACATGAAGAGAAGAAATATTATGGCAAGTTTTGCAGAACTTGAGGCTTGGGTGTTGTTAGATGGCAAAGGGCTAGACCCCTCAGGTTTCTTGGATCAGTGATAAAAACAGGATAACAAACAAGTGGGCCAGATGCATAATAATTCAGTTTATAACAAATTCAGACAAATGCCCTACGATTATCTTACCCATATAATGGGAGCCAGAGTATTGCCCTAATAGACTCAAGGGAAAATATGCAAAAGGTCTTATAGTGAGATAGTAGCTATAGCAATGGCTAAATGGCTAGCCCGTGTGTATATTATAGTTACTGTAAGAGTCACAAACAAGACCTATTGGCCAAAAGCTGGGTGGATCCCGGTTATCATTACAATGTATAAAAATACTTTGATAGTAGTTCTCATAGAATAAAGCATCCTGTTATAAAATAGAAAAACAAGTGCAGTTATACAAAAACAGGTGCAGTTATACCCAGATCCACATGATGGCGGTACAGACCACACTTGGCCTTACAGTAATGATCATTTCTCATTGGGCATTAGGCACAAAAGACATAACAGTGCATTGTTATGAAATGTATAAAATAATCTTACAATAATCAATAATGAGTCCTTGATTCCTCTCTTATATGGTAGGTACTATGCCCTAATAGATTAATACTGATTATAGCTTTTATTGGAGCTGTGATTAGAGGTAATCATAGAATTCTGTCCAAGATACAATATAGGATGCCAAAACAGGGTGTGGGCCTAAGCTAACAGTCCCACTTGTTGCCTTACTGAGAAGGCAACACTAACTGACAAGCAGTGTGGAAAAATAATATTGCAGGCCAGATGCGTGGGTCTTATATGTGAAATCAAGTTGGGCAGGATTTTGTTTCAGTGTGTATCTGAGACAGCAGAGAAATATTAGGAAGAAATATGATTAAAAGTACTTGTATAATTGCAAAACCTTTGAAAACAAATTCTACCCAGGGGCTGGAAAAGACAGCCTTAATGACATCATTTTTAAAAATAGTTTGTTTTAGGGAATCTCCTGCCTTGGGAATATCATTGCTGATGTAGACGAGATGGGTATCTTGTCTATCTGTAAGTGACTTTAGATGTGAAGGTAATTGGTGTATGTGGACGTGGAACATGGGTAAATACTTAAAAAGAGCATTGAAATAGTCAGGGTCCCTTGCTATACAATGATGTTGTGGGATAGTAACAGGGATAACAACCATATAACGAATGACAGTGCTTGTATATGGAACAAAGCAAAAGTTTGGTACATGTTAAATCACCATATCATTCATTAGAGTTGTAATAAAAATACCCTTCAAGGCTTGAGGAATAAAAAAAACTTTTGCTGTGAATCCAACCCATGTGCTAGCCAATGCAGCAGTAAGATTTTGATCATTCGCTGATATGGATAGGATGAATGGGAATATGCAAATGAAAAACCTTGTTAATGCTGGTTTACAGCATACAGATAGTCAGGGCAACTGTAAAAGTAGTCCTATTCAGGAGCTGATACAGGGGTAATCACAGATGGTCAGTTCGTAAGACACAAAACAAAAACAGGGTATGTCAACTCCACAGCGGATATGTGTATAAAAAAGTTGTTGATGTGTGTTGCCACAGAACGCTGTTTGTAAAAACAGTGTTAAAGGCATTGCAGAAGATAAAATATCAGAACATAACATTGTTCATTGATAAAGAACAGTCCATTTGGAGAGTGGGTAAGGCAGATGATGGCGGCTTATGTTTTTGTTGCTTGAAGAATCTAATAACAGTGTGTGTAGATAGGAACCAGTCCATAAAGTTCAGGTTAGTAACCATAAAGCAGTGTAGTTATATGTGAAATGTAATTTGCCAAAAGGTTGTAACCCCATGTGGCACATGAGGCTGTGCAGATGTTTCACTGAAGATGAAACACCAGCATGGTAAAAAAAGGTAATGTTCATGCTGCTGGCTGCTGGATGCCTGGGCTGGCAAAGGCCTTGGTAAGGGGTGCACTACATTGTTCACTGAGTCCTTCAATGTAATAGCCATACACTCTGGCATAGCTGGTTTGTAAAAAAGAGTAAATTTTTGCACAAATATCGACAGTTCATAAAAGAACACCAGTTTATATGAGGTTGCCAGCCAAACTTGGAAAACCAGCAGTGAAACAAAGTTTCATGTGTTGCTTGAAGATCTTACCTGTGCCACTCTGTAGAAACCTATAAGCTTGTAAAACTTTGTTGGAAACTTAGTTGTAATGCACACATATCCATTCAGATGGAAAAATGACAAGGTTATTAACAATGACCCTCACTCTGGGATTTCTCAATGCTCGACTATGCTACTCTCATGCTGACCTTTCTAGGATTGACTGGTTGCCACTTTATGGTACCAATAATGTAAATGAGACCCTAGACTATTTCATCTCCTACTTTAGTGCTCTCGAAAACCTGCATTCCCCACTGGTGAAACACAGGTTCAAAGAGTCATCCAACAGGTGGCTTATATAGGCACCTCCTTTCCTTACTAAAGGAGAGGGACAAGGCTTGGACTAAGTGTACTGGATGCCTAGCTATCTCTAGTATTGATGGCTGAACCCTTGATAATGTCTGTTCTTTCAAGTACCTTGAAAACTGCTAGGTAGTGATTTGATTCAGATGTACTGTAAGTTCACTGTGTGGCATGTTAAACTTAATGGCATGGGGTCATAATATCGCACAGCAGAATGCCGTGTGTCTTAATCGCATTGCATGCTTACTTGTTAACATCTGTTCTGTGGGGGGCTCTACCCCCCACTTCCCCCATTATGGGGGTCTGTACCCCCGGCCCCCCCACTAAAGATTCTAACTCGGGGGGTCCAACTAGGACAGTACCCAGGTCCGGGGTTTCTCCATAATGCTGTACGCTATTAAGCATACAACATTATGACCCAGTACAGAAATAAACCTACTCAAGTAGTAAATATCCATAAAAAGACACAACAACCAATTATAAAGAGGAATCATAAATAAACAGATATCAATTACAGGATTTATTTTTTATTTTATAACAACTGGGTTCCATTTTTTCCCCATAAGGAACCCAGTTATAATTTGCCATGATAACCAGCTGTTTATAACAGCAGTCATGACAGGTTTCCTTGAAATCCCACACACACATTAGCTGCTGCAACAGAAGCTTGTGGTAAAATAAACAGTACTCAGCATTTATCTAAAACAAAACCTGAGGTACTGTGTAAACGTAATATTTTATATACACCCTTGATGTGGGATGTTATTATAAGTACCACCCCATAACTTGGGTGTGTATAAAATTCTCATTATACCCAGCTCCTCTGGCATTATTCTATATTTAAAAACTGAGTATAATTTTTTCCAGAAGGGAAACCCAGTTATAATTTGTCAGTACTACCTGTGGGTTATAATAGCCAACAAGCGCCATGTTTCCCTTCTGCCAGTCTTCAAAACCAGCCATCATTCTTCAGTGCTGGTCACACCTAGAGGTGGGCGAAGTGGCCAAAATTCATTCCACGAAGCAATTCGCGGAGTAACTCGGAATCTGTGAAGTAATCCACAATGCAAAGTGAAGTACTGCACATAATAATGAGGAATGCAAAGTCCATTGAAAACAATGACTTTGCATTACTCAGCTGTCCCCAACCACTTCTGCATAAGCAGTATAGCGCAGTGGTCTAAGGCTCTAAACTGCAAATCTGGAGACATCCAGCAGACCAAACCTGGGTTTGAATCCTACAGCTTCCACTTGCATACTGTGTGACCCTGAGCAAGTCACTTAACCTCCTTGTGCTCCCAAGTCGCTCCTGTAAAAAAGCTTTCAGCTTAGTGTGCTATACCTGGTTAAACAACCAAAAAAAATCAATGTACTTTACCTTATTTGTGAGCTCTAAGGTGAATTTTGCAGTGAATCGTGAGATTGCACATCACATGGGCTCTAGATTGTTCTGCACAGCCCCAGTTCTGTGTAGTGGTAGCCAGAGACAGTTTGCTGTCAGAGCTCTGTGATTGAAACCCTCAAAAAGCTGTTAAAAAAGCCTTTTTGAGCCATTCATTTCTCAAAATTTAGTACATCAATTGTACTCACCCTCTTGTGCTCATATCATAGAGTGTTTATTGTTTGTGTGTGGATTTTGAATGTTAATTTAGAACATTCAGTCTGTGTACTGACAGACACTTTAAGGCCCTGTCCACTCTGCAGCCCGAAAACCCTTCTGTAACGTTATCGAGGGTGTAAACCGCATCGGTAACAGCGTGCGTTTACACTGGTAACGCACAGGAGAGGTATTTTGATCATAGGAAACCACACATGAGGTGGTTTCCACAATGGTTATGAACTGATCCCGCTTTGGTACCGCTATCGGGCGTAGTGTGGACTGCGGTAACAGTCCTGCAGGGCACAAAGGGCAGAGCGAGCTGCATTGTGGGATCGGGCACCGCTGTAATGGTCACCCAGATCCCGATGTGTGGACCGGCGGTGCCGGTTCCGTAATGGACACCGCTGAGGTGTGGATGCACTGCACCGCTCTGCGGCCGTAATGGATTGCATCCGCTACCGTGCAAGCGTGTAGTGGACGGGCCAAAGTGTGCTTTGGGGGAGTGGCATATCTGTGGTGGAGGTAGATTAACTGGGAGAAAAAGGCAGTCTTTCTGTTTTGGTTATATCTTTCTTGTATAACTGAGTTAATGTACACACAGTGATATTTCTAGTGCGTAATTTAAGTTTATTTAAAAGATGTGGTTATGTTACTGAAGTTTTCAATTTGCTACGCATTACTTGTAGTGTGTGTGTGAGTGTGTGTACGACATGTGCCATCAAATCAGACACTTCTTATTGTGCCACAAAGTAATTGCAGCAGTGTGAACCTGCTATCTGCCACACCTGCATTATTTTGTACTGCTTTGTGGTATTTTGGTAGTGGACTGTTATTGCAGTTCACTGCCCCCCCCCCCCAACCAACCAGCAAAAGGTATTGTTTCCAGATTTGGATTTGGGACTTGTGAGCACTGGTTAAGGTGTTGTGCCTTTGCATCTGCATCTCTTGAATGTGCAGTGCAGTCTTAATCTGTCTGTGTGTTTGCATCTCTTTAGGGCCTAATCTCCATCTGTAACTTAAGTCACAGTTGCTTATTTGATTTCCCTTCAGAGTACCTTGTGGTGCATATCTCGGCGTCGGGGCAATCATTACGAGTTACGATACAAATCGCATTCTTCATCTTCATGGTCACGATAATTCACGAATTACAAAACTTTACATTTTTGATTTGTAAGTTACATGTAACCCTGTGTTGTAGTATCTCGGCTTGCCCATTGTACTCTTTAATATTTGTTTTCAAGTCAGGGTGTTTGGGGTGGTACAGGTCAGGGAAGTACAGCCTTAGGTACTTGCATACAGTTCATTAGTCATGTCACACCAGTCACTCAGCAAGACAGAAATCACGTTCTTAGTGAATCACAGCAGTTATGTATATTTTTTTTCAGTTCTGATGATACTCTGATTGGGAACCAGAGAAAAAGAAAGGTAAAGTAGCTGTTTCTGGGTCTGTTGGTATTAAATCCCTCCCTCCTCATGTAGCAGTCCCTGTTGAAGATGATGATGACCCGGTAGAGGGCATGATAGAAAATATCAAGTACCAAAAGCAAATCAACAATGTACTAGAGGGTAGCATCATCCAAAACAAGAGATGTGCATGAGGAAGGGCCCAAAATTTGAAGATAATGGGGGGACTGATCAGGGGCAATGTCAGGACCTAATTGTTGTCACAAAGAGGGTGGTGGGAGCAAGAACAAAATAAAACTAATGATCAACATTCTGATGGGACAGCAGCAGTTGAAGCAGCCCCACAATTTGTAACTTGTGCCCCTCAGTTTGTTCCAGCTGCTGCTCAATGTTGTCAAGACAGTGTTCTTTTTTTTTTTTTTAACCAGGAGAGACACACTAAGCTGAAAGCGTGTTTACCAGTGTGACCTGGGAGTACAAGAAAGTTAAATGACTAGCTCAGGGTCATACAGTATGCAAGTGGGGGCTGCAAGATTCAAACCCAGGTCTCCAGGTTTGCAGCTCAGAGCCTTAACAGCCTCCAACTCATGCCACATCAGGCACAAATTGGCCTGTGTGGCAGGTAGTTGGACAGGGTTGTCACCATCACCTGCTGCAGATTGTGGTGGTGGAGAAGCCAGACACTTGATCAATGTCCCTTCCCCAGTTCACACCACCATGGGCAGATGGACGCCATGCTGCCACCACTTCTGCAGCAGGGCCAGCAGGTGCATTACTGCCCTGTTCTGCAACCTTGGCCTGCCATTGTACATGGTGGTGGTTGTACAGGTGGGTTTGCTGATCACCTGTGCCAAGATGAGTTCCTCTGGGGTCATGGCTCACCTCCACACCACACCACACAGATTACATTTCACTACACTACTGTCACTAGGCAGTGTAGTAAAGAACTCTCACACTAATGAGGTGCAGAGAGGACCACACGCAGGTTTGGGGGAACAGGTGTTGTTGGAGCCAGGGCTTGCTGCTGCAGTAAAACTCTCTTTTGAGCATGATTCACTTCCTGCCTGCCTGAAACATGTGACCTAGATTGTGTAAGCCATGTGATGTGTGTGGGCTGCCTGCAAATTCTCACTCTGCTCTTAAAGGCAGAGTGAACAACCAATGTGAAGTCATTATCACCATCATCACAAGATGAAGTGGTGAAATAGCGCTTTCAATGGGCACTTTGCTTAGCCATAAAGTAACGTGAAGTGGTATACTTTGCATCTACTTTGCTGGTGGAATTTAACTTCTCTGTATTTCTATACTCAACCTCTTTCTCCTACTACAAGGCGAAAGTTAAACTCTCTTTCAAGCTTGAGTCCTTTCCTGCCTGCCTGCCTGCCAGAAGCATGTGACCTGGACTGTGTAAGCCATGTGGTGTGTGTGGGCTGCCTGTAAATTCTCACTCTGCCTTAAAGTGAAATAAGGCAGAGTGAACAATGTGAAGTCATAATTATAATGCAAAGTGGTGAAGTGAGGGTTTAAAATGGGCACTTCATGTGGTGGGATGATAACGCAAAGTGAGCCACTTTGCATCCACTTTGTGAGTGGAATTTTAACTTTGTTGCATTTCTAGTCACAACGCCACTCAAAGTCAGTGGCAAGTTCACTTTGAAAAAAAAATAATTTGGCTGAAAATATTCTTAAATGGGACTGCTTTTGGAAGAAAATGGGGAAAAAAACAAAGGGAAATGTTTCTTTCTCCATTAGTTTCTGATTGCGGACAGTGCTGAAACTCAGTGGGCAATGGTTGAAGGCAGTGAAAGTGAGCCAACAGCGGCTGAACAGAGTTGTCTTTTTATTTTATAGAATTGCTGTGGCAAAAAAATAATCACCAGCAATTATATAAAATAAAACATGGAGTGGTATGTTTAACCTGAGATTCCGCCGCCCCCCAGGTGTTGGAAGCTTAAATAAACATCCAAGCTTCGCTCTCGGGGTATATATAGCATTCAACACCTCGGAAGAAACATAGAAACATAGACTTTGATGGCAGATAAGGACTGCTAGGCCCATCTAGTCTGCCCATTTCCCTACCTACAGGATAGGCCGCAGATCCTATTTAACCAACAGCCTATATCTTCCTGCCCCACAAGAATTGCCTTATGTCTGTCCCATGCATTCTTGAATTCTCCCACAGTTTTAGACTCCACAACTTCCTCAGGAAGGCTGTTCCATGCATCCACTACCCTCTCTGTGAAATAATACTTCCTCACATTGCCCTGAACCGCCCTCCTTCTATCTTTAAATTGTGTCCCTTGTTCTTGCAAGTCTCTTTTCTGAAAGATGCTACCCTCTTGGACTTTGTTGATTCCCTTGAGGTACTTAGAGTTTCTATCATGTCCCCCTCTCCCTTCTTTCCTCAAGGGTATCATATTAAGCTCCTTTAGTCTCTCCTCTATGGCTTCTCTTGCAGACCCTGCACCATTTTAGTTGCCCTCCTCTGGACTGCCTCTATCCTGTCTATGTCCTTGAGATGGGGTCTCCAGAACTGGACACAGTAGTCAGATGGGGTCTCACCAACTGTCTGTACAGAGGGATAACAACTTCCTGTTTTCTGCTGCTGATGCCTCTCCTATACATCCCAGTATACCCCGGCCCTCCCTACTGCCTTCTCACATTGCTTGCTAACCTTAAGGTCATCTGATATGATTACCCCAGGTCCCTTTCCTGTTTTGTTGTTGTTACTACCTCCCACCCATTGTGTATTCTTCCTGGGTTCTTGTTTCCCAGGTGCATTATTTTGCACTTTTTTGCATTGAATCCTAGCTGCCATACGTCAGACCATTCCTCCAACCTTGCCAAGTCCCTTTTCATCCTTTCCACGCCTCCTTGTGTATCAACCCTGTTGCAGATCTTTGTGTCATCTGCAAAAGGCATACTTTTCCTTCCAGTCCTCTGCAATGCCACTGATGAAGACATTAAAAGGACTGGACCCAATACTGAACCCTGCGGTACCCCACTAGTAACCGCCTCTTTCTTTCAGAGTGGACTCCATTTACAATTACCTTCTGTGCCTCTTGTCCAGCCAATGTTTTAACAGGCTACCACCCTGGGACCCACTCCCAGGCTGGTTAATTTACTAATAATCTTTGTGTGGGACTGTGTCAAATGCCTTGCTAAAGTCTAGGTAGGCCATGTCCACAGCCCCTCCCTGGTCTACTACTTTGGTCACCCAGTCAAAGAAATCTATTAGATTCGTCTGACATGACCTTCCCGCTGTGAACCCATGCTGCCTTGGATCCTGTGCTCCACTGACCTCTAGGTACTCAACTATTCTTTCCTTCAGAGTGACTCCATCACTTTCCCTACCACAGAGGTCAGACTGACAGGTCTGTAGTTTCCTGCCTCTGTCTTGGTCCCACTTTGTGAAGGGAATCACATCCGCCTTCCTCCAGTCCTCGGGTACCACACCATCCTCCATGATTTATTAAAAGAGTAGCCAGTGGTTTCACTAGTTCCTTCCTTAATTCTTTAGAATTCTAGGGTGAATTCCATCAGGACCCATTGCTTTGTCCACCTTCAGTTTTAGGAGTTCTTGCAGAACCCTTTCTTCTGTGAAAGGACTGGGATCAACCCCTAGCAAGAGTGCTTCTGTTAATTGGATTAGGCACTTCCCCTCCTCTTTTGTGAATACTGAGCAGAAATATCTTTCAGTATTCCTGCTTTCACTGTCCCCTCTGCCCACCACGTTTATTCTGTTCAGCCTCACTATCCCTCCTTTGTCTTTCTCGCTCGCTGATGTACCTATAAAGGTTTTATCCCTTCTTAACTGAGTTGGCTATCTTTTCCTCAGTTTGGGCCTTTGCTATTCTGACTTCCTCCTGCTTCTTTCTGCCTTAACTGGTACAGCTCTCTGTCCTGCTCCTTCTGTGTTTCCTTATACTTCTGGAATGCTATCTTTTTCTTCCTGACTTCACAGCCACCTCTCTTGAGAACCATAGTGGCTTTTCTTTCGTTTTGATTTGTTTATTTGCTTCACACAAAGGCTTGTTGCCTCTGTGATGGCAGTTTGATAATTCCCCATTGTTGCTCCACACCTCCTTCTAGCCTGTTTGCTAGTGCTTTCTGAGGCACTCTCCATCTTGCCAAAGTCAGCCCTCCTAAAGTCCAGTACCCTCACTTTTGTATGGCTTGACTCTGTAGCTGAGTTTAACGTGAACCACACTGTTTGATGGTCACTTGTCCCCAGATGGCAACCCACTTCTAGATCTGAGATCCTCTCACTGCCCCCATTTGAGAGTATGAGGTCTAAGATTGCTCCCTCATGAGTGGGTTCCGAAACTAGCTGTCTAATGCCTGCCACCTGTAGGGCGTCAGGAATGGCCCTGCTCTTGGATGTCGCTGCAGCAAATGTGCTCCAGTTAACATCTGGCATATTCAGGTCTCCCATCAACAGTATCTCCCTTTCTCTGCCATTCTAAGAATGCCTTCCATCGTATCCTTGTCCATTCCTTCCCCTGACATGGGGGTCTGTACACAACCCTGTGCGGATTTTGTACCCTTTCCAGTCTCCAAGTGACCCACAGTGCCTCCTCTCCTCCCTGTTTACTCTTTTGTTCAGTTGCTTTTATCCTTCCTTTACATAGAGAGCTACTCCTCCCCTCTTCTTCCTGCCTGTCTCTCCTGTAGGTTATGTACCCTGGTATGTTAACATCCCAGTCATGGTTCTCTGTGTACCATGTTTCTGTGACTGCTCGATATCCAGGCATCCCTCTTCCATTAAGGCCACCAGCTCAGGGGCTTGTTGCCCAGACTACGGGCATTGGTACTCATTACCTCCATTTCCTGATGGCCTTACCCCTTTGCCCCATCCCTGTTCTTCTTGCCTTTGTCACTTTCTCCATTTACCCCTGCCCTTCTCCCTATCGACACCTCCATGTTGGTGTTTGCCACATTTACTACCGTGATTGTTTGGGGCTAGGATTTTCCTGCTCCTTTCCAGTGCCTCCCCCCTTGGCTAGTTTAAAAGCTTGCCAATGAAGCATTTAAACCTATCACCTAGGATCCTGGTTCCCCTCCCGGACAGATGCAGCCCATCATGCCAGTATAGGCTTGCATCACTCCAGGTGGACCCCAGTCCCCAATGAAGCCAAATCCCTGAGCTCCACACCAGTTTTTCAACCACTGATTGAATCCCATGGTATGGAACACCCTAGCCTCTCCTATGCCATAGATGGGTAGCACCTCCGAGAAGGTTACCGTGTGCTACTTGACTAAGGCCCCTCCCCAATTCCACAAACTCTTCCTGCACTTCTCTAATCCCTTTCTTAGCCAGGTCATTTGTCCCTAAGTGGACAATGACATCCAGCTCCCTCCCCTGTGCAGCTGCTCCAGCAATCCTGAGGATTCTCTCCCTGCCCCTCCAAGCCATGGCGCCAGGCAGGCACCTTACCTCCCTCTCCCCTTCCTTGCCCAGTTCTACCTTCCTAACAATGGAGTCCCCCACCAGGAGTTGTTTCCTTCCCCTGCAGGGTCCCCTGCCACCCTCCTGTGGGTCTCCTTTGTGGAGGTTCCCAGCATCCTCCTTGGTCTCCACTGTAGGTGCCTCCATAGAGGAACCACACTTTGCCAGAATGGCATAGGAATTGTGGAGAGGTACAACTGGAGGGATGTGCCTCTGTTCCACCACCCTCACCCTCCCTGAGCCCACTGTGGTCCAACCGCTCCTCTTTCTTGGCAACCTCTGAGGCAACGGGAGTGGCACTGGTGGTCCCTGGATGGAAGAGGAGGTCCCACAAATCCTGGCCAACTCATCCTGGAGATGAGCAACCTCCTCCCTCAGCCCAGAGAGGTGCCTGCAGATGGGACAACACCGCATCCTCCAGAACATCTCCAGGAAGACTGCTGCTCCACAGCCACTGCACTGCACAAGGGGTGTAAAATCTCATTAAACACACCACCCCATGTATTATTTTATTTATATTTATTTGTAATTTGTTAACCTGGTAGTACCCAAGAGCATTAGATGCTCATTTTCAAGGGGGACCTGCCCGGAGATGCAAACAACAGCAACAATAAAAAATTAATATGCAGTACATTCATGTACACAGTAATCAGGTGATGATACATTATGGAGTAAGCTGTCAGGTACAAAGAGGAGACAGCACAAACATATTGTTGCATAGCAGCAGCAGTCAAGCTGGGGCATTAAGTAACTACTTAGACTCTGTTTCAAATTTGAAAGGGTATTGCCTCACTCCCTCCCACAAGTCAAATCACAAGGTAAGGTATTCCGCAGTTTAGGAGCCAATAGTGAGAAACTTTCTGGGTCCATGGCACTGCATATGATGGTTTCAGTGAGTAACAAGCATCTCTATTTGCACCCTTAGGTACAAGCATCAAAGATAAAAGGTGGTGCTGATTATCCCTAAAAAGTTTATTAATAAAGCAACCCTCAGCATAAATGTGATGTTCTTAGGCTGAAAGCCATTCAAGGTCAGCATATAGCTGAGAATGGTGGGTGTCCACTGTCACAGTCCCACTCAGCAGGTCAGGCCCTCTGCTCCCACAGCGCCAACCTCGGAGTGCAGTATTGTGAACAGGAAACAGAAATAGGATAACCCTCCTGTCTGTTTTGTGGGTTAAAATCAACCTTTGGTCTCAAGTTCTGGAAGGGTTCAAACTGTGAACCTCCTGCTAGCGTACCCAATGTACAGGCTCAGATAATTCTGCTCTTCGAGGAAATGCCAGTTATCTTTTGACTAACCAGGTGTACAAAATGAACTCTTAAAAAACTCTATTAAAGACCTCAGATAAACTCTTACCTTTTCCCAGTTTGGTAAACTAGTACGCTTTTGCACAGTGTCAACTTTAACCATATATGCTTCACTTGTTAAATAAAGAATTTCAATGCCACAAGTAGTCTCTTAAAATAGAGGTTTACTTTTAAAAAGAAAAAAATATGTAAACTGTAAATACAGAACAATATATCACAAAACCATACAATCACTTAAAAGAACAAGGTTTAAGAGTGCAAATTCCTACCAACCATACAGTTAGACTGGTCTATCTAATGTATATCTTCTAATAGTGCTGATAGATGTTTCTTCTTCTTCAGAGTCCAAACATGTATATATCACCACTCTAAAGGTCAGTCACAGCATAATTAAAACACTGTCTTCAACCTGCCTTCTCCATGATGTCACCCAGCTCCTCCTCTGTTTATTAAAAATCGTACAACCAGGATGTCTGATCATTCAGAAGGTAAATTAAATAGGTGACATCAACAAAAACTCACTTCCCCATAACCCTTTGATCTAGTGTGCCTTTTTGGCCTTCACAGACAGCAAAGAAGCATTTATGACTTAGCACCTAAGTGACATAACCTGTATTCTTCCTCTAAATGTCATAAAAGTTTATGGTTTCCATCCTAGCAGCTGGCAGCTACAATTAAGCCAGATGAGCAGGAGATCCTTAATTTGCATCTCTTCTATCCTGTAATTATTTCCCGACTTTTAGGTTAACAGCTTGTAGTTGAAACCTGGGGGCATCCCTGGAATACAGCATGTCTCAAGAGAGACAATCAATAACACATTTTTATAGTACAAAAAGCATAGATTAATCAGAACCAGTTTTCCAGGTTTCACAATTCTCTCCACCTAGACTGAATTTTGGGGCCCTATCCACTGCATGGGATGAGCTTCCCAAATCAGTTCACTCCTCATAGACATGAAACAGCCCATCTGAGTTCTAACTGGTCACTCTAGCCCTATGTGGGATTGTCATGTCATACCCTTGCAAAGCAAGACTCCATTTTAGCAATCTACCATTGTGTTTTCCCATCTGCATTAACCAAACCAGCTGGTTGTGGTCAGTCTGTTCCACAAAATGCTGCCCATATAAGTATGACTTTAACTTCTTTAGGGCCCACATTATGGCAAGACACTCCTTTTCCACAGTGGAGTATGCCTGCTCCCTGGGAAGTAACTTTTTATTCAGATACGCTACCAAGTGATCTTTCCCTTGCTGGATGTCTGGCTCAGTACTGCCCTAATACCCACATCTGAGGCATCAGTCTGAACTATAAAGGGTTTGCTATAGTCAGGACTTGTCAAAACAGGAGCACTGCACAATGCCTCCTTCAGTCTGGTAAAGGCTTTCTCACAGGCTGGGTCCCATGTAATTTTGTTTAGCATCTTTTTCTGTACCAGGTCAGATAGGGGAGAAGCCAAGGCACTGTAATTTGGTACAAACTTCCTATAGTACCCTGCTGTGCCTAGAAAACTCCTGACCTGCTTCTACATTTCTGATCTGGGCCATGCCTGGATTACCTCTATTTTTTATGGTTAGGACAGAGCTGTCACCAGCCTGCCAGATGCCCGAGATATGCCACTTCTCCCAAGGCCACCTGGCACTTCTCAGCTTTGACAGTGAGCCTGACCCTCTATATCCTGCCCAGCACTTCCATAAGGTGGGACAGGTGTTCCTCCTAGCTGGCACTAAAGATGGCAATGTCATCCAGGTACACCATGGCGTACTCCTCAGCACCATTTAACACCTGGTTCACCAACCTTTGGAAAGTGTCCGGGGCGTTCTTCATTCCGAAAAGCATTACTTTAAATTCAAATAAGCCTATCGGAGTGAAGAAGGCTGACCTCTCCCTAGCTCTATCCATCAACTCTACCTGCCAATACCCCCTTGTCAGACCAATCATTGTAAGGTAGGTAGCCCCTCCCAACTTGTCCAGGAGTTTGTCCATCCAGGGCATCGGCTGGGCATCTGACTTTGTGACTGCATTCAGTCCACGATAGTCCTCAGAGAAATGAATAGAGCCATTTGGCTTGGGCACAAGGACTGCAGGTGAGGCCCAGGGGCTGTGGGATCTTTGGATTACCTCTAAATCCAGCATCTCCACCACTTCCCTCTTAATGTCCTTTTGGACATCCTCTGACACCCAATATGCTGTCCACTGTATGGGCATCTGTGTCCCTGTCTCCACATTGTGTGTCACTAAGGGGGTTAGTCCAGGATTGGCGCTAAACAATGGGCAAAGTCTGCTAAAACTTCCCTTACTTCCTGGATTTTGTCTGGGGTCAGCTGGGGAGACAATTTAATTGCCTCCTCAGAGGACTCCCACTTGCTTTCTTTCAGCAAGTGCAGAAGGGGGTCTCCTTCATCCTTCCCCTTCCCAGGACTACACACTGCAAATGCCATGTCAGCCCTATTAGCATATGGCTTCATCATGTTGACATTGTACATCCTTTCGGTCTGTATTTGGTCAGGTAACTCTATAATATAGTTCACATCATTTATGTTTCTAACTACTTTGTATGGTCCTGCCCACTCGGCCTGCAGCTCGTCTTTCTGGACAGGAATAAGGACCATGACTTCCCGACCCACCATGTTTGAGTGAGCTCTGGATTTGCGGTCATACCACACTTTTTGTTTCTGTTGGGCAGCTGCCAGGTTGCTCTGGGCTATCCTCATAAGCTCCTTCAGCCGTTCCCTAAACCTAAGGATATAATCCACTATGGGAGTTCCCTGGGTGGCATGCTTGCCTTCTCAGTCCTCCCGGATCAAGTCTAGGGGCCCATGTACAAGGTGTCCATATAAGAGTTCGAAGGGGGAAAATCCTGTCAACTCTTGTGGCACCTCCCTGTATGCAAACAACAGGTGGGGAAAGTATTTCTCTCAGTCCCTCCCATACTGTTCAGCAAATGTCTGGAGCATTGACTTCAGGGTACCATTAAATCTTTCCACAGGCCCATTGGCTTGTGGGTGATATGGTGTCGTGCATCTCTGCACCACCCAACACTTCTCCCAGAAACATTTCATCAGGTCCGACATGAAGGAATTCCCCTTGATCGGTGATAACCTCTTGTGGAAACCCAACATGGGAGAAAATCCCAAGTAAGGCATCTGCTACTTTGTCTGTCCACAGTGAGGATAGGGCAACTGCCTGTGGGTACCAGGTGGCATAATCCTCCACAGTCAGGATGAATCTCTTCCCTGAGGAGCTTGGGGTACCTAGAGGCCCCACAATATTCCCACCCTCTGGAATGGCTCCTCCAGTATGGGAATGGAATTAGGGCAGCTTGGGTTTTCTTGCCTGCCTTCCCTATTTCTTGGCACCAATGACAAGACCTGCAGTACTCCTTCACCTGCTGCATGAAGTTAGGCCAATAAAAATTCTGGGCCAACCGCTGCATACTGCACATGATTCCCAGATGACCACACAAGGGAATATCATGTGCAATCTTGGACAACTGCTCATGATACCCCTGGGGAAGGACAATCTGCCTGTCTAGCACCCCTCCCTCTGTCTGCACAGCCTGAGTATACATCAGTCCATTTTACCAATAAACCTTCTGTCTGCTGTCACCTCCCTGTGCACTGTCAGAGTCTGCCCAAGCCCTCAGCTTCTCTAGACTAATGTCACTTCTCTGAGCAGCTGCAAACTCCTCACACATTCCCAAGGCATGGGACAGGTCCCCTTCAGTCACTAAACTATGGTCCCTAGAACTAGCATCAGGGTACTCAGGATCACTGTCAAACCCAACTATCTGACAATGGGTCAACCCTTCCTCTTCAGAGTAACCCTCTCTAGCTGTGTGGTTAACTGCTACTGTGGAAATTTCTACCCCCTTTTCATTAGTCTCCATATCAGGAGACACAGGCTGGGGAACCAACCTCCCAGTGATTTCCACAATGGCTTCTGTGGGATCCAGGGAACTACAGTGTTCCCTTGCCACTTGTCTATGGGTAACTGCACACACCATCCCTTGTTTGAGATTGTTGTCCAGGATCACATCCACTGCTAAGGTTTTGGCTGCAGCCAGCTGTTGCACAGTTCCCTTTGTTTCACCCCAGTCTAGGAGAACACTAGTGAGGGGCAATGTTTTCTCCTCACCAGTAAAGTCCTGTACAGTGATATATTTGTTAAGTGTAAGCTGACCAGGCTGTACCAGATCCCCCTTTTCTAATGTCAGGGATGCCCCTGTGTCCCTTAACCCTTGCATCTGCACACCATTTACCATGACTGGGTGCATGTGTTCCCTCATGTTCACTGGCATGCTCCCAGGGACACACAAACAACCCACTTCTTTCCTAGCCCCCTGTGGTGTTTTTGCCCTTTTGGGATACTGTCTGGTGATGTGCCCAGTTTCTTTACACAACCAGCATTCATTTCTTTTCTCAGAGAAATCTTTTCTCTGAAACCTGGGGCTAACTAGTTTTGGTGGAGGCAGTGAGGGTTTTAGCTGCCCCAAAGGCACGCTTTTCACCTTCTGCACTGCCATGCCCACCCCATTTGCTCTCAGAGCAGGTCTGCTCTTGGCATAGCAGTCTGAGAGTTCAGCAGCCTCTAGCACTGTATTTGGATCTCGGTCCTCCAGCCAGGTTTTCAGCTCTGCTGGGCATGCCCAGAAAAACTGTTCTAACAAAATCACATTTTCAATTTTATAAACAGAGTTTGCTTCAATTCCTTTCCACCAACATTTTACAAACTGAAGTTGTTTCATGGCTAGATCCTCATAGCTCATGTCAGGGCTTCTCCTGAGCTTACGGAACTTAGCTGTGTAAGATTCAGCAGTTATTTCAATTTTTTTTTTAACAGTGCAGCTGGAAGTTTAATGTAATCATCACTGTCCTCTTCATCCATTTGACCAAATGCATCACAAGCTTTCCCGGTAAGTAGCAGGGATAGCTGGAAGCTCCAGGACTGTCTAGGAATTTTAGCCTGAATACAAACTTTATCAAAAGAATTTAAAAAGGCATCCATATCCTCCCTCTCTTTGAATTTGGCTATCATTCAATTTGTAACCCAGTCCTATAGTCCCAGTTAAACCCAATCCACTTACTTGCTCTGGTGGTTGGAGTTGTAGCTTCTCCAGTTCAGGTTGCCTCTGGTGCTCACGCTCCTGACAGTCTGCCTCCCGCTGTTCACAGTCTGCCTCTCACTGTTCTTGCTCCCTCTTCTCCTCTGCAGCTCGTTGACAATTACAGTCCTCATGCTCAGCCTCCCGCTGTTCCTGCTCTGCCTCTTGTCTCTCTCATTCCATCTCTTGCTATTTTCACTCTGCCTCTCATCTCTCTCATTCCACCTCTTGCTGTTCTCTCTCCCTCGTCTCCTGGAACTCCAGCTCCATTCGGCACAACTGAATATGCAGCCTGAGTACTTCTGACTGCAGAATACTGGTGACCTTTTCCTGCTGCTGTGGTCCTTCACTGGCACTGGCCCTGCTGTCATCCTCACCAGATCTGGACACTGCACTGGCTGCTAACCCTTCCACACTCAAGGTTTGGTCCCTTACAGTCACTGTCTGTGACTCGATGATCTGGGTATCCGCTACCATCAAGGTTCTGTTTGGTGGCTTTCACCTCATACAGGACTCCTCTGTCCCTACACAACTGCTTTAAGTAGTCTGCAGTGTACCCACTATACTTGAAAGCCATCTTCTTCCATAACAACGGCTACACTAACTTGCACTTTAGAAAAAAAAATAAAACAGGTAGAAACTTGACTGTAAGCCAAGTGATGTAGTTCTGTTTCCTTTAAAAAAATAAATAACTACCCTTTCTTGGCAAGTGAGCTGTACAGTATCAAGCTGACACACTGAACAATAAAAGCTTGTAATACCAAACACATCGGCACCACTGCCAACCAATTTGTCACAACCCCACTCAGCAGGTCAGGCCCTCTGCTCCCACAGTGCCAACCTCCAAGTGCAGTATTGTGAACAGGAACAGAAACAGAGTAACCCTCCTGTCTGTTTTGTGGGTTCAAATTAACCTTTGGTCTCAAGTTCTGGGAAGATTCAAACTGTGAACCTCTTGCTAGCATACCCAATGTACAGGCTCAGATAATTCTGCTCTTTGGGAAATGACATATATCTTTTGCCTATGGGCACCTAACCAGGTGTACAAAATGAACCCTTAAAAACTCTATTAAATACCTCAGATAAACTCTTACCTTTTCCCAGTTTCGAAAACCAGTAACCTTTTGCACAGTGTCAACTTTAACCATATATCACAATTCTGCTTAAAGTTGGACCAGCATAACATTCTGTGGTGATTTGCATATGCAGCCCATGATGCTTTGCATTGTGGGGGCATGTGTGATTTTGTATTTTCTTGAAACTTGGCTTCCCAGCCAAATGCCCTTTGGGATAACCCTTGCCTCAGTGTTTATGCACAGAGGTTCTTTGTCTTTTAACCATATATGCTTCACTCGACAAATAAAGAATTTTGAAGGCACATCAAGTAGTCTCTTAAAATAGAGGTTTACTTTTAAACAGAAAAAATATGTAAACTGTAAATGCAGAACAATATATCACAAAACCATACAATCACTTAAAAGAACAAGGTTTAAAAGTACAAATTCCTACCAACCATACACTTAAACTGGTCTATCTAATGTATATCCACTAATAGGGCTGACAGATGTTTCTTCTTCAGAGTCCAAACATATATCACTCTAAAGGTCAGTCACAGCATAATTAAAACACTGTCTTGAACCTGCCTTCTCCATGATGTCACCCAGCTCCTCTTCTGTTTATTAAAAAAAAGTACAACCAGAATGTCTGATCATTCAGAAGGTAACTTAAATAGGTGACATCAGAAAAAACTCACTTCCCCATAACCATTTGATCTAGTGTGTCTTTCTGCCCTTCACAGACATCAAAGAAGCATTTATTACTTAGCACCAAAGTGACATAACCTGTATTCTTCCTCTAAATGTCATAAAAGTTTATGATTTCCATCCTAGTGGCTGGCAGCTACAATTAAGCCAGATAAACCGGAGATCCTTAATTTGTGTCTCTTCTAGCCTGTAATTATCTCCTGGCTTTTAGGTTAACAGCTTGTAGTTGAAACCTGTGGGGTGGGGGGTTGTCATCCCAGGAACACAGCATGTATCAAGACAGACATTCAGTAACACATTTATTTTACAAAAAAAGCATAGATTAATCAGATCCAGCTGTCCAAGTGTCATATCTATCACATCTTTCAAGCTCTCCACCCCTTCCCCTAACTCATCATTGGTGATGATGCTAGACCTTCTGCCCCACTGCCCAGTTAATAACTTACTTCCCCTGCTGTAAGGAGAGGGTTGTTACACTAAAAAAAATCTACAATTACACATGCGACTATTTATTTCACATTTTGTCACATTTTCAGGGTAGACAAGTATTAATCAAGCAGCCTACATACGTAACTAAAATTTACTGTAGTAACCACAATGACAAAGATAACATCAAAAAATGCAAGGCATCCCACAATGAAATATGAAATGTTAGGCACTCATGAGTGGTTTATTTCAGTGAGGCAGTAAAGCCTAGCTTAGAACATAATGCTGCAAACCTGGACACTTCATAGACCTGGGTTTCGATCCCATAACCCTCACTTATTTATGACCGTGACCAAGTCAATTAACCTTCCTGTGCTACCAGGTTATTGAAATGAGTCGTTCATGAGTGTCCAAATTAAGGAAACAACATTTAGTTCAATGTCACTTTCCTTGCCAAAAAATAAAAAAAAATGTTAAACTCTGTGTTCCTCAAAAGAGTAAACAAGGCTAAGTGTTAACTATTAGCCCTAAAATGGCTAGAATAACACTCGGCTTCTCCACCAGTCAAAATTACATTTACCACACTCCTAAATCTACTCCTGCCATGCTTACTGCTGTGAAAACTAGGGACAAAGCAATTTTTTAAGCAGTAAGTTAACCTTTGCAGATGGTCAACTTTTTGTAATTTTCAGACTGCTCTTAAAGTTGCAGTGCCTTATTATTTACCCACATACAGTAGTAAATGTTTTTGTATTTCCCTGATTGGCAACAGCATGCTTCTCGGTGGCAGAGAATTTAGACATGCTTTCTTATTCTGGCATCCTCGCAAAGCCCCATTGGAGCAAACCAAACCTCAAGGTAGCTGTCAGAGTTTACTGGGATTCACAGAGTGAATGTACTCTACCTCCATTCTCCCAAACTTTCAACTTTAAACAGGAGTCAGTGGTAACTACAGCACTGAAAACTGTGTAAAATGAAGGACTGGAAGTTATTAGCACTCCTTATCTTGCTTTCTCAAATTTAACAACTTTAAATTGCCAGTGACCATCTCTATTGGCAGGGGATTAGGAGTCAAGCCCCATGCACCCTCTCTGTGAAGCAGTAATCACAGAACTACTAAACTCCTCATCATGTAGCTCCCATTCTGACTTACAGTATATAGGAGGGGTGACTTTGCCTTGACTTCCACCTCCCAGCTGAGAGCAGTTAAAAAATTAATTCAGGGCTCTGCTTGACCTAGTGCTTTCGACCTAATGAGTAAAAAACAATAAACCACACTCACCACTACTCAGATAAAGCTTAATGAATTTATTATTTAAAAGTGCTGCCACACATTAATAAGGCACCAGCTGAACAAAGCATCCCCGACAGGTTTCATGGCCTAGCAAGACGTATGGTGGCACTTTTAAATAATAAATTCATCAAGCTTTATCCAAGCAGTGGTGAGTGCGGTTTATTGTTTTTTACTCACTTCAAGTTTTTTTACCGCACCTCCATCCAGGGAAGCTGTTTCTGCCACAGATTTTCTGGCTCATGCACATTCTTTTACTCTTGCAAAACTCCACAATATGATCTAGTGCCACCCTACACCATACTCCTCCTGTGAGTCATGAAAGGTAAGGGAAATGAGCCAGCAAGAAGTGACTTGAAAAAAAATGTTCATCTAGGCCTCCTCTGTTTCAGAATGCTGAGTGCCACTGAGTGACAGAAAGCTTACACTCAAAGTTTTATTTACAAGTTAAAGAAGTCTTCTTTTTGACATTCATATACAGTATGTACCCGGCTCAGGCGTGTCTGCCCACTGCCTGCTGCAATATGCTGCTGCAGTGCACAAGAATTTGAACAGAGAATTTTTATTTTATCTTAACTCATTAGTATTACCCTTTTCCTTGCAGTTTTTGATTATTGTGAATGTACTAAAATGCTCACCTCAGTGCTGCATAGTGATATTGACTCCACTTAGCCAGCGGCTGGGGAGCATCATGCAAATGACATGAGCCAGCCTCTGTCTGATAGGAGTGACTGACTACTTTCAAGTATGCAAAGTTTCCACCCAGCAAGCAATGAGTCCTGTCATAACCACAGTTCCTGTTTTTTTTGTCTGTACTGCTGAGCCCCTTGCAGCCTGCACCGCAAGGAGCTCAGAAGAGTGACACATTTCTGAAATCCAGTTCACAGTAACAAAACATATTTTGGGCAAGTGCAAGCAAACTAAACAAACTGTGGTCAGAGCCAACACGGCAGCATGACATCATTTACACCACTCATGGAGAGCATGGAGCTCATGCGGGGCAGTTACAAACAGAGAAAACTGATGGCAGATAAGGACCACTAGCCCCATCTAGTCTTCCCCTTTTCATTACCTATAACAGCAGCTGGTGACCCTATTTTGGCATCAGCTAGCCTTTTCTTCCCACTTCTAGGGTTCCTTTATGTCCATCCAACTGAAGAAGAACAGCTTCCTCATATCTCCCTTATCCTTCCCCCAGCAATCTCATATTGTGCCCCCTTGTTCTTGTACTCATTCTATACTGAAAGATGTCACTCACTTGTACCTTATTTATGCCTTAAAGATACTTGAAGGTCTGTATCATAGCTCCACTTTGTCTTCACTCCTCCAGTGAATACATATTGAGGTCTCTCAATCTCTCCTCATACATCCTGTGGCACAAGTACATGAACATATGCAGCATTGCCAACAAATTTGACCAGGCCAAAGCCTGGGTGTTACACACCTCCCCTGATGTAGCAATGTTCTTGGAAACCTGGCTAAAGAGCAACGTACCTAATAAATTCCTTAACATCCCTGGCTACAAACTGTTCTAGTGTGACAGACTGACCAGAGGCAGTGGTGTTGCCATTTATATCAAAGATAAATTCCAAACCGCCGACATTGACCGCACATTGATGACCAAAGAATTTGAGTGCCTCTCTCTTAAAATTATCCTATCACTTGGAGTAGCCCTACTGGTAGCCATATGATATAGGCTGCCTGCAGCCAGCCTGTGCTTATTGCCCCACCTACATTCTCTCCTGGAAAAAGCAAGCATGGAATGCATCATAATGGGGGACTTTAACCTTAACTGGACTGATGCCTGCGCCTACAGGCTTAAGGACTTTTGTGGTGACCACAGGCTAACTCAGATTACCCTTGAGGTTACTTGACCAAATAAAAAAAACCCTGACTGTAACTCTTTACTGGATCTTACTCTGGTCAGTAAAGCACATAAAATTTCCTATGCTGGGGCCTTTCATGATGATCTGAGTGATCACTGCGTAATCACCTGTGTCAGGTACTACCCACACCTCCCTTCCACCTCTACCTTCAAGATTAAATGCAGCATGAAACATTTTGTGCTCCCTGCCTTTTTGACAGATCTTGGGAACATTCTCTGGCAGGACTTCTACCTCACACCCTCTGTGTCCGAAGCCTTCTGTATCTTCCAGGAGTTGTTACTTAAGGTTTTCAGCAAGCATGCACCCCTAAGGAAAATTAAATCAGGGAAACATGCTCCTGACTTGTTCATCCCAGTACTGAAGAGGCCTCTGCAATGTAGAGACACTCTATGGAAAAAGGCAATGAAGTTGCAGTCTAACTCTGATTGGCTGTCCTTCTGAGTAGCCAGGAATGTCTGCACCACATTGGTAAGGTTGGAAAAAGCACAATTCTTCCAGCCCACCCTTGAGGTAAACAAAAGCTGCTCAGCTAAATTCTGGCAGATTTTGAAAGAGGTCTAAGGTCACTCTCCTGCCACTCCTCTCCTGGCCAAAACTGTGGCAAATAACAGCACATAAACAGCCAGGGCTGAGATCCTTGACCAGCTTACTAACCATTTTGCTACTGCAGGCCTCGCCTTTGATGTATCACCTGTTAGTAAAATGAGTACCACTTGTTACACCAGCTCAACATCTAGCCTGACTTCTTTCCCCAGTTCTGACAGCCCCCCTTTCGAGTTCTGGCCAGTATCCTTTAAACAGGTGGAGGACTGCCTCCTCTCACTGAATACCAAAAAGAGTGCAGGTGCTGATTTGTTAGAACCATTCTTCCTAAAAGCAAGTTATTTCTATCTGACAGCACCAATTGATCACCTTTTTAATTGCTCACTAATCCAAGGGGATCTGCCATCTAGCTGGAAAATTGCACACATTGTTCCCTTGTTCAAATCAGGAGACCCTACAGACTTGAAAAACTATAGACCAATTTCACTGCTTCCTGTTTTATCCAAGCTACTTGAAAAAATCATCAATGCTCAAGTAAGGGAGTAGTTGGATAGTGAAAACTTCCTCAGCCCTGTCAGCTCTAGCCAAAGTTTCTAATGACTGGTTATATGCCCTGGACAACAAACCGCACATCTATGCACTTTTTCTTAACCTTAACAAAGCATTTGACACGGTTGATCACTCCATACTGCTTGAATCATTGGGATGCATTGGTTTATCCCCTCTGCAGTAAAATGGTTCTGCTGTTGCCTTACAAATCAGTGACAGCAAATTAAAACCCAAGTTGAACTCTCCCCATTAAAAATTCTGCCACAAGGCATCCCACAAGGTTTGATCTTAGGAGCTTTCCTCTTCGCCTTTTATAGCAACCATATTGACTCTGGCCAATTAGTAAGAAACATTTACTTCTTCACAGATGACACTATCATCTACACAACCAACCACTCACTTGATCTTGCCTACAAGGAGCTACAACAGGACTTTATCATACTCCAACACAACCTGCTGAAACTGAAGCTATTCTCAGATGCCAAAAAAACCAAAACCATGGTTATCTCCCTGTCCTCCACCCTCAATATGAAGGCCCCTGGTACCACCCAGATTATCACCCTCCTATGTGAACCTTTAGAAACAGTGGACAAATTCAAATATCTGGGAGTCTGGCTGGATAACAAATTGAACTTCAATGCACACCTAAACAAGTTATCTAAAAACCTAAGACACTGCCTTGGAATATTCTACCCAATAAGATACCTACTCACCCTGGAAGCTAGAAAGAGGTTGGTTCAAAGAAGACATGTTCAGCTTTAGTAGAGATTCTAACCAGCCACAGGAGTCATCACCAGTCTCATAATAAAGTAAGTTCTGGCTAATATCCAAATATGTTAAATCTTTCAGTTTTCCTGTCATTAAGCTCACCTGGGAAAGTTCTGTATAGTATGAACTGCAGTAATAAATATTTTCCTTCACTGCATAACTTCTGCCTCCAGATCATTTCTATCTCACAGTCACTGTTTCTCTCCAGCTCTAGGTCTGCTCTTCCCCAATGTACCAGGTGGGTGAAGGTGTTCATACTGTATATATTATGGTTGTGTGTGTGTGCGCAGGGTGGTGCAGTCCCCCAAGATTGGGGTTTAGTGGGGCGGAGCCCTCCACAATACAGGTGTTGTCAAGGATACATTAGTGAGGTACTAATGTTGGTGTTGTAATTGCTGTGTCTCGTGTATGGGTGGTGGTAATAGGTGCTTGATTTACATAGTTCTCACTCTGTCTGTGTGATGGCAAAATTACTTGCAGCCCTTTTTACCTTAGCTCTTTTGGTTGTGGCTGTGTTATCCTCGGCCAGATTTTTTCTGCCCTATTGCTGGTAACCCAATTAAACCATATCTAAAAAGAAATTGCATTGCATAAATTAAGTTTGAACAAGGGCAGTGTTTGAATAATTGTTCATAAATACTTGTTACGATAACCACAGAGACATTTTACTTGTGGCTACGCTTTGCCCTGTCACTTATGAGGTCATACAAGTTCAATCACGATAACTCATATGGATAATACATTTATCCAGCACTGCCTAGTTGCATATACCATACATATTGTAAATAACATATAACTGATTAGAGGGGAACAGTCTCATGGCCCACTTAGTGTAGCATGGCCAGCATGGAGAACCATTTCTTGGTCATAAAGACATGGTTAGAAAAGTTCAATGGCAGGAATTATTGCTAATTCAGCAATGTTTCATGAATAATGCTACTGTGAGGAGGTTAACACTTTGCTATAGAATGGTATGACTCACATAAAAGACAAAAATGCACCCACAGCTTTACAACTGACAACACTGTACAAGATCAATGGGTCTGCCAGACTAAGCTGGTAAGCCACAATAGAAGCAAATAAGGGAGAGTTGCTGCTGTGTGGAGACTTCAATCTGCCAGATGTGGATTTGAGAATTTCAGCTGCAGCCTTAGCTAGAGGCAGAGCAATTCTAGACTCCCTGCAGGAGGCAGTTCTCAGACAGCTAGTCAGCAAGCCCATGAGGAACAGAGCAATACTGCACCTGATATTCACTAACAGAGACAGTATTGTAAACGTCACAGTGGGCAGCCACCTTGTGACAGGTGATCAATGTACAGTGTACAGGGTTCTGGACTTGATGAGGTGGGATTTTAAAGAAATGGGAGGCAGACATAGAAGCAGCATAATGGGGGTAGGGGGTGGAGGGGGAGACTGCCAGGGAATGGAAGAGGAACAGTGGAGAAAACTAAAGGTAGGCATAGTAAAGGCAACCAGTATCTGCGACAAGGTAGTGAGCAAAAGCAAGCCAAAAAAAAAAAGCACAATATGTACTCTAGGGAAGTGGCAATAAAAATGAAAGAAAAAGGATGGCATTCAGGGGGCACAAAAAGAATGCAGAGGGAGGAGGATATGGAGGAGTACCTGGTAGAACAAAGGGAAACAGGAAGGTGTAGTGAGGCAAGCAAAGCCACAAACAGAGGAAAGGAATACCAAAGGATACAATATTTTCGTCATATACAGAAGCGAGAAGAGAAGGGCAAGGGGAGGGATAGAGAGGATAAGGAGAATGTCAAAGGGTAACTCACAGAGAAGGAACAGCCTTCCGGAGGAGGTTGTGGAGTCAAAAACAGTGGTGGAATTCAAGCATGCATGGACAGTCATAAGGCAATTCTAGGGGGTTGGGGTAGGAAAAAGTAGGCTGCTGGTTAACTAGGATCTGCAGCTTATCCATTAGGTAGGGAAATGGGCAGACTGGGTGGGCCAAGTAGTCCTTATCTGCCGTCAAATTCAAATTCTATGAGGAGCAGGAAAAAGCTGGCATCCTGAATGGGTACTTCTCCTTAGTCTTCACAATTGAGGGAGAGGGAACTGACTACCGGAGAGGATCAGGAACACTGTGTGTGTGGGGGAGGAGGGCAGAGCAAAGAGTTTTGAAGGGACTTGCAAACCTGAAAGTGGAGGAACCACAAAATGCTCTGCTCCCTAGTAAAAAAATGTCAGGACAGAAATAGCAAATGGGAAACAAACTGACCAACACCAGTCTCAGCCCGATAATGCTTAATTAGTACAAAAGTTAAAAAGTGCAAAAGGCAATTGTGCACAAGGTGATAAAACCAGTACACTTACCACTGTAACAGTTGGTACACAGAAGGGAGGCCAAGAAAGGAACCCCTGACAGGTTTCTCCCAAAGGCTTCATCAGGGGGAGGGTTCCAGTAGCTGCTACTAATTGCACATAAATAATGTTTGTCTTAAAGTGACAGTAAAAAGTGTTCAGTGCAAATAAAAAAAACAAGTACAAAAGTAGTAGCTTAAAAGTCATGTGGTGTACAAAATGATAATGGATTAAAGTCAGTTGCAGATAAATGTATTAAATGATAATGACAAATTATACAATGGCTTGAAAAGAATCCTGGTCTCTGATTGGTCAGTCACGTGCTGGACCTGTAATGTTATCCCAGTACAACATCACAGGTCTAGTCCCAGCCCAGACATGACCCAATCACACACAAAAAAAATCAGTCCACCTCCTCTCTTTAACAGAACTGAAAACCATGTTTGCGATCAGCTTCTTGCCGGCTTGCTGAACTTGGAGACCCACCAGCCAGGACCACATATAAAATAATCAACCCCCCCCAACCCCAATGTTTTACTGTGCTTCATTAAACATCACAACTCCCTGATATTAAACCGAAGCTGACTGGGGAAGCTCACTGCCCAACTGTTATTTAAAAACAGCTTTTTGCGATGTGTTTTACTCCCTGATCCCAAGTCTTCTTCTGGTTTGCCACAATACCCAATAGCTGTGATAGGGAAAGAAAAAAAAAAATACTTCTCAAAGCTGCAGGATGGTTCTCACTGCAGAAGGAGAGACATCATATCAGCAACAAGTGTGGAGGCAGGGGCATGGGACACTACTTGCTCCCATTACTTCTTCCCAGTACTGTTTCTGTGCTGTAGTCAGACTCTTTCAAAGTTCCTGACAGAATATTTTTTCACATTGGAAATGTAGGCATAGAAGTAAGAATAGAACGGTGGGGGGAGGGGGGGGGGAGAGATATGAAGATGAGCACTGGGAAAAGATAAGAAATTATACACACAGAGCTGACACCACCACCTCAAAAAACACACAGTTCCACCTACTGCACAAACAGAATAGGCACTATTTTTTATTTAAATATGCTTCCACAGTTAAAAATAAAAGACAAAAACTATTTTTATGATAGCACTTTATTTTATTTACAAACGAGTAGTTGTATAATAATAATAATGCATTCCAGGGTGTGTATCGTGCTGGGATAACATCACTGCTGGGGGCATTGGATGCACTCAGCCTATGGCCCCATGCCCAACCACCCCAGGCATGATGTTATCCCAGCACGACACACACCCTCTCATGCATTATTGCTTAATTAATACATAGTCCTAAAGTGATTATAGACATTCTGCTTCCAGGTTGTATCCAAAACTGCCTTCCAAAAAATTACAATAGCTTAATGGAGAAATAAAAGAGAAAACAAATTTATTGGCAACACATAAAAGGCTAGCTTTCATGGAAGCAATTTTGTGTAATTTTCAGAACATTTTCAAAAATGGGGCATATTCTAGCTTCTCATTAAGACTTGGCATATGAAGTGTCCCCCAAATGGACAATCTATATCTTCTCTCTTAAGAGTTAGATTATCTAAACAGCTACCTCTTTGCCTACATATTCCCTTTCAATCCCACAAAAGTCAAACACTTAGTTGTCAGGGTCATGGTGCAAATTAACATGACTGATGGCGTGGCTTTGCAATCGGCAAGATGGCAGCCAAATTCCCTAGCTCTGAAACACCCCTGTATTACTCCGGTAGTGTCTATAGCAGTACTTATTGGAGTACCCATCATTTTGTCACCCTTTTGTTTGGCAGTCACATCCAGAACAGATAGATCAATTCCTGGTTCAGATCATCTCAGTTCTGGGTGCAACTTTACCATGAGAGGTTTTGGTGCTGTCTGCCTCCCCTGATATGAGAAAATCTCCCTCAGCATAGCAACCTCCAACTCTCCTAAGAGGGACTCTGTTCTGCAAGAAATTAAGGCGATATTTATTTTATTTTTTATTTTATTGAAAGCTAGGATTACAAATACCTTTGAGCAGGAACTGCTCATTTACAAAGGTTCCACGTCAAAGGAATTGGGGGTATACATACATACATACATACAAAGGTCAACATAATAATTCATAGTTACACAATAAAAAGAAGTAAGAGACCAAGGCTTAGGAAATTCCAGTAATTCAAAATTTGCCACATATTAGGTAGCATGACATACCAGCCAAGGGCAATCTTAGAAATAAGTGCTGCAGGTGAAGGGGGTATGCAGACAGGGAGGCCGTTGTCAGAGGGTAGAGGGCGAGGGTAAGAGCTCTAAAGGGGAGGAAGGGGAGGGATAAAAGCCAGGAAATGCTGAGGGGGAGGAAATGGAGAGGGTACATGGGGTGGGCAGTTGAGGCAAATAGAAGAGGGCAAGGCTGGGAGAGGTAGCTGTCAAGATTGAAGTGGAGGGCAATGAGCAGTGGGCCCCTGATTACGTGAGGCAGTCACAACAACTAGTTGAAATTAGATGAAATTGGAGTTGTCTCTTAACAGGGCCAAGAGCAGCAGCAGTAAGAGTTTCTTTGTTGAGAGTATTGTACCACTGTGGTGCTCTGTGAGCAAAGGACCTCTGGCCCATGGTAGTCCGGCAACTGGGGACAAGGAAGGTTAGTTGTTATGAACTTCTAGTTCGCTGGGTGTTGTCTTGGTCAAAGAGGAGCTTTTGAATGCCTGGGGGCATGACGCCAAGGAGAACCTTTTTGGCTAAGAGGCAGGATTGATACTGTATCCAGCTGATGAGAGGAAGCCATCCTGCTTGAGTGTATAGGTCACAAGTGTGTGTAAGTCAGTCAGCCCCAATTAGCAGCCTGCATGATTTGTTGAGTGCAACTGTAATTCTGCAGAGGGCAGAAGCAGATCCATAGATTGCTAGTCCATAATCTATGATGGAGGTGACAGAGCTGTTGATAGCCAACCAGAAAGTGTCAGGAGTCATGCAGTGTTTGTGCCTGTACAGCAGGCCTATACAGATGTTGGTGGCTTTGGCGACAGAATCTATGTGCCGATGATAGGAGAACGAGCTGTCCAATGTGACACCTAGGTATTTAAAATCAGGAACGTGTTCAGGCAAGGTCCCTGTTTGGTTTAGGATCGTGAGGTCATTGGATTTGTACTTAACTCCTGGCATTGTAGAAGGTCATAACCTTTGTTTTGCTGTAGTTCATGACCAGTTTGTGTGATGTGAAACATTCTTTGATGCACATGAACTCAAGCTGTAATTGTTTCTTGAGGAGCTCTGCGTTTTGGTGGTTGGTGAACATGACTGCGTTGTCAACGTAGAACAGTAATTTATAGTGGCAGACACTGGGAAGGCTGTTGAGGAAGAGGCTGAAGAGTAGTGGCCCCAGAATGGACCCCTGAAAGGACTGGCTTTTCTTCCAAGGTGACACCGGCAATCCTAACCTGCTGGACCCTCTTCCCAAGGTAGCTTGAAAACCAGAGCAGCGCTTCATTGGAGAGCAGAATGTTTGATAATTGCTTGAGTAGGAGTGGGTGGTTCACAGTATCAAAGGCTTTCATAAGGTCAATGAATACTGCCCCAACACAGTTTCCTTGGTCAACAGTGGTATGGATGGAGCCTGTGAATTCTAATAATGCAGTGGTGGTACTGTGCCCTATTTCTGAAACCATGTTGCTCGGGACACTGGATGTCATATTTTTCCAGGTACTCGACTAGTTGGTCTGAGGCGATGCACTCCAGGGCCTTAGAGAATGGAGGGAGGATGGAGATAGGTCTGTAATTGGAGTGCAGTGATTTGTCTCCACTTTTGTGTACCAGTGTGATGGTCGCCTGTTTCCAGCGAGATGGGAACTGGGATATCCTTAATGATAGGTTGAGGATCTTTGTCAGGGGTTCAAGGACTTTTTCAAGGACAAGCGCTAACAACCTCAGGTCAAGGGAGTCACCGCTGTAGTCTGCGTTGTGAATGACCTTCCGAATATAAGTTCTGACTTCATGCATTGGGATCTGCTTGAAGTAGAATTGTGGGACAGAGTGTAAGAGAGGAGCAGTGGCAGGAGGGTTACTACCAGAGGGGGCATCGAAGAAATTAGAAGGGAGGACACTATCCAAGTTGGAGAATGCATTGTTAAAGGTGTTGGTGATTGTGTACAGGTCAGATGTTGGTGTTCCATTTATGCTGAGCATGGTGGGTGGTGACTTAGGATCCTTGCCTGTAAGGTCTTTCAAGTTACTCCAATTTTTTTTTCCATCACACCAGGAGCTAGAGAGCACTTCCTTGAAGTATTTGATTTTGGCACTCCTAACTGCTCATGTGCACTCATTTATGGCAGCTTTATATTTATGAATAACCCCAGGTTTGGATGTTGAACGGGCACAGTGCCAGAGATAGTCCCTATGTTTGAATAAAGTGATTAGATCGGGGGTTATACAAGGGTTACCTCTGCCCCGGACCCTCAGCTTTTTGAGAGGTGCAAAGATATTGCAGGCCGCAGTGAAGCGGCTGATGAAAAGGTCTAAGGCTTGGTTTACATCAATGGTGGAGTCGATTGGTGTCCAGTCCAGGTGGTGTAGGTGTGTCTTTAGTGCTCAAGGTACCCCTGCTTTAACACTCTGGTGTGGATTATTTTAGGAGGGGGCTTAATGAATTTGTTTGTCCAGATACATGTGACTGGTGAGTGGTCACTGATCCCATCAGGGAGCACTGAGACTACTGAGATTCATTCAGGGTGATTAGTAAGGATCCAGTCCAGAAGTGTGGGCGACCCTGTCCTATAGTTGCATCTGGTGGGGGTGGTAACAAGCTGGGTGAGGTTCTGTCCCGTGACAGCATCCTTGTAGTTTCTGGCCTCCAGCGATAGCCAATTTATGTTGAAGTCACCTAGTACAATGAGTTCAGAGTTATGGTGTAATCCTTGTAGGCTTTCCAATATGCTTATAAATCCATTGGGCTGAACTTTAGGGGGTAGGTACATGGAGGCAATGGTGAGCTCCTTGTTGTGTGCCCCAAGTAGAACTTTAATAGCGAGAACCTGCGAGGGTGGTTTAGGGTTTGAGAAAGGGAAGACTTGACCCAGATAGGAATTCCTCAGGTAGATGGCACAGCCCCCACCTCATTTGGAAACTCTGTCCTGCCTGAATATAGAGTATCCAGGGATGGTGACTGCAGCATCTGGTATCTTGGGGTTAAGCCATGTTTCGACAACAGAGAGTACATCAGAACTATGTTGCTGGACCCAGGTTTGCAAGATGTCAAGTTTGTTAAGGAGGCTGCAGACATTGATTGAGGCTAATGTAAGGGACCCCTTCTGCCTTTTTGTGGAATGGGGTGCTAGGCCTGTAGGCCCCGGGTTAGGATAAACTGTTCCAGATATTAGAAGTAGTATAAGTAGTATCCTGAGACGGAACGCTTTAATCATTGTGCAGACTAGTTTTGTTGTAGGGCATCTAGTCCTCTTGGCCTTGCTGGTCTGCGTTTGCCCAGTGATATTGCAGAGCACAATATATAATGCCGTGTTCTCAGAGGCATAACATTTATGGCTCAAATGGACAAAGTGGAGGTGGCTTCCCAAAGAACTACAGTCAATATTATAGATCTCTTGCAGCTCTTCAAAGTAAAGGAGCAGAGAACTGTGGATGCTGAGGATCGGACGGACTGTTTTATGTCCTACATAAGTGAACAAGACAGAATGGTCAGACTTTTACGGGATAGAATTAAGGTCTTGGAAAACAGAAGCCAATGAAATAACCTTAGATTCCGCAGCTTCCCAGATGACTATAAATGCAAGGATGCAATAAACTTTCTGCAGGCTACTCTGTTAGATCTGCCCAGCTGATGTTTGCTTGTTTCACTAGAGATAGACTGGGCCCACTGCCCTCTAGCACCAAAGCTGCCAGCTGGTGGTCATCCCCGTGTGATCCTTGCCTGGTTCCTTCATTACACGGTGAGGGAAGATATCATGCAGACCACCAGGGAGAAGAAAGAACTCTACTGGCAGGGCCACAAGATTCAGATATTTGCTGACTTTTCTCAGGCCCTCTCAGAGAAAAGAAGGGCCTTCACCACAGCTTGCAGTTTATTCAGACCGAAGCCTGCAACTTTCCCTGTTTTACTTAGCCATCCAGTGGATCAGTTGCAATGGGACCTCACACTCATTTGACACTCCAGAAGTGTATGGACATTCCTGGCAAAGCAAGCCCCACAGCTTAACTGGGAGCAGTACCGACATTCTTCATGAAGAGACTGGGACTGAGCAGTTTCTCCAGATATGGAAACCTCCCTGCACAGTATTGGCCCACCTCATTCGGTAAAGCATCATGGCTCTCCACTACCGCTGCCCCCCACCGAAGAAGACACATGGCTTACACCCTGAAACAGTACAAAAGGAACAAGCAGAAGAAACTGGGGGGAGGGGAGGGATGGGGAGGGGAGGAAGATGAAAGGACCAGTCCCCACGGTTTCTCTCCTATAGCTGGAGACAAAGCATGGACTCATGCCCCTCATTGGGATCTGCCCCGGTGAACCTTCAGGGAATAGATTCTCACCTTTAGAATACTTGCTCCTTGATGATCAAGATACCTCCACTGGTCAGACCTCTGCAGCAAAAACAGCTGAATTGCTGCCAGATTACCATGCCCGATCATGGGCCAACACTGACTCCCATAATAAGCTGCCCTCCAATGTTACATCCAGCACAGAGGAAAAGACAGGGACTCACCAATCTTACTGGGCCAAGTGGGTGCGCCTCGGAGACTGAGCTGCTACATGCTAGATCCCCTATCTCTGTTTTGAACTGATTAGCTCCTCTCAACATACAGGTAACTATCCTCTGCCCCTTTATACTGTTTTATTAGTCACCTAGCCTCCCCCTTGTGCTCCTGGTAGATGCCAACAGAGAGGAGACAATTCAAACCAATCTAGACAACAGATCAGTTATGTTCTCTCCTCCTCTTTAAAGTGGCATCGCTAGGGAGAGGGTGATATGGGTGCACTGATAGATAAAGAGGCTAGTTCTCCTTTAAGCCAAATAGGCTGTATATTTGCAGTGGTTATAAGACTTTCAATTTTATTCTTATTGTGCTTTTTACCCTGGGTATTGTAATCAGCTTCTAAGTGTATGCTTCAACCTTGTATTGTTGACTCATGTGATGTGATTCACTGAAAAATTACCACCAACAGCTTAATCTGGTTCAAGGTCAGTTGGCATTCTTCTGTATCCCCCTCCACTGGGTCATGCCTGAAAATAGGCAGGATTTCTCTAGTGCACTTACCCTATAAACAAAAACTAAATAAATAAAAATAAATAAAATACATTTATTTACAACACCTCTTCAATCAGTCTATAGGGTGGACATAATGGTAATTGTCGTTGCTGGACTAGTGGGAGGGCTGAGAATTTCATCTCCCCAAAGTGACAAATATTATATAAAATAAAATAGGAAAACAAAATAATTAAAAGTGATTCAAAAGTGAGTTAAATGTATACAAGAGAAAAGGGGGGGGACGAATTACATTATGGGCGTTTCCTACTCTGTTCAATCTGCAGGCTTAGCCCCTCCTCCATTATAGCTCCTCAGGCCTTGCACTGTGGCTCACTTAGAGTGAGGATAGGGTTTCAGAGCCTTTCTTAGTTATAAGGTGCTGCCTACCTAAAGGGAGGCCCCCAGGGTTCCCCCTTTCTGAACAGATCTCCATTCTCCCAGTTGAGGACCCCCTAGGTCATTCCTTCTGGGGCACTCCTGATTTATCTGTATCACTTATTGGGGATATTTAGGTATTAAAATGGGTCTACGTGTTTTGGAGCTCCACTACCCCATGTGATGCAGTGTCTTAACATCTCCCCCTTGTATTGCTGCTGGAGCATTTAGACATGGGGCGTTATATGACTCCAGGTGCTCCCCTCTTAAGCTGTTCCCCATAAGGTTCTGAAGGTTTAAACAAAATGGGTATGATGGATGACTTTTTCCCTTTCTGCCACATTGATTAGCCCATCTTTGCTACTGATAAAGAGAGAGGATACTTACCAGTAACAGGGGTGGCTTCACTTTATGAATAAATGAGTTGGCCACATGGGGCGTGGTTTGTGCACACCTTGGAATCTTTTATTCTAGTGTTTTATACAACCTTCATGCCACTCAGAAGGAAGTGGTGTGGGAAGAGTTGTTCTGTTGTTATAGGTGGGATCTGTTTTCTGAATGTACTGCTACTGCTTAGTTTCAATGCCTCTTTGTGTTTCTGTTCTTATGTTTTGTTATCACTACTTAGTGGGAGTGGGGACCTGACAATGTGCTGGGGGGATTGCTTGGGAGTTATTGCATCACATAAAATATTCCAGGTTGTTTCTAGGTAAATGAGTTATGGATTTACACTGTACTAGTTAGAATGTAAGGGTGTTAAATTCACTTGTTAAGAGAAAAAAAGGCCTAGTCTCATCCCAAAAAACTTAAGCCTCATATTGCTTTTTTTATAGGAGATCAAATTAACTGCACATGAGGCTGCCAAGCTTAACTGAGATTTGGTGGAAACTAAAGTCCATAGTGTAGCCCCCACAGAGAAAAAAGGGGTGTCTATTCTTATTCAAAAATGTTAGGCTGGAGTTTTATGCTCATTAAGAGAGATAAAGAGGGGAGGTGGGTTATAGGGATAGCAGATGCCCCACAGGGCCCATTATTGTTAGCTAATATTTATTGTCTGAACTGTGATGACCCAGCCTTTTTTCATCTGTTAAGCTGAAACATTCTTGATCTCAGTACCTCCCAAATGCCTATATTACTGGGGGTGTAACATACTGCTGCATTAGATAAAAGTGTTGGAAAGGCTGAGCCTCACACCAAAGCCCTTAGAGCAATAGAGGGCCTGATGTCAACTTACCACTTGACTTATGCATGGCTGGTACAACAGCCTAGGGTGCAAGACTATACCTGCTTTTTGGTGACCCATAGATCGGCAAAGAGGATAGACCTTTGGCTTTAACCTCACTCCCTTAATACAGAGGTTACTGAGGCCTCCATTCATCCAATTATAATATTAGTTCATGCTCCCTTGGAAATTGGATTGATCAGGGGTCCACCAGTAGAAAGCTACAGCTCAGCTGGCCCACTGGCGCAGAGGCATGGCTGCTGTCTGCAATGCTGATGACCCAGGTTCGGAAATGGATCCATGAGTCAGAGGGCCAGCGGGGGTGAGAGTAGGATGAAGCATCTGCTGGACTGCTCTCCTACTCTGGGAAGAGGGAGGTTGAGTGTCCAATGCACTGCAGACCCCTGGAAGGCTGGGAGTACCACTGCGGTCAGTGCCAGGACATACTGGGGCCGGGCGGATGTGGGTCATCATTGCACGTCCCTGCCCCCAAGAGATCTACAGAAAAAAAATATATATGCTGGCACCCGTTAATGAGCTGGCTCTGGTGCCATCCCCTCTGGCCACTACAATCCACTTCGGTGACCTCACTCAGAGGGGAAGTAAGCCCAAGTATGACGGGGTGGCTTCCAGAGCCTGGTGAGCCCATTAGTGGGGCTTGGGGAGCCTGGAAACAAAAACAAAAAAAGAGAATAAAAAAAAAACAAAGGTACAGCTCATGGAGGTTAGATCCCTCCTGTTGGAGGACCCCTCCTTCATATCATGGCATAAAGAAGAAATCCATCATTACTGGGCACATAATGATATGATTAACATAGTGGATCACATGTTATAGGAAGCCTTTAAAGCCTCCATGAGGGCCTGCATCATGACATATGCTGCCTACAGGTGGCAAATCAGAGCGGCAGAACAGCTATGGCTAGAATAAGATGTGAAAGAGTTGAAGAAGAGATTAAAAGAGGCCTCTCACAAGCCCCCCACTCCCTCTGTATGCCCAACTCATTAGTGCATGCAACAATCTGGAAAACCTTCTTTACAGGAAAGGAGAACTGGTCTTTAGGAGGCTCCGACACTCCTTCTGGGAAGGCACGGAGGGATCTGGGAAACTGCTCACCTACAGACTGAAATGTAGGCAAGTGGTCTAAAAATTAGGGTGCTTCTAGATCCCATGGGCTGTCTTCGCAACACCCCAAGCATTATAAACAACATAATGTAACAATCTTATTGGTCTCCATATGCCTCCTCTAACCCACAGAAGAGAGAGGACATCAGATCCTTTCTGGACACCTTGCCTATTTCCAGAATCACTCCTCAACAATTCCTCATAATAAATGCCCTGACTTCACAAGACAGAATTCTAAGCATGATTCTGGTCATGAGCCCTCACAAGGCCCCAGGAGCCATAGGCTTCCCCATTGATTTTTATCAAGCCTTTGGCAAGGATATTACACCATAGTTATGTGGGTGTTCCAGGCTGCCTTTAAGCAAGGTATCTTGCCTCAGTCCATGAGGGAAGCAGTCATAAAGGTATTTCCCAAAAAAGGACAAAAAACTATCCTTACTAGGCAGCTACCACCCTAGTTCTCTTATTAATGCTGATGCAAAAATGTTGCCAAAATTCATTGTGAGCAGGCTGAACACTGTCTTGCCTGGCTTGATGCATCCCTCTCAGGTAGGGTTCATAAAAGATTGCCTCAACTCAGATCACCTTCGGTCCAAAATATCACTCATGTGTTATTCCCAATCAGCCCCTTCCCTGACTGCTTATCTTGCAGTGGACATTGAAAAAGCTTTCAACTTCATGGAATGGAGCTACCTTCTAGAGATTTTAATGAAGATAGGGATAGGCCCTATGTTTAGGGTCTGGGTCAGCCTGCTAAACTTATCACCTGTGGCTTCAGTTTTGATAAATGCTACCAAATCACCCCTTTTCCCATGCAAAAAGGCACTAGGCAAGGGTGCCTATTATCCCCCTCTCCTTTTTGTAATGGCTATAGAACCCATGGTCATAGCCATTTGCATTAATCCAGACATTCAAGGAATTAAAAGTTGGTCAAGAGGAATATAAAACATTCATGTATGCAGATGATTTACTCCTTACCCTCTCAGAGGCAGCACGATCTGTCTGTCATGTTTTCCCCTCCTAAACACTTTCACTAGAATCCTGAGGCTTAAGGTAAATCAGTTGAAGACTGAAGTCTTTCCTCCCAATTCTAGTTGCATGCCCCCCCCAGAGTCCTTCACATTCTGTCCCATTTGCCTCTACATATCCCTTTCAAGAGGTCCCACAAAATCAATAGTATGATCAGCAAGTTTCTTTGGGAAAGGAAACCCCCACTTTTCAATAGGGCTAAACTACTTTGTCACTGGAACAGAGGTGGGTGGAACCTTCCATGCTTTCAGAAGTACCACATGGCTTTCATCACGGCCCAAACAACCAAATGGCTTTCGTCTCCAGTCTCACTCAACCCCATATGGCTTCATATTGAATCAGCTCTGCTGGATAACAAGATGTCTGCAGTCCTTCTATATTCTCCAGGCAAAAAGATACCCTTGCCTTCCCCCACTATGAAGTTCCCCCACTGTGCAAGTCTCTGCTAAATACTGGGCCAAAGTCCATAGGGATTGATTGAACAAACCCACTCCATTGGATTTCTCTCCTCTATGGTATGAATCCATCATACAGATAGGTGGATGTCCGATCAGATGGAAACTATTGGAGTTGCAGGGTATCCTCTTCATCAAATACTTGTACGTGCCTGTTACTAGAATAATAAACTCCTTTACCTCCCTTTGAAAACATTTTTAGCTTCACAAATCTGATTTCTGGAAATATATTCAGATCAGAGCTGCGACCCATGAGCTGTTCAAATCGCAGGTGGAGAATACCGACAGGACACACTTCCCACCCCTTATCCATTAGGAGACTAAGCAAAAAGGAAGAGAAAGCAGAAAATACCAAGCATTAAACAACGCGCAAACTGATAACACATTGAAAGTAAGAACTCAATGGCAAGAAGAAATGGGAATCACTATTACAGACACATAATGGTCCCAGGCTTGGTTCAGGGGGCATTAAACCTGTAGAGATTTATTTATTTATTTATTGCAATGTTTTACCAGGAAGGCACACTAAGCAACAAGTTGCTCATCTCTTAGTGCGACCTGGAGGAAAGGGGTACAATTGGAATGAGATATTAAACATTGAAGTTACAAGATCAATATTAACATACAGTTGTAAGGCAGGTGTTACAAACAGTGTTACAACACTGTTGTGCATAACATGTAGAAAGAATAGACAATAATAAGTGCCAGATTAATAAGTAAACAAGTGCTTACACGAAATAAAAGGGGGAAAGGGAAGGGAGGGGTGAGGTGTGGGGAAGGGGAAAAGTTGTGACCCTGGAGACCCCCTCAGGGTGCTAGGAAACCTGCAAGGGGACTGGGGGAACAGAGAGAAGGGGATAAGGCAGTGTCCCAAAGAGACCCCTTTAGCATGGTGGGTAGATGAGAGATACAAGCCCCTTGGGGTTAAGAGAGGGACCCATGGATAGCATTCAGGGTGCTTTACATTCTGTGAGAGACCAAGGAGACCAGTAATGGGGAGCAATTTGGGGGAAGCGGGGGAGTGCTAGAGATTTGGGAGGTGGGCATACACAGGGTAAAATGAAGGTGCGGGTAGAGGGGTAGGGTTTGTCTGGGGCTTAGAGGAGGGAATTAGGGAGGGACATGGCAGGAGCAGCAAGGTGCAAGGTAATTATTGAGGGCAGAGCTGATGGAGTAGGCGGAGGATCAGTGCTGGATTTGAGGGGGGAAGGAATTCCACATTTTTGGGAGGCACTGGGAGTAACCAGATTGGCTGATTTAGGTGGATCTGTGGGGGACAACCAGGGTACAGGAGTCAGTTGATCTAAGGGAATGAGAGGGTGGGGGGTGTCATAAAGGAGGAGGTGAGGTAGGAAGGGAGCTCACCCAACCAGTGCTTGGAGGTGAATTTAGCACAGTGGGAGAGTCGCCTATTTGTAAGACAGAGGAAGGATAAGGCATGATAAAGATCACAGTGATGGGTACAAGGGGGGACATCCAGGACAAAGCGGCAGAAGGAATTGAAGAGGGTGTCTAGTCTGACCAGGGAGGACTTAGTGGCAGCACCATAGACTACGTCATAGTAGTTGAACACGGACAGTATCATCTTCTGAACAAGTTCATTTTATTTATTTGTTTTATTTATTGAAATGTTTCACCAGGAAAGGCACACTGAGCAACAAGATGCTTGTCTCACGGTGCAACCGGGGGTTACAGAGGATAGCAGATGAGAACATAATACATAGCATTGAGCTACACATTGGAATCATGAAATGAGAGTAACATTACATACACTGACCTGGAATGTGAGTTACACATTGGTACAATGAGTGAGATTAACAGTGTACATGGATTTACAACAGCCTTATATGCGGGGGGGGGAGCTACATCAAGAAGTGATACAACATGGGGTAGGTTTAAACAATACTGTCTTGTCAGCCATGGAAGAACATGGAGTTAGGTTAAGACCTGGATTGTGTTTACACAATACATAGGTGACAGCCACTATCTATGGGTAACACATTACACAGAGAGACAAGGCTAGAAGTGCAGTAGGGGGTAAGTGCAGAAGTTGCTGGATATATGCCAGCATTTGTAGCCTAGCCATAGGAGGGAGGCAGCTACAGTTCTTGAACAGGACACCAAACTTTGGGAGCAGTTATTTCTGGATGGCGTCAATACGTCCAGAGAAGTTTAGGTGTTAGTCCAACCAAACACCTAAGTACCTGAGGGAGGATGTGTCCTCAAAAAAAGTCCCATCAAAGGTGTGAAAATAGGTAGGGAAGGAAGCCTAGAGAGTCCTTGCCTTGTGCCAAAGGTTATGGAGACAGTCTTTTTGGCATTGAAGAAAAGTTGATGGTTAGCAAACCAGAGCTGAACCTTGTCGAAGTCTTGCTGTAACCTGGTTGTAACCTTAACAGGACAAGAGCCAGATGTATACAGGACTGTATCATCAGCATACTGTACATACTGTATGTATAGCAGAGGATGAGGAACAAACAGAGAGAAGGTTGTTTAAGAAGATGGACAATAGGAGGGGCCCTAATAACAAGCCCTGGGGGATTCCAGTGCTAATTGGGAGGGGAGGGGAAGGGAAGTGGCGTCCAAGATCTTAACTGATTGGGTGCTGCCAATAAGGTAGGCCTTGAACCAGCTTGTGGCAGAGGGAGATAGGCCAGGTGCTAGGAATGAGTTAAGGAGAAGGGAGTGAGAGATGGTGTCGAAAGCCTTGGTCAGGTCGACAAAAGTGGCAGAGGGAATTTGGCCATTGTCCATCCCAGTTACGATGGAGTCTGTGAGCCATAGGAGAGAGATGGTGGTTGAGTGGTTTTTCCTGAAACCAGACTGGAATGGGCTGAAAAGGAGGTGTCAGATAGAAAAGAGGTGAGTTGGGAGAGGAAAATGTGTTCTTGAAGCTTGGCAAGGGTAGGGAGGAGAGAAATGGGGTGATAGTTGCCAGGGTATGAGGGGTCACCCCCCCTTTGGGTAGAGGGAGGACCACATCATGTTTTCATGAAGAGGGGACCAAGGCAATAGAGAATGAGAGATTTAGGATTATTGATAGGGGTAGGCAATGGCCGAAGCAGAGAGGGAGAGGAGTTTTGGGTCAAGACCATCACAGAAGGTACCTTTAGAGGGATTGATGGTGAGGAGGGTACTTAGGGCATCATTTGGGGTTACAGTAGTGAAAGAGAAGAGAAGGTGGGAGGGGGGTTGAGGGGGTACACCGGTAGATAGTGAGGAAGGGGAAGGGTAGGAGCAGAGGAATTTCAGTAGCTCAGTGGCACAGGATCGGTACAGTAGGAGTTAAATTCCACAGCTACAGCTGGTGGGTCGGACACTAGTGAGCTATTTACTTCAAGTACCGGAAGTGGTGGGTGAGATGAGGGGATAAACAGAGTGTAAACCACCTTCCAGAAATTTGAAGGGGAATTTTTGTTGGTGATAAAGGCAGATTTAAAATATGCAGACTTGGCTAACATTATAGCCCTGGTGCAAACATTTCTGAGCATGTAGTAGTTCACAAGGTTACTAGGATGCTGGGTAGCTTTATGATGTTTCCAGGCTCCATCTCTAGCCCTGAGGCAGGCCAGAAGTTCAGAGGTTATCCAAGGTAAAGTGGTTACCTCTATATCTGGTTTGTTTGAGTGGGGCAAAGGCTTTCCAGTTTACAAGAAATATTTATTTGAAGTAGGCAAGGGCCTTGTCAACTGAGAGGAAGGAAGTTAGGGGGGACCAGTCAGAAGTGGCAAGATTACTCAAGAGAGATTCAAGGTCAAGAGACTTGAAAGAGTGTAGTTGTATGGTTTTGTGTGGTGATTTAGTTCTGTGGACTTTCCTAACTATGAATATTGGTTTATGGTCACTAAGAGCATCAGGGAAGATGCCAGAGGTGATAACGCGGTTGGGGTTGGAGGTAAGGGCCCAGTCAAGTAGGGGATGTTATTGTGTCTTGTGGTTTGGGCAGGTGGGTTCAGAGATCAGTTTGGAGTGGTTTAGGGCTCTGATTTCACCAGAAACCATCTCATCCTATACAATACCATTCTACAATGCTATAGGACACCGCACATTCTGAAACACCTTGGGCTAATGAGCCATGAGGAAATATGGAGATGTGAGTGAACCTCAGCACGTCTCTTCCATATCTTATGGGTGTGCCAGCTCCCAAGTCCATTCTGGAAAGAACTCAAAATGATTTGTGAGGCCGACCCAGTGGCACTGAGGGTTGAGGTGCTGAACACCACACCTCATGCCACACCGGCAACCAGGGTTCAGGGATGAGCCCAAGCCAGCGGGGGTTGGCATGGCAGGGAGAGGACTAAGCATCCAGAGGACAGGTCTCCTCTCCCAGGAGGGAGGGGGGTCCATGCTAGATGCTTGACTGGCCTCTGCTGGAAGCCAGATGCACAGCAAGCACCAGCAGTCAGCAAGGGGGATTGGGGAGTGGTGACATCGGCAGTGACGCCATGACACCTGGGCATGCGCCTCTCCCTCATGAACAAGGAAAAATGCTCTCCAGGCTCTGAGGAGATGGAGCACCTGAAGTAGACCCCTCATGGCCATCACCAACCTCTCTTCCAGCTCCTGACGAAATCTGGATTGTCGGGGTGTAGCTGCCCTACCTCATCCCTGCCCGGGGGGGGGGAGCGCACCTCCATGGGGTGAGCAATAAGGGTTAAGGAAGTGGCAAAAGCGGGGGCAGCATCCATATGTGCTCCCGATGAAGTGGAGCTTGGGGAGGGGGGGATAAACAGAGAGATAAAAAAATGATTTGTGAGGAAGTTTGGGGTTCCAAAATTCAGATTAATGCTTTTCTTCTTTTGCTAGTGTGCTGCTTAGGTGATACCCCTAAGCACTCTCCAGAGGTGCAATGGGTCATGATGGTGGGAGTAGTCACTAAAAAAATGATATTAATAAATTGGAGATCCACCAAAGGTCCCACCACAGTTGAGTGGCTGCAGGCACTGGACAATTAACTACCTATGAGAAACTATCCTGTTTTGCAACTAAAACAATCTCCCATGTACCAGATGCTGGGGCCCATTTCTGCATTACTGCAATCATCTGCCTCTTTAGCAGCACATAGCCCTCCATAATGCAAGCAGTGAATTAAGGGCTTAATCTGTATCTCCTGTGTATTATCCAGCAGTTCGTCTTTAGCGGAAGCAGTAGTTAATACTGCTATTGTTATTTGTTGATTTGTTTCAGAGGTTTGTTTTTCCCTGTTATACAGTATATGGCACTCATTAACTTCACATAGGTGTACTGCTTAAACTCATATCATCTGCTAGGGTGGATTAAATGATTGACATGTTGGATCTGACTTTGTCTGGAACCCTTTCTCTTTGCAGGTCTTCTTTACTACCACAGTATGTGATCCTACCTTCCAAATGATGGTGCATCACTCAAACAGTTGAGACTGTGACTCCCAAGATTACATTTTGCCTATGCCTCTGGTTGTACAGAATGGAAACACATTATGTTTGTTCATTACTTCATTTTTTTTCAGTGTATGCCAATGTTTTCTCTTTGGTTATATATTTTAATAAAACAATTACAAAAAAATATGAGCACATAATGCATTGCTTTGATCGTGCTTACAGATGGAGCATACATGCTACCCAGCTCTCACTTTAAAAGGACATGATGTTTTCCTGACATAAGAACCCATGGCCAAGATATTCAAAAGAGCTGAGCCATGCACAATAGGGTTGCACCTGCGCAAGTCCCAATTTGCGCCATTCTGCGATATTCAGCAGGAGGCAGTTGCCCCCCCGAAATCATGCTGAGCAACAGCGCAATGATAATGAAGGCATGCACAACTGAAGGGGGAGGAACCATGCATAAATGGCGGAGTGTGATATTCAAAGACTTGCGCCATGAGCAGTAGTGGAGCAAGCGGAAGTTGTGCCATAGCAGAAATGAGCAAAAATAAAAAGGAGCAAGGAAGAGGTGCAAGAACGCTACAGGGAAGCCACATGTGTCAGAGGCAGAAGCAGACAGACAGAGCAGGCCAGAGAAAGGTCACTCTGAACAGCCAGGCACAGGGAAGGTGTGGGGAGACACACAGCACAGAGGCCAGCACAGGCAGGTGTGCCTGGTGCAGGGGAAGTAGTAGCTAGAACAGCGGGGGGAATACAGCAACAGCTGCCAGGGGGGTGAACACAAGCCAGGGACATGGCCAGTGCCACCTTCCACATGGAGGCCATAATGAGGGGGTGAGAAGGCGAGGTGGCAGGGGTGTGGGCCATGGAAGCGTCTATCGGCAGTATGCCCCCAACAGGCAGTACCGAGCCTGCGCCAGCTTTGAGCTGTACACTGATACTGAGATTGTGGGCTGGTACCACCTGAACAGGGCAATTCTGAGGTGGCTCTGTGAGCTGTACAGTGATGTGATGCAGTCACCCACACGACGGAGCCATGCTCTGTCAGTGGAGACCAAGGTAACAGCCTGCATGTGCTTTCTCACCACGGGTACCTTCCAGAGACCAACTGGGGACACCACAGGCATAACCCAGTTGGCCACGTCACCCCACCTTACCCAGTTCCTCAGCTCACTGCTTCCACATGCTGAGGAGTACATCCATTTCCCCAGCAGAGCGGCAGAGCGCACAGCAAACATACAGGAGTTCCACAGGGTAGCATATATGCCTGGCATGCTAGGGGCAATAGACTGCACCCATGTGGCCATACGCACACCACCTGGCCCCGAGGGGCCACATACATAAACCGGTAAGGCTATGCCAGCATCAACTGCCAGGTGGTGTGCGGCCAGGGGTGCATTATCAATGTCTGTGCCACGCACCCTGGGGAGCACATGATTCTTTCATCTGGCACCAGTCGGCACTGTGCACAGATTCGAGTGGGACATCCCACTGGACACCTAGTGGGTGAGTATGCAAACCACATGGACAACTCATAAGGCCTGGGGGGCATGGCCAGAGGTGGCATGGGTAGTGGCCTACATGGCCTGGGGTAGGGCGATGCTGATCACCAAACTAACCTCCACCATCTACACACAGGTGACAGTGGATACCCACTCTGTCCCTGGCTGCTCACACCCTACCAGCGGCCAGCAACCCCATCACAGCAACACTACAATGAGGCACACGCCACCACATGTAATGTCATCGAGCAGGTGTTCGGGATGCTGAAGGCACGTTTCTGTTGCCTGGACACCTCCGGTGGTGCCCTACAGTACAGCCCCTCAAAGGTCTGTGGGATATTCCTGGCCTGTTGCATCCTGCACAACATGGCCAACGAATGTGGGATAGCCATACAGGTCGAAGAGGGGGACAGCAATGGGGATGATGGGGACGCTGGTGATGATGGTGATGGGTAGCCCCCCTTGGCCAACGTGACCTCTGACTGCTTCGGCTGGCACAGCTGCACCAGGACACCATCACGGAGGAGTACTTCAGCCAACCCAGGTAAGTCGTAGGACCTTGCGCAACCACCAGTGACCAAGGCACAACCTACAAACACGCATGGACACACACCGGGGGTGCATGTCGTTAAGGGAAGTGGCAGGGCACAGAGGTACACACACAGCCAGGGATGGGTGAGGATTAACATGCCATGCCGAAGGACACACACACATGCACACACACAATGCAACAAACGTGCACAGAGGGCAGAAGGCACACTGACCCAGAATGCACACCCTAGCAACACACATGTCCACAGGCCACCATGCCCACTGCCTGTCCATGTGCGTGTGTCAGATGCTGAGCAGCATTGCACATTTGTGTACAGCACAATGCAGGCATCATCATGCACACACAATTGTGGACAGCATCCAGGAGGGTGTGCTGGTGGACTGTGTGTCTGCATGCAGGGCTGGGTACTCACCCGTGCACTGCCCACTGACACACACAATGCACACAGGGCAGCACCAGAAAGTAGCCGCGCTGAGAGACAGGTCAGTCCCACAACACAGTGCCACGGCCACCACCGATGCGTGGGCGGCCCCGCCGAGACCTGCCAGCACTGGTAGGCTGACCACTGGCCTCATGGGGTGGCACCGAGGGTCCCCCAAGGGTTCCACTGCATGAACGCGACCGTGCTTGCGCAGGGGTCTGCAGCACACTGAACATGCCTGCACCTGGAGTGCTTGGGATGCCCACAGCTGAACCTGGCATCGTCAGGGTGGGAGTCGCATGACGCCAGGAAAGGGGGGTTGATAGTGCACTGCGTGGTGTCCTTGATGCATGGGCACCTGACTGTGCACCCATTGTGGCCATGACAGCAATGAATGCCTGTGCATGCCTGTCAATGGCAGCGGTCACATCCTCCCGCAAATGGTCCATCTGTGCCAGGATCAGTGCTGTGTCCCTGCAGCGATGCTCCACTGTCCACTCCAAAGCCATACACAGTGCATCCACGGACATCACAAGCTGCATCTGCTGCTGGACCGATGCTCGCAGTAGGCGGGTGTGCTCGTCCAAGAGGTCATCAGCCTCCTCGGCATCCTGTCCCTCAGGGTGTGAAAGGCCCTGATGTTCAGCACCCCTTGAGGGTGGGTGCTGTGCACCAGGACCAGGCCTGGGCATATCCACAGGCAGTGCACAGACGCAGCCGCTGAACCCTGTACTCCCAAGCCCAGTGGCGACTGCTGATGCTGCCCTTCTGGCTGCCGCACCCCAGGGCTCAGTGGTGCCGCCGCAGTGGCTGAAACAGTCTCACTGTCCTAAGCAGACACCAGTGCTGCCCCACTGGTGCTGACAGGCACAGTCTGGGACTGTGCTGACATGCAGGCCTCTACAGCGGCATCACCCACAGCCATGGGCGTGAGTTGCCCTGCTGTGTGTCCATCCTGTGGCACACACATGTCACTGCCCATGACGGTCATGTCATCATCACTGGTGCTGGACTCTGCCCAGGCCACAGCCACAGTGTGCTGGCATCTGTGGATGCCAGCATGCTGGGACACAGGCAGGGCTTTCTCCACACCTGTCACAACGACATCAGTGTGGACAGCCTGGCGTCCCCACTGTTGCAATGATCCACATTGACCTGTGGAGGTGGATGGTCCCACCTCTGACTCCATCCGACTGTCCGCGGTGGACAGGCCCACTACTGCTGACCCATGCAGATGCTCAGGATCTGTAAGGGAAAGCAAAGTCACGTTACTGCAAGTGACCTACCCTGACCCCCCCCATAGACAGACCATGACTTACCATGCAGTGATGGGCCACCACCCATCTGGAAGCCACCACCCGGAACACCCTCAATGGCACTTGCTGCATGCTTCCAGCCAGCCTGTCCTCCTGTGGGGTGAGCTGTACCACCTCCGGCTGTCCCCCACCTGTTGCAGCACGTGCTGCCCTGATGGCAGCCACCTCCTCCTTTACCCTCCTCCTGTCCGTGCACATCTTCTTCTTACACTCCTGCACGGAGCGCTGGTGGCTGCCATGCAGGTTCACGGCATGTGCCACCTCCTCCCATGCAGCAGCACTGGCCTGAGGGGCTTCCCGCCATCCACTGAGCAGTGGCTCCTGATCCAGGTAGGCCTTGAACAGGGACTCGGTTTCAGCCTTTGTAAAGTTCGGCCTCCTCCTCCTCCCACCACTGTTTTCCTCCTCTCCAACAACCTGCTGAGTCATTATGTAGCCTGTAAGAATGGCAGTTGTTACCTGTGACTGTGCAGTCCCATGCATGTCCCTAAATCCACAGTCCACACTCCCAAACAGCATGCAACTCTCCAATAAACTGCAGTAACCGACTATGGCCACTGCAGCACATTGTCACACCTTTATAGCGCAATCCATGCAAATGAGGCGAGGAGCAACTTTAAGTAGATGCAAATTGCAGTGCTGCGCCATTGAATGGCTGATTAGATGATTTGCATATAACGGCTGAATATTGCGCTGTTGTGCTTTGCGCAATTGTGTTGAACGTGCTGAGCCAATGGCACAGTCCTGTGACATGCGTAGTACACCTCACTGCACATGCCCAGGTTGCTGACGCAGGTGTCTGCTGTGCTGATGATGTGCTGTGCATGGTAGGCAATGCAGGGCATGGCCACCATTGTGCCAGTGGCACTATAGCGATGGTCACTACATGACGCTGTGGCACTGGGCCATCATAGGTACAATGGCCCAACTGCTCGGTAGTCTGCTATGGTGCTGGCACACAGGCAGGCAATCACGGTACATGCATTGTCATCCGATGGTGCTGTGCATGGCCTTATGCTAGAGACCCTTGACCCTGTGCCCAACCTTTGCCCCCTTGGCGCCATGCGTCAGGCATAGGTGCACCTCTATTGCGCTGTTCGGTAACAGCGCGCTAGGGACTGGCAGCACTGTACTGCACAGCATCTGCACATGGGGAGCTGCACTGCAGAGTGCCATATTGCCTACTATAGCTGCTAAAATGGTGCACAGACGGGCAGTACAGTGGACAGCAATTGAGCTGGCCAATCTGGTGGCCATTGTTGAGCCACACCATGGGCCTCTCTTCAGGGAGGCTCCTCTGGACAGGGCCTGGACCCAGGTGTGGCAGGAGGTGGCCAATGCCCTGGAAGAGGCCACAGGACAGGGGTGTAGTGCAGGGCAGTGCAGGCACTGCTATGGTGACCTGCGGAGGTGGGAGCCGGAGCTACTGGCCTGACTGCGAGGCATGTACCAAGAGGGGCACGGTGCCACGTCCAGGTAGGGGTTCTGCCAACACACTTTTATCGTCCATGTGGGTCACAGTGTTGTATGTGTCCAGCACATAGGGGAGGGACCGTATGGGGTTGACCGTGGCGGTGTTCACAGGGTGTGGGTGGGTGGGCTGGCTGGGTGGGAGGCACACACCTTGGGGCAGGGGACTTTGCTTCGGGAATGTACTGATGTTCTTCTCTCTTTTTTTTCCCCACAGGCCGGGACGAACTCCGCAGATTGCGGGCAGAGGGGCGGAGGGGGGAGGACAATGCAGCTAGGCGGGGTGAGGGCCATCACTGCCCACCTGACCGGCCCAATGAGGGTGAGTGCCATACATCCATGATTAGTATTGCAAGCTGTGTGACAGGGTGGGCAGCAGGGCATGGCCATCATTCATCAACATCACTGCCATGAACGCAACTTGTTATGGTCAACACTGTCCAGTGGCAATGCATGTCTGGGTGTGCGTCACTGGTGGTCCATGAGTGCACCAGGTGCATGGCGGTGCCACTGCCCTTGCACCACATAGCCATGCCACTAAACGGCCACAGTGGTGCTGTGCGTGACTTGGCCGGTGGATGTGTGCAGCATTCCTCATGGCTGTATGCGCCTGGGTGGGCAGGTCCTGTGGACATGATCACTGCGGGTGGTCACACACCATCACAGTGGTATGTCCCATGGCTGTATGCCATGCACAGTGGGTGGGCTGTATGGGGTTGTGCATTCACACCTATTGACTATGCTCCCTTGTCCTAGGTACACGTCATCGCAGGGACAATCAGGACGCCTTACGGGAGCTCCTACAGCTGGCCCATGAGACCCTCGACATCTTAAGGAGGCTGGACACGACGGGGGTGCTGCGGAGGCACAGAGGCCAGATGTCCCAGAGCCAGGAACGGTGGTCCCGATAGAAGTCCTTCAGTCCATTACTTCCTCTACCCCCTGGACCCACCCTCACACCCCTCCTATCCCATCCCATTTGTCCACCCCTTCCCCCTACCCACCCCTCCTTGTTTGTGTCACCCCCAAGCTTTTATATAGGTTTTATTCTTGTACATAGTTCACTTTTATATTTACAATACATTTGAATTTGATATGAATACTGTGGTGGTCTCTGATTTGCAGCAGGCTATGGGTGCTCAGCTGCAGTGGTGTGCATGGCATCAGGGTGGTGCAGTCATGGGTATGTGTGTGTGTCCGTGTGAGGTGACTATGGTGTGGGGGTAGATATCAGTCAGTACCTGTGTTGTGTGTGTTGTTCCCTGTGCACTGGATGACTGTGTGCAGTGGTCCATGGCGTGTGCTCTGTGTCCATGGCGCACCCATAGGACTGTCCATGCCCTGTGCAGCCAACACACATGCCTGTCTGTGACCTGCACGGTCCACTGGCATGTCAGTGGTGGCATTCCCAGCAGGGCAGACACTGTACCCGTCACTTTACTGGGTTGCCCCTGTCACTGGTGTGGTGCATACCTGGCTTGGGTGGCACTGTGGGCAACACAATCATTGTCCCACCTCCTTGCTGTGGCTTGTGTGTGTTGCAGGGGATGTGCCCCACTGTCTGTGGCTTGTGCTCCGGGCGACTACTGGTGGTGTACGGGTCCACAGTGCCTGCACAGGGTGGCTGGCACTCCAGTGCCATGGTGGACTGTGGGTTGTGTGTACATGGCTTACATGGGCCCACAGTGGGGGCTTGGTTGCCCCACCACTGCGTCCCTGTGTTGTTGTGTCCTTGGGTATGGGTGGGTGTCTGTCCATACCCTGTGTGGCATCCAGTGTGGTGCATGCTTCCATGCACCACTGAGGGTGTCTGTGCTGGATGTTGTGGCCAGTGGCAGGTCGGGGTGTGTCACTGGAATACTGTGCAGGGTGCTGTACCACTGGTGATGGTGTCAAGGGCATGCCCGTCCCATGTGGGGTACCTCTTGTGCCGATGCATGGTCAGTTTCTCAGCAGTACCTCGGGGGGACTGTGCATGGTGGCACTGTGTCTGCCGATGTTGCATTGCCGTGTGCTGCAGCCCACTGATGGGTGCTCGTGGTGGGCCTGGCTTGCATGGTTCTGTGGTGCACAAGGTTGCATTGACACAGCGGGGGTGGTGGTATGCATGGGGTTTCTTGCAGTGGTGGTCACTGCTCATGGGGGGGTGTCTGGGGGTCATGGTGCAGGGTGTGCTCTGCACTGGGGGGGTGATGTGGCATGGGGTGGTCTGTCCTCCTTCTGTGCCAGTCACAGCTTGCTGGTAGGTGTGATGGGACACCATGGTCAGGCTGTGGGTTGGTTGCTTGTCTCCATGGACCAGTGGTTATTTCAGCCCTCCCCCAGTTGTCCTGTGCTTGGGGTGTGGGGGGACGATGTCTGTTCTGCTGTGTGTTCCTGTGCCCATCTGTGGCATGGATGGTGGGCCCCTAACTCCCTGATTATGCAGTTACATTGCTCTGTAGCTGGGGGGGCTCTCTGGTTGCACTATGGCACCTCTGGACTGCTCAGCTGAACATCCCTTGTTGTGTTATGGTGCATCAGATCTGCTCAGCTTCCCCTCCCTAGTTGCGCTATGGCGCAGGTGGTGCGATATTCAGTCGTCGGCTGTAGGCGCAATTTGGCCTGCTCCATTTTCATCATCACGCTCCTCGCACACGGGCTTAAATAGACTTGGCGCTTGCTCCTGCTATTGCACACTTTTTGGGCGCAGTTTGAATATCTGGGCCCATGTGTACAAACTCCCTAATACACAATATTGCATTTATCACAATTAATGAAATTTCTTATATCAAAACTTTTCTTTGCATTCACTGTTTCAAAATTTGTAGTTTTTAACAAATCTGGAAAACAAATTACAGTTACCACACTGAAAAGTACCCCAAGGTAATTTTGATAGCCAAGTAGTAGTCACCGAAGGCTTACCTGGTAGTTGCAAACTGTGTACAAGGTTATCTCCAGTACATCTACCTCTCTTGTACACAAACCGAGGTATTTCCTGTGTGTTGTTTCTAAGGGTTCACTCATGCCGCATTGACATACATTTTGTCGACAGCAATTATGGTGCAGGCAAAATGCCACCTGGTATTCAAGCACCAGATATTTTGCCTCCATGGAGTTACAGCACCAAAGCACCCTTCCAGAAAAGAGTCATCTTTTCACCCCCCAACCCCAAAAGTAAATATAACCTCCTCATCTGTGGACATGCCCCGGAGTGTGTAGAAACTATGTGGGTGCAAAGGGCGACATGAGTGAGGGGCGATTTAAAATCAATATTGCTCCTTTCACTGTCACCCTTGTTGCTGCTCCGTAATTGCCGTGGCAAAAATCAGTCAGCAACTTGACAGACTACGGTTTCTAAGTATAGGCTCTGATCTCAAAATAATCCAGTTTTGTGTGATGATGTTTCTGTTCTCCTTGCTTTGCCTACAGAAATTGGTTACAAAATTGAACTCTGGCTGTGTACTGTTGGGGGCATTAACTGTCCTGCAAAATAGTGGCCCTGTCCTTACTCCTGGCTAGGTCCTTTGCCTCCAGGATAACATTCTCCTTGTATTCCCCTAGCCCTAAATGGTCGTGTAGCTCAGCACTACATATCTCAATATTGGCTTCGGTGCTGCAGATGTGATGTACCTGAAGGAATTGGGATTTTGGTATATTTTTGATGGTGTGGAGCAGAGAGTTCCTATCTGTGTCTTTGTGGAACAGATTGGTACCAATTGTGCCATCTGGTAATTTACTAATGGCCAGATCCGTGAATGCGATTCTTATTAGATCTGCCTGGACACTGAACCATAAATTTGGGTTACATTCCCTCAAGATAGGCACAAACTGCTCCAGCTCATCCCTGTCCCCCGCTCCACACCATCAATATGTCATCTATGTTTCTTTTCCAGAGGTCAGTCCTATGGTAAAAAGGACTGACCTCACTATTATAGACTACTTGTGTCTCCCAATATCTTAAATAAAGGTTTGTGTAATTTGGGGCAAATGTTGCACCCATCGCAGTTCCTCTTAGTTGCAACTGGTACTCATCCTGAAAAATTAGATACAGTAGATACAAGTTAGTACATAGCCCCATTGATCAAAAATCTTTGCAATCTGTGGCAAAGGCTGTTTTAGTATCTAAAAAGTGATGGAGCACTTCTAAACCACTAGAGTGTGGGATATTAGTATATAGAAACTCAGCATCCACTGATACCAGCCACCAACCCTGTTACACTTGCATATCCCTCAATAGATCAAAATGTGTACAGTATCATGGAAATATGAGGGTAAGGAGTGCACCATCTCCTTAATGTGGCCATCTACTATCTTGGAGAGGGGCTCTATTAAGGTCTCTCTTCCGGCCACAATAGGGTGCCCTTGGGGATTATGCAAACTTTTGTGTATTTTTGGGAGAAGATATAAAGCTGCCCAAATGGGTGTTCCACTGTAAGATGTTCCATCACTAATTAGGATATAATCTCAGGTAGCAAGAAAATTGTCAATATCTTTGAACACAATAACATACGGATGTGCCAGCAGACACAGACCATCCAGTCCATCTAAGTCTGCTCGAGTGTGCAGCTAGCACCCCTAGTTTGCAGCTGCCCCACCTCCCTCCCCTTTGTCATCCCACTGCTACCCCCCACCTTCCCCATCCTCACTCTCCCCTGTTCTCTGTCCCATGCCCTTTTGAAGCTGATCACAGATTTGCATGATACCACCTATTCTGGTAGTGTGTTCCATTTTGCTACCACCCTTTCTGTGAAATAGTGTCTCCTCAACTCCCTCCTAAATCTTCCCCCCTCTATTCTTAGCCCATGCCCCCGGGTGTCCCTCCCACTCCTTAGCTTAAAGACCCTGTCTGCCTCATCCTTATTGATTCCCCTCAGATACTTGAATGTCTCTATCATGCCCCCCCGTCCCTTCTATCCTCCAGTGGGTACATATTCAGGTCTCCCAGTCTGCTCTCATAGTCTGTCTCCTCCATTCCACATATCATCTTTGTTTCCCTCCTCTGCACCTGCTCCAGTAACCTGATATCACACTTTAGGCATGGCCTCTAAAACTGCACACAGTACTCCAAGTGTGGCCTTATCAGTGACCTGTAGAGGGGCAAAATCACCTTTCTTCTCCTGGACGAAAACCCCTTTGCTATGTACCCCAGCATTTTTTCACTTTTGCAGCCATTCTCTTGCACTGGCAGTGTTGATCATGGTCCCTGTTATTATTACCCCTAGGTCCTTCTCTTCCTCAGTGATCACCAGCTTAACCCTCCCAGTCAGTATTCTCACCTTGTGCTATTCACCCCAAAGTGCATAACCTTACACTTCTTTGCATTGAACCCCAACTGCCACCTCTCTGACCCCTCCTCTAGTTTGCTTAGGTCCCCTTGCAGCAGCTTCCATCCCTCCCCTCCATCCACCACTGCTCCGATTTTGGTGTCATCAGCGAACAGGCATACCTTGCTCACCACCCCATGTGCAATGTCTGATATGAAGAGTCCAAATAACACTGGCTCCAGCACAAAGCCCTGTGGCACCCCACTCGTCACTGACTTTGGAGTTGAGATCTCCCTTCTCACCACCACCCATTGCAGCCTCCCACTCAGCCAGCTTGTAATCCAGTTCACCATTTTTGACCCTACCCCTACACCAGTTAGCTTCCCCCCAAGCCACCCATGAGACACCGAATCGAAGGCCTTGCTGAAGTCCAAGTAAAGAACATCCACCACATGACCCTTATCCAGCTCACCTGTCACCCAATCATAATATTGCATTAAGTTGGTATGACAGGACTTCCCTGAAATGAAACCATGCTGCCTCACATCCTGGAGGCCATTGTCCTCCAGGTACAACACCAAAGCCAGTCTTTCCTTTAGTATTGTTTCCATGAGTTTGCACACTGTGGAGGTGAGACTTACTGCATGATAATTACCTGGTTCATCCCTTGGCCCGCTCTTGTGTAATGGTACTACATGTGCCATCCTCCAGTCCAGTGCACACATCCTGACTCCAGTGAGGTGCTGTATGATCTGCCAGTGGCTCCGCCAACACCTCCGCCATCTCCCCCAGCGCCCTGGGGTAGATACCATCTGACCCTGGTGCTTTGTCTACCTTCAGTGCCCTCAGTCCCTCTAGGACCCTACTTGCCTCAATTCTTCCATCTGACACTTCCTCTCCCCCGTCCCTAACCTCCCAGCCCATGGTGGTAGCGGTTCCCCCTTTTCTTCCATGAACACTGAACAAAAGTTTTCATTCAGTGCTTCTGCCCAATCCTACCCCTTTTCCATCCACTCCCCACACCTTTTTATACTCATTATTGTCTCCTTGCACTTCCTTTTCTCCCTGATGTATCTCAAAAAGTCTTACTCTCCGCGCCCCCATTAATTCCCTGCACTAATCTTAGCTCCCTCTGGGGCTTGGCTTCTCTCACTTTTCAGGTCACCTCCCTGGACCATCTTGCATATTCCTTTCTGTCCACTTCCTTCTCTGCCCTCCTATACCTCTGTTGCACCACTTGTTTTGCCCATACCACCTCCACAACCTTGCTGTTCAACCAGTATGGTTTTCTTGCTCTGCTCCTCTTACTCTGTGTCTTGGTGCAGGCTTCTGTTGCCTCTGTAATACCCCATATAATAATATCCCATTTCTGCTCTGCATCCATCTCCTGCCTTATGCCTTTCAGTTTCTCTTTCAGTACTTCCTGCATCCTCCCAAAGTCCACCCCCCTTAAGTTTATCACCTGAGTAACTGATTTCTCTGGCTCCCTGCACATCGTGATATTAAACCACACCATTTGGTGATTGCTGTCAGCTAGTGGGCCCTCCACCTTTATTTCCCTTATTGCCTCCCCATTCGACAATACCAGATCTAAAGTGCTCTTTAGCCTGGTAGATACACTAACCAATTGTGTCAGGAGACCCTCCTGGATTGCATCCAGGAACACTTGCTCCCTAGCACTGGAGGTGACCGGAATGCTCCAGTCAACCCCCGGCAAGTTGAAATCCCCCATGATGACCACCTTCCTTTTTCTACATACCTTTCTGATTTGTCCTGCTAATTCCCTGTCAAGCTCCTCAGACTGGGATGGTGGCCTGTATTCCACCCCAAACCTCAGTTTCCTACCCCTTGAGTCAAGGAGCTGCAGCCAGATTGCCTCAGTTCTCCTTTCTTCCCCCTTGTCCCTTGTGCATTTGATCCTGTCCCTCACATTGACTGCCACCCCACCCCCCCTACAGTCCTTCCTGTATAATTTGTATCCTGGGATTGCCAGATCCCAGTCCCGGTGCTCAGTTGTCCACGTTTCTGTGACAGCTGCAATATCCACCCTCCACACAGCTAAGAGCGCCTGTTTGGATCTGAAAGCAATTTTTTATAAAAGGTGGGTTTAGATAGTTGTCTATATACTTTGGTAATAAAATTAGTAGATGTTCCTCATCACTACTGATCCCTTTTGTCTGCAGGTGAATAGTCACGCAAACAAGAAACTACTCCATAGTAAACCACCATGCACAGCCAAAGTTAAAAGCAATGCAAAAAGGGGAGACTGGTGCCAATGTCAGCTGCACTATATTACTTTACTTACAAACTGTATTAACATGCATAAAATATGAAACAAAGCACACTCACAATTTATCAGTAGCAGTAGCTGATCAGGACACTACGCCTACAGAACCCCAAATGGGTTTCACTCAATAGTTTCATCCGGGGGGGGGGTATCTGTGAGCTGCTACTCAGTTACATAAATAGTATCTAATTTAAAGTAACAGTGACATAATTCCACATACAAAAGAAACAGTACTAGCTATTATTTATTTATTTTATCTATTTATTTATTGAATTTTGATGACTGGGTTGGCCCACTGGGCCCACAAAGGTCCCTTTTTCAGGGGCGACCTGGGAAACAGAAGCAATACAATACATACAGTCAGGTGATCCAGAAGCAATACAGTACATATAGTCTGGTGATACAGGGTTACGATAAGTAGACAAGATAATGAGGATAACAGTACAGGCAATTATTCAAATCATAGACCATAAGTGCAACACTTGAAAGATTTAAGGATTTAAGGCATGATTTAATGTAGGTTAAGGGGAGAAGAGAGGGGGGATGGGTGTTGTGATTAGGATCAGGGGTGATTATCCTATACCCTCACAGTGGCATAAGCTTGTCCTGAGCAAATGGGACTTAAGCCTAGTACAAAAGATTGGTAGCGAGGGGGTTTCCTGTACGAGAGATGGGAGAGTGTTCCACAGTTTAGGGGCTGTGAGAGTGAAGGAATTGCCTCCCTTGTGAGTCTTGATTCTGGGAATTGCCAGTAGGGACCGACCTGAGGTCCTGAACATTTGAAGGTTAGGCTTAGCCATGATTATTCCTGTTAGTCTTGGTGGGGCTGCCAGGCTCTGCAATTTATATGCATGGCAGAGTAGGGGATACTGTAGATGAACCTCAAAAGAAGGCCATTGCAGCTGGTCTAGTAAGATGCAGGGGTGGCTTCTTGGTTGACACATTGTCGCAAACCTCATGACCTTGTTGTACAGGGTCTGAAGCCTGCTAACCCTGCCCTTTGCCATGCCCTGGATTACCGGGGCAACATAGGTTAATGTGGGTAGGAGGACACTTGAGGCAATTGCTCATCTAGCCTCTGGGATAAGTTGTATTTTTTAGCCTGTACATGGTGCCAAGTTTGACATGGATAGACCTTGTTACCTGGTCAATGTGGGACTTAAAGGTGAGACCCTGGTCAATAGTTAGCCCTAGGTATTTTATGTTGTTAACAACGTCTATTCATTTATCCCCAAGGGTAGTAAGTTTTAGGGAATTGGTCTGACTCTGGCCAAGGGATCTAGGACCAAACAGCATGGCTTTCATTTTTGCTGCGTTGAGGAACATTCTGTTTGATGTGAGCCAGGTCTCAAGTGTGTTTAGGTCCCCTTGTAGGAGAGGGCCCAGATTAAGTGGCGTTGATCTGGCTCAGAAGATGACAGTATCATCTGCTTATTGAACTACCATAGCACCTCTACTGTGCAAGGAGCCTGATCCACCTACCCCCCAAAAGAGATAGATATGGTACAATGCTTGAAAAATTGCCTCGATTTCTATGGGCTGTGTGAACACTGAACAAGATCATCACTTGCAGTTTGCTGTTTTTAATTTCAGTGCCTTCTCAGGGTAGCGCTATTGGCTCCACACCTGTGTAGAGCTCCCTGATTGGCTGGTCTCACTCACCTGAGACAGGAGCACCTGAGACGTGTTGCTTAATGTAAGCCTGCATCCCTGAACTCAGCTTCTAATTTATATATTTTAATTTAGCCTGTTCTGCTCGGCCTGTGTAAAGTAACTTACCATTCCCCCCCTGCTGCAGTTTCTCTCCAACTGTATGTGCACTGATTCAGTGCTAGTTCTGCAAACTTTCCCTTTATTTTTCATCCCAACCCCACTCCCACTCCCAGGCCTCCTTTAAATGCACACAGTCTCCGTGCACTCCTATCTGATGTTTCAATTTATTGGTTACTTACTGTCAACAACTGCAATTCTTCCCATCCCCTTTTTGCAACTAAGCCTTCTAGCAGCTTTATCTCATTCTGTCTTGCTGAGGCATACCATTTTGGTACTTTAGGTTTGCTTATTGCTGACTAGCATATCCTGTTTTGCTGACTAGCATATTCTGTCTTGTTAAGGCACTGTTTTACTTGAAAATTGTACTACAAATTACTGAACTGTGACTGATTTGCCAAAAAACTGTGTTTATTGTCTAAAAATGTTCCCAGCAACCAAGTGTTACAGCCCCTTCATGACTTTGTAGCTCTTTCCAGATTGCAAGGTGCCAAGGAAATTGTAGGCTTTTCAGTTGCTAATTGAGCTGTTTTCACTCAGACTGCTAGCCTTGTGTTGCCCCACTATTAATTCGAGCTCCTCTCTCCTTTCTCTAGCCGAGAACCCGTTAGGGATCCCAGCTCAGACGCCCTCCGCGTGGACCACAGACACCGGGCAGTCAGCGCTTCTGAAGCCGCCGCCCGAGACCTCCTCATCAGACTCTACCACTTGAGAGGTATGGCAAAGCCACAATTTTTTGCCTACCTGCTCATCCCCCCTCCTGTGTGCTATTCTGTAGACCCATTAGCACCGCCCACTCCTGTTCCCTGATGAATCTCCTGCCTTCTCTTTCTTACTAAAACAATTTGTTACTTCCAGGGTTCTGCCAGGGGAATCCTGCAACCAGCAGCCAGTGAGCTACCCTTGTTATTAAAATTCCCTCATTTACCCAACAACTGCAATTATGGCAGCCTCGTGGCAATTCCTCCTCCTGACTGCACTGTGTATCATACCCCTTACTGGCTTATTATCCGAAAAATTTGAGACTGGGGGTACACCACATCCTCATCCTGAAGACTGCTCACCCAATCTGACTCTACACATCACATGTTATGCCAAGGTTCCTTGCCAACTGATCTAGGTGGACTACCTTCCTCAAAGAGCAACTATTGCAGGTTTGTCTACATCTCCTTCCTTATCTCTAATTAATTCGAGTCACTCCCACTGGCATTGCACAGCCAGAGTATTAGCCTCAGTGTCCTTAGGCTTGCATAAATTAAAAAACAAAGCTTGGTACCCCGGTTCCTCCTCCATGCTAAGCCGGAAAAAGCCTCAAGCTCATTGCCTTTCACTTGAATCCCTGAAAAAATTGCTGCTCCTCCTTTTACTCTGCTCTGGCAATGTCGAGCTTAATCCAGGGCCCATAAATAAACTAACCTCCCCTTCTGAGTCACTATCTCTTAAAGGTATTAGTTTTATGCACATTAACGTGTGCAGCCTACTGAAAAAATTCACCCTTATCCAGGCTTGGGCCTCCCATACAATGCCAGATGTGCTTGTTATCTCAGAATCCTGGCTTCGGCCCTCTACGCCAAATAGCGTGATTAATATGCCTAACTACCAGATCTTTAGATGTGATAGGCAGTCCAGAGGAGGTGGAGTCGCCATCTACATCAAAGATAGATTTGTGGCATCAACACTTAATTCTAACTCACTGGTAGCAGGATTTGAGTGCCTGGACATAAAAATTGACCTATCCCCATTGTTAGCACTCCGAGTCACAAGATGCTATAGACCACCATATGCCAGTACTCAGCTCTTGTCCTATCTTAAAACTATCTGGGACACTAGCTCTCTGGAAACAATTATCCTCGGGGATCTAAACTACGATTGGCTGTCAGAAGCCAGTCACCCACTTAAATCTTTCTGCGACTCCCTTGGTTTCATCCTACTCAACGAAGAGCCCACCCGTATCAACTAAAAGAATACAGTCAAAAGTACCCTTCTGGATGTCCTGCTTGTGAATAAACTCCATTCCTTCTCCCACGTTGGAACCTTTGATGCGGATATTAGTGACTATTGCCTAATAGCTGGAGTTTGGGCAGCCAACAAAGTGCCAACTATGGCCAAATTCTCCACCAAAAGGTCAACCAGGTCATTCGACCCAAAGGCATACCAACTTGACCTAAAAAACTCCCCCTTGTGGCAGAGTTTTTACCTTGCTAAAACAGTGGAAACTGCATGTTCTATACTACATGAAATCATTACCTATGCCATGAATCTACATGCGCCTCTGTCAAAAATACGCATAAAGGCTAGGAAATACTGTTGATTCACTCAAGATCGCAAGGCTGCACTACTGTCCAGGGATAAACTCTGGAAAACTGCCCAAAAATCCCAAAAAGAGGAAGATTGGCGCCTCTTTAGGACAGCCAGAAATTGCTGCCCCAAACTGATTAGGGAAGCTAAAGCCTGCTATTACCAAGCAGAAGTAGATACTTCAGACAATTGTCCCTCCAAATTCTGGTCCACAATCAAAGAACTGGCGGGAGCCATGTCACAAAATATGCTCCCTACAAAAATTACCTCTGACAATACAGTATCAATGACAAAAAAGAGATACTGCAGGATTCAACACGCACTTCGCCACAGCAGACTTAGCCTTCAATAACTCGCCTGCATGTAGCCTGTGCACCCAACTTGGCATGACCCCACCAAATGTTGGCTCCGTTAGTCAACATTTCTCATTCTCATTGGTTTCCCTCAAGGAAGTGGAAGATTTGATTCTCTACCTGGATACTAAGAAAAGTGCCAGCACAGATGCACTTGAACCATACTTCCTAAAGATAGCATGCCATGTATTGGCAGTGCCTATCACTCATTTATTCAACCTGTCCCTAACACAAGGTACCCTCCCTCAAATATGGAAGATTGCACACGTTACCCCACTATTTAAATCTGGAGACCCTTGTGACCTTAATAACTATAGGCCAATTTCTCTCCTATCCACACTCTCGAAGCTACTGGAAAAATAGTAAATGGCCAACTAAGATGCTTTATCGACAGAGAAAAATTACTAAACCCCCTTCAATCCAGATTCAGAGCCAACCACAGTACAGTCTCGGCATTAGCTAAAGTAACCAATGACTGGCAACTGGAGTTGTAGCATAAAAAGTCAGCATGTGCTGTGTTTCTTGACCTCAGCAAAGCATTTGACACAGTCGACCACAACCTGCTCCTCAACTCGCTAAAAACACTAGGATTGGATGTTACTTCTCTAAACAGGTTCTCTGAATATCTGACAGACAGATACCAGCAGGTGAAAGTGGATGGCGAACTATCTGCCCTAAAACTCTTACAAAGAGGTGTCCCTCAGGGATCCATATTAGGTCCCTTCCTCTTCACAGTGTATATCAACAACATTGATGAGGGAATCAAGGATGCAAGTATTCATTTATTCACGAATGACACAGCGCTGTACCTGAGTCGTCCCACACCAAAAGAAGCTTGTACTGACCTACAAAAAGATTTCAACCTCCTGCAACTCCAACTAATCAATAAAAAACTGCTATTAAATGTCAAGAAAACTAAAGCCATGTTATTTTCCCCCGCAAACTACACAAGCACTACTGACTACCTCCTCCTAATAATCACAATGCTGGGAGAGTGTTTAGAGTATGTTCCAAAATTCAGATATCTTGGGGTCGGAATTGACTGTAAACCGTCCTTCACTGACTACCTGGAAGACTTGCTGAAAAAATTAAGGCATAGACTTGGCCTTTTTTACAGGATAAGAAGACTTCTTAGAGCAGACACAAAGAAATGACTAGTCCAAGCCACATTCCTGTCCTTAATTGACTATGCAGACTTCATATACAGTAGCTGTGTGGCTTCCTATCTTGGAAAATTGTATACGCTGTACCACAGAGCTATATGCTTCATCACTGACCTCCCCTTCTCTACCCATCATTGCGCACTATATGCTGCCATGGGCTGGACCTCACTTCACTATAGGCGCAACTTTAATGCAGCACTCTGGACACTTAGAGCCCTCAGTGGCAAACTCCCTCAATACATCGTCTACTGTCTGTCTCTGATTGCGTCCATGAATTATTCCCTTAGAAGCTATTCACAGCTCCTGCCAAATATACCCAGGGCACTCACATGAGTCAGGAGAGCCACCTTTGGATTCGCACTCCAATCAATATGGAATAAAACCCCAAAAATACTTAAACTGAAAACCCCAGTAAGTACCCTTTTGTTCAAAAGGCTTTACCGTGATGGCATTATGGAAATTTGCAACTGCTTTACCAGACACTAACCTCCCTCCCTCAAACGGCAGCCCACAAATGGCGGCCCCCCAAGCTGAAATGTGTGCCTCTGCCTCTAGCATGCCCACCAACAGATCCACAGAATTTATTGCCAAACTCCCATATCTTATTCTTTGGTGCTCTGAACAGCTGCAGCCTGATTCTAGCACATGCTACCACACTTGGGGATAATTATTGTCTTTCACCAGAAAAAATATTAGGTCCCTCATCTATCCAACACCTCCCTCTGCCCCAATCTCCAGGACCCTGCCAGTTATGTCCCTGCTACTGTATTCCTCCTCTTGCACTTAGTACAATGACAGCTTTTCTCCTCCATATGTCACCGTGTTTTGGGGCAAAAATTGCTTCATCACCTTTGGTATGGTCCTCCACCCTCCCAGTCCCTCACTCTGCTCTAACAATTGGGTCTTCTTTGCTTGCGTGCCTATTCCCCACCTTTCCCTACATTATGCACTTGATATCTTCTATCTGGTATGCCTACCCTCTCCCTAACATTTTCCACTACAAAATGCACAGTTTTTGGGCTTGGATCCAGTGCAAGTTCATTATCCATGACTCCTAGTAGTTCTATGTTCAATGTATATTACCTGTAAATGTGCATTTTTACTATAATAGCAGTTATTTTTACTGTTTGTACTATTGTAACTTGTCTTTCTCTATTATTACTGTAGGACCACAGGTCCACCTTGTAAATGAACTTGCTCAATGGTGCCCACCTGGATAAATAAAAATATTGATTGATTGATTGATTGAATTACTGAGCTATCCCCACAGTGCCAGTTTAGGTCATTTGTGAAGACAGAGAACAGGAGGGGGCCAAGAATAGAGCCTTGAGGCACACCCTCCTTGATGGGTAAAGGGACGTAAAGCTCTCCCTTCCAAATGACCCTCTGGGAGCAGCCTGAGAGGTAGCTTTTGAACCAGTTTAGGGTCTTGGCATCAAGCCCAATGCCTTGAAGCTTAGTAAGAAGAAGGTTGTGGTCCACAAGGTCAAATCCCTTGGACAGGTCTATGAAGATAGCACTCGTCGATATGCCCTCATCCATTGCCCTGAATAGGTCCACTGTGAGTCTGATGACTGCTGTGTCTGTTCCATGTTTTGCCTGAAAGCCATGCTGTGAAGGGGCTAGGATTTGGTGGAGCTCCAGGTAGTCTCTCAGTTGCCCATAAACTAGTCTTTCTTGCAATTTGGTCAGGGTACACAGCAGGGAGATGGGCCTGTAATTTCCAATTTGTTCCCAAGAACCACCCTTGTAAATGGGGACCACGTTGGAAGCCTTCCACTGGTATGGAATGTACCCTCCAAGTAAAGACCTTTTGATGATCCAGGTCAGAGTTCTGGCCAGTGACAGTGCACCTTCCTGGAGTAGCCTCGGGCTGATTCCATCTGGGCCACCAGAGCCTTTGTGTTTGAGAGCTATCAGAAGTTTACGGACCTCGCTCTCCTTGACCATTCTCGGGTAAAATTGGGGTCTGTTCAGACAGGGGGATTCATCAAAAGTCTGTACAGGCATGGGCGTTGGTAGCCCTACCTTGTATGCATCAAGGTTGGTGAAGTGCTGGTTGATTGCTGAGGCTATAAGCTGGCAATCACTGAGACACTCTCCTTGTACCTCAATTTTACCTTGTGCCTCCTTGGAGTTGGCCTTAAGCAGTTCATTGATTTGTGCCCAGAGAATCTTAGGTTTCCCCAGTGTGGACCGTTGGAGGCGAGTTACATACTTCTTTTTGGCAAATTTGATGTCTAGCTTACATTTATTTCTTAGTATTTTGTAAGTAACCAGGTCTGCAGGAAGGTTGGAGAGCCAGAATTTCTTCCAAGCCTTGTCCCTTCTTTTCAACTGAGATTTCACAGAGTGGGAGATCCATTCATGGCAGCCTCCTTTTGTATGAAGTTTTTTGAAAGGGGCAAATAGAGATGCTGCATTGAGTAGTGAATTTTGGAAGTAGGCAAGGGCCTCATCCAATGTCAGGAGGAGCCCAACTGGGCTCCAGTCCATGCTGCTTAGGTAGTCATTACATTTTGCTGGCATGAAATTGGAGAAGTCACAAACTGTGAGTATCCTGGGGGGAATCTTTGGTGCTCTGTTCTTCCAAATACAGAATATTGGGGAGTGATCACTAATGGTGTCAGCCAATATACCTGTTTTCTGTATGTTGAGGGAGTTAGATACCAGAGCCCAGCCAAGAGTAGTATGGTTCCTCATTTTGCAATTAAGCCTGGTAGGTAGAGAGATGACCTGTTCCAGGTTTGCATCTTGGATCGCACCCTTGAGGACCTTGTTGGGGCCAGTGGCCCAGTTCAGGTTGAAATCTCCCATTATTAGGAGTTCATTGGTTAATTCGTTGCCAACCAATTAGGTGATGCCCTCATGAGCAAGTTAGGCATTCTTAGGACGGTTATGGACACAACCTATTCTGAGATGCTTAGAATTGCCAAGGGTTAGATGGATGAAGATAGACTCCCGGTCCTGGCAGCTACCAAGGTTGAGCTTTAGTAGACTCACATTTAGAGTGTCTTTTGTATAGATTAGTACCCCTCCCCCTCTCTTTCCTGCCCTGTCCTATCTGAAGGTATTATACCCAAGGATCATGATCTCGTGGTCATGAACACGGGCCTTGAGCAAGATCTCTGAGATTACAAGGATGTCTGACTTATAGAGGTTAACCTTGGCTTGGACCTCATGGATTTTAGGTCTAAGGCTGCATATGTTAATGTGTGCACTATCCTTAAGCCTTTTGATGATGCCCAGTGAGGTTCCTGGGGGGTAGATACAAGGAAATTGTCTAGAGATGGCCCTGGGTTAGGCTGAACGTCTCCTCCATGGAGCAGAAGAAGAGCAAGTAGTTGAGCTAGCACTTGCCTAATTGAAGGTTTTGAGAGGCTGTAGAGCCTTCTGTGTGCATTGTGGATCACCACGTAATAGGAGCCATGCTTTACCAACTTGTGTGCTATGAGGCTTTCATTTCTAGTTGTGGGAGAGGTCCTGTAGTAATGATCACAAGGCTCAGGGTCACTGAGATTTTGCCTCATGGGGTCAAGAAGTCCTTCCCCTAAGCACATGTCCACCCAGAGGAGAGACAGTATGTCTACGAGGGCCAGGAGTACAACTCTATTTGGGAGAGAGAGGCCAGTGAGTTACTAGTCCAGCAGGACTTAAGGCAAGTGGTTCTATAGCTGTATAAAGAGTATTCTGGGGCCATGTTGGAAGACCAGTATCTCTCCTGGTGGAATCAGTTATTAAGTTGGAAATTTGGGGTAGGTGCCTGTGGGAGAAACCCCTTGATTTATATTAGTGGCTGTTTTCCCTGTCTGTTGGCCTTGTCCTAGTGGAAGACTAAGGGAAAAAGATCACAGTTGCCAGAGTCAATCAGGTGTCACTATAGGAGTGTAAATTGGGACCTGGCCACACAATACCTAGCTTAATGACCTTTCTTAGATCCCAAGCAACAATATGGGGCACTTAAGGATAAAATGAGTGGCAGGCACAGATCAATGTACTGCACAATAAGCCAAAATATGTAGGTTAAACAGAATCTCAGTACTGCCTGTACTCAAGTAAAGCAGCTCTGCATGTTAATATTCAGGTTATCACTTTGTAAAGAAACCTAAAGTATCCAGTGTCTGAAAGTAAAAAGAAAAAAAAAACTAATTAAGGGACTGATTGGACAAGTGGGAATGTATGTTTTAAAATAATTATGATAGAGAGTAGAAGAAACAACGAGTTCTGGTTTGAGTTCAACCTAGGAATAGGAAGGGAAACAAGAAACACCCTTTTGAAATTAGATTATGGCATGAGTTTTGTGCAGTTCTAAAATCAGAGGCACATAGGCTTGAGCGGTGAGAGGAGTGGTAGGTTTGCCTAACCCAATGGATTTCAGGCAGAGAGCAGCAGAAGGCAGAGACAGAATGTGAACTGGCAGGGAGTCACAATTGGCAGAGTCAGATGGAGCATTTAATACTGTGAGGTGGGGGATGGGTGGGAGGGCAAAAAATCCAGCAAGCAGCAGCAGGTCTGAGTGAGCTGCAGTGTCTGCTTCAATAAATTACACTTAGCAGACAGGATTTTCTTTAAAAACTAACAGGCTACAACAAGAATCGTATTTAGTGATATTAACCAGCCAAGATTTAGTAACAAATTCACAGGCTGCAGCAACTGTACTATTAGCTATAGAAAACACACAGTCTTTCAGTAGAGCACTCGGAATGAGCAGGAAAAAGGCACCAAGATTTAAACTGATGCAGTTCTCTCTCTCGTACCTTCCGATGGCCAACTGGGGAACTTCAGACCGGGTGTGCAGCGAGGGGAACCTGGGGAGGGCTTCTTTCAGTTTAGGCCTCACGACCCTTCTGATGGCCAGCTGGGGAACTTTGGACTGGGTGTGCAGCGAGGGGAACCTGGGGTGGGCTTCTTTCAGTTTAGTCCTCACACCCCTTCTGATGGCCAGCTGGGGAACTTCGGACCGGGTGTGCAGCAAGGGGAACCTGGGGAAGGCTTCTTTCAGTTTAGCCTTCTCGACTCTGGGGAAAGAGGGAGAAAACAAGGCTTCTGATGGCCAGCTGGGGAACTTCGGAGTGGGTGTGCAGTGAGGGGAACCTGGGGAGGACTTCTTTCAGTTTAGCCCTCATGACCCTTCCGATGGCCAGCTGGGGAACTTTGGACCAGGTGTGCAGTGAGAGGAACCTGGGGAGGGCTTCTTTCCGGTTAGTCCTCATGACCCTGGTGAAAAAAGTCATATGTAGAAAAGCCACTCCATGCAATATCCATACGTATATCACGAAATGCATCAATTTCCCAAAAAATTACAGAATTTACTACATCCTGGCTATTTCATATACTGACTGGAAATTCAGAAGCAAGGTCAAAAGAAAATGAGAGACAAGTTAATTAAAACCTGTCAATTACACTACATAAAAAAAACAAAAAAAATAATTTGTGCCTACTGTATATCTGAGTAAAGGTGCACGTTCTATTCTGGTTAAATACATCACATTACAAGCATCACAGTTAATAAATTATCTAATACTGAAAGATTGCCTTTGCAAACTGTGTGAGAGGCATTTGAGCACCATGCATTTCTGCTTAAAGCTGAACCAGCATAACATTCTGTGGTGATTTGCATATGCAGCCCATGATGATTTGCATTATGGGGGCATGTGTGATTTTGCATTTCATTGAAAGTTGGCTTCCCAGCCAATGCCCTTTGGGGTAACCACTGCCTCAGTGCATGTGCACAGAGGTGCTTTGTCTTTAGACAAAATATGTCCACTCTCAAGGGCATATGATGACAGTGTTGAAACTAACTCCTTGATCTGACCATCTGCAATGTTAGATAATGGCTAAGTCAAGGATCCAATACTGACCACAGTAGGATGACCCAAGGAATGTTGCAAATTTATGGGGATTTTACCAAGCAAATATAGTGTACTATACTACCATCACTGGAACAAAACTTCTTTGGAGGCATATTTAAAACTAAATCAAATCCATGTGGCTTAAGAACAACAAAGCCACCAGACTACAGGCAAGATAGAGAAGTTTTCTTTTCTGACTGGGCAGGCACATTAATACTGCCTCCACACATCTTATTCAGTGCATCATCAGGGATTACAATGCACAGTATCCTGGACTTGAAACAGAGCTGAAAGAAAAATAAGCAACTACTAATAAGTTTAAAAATCACCCAGAATTCCAGGAATGTGAAAGTAAACATAAGGCAGCTATAGTCAAACAAGAAAAGAAAATTAAAGGTGTAGTCCACCCAAAACTTGCAAAAAATATACGTTGTGCAGAGTGTTTTAATTTGTATGTGAAGTTCTAGTGTTTCCTTCACTCTGACTGCTATTAGGAGCTTTTCCTAACTTTATGCTAGTTTTTACCCTGGGATCTTCATCTGAGACAGATTAATTGTATTCCTTGTTCCCACAGTGCATCTTGTCTCATGTGATAGTGATGTAGCAGAGACCCAACATTCAGCACACACATGCCAAACAAACTAAATATCTTGGAAGCTTTACAAAAAATTACCAGCAGCAAAGTTCTTCAGGACAGTAACACCTTTACAATGAGGGTAGTCACTAAACTGAATTCTGTAGATTTTAAAATATAGCCATCTCTACTGTTGTGAACTGATTGTAAAGCAATGCTTTCTGCTGGATTTATGGTCTCTGCTACATCACTATCACATGAAACAAGGTGCATTGTAGGACAAAGGATTACAATTAAGCTGTCTCAGATGGAGATCTCCAGGGGTCACAAAACTACCCTAAAGTTAGCAGGCTAATTTAGGAAAAACACTTAACAGCAGACTGAGGGAAGGATGCACAACAACTTAACATACAAATCAAAACACTCTGCACAACATGTTTTTGCAAGTTTGAGGTGGACTACTCCTTTAAAGTCACTAAACTCAGTAAATATGAGCATGATTGGGTGGATTATTAGAAGGACCAGGTTCTCACCTGGTTCAAATCTGAAAAAAAGGGGACAGAACAGGAGTACAGGCCTTCCAAAGTCTATTTAAAAAAATTGCTTGCCTTCCATGAGCTATTATTCTTCCACTAGTAAACTGTCACTGAGGCTAAGGTCAGGAAGCAGGAGCTGCTAGAAAACAGTGTACTTTGAGCTGAGGCCCCTTCTGCAGCTTTTGCAAAAGGCTGGAAGATCTACACTCAAGTAACCTCTAAAGTTTACAATAGCTTTCTGAAATCATCTCAAATTACAATTATATACATTTCAACAGTAATACTATATATCTTCTAAACAAAAGGATCCCAATAGCAGTTACATTTCCATATAATGATTTGCACATATTTTTTGTATTAGCTGATATGCAAGGGAAGAAAAAACAGACAGCAAGAGAGGACTGGGAGACAGTGAGAGCGGAAGAATTGCGAGATTGTCGGGGTGATAAAATTAAAAGTCTCACAGGAAAATGTGGTTACGCAACCAGAGAAGAGACAGAAAAGAAAAGAAAAGATCCTTGCATTTAAACACCTCCTCCATAACAAATGGTACAGGGTCCAATTCTACCCTGTCACATACATCCCCTCCTTAAGAGGGAACCTGTTTTATTAAACAGGTTTCCAAAACTTTCTATTCTCTACTAACAATTGCTGCTTTCAGACATTAAGTACATGTATATCATCTCTCTCTTTTTTTCCTAACAGTACAGTTCAAACCCATACATTTGTTTTTCAGTCTTCAGAACTCTCAATTCCTGATCCATATCTTGACAGAAAATCAGCATTACTATTCTCTTTACCAGATGTGTGTATCACAGTGAATTTACATGGCTGAAGTGCCAGGTACAACCTTATGATTCTGGAAATGGTATCTTTCATTTGGTTAAGCCAACAGAGAGGATTGTGATCTGTTATAAGCACAAATTCAGTTCCAAGTAAATAAAACTTAAGAGACTCCATGGTCCACTTTGCTGCTAAACACTCCTTTTCAATAGTGGAACTACACTTACTCTCTGTCACACAACTTCCTACTTATGTACAGAATATGATGTTATGTCCCATTTATATTTTGACTTAGGACTGCACCTAAGCCTACCTCTGATGCATCTGTTTATAGCAAAAATGGTTTCTCAAAGTCTGGACTTCTTAAAACAGGGGCTGAACATAATGCAGCCTTTATGGCTTGAAAAACTTCATCACACTCTGGGGTCCATTTCACATTATGTGGGTACTGTTTTTTCATGAGTTCAGTGAGGGGAGTAGCTAACTCTGCAAAGTTGGGAACAAAACTCCAATAATAATCAGCCAGCCCTAAAAATGACCTGAAGTGTTTCTTTGTTTTAGGGACAGGGCTGTTAGCTACAGCTTCTATTTTTAGAAACCTCTGGCTTAACTTCTCCATTTCCCAACACATAGCTCAAATATCTGGTTTCCTGCATGCCCAATGCACATTTGGTAGGATTAATAGTCAGACCTGCATTTTTGATAGCTTGGATAACTGCTTGTAGATGTTCCAGGTGGCCTTTCCAGTCTGGACTGTACACCACAACATAATCCAGGTATGCAGCATAATAACCAGTGTGAGGGGATAAAATCACATCAATGTACCATTGAAATGTAGCTGGTGCACCATGTAAACCAAAGGGAATGGCGGTGAAATAATAGATTCCTATAGGGGTGGCAAATGCAGTTTTGTCTCTGAATTCTTTAGCTAAAGGTATTTGCCAGTAACCCTTTGTGAGATCGAGGGTACTGATATACTTTGCATTCCACACTCTGTCCATTAAATCATCTATTCTGGGCTTAGGATACTATAACTGCCAAATTCTGACACCTGATTAAGTTTCCTAAAATCAAGGCAGATTCTAGCACCCCCTTCTTTTTTGTTTACATTTACCATGGGAGATGACCAAGCACTCCTTGACTCCTCTATGATACCCAATTCTTTCATTTTTTGTATTTCCTTAACCACATCAGCTCTTAACCACTCTGGTAACCTGTATGTCTTTTGTCTAATAGGACGAGCATTCCTTGTCGCTATTACGTGCTCAACCCCTTTTGCTCAGCCTGGTACCATAGTAAACATACTGTTAAATGTATTTAGCACATTACAAATGTCTGCAGTTTGTTCTGAGGTTAAGGAAACGTTCACCTTTACAGCATCAGCATTTACAGTTTGTTCCAGTCTATCATAAGCTACATCAATATCTTCCTTATTGGTTTCTGATAAAACCAGCAAACCAGCTTTTGGCTATTTTTAACCCATTTCTTGAGGAGGTTAGCACGGTATATCTTAGCAGGATTTTTTTCTGTTGGGGTCTCAATCTCATAGTTAACAGTGCCAGTATGTCTAAGAAACTTATATGGTCCTTATCACTTCATGAACAGTTTATTTTCTGTTGTGGACAACAGTAGCAAAACCTTTTCACCTGGCTTGAAAACGTTTTCTTTTACCCAATGGTCATAATATACCTTTTGCTGGTTTTGGGCCTCTTCCTGATTACTATGGGCAATTTCATCATATTTTGCCAGCTTCTTTCTCAGGGCACAGATATAAGATGTTACAGATTGTTTCTGAGTGGGGTCATCTTCCCATATTTCTTTTATCACATCCACTGGCCCTCTTGGCTGCCTACCATACAGAATTTCAAATGGTGAATACTCTGTTGATGCCTGTGGCACTTCTCTGTAAGCAAAAAGTAGGTAAGGCAAGCATTAGTCCCAGTCTTTCCCTTCCCCTTTTACAAACCTTTTAGACATGCATTTTAGGGTTTGGTTGAAATGCTCAACAAGAAAGTCTGTCTGAGGGTGATGGGGGAGGTTCTTATGGCAGTGATACCTAGTAGTCCATATAGCTCCTTAAAGTAATGCAGCACTAAAATTACTACCCTGATCAGTAATCATTTCTTTAGGTATGCCCACTCTGCTGAACATTTTGGCAAGCTCTGCTGCCACTTTTGGAGCTGTAACAGTACGCGTTGGAACTGCTTCTGGGTATCAAGTAGCATAGTCGCATACTACCAGGATAAATCTATTACCCTTTTACTTTTGTCTAAAGGACCAACCACATCCATTGCAATTCTCTCAAAAGGCACATCTATCAAGGGTAGGGGCACCAGGGGCACCTTGTCTTTTCTAGTGACTGGGGCTACTTTCTGACACCCAGCACAGGAATTACAATTGGTAGCAACATCTTCATGAATTCCAGGCCAGTAAAATCTATACAGCAATCTGGAAAGGGTGCAATCCCTCTTAGTGACCAGCTATAGGACTATCATGTGCTATCTGTAACAATTTTTTTTTATACTTCTGTGGTATAACCAATTGTCTGTTCCTGCATCTGAGGTTTAACCCAAACTCTGTACAGTAACCCGTTACATTTTTTAAACATGGGTCCACCCTGTTTTGGTTTCACCCCCAGCTGCTTGAAATAACCCTTGAGAGAAACATTGTTAGCTTATTCTGAAAGAAAACCACAATCAGTTATCAATTTAGTTTTTTACATATGTTAACCCTTTATGTCCATCAGTCACTTGTTGCCACAATTTCTTGCAAAATGGCCTGGCTTATTACAGTTATAGCAGATAACATATTTGAGCCCAGATTTGTTTCCCCCCCAGAGTTCTTATCAGGCTTAGAAACATTGAAACATAGACTTTGACAGCAGATAAGGACCGTTTGGCCCACCTAGTCTGCCCATTTGCCTCCCTACAGGATAAGCCGCAGATCCTATTTAACCAACAGCCTATTTTTTCCTACCCCCCACAAGAATTGCCTTATGTCTGTCCCATGAATTCTTGAATTCTTCCACAGTTTTAGACCCCACAACCTCCTCAGGAAGGCTGTTCCATGCATCCACCACCCTCTCTGTGAAAAAATGCTTCTTCCCATTGCCCCTGAACCCCCCCATCTTTAAATTGTGTCCACTTGTTCTTGCACATCTCTTTTCTGAAAGATGCTACCCTCTTGGACTTTGTTGATTCCACTGAGGTACTTAAAAGTTTCTATCATGTCCCTCTCTCCCCTCCTTTCCTCAAGGGTATACATATAAAGCTCCTTTAGTCTCTCCTCTTGTGCTCTTGCAGACCCTCGCCATTTTAGTTGCCATCCTCTGGACTGCCTGTATCCTGTCTATGTCCTTGCGGAGGTGGGGTCTCCAGAACTGGATGCAGTACTGCAGATGGGGTCTCACCAACTGTCTGTACAGAGGATAACAACTTCCTGTTTTCTGCTGGTGATGCCTCTCCTATGCATCCCAGTATAACACAACCCTCCCTGCCTTCTCCACATTGCTTGCTAACTAAGGTCATCTGATACATTACCACCAGGTCCCTTTCCTTTTTGTTGCTGTTACCACCTCCCCATTGTGTAATCTTCCCTGGTTTTTTTTTTCCCAGGTGCATTATTTTGCACTTCTTTGTATTGAATCCTAGCTGCCATACTCCCGCCATTCCTCCAACCTTGCCAAGTCCCTTCTCATCCTTTCCACACCTCCTTGTGTATCAACCCTGTTGTAGATCTTTGTGTCATCAGCAAAGAGGCATACTTTTCCTTCCAGTCCTTCTGCAATGTCACTTATAAAGACATTAAAAAGGACTAGACCCAGTTCTGAACCCTGCGGTACACCACTAGTAGCCCCTCTTTCTTCAGAGTGGACTCCATTTATAATTACCTTCTGTGTCCTGTCGTCCAGCCGATGCTTTTCCCAGGATACCACCCTGGGACCCACTCCCAGGCTGGTTAAGTTGACTATTAATCTTTTGTATGGGACTGTGTTGAATGCCTTGCTAAAGTCTAGGTAGGCCATGTCCACAGCCCCTCCCTGGTCTACTGCTTTGGTCACCCAGTCAAAGAAATCTATTAGATTCATCTGACATTACCTTCCCACTGTGAACCCATGCTGCCTTGGGTCCTGTGCCCCACTGGCCTCTAGTTACTCAACAATTCTTTCCTTCAGAAGTGACTCCATTACTTTCCCTACTACAGAGGTCAAACTGACACGTCTGTAGTTTAATGCCTGTCTTGGTCCCACTTTTGTGAAAGGGAATCACATCCATCTTCCTCCGGTCCTCAGGTACCACACCATCCTCCCATGGTTTGTTAAAAAGGGTAGTCAGTGGTTTCACTAGTTCTCCCCTTAATTCTTTTAGAATTCTGGGGTGAATTCCATCAGGCCCCATTGCTTTTTCCACCTTCAGTTTTAGGAGTTCTTCAGAACCCTTTCTTTTGTGAAAGAACTGGGATCGACCCCCCTATCAAGAGTGCTTCTGTTAATTGGATTAGGCACTTCCCCCTTCTCTTTTGTGAATACTGAGCAGAAATATTCATTCAGTATCCCTGCTTTTTCACTGTCGACCTCTGCCCACCCAATGTTCATTTTATTCTGCCTCAGTATCCCTCCCTTTGTCTTTCTACACTCTCTGATGTACCTATAAAGGTTTTATCCCCCTTCTTAACCGAGTTGGCTATCTTTTCCTCAGTTTTGGCCTTTGTTATTCTGACTTCCCTCCCTGATTCCTTCTGTCTTAACTGGTACAGCTCTCTGTCCTGCTCCTTCTGTGTTTCTTTATACTTCCTGAATACTATCTTTTTCTCCCTAGCTTTCCCAGCCACCTCTTTTGAGAACCATAGTGGCTTTTTCTTTCATTTTGATTTGTTTATTTGCTTCACACAAAGGCTTGTTACCTCTGTGATGGCAGTTTTGATGATTCCCCATTGTTGCTCCACCCCTCCTTCTAGCCTGTTTGCTAGTGCTTTTGTGAGGCATTCTCCCATCTTGCCAAAGTCAGCCCTCCTGAAATCCAATACCCTCACTTTTGTATGGCTTGACTCTCTAGCTGATTTTATTGTGAACCACGCTGTTTGATGGTCACTTGTTTCCAGATGGCAACCCACTTCTAGAGCTGAGATCCTCTCACTGTCCCCATTTGAGAGAACGAGGTCTAAGATTGCTCCCTCACGAGTGGGTTCCAAAACTAGCTGTCTGATGCTTGCCACCTGTAGGGCATCAAGAATGGCCCTGCTCTTGGATGTGGCTGCAGGAAATGTGCTCCACGTAACATCTGGCATATTCAGGTGTCCCATCAACAGTATCTCCCCTTTCTCTACCATCCTAAGAATGCCTTCTATCCTATCTTTGTCAATTCCCTTCCCCTGACATGGGGGTCTGTACACAACCCCTGTGCAGATTGTGATGCTCTTTCCAGTCTCCAAGGTGACCCACAGTGCCTCCTCTCCTCCCTGTTTACTCTTTTGTTCAGTTGCTTTTATCCCTTCCTTTACATAGAGAGCTACCCCTCCCCCTTCTCCCTTGCCTGTCTCTCCAGTAGGTTATGTACCCTGATATGTTAACATCCCAGTCATGGTTCTCTGTGTACCATGTTTCTGTGACTGCTATGATATCCAGGCATCCCTCTTCCATCAAGGCCACCAGTTCAGGGAGCTTGTTGCCCAGACTATGGGCATTGGTACTCATTACCCTCCATTTCCTGATGGCCTTACTCCTTTTTGCCCCATCCCTGTCCTTCTTGCCTTTGTCACTTTCTCCATTTACCCTTGCCCTTCTCCCTATTGACACCTCTATGTTGGTGTTTACCGCACTTACTACCGTGACTTTTTTGGGGGCTAGGATTTCCCTGCTCCTTTCCAGTGCCTCCCCTCTTGGCTAGTTTAAATGCTTGCCAATGAAGCATTTAAACCTATCATCTAGGATCCTGGTTCCCCTCATGGACAGATGCAGCCCATCATGCCAGTATAGGCTTGCATCACTCCAGGTGGACCCGCAGTCCCAAGTGAAGCCAAATCCCTGAGCTCTGCACCAGTTTTTCAACCACTGATTGAATCCCATGGTGCGGAGCACCCTAGCCTCTCTTACGCCATAGACAGGCAGCACCTCAGAGAAGGTTACCTTGCATGGTACTTTTCTAAGGCCCCTCCCCAATTCCACAAACTCTTCCTGCACTGCTCTAATCCCTTTCTTAGCCAGATCATTTGTCTCTAGGTGGACAATGACATCCAGCTCTCTCCCCCCTGTGCAGCTGCTCTGGCAATCCTGAGGATATGCTCCCTGTCCCTTCAAGCCATTGCTCCAGGAAGGCACCTTACCTCCCTTTCCCCTTCTTCCCCCAGTTCTACCTTCCAAACAATGGAGTCCCCCACCAGGCATTGTTTCCTTCCCCTGTGGGGTCCAATGCCATCCTTCTGTGGGTCTCCTTTGTAGAGGTTCCCAGCATCCTACTTGGTCTCCACTGCAGATGCCTCCATAGAGGAACCACACTTTGCCAGAATGGCATTGGAATTGTGGAGAGGTACAACTGGAGGGATGCACCTCTGTTCCACCACCCTCACCCTCCCTGAGCCCACTGTGGTCTAACCACTCCTCTTTCTTGGCAACCTCTGAGGCAACGGCAGTGGCACAGGTGGTCCCTGGATGGAAGAAGAGGTCCCACAAATCCTGGCCAACTCAGCCTGGAGATAAGCAACCTCCTCCCTCACCCAAGAGAGGTGCCTGCAGATGGGACAACACTGTATTCTTCAGAACATCTTCCAGAAGACTACTGCTCCACAACCACTGCACTGCACCACTCCCGTCATATCTTATTTCTGGCCCCTTAACTGTTGTTTGGAATCCTTACTCTTTCCTTTGTTTTTTTTTTCCTTCTCTCTCTACTTACTTTCTGCCTCTGTGCCCTTTAATCTCCTGATTGTCCTGGTCTGAGACAAGAAGATCCTATATTTCTCAGTAGATCTCTTACTTGTTCAGAGGCAGACCTCCAGCAGCTAGAGGGGGACAGATACTCTTGCCCTTCTAGGATGGTGGGTCTTTGGTGGCTGTGTGATCACTCACTTCCTGCTCCCAAACAGGAAGTTCCTGTTGTCAGTCAAATTCTGGGCCTATAAAAGTAGAACTAGCTTTGGGTGGGAGGGTGGAGGGAAGGGAAGGAGGGCAATATTGTCCCAGTAGAGAAGTCCAGTCAGACAGCATTCCTTCCTCCTGGTGTCCTCTGCCAAGCCTCTAGCAGAATCTTTCTAAGGCAATGTTTAAATTTAGCTTCCTTCTAGCTAAGCCATTCTCCCTACTTACTAGCTCTTTCTACAAGTAATTAAACTGCACAGCTATCAAGCCCTTTAAGCCACCTGAGATTTACACCTAGATAACTGTTCAGATAACCATTCAGTTCAGCTAACGCAAAAAAATACACTAATTTTTTTTTTGTTTTTTTACCCTAAATTAAAGGTCCTAGTACAAAAGTTCTACTTCTTTAGTCCCAGTAGAGAAATCCAGTCATACAGCACTCCTTCCTCCTGGTGTCCTCTACCAAGCTTGGAGTTTAAATGGGAAAAAGAGTATCTTACTAGTGCTTGGCTATTACCTCACTGCTGTGGCATCTGTCTGGCTGTTTGGTAGTCCTCAGCCAAAGAAACAGCCTTTTCTCCACTCTCTGGTTGGTGTTCCTTTACCCACAGCTGTACATCTGTAGGCAAGATGTTGATGAATTGCTCCATGGCAAATGTGTCAAGGATCTGTGGGCCTGTTTTGCTCTCTGGTTGGATCCATTTTATCAGGAGTTCTCCGAGTTGGGTGAAGGCTTCTCGATTATTGTCAACTGAGTTGTACCTCAGAGATCAAAATCTCTGCATGTATGTCTCTCTGGAGATGTCATATCTTTTCTGGATTTCACTTTTCACCAGGTCATAGTAGTCTGACTATGCAGTGTCCATACTGTTGTAGGCAAGTTGGATTTTGCCTGTCAGGTAGAGTACTAGTATGATTGTCTCTTCTGTGTGCAAACACTGAGGCAAGGGTTACCCCAAAGGGCATTTGGCTGGGAAGCCAAGTTTCAAGAAAATACAAAATCACACATGCCCACACAATGCAAAGCATCATGGGCTGCATATGCAAATCACCACAGAATGTTATGCTGGTCCAACTTTAAGCAGAACTGCATGATTGTCTCTTGTTGGTTTGGCTATTGGCAGGCCATGGCAACTCTTTCAAAGGTTGTCAGGTATGCCTCAATATCATCTGAGGGACACAACTTTGTAAGTTTAATGGCTTTTAAGATGCTTGCATTTTGTTGCTCATCTGGATCTGTGCTGGATCCTCTGCTTTTGGTAGCTTGCAAGGCATCCAACCACCACTGCTCCTGTCACTGCATCTCTTCTCTCAACTGCTGCTCCTGTTGCTACATTGCTTCTTCTCTCTGCTTCTCAGTCTCTTTTTGTTGTATAGCCCACCATTTGAAAAAGTCCATCAGGCTTTTAGGTTATGTCATTGCCTGTTCTTTTTCCATAACTTGTGCTGGCTGTACAATCTCAGACTGGACTTCTGTCTCTGCTAGTCTGGCTGCCATTCTCCGGGGTAACCACTCCTGGACTTGCTGCTGCAGAATCAATGCCTTCCTCTGTGCTTCCCTGGTACTAGCTCCAGTACCCATGCACAAAACTCCTGTCTTAGAGTATGCATGGTGTAAATCCCACTTAGGCTGACACCATCTGTCATCAAGGCACAGGTCAGAAAGTATAGGAAAACCAGGAGCAGTTGTAGAATTTACCCAAAATTATTTATTTACACTAGCAGTATCATAAAATAAACTTGATCAGTATAACTATTTACAAAGGCAAAATAAAATAAATTTTTTCTTTAAGTCTCTGTGTCCCTTGTTCTCCAAATCTTTTTGCAGTTGCAGCTTAGCTCTTTTATAAGTCTTTTCAACCCCCATCCTTAGAAGACATCCTGTCCTTGTAAGTGTTCAGTTCGTGTAAGTTTCAGGAGCTACTAAAATACAGTGTGCTTTGAGCTGAGGTCCCTTCTGCAGCTTTTGCAAAAGGCTGGAAGATTTGCACTCAAGTAACCTCTAGAGTTTACAATAGCTTTCTGTAATCATCTCAAATTATAATTATATAAATTTCAACAGTAGTATTACATATTTTGTAAACAAAAGGGATCCCAATATCAGTTACATTTCCATACAATGATTTGCACATACAATGCAAAGATACTAGCGCACCCCCCCCCACATAGCAGAACTTAACATTTAAGCTTTCAAATTCCAAAAATGGCTATATTTACTTTCAAGTTCAGTGTGAGGAGAGGGTTCTCTTAGTTTCAGACTGGAATTCCAATTTGAGTAAGCTAAATCACCAACCTCAAGGTGGGACCCTTCGATTTAGTCCCTAACTTTCCAATGCCTCAATGGCTACTAGCTAACTGCTTTTATACTGTGCTACCAGCAAGGATTTTGCACAGGTGATTAACTTTCAAGTGCCTAAATGGCTACTAATTGACTCACTTTATACTATGCTCCCAGAAGGGATATAACACAGGTATTTTAAAGGGAGCATGCTAAAAAGGAGCACCACAAACCCCCCAAACTCGAGTAAAACCATAAAACCAAAAATAGCTGCTCAAAACCTTCAAATTATTACACACTGGAATTCAGATGTCTTATAAGGGGTGCTGCTAGGTGGTGGCAAATAACAAACAATGCAAAGATACTAGCACCCCCCACTCACACATAGCAGAACATAATATTTAAGCTTCCAAGTGCCAAAAATGGCTATATTTACTTTCAAGTTCCATGTGAGGAGAGGGTCCTCTTAGTTTCAGACTGGAATTCCAATTTGAGTAAGCTAAATCACCAATGTCAAGGTGGGGCCCTTTGATTTAGTCCCTAACTTTCCAATGCCTCAATGGCTACTAGCTAACTGCTTTTATACTGTGCTCCCAGCTAGGATTTGCACATATTTTTTATATTAGCTGATATGCAAGGGAGGAAAAAACAGACAGCAAGAGAGGATTGGGAGACAGTGAGAGCCAAAGAATTGTGAGATTGTCGGGGTGATAAAATCTGAAGTCTCACAGGAAAATGTGGTTGTGCAACCAGACAGAGAAGAGACAGAAAGGGGAAGATCCTTGCATTTAAACACTTTCTCCATAACAAATGGGACAGGGTCCTATTCTATTCTGTCACATAAATCTGAAGCAGAAACACCAGAACCTTTTCTTTTTCAAATTAGAAACAAATGTTAGGAAGTACTTTTTCACAGAGAGGGTGGTACTGAAGACCCTTGGAACAGCCTTCCACTAGAGGCAGTTGCAGTCAAGATGGTCAATGAATTCAAACAGGCATGGGATAGACAGTATAGTCACCTTAGCAAGACAAATTGATACTGGGGTAGAAAACCCAGGCAGACTAGATGGACCACATAGTCTTCTTCTGCCAGCAAATTATTGTGTACTTATGTTCTTATTTTTGTTGTTCATACTCTGGTTAAGAACCTTTTTTAGACAAGGAACATGGGGATCAACTACCACCCCTCCACAGAAGCCCAAAGGTAGTCATTTTCCATTCAGCAGAAAATGCACCAGATGTGGAGGCAGAGGCAGGTGCTTCATAAGGGACATCAGGAGTAATAGGGAAGAAACAAGGCCAAAAGTTAAAATCCCAGAACACATGAATGTTGTCAGTAGTTCACCACTAGCATTTAATGAGTCAGAAAATTCCCTACTCCATGAAGGATTTTCTTTCGTTCTCAACCAATAAGTAAAACTGCTGTACCTTTACCCTGATGTCTACCAATCAACATGGTGCCTAAATCGAAAATGTTTTTTTTATCAGATCGAAATGATACACCAAAAGGACAATATTAGTCTGACAGAAGATATTGTATTTCATCTTCCTTTGAGTCTTCAAATTTGTGTTCACAACCTGTGATATTGTCGGTGTCCCATATTGGATCCATTACTAATGAGCAAGGACCAAACCACTTAGATTTGGAAAACCATGCCACACCAACTTTATGCATATCCTTAGAATTCAGAACAAAATCTACATTCTGCCAACTGTATAACCAAATGGTCACAGTTTTTGAGACACTATGCAAGCAGGACTTCAAAATCTTGTTGGAGAGCCAAGGGACTGCTACTTACAATAAAATTACAAACCAAGAAAAAGAAGTAATGAGAAGGTTGGAGCAAAACAAAATTCTGACTAGTTTAACTGCTAAAAAGGGGGAATCAGTAGTGGTGATTGACATTACTAATTATATTGCTGAAGTATATAGACAACTCGCTAACTCCACCTTTTGTATAAAATTGCTTTAAAATCCAACATCTCAGTATAAGAACAATATTGACAATTTTCTTCTTATAGATGTGAGTGATGGAATATCTTACAGTGAAACACCTCCAATTGGGCATTTCCCTGAAAATCCACAAAAGTGTGCACAGTTTCCCAGGGTGCCCTATTGTGGCCAGAATAGGGTCCTTAATGGATCCCCTCTGCAAGATAATTGATCACCACATTAAGGAGATGATGCACTCCTTGCCATCAAATGTCCATGATACCAGACTTATATTTAATTTATTATGAAATATATAAGTGGAACCAGGTTTGTGGCTGGTATCAATGGATGCTGAGTTTCTATATACTAAAAACCCACACTCTAATGGATTAGAAGCACTCCATCACTTTTTATATATTAAAACAGCCTTTGCTGCAGATTATAAAGATTTTTGATCAGTGCTGCTGACTACATACTGTACTAACTTGTATCTATCTTATTTTCAGGATGAGTACTGCTTGTAACTAAGAGGTACTGCGATGGATGCACCATTTGCCCCCAAATTATGCAAGCCTTTATTTAGGATATTGGGAGACACAAATAGTCTATGATACTGAGTTCAATACTTTTTACCATAGAATTGACCTCTGAAAAAGACAAAAAGATGACATATGGTGTGCAGAGGTGACAGTGAAGAGTTGGAGTAGTTGGTGTCCTATCTTGAGGATAGTAACCCAAATTTACATTTCACTGTCCATGCAGATCTTACAAGCATTATATTTTTGGATCTTGCCATTAGTAAGTTACCACATAGCACAATTGGTACCGATCTGTTCCACAAAGACACAGACAGGAACACTCTGCTCCACTCCTCCAGCTGCCACCCCCTGAAACACCACCAACAATATATCAAGATCCCAATTCCTTTGGGTACATTGCAACTGCAGTAGTGAAGCAACGGTTCAATTTTGCAGACCACTTTCTGTAGACAAAGTAGGGAAATCAGGAATATCATCACAAATAATTGGAATATTTTGAGACCAGGGGGAGGGTTGATTCACAAATGGTGTGAGAATGGTTAATTTGTCTGCAGCTGACTTTAATCCATTATCATTTTGTACAGCACATGTCTTTTAAGCTACTATTTCGGTACTTGCTTTGCACTGAGCACTTTTTCCTGTCCCTTTAAGACAAATATTTTTTAAGTGCACTCAGTAGCAGCTACTGGAACTATACTTCTGATGAAGCCTCCAGCAAAAAACAGTCAGGGGTTCCTTTCTTGGCCTCTCTTCTGTGCTGCCGCTGTTACAGTGGTGAGCATAACTTGTTTTAGCAACTTATGTGCATTTGCCTTTTGCATGTTTTGCCTTTTGTACTAATAAAGCATTATCTGGTTGAGACTGGTCCTGGTCAGTTTGTTTTCTGACATATGAAAGTGGACAAGGCCATGGGGCCAGATGGGATACATCCAAGGGTACTAAAGGAACTCAGGGAGGAGCTTGCAGCACATCTAATGGACTTATTCAACCACTCACTGGAAACAAGAGTGATTCCAGAGGATTGGAGGAGAACTGACATAGTTATGCTCCACAAGACTGGCAGCAGGGAGGAAGCCAGGAACAATAGACCACTCAGTCTCACATCAGTGGTTGGGAAATTAATGAAGACTCTGTTAAAAGAAAGGTTAGTGAAACATATTGAATCCAGTGGCTTACAAAACCAAAGACAGCATGGATTCAATTGGGGGGGTCATGAAATTGACTGGTTGACCAGGAAATAAATAAAGGAAGGGTAGTGGACATGGCCCACTTGAACATCAGCAAGGTCTTCAACACTATGACACATAGGATATTGATAAATACATTTGATAGTCTAAGTCTGGGATCCAAGTTGTAAACTGTGTAAAAAACTGGTTACTGGGTAGGTGGCATAGGGTGGTGACAAATGGCATACACTCTAATAAAGGAAGAGAATGACCAGCAGGGTGCCATAGTACTCAATAACGGGACTGTTCCTCATTGAAGAGAAAGACAGTAAAGGTGATTCCTAAAAAGTAGATTTTAAGGTGTCATCCTCACTGATTTTTGGTTGCAGGTTTTTAATCATTTTTAGTAGGGATGCCATATCTGGGTTGGTGGTCTTTTCTTTATATTTTAGTAGTTATCTTGGCATAAGCTTGGCATGTTCCAAGGCTCTGTCAGTTTTTCTAGAGCAGTATCCCTGTTCAGTAAATATTTGTTGTTGCTTTTTTCAATTAGGCAAGGCGTTTAGCTCACGGGAACAGATTTAGTAGTATCAAAGCACGTGACTGTACATTACAGAGATGCCTACACAAAAACAGTAATCACCATAGGCACACTAACAAATCTGTAATGTATAGTCTGATCAAGGTTAGCAGTCAAAACGGTTGTGAGGTGAGTGTAAAAAAGACAAAAAAGGGAGCATGTACTCAGGAGACAAAAAGGCGAAAGTAATTTATTCAAACACAATAAAACAATAAAGTGTGATAGTGCTTTATTCCATGACAAACTTATTCTTGGGGCATGTTTGCCATGGAGAGAAGCACAATCGCACTGTGTTGTTTTACTGTGTTTGAATAACTCCTTTTTTGTCATTGGCTCCCTTTTTTCATCTTTTTTGGTCTTCATTGGGACCTGCACCATAGAGTTCAGCAGTGGAAGGGGGCTTGCTATTCATGTGAGGTAAGTGTACCCTGTTACTTGTACACTCCCTCTGCCTCAGTAATCAATCATCACCAGAGTCTGGACTCATTCACATCAGAAGGACCTCAAAAAAAGCTGCATCTCTTCCACCACTGCCTTCACATCAGGCAGCAGAATCATGTCATAGGCAGAGCTAAAAAAAGACCCCTAAAAATAAAGTGGGTGCAAAAGATGCCCTCAACATCTATGGAGTAAGGTACTGTACTAACTGAATTTGGACCCTGTTAGGGTTTGCTAGACTAGTGCACTGTGCCTCTTGCTGTACCTTATAGATCCTCCAGTTCAGTGTAGTCACCATACTTGCCTATGTTTTGCTTTAACAGTCCCTGGCTTAAATAATTTTCTTTCCTACAGTCAAAGTAATCAGGTGTGTGCATTCAAGTGTAGTTATGTGTATGGTTAGTCCCCCCCCCCCATTATCTGGATGCCCACTGTATGATGTGATCCAGAGGAGGGCAACTAAAATGGTGAGGGGTCTGCATTACAAGCCCTATAAGGAGCGATTAAAGGACCTAAAGAGGCACCTAAATAGGTAATAGAAAGGGGGGGGTTATGATAAAGACCTTTAAGTACCTCATGAGGGTAAACATGGTTCAGGACGGAAGCGCATTTCAGAAAAAACAGTGCTCAAGAATAAGGGGCCTGACAAGAAACTGGAAGGAAGTGGATTCAGGAGGGATGTGGGAAAGTACTTTTTTCACAGAAAGAGTGGTGGATTCCTGGAACAGTCTTCCAGCAGAGGAGGTGAGGGTGAAAACAGTGGTGGGGGTCAATAATGCATGGGATGGGCATAAGAGAATCTTAGGGAAAGGGAAGGGGTGAATCAGCTAGAGATCAAGTAGGATCTATGGTGATACTATACATAGGGAAAAATGGGCAAACTGGGTGGGCCAAGTGGTCCTTATCTGCCAGTAAATTCTGTGTTTCTATTTTTTTGTAAGAGACTTTTACCTAGAGAAATGGGACAAATCTGGATTTTTTATATCATTTGTTATGGTGATTTTTAAATGTCTTGCTGTACAGTATATTCTGTACAGTAAGGTCATGAAAGTATGCTACTTCAATAGATCAAGGCAGTCCAGCTTCTACCTGAAGTAGCCATTCCAAAGTCACAGATTCATTAGAATGACTACTTTTCACCACTTGTTTTGGTCAATGGCATCCTGAAAATGTTATCTTATTATAATTAGTGACTCACATGCATATCAACCATAAACTGGCACTGCTATTTTCCATATTACATTGGTTTCATGTCACACCTGTGTAACACAGGTATGCTCCCACTCCTTCACTGCTCAGCTGTTCTACCAGGAGTGAGACAGCCCACTGCACTGTCACAGGAATTGATACAGTTGTGACAGTGTTTCTCAGCTTAAAAACATTCAAAAGGTAACCACATTTTAAACAGTAATCTAAAACTCACTACTCAGTTTGGAAAATAGTCCTTTCTCCTGTTCCTCACCACTGTCTCTCCTGAACTTTCTATGGATGCTGGATTCTAGCCCTTTGGACTTCATCTGTTGCTGGTGTTTGTCTACAGATGATGACATAATCTTTTGTGACATCATCACAGTTTTCATGGCAACAACTTTAATTCATAAATAAAGGATTATAATTTTTGATATGCTGTGTAGATGGAAAGCAGGAGCATAACGTCTGAGGGACAAGGATCCTTTTTCCAAGCAGTTGTCCTTGGGTAAAAACAAAAAAACACTGAAGGTTAAAAAATTCAGAAAACAAGTGAAATAAAATTGTGTGTAAAAGCAATGTTTTTTAAAATGTTCTTAAAGATTTGTCAGGCTCTATATGTTATTAGTCTCTGTCTTTGTTGAAAGGACTGTTAGCTAAAAAATTAGACCTGCTGCTTCTACCCATGAAGCATACCATCAGGTTCAATTTGCTCTTCTCAAACTAACTGTCCCACTGATGAATAAATATATGTATTTTTGCAGGAAAGTCATTATAAATATTGGTGACATTTGTTTTTCATAATGATAATGTGGTGTTATTTTCCTTCATATATAGTTGTGTGTAATGTTGACCTGTCAATCAACCTCAAACTCCTATACAGTATCTAGTTTTGCTTCCTCTCCAAAAATCAGCATTCCCCAGTTATCCAGCTCAACTAATTAAAGAACTCATCTTGTTGATCCTGCTGAGTTTTTTTTAGCAATTTAAACAAAAAACTAAAAATCAAATTCACACTGCAGTTCTTCCAGTTTTTAGTTTATGTTATCAATGAACAAAACTTGTGAAGATCAACCTGATTTTTTGTAATGAAAGGAAGTTGTCCGGGAGTGCTGGATAATGAGGGTTTGTTTATGTGGGAAGGGGGAGCAGAAACCCAGAGAAGGGGAGCACTAACATTTTCTATTACAATCCTGAATAAGAAATGATAAAATATAAAACATGTGAGTGGGTGCAAAAATAAAATTTTTTACACACCCTCAGTATGTGATGCTTAGATAAACCCACTGGGCTTCTCTCTCAAGGATTATATATAATCACAAACCTTATGCATGTAAATAAATCAAGTTACACAACAGACCGTATATGACTCTTTAGTTATATCATGGGTACTAAAAATGCTGAAATGTGATTGGAACAAAGTCATAGTTGGTGAGAACCTTACTGCCAGCGAAAAAACAAGAGCTGCCCACCTGGGCAAAGTGGTGGGGAAATAAATATGCTAACAACCCTCCCAAATGTTTAGGTTTTAAGCAGCAGGCATTTCATTACAGCCAAAAACAAGTACACTAACAGCAAACATTACAGCTCCAACTAATGGCTTCTTTTAGCACCAGATAAATTCTGTATTAGATTTAAATACGGTTTAAAAAGGTTTGAAAACTACTTTTAATTGTATGTTTGAATTGTATTTCCCTAATTGTCCATTTAATAAGTGTAGAAAAATCCTTTAGAGTGTTGGTAGCTGGACTACAACTTAATTTCCAGAGACATGGTGCACTTGGCTACCTACCACTCCTGTGGGCCATGGAGTTTTGACACAACTATCAACACCCTGTTAAGTCTTTTTTGCTTACATATCTCATGGGTATGACTCTTCTAACACAGCTTTGCTGTGATATAAATAATGTACAGTGGAACACTTTTAAGGATTCCATAAAGGAGTTTCTTAAACTGCATTAATTGTGTTAGTGTTATTTTTAGTCAATTTAATTATAGTATGCTATTGTTTGATGTATGCATTTTAGTCTATTGTTTTATTTAGGTCTCCCTTAAAATAGGCACTTGTTGCCTAAGGGCCTTCTTGGCAACAAAAAGAGTTAGAATTTTGATTAGATGGTCAGGCATTATCATTTGTGGCTCTAGTGGTGCCAGGCTAGGGGGCTCGATGAGACCTCTGGTCAAACCCCTCCAGTGCCCCAAAGGTTTGCAACAACACTCTGGCTTTGGCAACTCTCAGGACTTTGGCACAGGGACCCTCTTTGTTCTGGAATATGGTGCAGGGTCCCTGATGCACCTGGAGTTTGCCAACACTGTGGATCAGAACATTGTGCACTGATCCAGCAGCCATCTATAAATCTGGCCCTGAGTGTACAAGCAACCTCTATTACAAAATCCAGAAACATAAAAAATTACTCCATTTATAAAATGGCACTGGAAAGTAAATAAACCTGATTGATCAAGACCAATCACATGACCCAACATTCATTCATCAATGCATAGTGGCCCCCCCACACACAAAAAAACTGTTTATTAGAGAACAGTGAGTTATTTTATAAGTGGAATACTTCCACTCCAGGATAACATATAAACATAGAAACATAGAAGTTGATGGCAGATAAGTACAGCAAGGCCCATCCAGTCTGCCCATTTCTTTTACTACCTTATGAATGTGCCATTGGCCTTTGCTCTGTCAATGGCCTATATTTTCATACTTATCTGTATTGTTCACTTATGCCTATCCCATGCCTGTTTGAAGCCCTGCAGTGTATTCATATCTACCACTTCCTGAGGTAGGCTGTTCCATGCATCCGCAGCCCTTTCTGTGAAAAAGAACTTCCTCACATTACCCCTTAATTGGCCTCCCTCTAATCTCATGCTGTGTCATCTTGTCCTGCTATTTTTCTTATATTGAAACATGTTAGACTCTTTCACCTTGTTAATGCCCTTAAGGTGTTTGAATGTTTCAATCATATCACCTTTCTCCCTTCTTTGCTCTAGGGTATACATATTGAGTTCAGTTAATCTGTCCTCATATGTTTTCTGATGCAGTCCCTGCAGCATTTTGGTTGCCATGCTCTGGACTGCCTCAATTTGGTTAATATCCTTGTGAAGGTGTGGCCTCCAGTACAGCATTCAGTACTCCAAATGGGGCCTAACCAGTGTCTTGTAAAGAGGGATTATTACCTTCCTCTTCCGACTTGTGATATCCCTACTAATACACCCCAACATCCCTCTAGCCTTACCTACTGCTTTAGTGGTCTGCTTGGAAGATTTCAGGTCATCGGTGATGATGACGCCCAAGTCTCTTCCCTTGTGACTGCCAGCAACTCTCCTCCCAGCCTATAGGTGGCTTCAGTGTTTCTCTTCCCTATGTGCATGATTTTGCACTTCTTTGTGTTAAACCCCAGTTGCCACTCTTCCGACCATTTTGCTAGTTTATCCAGATCTCTTCTCATTATGCCCAGTCCATCTGGATCATCTACTCTGTTGCAGATCTTGGTGTCATCTGTAAACAGACAAACCTTACTCTCCAGTTCATCTGCAATGTCACTGATGAAGATATAAAAAGAGGACTGGCTCCAGAACTGATCCCTGAGGTACTCCACTTGTGACTTGCATCTCTTCTGACTGTATACCATTTACCACCACTCTCTGTTTTCTGTCTGTCAACCAGTTTGCCACCAAGTTGACCAATGTCTGACCCACCCCAAGACTATCCAGCTTATTAATCAATTTTCTATGTAGAACAGTATCGAAAGCTTTGCTGAAGTCTAGGTAGGCAACATCAACTGCTCCCCCTTGGTCCACCACTCTGGTTACTCAGTTAAAGAAATCTATGAGATTAGTTTGACAGGACCTTCCTTTTGTAAACCCATGCTGTCTTGGATCCTGTGCTTCTATGGATTCCAGGTGTTGCACTATTCTTTCCTTAAGGAGTGTCTCCATAATCTTGCCCACTTCTCAGGTAAGACTGACTGGTCTGTAGTTCCCTGCCTCCTCACTGTTACCACTCTTGTGGCGTGAGATCACATGAACCCTTCTCCAGTCTTCTGGAACCTCTCCTGTGCTCAGAGACCCACTAGACAGTTCTGATTATGGCTCTGCTAGTTCCACCCTTAGCTCCTTTAGTACCCTGGGATGTATGCCATCAGATCCCATTGCCTTGTCTACCCTGAGCTTATCAAGCTTTTGTAGGACCCTTTCTTTTGTGAAGGGACTAGTGCACACCTCCCTTCCCACTGTGTGCATGGTGCTGAGCTGTGGGCCCTGCCCTACCTTCTCTTCAGTAAATACTGAGCAGAAGTATCTATTTAGGATAGATGCTTTTATTTTTATTTTTTTATTTTAGTCTTTGGTAACCGGGTAAGGCCCACTAAGCACAAGTGCCTGTTTTCAGGGGCGACCTGGGAGCACTGGGTAGTTAAGTGACTTGCTCAGAGTCACACAGTATGCAAGTGGAGGTTGTGAGAATCAAACTCAGGTCTGGTCTGCTGGACATATCAAGCTTATTCGCACTTTGTTCCTCTAACCTCTAGGCTATACTGCCAGCCCAATATTGTCCTCATGGTTTACATGGTCCTCCTCCTCACACACACCCTTATCCTCTTTGATCTTAGCAATACCCCCTTTGGACTTTCTCCTTTCACTAATGTATCTATAGAAAGTCTTAAGAAAATTCAAAATCACACATGCCCACACAATGCAAAGCATCATGGGCTGCATATGCAAATCACCACAGAATGTTAGGCTGGTTCAATAGAAAGTCTTGTCACCTTCTTTTACTGTTTGTGCTAGTGTTTTCTTGGTTTGGGCCTTTGCCTGACTAACTGCCTTCCTTGCTTCCCATAGGGAAGTTTGGTATGCCTCCCTATCTTCATCCTGCTTCATTCCCTTATATTTCCTGAAGGCCAGCCTTTTGGCTCTGACCTTTTCTACTACTGTGTTTGAGAACCAAAGTGGTTTCCTTCTTCTTTTGCACTTCCTTTTCTCACTAACACAATGGGATGTTGCTTTAAGTATTGCATCTTTAATGCTTTCCCACTTTGCCTGCACCTCCTCATCTGTAATTCTTTTGCCAGGGCTAGCTTAACTCTGTTGGCCATCTTATCAAAGTCAGCTCCTCTGAAGTCCCGTATTTTTGTCTTGGAATGGGATGATTTTGTTTTAGTGGCCAAATTGAACCATTCCATGTGATGGTCACTGGCACCCAGGTGACCTTCTTCCTGGGGATCTGTGATCCTTCCTTTGTTAGTCAGTACTAGATCTAGGATAGCCCTGTCTTTTGTGAGTTGTTGTACTAGTTGTTTGAGGCCCTCCCCTCTGCAGGGAATCCACCATGTGTCTAGTTCTAGCAGATGTCCCTGCTGGTATTGACCAATCTGTAACTGGCATGTTGAAGTCTCCAATTATCAGAACCTCACCATTAGCTGTCATGTTTTGTATATCTTCTAACAGTAACATGTCTATGTCCTCCCCCCTGGTTTGGAGGCCTGTATGCAACCCCAGTTCATATGGCTGTCCCATTTCCTGTTTCAAGGGTAACCCACAGTTTTTCTGGCTCCTTATATGTATTCTGAATTTCTATAGCTTTGATATTTTCATTGACATAAAGGGCCACTCTACCCCCCCTCTTTTTGCACCTTGGTCTCTTCTGAATAGTACATAGCCAGGTACTGAAGTCTCCCAAGTTTGGTTACTGGTAAACCATATCTCGCTAATGGCTACTATGTCCAGTTTAGCCTCTATAATTATTGTCTGCAGGTCTGGGATCTTGCTTCCCAGGCTGTGAGCATTTGTGTACATTTTCCATTGGCCAGGTTTTGGTGTGTTAGTTGTTGGCCCCTGTAAATGAGGTCACTGAGTGGATACCCCTCTGTCCGCTCCTTCGTGCTTTGCTACAGGAAATGTCATGACTGTGCTACCCTATAAAAGGAGTGTAGTGTGGGGTGGTTGGGGATGGGGGTGGGTGGCTGGACCCTTCCCCTGCCAAAAAAAAAAAAAAACATGGACGAAAAGAAACAAGGAGATAAGAGCAGAAACAATCAGCCAGTAACAAATGCAGTAGCCCTGAAAGCTTATCCTAATGATAGATAAAAACTGTAAAGCACCACCTGTAATAATTTCATAGAAGATATACCCTGTAAGAAACACTTTGCTACAGAGAAAAATGAAGTGGTAACAGAAGATGTACTTTGCAAAAGACAAGTTGAATCAGAAGATCACAGCAGTAATCTGCTAGCACACACCTGTAGGCACACCCTGTGATAATGCAGCAGAAGGTATACCCAGCAACAACAATTTGAATCAGAGAAAATAAAGCAATAAAATGTTAACAACAAACAGTAACAATCTCTGTGAGTACAAAATAAAAATAACACACAGTAAATCTGCCTAGCCAAAAGAAGCCTTATTCCTTATTCTTGCTCTGGTAAGGTAATTTGCTCTGTCCTTTCTAGCAACCAAGAAGAAAAGAGCTCAGGTGAATCTAGGTGCCTTGGCCAGCAAACCTAGTTACACTGTTGCACTTTGAAGGTGTGCAAAGGCACAATGCATATATGACTGATGTCTCATCACCCCTTGGCATCTTATGCTAGCAATAGCATACCCTGTCATGGTCTATTGTATACTTTGGTGGTCCTATTCAGTGACAGTACAAACAAGTGATCCAGAAACACTCTAAATGCAACCCAATTATAACAAAGAATGCATACAGAACTCCAGACAACTTAATATAACACCACATCCAGTCATTATATATGTATCTCTTGATGTTTAAATCACAACAAGATTTCTACATACTAGATATTATTACTGTATTTACTGCATGCAGTGTTTTTTCATTTGGTGTCTGTACTGTAATAGATGCTCAGAAGAGAACTTGCAGTTTTTTAACAATTCTGTTGTAACTACATTTTAAAGTATATCATAAAAAAAAGAAACAGAAAGAAATATAGTGTTTCATTTACTCTGAGCTTTTGACTTTTACAAGACAATTTTAAGACACATGAGAGGTTAATAATATATTTTTACTCCATTAACCCTTGCAATTAATTATATTAGGTGGAAAATTGTTTAGTGAAGTCGCTGTTATAACTCTTGGGTTTTTATCTCTACATGGATCGGTTTAGGGACAAAGTAGGTAAATCATTGATTATATGAAACTGAAATACTCCAGAATACTGTCATAATCAGCAGTTTGATTTTGCATCTGTGACATTCTTACCTTACAGAACAGGTCATCTGTCGAGCTTTAAATCAAACGTGAATACAAAAAAATCAGCAAGCTACAGAAAAATAATCACTGCATTGATACTTTTCCAGCCACAATGAATAAGAAATACATTCCTGAATTGGATATTTCTGTCTCACTGTTTGGCTTTCGTGTTCCAACAAAAGTAACATATAATGCTGTAGGAAGTGTAATCCTCTCAGTGGGGTTTGTAAAAAAAGACAACAGATGTGTTCCTTCTGCTTTTTGACATCTGGTATCATCCAGTGCAAGCCAGCAAATTTGAATATTATTCTCACAGTTGTGATTTTGAACGTGTTAAGCACTATATCTGCATTTTGGTCTTGCTTATGGCCACTGCTCTGTCTGAAAACAAAAGATAGATACAAAATAAACCTGTGGCCTTTATCTAGATCTATGAGTATGAGGGATCAGTTTTGGGACCATGTTATTTGGGATACTCATTGCAGACATTTAGATGGGTATCAAGAGCAAGATCAGTCTGTTTGCTGATGACACCAAGATAGGAGCAATGGTGGATGACCTGGGGGTTGGACGGGGTTGCAGGGGGATTTAATAAAGCTGGAGACCTGGTTGGACACCTGGCAATTGGGGTTCAAATGCCAAAAAGTGTAAGGTACTGCATTTTAGGGCAAAAAGCCATAAAGGAGCTACCAGCTAGGTGAGGGTACAGCTTGCTGTGACTGAGGAAGAAAGGGATCTGGGGGTAATGATTATGGGATCAATGAACCACTCAGCTTACTGTAGGAACATGGCTGCAAAGGCCAATAAAATGCTGGGTTGTATTGCCAGGGGTATATCCTCAAGGAGGGGAGAGATTATTCTGCCATTGTATAGATCCCTAGTGAGAACACACCTGGAGTACTGCATGCAGTACTGTTGTCCATACCTGAAGAAAGACATTAAGTTGCTGAAGGGGGAACAATGTAGGGCAATAGAGATGATCCAGGGTCTGGGGGATTTACCATATGACAGCAGACTGAGGGAATTGAACATGTACTCTCTGGAGGAGAAGAGGGATGAGGGGATATGATGGAAAACTTCAAGTACATGACAGGCATAAACAGGACTAGGAATGAGGGGCTTTTCAAAGTGAGGAAAGGGGGAGGGATACTTGAGGCCATGCTGTGAGATTGGAAGGGGGTAGGTTCAGGAGAGAGATAAGAAGATACATTTTTACAGAGAGAGTGGTGGCTGAGTGGAACACGTTACCTGTATAAGTCATATTCTGCAGAACAGTGAGCTGCTTCAAAAGTGTCTGGGATAGGGAAAGAGTTATGGGAGGGGGGAAGGAGGAAGGGGCAGCTGCTGCATAGAGAGGCTAGCTGCAAAATCAAGCAGACTTGATAGACCTATAGGCCTTTATCTGCTGGCAAATTTCATATGTTTGTAGGAGCATCTTTCTTGCAAAATGGCAACCTACTTATATTTGTTAGCACTGACTGTTGTACTTATAATTTTCTACAACCTGTACCCTTGTTACCATATCTAATGTATGCTTTATGAATTGTTTGTATTGTTGAAACTCCCATTTTATTGTACTGCTGTTTCACCATATCTTAATACCTTCTAACATTGCTTGTATTTCTGTCACATTGTCTGCATTTCATATTGTGACCTTCAGGGTCACACCTGAAAATGGACATTTTTTTGTCTAGTGTGCTTACCCAGTCAACAAAAGCTAAATAAAATAAAATAAAGATAAAAATTCAGAATAGGTATGCAGGTAGGAAATTATTTATTTGTAGCACATAATGAACCCTTATTATACATGGAATTCAATACTTGCTGAAATCCCACTTTACTAGTTCAATGGTCCAAAAAGCTGTTGTAATATAGTGGCAATGTCATTACTATACTACAACTTTTAGTTCCAACCACAAGCGTTAAACTGATTGCGTGTCTCAGCCAACAGATTTCACTACAGTGTCAAACTGCCACTGCTCCTGGTGCTGAGTGTCTACTGTGCTCATAACAATGGCTGCTTCTGTTTTCTGTTTGCTTGGGAGGGAGAAATCGCATTGCCAACTGAGGGTCTTCCTTTTCCCTATTAGGATAGATCTTCAAGCAAGCAAGTAGTCTCCAGATAAAACAATGATTTAAAATAATTATTTGAAGGAACTTACGAAGTACAGTTGTTTTTCTGTTTGTGCTGGCTAACTAAAATCTTTCCCATTTGCCATAAATGTCACTTGCTATTGCAGTTTGACCAGAATAGTATGCCTTTGTTGTTTGGCACTGTTTGTTTGTCAATGAAAAGTCTAGTGTAACTTAAGCATAGTGACCTTTATTTATTAACACAAAACACATTAGTTTCATTGTTTTTCCTGCACTAACAATAAGGGGTCTCAATGCACTATAAAAAATAACAGATAGTGTAAATGTTCACAATGAGGCTGAGTTTTCATCTTGGTGATTCCTTGACATCATAGACTTCCTCAGTGTCGATCTCAAAGTTTATCATGTCATAGAATCCCTGGATGGAACCATAGCCTCATGGTGGACACTTATCTATCTGTTATTCTATATGTCTAACAAACATTTATCTCAAATTTCAAATATTGTCAGCTGACAATAAAACAGAAAACCAGAAATAACATAAATTAATAAATAATTCATAAGAGAATAATAGGCTCTGTGCATTCCTTTATCATTTCATCAAACTACACCAAAGGCTGTGAAATGAACATATAGCCTACCATGAGCATATATTATACTTAAGCAATAATGCACAACAGGGTGTGTGTTATTGTGTAATAATGTCCCTCCTGGGGTGGGTTGAAGCATGAGGCAAAGCCGAGTGCTTCCACCATCCTAGGAGTGATGTTATTACACAACAACACACATCCCTGGAGTGCCTTGTTGCTATTATACAATGGCTCATTTGTTAACTCATTGCCTCTACAGGAGCTCTCTGAAGTTGCACCACTTGTCTCCTGTATACTGTTAATAGTAAATCCTGGGCCTTTCTAAGCAAAATTAAGCTATAGTCAGCATGCCACAAACAAATCCTAATAGCTCAAGAACTGTAAGTGCTAGACACAAAGTATGAGTGGCAATGTTGTACAGCACAAAATTACCTTTCCAGTGGTGGTATGCAAAGAATAATATGTAATTTCACTTTTTTCTATGCTAGTTGAAAGCAGCAAAAACATTTTTTTTACACTAAAACAGGCAATATAAGCCATACACACCATACCATGAACAAATACTAATAACTCCTAAAGTATACATGGTATACACAGAATATCAGTGGCAAAGTTGTTCAGCACAAAATTACCTTTCCAACAGTGCTATGCAGCCAAATATATATTATATTCTGTTACATTATATATTAAAATATATAAGTGACTTCTCCAGACGTTGCCAGGGCACACACGAAGTCAGTAGCTGACTTCTGTAGGCATCCTCAGGACACACCAGTGTATTTTACTGATGCCTACAGGCATCAGCTTGGAGACAATGAATTAATAGTAATAATAAAGATTTTTACATTTTTTTTATTGAGGGTTCTATTTTTTCTGTGGAAGGCATATTTTGGAAGTAAGGAGAAAAAATAGTTCAGTAGATGAGGTTGCTGCTTCATAACTCAGTTGTCCACTCCAGTGTTTCTGTGGCACTTTGTGTTCTGTGTCCCCCCCCCTAAACTACTAGACACAGACAGAATTCTTAGTGGTCAGGTAATTTAATTCAGCTGGTTTTGTGTTTCTGTTGTTGTGGGAGTGATCCATAGAACATGGTATGGGCATTTAAAATGAACAGCTTCACTGACTCACATGACGGGCAGTTACGGTCTGTAAAGCCGCTCACTTCAGGGGGGAATTAAAAACAGAAGAAATGAAATGTGAGGTTAAAACCTACATTTTTCTGGGCACTTTGTTGTTCTGTTGAGACTGATGTACGACGTGGTTGGTGCATCTTGAAGTGCGCAGCCATTATAGTCTGCGCGGCTCAGTGAAAGCAAGCAGTATCATAGCAGGAAAGAGAGCAATATCACAGCAGAAAACCAGAAAGAAAAAAAAACACAGGGCATGAGACTGTATGAGTACTGTTTTGTTTTCTATGAAGGGTTCTTTTGTTTGGGGGCTGGGGGGGGAGTGAAGATGAGAGGTTTAAAACTGTCATGTTTTCCTAGGTGCACATAACATGGGCAGTGATTCTTTTAATGGTTATGTAGTGATTTTGCTGCCTGTCCTAGATACAGTGATGTTATTGCTCAATATCATCACTGTCTCTAGCTGGTGGTAGCCAATCAGACCAAAGGAAATTTTCTTGCCATTGTATAATACATAATAATCAATAATGGACTGGCCAGCCAGCACAGCAGCAGTGCTGCAACATGTGGTGCTAATGGGTTCGGATCAAGCCCAGAGCATTGGATGGTTGGCTTGAGGGGAATACGATCAAGTGTTCATCACACAGCTCTCCTTCTCTGGGGTGGGAGGGTTACAGAACCCAGCAATAGTTGCCTAGCAATGGATGGTGGTTAGTGCACCTGGGTATGGAGCAAGCTGCAGGATTGATAGAGCAGTGGACATCAGCCATGGGTGCATGCCTGACATTGCCTGGACATCACTGTATATGTCAGCTACACCAGGAGAACCTAGTAAGAGAAAACCAGCTTAGTCAAAAAATATGAAGCCTAGCTCTGGGCTCCACTCTCACCACTGCCAGGGTTCTGGGTTTGCATATCTCAGTTCCCTTCCTTTATAGCCTCAAGTGGGGAGGGAACTCACAGTTCAGGCTACAGCAATCTCCCCACAGGTCCTGGGTGGGGAGTGCAGATCTGGGAACTATAAGGGCTGATAAGGGGTATATTCAAACTAGCTCAATGGAGTCCAAAATAGAATTAAAAAACTGTCAACTGTACAATTTGCAAGCTATTGATGTAATTGTTCTGTTTTGTGACTCAGTGTGAACAGAAATTTGGCAACACTTCCAATTAAGATTCAGTCATGTGAGTTCAATATATAAGACAGTCATTCAATATCACAAATGATGGAGAAAATTACTTAAAAATTAGCTCCGGTATGTTTGTCTCAGCATTGCATAATAAGGAGTTGAAATTATAATAATGTCACAAAAAAAGATAAATGGTTCATGAAAAGTGCAAACCTTTTTCCATTTCTTATTTGGCCACTTTTGTGTGACTGACCTCCACCCTGCCAGTCACCTCAGCCCCACCACCATCATCGCAACCTTCTAAACATCTTATTTTCATCACCTTGTTGCCCTAGAGCTTACATTCCATGGGGTCAGTGGTGTTTTCCAGCCTAAGCCAAGTTGGGTCTAGTCACTGGCAAGGCCTGAGTCCTCGGGTGCAGGGTCTGCAGGTGATCAGAATCATCCTGATTTCCCCTAATTTTGTTTCTCACCTGTTCCCTGAGGTTAGCAGAGCATGCAACGATGTGGGCATGTGACATGAAGACCCCATACATACTCAATGCCTGCATCTAGCCTTCTGAGTGGTGGCTGCTGCTGTACCACTTATCCACCTCTAGGGCTAGCCAAATACTGGCATGTGCTGTCCTCACTCCCCAAAGAAGGAGAGCTGTCGGTTGACACTCCAGCCTCCTTCCTCCAGCCTACCCTGAGTGACCTTAGTCCATTCCCAAACCTGGGTCAGCAGTGTGGCAGGGTGTGTGACAACCAGTGCCACAGTCCACCACATTAGTAGGATGGCTGAAAGTCACAAGTTAACAATGAAAATATTTATTTACAATGTTGTCCTTAATGGGTCACACATGGAAACGAGCCACAGCTCAGTGTGCCTTTCCCGGTTACCAACATTTTAAATTAAAAACAATAATGACTGATATGTAGTTTTCTGTATTGCTATGTACTGTTAGGTTAGCAGCATCATTGTCTCAGCAGGTTGCACACTGACTTCTGAGGATGTAAGATCAAAAGGTTGTGGGTTCTAGACCCACATCAGGAACTTGGGGCAAACCTGGTGCTGATGCTCCAGTGCAGCATGAGGGGGACGCTGCTCTCCTGAGGTGCTGTCTTTTGGGTGAGATGTTTAACTGAGGTTCCATCTACTTATTCTAGTGGTTGCTCAGGGGGTTATTTGTTTATTTATTTATTTAAGAGTTTTACCAGGCAGGCATACTGAGTGGAGTACCACTCAATTCCAGACGCAGCCTGGGGTAGTAGGGAGAGGAGGCATACACTAGAAAGTACATTGAATAGACAAGTAGCACTCATACAATAGGATAATACATTTCTGTGGTATTTACAACAGCATATGATAACAAACAATATAAGCATAAACCTATTATTGAAGATCCCATGGCACTTCTCGAAAAGAGTAGGGTAATTTTGCCGGTATACTAGCAAAACTTTCCACTTTCACTGAAAATACCACCAACAGCATAACCTGATTCAATATGTCAGTTTGCATTTGCATCTTAATTTTCACATTTTTGTTGACAGTAATAGAATAGAGTAGGAGAAAAACAGTGGGTAGTTGCTGGAAGTACATGAGTATGGTACAGCAGAGGGAAAAGAGGATTGTTCCAATTTTCAGTACAGTAATGAAATCATGCTCTTTTGTTCAGATGTTGTGGTGGTACAACAACAAAAATGATGGAAAAAGACAACACATTACTGTCATCTTAAAGCAAACTTTGAAAAGCATGTATAAGAAGGATACATTCAACCCACTCTAGATGGAGAATAATGTTTAAGCTTCTAAAGTTGTATTTCAGTACTCTGCATGTTCAGTTTTTCACTTCAGATACTTCATATGCTCCTTTTAATATCTTATTCCAAGTGACCGCTGAACCCTAACTATGATGGCGCGACCGCACCACTATATTATATGTGTGTGTATGTGTGTGTGTATATGTATATGTGTGCATGTCTGTGTGTGTGTGTGTGTGTTTCATATATACATACAGTATATACAAATACACACCATAGGGTGAGAGCTCTCTCAGTAGAATATCCTGTTTTATTTCCACTGCAGTGAGGATAAATCCTGATGACATCAGCTGAGTGAGGATAAATGCCATTTATCCACACTCTGCTGATGTCACAAGAGTGGGGATATCTTCACTGCAGCTTGCATTCTAAATGGAACTATTTCAGAAATAAGTTTCTCTTTCTCACTGAAGCTGCAACTTACTCAATTAGCTTTGCAAAGCATCTCACCTGTATCCCATTGTGTTTCTAACACTTCTAACCCATTACTGTGCTCATCTCAGATTCAAAACAACCTGAATTAAGCACTAAGGCATGACCAAGGGTTAGATTAACAGTCTGTTAATCACCCCCTAAGGGTGTAATGTGTCATGAGGCACAGCCGAGTGCCATATTTCCCCTAGGGGTGATTAACTGACTGTTAATCTAACTCCTGTGAGTGCCTTATTGCTATTATAAAAATGATTCCAAAAGAAAAGTGTTAAAAGTATACTTTTTGAATGTTTTCCTCATTTAGAGGGAGATTTTTAATAAAATAGTTCTTCCTCCAACAGTTTAAGAATGCTGGTTCAAAATCAGAATGCATCATTCTGCACATCTAGCAGTGCTAGAGGATGGAATGTTGGCAGGAAGAATCCATGTGCCAGGGTGAACAGGCTGTGCACGACAGTATAACATGGATTAATGTAAGGCTGTTGGAATCCTAGCAGCCAATCAGATTGCAGCATTTCTGACACCCTTTTTATAGTTATAAATGAAGCTCCTTCAGAAAGCAGTGTCTCTTTCTCAGTGCTGTCTGCAAGTTTCTCTTTCTCAGTGAAACCACTGACTTACTCAATTAGCTTTGCAAACCACACTCACCTTTGTCCCATTATGTTTCTGACCCCCAGTCCATTCAGAACAACTCACACACACACATACACACACACACTCACACACACTCACACCACACACAGATTGAACAAAAAACACACAGAAACAGAAAAAAATGTTCCTAAAGCTCTCACCCTCATGGTATAAATTGCACACATGATGTGCAGATTATGGGATATGGAAAATATTCTCAGTCCTGCAGAGTGAACTGTGCATTCTCACTCGTGCCTTCGGCACTCACATCATGTGTCATATATATATATAATTACTGGCCAGCAATTTTTTTTGTATTGAGAGAGTCGGTTGATATTTGCAATAATAACCTGCAGGTTATTATGGCACTCACATGCTGTGTTGATCAAAACACATGGCTCCCTCATTGGCTCTCATTTTCTAGGTGGGCAGTCTGAACAGTTCTGAAAACATGGTGGCTCTGACTTTTCATTACCAAGGAGCCACCACAAACAGACTTGTCGCTCCCTATAATTTTCTACCACATTTCCCACTCTATCTCATTGATCCTACCTTACATGGTACAATAGCAAATGTTTATCTGGTTGATCCTGCAGTTCGTTTGCTTTGCACACAGACTAGCAAGTGCAAGCATGAACAGGTTCCTTGATAACTGGTGCAATCCCCACTGGAAACTAAGTTAAAAAAAGAAACAGCAAAATCGAAATGCTGATTCTGGAAAGGGAGGGACAGGGAGAGATAGACTGTGTGTGTGCGTGCATGTGTGTGTGACAGAAGTAAGACTGCAATGTGTGTGTGTGTGTGTGTGTGTGTGTGTGTGTATGACAGAATTCAGTCTTGAAAGATTTTAGAGAAAACTAAGGCTAAATATAATTTTGGAAAAAGTTACGTGATGCAGGTGGACTCAGAAGAGGCAAAAGAAAAATGCATACTCAGACAGAGATTAGGAACAAAATCCACTTTTTATCCACTGGGACCAACTCCCATGAGCATTGAGGCCTATACTGAAAAAATGAACAGAGACACAGAGAGAATTATGAGACAATGTGATACTATTAAACCTAACACACTTTAACCAGATCTAAGAATGAAGCACTAAATAGTCTGAATCAGGACACAACTATAACAATCAAACAAGCAGACAAGGGGGATGGAATTGTTATTATGGACTATGAAGACTATGAACAAGAATGCTTAAACCAACTATATGAGAGAGAAACCTATGAATGTATTCCCAGTATTCCTTTTGAAACCTTAAAGGGAAATCCTTGCATAGCCATAGTTAAAACTATTGCTTCCTTGTGTACCCATCTGCTGAATAACACACACACACACACACACACATATATAAATATTATATATATATATAGAGAGAGAGAGAAAGAGATTGAATAAAGGATGTGGAAGAATGTGATATGAGAATTTAATCCACACCCTCAGTGTGGTATGCTGTAATAAACCCCTTGGTTTTCACCCTCTGGGTTTATGTAGCATCCCACACCTCGGGTGTGCATTAAATTCTCAGATTATAATATGTTGTTTGATATTCAGATTTGTTTCCCACGGATAAACCTTCTCTTCTTCATAATCAATGATATCTCTTTTACATTTTGTACAATTTTATTCCTTTTATATGATTATCAGAATCTTAAAGTGATTTATCTGCTCTCTCCAATAACACGCTGAGATGAACTAGGTTCAATAGTTTCTTTTTTGGGCTTCCAAGGTATGAATGTCCTCTATCAATTTACCTTGCTCTGTGGTTATTGTTTCTATTTAAAGAAACATAAAATCAAATGCACATTTGGCTCTTATCCCATTCCACTTTTCTCTGAAACCTTCGGGTGAGAATCCCAGATTGGGTTCAACTAATACTTGCAATTCCCTGTGTATACATTTTTGTTTGCTATATTCCAATGAGGTCACCACATGCCAATCTTAATGTATTTCCTCACTTTTAAGAATTTTAATTTATTTATAGAAGATTTGGGTATACCAACATTAGTAACAGTTCTCTTGCTTTTTATTAAATTCATAATTCTGGTAGCATCTACCAGATTGATACAGTGGACCTTGCTTTCATGAGATATTCTAATTCTGAGAATGTAGCCATATTTAATTAGTGCCTGTAAAATATATCGAACCTTTATGGAATATCCAGGAAAAATGTTTAGGGAGACAGTTGAACCCTCTAAACTGAGAGAATATTCAGCTTAGTTAAAGTAGTTATTGTCTTCCATGGTTCTCTTTTCTCATTTTTCTAAAGGTATATAAGGGCTCTTTAAATCCCTTCTAAGGGGAGTGCTTCAAAAAGGCTGGTGTTGATAAGAATTTGTCTAAGAAATGATGCACTCAATCCACTGCAGATTTAGAAAAACCTTTAATCTTTTTAAGACATGTCTCAATACTCCATACATTCAATTTTTCACTTCAAGTACTTTATATGCTCCCTTTAATTTCTTATTCCATATTATCCAATATTTCAGGAAAAGCCTGTCCCTTCCTCAGAACTTAAATGGGTTGTATTAAAGTTCAAATGAAAAATAAATTTGAACTGGTATTGTAATTACCTACTATACATAAAATATATAGAACACACTTTATTTTATATTAAATCATTGATATTCAGAAACCATTTCATTTAGTCCAAACAGGAGGGGAACATACATGCTACCATCAAATTTATGATGGCTCTCATTCAACTTTTCATTTATTACTGCCCTGTTGCAGCCACTTCAGTTTATTCTGCCTGTAGGTTATGAGATAGGGAGAAACATTGGGGGGGGGGACAACATTATTTTGATTTAATCCCCTTGTTTTCATGGTTAATTTATACTCTTATTAATCAAACCAAAATGGTATCATACCCCAGAGTTGTGAATAGCCATATTTCACTGTGACCACTCTGTTATTCCAAAAGTAAATTGAAGCTATGCTTTAATTCTTTCTACTCAAGTAAAAAGGTTTCCAAATCTAAGTTGTCAAACCAGTCTCAAAGTTAAAAAAATTTCCACTCATCCTATTTTTCTTATTTTAGATTATCCTACCTCATTTAACTCAACTCTGTTTCAGCTTTAGGGCAAACATGTATCCAGTAATGCTTACTGGCAAAAGTACTGAGCAGTCCCTGTGCCGTTAGTGAGAATGTCAACATAGATGCAGAGGTTACCTTACTTCTCTCTTGCAAGGCAGAAGGGGCCAGGCTGCAAGTTATCTTACTGAATGATCAGCACATTTTCATCACTAGATGATCTCATGTGACCAAGTTACTATGGAAACCACACTAGCTCCCAAGGGAGTATCCACCGAATGGTGATCTTGTGGTCCCTCTTCTGTAAAGTATCAGGTTTCATGTATAGATTTTGCAAATATTTTACATTTAACTTAGCACTGTACCTAAGGGCATACATGCATACTCCATGGAAAAATCAATATGCAACAACTCATAAGATATACAGGGATAGACGGGACAGTGCATGGCAAGACTGGGGGTGTCTCCAACTTATGTAGACATTTCTGGCCACATTCTGGTGTCTGAAATAATCACTGCCTTATGAATTTTAATTAATGGTGAAAAAGAGGATCAGGATGATTAAAGATTGATGTGGGGTAATGGGAAACTAACTTCAAAGCTGCATTACTTAAATTGTATCTGATTTCAAAAATTAAAAGATTATATAAAATCCATTACTTTATGTCATTTCAAATCATGGCCAACACATTACATCCATCATTTTCACATATGTCATGACTTTAATATCAAAATCACGAAATGTATAGTGACACTCCCCATTTTATTTTTAGGTAACATATATTAATATGTATAAACTATTTTGAACACTGAATAGCTCTATTATATTTAGTAACATTTGCTCAATTATAAGACTTTCCCATTCTGAAATTTGTATTTACATCCTGATAGTGTTACTGGAAAGTTGTCTATATTATGTTTTCATTCAGACCATGTCTAGTCTTGCTTGTCTGTAATGTGAACATCCATCATACTCCATGGAAAAATCAATGTGTGGCAAGTCATAAGATATGCAGGGATAAATGGGACAGTGCATGGCAAGACTGGGGGTGTCTCCAACTTATGTAGACATTTCTGGCCACATTCTGGTGTTGAAAATAATTAGTGCTTTATGAATTTTAATTCACTGTGAAAAAGGGGATTGGGAAGGTTAAAGATTGATGCAGGGTGATGGGAAACTAACTTAAAAGTTGCATTATTTAAATTGTATCTGATTTCAAAAATTAAGAGATTACATAAAATCCATTACTTTATGTCATTTTAAATCATGGACAACACATTACAGCCCTCATTTTCACATATGTCATGACTTCAATATAAAAATCGCCAAACGTATAATGACATTCCCCATTTTATTTTTAGGTAATATATATCAATATGTATAAACTATTTTGAGCGCTTAATAGCTATATTATATTTAGTACATGGGAAAAGCCCATAGCTGCACAAGGTAATCCAATGGCCATAGAACGGCCCTGTTCTTCTTTGTCTGTGTGTTTGAACTTGGCGACTTTTCTACCCTGGACTCCGAATGGTATCTGGACTCCCAAGCTAGCCTTTGTCTTCTAAGGACTGAAATCCAAGTCACTGCCCAGGGCTGAGTATAATAGTAAGCCAAACTGTTATCCAGGGAAAAATGGAGCCAATTTTGTTAGCTTGTAATAAGAAGAACGTAAAGCTAAGCTAATTTTTAACGCAGTTTTGAAAATCCTACCTGTGCCCTGTTGAATACTGTACTGAATGTTAAAATGATGCTAGTCTGCTGCTTAGATAGAAATTGTTGAGGCACCCCTGTGTACTGCAGAAATCCTATCTAAGCTTGTGTACATACTCAGGTAAAGGGAAAATAGGAAAAAAGAAATAGTTTAAAAACAGAAAGATTTCTCACTTTTGCCCTGCTCAGTAAACTTCCCTTTCGTACAGCTCACTGCATAGAATCCCTTCCACTTACCCACCCTCTGTGAAATCTATCTGTGCAGAAACCCCTCCCATTCCAACACTCACTAACTTAACACTCTCTCTTTCTGCTCTATCTCCCCAGGCACAGAAGCCTGTGATTGGGCTGAATCTGCCAGTTCGAACTGTGGCTGTGGTTCAACTAAGCCCTAGTCCTGCATCGAAGCAGGATCTTTAATCTGGCACTGTAGGGAGCAGCGCTATCTGTATCCCTTCCTTTCATCCCTGCTGCAGCTATGCTACGCTCCCCTACCCTCCCCACCACTCCCACCCTTGGCTGGCTTTTAGATATATAGTGGTGTGAGGTCAGGTGCCTAAGTCCCCATTCTGCCATAGATAGGTTATCTCAACTCACAGCTAGGGGGCATGTGATCCCCCATAGTCAAGTAATATCAATACCACTATCTGGATGATACTTCATACCCGCTGAAACTTACCAAATCTACATGTCTCAATCTGAAGGACGGTGAAAGTGTTTCACACTGTCCATTCTGATTTGTCTGCTTCACAACTCACTGCAGCAATCCTGTTTTTTTGTGAAAGCTTCATATGAGCTCACTTACTCCAGCCATAAACATGGCAGTCTTCTGTGTGATATCCTTGGCTTTCCTGATCACTATCCTTCCTCTTGTGGGACAGTGGCTCCTAGTCCTCCCACAAAATGTCCCTTGAGCCAACCTTAGACCCCCCCACAGTGGTGACCAACAAGCTGGTGCATTGTCCTTTTACCACAGTAGGAACCCCCCCTCCACCACCAATACAGGAAAGCCTGTTCTTTGTACATAGTAGCATGATGATCCTGTCTAAGTTGTCTGCCCCTATTGGAGGGCATTTCGGCTATAGCTCCATACCCTGGGGCCAAAATGGCTTGCTGCCCACTTAGGCAAGCACCTCATCCTCACAGCTGTTTTTAAGCTTGAGCTGTCTGCCGACTACAGCTGTGAGACCGGGAGCCCGCCTGCTGCCACCTGCCCAGCACTCTCTAAGCACAGGCTTGCTGCCCACTTGGGCAAGCACCTCATCCTTGCAGCTGCTTTTAAGCTTGAGCTGCCCCCTAACTACAGTGGCGAGACCGGGATCCCTTCTGCTGCCACCCGCCCACTGCTCTCCAAGCAGCGGTAATTGCTGAAGCCAGATCTTCAGCCCTCAGCTGCTGTTGCAGCAAAGATCCTGGATTTTTTTTCCAAATTCCTGGTGCCATCTGACTGCAGTGCCCCCATTGGCTGCTTGCCATCTTGGTGAACTCCCTGAGTGGCTAACTCTAGAAATCAGTGTGGCTGCTTTCCCAGGACTGTGCTGCCAAGTTTGAAATGACTTTCCCTTGCTCCGGTACAGAGACACGCAGTTCTTGCCTAATTGCATGCCCATGCACAAATTTTGTAGTCTGTGTTGCCTGGCCCTCGCTACTACTATGTGTACATAATACCAATTACAGCTAAACTGAAAACTGGGATTCCTACTGCTGATTTTTTGTTTGTTTAAGGACTGTTACTAGCCTGTTTTTGCTCATTCTGGTAGAAAAAAAAGAGTAAAATGCTGTTTGTTTGCTTTGCTAGTTTCCATGTTTTAGCCTAGCCAGACCCCTTAATCTTCCCATTCTCTCCTTTGTGTGTCTCTATGTGTGACTTTTTCACCCTCCTCCACCCCTCCTCCACAAGTTCTTAAATACACCTAAACCACTCCCCCTTCTGTGCACCTCCTCCCATTGGCCATCTTGCCCTACACAAATTTAAAGCTGCAGAACAGCTCCAAGAGTGTGGCCCTGCCCCACAGAACTACATTTCTAACAGCCCCTTGCCTTACCACTCCCTCCTCTCCCCCTTCATAAGGCTGACCATGCTAATTCTCTCCTACTACTACTTCCCCTTGTCCCCCACTCTCCCTAGGAAAGATGAAACTGGCACTGCCTATATTATGGGCCATCTCCCTAATTACTGCACTGGTATTGACCGACTTCTGCGCTATGGTGCTGGCCTGCGATCAACAGTGCCTCTCCTTCCTCTCATTCCCTCCTCCCCTATCTCAACCCTCTGCACTCACTACTAGGGATAACTCCATCCTGGGGTACATCTCTCTCATCCTACTCACTAAAGAAGAATGCTGCCTCCTTGGCCACTATCTGGCAAACCTCTCCTGGTCTCCTACTATAACATCCTGCCCATACATTCTTCCACTGTCACTACTCTCCCTTGCTGGGGACATTGAGTGCTACCCTGGCCCAACAAACTCCCATATCACCCCCTCCTCCAGTATCTGGACAAACGCTCTTGGTCTTAAAATCACACATATCAGAGTCACGTGATGCTGTGCAAGGGATAGGATGTGCTCGTCGGAGGTCCGCTCTCCCACCAACCTAAATCACAACAAACGCCCGCTTATTCTGATTATCTTTTCGATATTATAAAAATTTTAAGTAATCGGGAGTGCAGAGGCGGTGTTTGGTCGGTACCAGCAGCTGGACATTCCCTGCAACATGTCTATGCAGCAACTAACTGAGGAGGCCATGCAGGAGTCAGAAGCTAAGCATCCTCACTGTAGTTCCTCTCCTCAAAGTCCTCCAGAGGAGCTCTCATCCTCACACATCTACTCAGAGCTAACAACTATTAAAGAGGCCTTGCTGAAGCTAATTGAAGATGTAGCTGACTTCAAACCAGCGTTTACCCAACTAGCCCACAGGGTTACCAATGCAGAAGCCAGAGTAGCCTCTATAGAAAGGAAGCAAGATAAGATGGAGCCTGAGGTGGTGGAAATAAAAAGGACTTTATCTAAATTGGAAGATTGCTTTGAAGATGTGGAGGGGAGAAATAGGAGGAACAGTTTGGTGCTGATAGGCCTTCCTGAAGGGGAAAAGGGCCCTAACACAATACAGTTTTTACAACGTTTCTTGAAGAAAACTGTGGGTCCCTCTCCGAATGGTCTGGAGCTTATTATAGAAAGAGCATATAGATCTCTGAGAGTGAAAACCCGCTCCGGCTGACCCACCTAGGCCTATTATCTTTAAATTATTCTACTACCTAGACCAGGAATTCATCCATAAGGAAGCCATAAAATTATCAGCTATTCTGTGGGAGGGTAATAAATTGAGGCTGGTTCCAGATTTAACACTGAAAACTCACCAGCTACGAGCTTCATTTCATCCCATCACTTCCAGGCTGTGAGCAGCTGGCATAAAGCATTGCATTTTATACCCAACTCATCTGGACGTTTCCTTGAAAGAAGGAGCCAAACGTTTTGATTCTGTGGAAGAGGCTATAAAGACTCTGAGGAAATGTTACCCTGACTTATTTCCTAAGTGAGGAAGATGTAGTTCAGCTGTATGTGGGTCTAAAAAATCAGCTCCAAAGAACATTCGAGAAGGATAGAGTATCACCGTACTGTTTAATCACCTCTAGGCAGGTCTGCTCTATCAAATGTTTGTTAGAGAATAGCATGTAACTATCTAACAGAGTAGGCAAAACTCACTTATAGGGGCACCATTGTATACTTATTTGTCAATTTTAACTATTTGTTCTTATTTACTCTCTGGTTGACTTTACTAAGATGCTGCGATGGATACAATAGTTTGGTTTGTTAACTAGATGGTGCCAAATACTTTCTGTTAAAAGACAAGCACTTATTGCCAGATTCTCAATTCCAGTTGTTTGTTTTTTCGGTACCATGTTTATCTCAGTGTTTTTCTCTTTCAATTCCGATCTTCGAAACAGTTCTAGACTTATCTTTTTGCAGTTTATACACCTTAATGTGTTTCAGGCTCAAGGGGAGAGATGTATAATTCTTTTTTTTCTCTGGATTGTCAGTGGTATCGAACAGTACTCCCTTGGGAGAGAAGCGAATTTAATAGACGGGAATTCCAGCTGTGACTGTTTAGTCCCATACAGCTCTGCTGTTCTTTTTTTCACCATTTCTCATTTAGTCCCCTCTTTACTAGTCTAGCTAGTTATTCTGGCATAATTTACAACATGTATAGTCCTTTTGGAAGAACGTCTCACAATTTACATGGTAGCTTGGGACATGGGATTAAACTGAGTTCGTAATAGGCTATCAAATATTCTCTGGGTGCCACCTTTACACTGGGAATGGCATGGTTCTTTAAGGGACTTAAGTCCCTATCAGGATCCCAAGCTTTGTTTACATTAGTACTTAATGTTCTGGAGTTTCCTTTTTTGCCTTATATAGACTCTAGAGCTTCAGTTAATGCCAGATTTTACGAAAGTCAGCAATTACCTTCACTGAGTAGTATTTGTCCATTTTTCATGCTTATTTGTGGGAGTCTTGTTTCCTAATTAATGTTGGGTGTGACATATAACATTCCTTCCATTGTATTACTTTTATTTAGGTGGGAAGAATCTACAGGGATAGGAGGATGGTGGGTGTGCCATGAGTTACTTCTATACCTTTTTTCTCGTTCAGAGGTTGGGGAGGTGGTAGACCAGCACTTTCTCCTTTGTGAGTATCATGGACTGTGAGGCAAGGAGGGGGCTTAGGGCCTGGGTAATGAGATTTGTATATAGTTCAAAGTTTCTAAGTGTTAGCTTAGTTTAAGTGTGTTTTGGGGATAATTTTGAGGTAGTTTGTCTGTTTCTTTGGGGGGGGGGTGGCAGCAGAACAGCCCTTCAATCTTTTTCTATTACATGGCACAATCAGATATTAATCTATGCTCAACAGCTTGAATATTCTTTCGTGGAATATTAATGGGGGGAAGACAACAAAAAGAAATATAATATTTTAAACCATCTTGCCAAGTACGACCCTTCAATAGTGTTTCTTCAAGAAACGCACATGCTTCCAGAACAATTAAAGTTCTTTAAAAAGAGCAGAGTAGGCTGAGCTTTTGGAGCGGGATTCAGTTCTAGTAAGTGGGGGGGTGGCCTTGCTGCTTGCCAAAAAACTACCCTTTACTCCAGTGGAGTCTATTAGTGATCCTGAGGGGAGGTTTATCTTTGTTGTAGGTAGATTGGGTAGTCTTGATATAGTATTGGGATCAGTTAATGGACCTAATGTGGAAACCTCTTCCTTTTTTACACAATTAGCAATGGGATTGGCCCCCTTTTTGTAATTTCCCATTATAACTGGTGGAGACTGGAACTTAGTTCAAGCAAATGATCTGGACCGTACCTATCTTAGGGGGGTGGAACTGTCTTCAGCTCAAAAAACTTTAGGGGAATTCATCTCCTCTTTGGGTCTTATAGACCCTTGGAGATTACTTAATCCATCAGGAAAAGAGTTTACTTTTTTTTCCCCAGTACACAAAAGTTATTCTCATATTGATTACTTTTTAGTAAGTCATTAGCTAATTTCATGCACGACTGATTCCAAAATACTAGATCAAGTAATTTCTGACCATTCACTAATATTTGTCCAGCTAGAAATACCCTACGTCCCTATCAGGTCGCACACGTGGTCGTTAAATAATAGACTATTAAAGGACAAACTAATTATTTCAAAATTCCAACATTTTTTGCAGGGTTCCATTAAGTTTAACTATAAATCAATCCCTGCTGTAGATCGGGTCTAGGCAGCTTTAAAAGCTACCTGGAGGGGGGAACTTATACGTATTGCTACAGTACAAAAAAAGAAAAAGGTTAGTCAAATGAATAATTAACTGCAGAGAATTAAGAGTTTGGAAAATAAAGGGGTGGATGAACTTTCGCCTTCAGAAGACCAAGAACTTATTAGGTTAAGAGCACACTATGCAAGTATATTACTAGAAAAGGTGGAGAGGTCAGCTTCTCTATTAAAGGCTTCTTATATTGGCCAAGGTAGTAAAGCAAGCAAACTACTTGCTTGGCAATTAAAGCAACAGTCAACATCAAAATGGATTGCAGCTATTAGACATCCCTAATCAGGATCTTTAGTGGTTAGTCCACCAGAGATACTAACTCTCTTCAGAGAGTACTATGAGGCATTGTATTCTCCGGACCCATTGCTGGGGGTTCATTTTGAGAAAATGTTAGTATTTTTGTAGAGAGCTGATTTACCCACCTTATCGGGAGGTAGCCAGACCTGTTTTGTAGCCCCAATCACCGGGGATGAAATATCGCCAGTGATCAACTCTTTAAAGCCAGACAAGGCACCGGGCCCAGATGGCTTTATGGGCCTATTTTATAAAACCTTTAAAAAATATCTTATCCCTCTGTTGCTACAGCTGTATAATTACTAGAACTCCTTCCCAGTTTTGGACCAGTCACTATTTGAAGTGAGAATAATCCTCCTGCCCACACCAGGGAAGGATCCGACAGTGATTAGCAATTACAGGCCTATTTCTTTGTTGAATATTGATGTCAAAATATATGCAAAAATTCTGGCCAACAGGTTGGGGGGAGTATGGAAAAGTCTACTATGCCCTGAACAAGCAGGGTTTGTGGTGGGGCGTATGTCATCTGATCATTTTAGGAAATTGTTCCACCTGATTTCTGCATCCAGGGACCCAGAGCTGGAAGCTGCCTTGGTGTCCCTGGATGCAGAAAAAGCATTTGATAGGGTTGAGTGGGGATACCTGTTTGTGGTCCTCTCAAAGTTTAGTATACCGCAACCCTTTGTTGATCAAATTCAGGTTTTGTATCGATGTCCGTCAGCATGATTGCAGTGCAATAATCACATTTCTGATATCTTCCCACTTCGTCGAGTTACCCGAAAGGGTTGCCCTCTTTCCCCTTATCTGTTTAATCTGTATATAGAACCCTTAGCTAGGGTTCTCAATTTAGAACAGGGTATAAGAGGTATACGATTGGAACATTTGGAATTTAAATGATCCTTGTTTGCTGATGATTTACTTTTTCATATTTCGAGCAGCAGACAGTCCCTCCCCTACTCCTTCTAAATTATTGCTCAGTTTAGCGAATTCTCAGGTTATAAACTCAATAAAAACAAAACTATGGTATATTCCTTATCTCCTCTCCTTATGAGAGACCTAATTGAAAATATGGACCTCCAATGGGAGAAAGAATACCTAACCTACCTAGGCATCAAAATCTCTAAAGACACTTCTAGACTTAAGGATCTCAATTTAGACCCACTGTTAAAATCAACTAAAGAAGATCTGGCTAGGTGGAACAGTTTACCGTTATCTTTCTGGGGGAGGGCTAATGTCCTCAAAATGTCAATTTTGCCCAGATTTTTTTACCCCGTTAGGAATCTTAACATTTACCTCCCTAAATCCTTTTTTTTATTGCTTCAGAGGATATGTTCTGATTTCCTTTGGAAGGGGAAGGCTTCACGCAGAGCCTACAGAAAACTTACCCACCCTAGGGCAATGGGGGGGGCTTCAATTACCTGACTTCTATGTTTTCTATCTGGCAATTCATGCTAATATATTTTCACATTGGTTTACGCCTACGGCCAGTATATTGGAGAGCCCCACCTCATGGTTTCTCTTAGACATCCAACAGGCTTGTTCTTGTAAAATGGCCCTAGGGGCTTTGTTGTTTAATCCATGGTCAAATGTTCCACTAAAACTCAGAAATTATCCCCTCAGGGGGGATGTGAGAGCTTTACAACAATTATGCTCTCTGCTTCAAATCCTCACTACAAAAGACCTGAAGCAACTCTTGTTTAATAACCCAAACTTAAAAATAGATAAGAAAACAATTATAACCTTTTTTGGAGGATCCCACAATGAGTTATGCCTAGCTTTATCTTGTGTAACTCAGTCCTATCTATTTCTAATCTGCAAATAAAGTTTAAGGTACCTCTGAAAAATTGGTTTCAGTTATTTCAAATACGTCAGTGTATTAAACACTTTCAGGGTCAACTGAGAAATATAGGATATTCTTGTCTCAGAACAGGACAATCAGGAGCTTAAAGGACACACAGGCAGAAAGTAAGGAGAGAGAGAAAAAAACAGAGGAAAGAGTAAGGATTGCAAACAGTTAAGGGGCCAGAAATAGGACATGATTGGAGTGGTGCAGTGCAGTGGCTGTGGAGCAGCAGTCTTCCAGGAGACGTTCTGGAGGATGCGGTGTTGTCCCATCTGCAGGTACCTCTCTGGGCTGAGGGAGGAGGTTACTCATCCCAGGCTGAGATGGCCAGGACTTGTGGGACCTCTTCTTCCATCCAGGGACCACCAGTGCCACAGCCGTTGCCTCAGAGGTTGCCAGAAAGAGGAGCCGGTTGGACCACAGTGGGCTCAGGGAGGGTGAGGGTGGTGGAACAGAGGTGCATCCTTCAGTTGCCTCCACAACTTCTATGCCATTCTGGCAAAGTGTGGTTCCTCTGTGGAGGCACCCACAGTGGAGACCAAGGAGGATGCTGGGAACCTCCACAAAGGAGACCCACAGGAGGGTGGCAGGGGACCCTGCAGGGAGAAACAACTCCTGATGGGGACTCCATTGTTGGGAAGGTAGAACTGGGGAGGAAGGAGAGGGAGGTAGGTGCCTACATCAAGCCATGGCAGGCAGGGACAGGAGCAAATCCTCAGGATTGCGGAGCAGCTGCACAGGAGGGAGCTGGATGTCATTGTCCACCTAGGGACAAATGACCTGGCTAAGAAAGGGATTAGAGAAGTGCAGGAAGAGTTTGTGGAATTGGGGAGGGGCCTTACTCAAGTAGCACACATGGTAACCTTCTCAGAGGTGCTGCACATCTATGGCATAGGAGACGCTAGGGTGTTTTGCACCATGGGATTCAATCAGTGGTTGAAAAACTGGTGTAGAGCTCAGGTAGTTGGCTTCATTGGGGACTGGGGGTCCACCTGGAGTGATGCAAGCCTTTACTGGCATGATGGGCTGTATCTGTCTAGGAGGGGAACCAGGATCCTAGGTGATAGGTTTAAATGCTTAATTGGCAAGCATTTAAACTAGCCAAGGGGGGAGGCACTGGAAAGGAGCAGGGAAATCCTAGCCCCCCCCAAAAAAAATCATGGTAGTAGGTGCAGCAAACACCAACATAGAGGTGTTGATAGGGAGAAGGGCAGGGGTACATGGAGAAAGTGACAAAGGCAAGAAGGACAGGGATGGGGCAAAAGGGAGTAAGGCCATCAGGAAATGGAGGGTGATGAGTACCAATGCCCGTAGTCTGGGCAACAAGCTCCCTGAGCTGGTGGCTTTGATGGAAGAGGGATGCTTGGATATCATAGCAGTCACAGAAACATGGTACACAGAGAACCATGAGTGGGATGTTAACATACCAGGGTACATAACCTACAGGAGAGACAGGCAGGGGAGAAGAGGGGGAGGAGTAGCTCTTTATGTAAAGGAAGGGATAAAAGCAACTGAACAAAAGAGTAAACAGGGAGGAGAGGAGGCACTGTGGGTCACCTTGGAGACTGGAAAGAGCACCACAATCCACACAAGGATTGTGTACATACCCCCATTTCAGGGGAAGGGAATGGACAAGGATATGATAGAAGGCATTCTTAGAATGGCAGAGAAAGGGGAGATACTGTTGATGGGAGACCTGAATATGCCAGATGTTAACTGGAGCACATTTGCTGCAGCCACATCCAAGAGCAGCGCCATTCTTGATGCCCTAGAGGTGTGGCAGGCCTCAGACAGCTAGTTTCATAACCCACTCATGAGGGAGCAATCTTAGACCTCATACTCTCAAATGGGGTAGTGAGGAGGATCTCAGATCTAGAAGTGGGTTGCCATCAGGGAACAAGTGACCATCAAATAGTGTGGTTCACATTAAACTCAGCTACAGAGTCAAGCCATACAAAAGTTAGGGTACTGGACTTTAAAAGGGCTGACTTTGGCAAGATGGGAGAGTGCCTCAGAAAAGCTCTAGCAAACAGGCTAGAAGGAGGTGTGGAGCAACAATGGGGAATCATCAAAACTGCCATCACAGAGACAAGCCTTTGGGTGAAGCAAATAAACAAATCAAAATGAAAGAAAAAGCCACTATGGTTCTCAAAAGAGGTGGCTGTGAAAGTCAGGAAGAAAAAGATAGCATTCCGGAAGTATAACGAAACACAGACGGTGGAGGACAGAGAGCTGTACCAGTTAAGGCAGAAGGAAGCAGGGAGGGAAGTCAGAATAGCAAAGGCCCAAACTGAGGAAAAGATAGCCAACTCAGTTAAGAAGGGGGATAAAACCTTTTATAGGTACATCAGCGAGCATAGAAAGACAAAGGGAGGGATAGTGAGGCTGAATAGAATGAACAATGGGTGGGCAGAGGGGGACAGTGAAAAAGCAGGGATACTGAATGAATATTTCTGCTCAGTATTCACAAAAGAGGAGGGGGAAGTGCCTAATCCAATTAACAGAAGCACTCTTGATGGGGGTCAATCCCAGTCCTTTCACAGAAGAAAGGGTTCTGCAAGAACTCCTAAAACTGAAGGTGGACAAAGCAATGGGTCCTGATGGAATTCACTCCAGAATTCTAAAACAATTAAGGGAGAAACTAGTGAAACCACTGGCTACTCTTTTTAATAAATCATGGGAGGATGGTGTGGTACCCGAGGACTGGAGGAAGGCAGATGTGATTCCCCTTCACAAAAGTGGGACCAAGACAGAGGCAGGAAACTACAGACCTGTCAGTCTGACCTCTGTGGTAGGGAAAGTGATGGATTCACTTCTGAAGGAAAGAATAGTTGAGTACCTAGAGGCCAGTGGGGCACAGGACCCAAGGCAGCATGGGTTCACAGTGGGAAGGTCTTGTCAGACAAATCTAATAGATTTCTTTGACTGGGTGACCAAAGTAGTACACCAGGGAGGGGCTGTGGACATGGCCTACCTAGACTTTAGCAAGGCATTTGACACAGTCCCACACAAAAGATTAATAATCAAATTAACCAGCCTGGGAGTGGGTCCCAGGGTGGTAGCCTGGGTAAAACATTGGCTGCACAACAGGACACAGAAGGTAATTGTAAATGGAGTGCACTCTGAAGATAGAGGGGTTACTAGTGGGGTACCGCAGGGTTCAGTATTGGGTCCAGTCCTTTTTAATGTCTTCATCAGTGACATTGCAGAGGGACTGGAAGGAAAAGTATGCCTTTTTGCAGATGACACAAAGATCTGCAACAGGGTTGATACACAAGGAGGCGTGGAAAGGATGAAAAGGGACTTGGCAAGGTTGGAGGAATGGTCAGAAGTATGGCAGCTAAGATTCAATGCAAAGAAGTGCAACATAATGCACCTGGGAAACAAGAACCCAGGGGAAGAATACACAATGGGTGGGAGGTAGTAACAAAACAAAAAGGAAAGGGACCTGGGGGTAATCATATCAGATGACCTTAAGGTTAGCAAGCAATGTGAGAAGGCAGTAGGGAGGGCTGGGGTATACTGGGATGTATAGGGAGAGGCATCAGCAGCAGAAAACAAGAAGTTGTTATCCCTCTGTACAGACAGTTGGTGAGACCCCATCTGGAGTACTGTGTCCAGTTCTGGAGACCCCATCTCCGCAAGGACATAGACAGGATAGAGGCAGTCCAGAGGAGGGCAACTAAAATGGTGCAGGGTCTGCAAGAGAAGCCGTATGAGGAGAGACTAAAGGAGCTTAACATGTATACCCCTGAGGAAAGAAGGGAGAGGGGGGACATGATAGAAACTTTTAAGTACCTCAGTGGAATCAACAAAGTCCAAGAGGGTAGCATCTTTCAGAAAAAGAGACGATGCAAGAACAAGGGGACACAATTTAAAGATAGAGGGAGGGCGGTTCAGGGGCAATGTGAGGAAATATTATTTCACAGAGAGGGTAGTGGATGCATGGAACAGCCTTCCTGAGGAGGTTGTGGGGTCTAAAACTGTGGGAGAATTCAAGAATGCATGGGACAGACATAAGGCAATTCTTGTGGGGGGTAGGAAGAAATAGGCTGTTGGTTAACTAGGATCTGCAGCCTATCCTGTAGGTAGGGAACTGGGCAGACTAAATGGGCCAAGTGGTCCTTATCTGCTGTCAAAGTCTATGTTTCTATGGGCAAACCTCCATGGTTGGACAATGCGGGGGTAGTTTTAAATAACCTCTGGTCAATGTCTAAGGGCCGGAAAGCGATAGCTAAATTGTACAAGAGAATTATAAGCCATGTTGTGTTAAAGGTTTCCCCCATAGCTTATTATTGGAAAAACAATTACAACAAGGACTTCTCAGACAAAATATGGGAAAAGATTTGGACTGATAATTATCTTTTAATTAAGCAAGACCGCTTAAGAAACATTCAGTTCAATATTCTCCACAATTTATATTTTACACCCATTAAATTATTCCAGTTAGGGAGGCTGGCTTTAGCAGAATGTAAAGAATGTGGCTTTGAGTTTGCTACATTACATCATAAATTGTGGTCGTGCCCCAGAATAGTTAAATTCTGGAACTTGGTCAAAAGGAGGTTGGCATCTTATCTTAAGATTGCCCCGTACTTTAATGAGGACACTTGTCTGTTAGGTATGTATTCAGCAGTCCCTACCTATTCTCAAAAAGTGCAGTTAGCATTGGTGGCTATGGTCACTAAGTTAGTAATACTTAGACACTGGAAAGAGGAATAGGAACCTTCCTTTAGAGAATGGTGGACGGAATTTCTTACCGCTTTAAATGCAGAAAGATGTGTAGCCTGGTTCTCCCACTCTGGTGAGAAGTTTCAGGAATGCTGGGGTGAACTTTTTTCAATTCTTAAGGATAAATTTGGTTACTGAACCAACCCCCACCAGTCCCTTTCTCCTTTCTTCCTATTAAGGCCTATGATCCCTCTTTTATATTTTTGTTTTGCTAGATGATTTTCTGTTTAGGGATGGATATATTTCTAGGCTTTTATGGGGGGGGTATAGTAACTCCCAGTTCTCTCTTTTTTAACTTATTTTTATATAGTTTTTTTTCTTCCTTTTTGTTTGTTCCCTCCCTTTCACTACATTTCGTGTTGGATTGGTTAAGGGCTGTGCCATGAACCTCTACTTGAACTTTCACAGGACCCCTATAAGGGTCTATTTGGTTTACATAATATCAGTTATAGCTGCAATTAGGTTATGGTAAAGGGGTTGCTGCAGGTTGGGTGGGGTTTTGTTTTTTTGCAGCAGGGTGGGAAGGGTTTTGTTTTGGTTATATTTAGGGTATTTTTCTTTTTTTCCCATGTTGTTTATCTTCATTGTAATATGAACATGTCTGTGACTGCCTAGCCAAGACAGAATTTTGTTTTGTGATTTTTTTTATGTACTATGTTAAAACCTGTTTTTCTGAAAAAGAAAGTCATTTGCAAAAAAAAAAAAAATCTCACATATCAATGTCTGCAGCCTTCCATCTAAATTCACTGACCCTGAGGCTTGGATTGAGCTACACAAGCCTCATATTCTGGGACTCTCTGAAACATGGCTAAAGCCACACCACACCACACGGAAAACACCTTCAAAAGACCTGGCTACTCCTACCTACGCCTCAACAGGCCAGGCAGGAAAAAAGGTAGTGGTGTGGCCCTGCTCCTAAGGGAGCCCCTCTCAGCTAGCATTGTCCTAAACTCCGACCCTTCCTCACCTAGGGAATGGCTACTCTCCGAATTGACCCTGGGATACTGCAAGAAACTCTATATTGACTGCTACTACAACCCCCCCGCAAATGGAACTATTGGACTCACCAGCCTCCTCCAAGGCCTGAGCCCTCTAACTCCCCACAGGGACTCTATCCTTCTTGGCGACTTTAATCTAAACTGGCTGAGCTGCCTCCAGCCTGACTATGTATCCCTGTTAAAGCAACACAACCTGGTGCAGGCAATCACTATCCCCACCAGCCTTAATCCACGCTCAGCCACCCAGACTCTACTAGACTGGATCCTCATAAACAGGGAAGACCGAGCATTACATGCTGGCACCATGGCTGGCTCTATAAGTGATCACTCACTGACCTATCTCCTCTGGTATTCCAAACTAAAGTGCCCCCCACCCAAATACCTATCACTCAGGAATTTCAGCTGCCCAGTCTCGACAAATCTCTTAGAGGAGGCCCAGTCCTTGGACTTGTCCATGCTTTTTTCCCTTTCCAATGCAGCCACGGCAGTTTCCACATTTACCCAGACTCCACTAACACTCTAGGACCACTTTTTCCCTGTCACCACCAGAGGGGTCAGAGGCAGGTGCTTGCGCTGGGTCTCTAAAGACCTCCTAACCCTTATGAAGCCAGAGACTATGCCTAGTCCACTTTCAAAGCAACCCACTCTCCTGCCCTCTGGGATGCTTACAGGCACATCAATCAATCAATCAATCAATCAATCAATCAAGTCTTTATTTAACCAGCATTCATCATTGAGCAGAAGCTCATTTGCAAGATGGACCTGAGTGGAGCATGAACAATTGTATATACAGGTCAACATAGCTATCTGCAAGGCAATACAGATAATACTCTTTACAGAGAGGAAGAAAAAGAAGTTCATATGTACATAGAATTATACAGATATTGTACAGATTACATGGTATTTACATACATAGAAGTGTCTATATGAAGATAAAGCAGGTTATCTAAGGTTGTAGGAGGAAGTAACGGAAGAAAAAAAATTAAAATATACACCAGGTAGAGGTGAAGGTAGGGTGGAAGGGAGGGAGGTAGGGGGAGAAAGGCTAGGAGGGTACAGTGCACAGAAAGGAGTTGGTAAAATGGGATGTAGAGAAGGTGGATGGAGAAAAGGAGTATGTGTGAGCCCCGGGATTGAATGCTATAAAGTACGGGGCACGGTAGGATGTCACAACCCAGGGTAGTGAGCTCCTATCTGAGGTTGGGAAAGGAAGAATAAGGGGATGGATGGGCCTAGTGTTGATAAGACAGGGTGATAAGAGAGAGAGAACAATTAGGCTGGTGAGGAGCAAGCTGGGGGGTCAGTACTAAAAATTGGGTCTAAGCGTGGCTATATACCAGTGCAGACACCCGCACTGGGTCTGAGTGGGTGAAGCAATTACATACTTCTCTGATTGTATGGAAATAAAGCATCTTGAAGGTATTTATACTGATTAGAGTGCTTAATTTGAGGGTTTTTTGTAGATCATTCCATAAGGTAGGTATCACGAAGCTTATGGCTGCCCTGCTAAAGCGAGATTTTGCTTTGGGTACTTTAAGTGTAATAGCTGAGTAACATCTTAACGCGTATTTCCCAATTATACTCAGGGGAAGACAGCAGGAGATATAGTAAGGCAGCTTATTAGAGATGGCTCTATAGGTCCAGAGAGTGGCATTTCTGTGGCGCCTGAACTTTAGTGATGTCCACCCCACTGCCACATATAGGGTGCAGTGATGCGTGTCGAAGGGGAGTCCCGTTATAAACCTCAGTGCTCGATGGTAGAGTGTGTCCAGTTTAGCCATGTAAGAGTTGGGGCATTGGCTGTAGAGGAAGTCAGCGTAATCAACCAATAATAGGAAAATGGATTGGACCAGTTGTTTCTTTGCATCTCTGGTGAGAAATTGGTTGATTCTAAAAAACAATCCAGGCCTTTGCCGAAGTGGTTTTAGCAAGTCCTCGATATGTTCAATGAAGGAGAGTCTTTGGTCTATCCAAACTCCCAGATACTTAAATTTTGTAACAAATTCTAGTTTTTCACCTAGAACTGTGGTAATTTGGGGAACTGTCCCACTGGACACAGGGTTAGCTGTATGGATAAAAGGGGAGAGGACCATCGCTTTGGTTTTTTTGGCATTAAGGAGTAGCTTTTTTTGGAGGAGTTGGCTTTGCAAAAGGTTGAATTCTGACTGTAGGTCATTGCAGGCAGCTTCAGGTGTTGGGTGACTCACATAGAGAACTGTATCATCTGCAAACAGATGGATGTTGGCTTCTTTTATACAGTAGTCGATGTTATTAATGTAGATTGCAAAAAGTAAGGGCCCTAATATAGAACCTTGAGGTACCCCTCTTTGCAGAGTTTTTAAGGGGGACAGGCCTCCTTCGGCTTTAACTTATTGAAGGCACCCTGTAAGATAGTCAGTAAACCTACGCAGAGAGGAGGGGTTCACACCTATGGTTTGAAGGGAGGAGAGGAGCAGACTATGGTCGACGGTGTCAAAAACCTTGCTTAGATCAAGGAAAACAGCACAAATAAAGTTTTTGCTCTCAACATTACGCTGCCAGTCATTAGTAACTTTGGCAAGGGCTGAGATAGTGCTATGTTTAGCTCTGAATCCGGACTACATAGGATTTAGAAGTTCCCTAGACTCAGGGTGAGTCCTCAGCTGTGCATTTACAATTTTCTCTAGGAGCTTGGACAGGACCGGAAGGAGGGAAATTGGCCTGTAGTTATTGAGATCGCCAGGGTCACCTGATTTGAAGAGTGGTATGACATGTGCTGTCTTCCATATAGGTGGTAAGGTGCCCTGAGACAGGGATAAGTTAAAAAGGTGGGTGATGGGTATTGCTAGTACGTGGTAGGCAATTTTTAGGAGGTAAGGGTCAAGGGTGTCGGCCCCAGCACTTTTAAAAGTATCCAACTGAAGCAAGAGGTCCTCTACCTCTTTCAGTGGGGCAGGTTGAAGCGAGAAAGGTGGAAAAACTATCAGAGTTTCAGGCAGTTGGCTGGCAGTCTGGGAGCGCAGTATGTTTGCAGGGAAGTTATCAAATGCCATGCCTGCAGTAGCAAAGTGGTTATTGAATGCGTCAAGTATATCCATCTTTTCGGTTATAGTCAAGTTGACAGAGGTAATTTTGGTCGGGAGTGAATTTTCTGGGGAGTGGCCTAGCAGATCATTGATTGTGTTCCAGAGCTTGATTGGGCTCTTTGTGGCAGAGTCGAGTTTGGATTTGAAGAAGGTGGCCTTTGATTCTCTGATTGTTTTGGTACATAAATGTCATAGTCTCCTGAACTGGTTCCAATCCTCTGCAGTGTTCAGTCTGCGCGCTTTTTTCCAGAGCTTATCTCTTTCTAGAAGCAAGGACTTGATCTGAGGGGTGAACCATTTACAGGTTTTGGTCCTAGTTCGAACTTTAATCAGGGGAGCATACTTATTAAGGGCCCTTGATAGAATGTTGTGGAAGATATTGTAAGCTGACGTAATGATTTTGGCCAGGTAGAAATCTTGCCACTCAGGGGAGTACTTAAGCTTGTTTAGGTAGGCATGTTCATTGAAGCTGCGCCTGGATCTCTTCATAGAGAACTTGCTGATGGGTGCTGGGTTGTTGGTGGATCTTACTCCCGCAATAAAACAATGGTCGCTGGCGTCTGAGAAGAAGGCGTCAGCGTGGGAAGAAGATGAGGTTTGCTCACCATTAGCACATCCAAAAGTGTACTTTTACTGGGGTTCTTCACGTTTGGGTGTGTTGGTTCAGTAATAAGTTGCATCAGCCCATGTTCATCACAGAAGGATGCAAGGGGGCAGCTGTGTTAGAGAGCCAGTCAAAGTTGGAGGTCTCCTAAAATAATAGTTTCTGGCAGCCCTGTCCCAACTTGTCACTTAGATATGACACAAGCAGTAGGCCAGCAGGCGGTGGTCTGTAGCATCCTATTACGCAGAGTGCAGTAGTCTTGTAATTTCCACTTTGAGAATTAGGCATTCGAATTCGCTGGCGACAGATGCTGAGGATAAGCAGAAGGCAGAAAATTTGTCTTTAATGTAGATAGCTACCTCTCCTCCTCTGGCATGCCTATCAGCTCTGAACAAGGCATAGTTGGGTATGTTTACTTCTCTATCAGTGGTGCTGGGTCTAAGCTAAGTTTCAGAAATCACAAGTATGTCAGGAGACGTATGATTTACCCAGGTTTGTATTAAGGTTATCTTTTTAAGGAGGCTACACACGTTAATATGCAAGAAGCTTATTCCTTTTAAATTTGCTAGTTCTGCTGGCAAAGCAATAGCTTCTGAGGGGCCAGGGTTGAGTTCTACGTTGCCTGAACATAGCAGGAGGATAAGTAGGATTTTTCTAAGAGCGCTAATTATAAGCTTGTAATTCCTGCCTTTCTCCCATCTAGTAAATCTGATGTTTTTAGGAACTGGAAAGTAGCCACCATAGAAGAGCTGATCTGTTGTAGCAAGAGCTAGTACCCCTACCACAATAGGCGGGGAGGAGATAGAAGTCTCTGTGGTGGGAGGTGGGCCTTGTGGTGTGGACTGCTCTATCGAGTGGTGGGCCTTGTGGTGTGGACTGCTCTATCGAGTGGTGGGCCTTGTGGTGTGGACTGCTCTATCGAGTAGTTTACTGAGAAACAAATGTAAACAACAGGCCACATTTTTGAAACAGACCCACTTCCGCAATCTACAAAAGGCCAACTTTGGAGACCCTAGAAAATTCTAGGACTCAATCAGCTCCCTTCTAAACCCCTGCCCCAGCTATGCTACACCACATCTCAACTCCCAGGATGGGCTGCTGACCAACCCTGATGATGTGGAGAGTGTCTTTAACTGTAAGTTCACTGACTTATCCATGTACCTAAACAAGCTGCCAACTGCCCAACCTCAAAGCTCAGCCCTAATACCTGATACAATACCATCCTCCTCCAGCTGTGTCACTCACCTGCAAATACCCCCATTCTATTTTAAAGCCCTCTCCATACACGACACAGTGAAGCTACTCAAAATTCTACCTTACAATGGCTCCTCCGAATCTGATGGGCTATCTCCAGTCTTCCTTAAGCTGATCTCTTCAGTGATTGCCAGGCCACTCACCTTCGTCTTTAACCTTGCCCTTTCCACCTCCTCCATGCCTGACCCATGGAAGATAGCTAAGGTTACAGTATCCCCATTCTTGTATCTGGTGACCCCAAATCCTCCGACAATTACCGTCCGATATCCATCCTCCCTCATCTTAGTAAACTACTCAATAGAGCAGTCCACAATCAGCCCACTGAGTACATAGGAAAATACACCTTCCTGTGCAACCAAAAGCACGGCTTTCACAAGAATCATTCCACTGCCACTGCACTCACCCTTCTTACCCACCACATCTTCTCTAACATGGATAATTTAAAGCCACTGGGGCTGTCTTCATCGACCTCTCAAAGGCTTTTGACATGGTTAAACATGCTCTCCTTACCTCCAAACTTAGCCTCCTTGGTTGTTCTCAGAAAGTCACAATCTGGTTCACTAACTACCTTACTGATCGTTCACAATTCATGTGTATTAGTCAAACCTGCTCCCCCACCTTGCCTGTCTTTTTGGGGGTCCCTCAAGGCTCAATCCTGAGTCCCCTCCTTTTTTCCTTATTCGTTAATGCACTTCCCTTCGACTGCCTCAACTATCACTCTCTCCTGTATACCATTGACCTTGTCCTCTTCCACAGTGACAAATCACCGGCCTCAATCGCCTCAGTTTTCTTGCACAACTACGGTGCAGCCCACAGCTGGTTCTCAAAAAACCTCCTCTTAATAAATGCAAAAAAAACTGAAATCCATGCTTTTCAGATCTAAGCCCTTTCTGGCCAAAACTAAAAACCATGCCCCCTTATGCATTCTCATTCCAGATGGCCCAGCCCTGGAGGATGTCAACACCTACAAATACTTAGGAATACTGCACGACCACTCCCTCACCTTCACTGAGCATGCAAATTCCCTTGTCAGAAGGTTCCATCAAAAGTTAGGTGCCACATATAGATTCAGGCAATACCTTAATCCTGAAGCCAGACTAGCCATTGTCCAGGGTAATCTTCTCCCTGTTCTTGACTACTGCTTCCCTATTTATGACGGGACCTCAGCTATTGCCATGGCTAAACTCTCCGTTGCCTACAACAGTGCCTGTTGCTTTGCTTTATTGGACCCATTCTCCACCCACCACTGTACCCTCTATAATACCCTTGGATGGCTACCGTTACAAGGTTGCTTTGATCTAGCCCTCTGCTGCATGGTAGACAATGTCATCCGCACGGCTCCAGAATCCCCCCTAATGCCCTTCTGAAAACCAGAATGCTCCTCCGCAACCCCTACTCTAATGGTACTCCCCCTCTAGCTGTTCCTAGGGTATCCACCAACATAGGTAGCAGAGCTTGGTCTGCAGCTGCCCCTTTGCAGTGGAACAAACTATGGGCTGAACTCCGTTCCATCGACACATACTCCAGTTTCAAGTCCAGCCTTAATGTCTGGTTCCTGGCAAACTCATCCTGCCACTGCTCCACGAGGTCTGACACCAACTCATGCTAGTCAACTCCCCAGCCCAGGGGTTACCCACCTACCCTCACTAGTCAACTCCCCTGCCTACAACTGTTATATTGTTTTTTTCACAGTAATATTTGACTTCCTTGCCTGTACATATTGTGTATATATATTTTTTACTGCGTATCCTGTGTATTACTTGCTCACTGGATGATGCAGTCACACATTTGTACACTGTGCCTACAATTTGCTTGTTTTGTACCAAATCTCCTCATGTCCAATATTGAAACCTTGTATTTACTGTTCTCAAATGGACCTATGCACAAAACCTGTATATTGTACTTACTATTGTTGCTTGTATCAAATCTGTTTCATGTGTATTACTGTTACCTTGTACTCCACCGTCACCCTGTGCCATGTGTTATGGCCTGGGTCGTGCCTGAAAATGGTCCCTAGGATCAGTGCACTCACCCAGTTATCAAAGTCATAAATAAATAAATAAAAATAAAATAAGCATGTTTTGGAACACCAGCATACACTCAGAAAATTACTCTTTCTTCTGTTACTACTATCTGGGGATGTACACCCCAACCCTTGTCCTGCCCTATGCCATCCAACTAGGCTGAATAAAGAATTCAGCCTAAGGATTGCCGCTATGAACATCCACAGCCTGCTCCCAAAATTCACACAGTTCCAGGCATGGACACAACTTCATTCTCTGGATATTATATGCCTTACTGAAACCTGGCTTACTCTAAAGGTTAAGGATAACTTAATAGCTTTACCAGGGTTTAGTACTTTCTGGCTTGATAGAACCTGAAAAAGGGGTGGAGGTTGCCTCATCTATGTCAAAGAATCTATTCAGGGCAGTGTCCTACCAGTAATTGGGGTCACTTGTAACTATGAGATGCTTGCAGTTTGTCTCCTGTTAGGAGGACATGGAAATACACTAACCATTGTCTCCCTCTACCTGCCCCCTCACAAAGCAAAACAGGGACTTTGACAAGTCAGGGAAGTTATCTCTCAGGCTAAAAAGAACTCTGAAGTCAATGTCACAGAAGACTTTAACATCAACTGGCTCAGCAAGGACAATGACACACTGAAGGATCAGGTGGACAGTATGTATCTGACTCAGATGGTGTCTGAGACCACCAGAATGAACTACAAAAAAAGCACATGCACGATCCTAGACTGGATCCTATCCAGATGCCCCTCTAATATAAAAGATGTTGAAGTGCTTTCCGACTGTCTCAGTGATCACTCCCCAGTAGTCTACAGGTGGGCTGGCAAAGAGAATAAAGCACCACCAATTACCATACATAGCAAAGTGACCAAGAGAGGGCAGATTGACTCCTTCAAAGCAGCCTTATCCCTAGTAGGCTGGTCACCAATAGACGAGGCACAGAATATTGATCATGCTCTACAACTTTTCATGGACAAGTTTAATGGGATATGTGATATCTTTGCTCCCTTGAGAAAAAGGAAGATTAGAGGGTCCTCTAATGGGTGGATTACCAGTGTCCTCTTGGATGAGCTGAGAACCAGGGATAATCTGTGGTGTAAGACCAGGAACTCGGGCAGCTCAACTGACTTCCAGAATTATAGGGCAACAAGAAATAAGTGTACCAACCTCACTAGACTGGCAAAAGCAAAGTACTATAAAGACCAGATGTGTAATAGTTGGGATAATGGGGAAAAAATTCTAGAAAAACATCAAGGAGTTGCTTGGCAAAGATAACAGAAAGCATCCTTCCTTGCTAAACCTGAATGGCACCCCCACTCAGGATCCCCTCATCCTTGCAGAAACATTTAATGAGGCGTTCATGGATCTGAGCTCTGTTCTGCCTCCGGAGTACCTTACCCCGGATGATCAGACTCGGCCCACAGCTGAAACCAGCTTCATCCAACCACACTTCTACTTCAGATATGTTAGTGTCGCGGAGGCTAAATCATACATCTCAAGGGTCCTAGGTAAAACCAGACAGGGCAGTGATAATATTGACATGAAGCTGGTAGCTGTAGCTATCAATGAAATTATTGTCCCTATTGCAAAAATCTTCAATAAATCCCTCAACCTGGCAAAATTCCCATCTATCTGGAAACTGGCACTGGTGACCCCAGTGCTCAAAAGTGGGGATCGCTCCAGCACCACCAACTACCATACTGTCTCAATTCCCCCCCCCCATCAAAGGCATTAGAGAGAATTGTAACAGATCAGACCTCCAAGTACCTGTAAAAGTATGATCTTCAGTGCCCCCAGCAACATGGATTCTGGAAACATCACAGCACGACTGCTGCCCTGGTAGAATTCTCTGAATACATGCATAAGGCAATGGATGCTGGCCAGTTGGTGGGATCCATCTTTATAGATCTCACCAAGGGGCCTTTAACACTGTCAACCACCCAATCCTGCTTCAGGAACTGTTATCACTAGGGGTGGCCACTGAAGCAGCCCTATGGTTCAAGAACTATTTGTTGCTCAGATCCCAAAGTGTCAAAGTAAGAAACACAGTATCATTCACAAGGGACGTCTCTCTAGGTGTCCTGCAAGGGTTAATTCTTGGCCCTCTACTATTTAGTTTATTTTTGAACAACCTCCCTCATGTCGGTAATAGCAAAATTATCTTGTACACGGATGATGCGGTCATCCTGTGTAGTAGCCCTCAGCCCACTCTGCTCCAAAAAGAGTTACAGGCTACCTTCAACCAGTTGGAGCAGGGTTTTACTCGCAAAAACTACTCCTTAATTATAAATAGACAAAAACAATGCTTATCTCAAGTCTCCAGCACAGGAAAATGCACCCAGATCTGGCCATCTTCAACAATAAGGATGTCCCACTGGAGCAGGTGCACTACTTCAAGTACCTTGGAGTCACTTTTGATGATACTCTAACTTTCTCTCAACATGTTGGATCGGTCGTTAAAGCGGTCAACATCAAGCTAGGTGTCCTACATAGACACAAATAATATTTCACTCCCTCTGCCCTCAGGCTGACAGTCTCCAGCTCAATCTTGTCAATCATAGATTATGGTCTCATTGTATATGGAGCAGCTTCTGAAACTGCACTTAAGAGGGTGGTGACTGCCCTCAATAAAGCCTGCAAAGTCGCACTTGAAGCTGATAGATCTGAGCACTCCTGCACGCTTTATGAGCAAACCAATTGGTTGAACCTGGACTCTAGGATAAAGTTCCAGATGTGTCTGCTGGGGAAAAAAAACAATGCTTGATAAAGCTCCACCATGTATCGCTGATCTTCTACAAAGTATTCAGTCTTGCTACCAGACAAGGGGCATGGACCATGGACCCCTGCTGGTCCTGTTCAGGAGAACATCCCTTGGACAATGATCCTTTGCTTACAGAGCCCTGCTCTGGCTAAATCAGTTCCCAGCCCACCTAATAAATCTTAGGAGCCACCTCTCTTTCAAATCTGAAGCGAAAAAACACTTCCTGGGCAACAGTTATTGCTCATGCAAGGCACCTGCCTGATCCTCCACCCCACTTTTTACTGGCCACTATTCCCCACCTCCCCTTTTCTGGCCACTGCAGGCTTGCATTCCATGATCCTTGATCCTTATACCCACAGTTCCTGGATACACCGAACACCGGTGGTTGACCCCTGCATAGATAGCTTCCCCCCTCATGCTTTGCTATATTCTACACCTGCACTGACACCACTACAATCTCCTAATCTCATCTCTGCCTCCTCCCACATGCCCTCATACCTCCCCCCACTCACTAACAAGTAGTGCCATCCCCCTCCCACCCTGTTGCCCTGCCTGATCTCTGTGTCACCGCTCTCTATTCACTCTGTTTCCACTCAGTGTCACTGCCCTCCCTTCACTCAGATACTACTCTGGCACAACACCTATCCTTTATCTCTACCCAGCTACAACAACCACTAGACAGAACCATCTATCATGGCTGCCTACCTTGGTCAGTGCTTAAGTATCTGGAACTGCTCAGTGCCTTGTAGCCTGTGTTTCTCTGCCTCTGCAGATACTGTATCGTACATTACCATTACTTGTAAAATATAAACACTTGTCCTGTTTTGCTTACCGTGTCTTGTAAACTGTTTTTTTATGTATGTGCTTTATTCTTACTGATGTGGAATCTTTGAAAAAGAGCATCCTGCTCAAAGGTTATTTCCAAAATGTGAAATAAATACAAAAAATAAATACAATAGTAACATTTGCTCAATTATAAGACTTACTCATTTTGAAATTTGTGTTTACATGCTGATATTGTTACTGGAAAGTTGTTCATATTATGGTCTCATTCAGACCATGTCCAGTCTTGCTTGTCTGTAATGTGAAAATGTATCAAGTTTCTCATCTAAGTTAAAGTCTGCCCCAACCTCCAATCCTTTTGGGTTTGTGCACAATGTTTTATCGTAGTGCCGAGTGAACATTAAATAAGATGTTTAAGTGTTTAAATAATCAAAGAAAGTTTTAAGTTCTACTTCAGTAGTGCCCAAAATAATCAAACTATCATCAATAAAATGTTTATAGAGAAACAGTGAAGCTTGTATTGGTTTTCTATATCATGAATATGTATTTTTTTTCCTGTTGATCTATTTTCTCCTACCCATCCCCTACTGAGCTCCCTCTTGCTAAGGTGCCCAGCTCCATCCCCGGCTTGCAGCATTGTCCCCTCAATTTCCCCCACTGCTTCCCCTCCATGGCGGGGCAGCGGGGAATCCCTCAACCCACTGGTTTGGATCTGGTGCAAGGGGCTGTTGCTATCGCGTGAGCGGGGCCTGCAGCATCAGAGAGTCATCTGTCCAAGGGGCTACTTTCCATTTCCCCCAAGTGGCACAGTGACATGCAATGTTGCCAGTGACCTAGACGCGTGCACTCCCGCACGCAACATGTCAGGCAACGGCCCCTGTAACCACCCCCTAGGTGTGAGCCACTGGTGTCGACCCTCAGCCTCCACTAGGGGTCAGGCATGCAGCAGACTCCATTCCACCCCCTTCCCGGGAGAGGACAGCTGTCTTCCAGATGCTCGATCCTCTCCTTCCCCAGCCAACCCCTGATGGCCCGCTCACACCGCAAACATGGGTCGCTGGTGTGGCAGGAGGTAAAGCATGCTGCCTCAGCCCTCTATGCCACTGGGCTGGCATGAATGTGTAATTTTTCAAAATATTCCATGAAGATATAAATATAAATTGGGGCAGCTGTGGCTCCCATTGCTGTCTCCTGTATCTGAAGGCAACTCTTATCCTCAAACATAAAAAAAGTTGTTATTTAGTACCACCTCTGTTAATGTTAACAAAAGATCCTTATCAAGTTCATTGAATTCTGTTTGTGATGAAGTGTAATCTAAGGATTGTAAACCTTCTCGATGAGGTATGCAGGTGTAAAGATTTTTTCACATCTAACGTAATTAATCAACAACTTTGTTCTGTGATTAAACTCATTCAAAATATGTATACAGCACTCAGAATCTCTCAAATATGAAGGTATTAGAGGCACCAAATTCTTACGATGGTGATAAAAATATGTTCAGAGACATCCTCAGAACTTTCATGATACAGTCTGGCCCATTGTTTACAGTACAGATCTGTGGGGGATCCAAGATGGTCATGTTGCTAGACAGTGCTGCATTGACTTTGACTCCATGTGAACAATAAATGTACTTTTTGTCACAAAATGACAGTCTCTCCCATTGAAGCTATAGGAGTCTAAGCAAAAGAATTATACAAACTTTATCTTGTGCAATTTAGAATTGGTCATGCCAAAGTCAGTTAAAAAATTCAGAAGTACTGATGATTTCTCCCTCATGAGAACATGACGGGAGCTACACTCTCTCAGCCTGGCCAATCTGCTGCTTGCAATGCTGCTCCAGCTATAACCTCTCCCTCCAACACAGGTTTTGAAAAGCTCTCTTTCAGGGAGTAACATTATTGTAACTTTTAATTGTGAGTTAACAGAGATGACACTGAAAGCAAATACAGCTATTGATAATCCAAGCAGGATGAACATACAGTGGTAGATATCACATTCAATGATTTTGCACCATGGCACTGGGAATAGGATTTGCATTGTCATTTATTTTTTCATTTTGCTCCAACATTGGAATTATTTGGATACTGAAGTTCCTGCAGTGGTCTGCAGATGTTGCTATTTGACATTTATACTGTGCATGACTTGCCCACTGTGCTGGCAGGCTGGTGTCTTTTTTGCATTATTAATATGAATAATTGGCACAGTACAGCAAGGTGAACACGCAATACAAAGCAAGAAAAAACTAGTGTACACTGTATTCCAGTCTGATCTCAGAGTAAATGCAAAGGGGCTAGCCAGTGTCCTGCCTACTATTTTTGGACCCCATGTACTGTAGATCCATGCCACAGGAACCAGACATGAAATAACGGAAGCAGTTAACAGTTTTACATTAAATCAGGAGGTCTCAAGTTAAGAACACAGCTTCATTTATTTATTTATGTATGTATGTATATACAGTAGAAGCCACTTAAAGGGGACGCTGTTAATGGGGATGTTCGGTTAAAGGGGACGATCCTCTGGGCACCGATTTAGTGGCAGTGTTAATCAATGGCCCTTCTCATCTTTAAAGGGGACATAGCAAGCCTGTTTATGGGGACGATTTTTTCCTCATTTTGCCCTTAACCCTCCCCTTTTAAGAGTCACCTTTTTTTATGAACTAATGATAATCAGGTGTTAATTCACTCAGAATGATTAGCCATTTATGGCGGTTAACACCTGCTTACTATAAAATTGTAACTATAGCATTTGACCACTATTGCTGTGTCTTTCAGTACCTTGGCACTTTTATCTGGATGATGGAGTCTAAAAGAATTGACCTGCCTTTGGCCGATAAAATGAAAGTTCTAGAAGCACTCCAAGAACCTGGTGCTTCAATGGCCAAGGTTTCAAAACTCTTCAACATATCTAAAAGTCAGGTTAGAAGAATTAGTAAAAAAAAAATGAACTTTTGCAGGAATGGCACACTAACAGCAATCCACGGCGTAAAAGAAAGTGTGAAGGAAAAGACATGCAAGTGGACGATGCACTGCACCAGTGGTTTGCAAGTGCTGTCAACAAGGGTGCTCGTATTTCTGGACCTGTTTTGAAAAAAAAAAGGTTCAGAGATAGCCACACGTCTTAATCACATTGATTTTGATGCGACCGATGGGTGGCTTTCCCGATGGAAAAGCAGACGAAACATTGTCTGCAAAAAGGAGCAAGGGGAACGACTGGATGCTGATGACGATGCAGCGTCCGACTGGATTAAAAATGTCCTTCTGACATTAATTTCTGATTTCTCTCCCGCTGACATCTTCAATGCCGATGAGACCGGCATTTTTTTTAAGGGATATCCAGACTGTGGCCACATACAGAGAGATATGGAACTCATCGGCGCAAAGAAGGCAAAGGACTGGGTGTCATTGCTTTGCTGTGCAAACATGCTTGGCACAGAGAAATTACCTTTGCTGGTCATTGGTAAGAGCAAAGCGACCCGGTGCATGCTAAAAGATCTTTCCACGTTCCCTGTTCAATCGTCAGTTCTGCCAATGCCTGGATGACCAGCACAATATTTTATGAATGGATTGATGGGTGGAACTCTAAGCTCTGGCGGCCGGCGCGAGGTGATCCTCTTCATTGACAACTGTTCTGCCCATCCACACACATAGCTGGTAGATTCAGTAACATCACAATTCATTTTCTGCCTCCTAACACGACCAGTCTAATTCAGCCTCTAGACATGGGCGTGATAAGAAATTTGAAAGGTCACTACCGCTCGCTCTTTTCAGAGCGTATAGTGGGCATAATTGACAGTGGCAACACATCCTTGGCATCAGAGATTTCACAACGTGTTAATCTCTTAGATGCTGTGTACATGTTGCACAAGGCATGGACATCTGTAAAGCCTTCCACAATTGCTAACTGTTTCCGAAAGGGAGCTTTCACTTTAACTGATGGAGAAGCAGAGGAGGATGCAGTTAACAACGGAGGACATGAGGGCGCTGTAGGTGCTGTGTCTCAACGGGAGGAGGATCTAATGGCTGATGTGCCCCCTACCGGTTAATCTTACACCGGATGAATTCTTGTCTTTTGTCGACATGGATGCAGACGAAGCAACGGATGGAGATCTGACTGTTGCCATGATCTGTGAAGCTCTAACCTCCATAAATCATGGATCAGATGATGAGGACGAGTCTGCACCAACAATTGAAGTGGCCAAGGTAACAAACAGAGATGCCCAAGAACATTGTGCTCATCTAAGAAATTGGTACCTGCAGCATGAGCGGATGGAAGACTGGGAGCATATTTTCAACCTAGAAGGTGTGATTCTCCAAGAGATGGCAAGAGAATCACAGCAGAAGAAAATTACTGATTTCTTTCACTAAAGACCGAAGGAAAGCGAGCGAGACTCCATCGGAAAGATAAGTGTGCCAGAGTGTACTGTTCAGTGCTAATCTGGTCTGGTCTTGTCTAAATTAAAAAATGTTTTTATTTTAACAAATTGTTTAATAAAGGTTTTACAGAGACTAACACTGAGACGAAACAGCATGAATTCAAAAAAAAAGAGCTGTAATCACTTTGCTGTACGTCTGTGTCTGTCTCTGTCTGTGTTGGCGCCTAGTTAGTGATACAGTACTGTAAAGTGATAAAGTGCCACATCTGATAATGGGGACGATCTGTTAAAGGGGATGATTAGTTGTCCACGGAGGCGTCCCTTTTAAGCGGCTTCTACTGTATTAGAAAAGTCAGATTTACAACCTTTGAGTCATGGACTCATTTACAAAGGCACTTCATCGCAGGAGGGGTAGACAGAGTTACATAGTGTGGTTACAACAGTGAGAACAGTACAGGTGCAGAACATTAAACATAGAGTACACATAGGTTACATAATAATGTTACTTATAATAGGTTACAATTATATACAAGGTACCCAAGGGTAACATTGGGGGTACAGCCCTGGACATACCTAGATAATACCCGGAGAGGGTAGAGATGGGGAAGGGGAGTAGGGTGGGGGAGAGGATAGGCTGTCTGGAGAATGTTGTCAGTGCCAGCTGTGTGGCTATGACTAGGCTGGGGCAGGGGTAGCCTTAGGGTAGGTATCACCCTTAGGAGAACTTGCAAGTGGCACCCTACCACAGAAATCTGCTTTTTAAATCTGTATCACCCCACCCAAAAAAAACGGCTTTCATAATTGCTGCCATTATAGCCTAGAGGTTAGAATAATGAGCTGTAAATGAGCTTGATACATCCAGCAGATCTGGGTTTGATTACCACAACCTCTACTTCCAAACTGAGTGACTCTGAGCAAGTAACATAACCACCTCACTGTGCTCCTGAGTCACCCCAGAAAGCAGGCAATTTTGCCTAATGGGCCTTACCCAGTCAGCAAAGAATAATAACAACAACAAAAAAAATCTTAACAATTTTCTTAGGTGTAAAAACACTGTACAATCAGTCAGCAATTACAATAATTGCTTTATTTAGAGCTTTAGAAATAATACAGGTACTTTGACCCACTTGCTCTGCCTTGCATAGTAGCATTACTAGTTATGTCTGCAGCATTTTATTCAGAGTGCTGGAGCTGGTGGATTACAGGTTACCATGGCCCACACCTATTACCATCAAGTACATGATATGGGGGAACTGGAGAAGTCAGAATTGGGGGTCTTGGGGAAATACAAAAAGAACAAAATGTCTCAGCAATGTCTTTTTTGTAGCTCAGTTGAACTCGGCATTACTCATTTTAGTCTAAAAGCTGCTGCTGTCTTGCAGACCACACCTGTACATGACCAGTCTGGACCCAGTTCTTGCATCTCTATCCCTCCTGACTCTCCTGTTACTCTCTGGGCTGACTCTTCTAGTCAGTCAGACTGCTCTCTCATCTGGCCCAAATCTTCTCTCTGTCTTCTCTGACCTGCCCAACTCTCTCAATCCTTGCTGTACCCATGAGCCTATGTCCTTCTGATGTCTTGATTCTTAAGTCAATGTTCAGCTCCAGTACCTGGCCCCAGCCACTGAGTGCCGATTGATGGCTCAGTAACCCTAACCCTCATGTCAGCAATGTCCACACAACAGCCCTCTCTAGTGCCTGTCAGCACCACTAGTCCAAGCTGCACATGAATGGCCACTTAGTTCAGATGGTTTGACTGAACACCATCTGCATTCCATTCAGTCCAGTGCACTTCACTCACTTCATGAATTCCCTTGGCTGCTTTCATCTACGATCATTCTCCCTCCATGCGGGCATGCTGACTGCCACCAAAACTGCTACTTGACAACTGCTCCTACTGCATCTCTACAATTACCAGACCATCTGTCTGTTTGCTTGTTGTTGGTGCCAAAAGAACCATTAGAGACTGGGGGGAATGCAGAAGGTGCTTATCATCACTCAGATTAAGAAAAGGTTTTTTTGGGGGGGGAAGCAGAACTGTGTTCAGTGTCCCCTACTGATGGGCGCCCTAAGCGGCCACCTAGTTTGTTTATGGCCAGCCCTCGTCTAGGGGAGGAAGAGTATTGTTTTTCAGGATGGCTCTTAAAGGTTAAAAAGGTGGGCATGGTGTCATAATGTCGCAAGACATTATGCCGCATACAAAAATTGTGCTGCCAATACAGGGCAATTTCTTACATGCGGCATAAGTCTTTTTTTTGCATGGGGCTCCGGTACCAGACATGGTGCCTGGGTTTCTTTCTGCAATGGCTCAGTCCATTGAGCCACGGCTGCTGCTTGGCAGAACCCTGTCCCATCAGAGGTCTTATCCTCTGCCTGGGATAGTGCGAGGGTGCAATACCACATACAGCAGAATTCCCTGTATTGCGTTACTCACTGTCACATACAGCGCTATTCCAGGTTAGCTGTAATGTCATACGCTATTCAGTGTGCGACATTATGAAGCAGTAGGAAAAGGTGCTAATTGTTGCAGCTTAATTTGGGGTAGGGCAGGCTGTTATTTCAATGCCTTTGAAGCTGCCAATGCTAAAACTCTGTTTAGTTACTATTTGCAAGCAAAGTAAAAGCAAGTGTTACAGCTATTATGATTGCTTGTAAACAGTAACTAAACAGTCAGCAGTGTCAGCAGCTTCAAAGGCATTAAATTATGAAGCAAAAGAGTGGGGCCACAGTGGCACTACACACACTTTCCTTCAGATGCCCTTGATTGACAGACCCATGCTGAGAGTGTCTCTGCATGAGGCATTCATGGCCAGTGGAAGAAAATAGTGTGCCAGGAAGGGAAGGGAAGGGAAGAAGTCACTGCACTGTACCGAATGGAGAGAATGCAGAGAGATGTAAAAGTCCACTCTGTGGAAGGAGACAGAGTGTGCTGTGTTCTCAAACATGTTCAAACCACACAATGAAGCTATCCACACCTGTAGGTGATTTCAGAGTATTGTCTTTGTCTCCAATGTGGGGGGGAAGGGGAGTTACTGAAAATTCGGTGAGTCAAATGTACAAACACAGTAATAACTCTATCTCTCTCAACCCCTTTAAAATAAATTATCAGGAATGCAGAGATTATGTTTTTCCTTTTATAATACATTTGCTTTTATTCCAATTTAGTTTCTCGCATTTCCAAGGCTCTCAATATATGTTGCACTTCACAGTTCAAAATAAAGCTTTCAGCATATGTTAAGCTTTTAGCAGATGTTAACATTTCAGGAATCTGTTTTGTTCCCTTCAACAGAATCTGAAAGCTAGAATAATAAAAATAAAACTATAGTGAAATATATTTAATATCTCATATTATCATATATATATATATATATATATATAAATTAACAATTGAATTAGAGCTATAAAGAACAAATTCCAAAAACACCATTTTGGGACCACAACTGCTATAACACACCTTTTGTATAAGTTATCTCAAAAAATGTTCATGCACTTCTGTTAAGATTGTATGAATTCTTAGAAAGCCTATTTGGACAATGAGACAAAGAAGTGTGTGTGTGTGTGTGTATATATATATATATATATATATATATATATATATATATATATATAATGGTAGCACGGTAGTGCTACCATAGTTAGGGTTAAGTAGCACTTTTAAGGTTAAAGGGTCAAATTTTGCACCTTAATAACTTTGCCACTGTTAAACAGATTTATCTGAAATTTGTATACATGATTGGGCATGGTAGATCTTGGTATCTGCCAAGTTTCGTACCAGTCGGATATACGGCTGTGGAGTTATTAAGTGACAACTAATTGCGCAATTATGCTTTTTTGAGATTTCTTTGCTCTCGCCTACAGGACGCATAGTTTGTGCGACCGGTCCAAAAACTTCAGGGAACATGCGGCTGTGGTCCTCAATGTGCCTTTTGAAGATTTCGTGAAACAATATTAAACAGTTCAAAAGTTATTCTAAAAACAAATTCCCATTATAAGTCAATGGGAAAAGTTAACAAAACGTTCAACAGTGTCGCAAATGCACTTTTTAGTGTTACAAATGGCCCTAGTAGTGTCGCAAATCTGCAATTTTGTTTTCAGTTGATGATCAGAAAAATGCTTGCCATTTAAGTTTGGGACCCTCTAGCAACACAATTCTTTTTGTGTTTACCTAGTCGGACCCCAAGGATGCTAGGCATATCTTTATTTTGAGGTTAAACACCCTAGAAATATGTTTTTCCAATTTCTGGAAAAAGTGGTGTCACAAAGTAGTGTCGCACTCATGAAAGTGTTGCAAATTTTTATGAAATCTATCATAAATCACGACACTACTTTTCCAGGCTATGGCAAAATGACAGCAATTCTTCGCCATCCTGCTGCAAAAGAACGGTTTGGTCTTTTGGGCTGAAAGTTGGAGAGTACGCAGTCGACATCTCACAGATATGCCTTTCAGTATTTTTGTGATAAAATATTACAGGGTGACAAAGTTATAGCACTCCAAATTTGACACCTTTTCCCATAGGATAACATTACGGCGTCCACCGCATTACAGGAATCCTTTGCCGCCCTGCTGCAAAATAACGGTTTGGTCTTTTGGGCTGAAACTTGGAGGGAAGAAAGCCAACACCCCACTGATGTGCCTTTTGTTGGTTTGGTGAAAAAATATTATAGGGTGGCACAGTGACAGCACTCCAAACTTAATGCTTTTTCCCATTGGATAACATTACGGCATCCGTGCCTTTCGGGGCCTATATCTCGGAAACGGTGTGAGATATGAACTTTTTGTCACAAAAATGCTTAGCTCCCTAAATCAAGGCTAAGTACAAAACTAGCCAGGAAAGTCATAATTCATATGAAATTTACATTTTTTTTCTACGTCTTACGGTTTCTGAGAAATAAGCAATTTAATATTCCAAGTAATCATTTTCTTCTCTGAGGCCCAATGCTATGTATACATTCTTTGTTTTCACTGTGTTTTCCAATGCATTTTTGGGGGAAAAGAAGGGTGTGCCCTTTCATTACTGTGCCAGTTAATGTTTCTAGTTGCGTTTCCGTTACCGTTTGCGGCACCGTTACCGTCTACGCCACCTTGTGAGTTACTTTTTGCATTTTCATTTGTGCTTGTATTTGCATTTGCATTTCTGTGTCATTTGGTGTTATTGTTGCTGTTACCAATACCAGTTTCATTTGCAATTGCGGTACCGTGCACATATGTTATGGTTTGCATTTCCGTATGTGCTTGCATTTCTGTTTCGTTTCTGTTTCCTTTGGCATTATTTTTCCTGTTACTGTTACCATTTGCATTTACAATTGTGGTACCATGACCATGCACATAATGGTTTGCATTTCTGTACTCGCTTGCATTTGCATTTCTCTTTCCTTTGGCGTTATTGTTGCTATTACCATTACCATTTGTGTTAACAATTGCAGTTCCATGACCATGCATGTTACAGTTCGCATTTCCTTACGCGTTTCCATCCTGTTTCCATTTTTGTTTCCTTTGGCATTATTCTTCATGTTAACTTTACCATTTACATTTACTATTGTGCTACCATGGCTGTGCGCGTTACTGTTTGCGCTTACATGTGCGCTTGCGTTCGCATTTCTGTTTCTGTTCCCTTTCACGTTCTTTTTGCTGTGACATTTAACATTTCCATTTAAAATACTGCAGCCATCACTGTTTGCATTACCAGTTGTGTTTTTGTATGTGCTTCAATGTCCGTTTCTGTCACTGTTCGCTTAGGCGTCACTTTGCGCTTGCATTTCTATTAATGTTTCCTTTACCATTTACATTTCCATTACCATGTGTGCCACTGGTGACACTTCTGTTTGTGTTGCTGTTCCTGTTACTATGTCACAGGACATCACATGGCAGGAGTGCCACATTACATTCACTATTTCTCGTCATCATTCTCAAAAAGAAGGGAAATTAGAGGCAAAAAAATCCATTTAATGCATTAGTTAGGGTTGTTCCACAGCAAAAAAAGTGAGGAAATTTGATGTTAGGGTTGAAATCCCCCCTTGGACACCCCAGCCCATCCCCCCTGGCTGGTATCGGGGTGCGTGTTGGGGTCATCAGTCCTAACTCTCACCCCACTCTCCTATATCTCTGCTTCTTCACACATGTGATGGGGTGAGAGTTAGGGCCATTGATGCCAATGCACACCCCAATGCCAGTCGGGGTGGGCTGGGGGTCCATGTGGGATTTCTAACCCTAACACCAAATTTCTTACTTTTGTCGCTGTGGAACAACCCTAACTAATGCATTAAATGGATTTTTTGGCTCTAATATATAATTATATATATATTTTTGTGACAATCTATTTCATGTGTTCCACCTATATCAAAAGGATTTTTGAAGTTGTGTTTGATACAATTATGTTTTTTATTTACCTTGAAATGTTGATAGGACTCTCATACTTTCTATTTAAGTGTAACAGGTATTAAAACCTAAAGGATATATAAAGGAAGGGAGAGTTCTTTCAGTTGTCCATTTTGATGTTCTCTTGAAGCCTCAAAGTATGTAAACAGGTTCCCTTCAGTGGAAAAAGAACCCCTGTTCCATGTGTTGCCTTATTTTTGATGCATTTTATATAACAGACTTCATTTTACTAAAGGAAAGAGGGTTCAATATTCTTGTGGTGGAATTTAAGTCCTTACTACTGTCACCATTACCATCAGACACCAAGTAGCATTTCCAAAGTATACAAGCTGCTTCTCTGTGCAGCTTTGGAGTGGAGTGGAGCTGAGCAGTGGTTTTCACAATGCGTGCTGCACTGTGATGATGTCACAAGGTGTGACTGTCTTCCGTGGCTCAGTATTTCATCTGAAAGAATCCACTATTTGCCATTATTTGCTCTAGTGGTCCCTCCTGCCATAAAAATTTAATAAAGGGATTAGTAAGAAGGGGGCCATCTCTCCCAGTGTGACAGCAGAGCAACTGCAGATGGGGGGGGGGAGTTTTTAATCTTAACTAGATCTCTAAAGATCGTTTAATTTTATGACATGCTAAAGGTCAGAGATTTAACCTCCCATTATTCAGATGTGACTACTCTATTTTCCTTATTATCTAATGATCTTTATGCTTATTAGGGTATGGTATACTAGATCTATGTCTATGTAAATGGAATAGTGTGATGTAAATAAATATAATTTTATTATTTTATGAAAAGAAATGTGATTATGTGATTATAAAAGGGTGATGGGAGAGATACTAGACTTTAATTCTGGGGCAGCTAACATAATAGTGTTTTCCAAAATTTTGTTGTTTAATGTGTTGAATCTTTAATAAAATATTAGACACATAATTTTAGATTATCTGTAGTAGAACTGTGAGGAAGGGGTGGAGGGGCGTGGGGGAGGGGGGGTTAGCCCTAATAGCGATGTGAATTTATTAGTAATATAATGTATCATACAGATAACTAGAAGAAATACTGTTGAACTATTATTAATTGTAATAAGAACAAGTAGAGAGAAAAGACAAACATTATTTTTATATTATCAATGACTAGTTCAAACTTTCATTAAGTCCATATCTGCTTTTATATGTTTCTAAGGTGTAAATCCACCATGCCTTTCTTTTCAGCATCAGAGTTTCCCAGTTACCTCCACCTTCAGGTTTCTTGACCTTTTCAATTCCCAAAAACTTCAATATTGAAATCTGATGCTGGCATGCCACAAAGCGTTGTACTACTGTTGACTTCAAATCTTGACATCTAATTTTGGTTTTATGTTCAGTAATCCTTGTTTTAAAGGTCTGGAAGTCTGACCTATATAGTATTTGTGACATGGACAAATGATACAATAAATTACATGGTCAGAGCTGCACGTTATGAAGTCTCTGATCTCAAAAGTTTTTGGCTGACGTACTTTTGATGTATTTTGCTTTTATACAATTATTGCAATGTGTTCAATTTCCACAGTTATAAAATCCTTTTAAATCTTTATTTAGCTAAGTTTTCAGTGGGGGATCTGGCTTCCAATGCTGTGTTTTTACTAGGTAATTTCTCACATTTTTAGTTTTTCTTGCTGTGATCCTTGTTTGTTGTGAAAATGTAGTCTGACCAAGTTCTGTACTTTGCAATATATTCCAGTTTTCCAATAATACTTTTTTTATTGATGGAAACAATTCTGAATAGATACTATTCATGTTGATTCTGTTTCTTGTTTCAGTTTTTTTTTTTGTTCTCTAATAGAGATTCTCTGGTTTGAATATCAGTTTTGTTTTTTGCTTGATCTAGAACTCCTTGTCTATAACCTTTCTCTTGAAACTGTTGTCTGAGATCATTCAGGTTCTGGTCACAAGATTCTTTATCACTACTGTTTCTTTTTACTCTTAACATTTGTCCATAAGGAATACTCCGTTTTAAAGAAGGTGGATGAAAACGTTTTGCATGTAACAATGTGTTTTTCTCCATGGGCTTCCTATATAGATCAGTTTCCAATTTATTATTTATGATGGAGATTGTGATATCCAAATAGGCTTATTTTCTTTATTGTATTCCATTGTAAATTCCAAATATGATGTACTTATATTAATATATTCATGAAATTCTTTTAATCTTACGTCTTTGTCATTCCAGAATATTATAAGATCATCTATAAATCTTTTGTACAAAAGTATAGACATACCAACTCCGTTGCCTTCATTGGAAATGTATTTGTTCTCAAATTCTCTCATCAGAATATTAGCATATGAGGGTGCTAAAGTAGCACCCATTGCTGTTCCTTGTAGTTGTAGAAAACTCTGATCCTCAAACTTGAAATAATTGTTTTTAAGTACTATTTCGTTTAATGTCAGAATGAAAGTTTTATCAGGTTGACTTCTTTCTTTTATCCAGCATATTGCTTAAAGTTTGTAAACCCTCTTCATGGGGTATACTTGTGTATAAGTTCTTAACATCACAAGTTACTATTAAGCAACTGTTGAGATCCATTCTTCCTTATTGATTTCTTCTAATAATTGTATACAATGTTTTGTATCCTTAATGTATGAATTAATGTTTTGGACTAAATCTTCAATGTAAAAATCTACATACAGTGATATTGTTTCTGTGATGGAATTTATGCCAGAAATAATAGGTCTCCCAGGTGGCTTCTCTAAATTCGTATGCACCTTTGGTAGGCAATAGAATAAAGGAGTTCTTGGATGTGTATTTATAAGTTCTGTTTGTAGCCATTCCTCTATCTGCCTTTTGCACACTGACTCTTGAACTACTTCTGATATCTATGTATGCAGTCTATCTAATGGAATGTTAGATTTTTTTATAAATATTACTGTCATTTAACTGTCACAAACATTCCTCCCTGTAATCTGTATAGTTCATAAACACAATTCCACCACCCTTGTCCAGTGGTTTTATTATACTAGATGGATCATTTTCTAAATTTTGTAATGCCTCTCTTTCTTTTCTTGTAATGTTAAATTTTGGTCTTGTATTCTTACTCTGTTGTGTTATGTTCTCAATCTCTCTATTTACTTTCTCTATATATGCTTGTATGTTATTCAGTACATTAAAGTTTGAATCATATTTGGATTTTATTCTTAAAGCCTGTTTTAATGAGGCTTTCGTTTTTTTTTTCTCTCTACTGTATCTGGTGTAGCATTTTCTGGTAGAGAGAAAAAATGTTTTAATGTTATTTTTCTATAAAACCTTTCTAAATCCAATTTTAATTCAAATGGATTGAATTTTTGTGTGATGCAGAATGACAGACCCTTATCAAGTATATTATGTTCTGTTTCCGTTAAAGTTCTCTCTGATAAATTAAACATAGTTACACATTGGCTGCTTTGGATCTGGTGTCGTGTGTTCCGCCCTGTCTCCTTTTCCTCCTATGTCTTGTTCTTTGTCTTTTTCTATTTTTTTTTTGAGCTGTGTCACATGAAGTTCCTGCGATTTCCTCCCTTTTTAAAAAAGGTCTTCCCAAGTGGGAGTCATCTTTTCTTTCAGAATAATAATATTCTTGATGTTGGTATTCCCTGTATGTTTGGGATCTATATTGTTCTCTATATGGATATTGCCCTCTATAATTGTGTCTGTTTCTTGAATTTCTCCTGTTTCTCCTTGGATATCTGAACCTTTGTGGTTTTCCTGTATAGTATTCATTTGAATCTAAGCTGTCTAAATCTGATGTTGGTAATGATGTATCTGTATCATCTATATTATAGTATGTAGTCTGTAATTCAGACTTTTTCCACTTGTATGCATGTCCATCACAATAATCTAATATATCTCTTTTGAATTTTGATAGTTTAATGTTTTTAATATGATTGTCATATTCTTTTAATTATTTTTCAATTCCCTCCAGTAAATGTTTCATCTTTTCTCTTTCTAAAGTTTCTTTCAGGGTGTTTTTCATCTTTTCTATTTCTGATAACACATTTCCTTGTTCTGTGGTCATACCTTCTATCAGAAGTAACATAAAATCCAAGGAACATTTACTTCAGATACCATCCCACTTGTCCATAAATCCTTCTGGTGAAAATCCTAAATTATGTTCTACTAGGACTCTAAGTCCTCTTGGAATTCCTTTTTGTTTAATATATTCCAATAAAGTTACTGCATGCCATTCTAGCCTTATTTCTTTTTCTTTCAAAGATTCAAGTTTATTTATTGAAGTTCTGGGTAAATATGTAGTGGAACCTGTGCATCTGCTTTTAACAAGATTCATGATCCTGGTCATTTCCTCACTGTTAACACTGTGTGGTGTAGATCTGACCTCTGTTAAAGCTCCCAATTCTGTGAAATTTGCCATATTTATTATTGTTGAATATAAGGTTGGACTGCTTCTTGAAAAAAACTTTTCCACTGATGAAAAGTGAATCAAAAATTCCAGACATTCCAGAGTAGCGATGGGCTGAGTTGAAAAATTCACTTCATGGATTATTTTGTGAATTTTGCAGAACTCACAAAATTAATCTGCAATACAAAGTCACACTTCACCTGAAAGGTAGAACTTGCAAAAGCTGAAAATGGCAACTTCACCTAACTTCACCTAGAAGTAAAGGTCTTAAGGTGAAGTTAGCAAGGAGTCATGGTATAGGAGGTCACATGGGCTCTTTTTCATTGCAGAGGCTGACTGCATTGCAATGTATGAAGGAGAAGATTAATTTTGTGAATTCCATAAAATTTATGAAATGCCAGTTACGTTCTCAGAGTTGTGTTCACAAAAACATTTTAAAACCCCACAAATTGCAGAGCTTGTTGTCCAAAATCACTCTATTATGTGTATGCTGTGCCTTGGGCTTGTGAACCATTGACCATTTACTAGTTTCTGGTCATTTTCCTACTTTAATTAGTACATTCAGTTTCTCTATTGCAGGCAGTGCTATAGTGTTCTTTGGGGAGGGGTGCTGTAGTTCCAGTCCAGAAGCAGAAAAAGGTAGGCTTGCCTTATAAGCAGGGCCACTGGAAAATTGCACCTGTCATTTTTTTGCGGATTCCCCAATTTTCACCATTCTCCAGAAAAACTGACATATTCCTCAATTTCTTACAATTTTTCAGTTTTTACATTGAACTGTGTAAAAAGTATTAACATTTTTAATAAAATACTCTAGAATATATTGACAATTTTGCATGCAGACTTGGGTTTGGCAAAAACAATGCAGTGCAAGGTAGGGCAAAGGTTTTATGTGACACTACTTTCTTTTAAATCCTTGTCTTGTTTGGTTTCAAAATCCACTTATCAAGCATAAGTACAGTTAAAGACTTAACATTTGTTTTGTGTTGAAGCAGTCTATCAGAAACGTTTTATTGCCACAGAGACTGAAACAAAAGATGGGAGAAAAAGTGCAAATTATTCCATTCACTTTAATGGGGTGCTAACTATGAAGCCGTTTTGTAAATGGTAGGGCAAGTTTTTCCTTGTGAGCACACTTTCATTCAGACTAGTATTGATGCAAACAGCTGAGGATTTTTGGATAGCCCTAATGATTTTAAACTTGAATAAGGTAGTTGCTAACAGTGTCTATGGCATGGATGAGACTAGGGAACTCCACACCATGGGATTCAATGACTGGTTAAAAAACTGGTGCAGAGCTCAGGGATTTTGCTTCATTGGGGAGTGGGGCTCCACCTGGAGGGATGTAAGCCTATACTGGCACAATAGTCTGCATCTGTCCAGGAGGGGAACCAGGATCCTAGGTGATAGGTTTAAATGCTTCATTGGCAAGCATTTAAACTAGCAAAGGTGGGAGGCACTGAAAAGGAGAAGAGAAATCCTAGACCCCCCAAAAATCAGGGTAGTTAGTGGGTAAAAACCAAGATAGAGCAGTCAATAGGGAGAAGAACTGGGTAAATGGAGAAAAAGACAAACGCAGTAAGGACAGGGATGGAGCAAAAAGAAATACAACCATAAAAAAATGGAGGGTAATGAGTACCAATGCCCATAGTCTAGGTAAAAAGCTCACCAAAATGGTGGTCTTGATGGAAGAGGGATGCCTGGATATCATTGCAGTCACAGAAACATGGTACACAAGGACCATGACTGGGATGTCAACGTATCAGGGTATACAATCTACAGGAGGGACAGGGAGGGTAGACGAGGAGGAGGAATAGCTTTCTATGTAAGGGAAATGATCAAAGCAATGGAACTAAAGGGTAAACAGGGAGGAGAGGAGGCACTCTGGGTCACCCTGGAGACTGGAAATGGCACCACAATCTGCACCTGGGTTGTATACAGACCCTTGTCTCAGGGGGAGGATATGAACAAGGAAATAATAGAAGGCATCCATAGGATGGCAGAGAAAGGGGAGATATTGCTGATGGGGGACCTGAATATGCCAGATGTTAATTGGAGCACCTTTGCTGCAGCCACATTCAAGAGAAGGGCCATTCTTGATGCCCTACAGGGGACATGCCTCAGACAGCTAGTTTTGGAACCCACTTGGGAGAGAGCAATCTTAGACCTGGTACTCTCAAATGGGTATCTCAGATTTATAAGTGGGTAGCAATCTGGAAACAAGTTACCACCAAACAGCTTGGTTCACAACAAACTTGGCTGTACAGTCAAGCCACACAAAAGTGAAGGTACTGGACTTCAGGAGGGCTGGTTTTGTCAAAATGGAAGAGTGCCTCAGAAAAGCACTAGCAAACAGGCATGAAGGTGGGGTTGAGCAACAATAGGGAAACATCAAAACTGCCATCACAGAGGCAACAAACATTTGTGTGAAGCAAATAAACAAATCAAAATGAAAGAAAAAAACACTGTGGTTCTCAAAAGAAGTGATGGGGAAGGTTAGGGAGAAAAAGATAGGATTCAGGAAGTATAATGAAACAAAGAAGAAGCAGGACAGAAAGCTGTACCAGTTAAAGCAGAAGGAAGTGGGGAAGGCTGTCAGAATAGCAAAGGCCCAAACTGAGGAAAAGATAGCCAACTTGGTTAAGAAGGGGGATGAAACCTTTTATAGGTACATTAGGAAGCAAAGAAAGACTAAGGCAAGGATACTGAGGCCGAATAAAAAGGAGGGTGGTTGGGCAGCGAGTGACAGTGAAAAAGCAGGGATACTGAGTAAATACTTCTGCTCGGTATTCACAATGGAAGAGCTGGGGTAGATATCTAATCCAGTCAATAGAAGCACTCTGGATTGGGGGGGTGATATTAGTCCTTTCACAGAAGAAAGGGTTCTGAAAGAACTCCTAAAACTGAAGGTGGATGAAGCAATGGGGCCTGATGGGATTCATCCCAGAATTCTAAAAGAACTAAGGGAAGAACTAGTAACACCACTGGCTACCCTTTTTAATAAATCATGGGAGGTTGGTGTGGTACCTGAGGATTGGAGGTGGGCAGATGTGATTCTTCTTCACAAAAGCGGAGCAAGACAGAGACAGGAAACTACAGACCTGTCAGTTTGACCTCAGTGGAAGAGAAATAATGGAATCACTTCTGAAGGAAAGAATTGTTGAGTACCTAGTAGCCAGTGGGGCACAAGACCCAAGGCAGCAGAGATTCATATCAGGAAGGTCATGTCAGGCAAATCTAATTGATTTCTTTGACTGGGTGATGAAAGTAGTAGACCAGGGAGGGGCTGTGGACATGGCCTACCTAGAACTTAGCCAGGCATTTGACACAGTCCCACACAAAAGATTAATAAACAAATTAGCCAGCCTGGGAGTGGGTCCCATGGTGGTAGCCTGGGTAAAACATTGGCTGGACAACAGGACACAGAGGGTAATAGTAAATGGAGTCCACAGTGAAGAAGGGAGGGTAACTAGTGGGGTAACACTGGGTTCAGTACTGGGGACGGTCCTTTTTTCATGTTTTTATAAGTGACATTGCAGAAGGACTGGAAGGAAAAGTATGTCTATTTGCAGATAACACAAAGCTCTGCAACAGGGTTAATATGCAAGGTGGGGTGGAAAGGATGAAAAGGGACTTGGCAAAGTTGGAGGAATGGTCAAATATATGGCAGCTTAGATTCAATGCAAAGAATTGCAAAGTAATGCACCAGGGAAACAAAAACCCAAGGGAAGAGTACACAGTGGGGAAGGGTGAGATACTGACAACAACAAAAATGGAAAGGGACCTAGGGGTAGTCATATCAGATGACCTAAAGGTGGGCCAGCAATGTGAGAAGGCAGTAAAGAGGACTGGGAGATACTGGGATGCATAGGGAGAGGCATCACCAGTAGAAAACAAGAAGTTGTTGTCTCTCTGTACAGACAGTTGGTAAGACCACATCTGGAGTACTGTGTAGAGTTCTAGAGAACCCATCTCCATAAAGACATAGACAGGGTGGAGGCTGTCCAGAGGAGGGCAACCAAAATGGTGTAGGGTCTGCACCAGAAGACATATGAAGAAAGACTAAAGGAGCTTAAGATGTATAGCCTCGAGGAAAGGAGGGAGAGGGGGGACATGATAGAAACTTTCAAATACCTCAAGGGAATCAACAAAGACCAAGAGGGTAGCATCTTTCAGAAAACAAGATGTGCAAGAACAAGGGGGCACAATTTGAAGTTAGAGGGGGGACAGCTCAGAGGTAATGTGAGGAAGTATTTCTTCACAGAGAGGGTTGTAGATGCATGGAACAGCCTTCCTGAGGAGGTTGTAGAGTCAAAAACAGTGGTGGAATTCAAGAATGCATGGGACAGACATAAGGCAATTCTAGTGGGGGGTAGGAGGAAGTAGGCTGTTGGTCAACTAGGATCTGCAGCTTATCCATTAGGCAGGAAACTGGGCAGACTAGATGGGCCAAGCGGTCCTTATCTGCCATCAGATTCTATGTCTCTATGATCTTGCTCTTAGCAATCTACCACCTAGATGCTCACATGCAAAGACTACAATAAAAACAAGCTTATAAAAAAAACATAAAATGCATCTGAACATTTATCTTAAAGTAATCAAATTCACTGCCGCCAGAGTAAGACAAAGGAAAATTACAGGGTACCCTGACTACTGTATGATGCAGTAAAAATATACTGGTATTTTTTTATATTTTTTGGTAACCGGGTAAGGCCCACTAGGCACAAGTGCCTATTTTCAGGGGCAGCCCAGGAGCACTGAGGAGGTTAAGTAACTTGTTCAGAGTCATTATGCAAGTAGAGGTTGTGGGAATCAAACCCAGGTCTGCTAGATGTTCTCAGCTCATTCATAGTTTGTTACTGTAACCTCTAGTCTATACTGCCAGCCCCAATAACCCCCAGATTTAATGTTTAAATATGTGATTTCAAAAACAGTGCACAGTACATACAGTGCAAATTATGGATACTAAACACTTCAACAACATTTTACTAAAACTCATTTACCAGTCTATCTGCTTATTCATTCTTGTACCAAAGTGGGTGAATGGCTGACAGAGCACTGTAAACTTATGTTGATTAGGCTTCATTATTCTACATCCAGAAACAGAAAAAAAATCTTTCTTCTGGATTTATTTAATATTTATTTGCTATGGTTCACTTTATAGGATCTATTTAGCACTTTATAAGGCAGATGCTTTTAAATGTTGGAAGATAGGTAACGCTAATGATAACTTATCAGTTTAGCATTCATTTTAGGAACATAAATTTTTCTTTATGTTTTAAATATATGCAAGTGGCAGTGTATTCATACAACAATTTATACTGACGTGCTGCAGAAAGCATTAAAAGATTTATTGTGAAGCACTCCATGTCTATAGTAGAACTCCCACAATTTCCCACAATTTTTGCAAAAAGCTCTGCAATTTTAGCTAACTTCTGCAATTTTCCAGTGGCCCTGCTTTTAATTGTCTCTAATTGTGTAGTGCTGTTTTTCACTTCGTGGTTTAGTATGTGTTTCCTGTTTTATGTGCATTACTAGTTTAGTTGTGTAGAACAGTGAGGTTTGTTTTACTGAATTGTTTCTGAGTATACTTAATTCAATTATTGTTTCTGTTAATTCAAAGGTAGCTTTATTTCATGTACATTTAGTGTCTTTTGAGTGTCCAAGCCCAGCCCCCAGAAATCCCTGTTATGTACTGTTTTTCTTAAAAACAAAATATACCTGGTGTTGTCTGACAAAGTGTTGTGCAGTCATCATTTTTGTGTGTGTGTCCCTAGTACCAATAGTCCCACTTGAGCATTGTTATGTGTTGAAACCAAGAAAAGAAAAAAAAAAAGTAAGTATATATATATTATTGTAGCACGGTAGTGCTACCATAGTTAGGGTTGAGGAGCCATTTACATGTTAAACCCCAAATTTTGCACCTTAATAACTTTGCAACCGTTTGACAGATTTACCTGAAATTTGGAATACATGATCAAGAACCATCGGCCTTGGGATATGCCAAGTTTTGTACCAGTCATACATACGGCTGCGGAATTATTAAAGCTGCACTGTCAGATTTTTCTAAGAATCTGTAATCTCACTCACCATTCTGAATTTAGGCTCAGTGGTGCTCCAGATTCATCCATCAAGACACAAGCATTTGTTTGTTTTTCTTCCTTGTACTTTTGTAAGAAATCTAGATATAACTTTGCTATTCTGTGCTGTGTTAGACCCCGCCTTTGGTTTGATAAGAACCTGCCCTTTGCTTTGCCTGCACTTCTAACAATGCCTAAAGCAGGTGGGGGAGGTGTGCAGCCACTATCAGTAATTCGATCCTACTTCCTTCCTCCTACAGTCCTTTTATATTTACTTCCCCATTTCTGTCCCATTCTCCTTGTGCATGACAGCTAGTGTCATCCTGACTATAAGCTTCCCCAAAGTCTTGCAATTTCACCTCAGAATGGCTAGAAAATTGGTAATTACAAATGATCTAATGCACAATGAAACCTATTATTTATAGCTTTATTTATCTATCATTTCTGTTGTACTGTAGCCTGCTGCACTTTTCACACATCATATTTATTAGTTATCAGTGTGTCAGTGAGCACCCCATGAGCTTTAGGTGTCTACAAGTGCACTGATGATGAGACACACATTTGTTGTAAATATTGCCTTTGTAACACAGCTTATTTATACTTTTTGTAATGCACTCCTATGTCATGTTCCCTAATGCAGCACTTAATATATTTTGTATGTATGCCATCTGCCTCCTCAGAGTCTTAATTGTTTCTTTGATGTAATAAATCCCACATTTCATCACCCTGATTTAGTGCTTATTAATATTGATACGCAATCACTCTCCTCAATGTCCGGTGTCTCCATCCACACTGTAGTGTTCTGCTCCTTGCTGATGTTTGTAATACAGATGTTTATTATAAATCAATGTTCCCTTTCCACGATGCTGACTTTTACTTCTTTGAGATGACAGTTTCTTTTACATCCGAGGCTGCCAGTTCATGCGCCATATATACCCCCCAAAAAGCACATGCTCAGTGGTCTACTTGACTGAACCACCTGCTATCATGTACAATGTACCCACCACCTTCCATGAAACCCCTTGCCATCACCTTGACACATTGCCCCTATCACCAACACCTCTGTTTGGTGACTGCACTGTGCATGTGTACTGTTGAAGTTCACTATATGGTTAATGGAGTGTACATTCCCACTCACTGACAGTCAGTCATCAGCTTGTGGTGGTATTGAGAAGAGTATGATATACAGCTGCACCTCCTTCAGGTCTGTAGTAAGTGTTGTGAGGTGGTGGAGGGTGGTTGCACTAGATCACCATTAATTTGTTGTGTGGAGAATTTGTATTACTGTATACATTTTTTTGGTGGTGGGGCACAGGAACATGCAGAATTTCCATACCAGTTTGTGAATAACATTACCTAAATTCAACTATCTGTGCAATGTAAAGATGCACTGAATAGTGGTGCCTCACTTATCTCCTTTATTTACAGGCAATGCATTTCAACATGTTCTACCACCTCTGAGACAGCATGGTGAGAATGATATTCAAAAATTTAACTATGTCTGCTGCTTAGTGCATATTCTCATTTTCCTAAGTGTAACCCCCTTATAAATGGGAGTTTACTAGAATGCCTCTAGTGGTCTCTTTAAGAGCTGACAGCTTGTTGACCTAGTCAGTTTACTAAGAAGGGAGGGGACTGTGGGTTCTCTTGCTTGAGTCCCACCTGAGCCGTGTGGTAGGTGCTCTGTTGTTGCCATTGCTACATATGCAAAGCGGGCCCCTTATTGTGCTGTGGTATTTATCTATTATATGTTCCCTGAGTATTAAGGAGTGTAGTTTGTCTAACCTGTTTTCCCTTGCAGCGGGGACTTTGTGCATTTTGCCCCTCCATTTTGGACCCGGACTGTCTATGGGGTCCAATGAGGATCTAGGTGCACTTAAAATGGAGCATTGTGCAGCCAATCAGGGCTGGGACTCTTTTGGGAGCTGGCTGCCAATGGGAGGTATGGCCCATGATCTGGGAACTGAAGTCCAGAAGGTGGCTCCTTTTTTGCACCAATAGAAGGAGGCAGAGGGGGATTGGCAGTGGGAGCCCTTCAATAGCATTGTGTCACACCTGAATGAGGACCCCCTGCTTAATGGCTGAGGGAGCAGAGTCATTGTGGCCATGAGGAGAGAAGGAGCTCTGGGCTCCTGCGCTGTATAGTCTTCACGTGGGATGCGCACATGGAAGGCCAAGAAGTTGGGAGACAGTATCGCCAGAAGGAGCCGCCAAGATCCGCTATGGCATGCAGGCAGAGGAGGCTGTATATGTGACAGCTACCTACCAAACTCACCCTGTAGAGGACTGGAGAATCTGCTTCAATCGTGACCGGTCTGTCAGCAAAGTGAAGCTGCGCTGCATTACCCGTTGTGCAGTGAAAACGCTCTGGAGTTTAAAGCAGCTACCTGTTATGGTACCCCTCTCCTACATATACATGTGTGGAGAAGTGTTTGGATCACAGGCCTGTGTCCTGCAAGTGGTGTGAGAGGAATCCTTCTACAGGAGTCGTGAGTACTAAATCAGGGTAGCTCCCTGTCAGCTGTTCTATTGAGTGCAAATTTGGTCTGACTGCTCCACTGGCCACCTGAACTGAACCTGCTGGCCCTAAGATCTCTTGGGATAGCGCCACATGGGGTATACATAAGCACTGATAGTTGTGGATCAGCTGCTGTTTGAAGCATCTTGACAATGCCTGGTTAATATTTTTTTTGTGGGGTGGGTTGCTTGGGTGGGTGACTGCAAGAAGTTGACAAATTTTATTTATTTCAATTCTAGGATTACAATTACCTTTGAGCCCAGGGCTCTTTTACAAAGGTTCCACGTCAAGACATAGGCATCACATGACAATAGACAAAATTGTTACACAAATAAGGGTAAATAATATCAAATTAATTTCGAACAGACAGGGAGAGGGTAAAGTGGAAAGGAAGAGGACAATGGGGGTGGTAGAAAGAATGGGAGGGGCAAGGGGCAGGTCAGAAAAATGAGAAGAGAAGAGAGGAGAGGTGGGGTGAAGCTGCCAGGAAGGTGGCATTGTCAGGTGCTGTAGAGTGTGTGGGGCAGAGGCCAAACTATGACAAGTGCGTTATGTAAGGAGCTAGATATAGGAACGGGCAAGTAATGACTAAGGTGATAGTTCTAACTCATTTTTCAAAACCTCAAATTAATGCCATAAGTATAAACACAATGTTGTATGTTCTCAGTCAATCGTCAATGGTTTTGCTCACACTGTTATACTATTGATACCCTCTTGCTGAGATGCACAATAGCATCAATTTCAATGTTTGACACACAATTAGACAGTAGTGAGGGGAGAAACTGGCTTAGCATGCAACCGGCCTTTGGTGCGGGTGATGAGAGACAATGGAGGCGAAATCATGTATAAGTGGGAATTGTTATGAGACTGTTGCAACTTTCATCCAACAGGAAGCGAGCAACTATGGCAGGTGGACATTTCCACAGAATTAGCAAAGTGACCAGAAGTGTCAGGGGAGCCTCAAGGGGGTGGGCATTGGTTGGCGTGCTAAGTCTCTTCAGTCATGTAAACCTGCTACACCATTGGTAAGAGGTGAGTGTGGATGGAGGATGCAAATGATGAGATATCATTGATGTTAAGACAGGGAACTATTACAGCTGTGTGGGTACAAACCAGGCAGGGTGAAGTAACACAGAAGAGGGACACATCAAGGAGATCGGGAGGCATTGAGGCAAATATGGCTCAGGAGTGTTGGAAGACAGTAGGTTCAGGAAAATGAAGGAAGAAGCTGGATATTGTGGGCCTACATTCAGATGTGGGCACAACAAACATGGGAAGGACAAGCCTGGGTGTCCAGCATGAAAACAGTTATACACTCCTCGTCACACTGACAGAGGAAGGAAGCAACTGATAGTAACCATTTGAGGAACGATCAGGAGCAAGGAAGAAAGGAGCACCTCGGAGCAGGGTTCCAGGGCACACAATCTGGGAGACATGGGGAACTTCTCTGAAGCTTTTAAATTTCCCAAACAAGAAAGACATTTTTTTTGAGGGGGGCACCTGGAGGAGACACAAGTAAAGTGAGAAAAGGGGTGGCATTGGTCAAGATGGAGGGAAATGAGCTGGGGGCGTGGGGCCAATGCTCCTGTAGGAGATAATAGGTTGCCCCTTCACATCACTGGCAAAAGAAAGGAGACTCCAGGTGGCAGCTCAGTGAGGAGGAAGATCTACAGACAGGACGGTGGGGTGGGGCCTTGCTCTGGCAGTACAAACTGTCATTGTCCACAGTGATCCTGCAGGATATAATGGAACCAAGGAGGTCAGGATAAATGGAGATATGGGTTCGAGCCTGGGGGATGGACATGGTTTGGGCAGGAGGGAGGGTGGGAGACCAGCAGGCTAATGTAGCGGGATGGGTGGACACACAGATAGCGAATGGTAACAGGGATAATGAGGCAGTAAGAGTGATGCTCTTGGGTGACTCCTTGACTGCCCGGGATACCAGAACAGCCACCAGGAGAGCCGGTGGCCACCAGAGGACTCTCAGTGAAGCAGGGAGGCAAAGAACAGTGAGGGGGGAAACCAGGGGTGGCTACTTCATTGAAACAGTGATGTATAACTGTAATCCATGACTCTGAGTGGGCTGACATAAGTGATGACGAGCCATGGGTCACTTAGAGTGAGCAGATGCTTACCTGTATAGGTCCCACTGGCAGATGGGAATGGCATAGCAGTGTTTGTCTGCCATGAATATCCATTTTTCTGTATTTGTTTGTGTAATCATTCTGTGTGTGCTGGTTCCAGTTTTTGCCTTGTGCTATGTACCCTGTGTCACACTTTGTGGTGCGCGTCCACTCCAAGTGCTTTTACTGTCCACTCAAAATAAAAAATAAAAACAGACACTGGTATTTGTTTTTCTCACCATGGTATTCACCTTGGTACAACATAATTATACTTATTTCTGTTCTTCTGCTTTGGGTGAGTGTGTGTGGGGGTGGGGGTTCATTTGGTAGTTCAACAGTCCCATTGTGTATAAATGCATCCCTTGATGGCAGTTGACTGCACTCGTTATGACTCCCACTGAGTCTCAATCAGGGGCTGTTCTCACTAGCTTACCCTTGGTAATGTGCTTCAGTTTGTGTTTGAGTACAGCACCATCACACAGACAATTGGCTCATCAAGCTAAATGTAGGAGTTTGACAGCACTGCAAAGCACCACGAATTGAGCACATAACTGTGTCTTTGGCATCAGATTGGCAGTCACGCTCTCAGACATATCTGTGTTCCTTAGTGGCCTATTTTTTTTGAACTATGAAACACAATTCTGCTGAGAATGAGTACTGGGAAATTTTCCATAGTGGTCGATATATCTATGTTCCACCGTCCCGGTCTCACTGTTAGTTTAGGCGCTGTATGCCACACCTCTCACTGTGCCGTCAATCTGTGTTTATTTAGTAAATGAAGGTGATGCACCAGCCATCGTTGGCACTGTGGAGAAGTCAGGACACAGACCGGAGGAGGCAGAAGGGTGGAATAGCGGGGGGGGGCTAGGGGAAAGGGAACGTTTTTGAGGCAGTGATAAGAGCACGCAGAAAGAGGGAGGCAGCAGGAGAGAGCCCATAAAGGAGTCAGTCATAATTCTGGAGGACTCTATAATAAAGGGGATCATATGGTAGTGGAGAATGGGGGACAGGACAAGCAGCATCTGGGTAGAGTGCATGCCTGATATGACAGCAAATAGGGTAGAGCAGCATATTGATCGTTGTGTACAGAAGGTGGTGGTGAACCACACATCATCGTTCACCGGGAACACGTGCTTTGGAAGTAAGACATTATGCCATGGACAAGTGCATGTACAGACTGAGAAAGTGGGACAGTGGACTTCAGTGAGTGGTTGATTACTATGGTTTACCTTTCAGAAATAAGACATGATTGGAGTGGTGCAGTGCAGTGGCTGTGGAGCAGCAGTCTTCGGGAGATGTTCTGGAGGATGCGGTGTTGTCCCATCTGCAGGCACCTCTCTGGGCTGAGGAGGAGGTTGCTCATCTCCAGGCTGAGTTGGCCAGGATTTGGGACCTCCTCTTCCATCCAGGGACCACCAGTGCCACTGCCGCTGCCCCAGAGGTTGCCAAGAAAGAGGAGCGGTTGGACCACAGTGGGCTCAGGGAGGGTGAGGGTGGTGGAACAGAGCACATCCTACAGTTGTGCCTCTCATAATTCCTATGCCATTCTGGCAAAGTGTGGTTCCTCTATGGAGGCACCTACAGTGAGACCAAGGAGGATGCTGGGAACCTCCAAAAAGGAGACCCACAGGAGGGTGGCAGGGGACCCTGCACGGGAAGGAAACAACTCCTGGTGGGGGACTCCATTGTTAGGAATGTAGAACTGGGCAAGGAAGGGGAGAGGGAGGTAAGGTGCCTGCCTGGCGCCATGGCTTGGAGGGACAGGGAGCGAATCCTCAGGATTGCCGGAGCAGCTGCACAGGAGACGGAGCTGGATGTCATTGTCCACCTAGGGACAAATGACCTAGCTAAGAAAGGGATTAGAGAAGTGCAGGAAGAATTTGTGGAATTGGGGAGGGGCCTTAGTCAAGTAGCACACGGTAACCTTTTCGTAGGTGCTACCCATCTATGGCATAGGAGAGGCTAGGGTGTTCCGTACCATGGGATTCAATCAGTGGTTGAAAAACTGGTGTGGAGCTCAGGGATTTGGCTTCATTGGGGACTGGGGGTCCACCTGGAGTGATGCAAGCCTATACTGGCATGATGGACTGCATCTGTCCAGGAGGGGAACCAGGATCCTAGGTGATAGGTTTAAATGCTTCATTGGCAAGCTTTTAAACTAGCCAAGGGGGGAGGCACTGGAAAGGAGCAGGAAAATCCTAGCCCCCCAAACAATCATGGTAGTAAGTGTGGCAAACACCAACATGGAAGTGTCGATAGGGAGAAGGGCAGGGTAAATGGAGAAAGTGACAAAGGCAAGAAGGACAGGGATGGGGCAAAGGGGAAGGCCATCAGGAAATGGAGGGTAATGAGTACCAATGCCCATAGTCTGGGCAACAAGCCCCTGAGCTCGTGGCCTTAATGGAAGAGGGATGCCTGGATATTGTAGCAGTCACAGAAACATGGTACACAGAGAACCATGACTGGGATGTTAACATACCAGGGTACATAACTTACAGGAGAGACAGGCAGGGGATAAGAGGGGGAGAAGAAGCTCTCTACATAAAGGAAGGGATAAAAGCAACTGAACAAAAGAGTAAACAGGGAGGAGAGGAGGCACTGTGGGTCACCTTGGAGACTGGAAAGGGCACCACAATCCGCACAGGGGTTGTGTACAGACCCCCATGTCAGGGGGAAGGAATGGACAAGGATATGATGGAAGGCATTCTTAGAATGGCAGAGAAAGGGGAGATATTGTTGATGGGAGACCTGAATATGTCAGATGTTAACTGGAGCACATTTGCTGCAGCCACATCCAAGAGCAGGGCCATTCTTGATGCCCTACAGGTGGCAGGCATTAGACATCTAGTTTCGGAACCCACTTGTGAGGGAGCAATCTTAGACCTCGTACTCTCAAATGGTGGCAGTGAGAGGATCTCAGATCTAGAAGTGGGTTGCCATCTGGGGACAAGTGACCATCAAACAGTGTGGTTCACGTTAAACTCAGCTACGAGTCAAGCCATACAAAAGTGAGGGTACTGGACTTTGGAGGGCTGACTTTGGCAAGATGGGAGAGTGTCTCAGAAAAGCACTAGCAAACAGGCTAGAAGGAGGTGTGGAGCAACAATGGGGAATTATCAAACTGCCATCACAGAGGCAACAAGCCTTTGTGTGAAGCAAATAAACAAATTAAAATGAAAGAAAAGCCACTATGGTTCTCAAGAGAGGTGTCTGTGAAAGTCAGGAAGAAAAGATAGCATTCCGGAAGTATAAGAAAACACAGAAGGAGCAGGACAGAGAGCTGTACCAGTTAAGGCAGAAAAGAAGCAGGGAGGAAGTCAGAATAGCAAAGGCCCAAACTGAGGAAAAGATAGCCAACTCAGTTAAGAAGGGGATAAACCTTTATAGGTACATCAGCGAGCGAGAAAGACAAAGGGAGGATAGTGAGGCTGAATAGAATGAACGGTGGTGGGCAGAGGGGACAGTGAAAAAGCAGGGATACTGAACGAATATTTCTGCTCAGTATTCACAAAAGAGGAGGGGAAGTGCTCTAATCCAATTAACAGAAGCACTCTTGATAGGGGGTCGATCCCAGTCCTTTCACAGAAGAAAGGGTTCTGCAAGAACTCCTAAAACTGAAGGTGGACAAAGCAATGGGTCCTGATGGAATTTCATCCCAGAATTTAAAAGAATTATGAAGGAACTAGTGAAACCACTGGCTACTCTTTTAATAAATCATGGGAGGATGGTGGTACCCGAGGACTGGAGGAAGGGGATGTAATTCCTTCACAAAAGTGGGACCAAGACAGAGGCAGGAAACTACAGACCTGTCAGTCTGACCTCTGTGGTAGGGAAAGTGATGGAGTCACTTTGAAGGAAAGAATAATTGAGTACCTAGAGGTCAGTGGGCACAGGATCCAAGGCAGCATGGGTTCACAGTGGGAAGGTCATGTCAGCCAGATCTAATAGATTTCTTTGACTGAGTGACCAAAGTAGTAGACCATGGAGGTGCTGTGACATGGCCTACCTAGACTTTGCTAAGGCATTTGACACAGTCCCACACAAGATTATTAGTCAAATTAACCAGCCTGGAGTGGGTCCAGGGTGTTAGCCCTGGCAAAACATTGGCTGGACAACAGGACACAGAAGGTAATTGTAAATGGAGTCCACTTGAAGAAAGGGCGGGTTACCAGTGGGGTACCGCAGGTTCAGTATTGGGTCCAGTCCTTTCAATGTCTTCATCAGTGACACTGCAGAGGGACAGGAAGGAAAAGTATGCTCTTTGCAGATGACAAAAGATCTGCAACAGGGTTGATACACAAGGAGACGGGAAAGGATGAAAGGGACTTGGCAAGGTTGGAGAATGGTCTGTATGGCGCTAGGATTCAATGCAAAAGTGCAAAATAATGCACCTGGGAAAACGAACCCAGGGAAGAATACACAATGGGTGGGGAGTAAGTAACAACAAAACAGGAAAGGGACCTGGGGGTAATCATATCAGATGACCTAAAGGTTAGCAAGCAATGTGAGAAGGCAGTAGGGAGGGCCGGGGTATACTGGGATGTATAGGGAGAGGCATCAGCAGCAGAAAACAGGAAGTTGTTATCCTCTGTACAGACAGTTGGTGAGACCCCATCTGGAATACTGTGTCCAGTTCTGGAGACCCATTCCGCAAGGACATAGACAGGATAAAGGCAGTCCAGAGGAGGGCAACCAACAGCATGGTGCTGGTCGCAAGAGAAGCCAGATGAGGAGAGACTAAAGGAGCTTAATATGTATACCCTTGAGGAAAGAAGGAAGGGGGACATGATAGAAACTTTCAAGCACCTCAAGGAATCAACAAAGTCCAAGAGGGTAGCATCTTTCAGAAAAAGAGACTTGCAAGAACAAGGGGACACGATTTAAAGATAGAAGAGTGGGCGTGTCTAGGCAATGTGAGGAAGTATTATTTCAGAGAGGGTAGTGGATGCATGGAACAGCCTTCCTGAGGAAGTTGTGGGGTCTAAAACTGTGGGAGAATTCAAGAATGCATGGGACAGTGTGAAGTGTGGGATAACCAGGAGGACGCTTGCTCAAACTTTGTTGAAGGTTTCGAAGAAAATTTATTAACAAAGTTAAAATGGACACATGAACTGATCAGCAGAGCAAATAAAAGCAAAATGTATTACATAAAAATTAACAACACTAGAATAGCTAGTGCAGTTCTTTCTTGGAGGTCAGCATACATCTGAACCCCACAGACCATCTGTTTTTTTTTAAAGCTAGGCTCACTGAATATATACAGGCTGAAGGACATGTGACCATCAATCCTCCCTGTACTTTTTAACAGACATTTTACTTTTAACATTTGTTTATAATTCTTTTATACAGCATTATGTCTTCACATACATAAAATAATCTTTACATCCTTGCTATTTCATTTTAAGGATCCTGGATAATAATAATTTCTTTTAGTTAAGTAGTAAGCACCTCCCAAATGACCCTATAAACATCCTTAGAGAATGGCTGGCTCAGCTCCTGAAAGGGCTGCAGGCAAGACAGGTCATAACCTAGCGGTAAGGCTGAAATATGTTGTTTTTTATTTCGTATGACTTAACCACCCAAAGTTTAATATTACCACAGAAGATCAATCGAGAATGCTCTATAATCCCAGCACACCTCTTTTATAGGCGTGCCCAATTAGTTTTAATGTTATCGAGAGAAAATGTTCTTCCACTAGTCGAGTTGTACTTTGAGGTGAGAATGCAAGCGACGCCGCAGTCGTGAACAAATTAATACTACAATAACATCCAGTTTCTAAAAGAAAATAAATAGTTGGTAGGGTTTCTGAAAAGAATTTAATCTAGAAAACGAGATGCATGTACCTTATACCCATTTGGCGCAAACATAGAGGCAGGACAAGCCCAGGTAGCTTCTTTGTAAAATCGAGCACTTCTAGCTTGAGAAGGACTTGAGCAGGATATTTATTTTGCAGTGCAGTGTTTTGCTAGCGAACACCTGTTGTACCGGTTGGCCCGAATGGACACCCACACAACTCGGGTCTCGGACAAGTCCCGACTCCGTAGCCGGTTTCACAGACTAAACCAGAATTCCCTTGTTTCTTCTTTCCTTTGTTTTTTAATTCAAACTGTGTTCTGGCTTTCATTTGAATATCCTCGGGGGGGGGAGGCAAACCAAAACATACCGGAAAACAGCAACGAAACGAAAAGGGATGGAAATATTATTCATATAGGTGGCCAGCCTGAGAATATTATTACAAATTTGGTAGATTGAAATAAAGTTGGGTTGAGGAAAGAGTGTTTTGCAACAGACTGATACCATTAAGCAGAATATACCAGAAGGAATCCACAGCAAGGAAAAAAAGATTAAAAAAAAAAAATTTCATTGTGAGATTCTGTTTGTTTTTGTTTTAAGGTTTATCCTTGTACAGACAGACATAAGGCAATTCTTGTGGGGGCAGGAAGATATAGGCTGTTGGTTAACTAGGATCTCGGCCTATCCTGTAGGTAAGGAAATGGGCGAACTAGATGGGCCTAGCGGTCCTATCTCCCGTCCAAAGTCTATGTTTCTATGTTTCTATGTTTCTTTCATAGGTTCTTAAAACTTAGTGTGGGTAATTCTGCTTTCTCTGTACCAGCTAGCATCACTGATGATGGTTTTTGGAATGGATGCTACACCCTGCACCACGCTGGTGACCAGTGTTTTTAGAGACAAGCCCTGGCTCTCGTGGCTAGGCAGGGGTAGGAAAGGATATAGTGTCTGCAGGACTGCTCACCTTTCTAGGGTGAGGGTTGAGTAGCTTGCTGATGCTTTTTGAGGCACATGGCATTTGCTGGGTGCTAAGCTCCAAGCAGCATGTGAATATGTGGATCGCACCAATAGAAGCCTTATGCATGGCAGGAATCATGCCCATGGAGTGCAGAGCTCTCCCGCATTAGCACTTGGCCATAATTGAAAACAAGGTAAAAACTGTTGTTAATGGTGGGACCAGTAAAGACACCTCCCCTAGTGCTGGGTCTTCAAGCCCTGCCATGATCCTCTCCCAGCAGCTTTCTGTTTTCACCTCTGGTTTGCAGACTGGGTCACCAGTAAGGGCTGTCGGCCACCTGCCCTGGTGTGCTTACATCCGGGGGTCTGCTGTCCAGGAATAGTGGACAGTTCACCTTATCCATGTATAAGAGCTGGAGATATTAGGTGTGGTGATCATGCTGGTTGTGAGCACTACTAGAGATAGTCTGGTGGTCCAGTTTACGCGATACAATTAATGTAAAAAGAAAATTTCTGCTTTCCTCATTATTTGACAATCTTTTAAAGTGTGCATTGTGATGACTCCTTCAGTGTCCCACTTATGGATCACTTCATGATTGCATAGTTATGGCTGCTTTGGATGCCATCAACATTTGTGCTCCTATTTAAAATGTTCACAACTCATTCATTACATAATATTTTTAATGAGCAGTCACGTACTCCATGATGGATAATAATTGTCTTTCTCCTTTCTTGTGGAAATGGATCACCTTGTTTTGACCCCAGCTGTGCTGACTTTGGCTGCAAGTTATCAGACATTTTCTCATTGCTGAGGAGATGATAATAATCGATCACAAAGGCATTCAGCATACCGTCAGTACATCTTGTGGCACCTTGGGCAACGTGTGTGCCTGTCCCGTCCAGCTACTGCATGTGGCATATCCGTGACGCTCTACCCAGACCCTTCTATATAGTCAACTGGTTTCGTCCTGATCAGCTAGTTTGACAAATGACTTTTTTGTCACCCATTACTTTAACTGATTTTTGTTAATTTGTACCCTTGATTCACCACTTTATGAACATGTATTTCACACACTTTTCTATTAAACTTTTAATATACGTGCTGTACATGTTTATTTTTCTTTAACTCTGCTTCCTGTTCCATTGTATGTATGTTTGCACAGCAACATGTTGATTGTTGCATTCACTGATGCCTAGCTGCATCACTAGCTAACGAGAAACTTCGATCACGGACAATTTCATGAGGGTCTCCATGGGCATGTAGTATTGGCATTATAAGTCATGTCTGGTAGTGACAAACAATGACAGAATCACAGTTGACCTGGTATTAGGAAACGTGGTATCCAGCACTTGCAACATTGTATGGTTCAGCATTGGGACACAGAATACAATCTCATTAGGTCGAAATGGTTTGATTGCAACAATGTTAACTTTGTTGAACTGTGTCATGGTTTCACCAGAGACCATGAGAGTCCAGTGTCAGTATGGGAGTGGAATAGCAGTGCAGTGGCTAAATGAAGCCTTCATGGATTCAGAAGAGTGATACCTCAGAGTGCTATCCACAGTAAATAGAAGTAGTGAGCAACTGTTGTTCTCAAGACATGTTTCAGCACAGGGTGTGGTAACAAGGTGAGGGCTCAGGAATGTAAGAACACCCAAAGGATGGAACAAGGATGGGGTACTGAGAATGTCGGACTGGAAACTGGCATGCATTACAGAGAGCAAAGGCACAGACACAGTAAGATACTAGCTGTACATGCTGTCAGCAATCAGATTAGGCCATATGGTTCATCCTGAGTGCTTGATGGCACTAGATACTGCCTCCGGTTTTCCCTCCTCATCTGCACCACTGCAGCTTCACTTAGTGTCCCCTGCTGGCCACCAACTCACTCAGCAGACACCCCTCAAGGCTTCCCATATTCATTCATTTGAGATACGTGATGTCCTATATCATATCCCACCTGTACATTTGAGAGACGCGGCGTCCTATCATATCCCACCTGCGCCTTTTCTCTCTTCAGAGGTAGCGGTGATCTCCCATCTCGCCCCTAGAATCTGCACTCAGCCACACTACTATCCTGGTCACTCTACTCTGCCCTCCTACGGTGCAGTGGGGATGCCAAACCTGCACGCATTATTCGAGGAGTTCTCTACCCAGGCAATTGCACAGTGTTGTGGAGCACCTCCGACTCCTTGAGGCCATCACCCTGGATGTCCACTACAGCATTTTATTTCACTTAACCGCAGCCAATCCAGACTGATATGTTGATTACAATCGCTTTAGGAAGAGGACAGGAATTTTCAGTTTCATCATGCAATGGCTGACATGCAATACTAGAGGTCTGACAATGTTTTATGTTATTTTATTTAAACCGCGGTTTGGAAAACCTTTGAATATAGGCTCTTTTACAAAAGGTACCTTGTACAGTAAGATAAACGAAATACACAGTATAACAGTACAACACAGTGTAACAGTAACTTAAGACATCGATACAAATGAACTTGGCAATAGTGGGATTGATGCAAACTATACCAGAGTTATGTTGTCCTTAGTAGCTTAGTAAAAAGCTTTGTCATAAGTATTGAGCCGGCTTTGACTAGTGGCAATTACAGCTTCTCCGTGTTAATAAGGTGGTTATGTAGGAAGTTTTGAAGCACGATATAGTTGGAGCTTGGAGATGGAGGGGCAGTGTGTTGAACCTGTATGGGGCCTAAAGTTGAAGACTCTTTTGGCCATGAGAGGTCCTAGCTTTAGGATAACAAGAGAGGTTTTCCCAGCGGTCCGGAGTATGAAGTAGTGGGACAGAGCGGCATATGGTGGTGGTCAATCCTGGCGAGGGATAGCCCAAGAGGGTCTTTGTAGGGTACAGGTCAGATATTTGAGGTGCTTTCGTCAAGATCTGGTACCGGCGCTTTTAGCTGATACAGTGAACAGTGTGTGGCGCCTGATTGCCCCAAAGTAATTAATACAGGCCTTGGCTATTTAGAGTAGTGCGAATTTTGTGGAGTGCGGTCTGATCCTTGGCTGTAACACGGCAGTCCATAGTCCACTAGGGGACAGGACTAGAGGAGGTGACTGTGAGGTCGAAGATCCTCTGGGAGGAGTAGCAGTGTTTGTCCGATGTAAGATGCCCAATCGGATATTAGTGGCGGTGGCTAGGCAGCGATGTGTCACATGGAAGGAGAGAGAGGGGTCAAAATGGATCCCTAGGTATTTATAGGACAAACTTGTTTGGTGGGAAAGAGGACCCAGAGTGAATAGAGGAGTTTGAAGTTGCAGGACTTGTTTTGAGGATGAGTGAAGAACATGTTTTTTGTTTTTTTAAGATTTATCACCAATCTATGTTCCTTGAACCAGCCCTCGGCTTCAGCGAAGGACTTCTGCAGCGAGTCCTGGAGGGCAATAGGGTTACGACTTGAGGCAAAGATGACTGCATCATCAGCATACAATAGAATGTTCCCCGAGCAAGAGCGTGGAAGGGTGTTAAGGTAGAGAGAGAATAGTAAGGGGCCCAGAATGGAGCCCTGGGGAACCCCAGAAAAGATGGGACAGATGTCTGAGTAGGTCCCATTACTTTTTACATGCTGTGAGCGGTCAGACAGATAACTGGTGCACCAGAAGATAGGCCCAGCAGCAAAACCAGAGAGAGACTAAGGGCATCAAGAAGGAGGGATGGGAGACAGTGTCTTGAGCTTTAGAGAGGTCATTGAAGGCCCGCACAGCCAGAGAACCAGTGTCTAAGGCAGAGTGGAGAAAGTTGGAGAACTCTAGGAGGAACATGTTGGTACTGTGTGGCCTTTCGGGAAGCCATGCTGCTCAGGACATAGTACATTGTAGGTGGAGGTAGTCAGAGAGTTTGAGGCCTACCACTTTTTGCAAGGCCTTGGTGAGAGGAGAGAGAATGGAGATTGGCCGATAGTTTCCAGCCACAGTCCTATCACCACCTTTAAAAATAGGGGTGACAGTGGCAACTTTCCAGGCAGTTGGAACCTTCCCCAGGCAAAGAAAGTGGTTGATGAGGCACGTGATCTGGGTAAGGACTGTGTCTAAGACCAGCCGTAGGATACACGGATCCAGGGTGTCACTGCCTGTACTATTACTCTTGAAGGCAGTAACAAGGTCTTGACCTAAGTTCTTGGGCAAAGCTCTGTGAGAGGGAGAAAATAAGGGTGAGAAAAGATTTACAGCAGGTGCTGGGGAGGAAGGTCAAGAATTTGTAGGGAGGATAGGGCTAGGGTCAGTGAATGAGGTGTGGAGGTGGTTGGCTATGTGAGGGCTGGGTCTGAGGAGATCACGCCATTAATGTTGATCTGGGTGGGTGGGGGGTGCTCCCGTTTAACTGGTTATCCTCCAGAAGGTTCTGGGGTTCCCCCCATCGAGGCAGTGGTGGGGACCGAGTAGCTAGACTTGACCTTTCTGATGGCCCGAGTGCACTTGTTTCGGGCGGCAGCATGTAACTGCCTGTCACTGGGCAGCTAGTCTCCGTGTACGGTGCCATGGGTTGTCTATGTTTGAGTTGGTGGATCTAGCTGGGGTTACCCAGGGGCATTCCTTCTTTAGAATAATTGGGTCAACATTGGGGCAAAGATATCACAGGCATTATTAAAAGTTCGGGTAAAGAAGAGAGCTGTGTCGATGTCAGAGTTGCCTGTATAGGAGACCAGTCAATTTGGGACAGAAGTTCCTTAAGTTTTATCAGTCCAAAAGTTATTAGATGCCACCGGCATGTGGACTGTGCTATGGGTTTGGGGACTCAGGATGACCAGTGGAATAGAATGGAGGAGTGATCACTGATAGAGTCTGGGAGGACTTGTACATTGGGGATCCGATTAGGGCGGTTCGTGAGTACCACATCAAGCAGGGTACTGAAACATAGAAATATAGAAACACAGACTTTGACGGCAGATAAGGACCGCTAGACCCATCTAGCCTGCCCATTTCCCTACCTACAGGATAGGCCGCAGATCCCTAGTTAACCAACAGCCTATATCTTCCTGCCCCACACAAGAATTGCCTTTATGTGCTGTCCATGCATTCTTGAATTAGACCACAGTTATAGACCCCACAACTTCCTCAGGAAGGATGTTCCATGCATCCACTACTCCTGTCTGTGAAATAATACTTCCTCATTGCCCTGAACCACCCTCCTATCTTTAAATTGTGTCTCCTTGTTCTTGCAAGTTCTCTTTTTCTGAAAGATGCTACCCTCTTGACTTTGTTGATTCCCTTGTGGTATTTGAAAGTTTCTATCATGTACCCCCTCCCTTCTTTCCTCAAGGGTATACATATTAAGTTCCTTTAGTCTCCTCCTCATCACGGCTTCTCTTGCAGACCCTGTACCATTTTAGTTGCCCTCCTCTGGACTGCCTCTATCCTGTCTATGTCCTTGCGGAGATGGGGTCCCAGAACTGGACAGAGTATTCCAGATGGGGTCTCTCAACTGTCTGTACGCAGGGGATAACAACTCTGTTTTCTGCTGCTGCTGATGCCCTCCCCATACATCCCAGTATACCCCAGCCCTCCCTACTGCCTTTCTACATTGCTTTTACCTCTTTAGGTCATCTGATATGATTACCCCAGGTCCCTTTCCTGTTTTGTTGTTGTCACTACCTCCCCACCCATTGTGTATTCTTCCCTGGGTTCTTGTTTCCCAGTACATTATTTTGCACTTTTTACACTTGAATCCTAGCTGCCATACATCTGACCATTCCTCCAATCCTGCCAAGTCCCTTTTCATCCTTTCCATGCCTCCTTGTGTATCAACCCTGTTGCAGATCTTTTTGTCATCTGCAAAAGGCATATTTTTCATTCCAGTCCCTCTGCAATGTCACTGATGAAGACATTAAAAGGACTGTACTTATAGTACTTTTGGCAGTGTAAGACCACAGCCTCACCCAACACCAGCTATCAGTTAGCAGAAGCAATGTAGCAGTAGCACAGCAACTTCTCCTTTCAGCTTCTTATCTGTGGACATCAAGACATTTTACCAAGACATGATAGCAACTCTTTCCTTCTCATCCACTTTTTACCAGAGTTTTCTCAACAACCACAGCAGCAGCACCAGCACCTAACAACAGCAGCAGAGTAACTTCTCATTGAAACTTCTCATTTGTGAACATCAGGAGAATTTTCAACACAAGATAGTGAACTTTTCTTTCTTGTCCACTTTTTCCTGCATTTTGCAACAGCAGCAGCACATAGCACAAACAAAGCATATGGTAAACAATTCTGTGCAACGACTTCTCATTTCTGAACATCAGATGCATTCCCCAACCTTGCATAGTAAAGATTTCCTTCTTGCCCATTTTGTTTCTGTATTTTCTCAACAGCAGCAGCAGCAGCACAGGATAAGCAAAACATCTGACACTTCTGTGCAAGAACTTCTCATTTCTGAATAGCAGGAGAATTTCCCAAGACTACATAGTAACGTGTCCTTTTCACCCACTTTGTTCCTTCATTTTCTCGACAGAACCAGCATGAAAGCATTTTGCCAGTTAAACTTACAGTATGAACTAAGGAAGGGGGTGACACCATGATGTAGCAGTCCGCCCAATGTTTTGCAACACTACAGAAGAATTCAGAGGCTAGAGAACTGTTATTTTGGCACACTTCATAGTAGCTGAATAGCACAACAGTGCTGGTGTTGGGGCAATCTCTACAAACACACACTGTAATATCATGTAGCAGTACCTGCTGCTGAGTGCAACCTATTATTCTGGAAGCTAAGGAAAAATAAGGAAAGACAGCCAGATAAAGAAACATGAAATTTAGACAAGACAATGGGTCATAGATTCACAGATCTAATACAAGTTAGGAGGTCAAGGACCTTTTATAACTCGCCACTTTTCAGAGGAAAAACTCACACATCTCACTACTCATATATTCATCTAATGACTTCTTAAATACTGCTATAGTACTACTCATGACCACACTCTCTGGCAGGGAGTTCCATGTTGTTATTAGTCTTTGACGGAACCACTTACTTCTTTTGTTATTTTTATTGACTTCCTCTTAGTTTTAGTTCATGAGAGGACTGTGTAGATCTATTAGTGAGTTGTCTATTCAGTCCTATGGTTTCCAATATGTAATTATTCTTTATTGCCCCATATACTAGACATAAGTTCCTCTCAGTCTTCTGTACTCCATTGAATACAGACCCAGTTCCCTCAACCTGTTCCCATATTCTTTATTCTGTATATTTTTAATTCTTTTAGTTGCCTTCCTCTATACCCTCTCAACAAGTTTTTTACACTCCAATGTTCTGAGGTAGAGCAAAACAGGGAACAATATAATACATAGAGGATAATGGCTGCTAGTGGTGGTTAACTACAATGTAATTACCTTGAGTGGTTGCCAGGGCAATGCAGTAAATCTCGAGGCGCAGCTCGGGAGAGGTTTACAGTTGCCCTGGCAACCACGTAGAGGTAATTACACCTTGGTTGACCACCACTAGCAAGCCATTATCTATTATAGTGTATGGACAAGAAAATAGCGGTCTGATGCATTATTCTAAAAATTTTGAAAAAACTTACCGAGACAGATGAGACCAGTCAGCGAGGTTTGTTGCTGTACAACAAAACGAGGTTACACAGAAATCTCAGACACACCGAATCATAAAGGAAAACTGCATTTTGTGGCTAATATTAAATAAATATTACATTTAGACTAGATCACGAAAATGGAAGCAGTAAAAAAATAAAAGCAGTTCAAAGTCTTTAGTGAAATTTGGTCTGCTGCTTCCGATTAGTGACCGTGAGGCACGTTGTTGAATGTCACATCTTTTATGTCTTTCAGTTTGTTGGCAGATCATGTGAGGAGCCTCTGGGACTTTGAGACAGAATGGATGGACTTCTGTAATTTTAAATGTACGCTTGTTGTCCTGCTCGGTGATAAAAGCTTCATGGCTGAGCCATGGTGTGGGTGGGTTGTTTGATGTGTCATTGCACTCTACAATGCTTCTGGACAGTAGCGCTACTGACAGAATTATAGTAGTTTGAAAGCTTGTCATTGGGAAGTGGGGGGGTTCTGACAGTGGAATTCTTTCTTGATCAAAATTCTGTTTCAACATTCGCTTCCTGTAATCCCACCAGTGTGACGTGGTGATGAAGGGTTTATAGATACTGATGTCACATCGGTGGGATTATCAGGTTGTAAAACTGCAGAAAACACATGTTAATTGACTGTCTCCATACATTATAATGCATATATATGTAAGGACTAGGAAATTTAACACATTGATAGAAAATATAATGTTTTTTCTGTTTTCAAAACTTTTCAGGTGGAACAAGGACTATGAAACTTAGCACAGTGAACAGACTGTAAAGAAGTTGGAAAGATATTTTTGTATTTGTAAACTTATATTAAATTTTTGGGTGTATTTGTATTGTTTTAGGGGAGTAAGACTATGAAATATGATAACAGTAAAGACTATAACAGAAATGTACAAGAAGAAAACTTTACTGAAAGAAAGACATGACAAGTCTTTTGTTATTTTGCTTTTTAGGGAGAAGGGATATGAAACTTGGAAAGGAACTTTGAAAAGGCTATAAAGAAGATAGGAAAAATTTTTTGGTATTTTTAAACTTTTTGTTTATTTGTTTTGGGGAGAGGGAAAAGACTACAGTATAAATCTTGAGAACAGTAAAGTCAAAAGGATAGCACAAGAAGGAAACATTTGGTAAAAGAAAGAGAAGAAAGACATTAAATAAACCCATTTCTGCCCTGAAGGCTCTTCAAGGCTGCCAAAAGCTTTGCCTGATTTTCAAGGATGTTTTTTGTGTCCTGCCTGTCCTGAGTGAACTGGCAACAGAGGTCACCAACTTCCTACCTGACTGAGGCTAGGTCTTGTGCTGCTACTGTTCTTTATTTGGTGCTGCTGATACTGTTGGTGCTGCAGGTGCAAGGGCAGGGAGGCTAGAACTGCAGGGTCTTCTGCCTCTTCTCCTTCATGCACTCTGACCCATGGCTTGTCACACCTCCCTACATGATGACCTGCCCACTCATGCCATCTGCCATCCCTTCACCACCACCACTTGCTGCCTTCCAAAGCCTTACCAGCCACTCTTCCTGGAGGTGCAAGTTTAAATGCATCCTCTGCCCCCAGGACCCTAATGGATACCCTTCTTGCCTCTGCACACCACTTTGATGAAGATATTACATGTGGCCACACTTTGGTCACTTGGGTCTCTCGAGAAGGAACTCTACACCAGAGTGCTCCTCAGATGTGGCTGCCAATGGTGGTGCTGCCAATGTACTGGGCTGCACTGCGTGGGGGGTGCTGCTGCTGGTGGAACAAGACTTCGGCTTGGGAACCACAGGCTGCTGATGCTGCTGCTCCTGCTCCTGCCCACCTCCACCTCATGCTCCATGGCAGCACTCCTGTCCTCCCTCAGCTGGCGGTGCAGTTTGATGGTGTACCTTCCAATCAAACAAGTCTCTATTTAGTTGGATGCTACTGGATCCATCACAGATCTGTGGACCATGATGCCTAGGTACACCATGGACTCCACAGGCTGACCTCCTCTATTTCTAAGTAATAACTCCCCAAAAATGAAAAACAGACAGACAGAAAAAACACCTCAAAATGAGCAAAATAAAGATTAGGTAAGGAAAGTCAAGAATAGGTAATAAATGAAAAAGTTTAAACTTGGTTTTCTTACACACTCTCTGAGCTGATGCTCACTCACACACAGTGTATGTGTACTGCAGAGGCAGTAAAAGCAATGAGTCATTTTCTGCCTGCCTGGAATGTCCCTTATGACCTGCAGAACCTCTGCCATGTGACACAACCTTTTTTCAGAGCTTGCCTTTACAATTATAAGGCAAGTTACAAAAGCCAAAAGTCAGCATATGTAAAATTCCACTGGAAGGAGAAAATCCTGTGAAATAGTCTGCAAACTCTGGTTAGAGTCAATAGGGCTGCAGCTAAGGAATTTGGGGTAAACATTTTGAAACTTTTTTTAATATTTTATACCAAATTTTCAACATAGTCTTGCTATGATCTTGCCTCATGAGGAAGGACAGAGAAGATGTACAATTCCTAGCCTAAAGGTGGTTTTGAGCAGGGACTGTGAAATCAACTTTCAGGACACAAAAACACATTGTGGGCAGCAGTTGAAAAATGACAGCTGTCACATTCATGAGGTGCTGGAAAGAAATGGCTATGTTGAAAATCTGAAGTAAAATGTTGAATATTACCAGAGTTGTGAGCCTGCATTTTCAAATGCTGAGGGGTCCTCAACAATAAAAATAACACCATATCACAGGGATTATGGAAATAGTTGTAGTCAATGCTGCAATGGTAAAATATTTTTGGTATAACATTTAATTATTCATCATCCTACAAGGTCCTAAAGTTGAAATTCACAACATCATTTGTATTGTTGCTTATGTTTCATTATCAGTGCATCAGAGACCTCTTTAAATGTTAGAAAAGAGGATTAAAATACAAAGATAAATATAAACAGTTTGTTAAAGATCAAATTAAAAGTTTACAGACTGTCAATAAAAATTGAGGTGAAGTCCTGTGTCATGACTAGTGTTACCTGAAAATACCATGCTGTTTGGTTTTGTGGTTTCCTTTAAATTAGCATTTGTTAATGTGCTCTGCAGTAACTGAAAACAGTGAAGATGTTTCTGTCCTATTAATGAGCAATGACATCATACTTGTCTAGCCTGTTGCTGCTGCAGTTAAGTCCTAATTTCCTGAAGAAGCTGTTGAACTCTCCAGTCAAAGCAATCTATAGGGCTAATTGTCTTTACTCCAAGTGTGTTACTAACCAATCTGGTTTGTATTTAGATCAATTAGTTTTCAATTTATCATTATGTTTTCATAAAGAGTTGGTCATTTGTGTTTCAGTGGTGTACTGAAGTGGTATTAATGACTGTTTGTGAGAAGTCACCTGTCTGTGTCACAGCAGTCAGTACTGTTACATCAAATCTCTGCATTGTTGGCTGGCAATATAACACAGGATTGTTTAATGGATATAAAATAAATCTAAAACTTGTTAAGTCACAGAAGTAGTAGTAGTATATCTTTGATCCAGCCTCCATGAATATGTTCATGTAAGAACAACATTGTTGATATGTCAGTTTGACAAACAGGTATCTACACTCTATTTCAGGGACATGTACTGTATGAACTCAGAAAATTCAGTTCTCTAAGGGATTCTATGTGAAAATACCTCATGTATGTGTGTAACTAGAAATACTATATGTCATCCTGATGCTCCTGTCTCCTGCCCCTCAGTTGAGGCTGCTGCATCCTGCTTCCCTCTGCCTTCACCCCCACAGGCATGGACAAAGCCCCTGTTCCAGTCTCCACAGACAGGACTGCTGTCCTCTGCTAAGCCCTAGAGTCCCAGGGCTTCTGCCTCCACAGCTGGGGCTGCGCACCATGCTGCAAAGGCCACGAAAGGTGGGGCTTCTGCTTCCACCCTGCTACCCACTTCCACTGCCCTAAATGGGCAGGACAACTGCATCATGTGCACTCTGTCTCACAGGCAGTGCCGCTGTACCCTGATGCCACCCTTTTCCTGCCTCACGGTCGAGGCATCTGCATCATGGTGTCGTCTGTCTCTGCCACCACATCTAAGGCTGCTGCATCCTGCAACCCTGTCCACACAGTCAAACCTGCTGTGGCCTGTTGTTCCCTAGAGCCTCATCTCTCTCTCTCCACAGTTTGGGCTGCTGCACCCCTCTGTCCCCACCCTATAACACAAGGTGAAAGTGTTTTTCATGTTGTCACTGGTGACAGGGAGCAGGGTGGTGCAAAACCCTAACTGTGGAGCAGAGAGCTCTATGATGCCAGCAGGGCACAGTGAGTGGTAGGGGGCAAAGGACAGCATGGTGCAGAAAGCCTTGACTGTGGGGCAGGACACAATGGGCATCAGGTCAGCAGCCCTGACTGTAGACAGAGTGCACATGTTAGAGCAGCACAGCCCATTTGGGGCTGTGGAAGCAGGTAGCAGGGTGCAGAAAAGCCCCACCTTTTGGTGGCGAGGGCATAGTGCAGCAGCCCGAACTGTGGAGGTAGAGGCCCTGAACTCTAGGGTCTTAGAGAGGACAGCAGTCCCATCTGTGGAGACTGGAATAGGGGCATATGCCATGCCTTTGGGGGAGGGACAGAGGAAAGCAGTGTGCAGCAGCCCCAGTTGATGGGCAGGAAACAGGGACATCAGGATGACATGTGTCTAGTTACACACTTAGATAATGTATTTTCACACAGAATCCTCGGAGAACTGAATTTTGTGAGTTCATGTAGTACATGTTCCTGAAATAGCAGAGTGTGACAGGCACCTGTTTGTCAATCTGACATATCAGCAATTTTGTTCTCACATGAACACATTCATGGAGGCTGCATCAAAGATACACTACTTCTATGACTTAAGCTTTAGATTTATTTTATATCCATTAAACAATCCTGTGTTATATTGCCAGACAACAATGCAGAGTTTTGATGTTATAGTACTGACTGCTATGATACAAACAGGTGATTTCTGACATACAGTCATTTATACCACTTCAGTACACCGCTGAAACACAAATGACAAACCCTTTATGAGAACAGAATGATAGATTGCAAACTGATCGATCTAAACACAAACCAGATGGGTTAGTAACACACTTGGAGTAAAGACAATTAGCTCTTCAGATTGCTTTGACTGGAAAGTCCAACAGCTTCTTCAGGCAATTAGAGACTTAATTGCAGCAGCATCAGGCTGAACAAGTATGATGTCATTGCTCACTGACAGGAACAGAAACATCTTCACTGTTTCTTCACTGTTTTCATTTATTGCAGAGCACATTAACAAATGCTGATTTAAAGGAAACCACAAAACCAAACAGAATGATATTTTCAGAAAACGCTGGTCATGACACAGGAATTGACTCAATTTTGTATTGACAATCTGTAAAACTTTTCATTTGATCTTTAATGCAGGACTTGGCCTTTAGGCTTACGCTACTGCAAGGCATCAAACTGAGCAGCATTAGTTGTATGCTGGTTCCAGCTTCACCTCGTGGTGTCCCTCTTAAAAAAAAAAAGTAGTGATGGCAAACCCAGGTACTGTTTAAAACTTATGTAAGCAATCCCAAGATGTCTGATCCAGAGTGGAACTGTGCAATACTAGGGACTTTAACGTTACTTGTAAGACTTATGTTTCTTACATTGGGACATTTGCTGTTGTAGGGGCTTGGGATATGGACTGGTGGGACTGATTCTTAAATGCTTGGAGCCTCTCTCTATATTTATAGATTTATTAGCTTTCTATTCTTCTGTAGAGAACAAACATATAGTGTACATGCTCTCTCACAGGCAAACACACATAATGGTGTGGTACATAATTCTGCAGGTAACTTTTTCACTGTACTGATCTATCTTAAGTCACACTGTGCTGAACTCCCTTGGAACACTGTGGCACAACTAGGACAGCTGTGTGATAGACAATAATACTGCATGGAATGGACCAGCTGTCAATCCTTTAACTCCCAGTCCTTTGTATAACTGTTAATTTCACCCTGTCAGTACTTACACTCAGTGTTACTTGGCAGGCATTATTATTTTATGTATCCACAGTCACCCTTACAGCAGTAGGTGGACACACATTTGCCAAACTGGAGCCCTGTGACAAACAGCAAAAGGAGCGGTAGGTTGCTTTCTCTGCTGAGTACTGACAGTACACTGTACTTAGCACTGGAATTGTGAGTAAGTAACACTGTGACCATTCCAAAGTTGTGAAACTCAGCTCTTTTTAAGCTGCTCTGCTGTCCATATTCCAATTGTGATGGGTAGTATGCAGTAGATTAGGTGACAGTGGTGGGTCACTCACAGCAGGACTGGAACAGGCTGCATAGGACTGGTGGACATTTGATACATATCTCATCACTGATCTTTCGTTTTACTTATAACAAAAGAGAAGTGATGAGATCATTAACAAATGGAGAGCCAGAAGTAAGCTAGTGACAGCAGCAGAGATCAAAGTGCTGGTCGATCAGTTGCTCTACTGCGAAGGTGTGAGGCTGCAAGTGTGAGGGGATGGGGTAAACTGGTTTCTTGTGTTGCAGTGCCAGCCAGCCTAGAATGGTACAAGGGATTAGGGAAGGTACAAGTCACTTCCCTGGAGTGAGAGCAGTGGCCAGTACCCAGTCAAATGTGTGAATTCTTTGCTGTCTTTTTGTTGGTCTACCTGCCCTGTCTCTTTCTTGTTGCACAAGGTTTAGCAATGTTGCCCAGTGCAGACAGAATGACATTCACTGCTTGCCTCGTCTATCTCTTTCAGGAACACTCTGTCATGGGGCGGAAGGTAATATGTTGAGGGAGGCCAAACAACACATCTACCATGAGAGAGACACCATGGAGAGAGAGGACTGCAAGCCACAATTTTGAGCAATAGCAGCATGAACACTGCTGGTGAAGAGCATCATGAGGCAGGCTGGCAATGGAGGACACAGTGTCACAGCACCTAAAACATTTGCATCCTTTCAGCAGGAAGAGGAAAAAGAAAGGTTCCTACAATGCTGCTTATAAAACAAATGCTGCATATAAGAATAAACATTTTTCTGTGGCAGAAGTGCTAAAGGGAACATAAAAAGCAATTTCCTTCAGACTCTGATGTCGTCTTTAATTGCTTTTATTGCCTTGGATAGAGAATACTTCATTTTGTTATGTTATGCCATTTTTTCTTTTTTACTTAAAAGTCCCACCACAATGTTAATGTAATGCTGCCACATTCCCTCATGTGTTAGATACTCAACGTGCTGCATTAGCACTATGGAAAAGAGCGTTCTCTCTCTTTCTCTCAGTTTACTGTGTCACAGCACAAAAGATTGGGAGAGGGTAACAAGGATGGGCCCCCGTTTATAGCCCTGCCTGTCCAGCAGATTCCTCAGGATGTTGACTACAATGGTAATGAGCTTGAAGCACTGGTAGGGACATGAAAACTGTCCCTCCATGTTTTAATGGAAAGGACAAACTTTTTTTTTTCTTTCTCCTTGTGGAGAAAATCATTTATTTAATGTGTAAGCAACAGGAAGAAGTGCTGCCTGAAATTAGCCAAATACGCCTTTGAATAAAACATATGGAGCAGCCTTTTTGGTTGTTGTCCAAACAGCCACTAAACTATTTCCCAAAATTTCTGTGAATATTTCCAGAAATATCTGATGCTTTTGCATTTAAATAGTAGGGAGCAGCAGAGAAACTCTTCAGAAAGGTGGCAATGTTTGTGGCTACCACTGTATATTGGACATTTCATAAATAAATACCTGATAGTCTGGTCTTTCATCTTTTGGGCTTAAGAGCCTAAAATATCTGCCACATAAATCAAAGTAATCTACATAGTAAATTGTGTACTTGAAAGTAAGTGTAGCTCAGGAACAATAATGAGTAGCGGCAGCCACCCCCTTGTGGAGCATGAATGAAAAGCTTGTCTGTTTTTCTTTTACTTAAAAGTCCAGCTATAATGTTAATTTATTGCTGCCATGCTTCCTCCTGTGTTACATAGTCATCAGATGCTGCATTCTATTCTTATTTAAGATAGAGTTGTTTGCCATCAATAATGTGTTTGATGGGGCTTAAGGCAGTCAGGCGCTATTCTCCCGCTCTGCTCGGGACCTTGAGTCCCTTTTATTGTCTCGATTACCGATATTGCCTTCAACAACTGCCGGAGAGCTGGGATACTGAGAAGGCATTTAGGAATCGATGGACTGGGCAGAATGGGAGAATGGAGACGAGTGGTGGATAGGGATAGTTGGGACAAGGAGATGCCCTGGGGCGAAATGGAGTCAGGAGAGGGTCCTCCTTGCCTGATTCCCATAACCAAGGGCTCCACAGATCGTGGGCAGGTACTGCGATCCTCTCCGAAACTCATCCAACTCGAACGGTATATGTAATGCCAGGTCGATTAGGAACAAGACTGCTATTATTGCAGATCTTGTTGCAACATCTGACCTGGCATGTATTACTGAGACTTGGCTGGATGAAAATGCAGGTCCTATCTTAGACTCTGCTGCTCCAGCTGGGTTCTCGTGTAATGCACGGCCGAGATGTGACTGAAGGGCGGGAGTGGCCATCTTTTAGATCAGAGCTGAGTCTTGTGGAGGTGCCAGTGGGTAACACCAGATCCTTTGAGTGTATCCTGGCAGCAGGTGCAGAGCTCAGGATTCTCCTCATTTACCGTCCACCCGGTGATGGTGGTGAATTCCTGAAGGAGTTCGCCCGGACTTCATCGTTGACATGGCACTGGAGTCACCTAGATGGTTAATTCTGGGTGACTTCAGTGCCTGGGTCGCGATGAACTCTCACTCTGGAAAGAACCTCCTCCAACTTATGTCTATGTTGGGCCTGTCGCAGGTAGTTACCTCTGCTACCCATATAGGTGGCCACTCGTTGGACCTGGTGTTCCTACTGGATTTGGATGTCTTGCATTTGGAGGTGGAACCAAATGCATGGACAGACCATCACACCATAAGATTCAGTTTTGGGGCACCCCTAATAGGCCCTATCCCTAGGAGATGGTCCAGTATCGCCCTTTAAGGGAGTAAATCCAGAGGGCCTAATGGCGGTACTGGACCTATCGGTATTTTGGATGAGAGCATGGATCCAGGGACATGGTTATTGCCTATAACAAGCGGTGACCAGGGCCCTGGATCAGTACTCTCTTGCGTGTTCACCCACTCACTCAGCGCCCAAAAGACTCCCTGGTTTGATGAGTCTTTGAAGGAGCTGAGGAGAGTGGGGCGAGAAAACTAGAGAAACGCGGAAATCTGCCTGGATGCTCAACAAACTTAGATTGATGGATCATTATGTTATCTATCAATCGGCAATATCTCGTAGAAGTCAGAATTTCTATCCAGGGAGATTGCTGCTGCAAGAAATCGACCGGCTCAACTCTTCGGACTGTTGACAGATTGTGCAATCCACTCTGTCTACAGTCCGAAGAGATTTTACAAATAAAGTGTGATGAGCTTGCTCGATTTTTGCTGATAAGATTGCGGCATTAGGGGATCTCAGCCATGTTCATTCTATAAGGGCTTGCAGTGATCGGTGAGGGAAGCAATCACCTGTGTCACCTGGTCTGACTTTGGTAGGCCGGAATTCATGGACATTATGAGGATTGTCCAGACTGTACATCCAACTAGTTGTAGTTTGGATCGGGCCCTATGCCACTTTTTTAGGTTGCGTAGATATTATCTGCCCGACCATTGCTGAAATCATCTGAAGTCCTTGAAGCAGGGGATCTTCCTGAACCCCTAAAGGAGGCGGTCGTGACCACTGCTAAAAACCTTCACTGAATCCGGACTGTCCAGCTAACTACAGACCTATCTCTAACCTCCCTATTTGGGTAAGGTTATTGAAAAGGTAGTTGCACTGCAACTGGACGACCATCTTACAAATCATAATGTCTATGATACTCTTCAATCAGGATTCAGGAAAAGACATAGTACTGAGACTATTCTTGTCCGGGTTCTAAATGATCTCCTGATAGCGAGGGATCAAAAGGCTTGTACTATTCTAGTCCTTCTTGATCTCTCTCGACTTTACGACCCTGTGGACCATGGTGTGCTTTTGGAGCGACTGCGCTCCATTGTGGACTGTCTGGTACGGTTCTAAAATGGTTTCAATCTTTTCTCACAGGGAGGAGACATAGGGTTATCACTGGAATTTATTCCTCTGATGCCATCTCCTTGCCTTGTGGGGTTCCGCAGGGTTCATTTGGCACCCATGTTGTTTTCTGTCTACATGCTGCCATTAGGAGACATTATTAGGCAATATGGTCTGGGTTTCACTGCTATGCAGATGACACCCAGCTATATTTGTCCTTTAGCCCCGGCAAGTAGATGCAGTCTCTAAACTTAACAACTGTCTATCTGAGATCAGTGATTGGATGAGTGCCAGCTAGCTAAGGTTAAACCAGATAAGATTGAGGTGTTGGTGGTGGACCCAGGTCGCCGTAGAAGGCGGGTTGTAAGGCTGGTCTTCCTTCGGGCATATGGATCGATGGAGCCCAGCTCTCAACCTCAGACTGGGTCGTAACCTGGATGTTATTATTGGCGACAGTTTGGGCTGAAATTCCAGGTGTCATCTGCCGTCAAATCCTCTTACCATCTGAGGAATATCGCTCGGGTGAAACACCTTGTTCCTCGGCTGACCTCCCGACATTAGTCCATGCCTTTGTTACTTCTCGCCTTGACTACTGCAATGCCCTGTGCCTAGGGATGCCGGGGTTGATATCCGCCACTTGCAGCTGGTGCAGAACGCTGCAGCCAGGCTTTTGATGGGGACATCAATAAGGAATCATATTATATGCCTGTGCTGTGCGAACTGCACTGGCTGCGGTTCAATGGCGGATCACCTTTAAGGTCAGTTTACTGACCTATAAAACCCTACACGAACAGGGACCAATATCTGCAAGATCTACTTGTTCCCTACCATCCCTCCCGCTCACTCAGATCCACCGACGAGGGATTGCTAGAGGTTCCCAGGGTTCGTTTAAAAACATCCGGGGCGGCGTTTCTTATGCTGCCCTACCCTGTGGAATTCTCTACCTCGTCCGATCTGAGCTGCCTGACCGTCGAAAGCTTTAAATCAGAGTTCAAAACATACTTATTTCAAAGGCTTACGGGGAGTAGTTATTGCACTGATTTGAAACTGGAATTATATTTTATTGTTGTTTATTCGTTATATGTATGTTTTATATGTATTTAATTATTGTACAGCGCTTTGATTTGAAAAGCGCTTAAAATAAACTTTTACTTACTTACTTTACTTACTCAAAAGTGAGGGAAGAACCACAAGTTAGCGTTATGGGCAAGTGCATTTTCTCTCTCTCACTCAGCTTGCTGTGTCACAGCACAAAAAGAGTGGGAGAGGTAACAAGGTCAGGAAATTAATCCCCTGTACAAAACCCTGCCTGTCCTAGTAAAACATGCTTGTATGTTCCACTACAATTTGGAAATGAGGGAGAGAACTGGAGGCCTGGACTGCAGGACAGAGCATTATTAAAGTGCATTCTTTCTCTCTTGCTCTCTCTCTCTCTCTCTTTGTCTCTCTCTCTGTCTCTCTCGCCCTCTTGGCAGCGTTCTGTGTCACATCACCTAAAATTTTTGAACCATTCAGCAGGAAGAGGGTAAAGAAAGGCACCCTATAATGTTCAATGTTTTGGTGAATAGAGTAGTGCTTTTGTATACTTGTAATGTTTTGAACTTTGGCATTACAGTATACCCACCGCAATGAGTGAAGCCAGGTAGTGAGTAGGAATAGAAAGCCCAGCACCAAGGGTGAGCAGAGCACCAGAGAAGGGTGAGGCAGGGAGGATGGTGAGTGTTTCACAACGTGCTAAGTGGGGTGCTGCAGTGGGAGGCTGGTCTTTATTGGGGATATTGGAGAAGCTATTCCCCACATTGAACCTCAGGCTGTAGCCCTCCCATTATAAAACAACTGCAGCATAGAAGATAAAACATTTTTCTGTGGCTGAAGAGATTGCTGTTTTTATGTTCATTTTTAAAACTTCTGACTCATATGGCCTGTTTAATTGCTTTTATTACTTTTGTTTGAGAATAATTAATTGTGTTAGAGAATGCTTCATTTTTGTTATGCTAGTCTTTAATTTGATACAAGTCCATCAGCTCTGATACTGAATGACAGATTGCTGAAACTCAGGGCAGCTCTTTGTGAGTGTGCCAGACAAATAGCCTCTTTTGCCGAGAGCATGCTTTTATGAATTGTGCAAACAAACTGTAACAGGTATTATTGTGCTAAGCTCAGGGCTTAGAAAATTTATGGAACACCAGGAAAATGTTGTTGATATGTAACTTTACTAGCCTTTTCCTTACATGATTCAAATAGATTACATGCCATTCCTGTAATCCTTCATTGTGATATGCACAAAGGCCCCTTTTTTCCAAGTATATCCCACCATGGAGAAAGTAATCTGTATTTTGTCATTTGTTCTTCCCTCCACTGCCTGACATCTTAGATTTAATGCTATGCACCTGAATCAATGTATAAAGTTTGTGAGGTCATGTCTTAAGCATTACATTATCCTGCATTTAGCTTGTTTCTCAATCTGTGACTATTATTTTATGTCATGCCATTTTACATGGTTGGCATTTCCTGTACTGCTATGAGTAATCCTCAGGGTTTTGTAAGTATATTACTTTTTGGCAGTGTAATGCTTTTTGTTCCTTTTAACTGTCTAGACTATAACCTGTTTTTTTTGCACATTTCTCTTGCTGTTACATTAGTCTTGTGCTTTACCGTTGTGGAGGCACCAAAATATTTGGCGTATAAAAGATGAGTTTCATGACAGACATAACTGCTGCTGCTAGTGTTTACACTTGTTGCTGCCCAAGCATCCAATAAATGATGCCCCTTCTGCCAGGATAACCTTAAGGTCAAGAATGCTTGTTATTCTGTTATTTTATCAGTCATGCTGACCCACTCATGGCATGATTCCAGCAAGCAACCCACACACACACACACCTGCTGTATCGAGTAAATATGATGTTAACAGTGGTTAATGGGTGAGTTACAAAAACAGAGCTACCAGCAGTAAACACCTGTGGTTCAACCTGCAGCTGTGTCCTAATATAAAACATGCACAGGGACTGGCCGTATATAAGCTGCTTTATATACTGTATAATGTACTTCAAAGTGAAACAGGTAATAGTTCCTTTTCACTGGGGCAGCATATGAAATAGTCGTGTTTTGAATGAATTATACATATTTAGCCTTACATCCTCCACTGTCTATGTGTGTTTCGCATATCAACACTGAATGAAAAAGGTCAGTTGCTCCATTTGTGCTCTGACTCCTTCCTTTGTCTGTTCCCAATTGAATATCTGAGCATTTTGTCAGTACTCAATAGTTGTTTCCCATCTGATTTTTCAATTGGGATTCCACAGTAAACAGATTCCATTTATTGAGGGACTACATATTTTTGCACACATTTTGCATACCTTTTGTACACTGATCAATCAATCAATCGAAGTCTTTATTTAACCAGGCGATCACCATTGAGTAAGCTCATTTTCAAGGTGGACCTGGGTTTGTCAACAAGGACACTATACATGGGAAGCAACACACACAAGAATAATGAAAATAAAGTGAGATACAACAATACAGTATATACAAAGCATCACCAGGTAGCATTGACAGTAGTATATGTTTGGAACAGAAGATACAGCTAGTTTTGGGTAGGACACAATTTTTTCGTGTAAGTAAATAAATACACATATCAGGTGTACCTAACATAAATAAAACCTAATATAAAAGATAAATAGTGATATGGTATGGAGAATTTAGAGCTGAAACCAGGGTCAAAGGAATGTGGAGGGACAGATATGGGGGTCAGAAAAAGGGAGAGGGAAGAGTTGATTATAGATGTAGTCAGTCTTTTAACAGTAGTAATTTATTTAGCTTTTGTTGACCAGGTAGGTACACTAGACAAGCTGTATGCCTATTTTCAGGTCTGACCGGGAGTACAGTGAAAATGTGGTTCATACAAGGTACATAACAACAAGGGGCAGTGTACATAGTTACAGGAGAGCTAGATTAACATAGATAGTCCACAGTGCAGAGTAATAGGTACATATACATACAGAATAAATAGACTAAGACATTTGATGGTGATTACATTGCTTGAGTGACCCTTTTTCAGGGCCACATACTTCATAAGTAGGTAGCAAGTAGTCACATACTTCCCAAGGTTGAAAGGACAGTGGGCAGTGGGTAGGAAAGGATTAATTTGGAGACATGTTTAAGGTGGTTTAGGATACCTACACACGAGGACAGTTTCAGGTGCCCCACAGGAATTCTGGAGACTCTGGTGGGAGGGAGGCTCTGACGTGGTTTGGAAGGAGTTCCATAGTCTTGGAGCCCATGCAGCAAAGTCCTCTCCCCCATTAGGGTTCAGTATAAGGAACTTTAAGCACCCCAGTACCCTAGAGACCTGAGGGAATAGGAGGTTTCAACAGGCTTGAGGAGACTGCGCCAGCCCTGGAGGGTTCCAGTTCTGAGTACTTTTCCTAAAGCAGCCCAACCCATATTTCAAGTGATTGGCTGGGAAAGCCAGTCCAGTGTGTCATATAATTTACAATGGTGGGTGAAGCGTGGGGCTGCCAGGGCAAAGTGACAGATATTGTTGGGTCATATACCATCGAGCAAGGTGTATCTTGAATTGGGATGAACCACAAAAGGCAAAGATTGCAGTTCGGATAAACATTCACCAAGGAGTGGAACTTGGACTTATAGGAGTCACTATTTAGGGTAGACAGGCACAGGACTCCTTATTATGATGTAGATATAGAGATTTAAAAGCTGCTAGGCTGATGGGGGTGAGTTAATTTCAAAGTTTTTTGCAGCTTGTTCCACAGTTGAGGGAGCACAAAACTGATGGCTGCTCTGCCAATGTGAGATTTTGCTTTGTAAACATAGAGGTAGATATGAGGTGCTTCTCAGAGCACACTTTCCCATAGTACAAAAGGTAAACAGACAGAGAAATACTGGGGCAGTTTATTTAAGACAGCTTTGTATGTCAAATCGCAGCATTTTTGCTGTCTTTAAGCAAGGGATGACCATCCACTGTCGTGTACAATGCACAATGGTGGGATGAGTAAGGAAGACCGTGATCAATCTTATGGCTCTGTGATAAAGCGTATCGAGATTGGCTAGGGTACCTGCAGGTCCCTGACTATACAGAAAATCTGCTTAATCTAATAGGGAAAGAAAGGTAGTTTGAACCAGTTTCAGTGTAGCGTCTCTTGTTAGGAGATTATTAATCCTAAAGAACAGATCAAGTCTTTGTCTAACTTTCTTTGCCAGTTCTTCTAAGTGATCTGTGAAACTGATAATACACTAAGGGTTTGAATTGTGTTAGTATGAGGACTTTTGCTGAGTACAACTTTAATACACTAAGGGTTTGAATTGTGTTAGTAATGAGGACTTTTTGCTGAGTACAACTTACACATAATTTATTTTATTGAAATATGAAATGTATTTAACATCAGGGCATAATAAAGAAACCATACTTTTAGCATTCTTAAGATTACCATGAGTAACAGGGTATGATTTTCTTTGAAGGTTGCTTCACACTTTGAGTCTATAACCCTCTATATCAGTACATTACTCTTCAGGAACTTTTACACACAGGTTTATATAACAGAATGAGCATTACCTGTGTGGCACCATTATACTCTGTTCTGTTCTTGGTTCACTTTACACTCTACAAGTATTCCAGCACCCCCAACTCCATTTTCAACATTTTTGTTTCGGCTCCCCCATGGAGTTTGCTGCTCTATGCTCTGATCCTGATTTCTGCACTGCTAACAGAATGGCTGTTTTACACAACCAGATGAAATGGAACACATTGGGATGAACCATAAAAAGCAAAGATTGCAGTTGGATGAGCATTCACCAAGGGATTGGAACAAATGCACTTTACATACAAGGGAGTAACAATATACTGTCTCTGTAATGATCATTCCATTACAGAAATATGTTATAAAACTGTCTTTGCTGTTATATTACCCTTGTGCCCTATCTCCTTAGTAATAGCTGATGGTATTGTGTGTGTGTGTGTGTGTGTGTGTGTGTGTGTGTGTGTGTGTGAGTGACAATGCATATAAGAGAAGAGAAACAAATGTGTATGTATAGCAAAGTTAATCAATTCATAATTCTAAGGAAAAGATACTGTTTGTAAAACCGTAAACGTAAAAAAAAAGTCTTATAATCAAAATTTTTACTTCGAATTTTAAGCTTGTGACTAGGGCTCTTTGAGTTATTATAGTAATAGACTAAGTAATCTCAACTTCAACGACATCTGGAGTTGTTATTACAGAGAAAGAACTGAGCACCTACTTGCAGAGCACTTTTTATTATTTGCTTAAGCTGCCTAAATCAATCAGTGCCTAATGTTAGTTATTAATACATTACCTTTATTTTTCTAAAAGGATTTTATTTATAAAAGTGGCTAAGACTGGAGCATACAGAAGAAGGCTAAGGGCCAGATATAAAAGTAGGTAGCGCTATTCAGTGTGCACTTGATCACCGTTAGCTGCTGTTTGGGAAGAAGGGCAGCATATATAAAGGAATGCTCTGACAGCAGTTATTTATATTTTCATTTCAGAATACTTTTAAGATCATTGAATCTTATATACTGTATAACATGATTTCTAACAGAAAACTGGTATGTAGTGCTGAATTTGTTACATCTATTTAAATATGATTGTCAAAAGTGTTACATATTAATTAATTTATAATATTACGATTATTGCTTTATTTACAGTCCCCCAGAAGAAGCCACACATGGAAACATTAGGGTCTATTGAACAATAAATAAAACTCATCTTTTGAACTTTGAATGGTGTGAAAGTTTTCTTTGAGCTAAAGTGGACTTCATAACTTGCTTTCTGTTACCACAAAGATTGCCATGAACTGGCGTGAGCTGGGAGTTGGGCATGTCTGGCATACGCAACTTGAAACAATTTACAAGACAGTAACATGACTGAAATCACCATATTGCATAAAGCCAAACCAAATGCCTAAATGTAAACAAGGAGCAAAAGAAAGTGCAAGGTGAGCAGAAAAGGGAAGGGAGAAAAGGTACTAGGAAAGACAGTGGGGGCAGAAGGAGAGGATATAAAGGTTACCAGGAAAAAGTGGTGAAAGAGTTACAGTTATTTTTTTATTTTACACCTCCCTCATTTATGTACCACATGCTGTAAGGTACTGAGGCAACTGACTACCATGTGCCCTGCCTACTGGCTTCTTTTCACACAAGTGTGCACTGCCGTGTTTGACTGCCACGCCAGTGTGCACAGTCCACTGAGCCCAGTGTGCCTTCCTAGTCACACTTATACCTGTTCTCACTGTTTCTTCTCTTGCACCTTCCTTCCTCCTCATAAAAAAAAAATTGCCACAGAAGACACAACAGAACCCCTCAATCTGTCTGCAGAGTTGTGTGGAATATGTGTGTGTGTGTGTGGGGTTGCACACCAATAAGTTTCACCTTGCTATGACTGTTTCCTGTCTTGCAGAAAGTGTGAAACCTGTCTCTCTGCTGCTCTGTCTCCTAACTATTTCACCAAATCTGTGTGCAGGACAGTGCACCTGAGGACCTTGTGACCCTAGGGAGAAGGGGATACTGTGCATCTTCTGGGTGGGGGGTGATCAGGGCATGAGATAGCAGTGAAAGAGATTCATACCTTAAACTAGATCAGATGTGAACTGCTATGAGAAAGAGGTGCACAGCTGATTATATCTGACAATGAAAAGAGACAGGAATGGCTGCTGCACTCCATTCTACAAACTACGTGAACTGTAATCTACAGGGAAAAACAGGGTTCTGGGGAAGCTTCAGTTGATGGAGGAGAGGCCTGCTGCACTAGAATTTTACTTTTCTTTTGCATTTAAAACATGAGTGGATCTTTATGTCAATGAAAATATCAAAGCTACAGAAATTCAGAATACACATAAGGAGCCAGAAGAACTTTGGGTCACCCTGGAAACAGGAAATGGGAGAGACATATGAACTAGGGTTGTCTACAGGCCTCCAGACCAGGGGAAGACATAGACACATTACTGTTAGAAGAGATACAAAACATGACAGTTAAAGGGAGGTTCTGATAATGGGAGACTTCAAATGACAGATACAGGTTGGTTAATATCAGCAGAAACATCTGCCAGAACCAAACACACAGTGGATTCCCTGCAGGGGGAGGTCCTCAAACAACTAGTACAGCAACCTCTCAAGAGACAGGGCTATTCTATATCTAGTACTGAATAACTGAGAAAGGATCACAGATCGTCATGTAGAAGGCCACCTGAGGGCAGTGACCATCACATGGTGTGGTTCAGTTTGGCCACTAGAACTAAATCATCCCATTCAAGGCAGAAATATGGGACTTCAGAGCAGCTGACTTTGATAAAATGGCCAACAGAGGTAAGCTAGCCCTGGCAAGAATAAATACAGGTGAGGGGTACAGGCAAAGTGGGCAAGCATTAAGGATGCAATGCTTGAAGCAACATCCCATTGTGTTAGGGAAAAAGCAAGAGCAAAAGAAGGAAGAACCACTCTGATTCTCAAAAACAGTAGCAGAAAGATCAGAGCCAAAAGCTTGCCTTCAGGAAATATAAGAAAATGCAGCGGGATGAAGATGAGAGGCATACCAAACTTCTCTAAAAGAAACAGGGAAGGCAGTAAGGCTGGCAAAGGCCAAACTAGCCAGCCCAGTGGCACTGAGGGTTGAGGCACTGGATGCCACACCTGCATCACACTGGTGACCGGGTTCGTGAACAAGCCAGGTTGTCAGGGTGGGAGAGGGAGAGGATTGAGCATCTGGAGGACAGCTCTCCTCTCCCTGGGGTGGGCTCGAGGGCTCCTAAGCATAGTAGTGTCTCCTGGTGAAGACTGGGTGTACTACTGTGCCTGAAACACAGGGAGGAGAGCAGGGGATGCTTATGGCTTCTCCATGCAGGCTTCACTGCACATCCAGCTCCTGGGGTAACATACAGTAAAAACCTTGGCCAAGGATAGACGAAGGTGCTCCAGTCTCAGTCACACTCCCACCATCAGGCTCGGATCCCAGGGGTTCTCCGACACCTGTCGGTGCATTAAATTGTAGATAGAATGCCAGGACAGGCGGCCCCACTCAGAGGGCTCAGATCAAGGGATCCACTGGCAGATCAGCCTTGAATGTCAATCTCCAGACTGGGAGGTAGAGCAGGGCTGGTAGGTAGCTGGAGATAGTTCCACAGGTCCCAGAGGAAAAGAATAATGCCCAAACTGAAACATTAACATGAACAGTAAAGAAGGAACAAGACTTTCTATAGATACATTAGTGAAAGGAGAAAGTCAACATGGGGTTTTGCTAAGATCAAATGGAATAAGGTGTGTGTGTGTGTGGAGGGGACCAAGGAAAAGCATCTATCCTAAATAGGTACTTCTGCTCAGTAATTACTGAGGAGATGGTAGAGCAGGACCCACAGATCAGCACCATGGACACAGTGGAGAGAGAGGTGTGCACAAGTCTCTTCATCAAATAAAGGGTCCTACAATTTTATTCACAGGGATTGCTACTGTTTGTTGCTAACATTTCATTGCTTTATTTTTCTCTGATTCAAATTGTTGTTGCTGGTATACTTCTTCTGCATTATTACAAGGTGTGCCTACAGGTGTGTGCTAACAGATTACTGCTGTAATCTTCGATTCAAATTGTCTTTTGCAAGGTATATCTTCTGTTACTGCTTTATTTTTCTCTGGAGCAAAGTGTTTCTTACAGCTTATATCTTCTTTGAAATTATTACAGGTGGTGCTTTACAGGTTTTACAGTTTATCTAACACTAGGATAAGCTTTCAGGGTTACTGCATTTGTTGTTGACTGATTGTTTCTGGTCTTACCTCCTTGTTCTTTCATCCGTGGTTCTTCTTTTTAGGCAGGGAAGGGCCAGCCACCCACCCCATCTCCAACCACCCACGCTACCTCCTTTTATAGGGTACCACAGTTGTGACATTTCCTGTGGCAGAGCAGGAAGGGGCGGATCAGTGGGGCCTCCACAAGGTGATCTCATTTACAGGGGCACTAGTAATTTATCTTGTTATAACAAGTTAAACAAAGCACGATTAAACCATTACTTGCATTTTTTTCCTTTTTTTCCCTTCTAATTACTCTGACTAGGTTACAAACCCAGCAATTTATTTGGAATGGATTTCATTAACTGCAGGTACTGTGGAACAATTTTCAGAAGGACAGTCTTACAGGATTTAGGACACTGTCCTACATGCTGGGCCTTTGGAGATCTTAGGGCTCAGCCCGGCAGCATGGGCAGAGATTGCACGCCTCAAATTTCATATTGAAGAGAATACATTATAAGAACCATCCGCCATTTCCCCAGCATCCAACAGAAAAACCTCGACCGCAGGGGTAGTTGGTCCAGGAGGTTGGCAGGTGGTTAGGAGGAGCAAATCAGGTGCCCCATCACTCTGCTCTCCAACACATTACCTCCAAAACCATATAAACACTACAAACAGGTATCTGCCTCTATCTCTGAAATCAAATAAAGAGGCAGAAGACACTGCAGAGCAGGACACTGCGGCACAGGAACTAGCACAACAAAACTCACCCAAATCAGGAACCAAAACAAAACAAGCACAAAGGAAATCCAAAACTTCTGATCATAGGAGACTCCATGATTCGGGGAGTTGATACCCATCTCCAGCCAGGGTGATGGTCAGATGTCTCCCAGGTACATCAGCATGGAGAGACACTGACCGCATTGCTAAAATTGTTCACAAAGCAGGAGAAAACACTGATGTCCTAGTACACATAGGGACTAATGATGACACCAGCCGGTCAGTTGTGGAGACCAAGGAACACCTGACTAGGCTGGGTGGCAAACTATCATCTATGTCATCTGCATCTCCTTCTCTGAGATCCTGCCAGTCTGGGAGAGGGGTGCAGATGGACGGAAGGTCAGAGAAGGGGAGATAGGGCAGCTAAACACGTGGCTCAAGGGCTGGTGCCAGGAAAAAGGACACAGATTTGTAGGGAACTGGCAACAGTTCTGGGAGCGAAAGTTCTTTAAATTTGATGGACTGCATCTGACTAAAGAGGGAGTCAGTGCATTGGGGCAGAAGTTTGACGTCTTTGCAGAATATTTAAACTAGCAAATGGGGAGAGGGTGCAGCACTCCATACATCAAATGGGAAGAACACCCTCCCCTCAGCTAGTGGTCAAACAGGAATTCAGCATGTTTGCTGTTCATTTGCATCACCAGGTAAGAAAAAGGTTTGTCTCCCCATACGACGCACAGGGTAATGCAAACTTCACCCAACAACTAACACCAAAATCTGGTCAATGGAAAATCATGTACAATAAATGCTCACAGCCTGGGAAATAAGATCCCAGACCTGCAGGCAATAATGTCAGAGGCTAAACTGGACATGGTAGCAATTAGTGAGACGTGGTTTACCAGTAACCACACTTGGGAGACTTACAGTACCTGGCTATGTATTGTTCAGAAGAGACCGAGGTGCAAAAGGTGGGAGGAGTGGCCTGTATGTTAATGAAAATATCAAAGCTACAGAAATTCAGAATACACATAAGGAGCCAGAAGAACTGTGGGTCACCCTGGAAACAGGAAATGGGACAGCCATAAGAACTGGGGTTGTCTACAGGCCCCCAGACCAGAGGGAGGACACAGACACATTACTGTTAGAAGATATACAAAACATGACAGCTAAAGGGAGGTTCTGATAATGGAGACTTCAACATGCCGGATACAGATTGGTCAATACCAGCAGGAACATCTGCCAGAACTAGACTAATAGTGGATTCCCTACAGGAGGGCCTCAAACAACTGGTACAGCAACCCACAAGAGACAGGGCTATCCTAGATCTAGTACTGACTAACAAAGAAGGGATCACAGATCTCCAGGTAGAAGGTCACCTGGGGCCAGTGACCATCAATGGTATGGTTCAATTTGGCTACTACATCTAAATCATCCCATTCCAAGGCAAAAATATGGGACTTCAGAGGAGCTGACTTTGATAAGATGGCCAACAGAGTTAAGCTAGCCCTGGCAAAAGAAACACAGGTGAGGGGTACAGGCAAAGTGGGCAAGCATTAAGGATGCAATACTTGAAGCAACATCCCATTGTGTCAGACAGAAACGGAAGTGCAAAGAAGAAGGAAACCACTTTGGTTCTCAAATACAGTAGCAGAAAAGGTCAGAGCCAAAAGGCTGGCCTTCAGGAAATATAAGGGAACACAGTGGGATGAAGATAGGGAGGCATACCAAACTGCCCTAAGGGAAGCAGGTAAGGCAGTGAGGCAGACAAAGTCCCAAACTGAGGAAACACTAGCACGAACAGTAAAAGAAGGTGACAAGACTTTCTATAGATTCATTAGTGAAAGGAGAAAGTCCAGAGGGGTATTGCTAAGCTTAATGGAGAAAAAGGGAGCATGTGAGGAGGAGGACCCTGTAAAGGCATCTATTCTAAATAGATACTTTTAGCAATATTTACTGAAGAGAAGGTAGGGCAGGGCCCACAGCTCAGCATCATGGATACAGGGGAGGGAGGTGAGCACTACTCCTTCACAAAAGAAAGGGTCCTACAAGGCTGCTAAGCTCAGGGTGGATAAGGCAATGGGACCTGATGGCATACATCCCAGGGTACTTAAGGAGCTAAAGGAGGAACTAGCAGAGCCATTAGCAGAATTGTTTAGTGAGTCTCTGAGCACAGGAGAGGTCCCAGAAGACTGGAGAAGGGCTCATGTGATCCCGCTCCACAAGAGTGGTAGCAGGGAGGAGGCGGGGAACTACAGACCGGTCAGTCTTACCTCAGTAGTGGGCAAGATTATGGAGGCACCTTAAGGAAAGGATAGTGCAACACCTGGAATCCATAGGGGCACAGGATCCAAGACAGCAGGGTTTACAAAGGAAGGTCCTGTCAAACTAATCTCATAGATTTCTTTTGACTGGGCAACCAGAGTGGTGGACCAAGGGGGAGCAGTTGATGTCGCCTACCTTGACTTCAGCAAAGCTTTTGACACTGTTCCACATAGAAGATTGATAAATAAGCTGGGTAGGCTCGGGTGGGTCAGAAGTTGGTCAACTGGGTGGCAAACTGGTTGACGACAGAAAACAGAGAGTGGTGGTAAATGCTATACAGACAGAAGAGATGCAAGTCACAAGTGGGGATACCTCAGGGATCAGTCCTGGGGCCAGTCCTCTTCAACATCTTCGTTAGTGACCTTGCAGATGGACTAGAGGGTAAGGTTTGTCTGTTTGCAGATGACACCAAGATCTGCAACAGAGTAGATGATCCAGATGGGGTGGGCAGAATGAGAAGAGATCTGGATAAACTAGCAGAATGGTCAGAAGAGTGACAACTGGGATTTAATGCAAAGAAGTGCAAAATCATGCACATCGGGAAGAGAAACCCTGAAGCCACCTATAGGCTGGGAGGGAGTTGCTAGCAGTCACAAAGGAAGAAAGAGACTTGGACATCATCATCACTGATGACCTAAAATCATCCAAGCAGACCTCTAAAGCAGTAGGTAAGGCTAGGGGGCGTTAGGTGTGATTAGTAGAATTATCTGAAGTCGTGAGAGGAGGTAATAATCCCTCTGTACAAGACGCTGGTTAGCCCCATCTGGAGTACTGTGTCAGTATTGGAGGCCACACTCTTCACAAGGACATTAACCAAATTGAGGCAGTCCAGAGAAGGGCAACCAAAATGGTGCAGGGACTGCATCAGAAGACATATGAGGACAGATTAAGCAAGCTCAATATGTATACCCTAAGCAAAGGAGGAGAGAGGTGATATGATCGAGGTATTCAAACACCTTAAGGGGCATAAACAAGGTGAAAAGAGTCTAACATGTTTAAATATAAGAAAAATAGCAGGACAAGAGGACACAGCATGAGATTAGAGGGAGGCCGATTAAGGGGAATGTGAGGAAATTCTTTTTCACAGAAAGGGTGGTGGATGCATGGAATGGCTTACCACAAAAGTGGTGGCTAAGAATACAGTGCAGGGCTTCAAACAGGCATGGGATAGGCATAAGGGAGCAATACAAATGACTATGAATAGATAGGCCACTGACAGAGCAAAGGCCGATGGCACATTTATAAGGTAGAAAAGAAATGGGCAGACTGGATGGGCCTTGTGTCCTTATCTGCTGTCAACTTCTATGTTTCTATGTTTCTATGTTTCAAGAGCTCGCTAAGTTCAGGGTGGACAAGGCAATAGGACCGATGGTATACATTCCAGGGTACTAAAGGAGCTAAGGGTGGAACTAGCAGAGCCATTATCAGAACTGTTTAGGGAGTCTCAGAGAACAGGAGAGGTCCCAGAAAACTGGAGAAGGGTTCATGTGATCCTGCTCCACAAGAGTGGCAGCAGGGAGGAGGCAAAGAACTATAGACCAGTCAGTCTTACCTCAGTAGTGGGCAATATTATGGAGGCACACCTTAAGGAAAGGATAGTGCAACACCTGGAATCCATAGGAGCACAGGATCCAAGACAGCATGGGTTTACAACAGGAAGGTCCTGTCAAACTAATCTCATAGATTTCTTTGACTGATAACCAGAGTGGTGGACCAAGGGGCTGCAGTTGATGTTGCCTACCTTGACTTCAGCAAAGCTTTCAACACTGTTCCACATAGAAGATTGATAAATAAGCTGGGTAGGCTAGGGGTGGGTCAGAAGTTGTTCACCTGGGTGGCAAACTGATTGGCAGGCAGAAAACAGAGAGTGGTGGTAAACAGTATTCCTTCAGAAGAGATGCAAGTCACAAGTGGGGTACCTCAGGGATCAGTCCTGGGGCCAGTCCTCTTCAATATCTTCATCAGTGACATTGCAGATGGACTGCAGAGTAAGGTTTGTCTGTTTGTAGATGACACCAAGAACTGCAACAGAGTAGATGACCCAGATGGGATGGGCAGAATGAGAAGAGATCTGGATAAACTGGCAAAATGGTCAGAAGAGTGGCAACTGGGGTTTAACGAAAGAAATACAAGATCATGCAAAAAGGAAGAGAAACCCTGAAGCTACCTATGTGTTGGGAGGGAGTTGCTGACAATCACAAGGGAGTAAAGACACTTGGGCATAATCATCACAGAAAACCTGAAATCATCCAAGCAGACCACTAAAGCAGTAGTAAGGCTAGAGGGATGTTGGGGTGTATTAATAGGGACACTGATTAGGCTCCATCTGAGTACTATGTGCAGTATTGAGGCCACACTTCCACAAAGACATTAACAAAATGGAGGCAGTCCAGTGAAAGGAAACCAAAATGGTGCAGGGACTGCATCAGAAAACATATAAGAACAGATTAATGGAGCTCAATATGTATGCCCTACTGCAAAGGAGGGAGAGAGTGATGTGATCAAAACATTCAAACATCTTAAGGGCATTAACAAGGTGAAAGAGTCTAACATGTTTCAATATAAGAAAAATAGCAGGACAAGAGGGCACAGCCGGAGATTAGAGGGAGGATGATTAAGGGTTAATGTGAGGAAGTTCTTTTCTCAGAAAGGTGGTGGATACATGGAACGGCCTACCTCAGGAAGTGGTGGATATGAGTACATGCAGGCTTCAAACAGGCATGGGATAGGCATTAAGGGAGCAATACAGATGAGTAGGAATAGATAGGTCATTGACAGAGTAAAGACCTGTGGCACATTCATAAGGTGGAAGAAAATGGGCAGAGTGGATGGGCTTTGCAGTCCTATTTGCATCAACTTCTATATTTCTAGGATACTAGCAGCTTTAGAGTACAATTACTCTCACCCTTTAATTTTACTACTTCTTGAATGCTCCTTAGTGTAGAACAGTTTAGTGACAGTTTGATGACTCCTTTGCACTCCTTCCCTGACTTTGATGAAGTAGAGATTAAAAGCATCTTGACTTCCAACACATCTGCCTGCCTCAAGATACCTGCTGCTGCTGCTGTGGCTGCTTTAATTAAAGAGACACAGAGCATACCTTATCCACAAAGCAGTTCCTTTAAACTTTTATCAACCTCAATAATTGAATGCTGCAGCATTAGTTGGTGCTAGCTATACAAGCAAAATAATTAAGAAAATATAAATTTTGAAGGGTATGTTTTAGGCATGTGCATGGCCTGCTGGTCTTTAACATCCTCTACATTCTCACAACGTTCAGTAAAGGCAAAACAAATAGCAGGAACACTCATACCTGCTCTCACTGCTTCTTCTTCTCTTGCACCTTCTTACTCCTGGTTCAGAAAAACAACACTAATTGCCACAGATGACATGACAGAACTCCACAACCTGTCCGCAGTGTTGTGTAGTGCTATACTGTTTCATCATTGCTGTAACTAACTGATAAAATAGCAACTGACACCAGTACAGCAAAAGTAGCCTAATCAAGAGTGGGTGCAGTACAATGAATGTGGGGCGGGACCAAGAAGATCTAATGGTGATGGTAGGGGCTAGGTAAAAGGAGTAAGAGGTAGGGTTGGCAGATTTATTAGTTTTACAAATGAAAGTGAGCTCCACCCACAAAGCCCTAACAAGCGCCCTGCATGTACCAGTACAATTCTTTTCTCTGTATTAACAACTCCAGACATTATGAATGTTGAAACAAGTCTGTCCAAATATATATATATATATATATATATATATATATATAGAGAGAGAGAGAGAGAGAGAGAGAGAGAGAGAGTGTTAGTTTCCACTCTCCTGGTTCCATGCTAAGATTAAAGCAACCACAGTAACTTTGGTTCAAACAGTGTATCTCCAGTTCTCTCTCTCTTTGTTTTCTATCAAAGCATGAGAGGCGGGGCTAATAAAACTGACAACCAATACTGCACCACTAGTCCATGCACATGAGCTACATAACGATCAGCTAGATACATTACAGAACACTTATGCCAAAGGCACAGAATGGGAGAAGCTGTTTTGCAGGTCTGGTATTACATCTGTGTTTCTTATGGATACATTTAGCTTCTGCATCCAGACAGCAAAATGACTTATGCTTCTACGACAGCAGGACGTCACATATCAATTATGCAAACCTACAAAAGTTAGCAGAAAAATCACATATGAACTATGCAAAACTACAAAACCTTAGCAGAAATATCACCTATGAGCTCTTCAAAACTACAAAACAATGATACTGTTATAATAGATCTGTCTATTCAGGAACATAACGAGGTAAACCTGGGAGTATCCAAATATGGACAAGGAGTCAGGGCACAGAAAGAAATGTGTGCACAGCACTTTCATGGTCATACTGGTTGAGCCTGTTTTGCAAACAGCTATGTTTTGTTTTGTTTTGATTTGCTTTATATCAAAGTGTGTGAAGTGTCAGTGGCTCAGTAGGTAACACACTGCCTCTGAAGCCAGGAGATCAGAGGGCTGTGGTTCAGTTCCCACATCTGGCACTTGGGTTAATATCCCAGTACTGACACTGTAGTGCAGCATGAGAGGGGTGCTGCACTCTGAGGTGCCGCTTTCAGATGAGACATTAAACCGAGGTCCCATCTGCCTGGATTGGTGGTAGTTCAGATGGATGTTAAAGATCCCATGGCACTTATTGAAAAAGAGTAGGGTAGTTTTATTGAAGAAAAGCATAACATCACACAGAAAAAATTAAATACAGGCAAGATAACAAACAATAAGGTCAATCACATTTTCAGTTTTCTCTTTTTTCCTTTCTTAAAAGACATATAAAGTAACAAAATTAAATTTCTTTTTTTTTATACCAGTATAAAATTTTGCCAAAAAATTAACTTTAGAAATGGAGAATTTATCCAAATCTCTAACTTTCACAGAAGCTAAATCATTTTCAATTTGTACAAACATAGTGCTAGATAAAATTGTTTGTTGCTGAAAGATAAATTGACAGCGTGCTTGCCAAAGATAATATTGAATGAAGGCAAAAAACATTGAGAGTGCTTCTATGATATTTTCGCCATATCCCAGTATAAATACCCAAAACTATGGTCTGATAAGTAACATTAGCTAAAAAAGAAGGTTCCAATGTATAGCAGCATCCTGCCAAAAATTTTGACTAAAAGGACATGTGACAAAAAAATGGACCATAGTTTCTTACATAATTAGATACAGGTTGGCCTTAAACAAAATCTTTCCGTAGTAGGTTTATATTTTAATTTCCTCGGACCCTAACCTACCTTGTATTGAGAGCCATACAATATCCCATATATATGGGGATCCTAAATCTGTCAATTTCCTAAGAGTAAAAACCTGTTTTGATGGTATACATTCTGGAAATTGAGGACACTTTTGTACATCAAATACAATGAATCTGTAAAAGTCTTTCTGGAAGAGTAAGCAAATGGGAACGATACTTTCCACTGTTGTAATTTTTAAAAGTAACTATACCATAAGATGGCAAAGAATCTGATGATAATAGTTTAGGTAATAGTGTCCATTATTCAAATATGTGGACCTATATGATGTAGACCAAATCTGCCAAGACATAGTGGTAGCAGACCAAAAAAAAAAGAAAGAGTTAAATAAAAACAAGAGTGATAAAACACAATAGGATTGATCATATTGAGTCCTCCTTTATTAATGGGAAAATAAGTTATATTTCTACTTACTGGGTTTAGTCTATTGCCCCATAACATTTGAAAAAATACTTAATAATCTTGTTTCTAAGTGAAAGGAGTGTGAAATATAACTTAGATATAAAACCGCAACAAGAATTTTTATAATTATGTACTTTTTTTTCCCAATTTCCACCCTTTCCATCGGTGAATTTTAAATTCTCCTATATATAATTGTTTTTCCAATTATAGGTAGCCAGATTCCTGCTCCAAACCAGATGCCCAAAATTTTATGGAGGAGAGTCGGCTATTGGAATACCTACACTTCAAGGGGTGTAGAGGCTCAGAATTTAATATAAAATAAAACTCTTATGTATATTAAGCTGAGCTCCAGATAATTCCTCAAAATAGAAAAAAAATGTAAATGTATTAATAAGGATGGAACATCTTTTAGTGATAAGGTTATATCATCTGCATAAGCAGTTATTTTCTCATTTGGTAGAGTAGAGGAAGGAGATATTCCAATAATATTTGTGTCCCAGATGATCTGCCTAATTACTGGGTCTAAAACAAAAGCATATAAAAGTAGGCTCAAAGGACATCCCTTGTAGCACCGATTGATATCCGGTATTCTGTACCAAAATATCCATTAACCATAGGGATACAACAAGCATTCTTATATAAATTGGCTATCCAGTTAATAAATGGTTTTGGAATGCTATATCTCAAAAGTACCGAAAATAAATAATCATGTCTAACTCTATCAAAAGCTTTAGCCTGATCTAAAGCAACATATCCAGATATTTGTCCTTTGTTACTAAGTTCAAAAATCTCTCTTAAAAGATATAATTATGCTGAATGCTCCTGGTGAGGAATGGCACATGTTTGAGCAGGGTGAATAAGATATTCAGCTACTGTTAATAATCTATTATTAGAATTTTGGTCAAGATTTTATAGTCACTGTTTAACAAACTCAAGGGCCTCCAATTAGACAATATAGTTTTATCCTCGATTTATATAAAAGAAAAGTAATGAAGTACTAAAATCAGAGTACGCCTTTGATGAAAATAATAAGAAATTAAATACTTGTGGTAAAAATGAATCATGTGTGGCAAAAAGTTTATAAAATTCATTAGGGATACCATCCCATCCTGGTGAAGTACCTTACTTAGTTGGATTATGGCTTGTTCTGCTTCTTGAGAAGAAATAGGTTGATTAACGAAATTTTGAGTAATAGATAATTGTGGTAACGGAGCGGTGAAATTAGAAAATCAAACAATGTATGTGGATGTTTATCTTGAAAGGAGGCTTCAGTATATTCCTGGACCAGGGTCAATTTATCCATTTCTTTAGTGAGCATAAGGCCCGTAGATGAAACTAGTTGTGACATCATAGTGCTCTCTATCCTTTGTTTACATGCCACAAAAGGGTCAGAGGCTGGCGGTTTTTAATACCATATTTGGATTCTAATTCCAAAGATTTAGCTATATCATATTGATAATTCTTCATCATCTCTTTTAAAACCTTAATTTGGGGAAGCAAATCACGTGCATTTTCAGAGAAAGAAGACATCAGTTTATATAATTGATTGCAAATAAGCAAATACCGTATATATTTAGAATTGGCTTTAGTTTTACCAAAAGAAAGAAAAATTGTTTTAATTCTCGTTTTGTTTCCATCCACCAATCTACAGGATCTGAATAAGCACAAAACGACTCTATATGCAAAAATCAGGTCTATCTGAGAGTATAAAGAGGGAGTATCAAAGAAGACATATTTAGTCTCCATCTATTGTATTTAGAAAAGATTTTAGGTGGGAGGAGTGTAAACTAAATGAACAAAAAGTATATTATGGTCGGAAAATTCTGAAGGTTCAGATTTACAAAAATAAGGATGTAAATGTTTGGAAAGAAAAACATATCAATCCTTGTAGCATAAATAAACCGATGATATGTAGCACCAGGTCCTTTAGGATGTAATGCGGAAGGCATCCTGCATACTAGAATCTATAAGGATTTGTTTTAGAGCATTAGTATCACAATATATTTTCTTTGGGGTAGTCCCCTTAAGGGAACATCTAGGTACAATTAAATTCTCCTCCCAAATCACATGCTTTTAGTAAAAGAAACAGTTTAATATCCTCAAATAATGTAATTCTAGTGGATTTTGTTTGTGGGGCATAGAGGTTAATGAGACGAAAAACAAAATCTCCTATGGAACCGCCCAAAATTAAGGCTCTCCCAGGGCATACATCTATTAATCGAGAAATGTGAAATTAGTAGATTTAAAAGGATGCCAATTCCATCTACGGGTTCCAGTCCGAAAGACCAAATGAAGGACCCCAATGCCATCGCTTTTAATATTATTTACTTCAGTTAATGAAGAAGACGACTTTCCTGGATAAAATAATATCCACAGAAAGGGTTGCAAAAACGCAAACTCAGATATTTGCTTTTTATATGTTTTCAGACTGCAAACATTAAAGATAGCAGACTTAAAGAGGCCATAGGTAAATACTTTTTCAGCTGAGTCCCCTTTAGACCATTACTTGCTTTTCTTTTTTACCTTTTTTCCCTTTTTGTCTTTCATCAATTCTGTTGTTTTGCTGTCTTCATCTTCCGTAATCTGCTCTGACCTATGGGATGTATCTGACTCTAAGTCTGAGTCCCTATGTCTTCTTGTAAGGGCAGAAAATATTTGAAACCGAACAGGGCACGAGGTTGGTGGTTTTAAAGAAGATCTGGTAACTCTTCAAGTTTTAACAGTCTCAAAAGTGGGGGGCATTATGGGCCCACCAGATGCACACTCAATTCAGAGGTTTGGGAGCTATTGGGTGTAGTATGTGGAATATTCACTAAAGATGCATTTTTGATGTAGGATCAGGAGCCTGTATTTTATCTTGAGCTTGTAAGACTAAATTATCATGATCCCAGCCTTTGGCCCTATTTCTTTTTGCCCATGGACATTGACGAAAAGCATGTCCTTTTTCATCGATAAATTGCATTGAAAGATGTTCTAACTTAGGTCCATCGAGTGTCCATACCCCCACAAAGAGAACACTTCATTACGTCACAAGAACTACTAATATGTGTACGAGATCCACATTTATAACAGGCTCTAGGCTGACCTCTGTAAAAACATACCCCTGTCTTTTCCTGAGAAAAACTGTTTGGGATGTGGATTATATCAGAGTTTACTTGAAAAGCTAACTTTAAACTTCCAGCCTCCTGTCCAAATGCCCTCAAGATCTAATAAAGCCTCAGGAGGCCCAAGAATGTCACAGTTGCTTGCAGCCAGTGATAAATATCACTGACATTAACTCCTCATTTCTAAACATAATAGTAATATATCGTATCTGTGGTCTAGTTAGAGGATAGCTATAAATGGAAGCCATAAAGGGTAGATTTCAGTGTAGAATATTTTTCCCAAAATCTCTCCAAATTCTGGTTAGTTCTAAAACTTATATCAAAAGAATCCTCCCTGAAACATGGATCAGTGCAAACAAATCTGATGGTAAAAAGACATAGATCCTTTAAGTAAAGTATTAGATATATAATATCTATCTGGATGAGTTTTAGAACTCCTTTATATTTCAACGAACCGCTTCCTCCTGGGAGCCTGTTCCAATTTATTTTTGAACAGGTCTGCCATAGGGACGCGTGGGTTATTTTCAGGATCCTTGCGAGGTTTAAAAGAATTACTGTCTGCAGACAAATTTTTATATTTCTCCCCCTCAAAAGATGTACTGGGACTACAAGTGTCCTCAGCATCTTTAGTTACTGAATGTGCACTAATAACGCCAGAATTAGTAGTAGCCAAATTGTCAGTACTTGAGCTCAGGGCGTTGGCATGCTTTGGTGAAAAGAATGAAACTGGTTTCTAAGCAGGGTCAGGGACCATGTCCCTAAAGAGTTTTGTGTCCAACCAGCGTTCGAGAGAGTCTTCTTCAGACCAGTCTTTTATTTCTGTTGAGTACTGTGTTTTAACTCGAACCTTTGTTTCAGGAGTTTGGATGTTGTAGAGACTGTTTCGTGTGAGCCGGGACCCCTGCTCTGTTGGACTTTCCTTGAGTGAATCCGAGGCGTGCTATGCTGAAATTCGTCCATTTTGTGCAGAAAATATCAGGTTCCTTTGATGCAACTCGCTGCAGCACAAGTTAAAAATTAGATGCTCTTATTAGACTCCGGACGGCACCTAACTGATCATCTCTGTGCCTGACGTCTTCTCCAGGTCTGTTATTAACTGATTTTGCTATATATCCATTTTTCCTCCCTTGTATACAAAAGAATTGCTAGCAGGGCGTCCACACTAGTGTCCATCTCCTCGTGAGTTTGCAGAGCTTCTGCCATAAGCGTGGAGTTATTCCTCAGCCCTCTACTAGCCACAGGCGCCAGCAAAGTAGGGAATTTCCCAGTGTCCTGGCCAAATTTCCCTCATTCACTAAAAATACCACCAACAGCTTAATCTGGTTCAAGATCAGTTGGCATTTATCTGTATCCCCTTTGCACCGGGTGGTGCCTGAATATAGCAGGGTTTTGTCTAGTGTACTTACCGGTCAACAAAAACTAAATAAATAAATAAAGTGGGTCTAATAAAAACAAAGTGACAACTATACGAACTGCACACAGGCTTGACAGTGAGGTACTGTTTTAACAAAAAGTGATAATGCAGAGTCTTGTGTGTATGGCAGACATAATAACTGCAATCAACAATCTGTGTCTATTTAATGTACATTGCATACTCTAATCACCATATCCCTGTAGGATGAGTAGGGTAACACAAGAGACAGCTGTTGCCTGTTGGTATTAATGAACTTTACTTTTCTAGGTGGGGTGGCAGTGCTCAATCAGCTGCTCCACTCATATCAGGAAGGTAGGAACAAACTTTACAAGTTAAATGTTTTAAAATACAGTGGGCAGACAATAGTAGTATCTAGTTGGAAAAGCTCCATGGACAGGCAGCTCTGCATATGAGTTGTCTGCCCGATCATTGAGGGGACCATTGAGAATTTTACATCTTCCTCTAACAAGTTTCTTTTCAGTAGTTTAAATGTTTTTTCTTTTGATATAGTTTCACTGAAAGGTATGGATACATACTGAAAGGGATCTTTTAAATTTCAAACCTTTCTCTAGTATGGCTTCATGTAGGATTGCTTTGTGATCTTGATACTTAAGCAGCTTGAAGGAATCCATACAGTACAGGAAGTTGGTCATTACCAGCCATAACCTTTAATCCCGTGGTGCACTCTGTCCAAGGAATTTTCTCTTCTACGAACTTCCTCCCCCAACAACTGTAATAATTTTTTCAAAATAGGACTGGAGATCCCCTAGACCTCAGACCCTCCATGACATGTTCTTACATGCAATGTTCCTCTTCCTAAAGTTATCTTGCTGACTAACTTTCTAAAGAGAACTGCAACTGTTTGGTTTGTTGGGCTAATGTGGTGAATATGTGTTGAAGTCTATTTTCTAGCAAGGAGACTAGCTCAAGTGCATCTTTTGGACAGTTAAGGTATCATTTTTGTTTAATTTGGGAGACAGACTTGAATCAGCATGTTAAATTTTCTCCAGTGTAGCCATTATGTACCAATGAAGATTGGTAATTAAATTGAACAATTGCTTTTAGGGCTGCAGGTGGGCTGAGCCATGACAGTCCTATTACTAGGTCTAGGAAAAAAGTAGCTTGCAAATGCATAACCTTATGAGGTGAAAAAGTCCCCACCACCTCTTTTCTCCATCAACTACTGTATTATAAACTCTTATTACCATCTTTATTAATCTGTGCTCAAAGACTTCATCCATGTGTTACAATATTAATTTCATATGTTATTATACATAAATAGCAACTTCAAAACTATTATAACCTATATGCTCCTTTTACTTTACATATTATTCAGCTCTTAAAAGTGTTATACCACTTATACTTCTGTAGTGTGTAACAAACATTCTTTGTTCCAAAACATTTCCTGAATTAGCAATATCTACATTATAAAACATAGCAAAAATCACCTTTTGAAAGTTTCTATTTGCCTCCAAACATCACAAGTAATTCCAAACTGCTTACATATATTCACCTAAAGGGCATAAAAGCCTCAGTTTAATTATGCTTTCTAAATTATCCTCATTTCACATGTTAACAGGTATTCAATGATTTAGCTGTATAGCGACTGCATTTCATGCCGTAATGTAGAGATATATCTCATACTGTGACTTTATCTATAATGCATAAAAAACTAATTTTGGTTATACTACTTAAAATTATCCTAACTTTATATGTTAACAGGTAACAACATATTTACCTATAAAGCATAGTTGTGTCTATCGTGGAAAAATGCTTAGTTTATCTCTTAACTCTTTACTCTTTTAAGCCTCTTCTATTTTATAGAAACAAAACACAGTCAGGAACAAACATTTAGAGTGGTGCAAAGTGCTTTTATCATGTAAGAAGATTGTTACTCACATAGGGTCAGTGCTTATTCAACTTTCAAACTTTAGTGTTGTAGCTAGAGGTGTTGGCCTATGTTTATATACTAGTGCTAATGACTTCACAGATTACAGCTTAAAAATAAAAATTAGAGGATTACCAGCATAGAAGATTTCCCATGGATCTCTTGTTTAACTGACTATGAAACAAAATAGACACAGGGACTGAGAATTAATTTAATGCTTCAATAGACTTTCTATTGCTGATATTACTGTACAGTGGAGTCAGCCACAATGCAACACCATAACTTGCAATAAATGCCATGTCATAAAATACTGCTGTAAAAAGGGCTTAATTTCCATTGAATTTCACTGTCTCTTCAGCATAGTGCAGCATTTTGTGATATACTGCAGCTTCACTGTGTTGCATCCTTGCTGGTGCCACTGTATATATAACTCTTATGAATCCTTAAATGTGCTTCCCAACATAAATTGATATTTAAAGATTCTACCCCTCCCCACTGGAAAGTCTTCTTGTGGTAATTTAGATAATCATAGGAGGGCACCATATAAGTAGCCTAGCATTACTTGATTTTTCTTTCATCTACTTTGATCTCAGCTGTGTCTGCTCCTTATACAGTACTCCAGTGCTGGGTGTCAGAGGCAGAGCCTCAAAGAGCCAGATACTAAATTCAGCAGTTCTCTTGTGCAACATGTGCACATATCAAATTTCTGTAGCTCCCACACATCCCTGGCAGGGACCACAGGAACTGGTATAGCTTGCATTAAATGGCAGAAGCAGTAACTGCATTTCTTAATTGCCTTCCTTAGACATAAAATATTTATGCACCATGAATGCTAGCACACTGATAAGCGTGGTCACAATATCAGTAATACTTGTATAATCATTAAGATTTTGGCTTGATCCTTGACCCAGTAGTCCCAGGAAGCTGGGACAGACTGAGGTGATGGCAAAGTTGTTTTTTACTTTTCTGTATAAGATACTGATCCAGTGCTGACCAAACATTTAAGAATTAATATTCCATTGTCCTTTCTCCTAAAATATCTGGCTTTACCAAAACAGTTAATTTTCTTCCTGCACCCAACTGCTGTCATAATCTAGATGTTTGAAGCAAGGGATACTGTGTACATTGGACATCCAACACCCCCACACACCAGAATTCTTCTTTTTAAAACAAGGCTTCTTCAATTGCAGAAGTGATTGCTGAGAGGAGCAAACACAGTAATGATATAGTCACACTAATATAACAATACTGTAAGGAAAGAAAATGAGAAGCAGAACACATAAGAGGATGCAATGGGGGTAAAAGAAAGGGAAGAACAGGTAGGAAGTGAAAAGGGACACCACTCAAAGGAAATGAAAATCGCTGCTTTTATAATTTTGTGATTTGCTTAAAATTAATGAGTTCCCATGATTCCAATATAAAGCACTTCTTTTCATTTAAAGATGCCTTACTGACTCCCATGGTTGGTACTTCATTATTAATGGAATGCCAATTGAGGACACCTTCTACACTATTTTCACAGTATAGGGCCCTAATGAAAACAATCCAATCTTCTTCATGAATTTCTTCTTACATTTATCTACATTCAGCACACCCTATATTATATGAACATGCTGTACAAATGTACCAGTGGATAAAGGCTTTATGGTCTATCTAATCAGCTCCAGGGTATAGTTTCCACTGCATTTACAGTGATCTGCCTCTCCTTATTCCCCTTGACCACTGCCAATTATTGCAGGGTAGACTGGTGTACAGTGGGCCCACACCTGGAAAGTTGATACAGGGGTCTACCTGGAAACCAATAGGGAGGGCCCAGTGTGACACATTCATCCCAGCATTTCAGTTAAATTTGATACACTACCTCTGTGTTTACATCCTACAATGACATACAGTGCCCAAACTATCTCACTTTATTTAGAAATAGATGATAAATGCAAATATTTTCAGAGTTTTAAAGGTGGCCAGGCACCTAACAGAGGGGGTCCACCTGGAAATCTCCAGGTATCCAGGTGGGCCAGTCTTACTTGGAATTATCCCTTCTCCCTCTCCCTCCTTAACTGTGACATTCCCCTCACCCTGCCCAGCCTTTCTTGAAGCTGTCCACTGTTTTAGGATATCACTTCCTCTGACAACTCATCTCCCTCATGAACCTTACCCCAGCAGTTTTAGGGTCTTATAGCTAGTGGTTTTGTTTCCACTAAGGCTGAAGAGGCTCTGGGTGCTCACCCATTCATATTTTTAAGGTACTTGAAGGTCTCAATCAGGTCCCCCTCCTTTCCTCAGGAGACACATGTTGAGCCCCATGAGCCTCTCCTAATACTGTAGGTGTTGCCCTACTGGCGATGGATCATCTTGGTTGCCCTTCTGGACCTTTCCCAGCTAACCTAGTTACCTGCACACCCTTATCAGTATTTGGTCTCTGTTTTTAACCCAATGTACATAACTTTAAACTTTGTAGTGTTGAACCCCAGTTGCCAAATGCCAGACAACTTCTCTAGCCTAGCCAGGTCTTTCTGGAGTTCCTGTCTCCCTCTCTCTGTTCACCCACCCAAACAGCTTAGTGTCTTCTGCAAACAGGCATATCATACCATTGTTCCCATCCCTAATGTTGCTTATTAGAGGTTAAACAACACCAGACTGAGCTCAGAGCCCAATGGCACCCCAATGGTCACATGCCTAGCTTCTGAGACCTCCCCTCCCAACTACCAACCTTTGACTTTTGCACCACAGTCAGCTTCTGATCCACCCAACTAGTTTATCCCCACCCCCAGTTCTTCTAGTTTTCTGATCAGCCTCCTGTGAGGTCAGTGTTCAAGGCCTTACTTTAGTCAGATACATGACTTCAGCCACTTAGCCTTTGTCCACTGTCCTGGTGAGCCGGTGGAAGAAGTCAATTAGGTTATTATAGGTGGGGCTTTCAATATGGTGCAGGACCCTAAAGAGATAAAACATTGAGCTTACTAAATATGCAGAACAATGCAATTAAAAGTTTAAGCTCTTCAAATAAGTCACTCAGTTGGTTGGTCGTATATGTATCCTGGACACTAAACAATTCTCTTTCTTCCCAGCACCACATCAAGCATGATCATGAAACAGACTTCTTAATACTTGTTAGAATTAAGAACATCAAATACCGGAAGTTAAGTATGTATCCTGATACAGTCATTTCAAATCACTTAACATGCACAGTGACATTCAAAATTTCAAAACAGTAGTCTATCCAATAATTTTCACATGGACCAAAAATTATTAAAAGGTCAAGGGAATGCTGAAACTGCAATCAAGAATACCAATAGTCTTCAAGAACAACCAAACACTAAATAGCAACTAAAGGAGGTATCCTTCAAATTATATGGCATATATTTAAAGCTTGGGCAAGAAGCATCTTAATGTCTGCTGCTCTTTATAATAAATGTTTACTAAAAGGTTGAGTAAGTGTCTTGGAAAGCAAAACTATACACAGCTGAACAATTCTGCATATAATAGTAGTACTCATATAAAATACAAGCAGGGATAAGACTCATTTGAGCTGAAGCTCATGTCCAATGAGATCCCATTATGCCTTATGTCAAAACAATAGGTGGAGACAATTATGTACAGTTCTAAATTTAGTGCAGATATTACATGGATCCAAAGGTGGGAGCATATAATACTTTAGCATCAAGACTTGTGAGGTGACAAATCAAGCATACAAGATCAAAGATACTATTATTTGGCCAATAAAACCCCAAAACTACTGGCATGACAACTAAAACAAGACCAGAATATAATGTAATCACAGGCATTAAAGAGAAACAGGGCATAATTCAGCATAACTCAGAAGAAATCAATGAACTATTCAAAAATTATTAATAAGTTTATAAGTCAAAGAACCTGTAAAATCCTGCATCCTGTTGATGACTTTCTGAAAGACCTTGTTTTCCAGAGCTATTATTTGACATGATAAATCAGTTTGTCAGCAAATATCTGCTGAAGAAATTAAGACCACAATATTCACCTTTACATCAAGCAAGGCACATGATCAGACAACTTTCCATTTAATTTTATAAAACTTTGCAATAGAACTAATACCAATTCAGACTGAATTGTCTAACTCATTTAATACACTGAATAATATCCTCTCAAACAATAATATATGTTTCTTCAAAAAACAAGGATCTGCTCCTGTGTTTCTTCTATAGACCCATCTCCCTACTACTGTAAATACTGATTTAAAAATTGTCCAAACTTCTGGCATTACAGTTAGAACATCTGTTTTGGTCCTATTCACATCATCGAAGTTTAGTCAGTTAGTTAGTTGTTTACTGGGTGGTACATTGATACAATAAACCTTTTACAGGCACAATCCAGGCAATAAAGATGGCACAGTACATGGTTTTAATAAAACATGACTATATCAGACAATATCAAAGAACCAGGGTTGAAGGGAAAGGTGGGGAGGAAGCTATGTTAAGAAAATGTCAAAGCAATGGAGATACAGGGATGGCAGGGTGGTTGAGATGTTGTAGGTCAACCTCAGATCTAGACAGAGAGCTATCATTCACAAGGGAGTGGTATACAGCTCTCCAACACAGTGACAGAACATAGACAAGAGATGTTGGAGACATAGGTAAAATGGTTATGAAGGGGAGGTGGTGCTGGTGGGGGACATTAAGCTGCCAGATATGGAGTGGAGCTTGCCTGCTGCAGCATCAACTGGAAGCAGAGAAGTCTTGGACTCCCTGTAGAGGGCATTCCTAGTTGGTCAGTGAACCCACTTGGGGGCAATACTGGATCTGCTACTTATGAACAGGAACAGTGTGGCAGACTTCAGAGTGAGGGAGTCATCAGGGACCAGGGACCATTGCACAGTATGATTTAATATGAAGAACAGCAGAACCCAACCACACAAGGGTGAGGGTCCTGGATTTTCAGAAGAGCTGGGGAATGAATCTGAGAAGACCTGGCAAGGGAAATGTCAAGGTGGGGTGGAAGAAAATGGACCAGAATAAAATAGAGCATAGTAAAAGCTACAAACATGTACATCAGGCAAATAAGCAAAAGCAGAAAGAGGAGACCATTATGTTTCTTGAGGGAAGTGGCAGAAAAGGTAAGGGCAAAACAGTGGCATTCAGATTGTGCAAGGAGACCCAGAGAGGAGGACAGAGAAGTGTGTCTGGGGAATCGGAAGGAGGCAGGCAAAGCAATAAGGAGTGCAAAGCAAGCTGAAAAAGAATAGCCCAGATAGTATGAAAGAGGGACAAGGCATTTTCAATCATATTAGTAAGAAAAGGAAACCAAAGGAGGGATTGTACCTTTAAAAAGGATGGAAGAGGCTGTACAGAGGAAGACCAAGAAAAGGCAAACATCTTAAACAACCATTTCTGCTCAGTGTACACAGTAAAGGGAGGGTAGGGACCACAAATAAGCACCAAAAGATTTGAGGGAGGAAGTCGACACCAGTCCCTTTCTGAGAAGATCAGGAAAGCAATTGCTAATCTGAGGGTGGAAAAGCCATTGAGCAGGACAGAGTGGATCCAAGAATGTCAAAGAACTCAGGGAGGTGCTAGTTGCACCCTGACAGATTTGTTTTACAGTTCACTGGAGACTGGCGTGGTCCTGGATGACTAGAGAAGGGTGGAGGAGTGAACAGTTCATACAGTATTAAACGGTAACAAGACATTTTCCAGGTGTATCAGCAATAAAGGAAGACCAGGGAGGTATTGCATAGTTAATAGGAAGGCAGAGGCTGTATTGAGGAAGACCAAGAAAGGGCAAATATCTTAAATATGTCTGCCCAGTATTCACAGTTGAGGGGGAAGGGGTACCACAAATAAGCACTAAGAGATTGGGGGAGGAAAATGGACACCAGTCTCTTTTCTGAGGAGAGAGTCAAACAATCAATCAAATTCTTTATTTATCCAGGAAGGAAGCAATTGAGCAAGCTCCATTTATAAGGTGGACCTGCATTACACAAGTCAAGTAACAATGCATTTATATACAGACAAATAGACAGTAGATGCAAGAGTACAACAGTACAGGTAGGCCTGCAATAGACAGGATAAGTAAAAATACATTTGGGTTCAGGTGAAAGACAGTTGGTAAGGTGTACATAACAATAGGGTAGCAAGTCAGTAAAATTTGTACCAGATACAACAACGATATGGTTTAGTATTCCTGTAAGGTAAAGGCATTATAGCCCAGTGAAGAAATTAGTTGAAGTGGATGCTACAAGTGAAGAGACATACATAGTCAGTTTAAAAGACCAGGCGATCAAGGTGGAGACATGTGTCGGGAGAAGTGGGCAGCCAGTGGGGGGTCTGGATCTGGATAATACTAAGAGTGAAGGAATGAGATGCTGTGGGTATACAAGGAATAGGTGAGTGAGGAGGGTGAGATTTAGGGCAGTAGATAAGTAGGTGGCTCAGGGACAAGTTATGCACTGATACAAGAAGGAAGGAGAATGGGAAAAGCCGGGAGGATGTGGAAGGGGTGTAAGTAAGCTAGGATCATTGGAAGCAGTTGCAGGCTTCTGTAATGTATTTTGAGTATAAGGTCTTATACACAGTGAGACTAACAGGAATCCCTCAGTTTCAGTGATTTCTGTAGCACATTCCAGAGTGATGGTAGAACGAATCCTATGGCAGCTCTCTCAAAATGCATTAGGGCTTTGAGCACTTTCAGAGAAATCAGTGAACAGCTTCTTAAGGTATAGGTTCCAGGCATATTGAGAGTCAGGCAATTAACAATGTACTCGGAAGTTTGCCAGTGATAGCTCTGTATGTCCAGAGAGCTGCATTTTTATTTTGTCTGTAGTGTAGGGAGGTCCAACCTATGGACACATATAAAGAGCAGTGATGGGTGGAAAGGGGAGACCAGTGATAAAGCGCGGGGCTCTGTGGTAAAGCATGTCCAATTTACCGAGGTATGAACTAGCACACTGGCTGTATATAAAGTCATGTAATCAATTAGGGAAAGGAACGAGCTGAACTAGCTGTCTCTTGGCCTCTGTGGTCAGTAGACAGTTTAACTTGAAGAAGAGACCTAGTCTCTGCCTCAGTTTTTAACAAATCCTCCAGGTGGTCTGTAAAGGAGAGTTTGAAGTCTAGCCAGACCACCAGGTATTTGAATTGGGCACAAATGCCAGGGTTTCTCTAGGAGATTGGTGATGGGGGGGTAGAGCAGGGTAGGCTGCATGGTTAATAGGTGAAAATAACATCACCTTTGTCTTTTGGCATTAAGTAGCAATTTTTACTAAGGAGCTGGTATTGAAGTATGTTGAAGTCAGCTTGCAGGTCGCTACAGGCAGTTGCAGGAGTTGTACGGCTTAGGTAGATCACTGTATCATCGCGAACAAATGAATTTTCACCTCATTGATGCCTGAGTCTATATTGTTGATGTAAATGGCAAATAGGAGTGGTTCCAGGATGGATCCCTGCGAGATGCCTCTTTTAACAGATTTGAGGGGAGGTTCACCTTCAGCCTTGACCTGTTGGTGCCTATCAGGAAGGTACTCGTGGAACCAGCGCAGGAGGTAGAATCTAGACCAATAGCTTTTAATGAAAAGAGAAGGAGGCTGTGGTGACAGTGTCGAAGGCCCTTACTTAGGTCTAGAAAATGGGCGCAGACAAATTTTTGTTCTCTAGCTTGCACTGCCAGTCATTTGTCACCTTGGCCAGGGCCGTGATTGTACTATGTTCAGTTCTGAAACCAGATTGCATTGGGTTTAGCAGGTTAGTATCATCTATGAAAGATTTCAGCTGGGCATTCACGATTTTTTCCAGAAGTTTTGGTAGTACTGGGAGAAGGAGATGGGCCTGTAGTTGTTTAGATCACAGGGTCTCTGGATTTAAACAATGGAATAACATGATGCGGTCTTCCACAGTTTGGGGAGGGTCCCTTGAGAAAGGGACAAGTTAAATAGATGCAAAATAGGTACGGCCAAGACATGATAGGCAATCTTTAGGTAGTATGGATCGAAGGTGTCAGTGCCAGCACTTTTCTTGTGTCCAACTGGAGGAAGATCTTCAACCTCTTTTAGTGAGGGAGAGAATGAAATGACTGCATCTGAGGGACTAGATTCTGAAGGTTGCATGGTAAGCTGGGAGTATAGGTTGCATGCAGGTGAGTTATCAAAAGCTAGCCCTGCAGTAGCAAAGTGATTGTTGAAGGCTTGTAGTATCTCTTTATTGTTGTTGATAGCTACCTGGTCAGAAATAATTTTTGAGGGAGATTTTCCTGTGGTAATTACCAGAAAGTTCTTATTGTGGACCAGAACTTGGTAGGAGCAGCTGGAGGCAGTGTTGAGTTCAGAGCGATGATAGCAGTTGGACTTGGTTTCCCAAATTAGCTTTGTACTGTGGTTTCTAGCTGTTCTGAGAATAGTCCAGTCTTTGGCTTTGTGGGATTTGTGTACTAGCTTCCAGAGCTTGTCTCTTTTAATAGTGCTGCCTTAATGTTGCTGTAAACCAACTGCACTTTCCAGCCTTTATGCAGGTTTTGACTAAGGGTGCATGGGTGTTAAGAGCACTGGATACAATTTCGTGGAAAATGGCATATGCTGTTTTACTGATTTGGCTAAATAAAAGGTCTGCCAAAGCAGGGAGGCTTTCAGGTCATTGATATATTCAAGTGGGTCAAAATTTGTTTTGATCTTTTGGTAGAGACTTGCTGAGGCTGTTGGTTTAGGGACTGCTCTTATGCCAGCATTAAAGCAATGGTCACTAACATCGTAGAAAAGATCCCAGCATGGGAGAAGAAATGTGGTTTACTTACTAGAAGTACATCTAACAGTGTACTTTTCATAGGGTTTTCTTATTGATATGAGTAGGTTCATTAATAAGAAGAGTGAGCCCATGAGAGTCACAGTAAGATTTAAGTGGAAGGGATGTGCTTGACAGCCAGTCATAGTTAAGGTCCCCTAGTATAATTGTTTCCATTGTGTCATTACTCATAGTAGATGATAGGTGGGACAGGAGCTGTGACACACTGAGGCGGGGTCTATAACATCCTATGACATGGAGGGCCATTGATGTAGATATTTTGATTTTTAAGCACAGGCATTCAAAGGCATTGGCAATTGATGTAGTGTTGAGAGTAGTGACTGTAAACTTGTCCTTAACATAGATGGCTACACCACTGCCTCTAGTTAGTCTATCAGCTCTAAATAACAGATAGTTGGGGATACTGACCTCTTTCTCTGTCGTGGATGGATGAAGCCAGGATTCAGATATGACAAGTACATCCAGCTCCGTGTGGATAGCTCAAGCCTGTATTGAGGTGAGTTTCTTTAGAGGCTACACACATTAACATGCATAAAGCTGATACCTTTACACTTAGCGACTTCGGACGGTGAAGGAATTCTTGTATGGGACCAGGATTAAGTTTAACATTACCTAAGCATAGCAAGAGGAGGAGTACAACTTTCCTCAGGGCAACAAGTGGTAATTTGGAAGAACTAAACCTTCTTTGACTAGTGTAAGTATTGGCATAGAAATGCAAGGACCTATTATTTGTACTGTTTCAGTCCTAGTGATACACATGCTAAGACCTAGCGTATGACACCAGTAGATACAGGTACTGGGCTGAGTAGGTAACATTCCTTGTGTAGGTAACAAGATGCGGTGGCTGTCCGAGAGGAGACTCAGCTGAAAGTGGGTATGACAACTTGGGGCATAGTGCAGTTGTATAGGGACTCCATGAACAGTCATTCTTGTGGTAGGGATACAAGTCCTCTTTTGGAGTGACATTCCATCTGACATGTACCTCATAAGGGTAGGGTGCATAAGGTGGTAAATAAGGTAGAGCCAGATTACAGTTCCATAGTTAGAGTCTGGGGGTCAGAAAGAGGAACAGTGAAGGGCTTAATCTGGGCAAGGTATCACCAGGTAAGGCTACGTGCCACGGGGTCTGAAAAGGAATATAGGTTTTGATACCACTTGAAGGAAGCAAGGAGATGTTTCTATGGCACAGCAACTAGAGATAATTACGAAGTCGTAAACCTGATCTAAAAGTATCACCAGCTAAGGCTATGCACCACAGGGTCAGCAAAGAGATGTAGGCACTGAAACCACTTGTAGGAGCAAGGAGAATTTACTATGACACAACAACTAAGGACAGTAATAAGAAGTCACAAATCTGATCTGAGACGAGTGGTAGGGAGACTGTGGTGGGTTAGTTAGGATGGGACACTTGAACTGGCGGCAGCCCAAAATTTATATGTCTGTGGGCGTCCTAGGGAGGCAGGAGGATAGATTTGTAGGAAAGCTAATGGCAGGGAGCGCAGGGCAAGGAGGTCTATATAATACTGGTCAGGAGGATGGGTGGGTGGACATAAAATTTGCAGCTTTTCTGTACCTCTCTGGGTCTGGAGTATGAGCAAGTGGTCTCGGGCGGCTCTGCCAAAGATGAGCTGAGAGCCCTGGAGGTTCTCAGCTGAAGGGAAAAGAGAAAGCAAAGCCAATTTTACTGGTCCCAGGCAATGGTCAAGCTACCCAGTGACAAAACTAATTTACAAATGAAAGGGTCAATTTCCTTGGCACTGTGAAGTCTGGGCTGCAGTTACAGAGGAAAAGAAAGGGCTGTTTCACTTAATCAATCTAGCAAGAGCAGTTTGCAAGTATTACAGCTTTTTAGTTAGTTTACAGGCAGATTCTAACAAAATAGGCATACATTAGCAAGCATAATAAAAAAAAAAACAGCGCCTTTTAGCTCAGGAGACAGAGAAAGATAAGAAGGGTGAAGGACCAATCGGAGCAAGCCTGGAGAAGGCACTCACACTCCGATTGATTTGCAGCTTTGCAGTACCTCTCTGGGTCTGGAATCTGAGTAAGTGGTCTCAGGCGGCAGCTTCAGGGTGCGCTGACCCCTGTAGCCCAGTTCTTCTTGCGGATGAGCTAGGGAGCCCTGGAGGGTTCTCGGTGGAAGTAGTAGGAGAATTAACGTGGTCAGCTTTATGAAGGTAGAGGAGGGAGAGAATGGGAAGATTAAAGGGTCTAGCTAGACTAAAACAAAGCAAACAAATAGTCAGATGGGGCACAATTTGAAGGTCGGGGGGCGGCTCAGAGGTAATTTAAGGAAGTATTTTTACAGAGAGGGTTGTGTGGATGCAAGTAACGGCCTTCCAGAAGAGGTTGTGGAGTCAAAAACAGTGGTGGAATTCAAGCATGCATGGGACAGTCATAAGGCAATTCTAGGGTGGGGGAAGAAGAAGTAGGCTGCTGGTTAACTAGGATCTGCAGCTTATCCATTAGGTAGGAAATGGGCAGACTGGGTGGGCCAAGCGGTCCTTATCTGCCATCAATTCTATATTTCTATGTATATTACTCTTTTCTTTTCTACCAGAATGAGCAAATACAGGCTAGAAACAGTCCTTAAACAAACAAAAAATCAGAAGTAGGAATCCGCTTTTCAGTTTAGCTGTAATTGGTATTATGTGCACACACTAAGTAACGAGGCCAGGCAGCACAGACTACAAAATTTGTGCAAGGGCATGCAATTAGTCCTGGGAAGGCAGCTATGCTGGATTCCAGAGCTAGCACTCAGAGTTCACTAAGATGGTGAGCAGCCAATGGGGGCACTGCAGTCAGATGGTGCCAGGAATTCAGAAAACAATCCAGGATCTTCACTGCAACAGCCCCTGAGGGCTGAAGATCTGGCTCGGCAATTACCTGTGCTTGGAGAGCAGTGGGTGGATGCAGCAGGCAGGCTCGGTCTCAGGAAAGCACTCCAATAATCTGAGAGTAGTGGGATCTTTTTACTGCATTTTACAGTATGTTTGTTTTTTTACTGGTAGGATTTGTATTTCTTGTTTTGTGTTTCACTGTTTATTTGGGAGCACTGACATGTTGAAACAGAGAATCCCTCCTAGCTGGTCGCTATTCTCCCTTGAACTCTGGAGGTCTCTGTCCTTTAATTGCTCCCCCCACTGCCCGCTAGGCTATACGGGTAGTGCCGGGCTTTAGGGATAATGTGAAGGAGTTGCAGGCGGTAGAGGCACTGGACCTGGAGGGAGAGTGGAGTTGGGTGGGTGAATTTGGGTAGTGGAGTCAGAAGATGCCCGCAAAATGGGTTCCAGATAGGGTTCTCCTTTTCTGGTGCTCATATCCAAGGGCTACACTTTTGGTGGGAGATGACATGGCCAGTCTCAACATGCCATCCTACTCAGGTGGTATTATGCAATGCCACGTCCATTAAAAACAAGACCGCAATAATTGTGGTTCTTATAGGGTCATCGGACCTGGCTTGCATCACAGAGACTTGGCTGGATGATAACTCTGGCCCTGTTTTGGTGTCAGCTGTTCTGGCTGGGTTGTCAGTGATACACCACCTGAGGCTGGATCATAGGAGAGGGTATAGCCATTTGTTTAGATTGGAATTGAGCCTTGTAGATGTGCCAGTTGGGGAGACCAGATCCTTTGAATGTATAATTGGAACAGGTGTGGTGTGCAGGATTCTTCTTGTTTACCATCCACCCAGGAACAGGAAGCAATTCCTGCAGGAAGTCCCAGATTTCATCTTTAACATGGTGTTGGAGTCTCCTAGATGGACGGTTCTCTGGTACTTCAGTGTCTGGCTCGATGGTGAACTCTTGCAACTTGGACAGGACTTCTCCAGTTTATGAATTCTCTGGGCTTCAAACAGGTGATTACCTCTGTAACCCATAATCATGGTCATTCATTGGACTTGGTCTTTCTACTAGGTATGGAGACCTCCGACCAGGTGATGAAGCTGGTCGGTTGGTCTGACCATCACACTATAACATTCAATTTCCAGGCTCCCCTTCCATGCCTGCTCCCACGGAGATGGTCTGGTACTCACCTTTAAGGGCTTTCTGACCCCAGACAGCCTGATGATAGTGCTGGATCTTTGGGGCTCTCAGGTGCAAGAATGGAGCCAGATAATCTGTTACTGGCCTATAATAATACTGTAACAGAGGCTCTGCATTCCACAGCTCCTGTCTGGGTCCGTCCCTTACCCTTTGCCCTTGGTCCACTTGGTTTGATGGGACATTGAGGGAGCTGAGCAAAGTGGGGATAAGGTTAGAACAACATAAGCGGAAATCGGACCTTGAAGTCAACAGGCTTAGATTGATGGCCCATTACATGGACTACCAATTGGCCATCTCCTGTAAGAAGGCAGAGTTCTGTTCAAGGAGATTTCTGCTGCACAGAACCAACCAGCCCAGCTCTTCTGAACTGTGGACAGACTGTGCAATTCAGTCTGTCTGCAATCTCAGAGTGTGTTGTCACAGAAGTGTGACGAGTTTGCTCAGTTCTTTGCAGATAAGTTTGCCAACATCAGGGCTGAGATCTGTTTAACCCATTCTGATGGGTGTAGTGGAGGTTGGTGGGAGGTTACTGGGCCTTGGTGTGCCTGGTCTGACTTTTACTGGTTGGAGATCGAAGATATTTTGAGGATCATCCAGAGTATGCGGACGACCTGCTGTAGTTTGGACCTGGGCCAAGCACACCTCCTTATGGGATGTGTTGGAGGTCATCAGCCCGGTCCTAGCTGAGACAGTCTGGAGCTCCCTGAGAGACAGATGTTTCCAGAAACCCTGAAGGAGGGGTTGTTAGACTTCTCCTTAAGAAATCTTCTTTGAACCGGGACTGTCTCGCTAACTACCCGACCAGTCTCTTACCTTCCTTTGTGGATAAGGTTATTGAGGAGGTGGTCACCCAGCAGCTAGGGGAATCATCTTACCATCCACAATATCTAAGATCCTCTCCAGTCCAGATTTCGGAAGAGACATAGCACTGAGATGGCCCTAGTTCAGGTACTCAGTGATCTCCTGATAGCCAGAGATCGGAAGAGACCTTCCATCTTGGTTCTTTTATCTCTCTGCAGCATTTGCCACTGTGGACCATGGTGAGTTTTGCAGTGCCTGTGGTTGATCTGTGGACTGTCTGGTACAGTCCTAATGTGGTTCAATCCTTCCTCACAGGCAAGTTTCAGAGAGTGGTGTCAGGGATTTATTCCTCTGGTGCCTTCTCTCTGATTTGTGGGGTACCACAAGGCTCCATTTATCGCCATGATTCTAATGGTATACATGCTGCCATTGGGAGACATTGTAGGCAGTACGGGCTGAGTTTTCACTGCTATGCAGATGATACTCAGCTATACATGTCCTTTGTGCCCAAGCTGGATGATTCTGTGTCGGTCTTTGACAATTGTCTCTCTGAGATCCAGGACTGGATGAGTTGTAACTGGCTGAGGCTGAACCCAGACAAAACTGAGGTTTTGGTTTTGGACCCAGGTCATTGGCTGAGAGGCTTTTGCTGGGCAGCCTTCTAACCTTGACTGGGCAGCTGCCAGTTAATGGCCTCTAAGCAGGTCCAGAATCTGATCTTATTTTTTGATAAGGGTTTGACACTTAAATCACAGGTGTCATCCGTTGTCAAGTCCCTTTACCATCTGAGGAATGTCACCTGGATTAAGCACCTGGTTCCACCTGATGACCTTCTAACATTGGTCCATGCCTTTGTGAACACACATCTTGACTTCTGCAATTCCCTGTACCTAGGGCTACCTAGGGTGGATATCCACTGTCTGCAGCTGGCACAAAATGCTGCAGTCAGGCCGTTGACTTGTTTATCTCTATCTAGCCATCTTGTGACTGTGTTGCACAATTTGTACTGGCTGCCTGTTCAGTGGCAGATCACCTTTAAGGTTGGCTTGCTGACCTACAAAGCCCTACTAGGACAGGGACCATGTTATCTGCAAGAACTTTTGTGCTCCCTACTTCCCTTGCCCACTTCACTCTGCTGATGAGGAATTACTAGAGGTTACCAGGGCATGTTTGAAGACCTCTGGGGCCTGGACATTTGTATTTGCAGCCCCAACCCTGTGGAACTCTCTACCTCATCGGATAAGGGAGTGCCAGACTGTGGAGAGCTTTAAATCTTCATTGAAAATGCATCTTTTCTATCTAGCTTTTCTGGAGTTTGAATGAATTGAAGAATGTTACTGTATTTTATCTATTTATGATTGTTTTAACCTATTTTAATTAGTTGTATACAATCGCTATGATAATTTGAATAGAACTTTTATAAAAATAAAATCAAATTGTATTGTATTGGATTGGATGGGATTGGAAGGTGGAAAAAGCCACGGGCCAGAGGTGTTGCATTCAAAGAGTGTTATAGCAATTCAGGAGGTGCTAGCTAGACCCTGACAGACTTGGTTAACAGCTCACTGGAGACTGGCATGATCCTGGAGTGCTAGAAAAAGCGGACATAGTCTCACTTCACAAAAGTGGTAGCTAGGAGGAGGTGGGAAATTACAGGTATGCCAGCCTGACATCTGCATTAGGAAATTAATGAAAACACTATTTTTTTCCACCCCCATGCTCGCTGGTTCCCCCACTCCTTCGTGCTCCACAGGTTCCCTCCAGTCCACTGTCCTTACCCAGCCCTCCTCTGGTCCTCATATGGCATATGATCCCAGGATATCCCGCATATCTCTTCGCCAGTGGGTCCCTTTCTCTGAGAAGGAAAGCACCGGGAGAGGGGATGGCCCCAGCACACACTACATAGGGTCCGGGGATGCTGCTGAGGAGCAGGAGGCCCGGGGAAGGTGCTGGAGGCATGCAGGGAACAGAGAGCCATCATCGCTAGTGAGCAATTTTTTCCCCTTTTTCTGTTGGGGCAGCATAGTGACGCCATGGCATACGCCCGACGTCTGCTCCTCTCCCAGTTTTATCATTTGGGCCATGCATCCTGTGATACTCCCAGCCTCTGCTAGGAGTCAGCAGGCGACGGGACAGTCCCCTACCCTCCCCAGAGAAGGAGAGCTGTCCATGGGACGCCCAATCCTTCTTCCCTGACAGGCCCTCCAGCGATCTGGGCCTCGCTCTCGAACCCAAGTCACTGGAGTCACAAGCGGAATCCAACTGCTGCACCAGCGAGGCCAGCAAACACTATTAAAGGAAAGAATAATGGAACACCTGGAATCCAATGGACTGCAGGGCCCAAGAGCATATAGTTTCATGGAGGGAGGTCATGCCAAACAAATCAGATTTCTTTGACTGGATATTCAGGGTGTTGGATCAGGGAAGGGACATAGCCTACCTGGACTTCAAAACACTGCTAGTGTCCAGTGTGGTGCAAATAGCAAAATAAACCAAAGCGGGGGTGTCAAGAACCACAATAACTATTGCACAAGACTCAAAAGGCACAATTGCATTTGTAACTTTGTCAGAAAGGCAACTTACCATATACTGGGGCTAGTAGTCCTTTATTTATGGAGGAAGATGCTCAAATAACAAAAGTGTAAGCAACAGGGCAAACATAAATAAATAAACAGATAGTGGGACTGTGAAAAGCTGCAAAGAAATATCACCGGCACCTACATAGGTGCAACTGCAGCTGACCTAGGAAGCATGGACAGGAATGTGCACTCATGACATGCTCAATCAGTCAACTGACATTTAAGCCCATAAGCTTCCTCAGGGCTGATTAGCACCCTCATCTAGCAAAGTGTTTATAGTGCAGTGCTACTACATATTCTTGATATGGGCATGATCTTTCCCTTAGATACTATGTAACTAATAATGTCTCTCTCACTGTTTTGCACAGTTATATAGTATAGTAAGGAAAGATCATATCATGGATATGTATTAGCACTGCACTATAAACACTTTGCTAGATGAGAGAGCTAGATCAATTGCTCCTATGTTTACTGCGTTGCAATCTCATCTATGTGCTGGTGTGTATTTCTTTGCAGTGTTTCGACAGTCTGCCTATCTATTTATTTATGTTTGCACTGTTGCTTGTGCTTTGTTGTTTGAGCACTTTCCTCCACAAATATAGGACTACTAGCTCCAGTATATGGTAAGCCTCCTTTCTTACAAAGTTATATGAATGCAATTGTGCCTTTTGAGTCTTGTGCAATAGCTATAGTGGTTCTTTGAATCTCCCACACTTGGACTTCGAAAGGCCTTTGGCACTGCTTCTATGTAGGAGGCTGATAAACAAAGTTGGGTAGCATGGGGTGGGCAATAAGGTGGTAACTTTAATAAGAAACTGGTTAAGAGGATAGAAGGCAGATGGTGGTGGTAGATGGAGTTTGCTCTGAGGAGAGGAAAGTGACGAGTGGGGTATCACAGGGGTCATTACTGGGACCAGTCCTCTTTAATGTCTTCATTAGTGGCATAGCAGATGAGCTGAAAGGGAAGGTTTGCTTCTTAGTGGACCACACCATGATCTGCAACAGGGTAGACACTCAGAGGGGTGCAAAGGATGGAATGAGACTTGAATCAACTGGAGGAGTGGTCAAACGTTTGGCAGCTAAGGTTTGATGCAAAAAGAGCAAAAATGCACTTGCGCCACAGAAGCCCTGGGGTTCAATACAATATGGAGGCAGAGACACTAGCAACAACCAAGCAGGAAACAGAACTGGAGGAATCATATCAGATGATCTGTAGGTAGCCAGACAATGTGACAAAGCTATCAGGAGCTAGAGGGATGCTGGGATGCATAAGTAAGGGTATTACCAGCAGGAAGAGGGAAGAGGTGTTGCCACTATGTAGTTCTTTAGTTAGACCCCATCTGGAGTACTGTGTTCAACTTTGGAGGCCACATCTGAGGAAGGACATAGAGGATGTATGCCCTCCAAAGGAGGGCAACCAAGATGGTACAGGGTCTACATCTAGATGTCCTATGAGGAGAGGCTAAAGGAATTAAACATGTTAACCCTGGAGGAGAGAGGGAGAGGTGGGGATATGAGCAAGGCCTTTAAATACCTCACGTGGTTGAATAAGGTACCAGGGGGAGGTATTTTTCAGAGGAATGGTGCTTCAGAACAAGGGTCCACTATAGAAGCAGGAGGGGTGACTTAGGAGAGATGAGGAAATACTTCTTCACAGAAAGGGTGAGGGATGCATGGAATGGTCTTCCAGCAGAGGTTGTGAGGGCAAAAACAGTGACAGAATTCAAAAGCCTGGTATACATACAAGGGAGATACAAGGGATTGGTAAAGTGGTGGCATAGAGTGCCAAAGACCTGGGGAGGTCCACAGTGTAAGCAATACAACAACAAAAAGCAGACTGGATGGACCATGTTGCTCTTATCTGCCACCAGCTTCTATGTTTCCATGTTATCAACAACAATAATTACCCAGATGACATTTTCTTTTAGAAAGATGTGGAAGAAGCATTAGAACATATATTTTTTTTAATTTGGTTGTTTAACTAGGTATAGCACACTAAGCTGAAAGCTTTTACAGGAGTGACATATGCATCTGGACTCCATATACCAAACACTTCAAAAGCTGAACTGGGCCCAGTATTTAGAAACTAGATTTAGTTACTTTAATCATCAGCAATTTCTAAAATCAAAACCAACAACTCAATATCACAAATCTTTTCACCTATCAGAGGTATCCGAAAGGCTGCCTCCTTTCTCAGCTAATCTTTGCCTTATCAACTGAATCTTTGCCATATAATAACATCAAATAAACAAATCTCAAGAATTTAAATGGGGAATCTATACAAAATGAGTCTGTATGCCCTATTATACTACAAATCCCACACATTTTCTTAAAGGAATACAGTAGTCAATCTCTCTGTATGTTTTGGAAATGCCTCTGGGAACAAAATTATTTGGACCAAAAGAGCTCCTGGCACTAGACCGAATGCAAGCACTTCATATACCACCCTATCACCTGTGCAAACAGTCAACAGCAATCAAATGGCTTAGCAGGAAAATAACACAACAAATAGGAATTTGTATAATATCAATTACCCCTCACTGCTATCACAGATTAAATTCACTCCACTATTTCTGATTGAAAGACTGTGATAAAATTTACCTTTTCTAAAATTGCTCTTTTCTAAACACTACCCATACTGGTTCTGCATAGCTTCTTTAAAACTCTAGACATTACAATTATTAATTTCTTCTGAAACAACAGAAAATCACATACTGTATTAGAAACAGAAAAAAGATGGCAGAAGGAGACCAAGGGTCCATCTAGTTTGCCCATGTGTTCCTTGGACCTTCTCAGACACAATGACCTAACCCCACTTCAGCCTAATGCCTCCTACTGCTCTTGTTGCTTTTGATCACACTTTGCCTTGTCCCACTCCAGTTAAGTGACATCACAGACTTTGCTTCCATTACATCAGCTGGCAGTTTATTCCATAGCTCCACAACTCTTGCTGTAAAATAGTGTTTCCAAGATCCTCTTGAATCTCCCCAACCAACTTCCACTTGTGCCCTCTAGACCCAGTTCACACATAGAGAAATGTTTTTAAATGAATTAAGCATTGCCATGTGCTGCTGCCACTGCATAATCCAGTTTTAAAGCGTTTCTTCCCAAGCTTGCTTCTCCGCTACATTGGTGCCTGTATTTATACTATTTGTAGCATGCTGTGGTAGCATGTTTCCGGTATTAGGGTGTCAAAATAGGGATCAACACAGAGGACAGTAGGAACATGGATCCACCGTGACATGGATCCAGGAAAAGAGCGTTCACACTGTAAGTAAAAATGATTTACTAACAAGCATTTTCACAAACTGTGCTATATCCTAGGTCCGATCAGGGTTTTAGCACGGCTCATGAAAACATGTCCCAGAGTGGAATAGGTGCAAGCCAGAAGGGTGTGGCATGGATCTGAAAAGGTTTAACCCTCGAGAACCATTTCAGATTGAGATTCTGTTGAACAGGTCCAAGGATGGCACCTTATTTATTCCTCTGAAGAACTTGTATTTCTAGTCATGCCTCCCATCTCCTATTTGTCTCCAGTGAAAAATATTTAATGTTTCCAGATGCTCTTCAAATTAATGCCATTGAAGGTCCTGGATCATTTTGGTCGCTCTTCTCTGGACAGCCTCCAACCTGTTTATATCCTTTTTCAGATGTGTACTCCAAAACTGGGTACAGTTCTCCAGATGGGGCCTTACTGGGGACCAGTATAGTGGCAGTATTACCTCCTTCCTCCTGCTGTCAAATCCCATCCCTATGCACCTCAGCATTTTGTTGGCCTTGCTATAAGCTTTCTTGCATTAGCTTGTCTGTTTAAGGGTGCTGCTTATGATGACACCTACAGTAGGTGCCGTTCTTCCTCTGTGGCACTGAGCTGGACTCCATTGAGATGATACTCTGTCCTTGGATTCCTTTACCCAAATGTATCACTTTACATTTTTTGCATTGAACTTCAGCTGCCAGACATTGTACCATTTTTCCAGCCTTTGTACATTTTTTTGAAGGTCCTTAACCCCTTTTCGCTGTCAGCCCTTCCTCCTAGCTTGGTATAGTGCTAGAATATAGCAATTGTGCCCTGAATACCTATGACGATGTCACTGATAAAAGGCATTAAACAGGACTGGTCCACCACTAAGCCTTGGGACACACCAATAGTGAACGCGCCTTCTGCAGAGACCTCACTCCACTGACCACTATCCTCTGTTTTATGTCCCTAAGCCAATCACCTCCCCAACTGATTATGCACTTGGCTATACCCAGGTCCTCCAACTTTTTCAGAAGGTGGTTGTGTGGCACCGAATCAAAGGGCTTATTGAAACTAAAGTAGAGGAGGTCCACTGGGTGGCCTCTGTCTAGTTCCCTAGTGACCCAATCAAAAAATTTGATTAGGTTAATTTGGCAAAATCTTTCCTCCATGAACCCATGTTGCCTGTCATCCTGCAGATCATTCACATTCAGGTACTCTACCAAGTCTTGTTTCATTAAGATTTCCATCAGTTTCCCCACCACTGATGTAAGGCTGATCGGTCGGTAGTTGCCTGTTTCCTCTCAACTCACTCCCTTGTGGAGAGGTACCAGATCAGCTCTTCTCCAGTCTCGCAGCACAACCCCAATCTTATGTAACCCGCTGAATAAATGTGCTAAGGGACCTGTCAATTCACTTGATAGCTCCTTTAGCCCACTCAAGTATATTCCATTAGACCGTGGTGACTTGTCTTCATCGAGTTGAGTTTGACAAGTTAATATTACCCAACACCATAGAAGGTTTAGGGTTACCTAATTTTTACTGGTATTGCCTTTCTGCTTGAATAAGTGTTACACAAGATTTGTTCATGACTAATCATTCTCTCTGGCCTACTTCTCTAACCAAGCAAGTACATCACTCCTATTCTTATCTGAAACATTGATTAGCCATAAATTATTATGAACAAAAATTCTTCTCTGTTTAAATACTGCCACTCAAACTACAACTGTGTGCTAGTGAAAGATACACAACATTATTAAATCTTCAAATAAAATAAGTCAGTATGCTCCCAGTTATTAAAATGTTTCCTTTCCACTCTCAATAATGAATTCAGCTTATAAGTACTGGTAAAGAAAGGACTCTATGAAATTGGCTAGCTTTCTTAATTTAATAAACTTCTTAAATATGAAGAATCACTGAAGCACTATTATCTCCCTGCACACATTTATTTATATTTCTACAAGTGAGGAGCTATATTAAACCATCTAATAGCTCTCTAGATACACCACCACCAAACACAACAACTGAAGAAATACTGATAAACATGGCCATGAATAATACAAGCATTTGTCAATGCCGAATGTTGCTTGCTTGTATGTGCTGTTTAGGTATTTGAAGTGATAGTTCCATGCCTTCCTCCCAAGACACACTGTGTCTTTCCTGGGACATCATGTCAGACAAATCTGGTTGATTTCTTTTACTGGGTGACAAAGGAAGTGAATCAGGGTTGGGCAGTGGACAACGCTTACCTTGATTTCAGCAAAGCCTTTGACACACCATCCCACATAGAAAGCTGATAAAATAGTTGGGTAGGCTGGGCATGGAGGAAAGGGTGGTAAACTGGGTTAGAAACTGGCTAACAGACAGGAGGCAGAGAGTTGTGGGTAAATGTGGTGCAGTCTAGGGAGAGGAGGTGACCAGTGGGTGCTGCAGGGATTGATCCTGGGGCCAGTCCTGTTCAATTTCTTCATTAGTAACATTGCAGAATGGCTGAAGGAATTTTTTCACCAAATTTTCAACATTGCCATTTTAAGACCTCTGCTCATGAACAGTGTCACTGTGATTTTTAATCTGTCCCAAACATTGATTGTGCACCGACTGCACGTTGTACACTACATGTATGGAAACACATGTTGGGTGACATGTGGAAAATTACAGCTGTACTGCTCATAGGAAGTGTGGCAAAATGCCAATGTTGAAAATCTAGATGCAAATATTAAAATTAGCGAAATTACGAGCGTGCGTGAGTGAACCGCGCAACGCATCATCAGAAAACAGTCATTTTTAGGAATTATTTCACCAAATTTTTAAATATAGCCATTTAAGACCTCTGCTCATGAACAGTGTTACTGTGATTTTCTTAATCTGTCCCGAACATTGATTTCGCACACCAACTGTGCTATTGTGTGCTACGTGCACGGAAACGCATCTTGGGTGAGATGTGAGAAATTACAGCTGTACTGCTCATAAGGAGGTGTGGTAAAATGGTAATTTTGAAAATCTGGAGTGAAAATATTGAAAATTTGTGAACTTATGAGCGTGCATAGGAACAGTACAACACATGCTCATAAAACAGTCATTTTTGGAATTTTCACCAAATTTTGAACAATAGGGTTTCTGGGGCTACCATGAACTGTGACACTGTCAATTCATAAATTGGTCCCAAAGGTGGTTCCACACAGTGACCAGGAAATCACCTTAAATGATTAACACCATGACATTGATAGAATTCATAAGGTGGGGTCCCAAAACCTCATGTTGAAAATCTGGTGAAAAATTCCTAAAATGTCCGAGATATGCAGTAAAGTTGAAAACACCTATTTATTCCATTATACAGTCATTTCCTCATTTCACGGTAGGCTTTGAAGAGGCAGACATGTTCCTGGTCCACGAAGATCATCATGCCAACTCTGGAGGTAAGTATGGGATGAGGTGGGGTGTCGGGAGGTAGATGCACAGAGGATGGGTGCAGGTGGGGGGGCTGGGACAGTCTACGAGGGAAGGTTTTTTTTCTTTTAGGTTTATTTTATATACTTAGACAATGCGGACTGTGGACGCTGGACTTGTCCCACGCTAGTGAGCTCCCATCATGGCAATTCATAATCTCTGTGGGGGAACAGTAGAGCTGACGGGGATTGGGCACCCTGTTGGCTATACAGACTGCTGCCATGTTGGGATGGGCTCCCAGCATAGCACCTGGAACTCTGTTGGGGAGCACAGCACAGCCGATGGGGATTGGGCACCTCCGTCAGCTATACAGTGTGCATGGGAAGCACCAGCACGCAGTATCGTGCATGTGTTGTGTATGTGGGGGCGTGCATGGAGCACATGATCGTATCGCTGCTCACTGAAGCGTAGCTCTCCTTTCAACTGTATGGCACTGTATTTTCAACTGCTGTCATAGACAGCTGCAGCGCTGATTGGAGAACTGTGGTCGCGCTCGCAAACACACTGACTGAATTGGAAGAGGACTGCCACACCTCCAAAAACTCATATGATAGCACTATGTTTCTTGCACATGCAGTAAGCAACAAAAATTACCACACAGTATGCAACATTATTGTAAGCTTGGTGATGGAAAGCTTCTGGTTTTATATAATAAATGTCAAGAAGACCTACTTTTCCAGCTGACCAAAGACATTTGGAACAAAATAATACAAACACCATTAGAGATGGTTCAGGCATCAAAATGCAACAAACACAAAGTAACATACTCCACAGGGCTTACTATATACTGGCAGAGCTACTGTAAATGATTATTACAGCACAATTTCTTCAATATGCCCTAGGTGTCCACAAGCAATGGGAATTTTCATACATCTATTATTGTACACTTGTGTTCTTATTTATCAAATTTCTTAATTTTTTCTTTCTTCCCTTACTCCCAGGGCCCCATGTGCAGAAGCTCATGCATGTGGGGGCATGCATGCACCTTGCCACCCCAGTAACAGCCCCTTCCTCCCTCCTGGCCTAGTGCCTGGCTCCTTCTCAGCCTGCACTGCCCCCAAGCCTCCTCCACAATGCAGGCAAGAGCCGAGAGACCAAGTCCCTCCCCAATGGCAGCTCAATCTAGCTCCACGCCTCCCTCTAATGATCTCCTGTAGCCCATTCTCACTCTTGAACACAGTCACTGGTGAAGCGTGAGGTAAGGCATCCAGTGCCTCAGCCCTCAGCCCTCAGTGCCACTGGGCCAGCAAATAAGACTGCACTAGACATAATCATAGTTAAAGAGACACTGTCAACCTGATTTTCATCATATTATTTCTAGTTAAAAATCTACATTTTAAGCTGGCTTGGTGGTGCTGAGGGTTTAGGTGCTGGATGCCACACCTCCACCATGCCAGTGACCTGGCTTCTGGAATGAGCCCAGGCTGTTGGGGGTCAGCAGGGGAGGGAGATTAGCATCTGGAAGACAGCTCTCCCTCCCGGAGGGAGGGGTATTCTTGCTCGGCACTTGATTGGCTTCTGAGGAAGTCAGAGGCATGGTAAGTGCAGAGCATACAGCATGGAAGGGGAGTGGTGACATCAACAGTGATGCCATGATATCAGGGTGCGTGTACCTTCCGAACAAGGAAAATGCTCTCCAGGCTCACACTGCCTGGCCATCCAGTTCCCGACAATACATTAATTGTTTGGGGTGTAGCAGCACCACCTTGTCCCCACCCAGTGGGAAGAAAAACAGCTCCATGGAGTGACCAGGAAGATCCAGAAAAGTGGGGACAGACTACACTGATGCTCTCGATGTAGCAAAGCTTGGAGAGGAGGGGCAGATAAAATACGATTTATAAAGAACAAAGCCACATTTTATGATTGCTTGCCTTCTCCAAAATTCTTTTGATGTTGCTGTTTGTTTCGTCTGCCTCCTTGTTTAGTAGAACTGAAATGTATGGCAATGTATTTATGAACAACCTTGTTTAGTTTACAATCCTGGATCTATTCTACTGCATATTTCTGACCATTAGAAACACCCACAAACAGTACAGTCACCATGATGCAATAGCTTCCCAAACTTCCACTGCATCATGAGTGGCTAGACTGTGTTGTGGGTGTTCCTAAGTCCAGGAAAGATGCAGCTGCAGCTGATCAAGGAATGTAAACAAACATGTTTTGTGTGGTAACATCAGTATGGTGGGCAGTCTGTTTTTCACTTTTTAAAGAAAAAGAATTAGAATCAAACTACCAGCTACATCAGCAATCTTTACAGAATGTTGGCAATCATAAAATGTGTTTTTATGTTTGCTTGCACGCATCTGCAAGAAACATAGTGCCACAATACAAATTTTTTGTAGGTGTGCCACTCAGCTTCCAATGCCCTGCTCCTTCTTGGAGGCACTGTCTCACCACACCAGTAAATGTCAGAGCTGTCTATGACAGTGAGTTCAGATGCAGTGGTGTAAAGCTGAAGCAAAAGACTGCTACAATCAGCAGTAGTAACATGTAGGCAATTTGCATACTGCAATCAGCAGGCAATTTACATACTGCTGTCAGCAGTGTGCAAAGTGCCTACACTCAGCAATGCATCGAACACAGCTATCATAGATAGCCCCTTATTTTCTAGTTCCCCTCCCAAAACACTCAAGTAGCATACTGGAGCCCACCCCAGTATGCTCATGTGCTCCCATACACACACCGTGAGGACAGCGGGGGTGCCCAATCCCCTGCCGGCCCACTGCCCCCAAACATATTTCCAGGTGCCACACTGGGAGCCCATCCCAGCATGGCAAATGTCAGTATGGTCATGGGGTGCCCAATACCCCATCAGCTCCACTGTACCCCCAAAAGACTCCAGTTGCCAAACTGGGAGCCCACCCCAGCATGACAAACATCTGTATGGCCAATGGAAGTGCCCAATACCCCAGTGGCAGCACTGGCTCCCCCAAAAATCTTCCAACTGCCACACTGGGAGTCTACCCCAGCATGGCAAAAGTCCTGAGTAATCTTCTAAAAGACAAAACACCTGAAACAAAAAAAGGTCCCTCACTGACTGTTTTGCCACCCTCCCCTACCCACACCCACCCACTATGCACCCACCTCCCCACGCACCCTCACCCATACTTATCTCCAGAGCCCAGCACAACGATCTTCGTGGACCAGGAACACATCTGCAGTCTTTAAAGCCGACCGCTGAACTGAAGAAATGCTGTAAGCTGCATAACAGCATACATTTTTTTTCCAACTGTAGTGCATATATTGGCCATTTTGGGGAATTCTTTCACCAAATTTTCAACATGGAGTTCTTGGGTCCCCACCTCATGAACTCAGTCACTGTCATTTGTTATTCGCAGTGTCAGTGGCTCAGTAGGTAGCAGTGTCAGTGGCTCAGTAGGTAGCACACCCGCCTCTGAGGCTGGGAGATCAGAAGGCTGTGGGTTCAGTTCCCACATCTGGCACTTGGGTTAATATCCCAGTACTGACACTGTAGTGCAGCATGAGAGGGTGCTGTACTTCTGAGGTACCGTCTTTCAGATGAGACGTTAAACTGAGGTCCCATCTGCCTGGATTGGTGGTAGTTCAGGTGGATGTTAAAGATCCCATGGCACTTATTGAAAGAGTAGGGAATTTCCGTGTCCTGGCCAAATTTCCTCATTCACTAAAAATACCATCAACAGCTTAACCTGGTTCAAGGTCAGTTGGCATTCATCTGTATCCCTCCCTGGGTCGCCTCTGAAAATAGGCAGGATTTGTCTAGTGCACTTACCCGTCAATAAAACTAAATAAATATAAATAAATAAAATAAAATTCAGTCCCAAAGATGATTTTGTGGTCACTGTGCAGAACCACCTTTCAGGACTGAGTAACTTTTGGTAATGACAACTGTCAGTCACATCTGGAAATGCCATAAAGTAAGGCCAGTAGCTATAATTAGACTACAACTATAAAAATCACCCTCAGAACTTAGCAGGCACATTTGGGCTGCTGCAGGCATAGAAATATCACACATGAGAGAGACCATTTGAAAACCCTGCCCATAGTTCAAAAATGTTATAGGGTTGTGGCCCAAAACTGAAAAATCAAACCCAAAAAGTAAGACCATTGCTTGAGTCCACCAGAGAATTTCATATCACTGCTCTGCTAAATCATGAATTACTCTTTTGTAGGATTCATCCCTTTCAGGTAATTAACTTGTCTGCCTCTGTTAGTACAGCAGAGTTGATGGTCTTACTCATTGGGATGGATTTTAATTTTTCTGGGCTACAGCTGAAAAAAGCTTAACAAGAGATATGGGCTTGCTCTTTGACTTGTGACAGCCAATTGTCAGGGTTCCACTGATTAAACTGTAGGTGCAAACCAACTCTATTAAAAGAGTCAGGCCAGCAAACATTTATTCCATTTTATAATGGGACTGAAAAATAAATAAACCTGATTGACCAAGACCAATCATATGAAAATGTATCATTTTCCCATCAATGCACTGTAGTCAAAAGCCAATTTAGTATGTAGAGACCCATTTATAATTCCAATACCTCACTCAGAGAGAGCAGAAATGCTAAATTGATTAACTTTTCAAGTATGTAAAGGAACTCTGACTAAATGCCTTGTGCCATCACTCCAGGGACATGGATTAATGTAGCAATACCCACACTGCCATAGGTTATTACTTAGTTCAGCGATCCTATTTAGTAGGAGTACAAAAAAGAAGTGATTAGGAAACCCAACAAAAGCAACCCAACTATAATGATGAACAAATAAAATACTAAATGAATAAATAAATATCGTCAAATCTAACACATAATAATATGTGAATTATGATGTCTAAATCACAATAAAAACATTTTCTGTGTATAGTGTATACTATTATTTACTACATGCAGTGTTCTGTCATTTAGTGTCGGTACTAAAATGAAAGCTCGAATAGAGCATTCATTTACTGCATGTCAACATGGGTATTTTCTATGGTTTTGCAATGCAGATCTATATTGAAATCACCCGACCTAAAGGTCAGGGGTGGTATATTCAAAATATATGAAATGGGAAAATTTCAAGTTATGTTAGGTGGTGTTTTCAAAAACACAACATGGGCAGCATTCCTAGTTACATTGGGAGGTGTTTTCAAAACTCATACAATGGATGCAGCTTTTAGCTGTGTCTAATGGAATTTACAAAAGTCATAAAATAGATGCAGTTCCTAGCATGGGAGTTTCAAAAGTCAGAAAATGGATGCAGTTTCTAGTTACATTAATATTAGAGACAGTCAGATATATCTAGGCGACATTCTATCTTGCTGGAGCTATTTTCAAAAGTGTGGACATATCTGTAGCGTTTCTAACTGTTTAATTGTGTTGTATTTATTTATTTCACCAGGAAAAGGCTTATTTACAAGGAGGTCCTGAGTAGGACAGTGTGCAATGGTATAAAAGCAATAATACAAGATTTAGGTATGCAAGGCATAGAGTATTGTACACAAGAAGTAGATCAAAAGGATTTAAATCTGACAGAAACGTATAAGTTGATACTACAGTGCACAGAGCAATATACACAAGAATTTAAAACTCTGACAGGTAAATATGGATAAGTCATACAGAAAAATAGTAAGGAATGAATAGTTCTAGGCTCTTTGTTCAGAGGTTAAACTATTTTCTGTGAGCCTGTTCAGTTGTTATTAGTTGTCAGGTAATTGACAGCATTATTGTGTGTAGTTTAACCACAACAGCAGACTTCAATATAGCTTAACTACAAGAGCAGACTACAATATATAATTGTTTGATGAGTGCCTTAAATGTACTAGGTTTGATCAGGAAAGTGCGTTTTATTGAGGTTTGCACTGAATTTCATAGTGTAGGGATGAAGCAACTAATGTGTTTTCCCCAACTCAGTAGCATGTTTAGGGAGGTTCAATAGAATATAATTGTTTTTCTAAGGAATAGTTACTGTGTGATATATTGAATAGGTTAATGGTACTTTACATCCAGTTTTGGATTAAAAAATACTAGACATAGATGTAAATTATGAACCAGGTCACATTTGGTTTGAAAATTGTGTCCAGGCACATTCATATCTGAACTTTGCAAACTAGACGTAATTAAGTCAGTGTTTTGAAAACTGAATTACTTGTCCTAACATTAACAACTGAATATAGGTGCAGCTGACGTTCACAGCTGTACTATGGAAAATTGTATCTGAACATAGACTTTGACCTCCCTCCCCCATACTTTTGAGGGCACTTGGGAATCTGTTTGAACTGCTGTCCTTTACTGATGCAAGATTTCCCATATACTGTATACTCTGATGCTCTGATCAAATTGATTAATATTTGTTTGGGTGCAGTAAATATAAATACAACTTAGTTTACAAAAGATGCTTGTACGATTTTATTTGCTAACTTTATTATGACTGGTTGACTTCTGCATGATTTGAGACAGCAGTTTACCTTGGACTCTTAAGTAAATATATTTTAATGAAACAAGCACCTTTCAAGTTAACAGATCTGTTAGTGGTTGCCAACAATAAGCATGGTACAAAATCAGCTTCTAAAAGGATTTTCTCCTCTCCTTTAGGAGATCTACCCCAAGCTAGAAATCATTTTCATTTGGGGAATAACATTCTGAATACTCAAATTTCCTTTTCATATTGTACTAATTTTGACTCCTCTACATGCAAGTTAAAGTTTATTTATTTTATAACTGTGTAGGTGCACAAGGCAAAGAGGTTGTCCATTTTCAAGCAATGGGCAAGACTAGTTACAGACACGGTTAAAGACACATAACAGAATACAATATGCCCAGCACTCTAGCAGGCCACATCTACTGGATATACATTTGTTTTATAACCTATTTACCAAGGATAGTCCAGTAGCACTTGAACATCTCATTCTCAATAGGATCTTGCCTGTACTCATTTTTACACCTGGATGACCTGAATCACTGCAAGGTTAGGTGACTTACTTTGGGTCACATATTGAATAAATGGTTCTGGCACAATTTTAATCACTCTAGACATACAATGCAAAATATTCCATAGTGGCAATTACTTTTAGTCAAATGGAATTGCAATGAGGAGAAATCATAAAATTGAATCTTCTGAAGTGTGTCAAAGACTCTTAAATAGAGACTATGAAGCAGGTGTTCTTTTAAAAACATTGACAAAAGTGAACAAGAAGCCAAGAATGGAATTATTAAATAAAAGAATGGAAACAGAAATTAGGAATGACCAAATATGCTTCTGCAGAACATACTGTCTAATGATGCTTATGAAGATGTGAAAGGAGTAATTACAAAACACTGGACAACACTAAGTGCAGACCCAGGATTAACTGAGATAATGGAACAGGGACCATTGTTTAGCTACAAAAGAAATACAGACTTAAAAGACACATTAGTAAAGACTCTCTTCATGGAAGAAAAACAACAAACAAGATCTGATTGGATGCTTGCACCCTCTGAGGCAAATTACAAGTGTGGGAACTGCACCCACTGCAGCAGTACGAAGCACAACAACATACCATCCTAGATCAGGAAGAAAACACAAAATTAAGGGTTTCATAAACTGCTGTAGTGAAGGAGTTAAATATATGCTTGTGTGCCCTTGTGACATGACATAAATTGATCAAACAAGGAGGGTACTAAAATCCAGGATTAGAAAGCATAAAGCAGTCATCCAAAGTCAGAATATGAACTATGCAATGGCTAAACGTCACTTGGAAGCTGGACATGGATTGGCAGCTTTGCTTACACATATGGACAAGAAAAAATTCAAATCCATCGAAGGGGCTATGAAGGAGTTACTACTACAAGGGAGGCATTCCAGATCCATGAACTTCAAACTCTTTGTACAAAAGGACTGAATGATGCTGCGGATACTGTAGTTATATATGAATTATGAACTTGCAGGGAATCCGAGAGCAAATAAATGGGAGGAACACTTTTTAAATGTTTGCTTAATTTTAAGATTTTTTATCGTGTAATGAAGATTTAGAATATGAAGTACAATACATGGAAAAGATTAAAAAGAGTACTAAAGCAGGTTCTTTGTTGTTGTAAGCACTATGTAAATATAACACTGGTATGTCTTAAATCTCAAATAAAATGGTTAAATATATGCTGTATATATATTTAAATATAAATAATTATGGTAGAAATGTTTAAAAACAAGAAAACAAATGAGCACTCATGGGTTAAAAGATCTAAGCACATTAAAATGTTAGAGAAGAAGTATACACCTGCACAAGCATGAGGCAGGGAATTAAAAGACCAGGATGATTATGGTCACTGTGACAACCAACATGGTATAAAATTACTGCATTAATGAATAGCTCTGAGGATGGAGCCAGAGAGATCTGAAACATCAGCAGGCATGCTCACAAGCTGACCAACTATTCACCAGGACGGATCACAAAGTAGCAGTAGGAACTATAGCACACCCAGGATTGGGAACTGAAAGCAACGTTTCACTGCACACTTGGGAGGAACATATCCGCAAGCAGCAATCAGCTGTGTTTACTTGCATCTGGAGAATGCAAAAATGCTAGTTTTTAAAGACTAGGCAACTGAGCCATGAATGAGCAACATGGACCAACTAAGGACTAAAAGTTCTGGTAAAGTGATTTTAAAACAAATAGAGGACAGTTTGTCTATATGTAAATGAAATGATTTCTCAAAATAAATAGTGAAAAAGAAAATGGTGTACACAGTTTATTAAAGGTAGCACAAATTTACAGGTTTTCAAAAGAGGCTGATGAAGTTTTTCAAAGTGAACACTGAGAGAGTGTCAATAAAACTGTTCGCTACATGAACATAAAACATTACATATTACCCTGGTATCGGCACCTATACCTTTAGCTCCATGAATCAGAGATTTGAGCCCCACTTACATTTTGTTCTATTATTTTGACAATTTAAACCCAGTTCCCTGGTTTGCAAACATGTGGTCAAGTAACTTAACCTCACTGCCTTGCAATTCTGCTTTATTGTTTATGTCTTAGTAGTTTTTGAGTTGTATGCTCAATTTAAAATGAACTAGAAACATGGTAGTCTTCATATGAAGAAAAACAAAACACTGCCTTCTTCCAACCCTGTAATTTCCATTCTTTAGAAAGATCAGCAGGGATATTTATTTCTGGTTTTACCAGAAACAGGTAATATTCAGACACTACCTGTCACACATTGCACATTGCAATAGTGCAGCACTAATGGCATGAAAGAAAGGAGCTGAGGAATATTCTGTGTGAGCACCTCCATGCACACACTTTAACATGTAACGCCAGCAGTGTATTTGCATAACATGTATTTTGCTATAAATGGTTTCATATTTTATGCTACGTTCATTTAATCTGCTGTACATTTAGCTTTCTTTCATTCTGGGCTGGATTGTCAGCCCTCCTGGGACTACATCCACTCTGCAGTGGCTGGTGTGGACTGATATCTCCACTTGTAGGCGTCCATATTTAGCCAAGTCATTGTGGGAGATGGTATACCTTGTTTCACTAGTTGTGCCATTTTGGCACAGCTGTGGAGAAACCAGCTGTAAACTGCCATATATCATGGAGCTGGTACTAAATGGCTCCACCTTTGAAAATACCACAGCTACCAGAAAAGCTGCAGCTCCACACATTTGACCCACTTGCACAAATTTCAGGGGCTCTGAAAATCCAGCCATCTATACAGTATAGTTCTACAATGAAGCCTGCCAGGATGAAATGCAGTGTCACAGGTTTCCTGCATCACAAAGGGATTAACTCCAATTGGAACTGCATCGTTTGCTGCACTAACTCTACTGCAGAATTCCGCAGAGTTGGGCTTCATCTTGGTGGGCTTCACTGTACAATGAAAATAGCTACACAACAAAATCCTGGTGAAATATGGAAACTAAATTAGTTATGTCTCCCTGTTTTACCTTTGTATCATTAAAGTGTCAGTGGTTCAATAGGTAGCAGGTATCGTCTGGGGATGTAAGATCAAAAGTTTGTGGGTTTAACCCACACAGGTGCTTGGGATAATAGCCATAGCTGATACTGGAGTGCAGTACAAGGAGGTGCTTCACTAGTGACGTGCCATCCTTTGGAAGAGATGTTAAATCAAGGTCCCTTCAGCCCATCTCTGTTCACTATCCAGGTGGAAGTAAAGATCCCATGGCACTTACTGAAGATGAGCAGGGAATTTTATTAACAAAAACACTTCAAAACATCAAAACAGAAGACACAATAGCTGGCCCAATAGTAAGAGGCATGAGGCACCATATGCATGCCTTATAACAAACTTAGGAGCTAGGGGTTGACCAGTGCAGGAGAGGATTGAGGGTCTAAAGAACTGCTCTCCTGTTCTGGATAGAGGAAATTTGTCAGCTCGGGTCTGTTACTGCCACTAGGTGAAGGCCTGGTAATAGTGCAGCGCTAATGGCATGAAAAAAGAAGCTTGAGGAATATTCTGTGTGAGCACCTCCATGCACATGCTGGGCGTCCTATGGCACGGGTGGGGAGAATAACTGGTAAAGAAGTCAGGGGCTTAATGAAGACCTGCCCACTTGGCCTTGGTCAGTGCCATCACTGAGAACTGAGCCCCCGATCCACCTTGATTTGTGTATCTGGGAGGATGGCCCTCCTTCCCCAAGCCCCACCACATGTGGAAATTAGTGGGAGAACCAAATGACTAAAGCAGATCTCTAGGGAGGTGATGGCTGTTTAGGGCACAGGGACTGGGCTGACCAGCTGCTCCTAGACTAGGAGGATAAAGAGCCAATATAGGGAAAAAGCGAATATACATAAACTATTGGGAAACAAATTAACACCAAACTATGCATGGAGTGCACTGTTCCATCTGGTTAACACAAACACAAAACAAATACATAAGGGCAATCCCTCTTCCCTTTACCCTGATTCTCATAGTATTTTATTATACAACCTATCTGTATTCAAAATTGGAATCTCAATTCCTCCATTACCTAATTGTGCCCGTACCATGTCCACCATGTTCCATACCTTTATGGCTGGGAAATTGCAGCCAATGGATACCTTTTCTGAAAGCTTTCATGTCTAGCCTTGACAGTCTGGTACAGTCTTGTTTATATACCTTCAATAAGGAAGATTTGCATAGTTTATCCTGAGTTATATATATATATACATATATATATATATATATATATATATATATATATATATATATATATATATAAATAATATATATATATATATATATATATATATATATATGACATCCTGAGCTGCTGTAGCACCAATCTGCATCTTGCCTGCCATAAATAAAATTAAAACATGCAAACATGATTGTCATGGTGCTGATATACTGAAGTTGAAGTGGAATATCTCCTAAAACTAAACATGTATAGGATAATCTTTTGACCAATGAAGCTTCCATCTATTAGCTAAGAATTTCCATAACTCTACAACAAATCTACATTCAAAGATGTTTCATGGATTCAATATCTGCAATACAGTCTGGGTATGGACATGTCTGTTTTTGAGAGACTTATGTTTAATCTTCCTCCAACATTCAGTTTAGCATAAAAATACTACCAGACTCACATCTTCCACGGAAATCTTTTATCCTTCAATTGGTTTAACACCAACTGAATTTTGCCTAGCGAACAATATTTAAATTCTGGTAGCTATGAGCATATATGCTCTCTGAGTGCCTCTAACAGTTCCTTCATGAATAAATTTAACATCTGTGTCTTAGTTATTTTCCATTTTGGAGTTTCTGCAACACTGAAATAATATACTACAGTACCTGTAAAATCCTAGTCATTCAATAGGATAATCTTGCCAAGAGTGTAGAAAATTCTGTTATAAATCTTGAGCCCATTCCATTTTACAGAAGAACACAAATCTAGAATTAAAGTCCTGCAAAACTAATGGGCCCTAGGAAAGATTCCAATGAGTCGCAGAAACTGGGTGAGTTGGCATAGCTATGACTGGATGCCAAGGAGCATGGTCCTGCAGACTCCACACGGCACACACTATTGGTGTGCAGGACAGTTACACACCTGATCCCCTGGCCACGTGGACAGCAATGTACCAGGACACTGAGGTGCTGCCCATCTGCATGCATCTCTCTGGACTGTGAGATGAGGTAGTCAGACTCAGAGCGGAAGTAAACTGGGTCAGGAGTACCATCACCCCTATCCAGAGACCACCCAGTCCAATGCAACTGCTTCAAAGGATGCCGAGAACGAGGAGCACTTGGATGTGAGTGAGCTCAGGGATGGTTAGAGCAGTCAGGCAGAGGCACATCCCAGATCCTATTCCACCAAGGACTCATATGCTACACTGGCAAACAGGGACAGCCAAAATAGAGGTACCCAGAGAAGTGGAAGGAAAGGATGTGGAGGCTAGCCAAGGAGGTGACCTCAGCGGGAAAGCAGTGGACCCCTGAGGAGGAGGAAGCGAATCCTGGTGAGGGACTCCATCATAAGAGGGATCCAGCTAGGAACACAGGAGGGGAGGACAGGGAGGTGAGGTGCCTACCAGGAGCCACAGCATGGAGGGATGGAAGGAAGATCCTGGGGATCACTAGGAAGGCAAGACGGGACGGTGAGCTGGATGTCATTATCCACCTAGGTACTAATGACCTGGCAAATGAGGAGCCAAAGGAAGTTCATGAAGAGTTTAGGAAATTGGGGAGGGTCTGAAGCAAGTAGCTACTTCTGTCACTTTCTCAAGTACTACCTGCAGAGGCAACAGAGAGCATAGGGTGCATGCACCAGGAACTTTAACTCATGGTTGAAGAGCTGGTGCTGTGTGGAAGGGTTTGGATTCATTGGTGACTGGGACCCACCTGGAGGAATGGAGGTTTGTTCAAGCCTGACGGCCTGCATACATCCTGGAGGGGAATCCAAGACTAATGATAAGTTTAAATGCTACATTGACAAGCATTTAAACTAGCAAACGGGAGTGGCAGGCCAGCAAGGAGGGTACCTGCCTCACCCCCCACAGCTAGCAACGGAACCAGCGTGCCTCTCAACTGTCCCTGATTTTCAGGGATGTCCCTGATTTGGCCTCAAAATTTTACTCTGTCCCTCCTAAAATTGTGTTTCCGTGACCAAACAGTGGGAGTTGTAAGCACAAAATAATGTCAGACATTAAAGTTACAGACTTGTTCCTCCTTAGAAAATGCATTTTACACTAAGTCCCTTATTCTACCAACTTCATGAGTTGATATCTCCAATTTTGAAGATGTGTCCTGATTTTGGGCCTTTGTCCCTGATTTATTTAAGCCTTGTCCCTGATTTATGAGGCAGGAGGTTGAGAGGTATGGGAACCAGTGAACCAGAGGAGTGGCTATCTCTACAAAGCAGTGTGCAAAAGATGGAGATTAGCACCCAAGAGGTGGATAGGCAGAAATGGGGCAAAATTCAGCAGAAGGGCAGACAGCAAGGAGAACCAGGGATAAAGGACTACCCATGAAGGGCTGGAGTAGAACAGCGAAACAGTCCAGGGAGGTCAAATCATGGAAAGCCATGTGTGCAAATACCAGGAACTTTAGCAACAAGATGGAAGATCTGGAGGCTGTAATGGTACAGTCAGACCTGGACATTACGGCCATCAATGAAACCTGGTGTAATGACAACCACGACTGGGAGATGGCCATACCTGGCTACAACATATTCAGAAGAGACAGGGCAGGCAGGAAGGGAGGAGGAGTGGCACTGTATGTGAAAAATGACATAAGGGCCACAGAGATCCAGGAGGAACAAAATGGGGAGAGATACTGTGGGTTAAGCTGGAAAGAAAAATGGGGCCAGCCATCCATACAGGTGTGGTCTATAGACCACCAGCCCAGGAGGAAGAAACAGATAGGAGCTGATGCTAGCCATCCAAGGATGGCAGACAAGGTGAGGTAGTACTGGTTGGAGACTTCAATATTCCAGATGTGGACTGGAGCATCCCAGCAGCAGCATCAACTAGGAGCAGATTTATCCTGGACTCCCTTCAGGGTGCCTTCATCAAGCAGCTGGTCATGGAACCAACTCAGCAGAAGGCAATACTGGACCTTGTACTCACAAACAGGGACGGTGTGAGTGGGGGTAACAGGTGGGAACACCTGGGAACAGTGACCACCAGTCATTGTGGTTTGAAATCACAGAAAGCGCAGAACCAAACCCACACAAAAACACGATCCTGGATTTTAGGGGAAGACTTTGGGAAAATGGGGAGATACTTGAAAGAGGCATTAAGGGAATGGGGCAGGAATTAGGGGTTAAGGAACAGTGGGCAGTGTTTAAAATGGGGATTACAAGAGCAACAGAATTATGCATTAAGCAGGTTAGCAAGAGGAAAAGGAAGAGGTGACCATTATGGTTTTCCAAAGAGGTAGCAAAGAAAGTGAAAGCCAAAAGATTGCATTCAGGCAATACAAAAGACACAGGCAGAAGGGGATGGGAGAAGTACCAGGAGAAGCAAAGGGGCAGGGAGGTCAGTAATGGAAGCCAAAGCTCAGACAGAAGAACACAAGTCGTCGGAAGGCTGGCCAGGGGAGGGATCGAGGCCCCACGGACTGCCTCTTCTCCGGGAGGTGGGGCAGCACCAGAGCACTGAGGACCCCTGGCAGAGGCTGGGAGCCTCACGCTGCCGCTAGTACCAGGGGAGGAGGTGGGGCAGACGCTGGCCATTGCACGTCCCCGCCTCCAGGAGGAAAAAGAAAACCAAGGGGAAAAAGGAGGGAGGTCCTCCATCTAGGTGAAGCCTCCTGGCTTCATCACCCTCTGCCGCCGACTCCTCAACTAGTTACTGGTTCCGCGGCACTGAATTAGCACCAGCCAGAGCCCCGAGTCCGGGGAAAGCCGGGGTGACTGGGAGGCGGCAACAGGCAGGTGGTGGAGCCTGGGGCCGTGACTAGACAGATGGGAGATGGAGGACCCCAAAAAAAAAAAGAAACTTGAAGAATGGTCAGGGGTTTGGCAGTTGAAATTCAATGCAAAGAAGTGCGAGATAATGCATATGGGGCACAAAAACCCTAGCACAATATATCAGTTGGGGGTGAGGATATAGCATGCACCAAGCAGGAAAGGATCTTGGGTTTATCATCTCTGATGACCTCAAGATAGGGAAACAGTGTGACAAGGCAGCAGGTAAAGAAATAGGATGCTGGGATGCATAGGCAGGGCATCACCAGCAGGAAAAGGAGGTCATAATTCCACTATACAAGACACTAGTGAGGCCCCACCTGGAGTACAGTGTACAGTTCTGGAGACCTTACCTATGTGAAGGACATAGACAGGGTAGAGAAGGTTCAGAGGAGAGCAACAAAGATGGTGCATGGATTGCATCACAAGTCCTATGAGGACAAGTTGAAGGAACTGAACATGTACTCCCGGAGGAGAGGAGGGAGAGAGGGATATGGATAGAGACTTACAAGTATCTTACAGGGATGAACAGGGTGCAGGAATACACTATTTTAAGCAGAAAAGATGTTCCAGGACTAGAGAGCATGGGATGAAGTTGGAGGAGGACGATTCAGAGGAAACGTGAGGAAGAATTTCTTCACAGAACGGGTGGTGGACAAGTGGAACACCCTGCCAGAGGAAGTGGTGGGGGCTGAAACAATCACAGGATTTAAGAATGTATGGGATAAACGTAAAGGAATTCTGGAGGTCAGGGTAGGGCAACAGACTTCTAGTAAAACATAAACTGAACTTACAAGCTCAAATGGGCCGACACTGTCTATGTATCTATGTATCATTATCCTGGAGGCTTTGTTCCTCCCTTTACATGCCTCACAGGAATCACCATACAGTGTTTTTCTGAGTCCCATACTGAAGTTCAAGCATTAACTCTTGAATTTGATCAGCATAATTACCAGTGCCATCCCTGGATTTTGACATTACTGTACCTCCAAAGACTGTAAAACAGGTATTCATTCTCCAGCTGGAGAGCTGGTGGAATCTTTAGGCACTAGATACCTACCCTTGATCTGAACCTGTAAAATAATGTGATCTGAAAATTCTATCGCTGAAGTGATTGCCTGTGGGCCTACTAACTGGGGAGAAATAAAAGCATAGTCTATTCACAAGCAAAGTTTTCCCTAAAATAGGTTTCACTCCTTACTGATGAGTCAGCCTAAGGCTATCAACCAACTCAACCACTGACACGGCCGAAGAGTTACAATAAATCTTTTTCCCATTGGTGTTTAATAGTAAAATATAATTTATAATTAAAGAAGCCTCCTACAATTATCCACCAGGATGTTGCTTAATAGGGTTGTATGGACTCAAAATTATTCTCTCAGACTTGATCTGAGATGCATAAACATTAATACATCTTAGTCTCCTGCCTTTCCATTTTACATCTAATAAAAGGGCCCTTCCAGTCACAATGTTCACTGAACAACTGATAAGGTACCTCAAAAGAAAATACCCAGCCCATCTGCCCGATCCTCCCTGAAGGACCAAAAGAGAGTCCCCACACCAGTCTTTCTTAGCTTGTGTTAGGTCTGAAATGGAAGCCAGCCAGGTCATATGTAAATAATGATATCGAAACCTATGTCTTTTAACAAAGAAAAGATTGCCTTCCTTTCAGGAGGAATCATTATACTACAGACATTAAGGGAGGTGGCTTTATGTTGCTCCATTGATTACTGATAAATTAAGTGGGAGAGAAATGATTGTCATGTGTATCTCCTGTAAAATTTCTTGATTTTCTTCCTCTGTCTGCTCCGAACCAGCAGTTGTGGGTTTGATGGGGTGAGAGAGAACAGTGAGTGGAGGAGGTGTCAGTCCATCTCCCAGGTCAGAATCACCCCAGTTCCTTTTCTGTTGTACTACTTAATATTTAGTGGCTAATGTGATTCCTGGAGAATGTTCTGAAGTTTTAACCAATCTTGAGCTCCATTGCAGGGCTTTGGGAACAGTTTGAGTAGGGGGCATCCAATCCTCTTTCCCTTCAGTTCAGCTGACATCTCTACTATCTCCTCTTCATCAGGCACCGCATATCATATTCCAGACTTTAGAAAGTTGTGATCTCTCAGTGTCTCCACTGGAGACTGGAGTATGAGGGAGTGGCTTTCTGAGGTGGGGTGAATTCAAGGTGGATGGGGGTTGTTTCTGCCTTGGACTTGCCACAGGTTCTGGATGTTTAAATGGAACCCTGATCTCTTTATACAGTGTTATAAAGTATCTGTGGAAGCCACCTGTGGGGCCAGAGCAGGAGGGACTGCAGTGCCAGATCTTTGCACTTTCATCCGTGTTTACATAGCAGCAGTGCTCTGGCATTTGTGCTGCTCCTTTCCTGCTGCTGTGGCTGCTCAGAAAGCGATCCTCATTTACACAGCCTGCTCTCACAGTGCTGCAGGTTGCTTTGAGGAGGGGCAGTAAATGCTTTGGGAGATGCACGGAGACATGGGGAAAGAGGCAGAGTGAGCACAGCAAAAGTGTTTACACTGCCAGTTGCTGCACTCTCTGAGATGGGTACTGACAATTGAGTCAGTGTAGAAAATTGATTGCAGCTGCACTGCGTCGCTCCAGAGTGTGTCCACATGTTGGCTTTGCAGCGCATCAAAGTAGTGCATGGGTTGATGTGCTGCAAAGTAGGTGGTATAAACAGGGCTTTCTTTTACTAGATCGTATTGATCAAATCCACTCAACCTGTTATGGGAGGCTGACCGACAATTTGGAATACATGTCTTTTTGCTCATAAAGATTGATCTTTGCAAGGTCTGGCAGGTCATGCTGATGTTCCCAAGTTCACCATACAGTCCACAGCACAGCTTGTCACAAGCGCCAATAAATTGGATTTATGACCACATTTATAGCAGGCTCTTGGCTGGCCTTAATAAAAGCACCCTCCCAGTTCCAACCCAGAAAAAATGATTCAGCAAATGCACTACCCCTGCTTCCAACTTTCTAAGCTTGAACTGAAATCTCCAACTTGTGGTCCACAAATGTTCAGAATCATTAAAGGCTTGCATGGGGCCCAGAATGTGACACCTTTGCCTCAGCCAGCAATGAATGTTGCCCACATTCACTCCCTCATTCCAGAACATGATAGTCACTATTTTAATCACTGACTTCGCCAATTGAATCGCCATAAAGGTAATCCAAAAGGGTTGGACTTTATTTGTTGGTACCTAAGCCGAAAGCATTCTAGATCACGTAGTGTTTTAAAATTCAAATCAAAGTTTTCTTCACCTAAAATGTGAGTTAATGTGTATATCTCCAATGCAAATAACTTAAGAGAGTCCTTCAGCAAAGTCCTTCCAACTAAAACCCTATTAGGATTTCAGACATTCCTTCTGTATACCTTAATATACAGCACTTTTTCTGGAGCACTAGCTCAGACATGTTCTTAAAAATAAAAATCAGAAAATGTAGGGCAAAAGGGGGCAGGGTATTTGGTAAGTTGAGGCCTCCTCCTCTGAGCCCAGACTCAGTATTATAATCAAAGGTAGTTTTGGGTTATGTCTCTTGACCATGGCCATGCATGGGCTCCAGGAGAGATGTGGATGGTTGAGGATCAGTGTCCTTCATATCAACAGTGTCGGCAGAAATGTTGTGTTGCTCAGGCAGGTTTAGTGGAGGATGTTCAGTATTTGATACTGTTGTGTCACTAGTTCCGTATTTCTCCTGCTTTAGAATTTGAAGCCTAGTATTCCGAGGAGGGGGGCCTTGTGGAGGCTTCACTTTGTGTAACAGCACTGTTGTTATGACTGTCTGTTGAGAATCTGCTCACCCTGTCAGTACATTACAGAAAAGGATCATTAGCAGCACTAGTCCCTTTAGATATTCCTGTTGACCAAACCGCCTCCCTTTGCAGCACTTCATTGCCCCTCTCTTTGTCACCAAAGATTGCTTCCAATATACAGTACCTGCAGTGTTGTCCTTCTCCAGGAGACCCTGAGCTGCAGTCCATTTCCCCTGACAGAGCTGAACTGTCACATGATCAAGAACATCGCTCACTGTAAAAGGACTATGGTGCTAGATTCTAGATAGTGGCCGCATGCCCAGTTCATGTTCATTTTGTTTCCTGGATGCAATCAGTATGGTAATTTTGTTATTGAGTAGAGTACAGAAAATGGGGGCCTTATGGGACATTCTAGACTGTATTTCTGCACAATTTATGTGTTATAACTGTAGCTCCACCCATAATATACTGCAATTGTATCCAGATATATTGAGGTCATTGTGCATGGTTCTTTAGCTGGTGTCTTAGCACGTGTATTCTAATTAACTTGTGTTTATTGATACTGTTATATGATGTATATGTTAGAAAACAGAAAATACCAATAAATTTTTATATGGTAAAAAGAACATATTTCACTGTGTCAGCAGCTATATCAGAGAACTGTTTCTCCAGCTGTGGTTTTCGGTTGTACAGTCTTCAGTCTCATGTACCTTTAGCTTATGGGGGATTACCCTGTAACTTTCCTGGTGCCTCTTGAGGTTCCACCATCTTGCTGGTTGAATTGCACACCTGTGAGCTACGTTGAGTCCCATGATGGGTCTGGGACCCACGTCCCTGTCACACCCTTCCTCCATCAGTCTACCAACAGTACCTTCTCAGGGGAGCACTGAGTGTCTTCCTATGATAATCCTGTGACATTGAAGGCTGCTGTAATTCTTTTGCCATCAGCAGCCACATTTGATCCAGTGATTCTAGCTGATTGTCAGCATTGCTGTCAGAGCAGCCTTTTGAAACTATGGCCACTTCTGTTCCTTAATTCACTTGTCAGTTTTACAGAGCGTAGACTGAGTGGAAGTACCTCAGTTTGTTCACAGAGTATGTGCTGCATTTGCTGCCAAGTCTTAAGGACTGCCTTCATTTGGAGTACTAATCTTCATCTTCTGCCAACATGGCTACTAGCAGTCTCCTTTCTCTGTCATCTCTGACTTGAGTTGCTCTTTGGTAGCAGCAGTGCCACTAACTGCAGTGCCACATAAGGTCTCTCCTACCACAGAAACATAGAAATTGTTGGCAAATAAGGACCGCCAGGCCCATCCAGACTGCCTGTAGGTCCTATACAATGTATGTGGCCACTGACCCTATGTGATTAATGGCTTTTCATCACTCCCTCTCCTCTCGAGGCTCCCTTGTGCCTGTCCCAGGCATGCTTAAACCTCCACTGTCAACTACCCTTTCTGTGTGGAAAACTTCTTCACATTACCTCTTAATCTATCCCCCAATTTCATATTGTACCCCTTGTTCTAGTACTTTTTCTACATTGGAAAGGCCCCCACCTGCATCTTGTTTATGCCTTTGAGGTACTTGAAAGTTTCAATCATGTCCCCCTACTCTCTCCTCTTCTCCAGTGAGTACATATTGAGGTCCTTCAGTCTCTCTTCATGTGTTTTGTGGTGCAAGCCCTGCACCATCTTTGTTGCCTTCTCTGGATAGTCTCTACCTTGTTTATGCCCTTGCACAGGTGTGGCTTCCAGAACTGTGCATAGTACTCAGGTGAGGCCTTACCAATGTTTTATACAATGGCATCACCACCTCCCACTTCCTGCTAGTGATACCCTGCCTATGCATCCCAGCATGCCACTGGACCTCCCACCACCTTTGCACACTGCTTTGATACCTTAAGGTCATCAGGATGACAACCCCTATGTCTCTTTCCTCCTTGGTGACAGTCAGCGCCCCTAACCTGTAGCTCCCCAGGGTTCCCTCTACTCAGGTGCATTATTTTCACTTTTTGCACAGAACCTCAGCTGTCACATCGCTGACCATCTTTCAAGCTTTTCCATGTCCCTCTTCATTTTCTTCACCCTTCTGAGTATCCTCCCTGTTGCAGATCTTGGTGTCATCTGCAAACAAGCAGACCTTTCCTTCCAGCCCTTTGCAATGTCACTAATGAAGACATTGAACAGGACTGGTCCCAGTACTGGTCCCTGTGGTACTCTGCTGCTCACCCGTCTCCCAAGATTGCACCTCATTTACCACCACCCTGTGTCCCCTATCTGTTAACCAGTTACTAACCCAATTCACCACCTTGTCACCCATGCTCAGACTACTCATCTTGTTAACCAGCCTTCTATGTGGGACAGTGTCGAAGGTTTTGCTGAAATCTAGGTATTCTATGTCTACTTCCCTCCTGATTTACTTCCCTAGTCATCCAGTCAAAAAATCTATCAGATTCGCTTGACATGACCTTCCTGCTGTGAATCCATGTTGCCTCAGATCCTGGGCACACCTGGATTTCAGGTGTGCCACCATCCTTTCTTTCTGCAATGTTTCCATGATCTTTCCCTCCACTGAAGTGAGGCTTACTGACCTGTTGTTCCCTACCTCCTCCCTACTACCGCTTTTGTGCGTGAGACCACATGTGCCTTCCTCCAGTCCTCTGGAATTAAACCCATGTTGAGTGACTCCATGAACAGGCTGCCAGAGGCACTGCCAGTTCCCTTGCAGCTCCCTTAATATCCTTGGGTGGATGCCGCCTGGCCCCATGGCCTTATCCACCTTCAGCTTTGTGAGTTCTTCCAGAACTCTGTCCACTCCCAATTGCCTCTGCTACCCATGTGTGTCCTTGACCCTCCACCTCCTTTTGTGAATACTGAACAGAAGTATTTGTTCAGCATTTCTGCCTTATCCAGATCCCCCTCCTTATACTCTTCCTCCTCCTACTCGCTTGAGCCTCACATTCCACTTGTTTTTTCTCATTTCGCTGATGTACCTATAAAATGCCTTGCCCTCTTTTTTCCCAGGCTGTGCTAAACCCTCCTCTGTCTGCACCTTAGCACTTCTAACAGCCTCCCTGCTTCCCTTAAAATTTAAAGTACATCTCCCAGTCTCCTCCTTGGGTCCCCTTATATTTCCTGAAACTCAGTCTTTTAGCCTGACTTTGTCCCCACCTCCTTAGAGAACCATAGTGGTCTCCTTCTTCTTTTCCCTTTGCCCATTATCCTAACACATTGGTTTGTTATTCCCACTATGGCACCTTTCAGTTTCTCCTGTTGTTCCTCCACCCCCTATTACCTCTCCCTTCCCCAGGGCAGCTTGTATACATCTATCCATTTCAGTAAAATCTACCCTCCTAAAATCTAATACTTTTGCCCTTGTATGGCATACTTGAGTCCATGTTGCCTTGCTGAACCACACAATGCAGTGGTCACTGGACCCCAGCTGCCCTTCAACCTGTATTTTTTCGACTCTGTTCCCATTGGTCCAAGCCACAGCCAGAATCAATTTGTCCCAGGTTGGTTCATGCACCAGCTACCTGAGTCCAACACCCTGCAGGAATTCTAGGATGGCTGTGCTTCTGGCTGAAGCAGCCACCTTGGTGGTCCAATCCGTGTCTGGCATATTGAAATCCCCAGTAGCAGGATTTTGCCTTTAATTGCCATGTTGTGTATGTCCTCCACTAGTTCCCCTGTCAACTTCTTCCTTCTGTGTTGGAGGCCTGCAGATCACACCTGTGCATATTGCTGTTCCATTCAGTGGCTCCAGAGTGACCCACTTTGCTCCAGCCTCCCTGTCTTCCCTGAACTTCTGTAGCCTTTACGCCATCTCTTATGTACAGGGCCACCCCATCCTTTTACCCTCCCTGTCCCTCCTGAACAGTATAGAGTCTGATACATTGACTTCCCAACCATATTTAGCAGAGTACCACGTCTCTGTTGTTGTTACTATGTCAAGGTCTGCATCTGCCAACAAGGCTTCCAGGTCTGGAACCTTATTTCCAAGGCTATGGGCGTTTTAACATGAACTTTTATGTTTTACAGTCTGCCCTCCTCTGCTCATCATTTGTACACATGTCAGTCTCTTCACTGTCATAAACTGCAAGTTTCATTCTGTTATTCCCACGTCCTTAGTAACTTTGCTTGGGAGGGAGGACTCCTCCACAACCTGCTGCAGCACTCATCTTCCTCTGCTGCGTCAGAGTCTTTCATCTTGGATAGATGGCTAACAGCACCACTGTACTAAGAGCAGGGGAGTTTCTCCAATGTCTTAGACAACATTTCTCCTGTCTATAATACAGGTCTATGTAACCCACCCTAGAATGCACTGGAAACAAGCTATAATAGCTTAGTGTGCCTTTCCTAATCAAACATGTTTTGTCTATTTATCGGATTCTGTTGACTGGGTAGTCCCACTGTGTCTTAAAGTCCCCTTTTCAGGGATGACACAGAATTAGTTAACAGGAAACAAGTCATGTAGACAAGTATGCACAACACTGCTGTAGCACAATAAATATAAATGCCATAACAATGTGGGTGAAATTGCAGAGGTTATGCACATATTAATCCATTACACAAGGTCCATTAGGTACAACATAGACATATCACAATCCACAAACTTAGCAGGAATAGATCAGGAAGAAAACTCTGAGACAGAACAGACAAGTATGAGGCCGAGCTCTTTTCAACTTTAGCAATTACAGTGACTCTTCCCAGATAAAGGGTCTTAATACTTTCATGAAGCCAGTTAAAGTACCCCAGTCCTAGATTCCAGTTGAAAGGCTGTTCCAGATTTTGGAGCAAAGCAGGTGAAAGATCTGCCTACCTTTGAGAAGGGAACATCCAGGAGGGTGCTGGATGTGGACCAAAAGTACTCCGCTGCAGCTTAAGCTTTGGGATATCACACAGACTAGAAGGAGGGCAATGAGGACTAGCTTGCCCATAAGGCACAGACAGGGAGGCCCAGCCTGCTTTCAAAGGAGAGCCAGTTTTGTTGGAGAAACTGCTTGATGCTTCCTACTAGAGACACATGCAGCAAAATGCCCATTCCTGTTACAAAACACCTTAAGCCTGCTGAGCTCTGTTCCCTCATTGATTCCTTTACTGGGGCCTCTATAGTAGACAGGGCAGCAGGATACTATTAGCAATGATGAGTCATTCCATCTGACTTAGGTAGGCCCTAGAAGACCTATCAAAGAAATATAGAAATTGACAGCAGACAAGGATCACTTGGCCCACACAGTCTGCCCACTTATTCATGCCTACAGTATCACTGCTGACCATACTTAATTTCCAGCTCTTTCTCTATTTTCACCCCCCATCACCTTCACTGGAAGGCTGTTCCATGAATTTACAACTTCTACTGTGAAGGAGTATTTCTCATATCATGCCTGAATCTAGCCCCCTCCAGATTTATAGCTTGTCCACTTGTTCTTGAGCTCCATTTTTCTGAAAAATACTTCCTTCTTGTACCATATTTACCACGTGAAATATTTAAAGGTCTCAATCATATTGATACTGTTTAAGATGGAACTGTAGCCGAGTTTTTGTTAGCAAGCTTTCAACAGATAGTCAACATAGGCCTTAAGCTAATTCTTAGTTGAGGCAGAAAGGTATTGGGGGCATTTACTACTTTGATCTGCAAGCCAGATACTGAATAAAGTTTTAACAGATTACCTCTGTCTGTTCCCAGCTTCCTATTTCCAAACAGCATTGCTTTAGTCTTTTTAGAGTTTAATACCGTCCAAACAAGTTTTCAAGTAGCTTGAAGTCCTCTGACAACTCTGACGTTAGGGATATAGAGTCAGAGTGGCTTCAGTACAGTGTCATCTGCAGAAAGGAGTGACTTGGTCCCACTACTGTTTCTAGGCAGGTTGTTTATAAATAGTGAAAAGATCAAAAGGTCAAGTAACAAACCCTAGGGTACTCCATCTGTGATTGGTCTTAGGGGTGAGAAGAAGCCTTTCAATTTTACCGCTGCTTCCTGTCTGAGAGATATACTTTAAACAGGAGGCAGGAGAGCTCAACAAGGCCCAGGAGTTTAGTTTTTTTGACTAGGATGTCATGGCTAACAAAATCAAAGGTTTTAGTCCAATGAATGAAGATGATACCTGTTGCAAAGCCAGAGTCCATTGCACTAAATATATCAGTGGCCAGCCAGACTAATGCAATGTCTCTAACATTATCAGATCTAAAGCCTTATCAAGCAGCATTCAGGGGTCATGTGTGTCAAAATAATGTGTAAGTTGGTTGAAAATCAGTCTGTTCTGCATTTTAGCCAAATGCCAAGGTGGAAATGGGCCTATAATTTTTGACCAGCTCTTTGGCAGCATCTTTGTGGACTGGCATCAATTTCCCCTCCTCACCAACTTATCTTGGTCTAATTTCTCCCTCCCACTCTGTTCACCTCCTGCCTTTTACTCATCTTTTACCTGCACTCTTTCCTATTCCTTCTCCTTCTTCTCTACACCTTACACCCCTATACTCAATTTTTCTCCCTACTCCCCAGCTGTCTCTCACAACTCTCCTTAACTGACTTTCTTCTGGTCTCCCTTTCTTTTCTTTAGCTTCCTATCCATTTACTCAGTTAGCTAGCACTGCCTGCACCATGTTTGTTTCTTTATCATGTACTCTGCCCTCAGTTATGATGCAGTTATGTATAATGCACTGCATTACTTGTATACTCTTATCCTATGTATTATGTGCTGCATTAATTTCCTGTAATATTTTGTATCCTGTTTTAAATATACTCACTGTGTTTGTTTCTTTGCCATGCACTCTGTCCTAATTTATGATGCACTTATATATAATGTACTGTCTAGTATAATGGTATCCTATGTATAATGTACTGTATTAATCTCCTGTAATTTTTTTGTAATCTGTCTGTAAATCTGACATGAAGCCTTTGCAAAGAGGTTTTGACTCAAAGAGTTGTAATTCCAAGACTTCAATAAATAAATAAAATCATGCAAAAACTAAATTTGTTAAATTCCTTTGCAGGAGGCTATATAGGGGCATCTAATTTAAGTAATTTGGGTTCAGTGATGTCACAGACAGTGATGCCATAGCCAGCCAAAGGATCTGACTTCAGGCTATTGAGTTGTGCAAGAACTTATTTTCTGGTTACTATTTGAAGTGAAATCTTGGATGAGACCCCAAGAAGTAACAAGGTTGAAGCAGGAAGAGAGAGGTGTTGCCCCAAATGTAGGATCTTTGAATTTGTCCATAACAGTGAAGAAGGCATTATAAGCAGTGAAAGAGGAGGCAGAATATAGAGTACATTTCCATTAAGTGATATTTCATTCATGTGGTACCAGGGCAACCCTTCAGGAAATCTTTTATCTGGTCCCAAAAACATTTAGAGTCAGCTACAGTAAGTTTCTATTCTGCAGACTTTCAACACATTTTATTTTAGCTCTTTTTAGTTCATTTTGCAGGCATTTCTGAGTCTTCTGTGGTTGTGCCAATCATCTATTAGACCTGTGATTTTGAAGAGACCCCAGGCTTTGCCCTTTGTTTCATGGTTAGGTGTAGTTCAGTGGTCAACCATTTTAGTATAAAGGCCTTTACCCTTTTCTGAATTAAGGAAATTGCATGTTTACCATGCTGAGAAAGCTGTTAAGGAAGAAGTCGAGGGCTTGGTCTACTGTATCAAGCAGGCATATGGTACCCCACTGAATTTCAGTCAGGTTATGGTGAAATTGAGCTTTATCAAATTGAGAAAAATTGTGGACAGAGATGACTCTGGGCAGGGGTCTAAGAGCATTATTTTTCCAGATACAAAGATCAGAAACTGATCACTCAAAGAGTCAGACAGAATGCCAGCAACTGTGATCCTGTCCAGTTTATTTATCAGGACCCAGTCTAGTAGAGAATGGTTGCCAGATTTGTTGCTCAGCTTGGTATGTTCCTCAGTAATTTGGCAGAGGTGAGCTTCAGCTACTGTAAGGTAGTTAGGCAAACACTGTGAACACAACTTATACACTTAATGTTAAAGTCTCCAAGCAGAATAATTTCCCTGGAGCCTGGTCAGCCAGAGTGGCGGAGATACCTGCAAGGGCCACCTTGCCACTTGTGGGGTTAAAACACCACCAATTAAGAGGGTTTGGTGTCACCAAGCAGCAGCTTTATAAAGGAGGGACTCACCAGGCACATTAGAAGGATTAATCAGGAAGAATTATTTTACATTAATATGGAACTCACATATATGAACAACCCCACACACACCTTTTCTCCACTCTGTCTCTCCTAAACACTGCATAATTTGGAATATCAGTTTCATGAGAGGACACACTGGGTTTCAGCCACATTTCTATAATTACCAGAATGTTCTGGTTATAAAGATTTAACTTTGCTTTAAAGTCCTGCAACTTAGGCCTTAGCTTTTATACATTCATGTGTACTGATTTTAGCTCTTTTGTCCTGAGCTAGATGAGGTCAGAAGGGAGGCTGTTTTACAGTTCTCAGGTCCAGGGTCAAGGTTGGATTACACATCCCCAGCTAAGAGCAATGGGAGTAGTAACAGTAATTTATATTTAAGGTGGGCAGTTTAGAGAGTTTCTTTCGTGAACCCTCGTTATCTTTCAAACAAATTAAACACATGGAACTAAATTAACAACTATAGTTTGCAGTGTTTCTTTAGTAACCATGAATCTCCCCCTGCTATCCTAACCAGCTTGTTAGAAAAATCTCAGCTCCTTTCCCTGCTACAGATAAAATTCAGGTCCTGGCTCAAAATGAGGCCTTCTATTATGTGTTTGTGTGTGTGGAGATGAACATTCTACCAGTGGAATTTAGTGGAGTTTTGAATGCATCTGTTCCATGGCAACAAAAATTACGGGTGAATTCCATGTCTAGAATGTAGGAGGATCTGTTTTCTGAGGTGTTAGAATATGTGTTTTAAATTTGTATAAAATATTTTTAATGTAAAACCTTTCATTTATGCATTGTTAAATGTTGACCTCATTTGTAATTGCTATACGATACTATAAGGATGCTATACTAACGGTGAGCAATTTTTATTTATTTATCTATTTATTTAAATGTTTTACCAGGAAGCCACACTGAGCAGAGTACTGCTCAATTCCAGGTGCATCCTGGGGAGGTGGACAATGGTGATAAAAGATAGAAGCAAATATACAGTCAGGATGAGATCCAAGGAACAGAACAATTAGGTTCAGTACATCAGTGAAAATACAAGGATATAGAGACATCAATAGGCAAGATACATCAAAAATCAAAATTGTGCATTAAGATAGCAGGAACTTAGCAGAATCAGAACACTATCAGCATGGTCATTTGCCACAGGCATAGATGGGAGAAATGCGCTTTCATGAGGGGTTGAGTTGCTGATTTGGGGCATGAGCCAGATGGCATCAGGAGGAGTTCCACAGTTTAGGCATGTGGTGTCTGAGGAGGACATATGCAGTACAGCCAGGAGATGGGTGTTGAAGTTTCTGAGGGTAAACTGGAGGGGCTGGACGGTGAGGGCAGAAGTGAGGTAGGGTAGCAAAGACTGGGACCAGAACTTGTCTGTGAGACTCACGCAGTGGGATAACCTATGGTCCTGGAGTGAGGGAGGTTGAAAGTCAAGTAGAGTGTGCAGTGGTGTGTGGAGGAGGGCAGTCAAGTGTAAAACAGCAGAAAGAGTGAAAAAGGGTGTCCAGTCTGGCTAAAGTGGACTTAGGAGCAGCACTGTAGACTACATCCCGTAGTCGAAGATAGGAGAATCATTTTCTGTACAAGTGCATATCGGGTTGGCAATGGGAAGCAACCACGACTGAGCAATAGGGCACCCAACTTGGGGTGGAGCTTTCTGTGGGTGGCATTGACATGTACAAAAGTCGAGGTGGTGGTAGAGCCAGACCCCGAGGTATCTAAAGGAGGTCTTAGGGCTCAGCCACTTGATATTTTCTGTAATAATCTACGGGTTATTATGACATTCATGTGCTATGTCTATCAAATGTAGTGCTCCCTCATTGGCTATTGTTCACTCTTTGGGCAGGCTAAACAGTGTCACAAACATGGCGGTTCCGTCTGACACGTACTGAGGGCCACAAAGCGACAATCATCTCTCCTTATGATCTGTTCTTTTTAACTTATCTACACAGTTCCTCTTACTTTTAAATTTTAAAAAGCTGTATCTGGTTGATTCTGCTGTTCGACAGGTCCAGGCAATAGTGCAAGGAGAAACAGGCCATTAGCTGACTCCCTACAGTACTGGGTAAGCATGAATGCAAGTCCATACTGTGAATTAAAAATAAAAAATTAATTAAAAGTAAATAACAAAATCTTAACTGTGAACAAGGGGACAGGGAAAGAGAGACGTGTGTGTGTGTGTGTGTGTGTGTGTGTGTGTGTGTGTGTGTGTGTCTCACAGGATCAGAGGACTTGGGATGGAAAAAATTGTTACTCAGTTATTACATAAAATAAAAGATGGGAAACTCTGAAACTCAATTGAATGTACACCCTCAGTGTGGGATACTTTAATAATCCCCTCAGGCTTTGCCCTCAAGGTTTATGTAGCATCTCACATCTCAGGTGTGCATTAAATTCTCATAATACACTTCCCCATCATTTATTCTATATATAATTCTATAATGTATGGTAGAACACTGTTATAGGTAGAAATCAACCTTTTATAACAACATTTTACCATCGATGTGAAGTCACAATGTTGTTAACCCATCTATGGCATGTCACATCAATGGGTTAACAACTGGGAACAGCCTGGGCATGCACACAACTGGATCAGATGGCTTTGAAATGGCCAAGGCACTGAAAGCAGAGTGGTGGTGACATTAAAAATGCAGTAAGGAACTGCTTTCTTTTTAAAAAACATAAATGGTACCATACACTATAAAATATAATGTATGTACATCAATAGTTAACCATTTTTAACCCATCTTGAGGTTGCCATGGTGATGTAAACCTCTTGAGCTTCACTCTCGAGGGTTTACATGGTCACCCTGGAAACCTCTCGATGATAACAAACTGGTTAACCATCGATGACCATACATTTTTCTCTATCTAATTGCTATAATGCTATAAGGATGTTTTCTGTTGTGGAATGACAGCACTTCTTGAGTGGTTTAAAGAAACCAGCAAAGCCTCATGTCTCACAATGCACCTAAGGTGTGCAGTTATACCATAACAGTGCACAGTCTGTCATGTCTTACTGCTTAATTACTACAGGCTATGTAGGACTGCCACTGTCCCCAGTCAGTCCATAGTTAAGTTCATACAAGTGCCTCCGGAAACCTACAGTGGCGTCCCCAGGATGAAATCACTTTTAGTGCACTCTGCAGTATGCTGCAGCTGACCTACTGAATAAAGCAATGTAATTTCAATGGTAATTAGTCCCTTTTTGTCATGCAGAAACTGTGGCATTCACTTCATCCTGGCAGTGTCACATTTTCCTGAATGGCAAAAGGGACTAATTGGCATTGAAAGTACTTTGCTTTATTCAGTAGGTCCACTGCAGCATTCTGCAGAGTGCTGCAAATGCTGCAGAATTGGGTTTCATCCTGGAGGACATCTCTGTAGGTCATAAGGAGCAGAAATGGAGTTGAGAGGGTCCAGTCTGGCTAGAGAGAACATGGGAGCTGCAATGTAAGCAACACTACAACTGAATGGAGGATTATTTGTAAAAAAGCAGAAAGAACATCTGGCAGTGGCAACAAATGTAGGCATCTGTTGAAAGATGATTCAGTACTAGTTCTTGTGTTTGTGGTAAGTCCTTTATTTCAGTGTGAAATCACAGCAAATATATAAAGCAAGGGCAGCAATCCCACCACTCAGGTTTTGCATACAAACATGTTTTCAAGAGTCAAAAGAGATATATGAGTGTCAAGGTTGCTGCCTCTTGCATTTTGTATTTGCTGTAAATTTGCATTGAAATAGAGGACTGATCACCAGCACAAGAGTTTGTGTTGAACCATCTTTCAAGAGATGCACATACCAGCTTTGAGTGCTGGATTTTCTTTCTGCTTTTGATTACGTGTTTGTATCTACAAGCTGGAAGTGCTGCCATTTCTAGTCTTCCTAATATTATTTGTGTAAATTCTTCTGTCTGACAATAGCGGTGAGACACATTTTGCTATGTTGGAGGGCACTGATTTTAGGGAGAAGTGTTCTGGTAATGAAATCAGTGTGGGTGGAGACATCAAGCTGCTTCTAAAGTCTGACTTCCAAGACAATTTAGGTTAAGCCATGCTCTAGAGGACAGGTTACATGGGGATGATGTGTAATCCTCCTTCCCAGTCTGGATACCAATACAGTGGGGCTCATTCTCAAGCCTGGAATACTGGCATCACGTGAGGTAGTCCTAACACTGCACAGACAGTCCATGTGTCAGTCACACTTTTAAATCAGTCTTTGTACTACAGCTTGCTTTAGGACTGGACTTTCATTTTCATAATGCAGTATGCCCAGCTTTTCTTCTATTGCCAGCTAAAGATTAGCTGAGGCCTTATTCTACCTCACATAGATTATGTTGACTTTGCTTCAATGAAAACTCCTTACTTTCTTGATTTGATTTGATCTGTATACAGGTAAGAACACTGGGATACAATCCCTTTTACAGGTACAACCCATGGTCAATCAAGAATACATATAAAAACTTCATAAAACAAAAATACACATAGTACAAAACATATTTAAATAGGAATATAAATTCCACATCCACATATTAGTGTTAATTAAAAAAACTCTAATACAGTTCTATCTACTGTGCAAACTCCATCTCACAAAGACTGTAATTCTACATCTAATGCATTTGATCAAAAGATATCAATCTGAATGACATCTACACTGAGACAGATTCATAAAATGTAATTTCAAGGCTGTGGTAAATGACCCATAGCTACCCATACCTCTAACATGTACTGGAATATCATTCCATACTTTAGGTGCACAGTAAGCAAATGAACGCTGTCCTCTAGAGGTATACATAAGAGTAATTTTAACATAGTGGGATCCCTAGATGATCTAGTGTAAGATTTAAAATTAGAAGTATTGAACTGATTTTTCAGCATTAAAGGTACCCTGTTTGTTGTATTTACAAACAAATTTAGACAGTACAAGCTTATGATGGTATTCAACTGATAACCATCTAAGATTCTCCAATATAGTACAATGATGTACATTGTTAGATATTAACAGTGCAAGTTTTCCTGTTTTATGCAACAGTACCAATTTCCACCTTTAAATAGTACAAGGAGCATTATCCACCACTATTTGAGGCATAATTTAAAAATAGGCAACAGACATTGACTAGCTATTGCCAAACATGTCTCTTCTGTCAAAAAGCTATGCAACCTATATAATAGAGCAATCTTGGAATGTATTTTAGATATAATAGCATGTATGTGTGACTCAACTGTCAGTGTTGAGTTTAAGACACCTCCCAAGAACTTGAAACTGTTTACATTTTCATATAAAGCCCGTCCAATGACTCTACTTGTAAACTAGAACAAATAGCTTTTAACTTGACTGGGGTACGAAATATCATGGTTTTAGTTTTTGCTTATTGAGTAGTAATTTATTATTTATCAACCAGTTTTGCATTGATTTAAGTTCCCTAGTGAGCATTACTTTTAAACTCTGACAATGTTCTCCCTTGACTAAAAACAACAGCATCATCTGCATACATAACAACATGTGCATCCTTGATAGATGTACCAACTGAATAAAAAAAATGAAAATAAAAGTGGTTCTAATATGGAGCCTTGTAGGACTCCACACATATACCAAAGCCTTATCAGATAGACTACTTCCAATCATTAACATTTGGAACCTATTACAGAGATAGTTAGATATCCATGTTAGTACTGAAGTACCCACCCCTACACATCTAATTCTCTCAACTAGGAAGGAATGATCCACTAGGTCAAATGCCTTGGTCAAGTCCACGACACGGTCCCAGTCAGGCATCCTCCTTTCATGCCCTCATGGACCGCGGCTGAACTCGACCAAGACACTCTCAACACCCTCCCTTTCCTAAAACCATGCTGACATTGTGATAATGGACCATGGCCCAAATATTCAAAAGGGTTGCACCATGCGCAACAGAGATGTGCCAGCACAAGTCCGAAAATGCACCATACTGCGATATTCAGCAGTAGGCAGCTGCCCCAAATCGCAATGCACAAGAGCACAATGGTAATGAATGAATGCATGCACAACTGAAAGGGAGGAACCATGAATAAATGGCACAGTCGCGATATTAAACAGCATGCTCCATGAGCAATAGAGGAGCAAGCGAAGTTGCGATAGTGAAATATCCAAAATAAAAAGGAACAAGACAGAGACGCAAGAACGCCACAGGAAGCCAGAGGTGGGAGAAAGGTGACAGCCACAGAAGAGAGGGAAGCAGTGAGTGGACTAGAAAAAGCAGGACAGTGCACACCTGGGAACATAGGGCAACAGGACAGGAGTGGGGAGCCCGTGCCACAGTGGACTGAGGGTGGTGGCAGTGGCAGGACAGCCAAATCTTGAGGTGTTCCGGTGCAGGGGAGTAGCACAAAGGACAGTGGAAGGAATGGGATTACAGATGCTGGGGGAACACAAATCAGGGACATGGCCAGTGCCACTACTCAGATGGAGGCAGTAATGAGGGTGAGAAGGCAGGCAGCAGGGGGGCAGCCGTGGAAGGCCTGTCGGTGGTATGCCTGCAACAGGTGGTACCGAGCCCACACCAGCTCGAGCACCAGTGACATCGCGATTGTGGCCAGTACCACCTGAACCGGGCAATCCTGAGGTAGCTTGTGAGCTGTGCACTGATGAGATGCAGGCACCCACACGACGGAGACATGCTCTGTCAGTGGAGACAAGGGTAACAGCTTTCATGTGCCTGCTTGCCACGGGCACCTTCCAGAGACCAACAGGGAACACAACAGGTATAACCCAGTCGGCCACATCATGCCTACTGACACAATTCCTCAGTGCACTGCTGCCACATGCTGCAGAGTACATCAGTTTCCCAGCACACCGGGCGCATGCGCAGTACGCACATACAAGAGTTCCACAGGGTAGCATCGTGATGCCTGGCATGCTCGGGCCATTGACTGCACCTCCATGATGTGGCCATCCAGACGCCATACATGGCCCAGAAGGTGCTGTGTACATCAATCGGAAGGTCTATGCCAGCATCAACTGCCAGGTGGTGTGCGATGCTAGGGGCACATAACCAATGTCTGTACCATGCACCCTGTGGGAGCACATGATGCCTTCATCTGGCACCAGTCTGCACTGTGCCACAGGTTCAAGAGTGAGAACATCCCCACTGGCCACCTAGTGGGTGAGTATGAAAATCACACAGAAAGACATGGATCTTGGGAGGTATAGTCAGAGGTGACATGGGTACTGTCCTAGATGGCCCATGGCAGGCGATGCTGATCACCAAACTAATGTCCATCCTCTACACACAGGTGACAGTGGATATCCACTCTGTCCCTGGCTGCTCACACCATACCAATGGCCTGAGACCCCATCACAGCAATGGTACAATGAGGCACATACCACCACATGGAATGTCATAGAGTGGGTGTTTGGGATGCTGAAGGCATATTTCGTTGCCTGGACACGTCTGGCGGTGCCCTACAGTACAGACCCTCAAAGCCTGTGGGCTGTTCCTGGCCTGTTGCATCCTGCACAACATGGCCAACGACTGTGGGATAGCTGTACAGGTCGAAGAGGGACAGCGATGGGGACGATGAGGACACTGGTGCAGATGCTGATGGGCAGCCCTCTTGATCGAAGGGACCCCGACTGATCCAGATGTCACAGCTGTACCGGACACCATCACAGAGGAGCACTTCAACCAAACCAGGTAAGTCATGGGGCCATGTGCAACCACCAATGGCAAGGGCACAACCCACAAACACACATGGATAAACCCCAGGGTGCATGATAAAGGGAATTGGCTGAGCGTGGAACTACACGTCAGGGATGGGCAAGGCCTAACACTGCATGCGGTCATGCACACACGCACAGACACAGACACACACACACACACACCACAAGACATGCACAAAGGGTAGGAGGCACACCGACCCCAACTGCCACTCTAGCCACACACACATCCACAGATCACCATGCCCAGTGTCTCGTCATTGTGCGTGTCTGAGATGCTAGGGCACCATTGCACAGTGGCAGACAGTGCAACGCAGACATCATCATTCACACGCCACAGCGCCAGCAGCCAGGAGGGTGTACATGGAACCTGTGTGTGTGTGTGTGTGTGTGTGTGTGTGTGTGTGTGGGCTGGGTACCCACCCATGCATTGCACATTGAAACACACTGCACACAGGGCAGCATCAGACAGTAGCCATGGTGGGACACAGCTCAGTCATGCGTGCACATTGCCACAGCCACCACAGATGTGTGGACAGCCTCGCAGAGGCCCACCAGCTGTGACAGGCTGACCACTGGTCTCATGGGGTGGCACCAATGGTCCCCAAGGATGTCTCAGTGGGAATGTGGCCATTCTCGAGCAAGGGTCTGCAGCTCACTGAACATGCCTGAGCCAGGTGTGCTTGGGATGCCCACAGCTGAACCCAGTGTCGACAAGGAGGGTGTCACACAATGCCAGGAATGGGGTGGACTTGGCACTGCGTGGTGTCTGTGGTGCATGGGCAAATAACTGTGCGCCCACTGTGGCCATGACAGCTGTGAATGCCTGTGTCTGCCTGTCAATGGCAGCGGGCACATCCTCCTGAGCTGGTCCATCCCTGCCAGAAGCAGACTGGTGTCCCTGCTGCGCCACTCCTCTGCCTGGTGCAGGACGCAGCACTGAGTGCATCCACCACCATCACAAGCCTCAACTGCTGATCTACTGATTCATGGAGTATCGCGGGTGTGCTCATCTAAGAGGTCATCCACTTGATCGGCATGCTGTCCCCTCATGGTGTTCGTGGCTGGGCTGGGCAGCACCCTTGAAGTTGGCCTGCACACCAGGGCCATGCCTGGGCATGTCCACAGGTGGTGCACTGACTCCACCCGACACTGCCCCCGTCCGCCATTGGCTGACGCTGACACTGCCTCTCTGGCTGCCACTGGTCGAGGGCTCAATGGTGCCGGCGCAGTGGGCACAACAACCCCACTGTCCTGATGCACACCAGTGCTGCCCCACTGGTGACAGGCACAGGCTGGGACTGTGATGTCATGCAGGCCTTCACAGCAACACCACCCATGGCTATACCTGCACTGTTACCTGCTGTGTGGCCATCCCGCGCCCACATGTATCACTGTCCATGATATGAGCTCCATCATCACCAGTGACAGATCTGGCACCAGTCCGAGTCTCAGCATGCTGGCATCCATGGACGCTGTCACACTGGAACACGGGCAGGACCTCCTCTGCACCAGCTTCACCAACCTCAGTCCGGGCAGCCAAGTGGGCCCACTGTCGTCCTGACCCTTGGACACCTGTGGAGGTTAATGGGCCCTCCTCTGTGTCCAGGGTATTGCCTCAGTGATGAGTCCACCACTGCTGACCCATGTAGATGTTCAAGAGCTGTAAGGGAACACAGTAGCATTAGTGTATCTGCCCTACCCTGTGGCATTCCCCCACACCCCACAGTGAGAGATCAGGACCTACCACGCAGTGACAGGCTACCACCCATCTAGAAGCCACCACCTGGAACACACTTGAGGGCACAATGCTGCATGCTGCCAGCAACCCGCTCTTTCTGTGGCATCAGGCTTGGCACGCCATCTGTCCCTCCAGTCACAGCCCATGCTACCCTGATGGTAGTCACCTTATCTTTAATCCTCCTCCTGTCCATTCCTACCTTCTTCTGCACTCCTGCACAGACCGGCTGGTGGCTGCCATGCTGGTTGACTGCACGCCGCCACCTCACCCCATGCTGCAGCATGGGCCTGTGTGTTCCCGCTGTCCACTGAGCAGCGGTTCCTGGTCAAAGTAGGCCTCAAACAGGGCATCTGATTCTGCCTTGGTGAAGTTGGGCCTCCTCCATCTCCCATGTTTCTGTTCCTCCTCCTCTACCTCATGTTTGGTTATCACTGATCCTGTGGGAATGACGGATGTTACCTATGACTGTGCAGTCCCATGCATCTCCACACACACCACAGTCCACACTGCCAAACAGCATACAACTCATCACAATAGACTGAATACCAGACTATGGCCTCCTGCAGCCCCATGTTGCATTTATATAGCGCAATGCATGCAAATGAGGCAAGGCTCAATTTTATGGATGCTAATCAGTAGCTGCGCCATTGAATTGCTGATGAGCTGATTTGCATATGCTAGCTGAATATCGCGCCGTTGCACCTTGTGCAATTGTGTTGAAGCGTGCTCAGGCAAGGGCGCGGCTCTGTGGCGCGTGTGCAGTAGACACCGAGTGGTGCATGCCTGGGGTGCTGACGCCGACGCCTGCCATGCTGCTGACATGCTGAGCATGGGAGGCAGTGCAGGTCACATCCACCACTGTGCCAGCGGTGCTAGTGCACTGTTCACATTTATAGCGCTCTTGCACCAGGGCACTGTTGGTGCCATGGTGCAACACACGGTTAGGTCACAACAGGAAGTGCCACACAGGCACCCTACGTGCTGCACGCGGTGAGTACCAATTGCACTGTGGCGGTCCGCTGCGGAGGGACCCCTGACCCTGTGCTGACTTTTGCCCTCTAGGCACCATGCGTCCACATGGGTGCACCTCTATCACACTGTTCAGTGACAGCGGATGGGGAATGGCAGCACAGTACCACGAAGCATCTACACATGGCAGATGTGTGCTATGAGTGCCATTTGATATTCAATGCTTGAAAGATGGCATGGAGATGGGCACAATCTGGAGCCAGGTTGAACTGGCTAACCTTGAGTCCCTGGTTGAGCCCCATGCTGGTGCTCTCTTTGGGAGACACCTTGGGCAGGGCCAGGAGTGCTGTGTGGAGGAGGTGGCAGTGACTCAGGAGGAGGTGACAGGGATCTAGCGCACAGCAGAGCAGTGCAGGCACCAGTATGGGGACCTCCAACGGAGGGACCCGGACAGGTTTGCCCGCCTATAGACATGTGCTAGGAGGGTGCAGTTCCATGGCCAGGTAGGTGCCCCATCTATACACTGGTTACATCCATATCGATATCATGGTAGGCATGTGTCCAGCACATGGGGGTCTGTCCAGTGTGGGCTGGTGGTGGTGGTGGTGGTGGTATAGGGTGGGGGCAGATAGGTTTGGCTGTGTGGGATTGCACACACCTGGGGCAGGGGCCTTTGCTACCAGATTGTACTGATATTCCTCTCTCCATGTTTGCACCCTAGGTCATGAGGAGCACTGGCATGCCAGGAAGGGCAGCTGCAGCGTGAGGCACATCAAGATGCCAGAGAACCCATACCAGCCCAGTGCTGGGACCAGCCTGATGATGGTGAGTGCCTACATCCAGGATTTTTGTGCATGCTGTCTAGCAGGGCGGTGGTGAGGCATGGCCACCGTCCATTGACACAACTGCCATGCATGCAACATAGTACAGTCAGCACTGTCCAGTGGCACTGTATGTCTGGGAGTGCATCAATGGTGGTCCCTGAGTGCACCTGGTACATGGCTGTGCCACTGCCTTCGTATTGCAAAGCCATGTCACTGTACAGCCATGGTGGTGCTGTTTGGGACTTGGGTGTGGGTATGTGCAGCAATCCACATGGCTGTGTGTGCCTGGGTGGGCAGGTCTTGTGGACATGATCATTGTGGGTGGTCACACACCATCACAGGGGCATGTGCCATGGCTGTATGCCATGCACAATGGGTGGGCTGCAGGGGCTGTGCATTCATGCCTATTGACTCTGCTCCCTTGTCCTAGGTGGACAGAGGATGGTACTTGTGGAGCGGGCACTGCAGGAGCTGTTACAGGTGGCCAGGGCTCTCTGGCCATCCTTGAATGGATGGAGCGAATGGTGTGAGGCATCGCCATGACAGGAGGTGCCACAGGAGTGGGAGTGGGATCCTGCTGAAGATAGACCACAGATACATCTTGTGAAAGCCCCATGGAGCCACCATCATACCCCTCCTTCACTCTCCCATTTGTTCACCCCTGCCCCTTATCCACCTCCACCCTGTTTGTGTCCCTCACCCTTTCACATGTTTATATTTGTACATAGTTTTGTTACCACTTTTATAATATATTTGTTTAGTTATGCCTACTGTTGTGGTCTGTGATTTACAGTGGGCTAATGGTGCTCAGCTGCAGTGGTGTGCATGGTGTCGGGGTGGTGCTATCATGGGGTGTGTGTGTGGGTGTGTGTGTGTCCATAGGAGAGGCAAGTGTGGTGTGGGCGTAGCTGTCAGTCACTGTCTGTGGTTTGTGTGTTGTTCCTGTTCAATGGATGATTGTGTGCAGTGGTACATGGTACATGCTCTGTGTCCATGGCGCTCCTGTTAGACCATCCATGGCCTGGGCAGCTGCCACCCTTGCATGTCTGTGACCTGCACAGTTCACTGGTATGTCAGTGGTGGCTGCCCATGCTGGAGTGCCACTGTACCCAGCACGATGCTGTGTTGCCTCCTGTCACTGGTGTGGTGCACATCTGCCTTGGGTGGCACTATTGCATCCACTGTTGTCCTACCTCGATGCTGTCACCTGTGCCTGTTGCAGGGGATGTGCTCCACTGTCTGTCACTTGTGCTCCAGCCACATGCTGGTGGCGTACAGTGTCGTGGTGCCGCACAGGGTTGCTGGCACACTTGTGCCATGGAGGGTTCTGGTTGTGTATATGCGGCTGCCGTGGTCACACGCTGGGGGCTTGGTTGACCTGATACTGTGTCCTTGTGTTGGTGTGCCCTTGGTATGGGTGTTTGTTTGTCTGTGCACTGTGTTACATCCTGTGTGGTGCATGTTTCCATGCAACACTGTGGGTGTCTGCACTGGCTGTTGTGCCAATGCTGGGATGGGGTGTGTCCTTGGGAGGTGGGCAGGGTGCTGTGACACTGGTGGTGGGTTCTGGGGCATGCCCTGTCATGAGTGTGGTATCTCGGTGCTGACGATGGTCGGCCTCACAGTTTACCTGGGGAAACATGTGGTGGCATTGTGTCTGCAGCCGCTGTTTGCTGTCTGCTGCTGCTTCCCACTGTTGGGTGCTCGTGGTGGGGCTACCTTGCATGGTTCTGTGGTGCACAGGGTTGTATTGTCAAAGTGGGGTGGTGGCATGCATGGGGTGTCCTGCACTGTTAGGCGCTACTCCCGGGCAGGGTGTATGGGGATCATAGTGCAGGGTGTGCTCTTCATTGGTGGGTTGGTGTGCCATGGGGTGGACAAGCATCCATGTGTGACTGCCCCAGCTTGCAAGGGTGTACTGGTGCACCGTGCCACAGCGACGGGTTTCTTGCTGGTGTCCCTGGGCTATTATTGGTTCTTTCTGCTCTTCTCCAGTTGTGCGGTGTATGCAGTGTGGGAGGTGATGTCTGTTCTGCTGAGTGCTCCTCTGCCCATCCCTACTATGGGTGGTGGGCCTCTGCATCCTGTCCCTGTGCATCCCTGGTTGTGCTGTTGCACTGCTGCCCTGCTCCACTAGGCATCCCTGGTTTTGGTATTGCACATCTGACCTGCACCACTGCACATCCCTGGTTCGCTATGGCGGAGTTGGCACGATATTCAGTCGTGTGCCACAGGTGCATCTTGACCTCGCAGTGTTTTAATATCGCGTGTATTGCTCATGAGCAGGTGGACATGCACTTGCTCCTGATGTTGTGCACTTTTGTGGTGAGTTTGAATATCTGGGCCCATGTGTTTCCATATAGTCAGACAGTTGCCCAAAACAATCTTTTCCTGTAGTTTAGATAAAGCCGATAGAATGGAGATTGGTCTGTAATTTATAAATTCACTGGTTGAACCTGCCTTGTGAATTGGAATTACATAAGACTGTTTCCACAAATTAGGTACTTCTCCCAGACAAAAAGACAGATTAAAAATATTTCTAAACTGGATATTCTCTACAATAGAGCTATTGCAATTTTTGGGTTCTCAGCCAAGGACTCTGTGTCAAACTGGACTTATTTTTGAATAGAAAGCTTCAAACAGAATGGACATCAACACAATTAATTCTGATCTCCATTGTAAATATTCACTTGTAAAACAAGCTGGAACTAGATATAATTTAGGAAGTGCTGCTCACTTCACCTTCGCTTATCCCAAGATTCTGTGTTAAATATAAATATAAATATGGGCAGACATCTTTAGATATAATGCCACTAAACATTGGAACAAACTCTAGCTTCTTTAGCATTTCTGGATCCAGTTAGCTATACAACATGCAAAGAATCAAGTCCATTTTGTATTAATGTCTATAAATAAAGTACAACAAGAGTTGAAGTAATTTGTTTGAATTGTTCACACATCTAGGAACACATATGGGGGACTGTGTGATTTTGTATTTCTTTGAAACTTGGATTCCTTGCCAATGCCCTTTGGGGTAACCATTGACTTAGTGCTTGTGCATAGAGGTTCTTTGTCTTTAACTTACATACAACCATGGAAACATCGACTTTGATGGCAGATAAGGACTGCTTGGCCCACCTAGTCTGCTCATTTCCTACCTACAGGATAAGATGCAGATCCTAGTTAACCAACAGCCTATTTCTTCCTACTCCCCAACAAAAATTGCCTTATGTTTGTCCCATGCATTCTTGAATTCTCCACAGTTATAGACTCCACAACCTCCTCAGAAAGGTTGTTCCATGCATCCATCACCCTCTCAGTGAAAAAATACTTCTCACATTGCCCCGAACCGCCCTCTATCTTCAAATTGTGTCCCTTGTTCTTGCACATCTCTTTTTCTGAACTATGCTACCCTCTTGGACTTTGTTGATGCCACTGAGGTACTTAAAAGTTTCTATCATGTCCCCTCTCCTCCTTTCCTCAAGGGTATACGATTAAGCTCCTTTAGTCTCTTCTTATATGACTTCTCTTGCAGACCCTGCACCATTTTACTTGCCCTCCTCTGGACTGCCTGGGTCTATGTGATAATGGCAAACACCTAAAGGCGATCATGGGTATCACTCAGTCAGAGTGTCGAGAATATTTTCGGCACTCTGACAACTCCAGCGCACCAGAACAATTGCACCAGGACTGATTTTTACTGCTTTCTGAGGGATGCTGCTCCCGCACCCCCACACACTCCCTAGCAGGGGGCTTCTCTCACTTAAGAATTTTTGTAATTTCCAGGGAGGTGCATGTTAGGGGGAGCAGTAAAAAGATTTGGGGCCGGGCGAATAAAAATCGCACCAGCACCAGACCGAACATGCAGACCGAACCCAGTACCTAGCCACCCCAGCCAATCTCTGACACCACGATGCAGCTCAAGCCAGCAACTGCAGTGCCACCCCTACAGCCTCTCCACCCTCCCAGCCCACTCCTCGCCATGCTCACTCCCACCCCCTGCACGCTGCATGTATAGTGACATCCTGTCGCCTAGCTCGCCCACCACCTCATCCGTCACCCTACCGCTCCATCGCCGTGAGTGGATTGCGCTGGGAAGGAGTCACCGTAACGGACGGCACCCTTCCTCATGTGCCCACTTCATGGGTTACCAGACGGCCTCTATCCTGTTCTATGTCCTTGTGGAGAAAATGGTCTCCAGAACTGGACGCAGTACTCAGATGGAGTCTCATCAACTGTTTGTACAGAGGGATAACAACTTCCTGTTTTCTGCTGGTGGTGCCTCTCCTATACATCCCAGTATTCCCCAGCCCTCCCTACTGCCTTCTTACATTGCTTGCTAACCTTAAGGTCATCTGATATGATTACCCCCAGGTCCCTTTCATTTTGTTTTGTTACTACCTCCTCCCATTGTGTAATCTTCCCTGGGTTTTGTTTCCCAGGTGCATTATTTACAATTCTTTGCATTGAATCCAAGCTGCCATATTTCTGACCATTCCTTCAACCTTGCCAGGTTCCTTCTCATCCTTTCCACACCCCTTATGTATCAACCCTGTTGCAGATCTTTGAGTCATCTGCAAATAGGCATACTTTTCTTCCAGTCCCTCTGCAATGTCACTTATAAAGACATTAAAAGGACTGGACCTAGTACTGAACCTCAGTGCACCGCACTAGTAACCCCTCTTTCTTCAGAGAGGACTCCATTTACAATTACCTTCTGTGTCCTGTTGTCCAGTCAATGTTTTACCCTGGCTACCACCCTGGGACCCACTTCTAGGCTGGTTAATTTGGCTATTAATCTTTGTGTGGGACTGTATCAAATGCCTTGCTAAAGTGTAGGTAAGCTATGTCCACAGTCCCTCCCTGGTCTACTACTTTGGTCACCAACTCAAAGAAATCAATTAGATCTATCTGACATGACCTTCCGCTGTGAACCCATGCTGTCATGGGTCCTGTACTGATCTCTAGGTACTAAACAATTCTTTCCTTCAGAATTGATTCCATCACTTTCCCTACCACAGAGGTCAAACTGACAGGTCTGTAGTTTCCTGCCTCTGTCTTGGTCCCACTTTTGTGAAGGGGAATCACATCCACCTTCCCCCAGTCCTCAGGTACCACACCATCCTCCCATGAGTTCTCCCTTAATTCTTTTACAATTCTGGGGTGAATTCTGTCAGGCCCTTGCTTTGTCAACCTTCAGTTTGGGAGTTCTTTCAGAACCCTTTCTTCTGTGAAAGGACTGGGATCAAACCCCTATCCAGAGTGATTCTGTTAATGGATTAGGCACCTCCCCTCCTCCTCTTTTGTGAATACTGATCAGAAATATTCTTTCAGTATCCCTGCTTTTCACTGTCCTCTCTGCCCACCCACCGTCCATTCTATTCAGCCTCACTATCCTCCCTTTGTCTTTCTATGCTCCCTGATGTACCTATGAAAGGTTTTATCCCTCTTCTTAACTGAGTTGGCCATCTTTCCTCAGTTTGGGCCTTTGCTATTCTGACTTAGAAACATAGAAACATAGAAGTTGACGGCAGATAAGGACCAAGGCCCATCCAGTCTGCCCATTTCTTTTTCTACCTTATAAATGTGCCATCGGCCTTTGCTCTGTCAGTGACCTATCTATTCATAGTCATTTGTATTGCTCCCTTATGCCTATCCCATGCCTGTTTGAAGCCTGCACTGTATTCATAGCACCACTTTTGTGGTAAGCCATTCCATGCATCTACCACCCTTTCTGTGAAAAAGATTTCCTCATTCCCCTTAATCGCCTCCTCTAATCTCATGCTGTGTCCTCTTGTCCTGCTATTTTTCTTATATTTAAACATGTTAGACTCTTTCACCTTGTTTATGCCCTTAAGGTGTTTAAATGTCTCGATCATATCACCTCTCCCTCCTTTGCTCAAGGTATACATATTGAGCTCCGTTAATCTGTCCTCATATGTCTTCTGATGCAGTCCCTGCACCATTTTGGTTGCCCTTCTCTGGACTGCCTCAATTTGGTTAATGTCCTTGTGAAGGTGTGGCCTCCAATACTGCACGCAGTACTCCAGATGGGGCCTAACCAATGTCTTGTACAGAGGGATTATTACCTCCTCTTGCGACTTGTGATACCCCTACTAATACACCCTAACACCCCTAGCCTTACCTACTGCTTTAGAGGTCTGCTTGATGATCTTAGGTCATCAGTGATGATGATGCCCAAGTCTCTTTCTTCCTTTGTGACTGCTAGCAACTCCCTCCCAGCCTATAAGTGGCTTCAGGGTTTCTCTTCCCTATGTGCATGATTTTGCACTTCTTTGCATTAAATCCCAGTTGCCACTCTTCTGACCATTCTGCTAGTTTATCCAGATCTCTTCTCATTCTGCCCACCCATCTGGATCATCTACTCTGTTGCAGATCTTGGTGTCATCTGCAAACAGACAAGCCTTACCCTCTAGTCCATCTGCGAGGTCACTAATGAAGATGTTGAATAGGACTGGCCCCAGGACTGATCCCTGAGGTACCCACTTGTGACTTGCATCTCTTCTGACTGTATACCATTTACCACTACTCTGTTTTCTGCCAGTCAACCAGTTTGCCACCCAGTTGACCAACTTCTGACCCACCCGAGCCTACCTAGCTTATTTATCAATCTTCTATGTGGAACAGTGTCAAAAGCTTTGCTGAAGTCAAGGTAGGCGACATCAACTGCTCCCCTTGGTCCACCACTCTGGTTACCCAGTCAAAGAAATCTATGAGATTAGTTTGACAGGACCTTCCTTTGTAAACCCATGCTGTCTTGGATCCTGTGCCCCTATGGATTCCAGGTGTTGCACTATCCTTTCCTTAAGGAGTGCCTCCATAATCTTGCCCACTACTGAGGTAAGACTGACCGGTCTGTAGTTCCCGCCTCCTCCCTGCTACCACTCTTGTGGAGTGGGATCACATGAGCCCTTCTCCAGTCTTCTGGGACCTCTCCTGTGCTCAGAGACTCACTAAACAATTCTGCTAATGGCTCTGCTAGTTCCTCCTTTAGCTCCTTAGGTACCCTGGGATGTATGCCATCAGGTCCCATTGCCTTATCCACCCTGAGCTTAGCAAGCTCTTGTAGGACCCTTTCTTTTGTGAAGGGAGTAGTGCTCACCTCCTCCCCTGTGTCCATGATGCTGAGCTGTGGGCCCTGCCCTACCTTCTCTTCAGTAAATACTGAGCAAAAGTATCTATTTAGGATAGATGCCTTTACAGGGTCCTCCTCCTCACATGCTCCTTTTCTCCATTAAGCTTAGCAATACCCCTCTGGACTTCTCCTTTCACTAATGTATCTATAGAAAGTCTTGTCACCTTCTTTACTGTTCGTGCTAGTGTTTCCTCAGTTTGGGACTTTGCCTGCCTGACTGCCTTACCTGCCCCTTAGGGCAGTTTGGTATGCCTCCTATCTTCATCCGCTGTGTTCCTTATATTTTCTGAAGGCCGGCGTTTGGCTCTGACCTTTTCTGCTACTGTATTTGAGAACCAAAGTGGTTTCCTTATTCTTTTGCACTTCCTTTTCTGTCTAACACAATGGGATGTTGCTTCAAGTATTGTATCCTTAATGCTTGCCCACTTTGCCTGTACCTCCTCACCTGTGTTTCTTTTTGCCAGGGCTAGCTTAACTCTGTTGGCCATCTTATCAAAGTCAGCTCCTCTGATGTCCCATATTTTGCCTTGGAATGGGATGATTTAGATGTAGTAGCCAAATTGAACCATACCATGATGGTCACTGGCTCCCAGGTGACCTTCTACCTGGAGATCTGTGATCCCTTCTTTGTTAGTCAGTACTAGATCTAGGATAGCCCTGTCTCTTGTGGGTTGCTGTACCAGTTGTTTGAGGCCCTCCCCTGCAGGGAATCCGCTATGAGTCTAGTTCTGGCAGATGTTCCTGCTGGTATTGACCAATCTGTATCTGGCATGTTGAAGTCTCCCATTATCAGAACCTCCCTTTAGCTGTCATGTTTTGTATATCTTCTAACAGTAATGTCTATGTCCTCCCTCTGGTCTGGGGCCTGTAGACAACCCCAGTTCTTATGGCTGTCCCATTTCCTGTTTCAGGGTGACCCACAGTTCTTCTGGCTCCTTATGTGTATTCTGAATTTCTGTAGCTTTGATATTTTCATTAACATACAGGGCCACTCCTCCCCTTTTGCACCTCTGTCTCTTCTGAACAATACATAGCCAGGTACTGAAGTCTCCCAAGTGTGGTTACTGGTAAACCACGTCTCACTAATTGCTACTATGTCCAGTTTAGCCTCTGACATTATTGCCTGCAGGTCTGGGATCTTATTTCCCAGGCTGTGAGCATTTGTGTACATGATTTTCCATTGGCCAGATTTTGGTGTGTTAGTTGTTGGGTGAAGTTTGGCATTACCCTGTGCATCGTATGGGGAGACAAACCTTTTTTCTTACCTGGTGATGCAAATGAGCGGCAAACACGCTGAATTCCTGTTTGACCACTAGCTGAGGGAGGGTGTTCTTCCCATTCGACATATGGGGTGCTGCACCCTCTCCCCATTTGCTAGTTTAAATATTCTGCAAAGACGTCAAACTTCTGCCCCAATGCACTGACTCCTCTTTAGTCAGATGCAGTCCATCAAATTTAAAGAACTTTCGCTCCCAGAACTGTTGCCAGTTCCCTACAAATCTGTGTCCTTTTCCTGGCACCAGTCCTTGAGCCATGTGTTTAGCTCCCTATCTCCCTTCTCTGACCTTCCGTCCATCTGCTCCCTTCTCCCAGACTGGCAGGATCTCAGAGAAGGAGATGCCGGACGAAATAGATGATAGTTTGTCACCCAGCCTAGACTTCCCTCCTTACTTCTTTCTGCCTTAACTGGTACAGCTCTCTGTCCTGCTCCTTCAGTGTTTCCTTATACTTTTTCTCTCTGACCTTCCTACTACCTCTTTTGGGAACCATAGTGGCTTTTTTTCATTTTGAATTGTTTTATTGCTTCACACAAAGGCTTGTTGCATCTGTGATGGCAGTTTTGATGTTTCCCTATTGTTGCTGCACCCTCCTTCTAGCCTGTTTGCTAATGCTTTTCTAAGGCACTCTCCCATCTTGCCAAAGTCAGCCCTCCTGATGTCCAGTACCCTCACTTTTGTATGGCTGGACTCTGTAGCTGAGTTTATGCTGAACCACACTGTTTGGTGGTCACTTGTTCCCAGATGGCAACCCACTTCTAGATCTGAGATCGTCTCACTGTCCCCATTTGAGAGTAAGAGGTCTAAGATTGATCCCTCATGAGTGAGTTCCAAAATCAGTTGTCTGAGGCATACCACCTGTAGGGCATCAAGAATGGCCTTGCTGTTGGATGTGGCTGCAGCAAATGTGCTCCAGTTAACAGCTGGCACATTCAGGTCTCCATCAACAATATCTCCCCTTTGTCTGCCATCCTAAGAATGCTTCTATCATATCCTTGTCAATTCCCTCCCTGACATGGTGGTCTGTATACAGCACCTGTGTGAATTGGTGCCATTTCCAGTCTCTAAGGTGACCAACAGTGCCTCCTCTCCTCCCTGTTTACTCTTTTGTTCAGTTGCTTTATCCCTTCCCTTACATAAAGAGCTACTCCTCCCCTCTTCTCCCTCCCTGTCTCTCCTGTAGGTTGTGTAGCCTGATATGTTAACATCCCAGTCATGGGATTTTGTTTATTTTGTTTTAACTGGGTTCACCACAACATAACCCAGACAGACCATCTTAGGGTAGCTGGTTCATTCTACTGGGGAGTCAAACAGATGAGGCACACTGATGAGTCCTGGTACACGAAACACATGTCTGTGTCTTCTGTTGGCACCCTTTGCAAACTGTGGAGAGGCCTTTTGGCACCATGCATTTCTGCTTAAAGTTGAACCAGCAAAGTATTCTGTGGTGATCTGCATATGCAGCCCATGATGCTTTGCATTATGGGGCCATGTGTGATTTTATATTTCTTTGAACCTTGGCTTCCCGGCCAATGCCCTTTGGGGTAACCATTCCCTTTAGTGCTTGTGCACTGAGGTTCTTTGTTTCTAGTAACACATATTGCACTTTACAATGCAGTTATCCATGCTGTTGTTGTATCAGATTTTATTATATTTTCAGATATACTGTGGTCAAATTGTACATTTTGTTTTGTATTGCATGCATTTATATGCTGAGTGTGCTTGCATTTTACACAAAATTTATAGAGACCAACAACATCTTCACAAATGAGCTATTCTCAACTGAATTATACTGACAAAACAAATAACTTACTAACTACACCCAACTACCTAAGTAAGTAACTAACTTACTAAGTAACTAACTACAGCTTGTGATATGGGACTACCTCCTCCGACCCTGCCCTCATTGCTACACACCTCAATAACTCCTTCACTGACTTTAGCTCAGTGCTCCCCATCAATTTCTTCAATCCTTCTCCCCATGACTGCCTTCCATCTCTCGCCCTCGTTCCACCTTCGCTGTGTCACCACTCATGAAGCCAGGCCCTACTTGCTTAAAGCCCTAAAGTGCAATACTATTGGTAATGACTCTTTGATCCCTGTCTCCTACGTCAGGTCCTGGATCAGGTCATCTCGACCATCACTTGCCTCTTTAATAAGTCCCTCTGCCTAGGGCAATTCCCTCTGTCTGGAGGGTCGCCACTGTTACACCTATTCACAAGGGTGGTGACAGGATGCTCCCAGGCAACTACCAGCCTATTTCTACTCTCTCTCCTCTCTAAGGCCTTAGAAAATATGTTGCTACCAAATTTCAGATTACCTCATGAAATATGATGTTCTTTGCCCTGAACAGCATGGGGTTCAGAGCCAGTCATAGCACCAATACTGCACTCCTGGAGTCTGCTAACTTCCTTCACACCTCACTTGATGCTGGCTCCCTTGCTGGTGCTGTATTTATAGACCTATCAAAAGCCTTTGATACTGTCTCCATCCTCTCCTGTTAGCTACCCTTGCCTGTGTGGGCTTGGCCACTGGTCCAGTCTCCTGGTGCACCAGCTACTTGATCAACCGCTCCCAATGTGTGAGAGTGGTGGCACTCTTTCCAGTACCTGCCCAATTTGCTCGGGAGTCCCCAGGGCTCTATTCTCAGACCCTTACTCTTCTCCCTCTTTCTCAACTCCCTGCCCAATGCGTGTGCAGGAAATGTCCTACTCTCGCTGATGACGCAGTACTCTTTGCTTCCAACAGTAACCCCGTCTCACTCCAGAACTCCCTTCAGCTTGCCTACAGCTCTGCTGAAACCTGGTTCACTGAGCACCGTCTTCATCATCAACCTTAAGAAAACTAAAACCATGCTCTTTACACACCCCCAAAATAAGTCCAGCAACTTTTCTCTCTCTGTCCACTCCACCCGTAATCACCTTATAGAACTTGTACACTCCTATAAATACCTTGGTATAATCTTTGTCTCTGCTCTCTTGTTTCATGACCATATCTCTGCCCTGACCTCTGCCTCCAATGCACGGTTGGGTATCCTCTACCGTCACAAAATTGCCTCCCCACAGACACCCTCCACCTAGCTGTCACCTCCTCAGTTCTATCCCTAATTGACTATGGCCTTCCTGCATATGGCGCGGCAGACCAGGCGGCCCTCCGCAAGGTATGCCTCGATCGCAAAGCATGTCGACTTATTACCAGTGCCCATAGACTCACCCATACCTGTCTTCTTTACTTGTTGTCTACCCTACTCAACTTTGATGAGCGCCTCATGTCCAAACCTGCCAACTTACCTATAAAGCTCTCCATGGTCAATCCCTCCTGACCTTGCTAACTCTATCCACCGAACTAACCCCACAGTGCACACTGTGGCTCCTGCAAACTGCACTGGTCATTCCAAGTGCCAGGATCTCCAAGGCCAAAGGGCTTTCCCTGTAGAGCCACCTCTTGGTACAACTCCTCCCTGCTGGCATCACTGATGCTCCCTCACTTGCATGCTGTAAATACAGCCTCAGAAATCACTTGCTCAACTCACACTCCTGCCACTGCCCTGACCTCCCCACCCTCCCTTTGACAAAGCTCACTGAGCTGCACTTCTCCTTATTTCAGCCCACTCTCCCCTGCAGGGCTTCTTTTCAACTCTACTACCCTACCACCTAATCACTTATCTTAATTTGATGTTAACAGTGTTATGTCCCTCAATACTTGTAACCTGACTGTGCCTTATTATTGAACTGTATTGCTGATTGTCTCATGTATGTATGTCATTGTCCTCCTTGTGATGAGGTACCTTTGTAAATGAGCCTCCAGCTCAAAGGTTGTTAAGCTGATGTTAAAATAAATAAATAAATAAATAGACATCCCTTATTACTACAAAAAGGCACTGAACTTATAGGTGCGGGAAAAGAAACATCCACTGGCAGAATTTCTGTGAAAGTTGGACTTTCACTTCCATGAAAATGCGGAAATTAAATTAACAGCTTTTGCAGAAATTCCAACTTAGAATGGTGGAATAAATGTATAAATTGCAGATTATTCCATTTACCTGTGGAGAAAAGTCTGCAGAACTGATCATTGTACTGCAGAATAATTACATGTATTGTGGAATAATTCACTGAACTGCAGAAGCAAAATTCCTCAGAACTCTTATCCCGTAGTTCATGTGTATTATTCTCCTGCAGTACAGCCAAAAATTCTGTGGAACAGGTGAAAATTTGTCAAACAGAAGAGTCTGATCTTGCCAATTGTGAAAGTTCAGAAAATTCCATGAAATTCTGAATTTTCATGGAAATTCAAAGCAGCATTCACAACTTTTGCCCACCTCTAACTGATCTGTACAGTTGGGTTTTTAGTCTGGGGTCTGTGCCCCCAGTGTCCATGAGCTTTCACTTGGAGGCTGTTTGCAGATAAGTCACACAATGCAAGCAGTTTAGTAACATAAACATTTTCTTTTGACACTCTTATTCATTCTTCATACTGGATAATGTAAAACACTGCTAAAATTTAAAATCAGATTGGGAATAGTTGGTCTTTTGAACTGTCTGGTTATGTTTAGGGGTCCTTGGGCATGCCTAATCAAGATTGGGGCTATTCAGTGGCAGAAAGGTTAAACATCCCTGCTGTATAGTTCCTAAGCTGTCAGCAGTTTTGATTTGCATTGTAGCAATGGACACAAATACTGTGCATTCAAACCTTATCTGTGTGGGTGCTAGCTTGGAAATATCAATGATCAGAAACAGCACAGTAAGCAGCACTCCAACAGGGAAAAGAAAAGTGACCTTATGTGCAAAAATATTCATGGTTTGTTGTAGCAGATCTCCGACAAGAAATTATGGCACTAAATCCTGATGCTTCAGGTCTTCATGTGACCCTTTCTTAGGGTGCTTTTCATGATAGTTGATATAATGGAATGTATTGTACTATGAGAGACAGATTGGCAGATATGCTGACTGTGGAAAGCATATCATGAATCTGGCAATGCCATTAATAGGGTACAACAACTACTGTATGGATCTTCTACAATAAAAGCAACTTCCTGGTCTTCAGGACCCAAACGCTTGTTGGAATCCTATCAAAAATGTACCTAGAACCCAAATGATAGATTTAAATTTTAAGGGTAACAGTAAATGATTAGCAAGAAAACTGACTTTGCAGATCATATTAACAAAATATTTATTAATTTTTCTAAATTTTATTTTCCTGATCAGTCTGTAAAATAATTTATTGTTCAACAATATTTGCCTTTACAATTTCTAAAACAAGATTTTTAAAATATACAATTGTCTAAATGTAAAACAGACACACAAAATTCAAAGATATAACAGCAAATCAGTCAGTTATACACATTATATATCCAATAACGTAACCATCATTTTACTGCATTTTAGTGATAGCAAAACAGAATGATGACAAAGTCTTAATTTATTTGTAACTGTCAAAGTTAGTAAGGGATCTACCCTAGAGTAACGTACACATTTTTTTAAATGGGTGTTAAATAGTTTTCTTTAAGCTAAATATCATGGGTATATTAATATAATATGGTACAGATCTTCTACGTAATTTCTGCCACAAATTTAGAATGCTAATGACTTGGTCATTTGTTCTTTATTGTACCTTCCTCAAATACAGTACATTGCTTTTAAATTTCAGAATCTAAAAACAGTAATACAATTCATTTCTATTGCAGACATCAATAATTTCAGATAAGGTTCAATCAAAGGAACTTTTTAATAACTTCCTTCCAGGAAGAACACCTTATTTCAGAAATCTCATCTATATCTGTGTGATGAGATATATCAAATAATCTTTGCTTTATTAATTAATCATTGGAGCTGAGTAATGTATTTCCTGATTGACAAAATCCATACACAAAATAAACCACTGTTTTCTAGTAGTTTATTAATTTTATACTTGAGTTCCCATAAATACCTTATATTTCTTTATTCATACTATTCGATCTGCTCATTATAATCATTCTAATCCAATATGTCAGCATCTTTGATCAAGCATTACACTGCAATTTTATTACCCCAAGCTGAGCAGTAATTGATGCTGCTGGTACTGTATACAGGAGACTCAATGCAGCTTTATATATCTTTATTACTGGTGTTTCCAAGAGATCAGTACTGAAATATACCCACAGCTCAGCAGGTAAAGTGTTTGAACATTCATCTTTCCCACTATAGCTCTAAATGCACTAATTATAGTACCATTTCCATACAGATTTTTAAATGAATCAACCCCCATCTAGGTTGTGTAACTGCTTTTTAGTTTGTTTTCCATAAACCATTTTTGTGAAATTAACTCAGAGATTCTAATATTCATTTACCATCATGAGATGTTTCCCTTTACTTGCCATTTTTATGTACATTTCCTAGCCCCAAATATTGTGATTACTATTTTCAGTATTAATACACAGCTTTATGTCCTCACAGCATTTATTCAAAATCTCCAACTTCCTTTGTAGGCCCTGGGCCAGATATTTCAAAACTTTGCACAGGCACAAACCATTTGCACTGGGTTAGTGCTGGGTTAGCGTGAGTCTACTGTATTCAAAAGGTCAAATAGTGTACTAACTGCATTAGCACCAAGCAAACTTATAATGTATGCAAGGGGCAAACTAAGTGGACTGGACATGAATACAGGCTCAGTTCTATATTCAATGAATAGCACTACACAAAGTGCAAATTCAGCCCAGAAAAAGGTAATCTTAACTCTGGGCAAACCAGCTTTGTGTGACTTTGTGGTTTGCTTGGCTTTGCATGACTTTTGTGTGGCTTTGTGCGACCCTAACCAGTAAGTAGGACACATAGAAATAAGCCAGACATAGAGAAAACATGCTGCTCACTGATGGCATCCCTATGAGGCCATATTCTGCCAGCAGTCGCAGCCATGTCAGGCAGTAAGTGGTGACCTGGCTCACAGTGATCACCATGGCAGTGTGGCTGTACAACACACATCAGCAGACCACTCTTCTGTTGACATCAACAGATGTCAGCACACACATGCAGCTCTATGGGCATGGAGGGTGTTGAGGGAAGGTATACAAGTGGCCAGGCTGCACCACAAGGCTGGGACAAGCCATGCAGTGCATATGAGTCAGTGTTGGGAATACCCCAACACCAGTGTGCCTGTCTGATGGTATGTGCCCCCACAGCCACATACCGCAAATCTGTACAGACAACTCAGCACACACAGCCAGACATGTATATGTCACTGTGAGCATCCCATGCCAGTGGTGCAGCATCTGTGGGTCACCCAACAGCATAACAGTATTATCCACTGTCAGTGAACACCTGAAAGTTGGGCCTGTCACTGTGTACAGTGCAGTTGTCATCACTGCCCTACACACCTTTGGCATTGCTGTGTCCCTCACACTACTGGCCCCTTGCCACTGTAGTGTCTGCTGTGCACTGTAGCATGAACTACAGTTTGACAATTGCATGCAGCACCACCACCTGTGCCTGTACTGTGTAGTCCCCTGGGGCACAATATTCTGTGCTGTACTGTACAAATGTAGCCTGCAGCTAAAACCATGCACTCCGGACTGACCTACAGGTGGAGTTGTGGCAGACCCAACCAGCACCTGTACTTCCAGATGACCCACAAGTGAAGCTGTGGGACCCTGCAATAGCTTGGGCAAACTGCATGCAAATCAGGTTATAATGAGATGCTAATCTGGATCTTTGTCCACAGACTACCTAAGTAGGCTCATTTGCATTTCACTTTTGAATACAGCAAAGTTTTGCCTCTGGCTAACGTGATTCTGCTGGGCAAATGGCTTAGCTCCATGCTAAACCTGTGCAAATGTGTTTGTGCCATGCAAACATTTCATAAATATTGTACAGTTTGCACAATGTAATCTCACATGTGCTTCTGCTTGCAGCTTTACTGACTCCATGCCTTTGCTAGCATATGCATTGGCCACATAGTTCACCTCTACCTTCCTTTACATCGCTGTGAATTGGGATGGCTGATGTGGTTTGCACTTCCTGGTTGCTGTATTCAGAGATGTCTTATTCCTGGCTATTTTTGCACTGCACTTCCAGCCCAGTTTGCATAGATTCATTAGCATGCTATATTCAGCAGGTTTAACACTGGGGCTATCCCTTTGAATATAGTAGGCTATTAGGTCTAGGCTAATTTAGCATGCTGGGCAGTGCTAATTTAGCCCAGGGCAAGTTTTGAATTTCTGGCCCCTGTATCATAAAGGAGGATATTGCCACATCATCAGTATAACCCAATAGTGGGCTAATTTTCCAATACATTTTGGGAGTCTGAGAGATTATCATCGAGTGCAAGAAGTATATAATTATAAGCACCCTTTCTTGACTCCCAAATTATTTCTACATTTACAAAGTTCATCCATGTTTTCTAGCTCCACTTTTACAATGCATATAAATATAAGACTTTTATGGCCATCAGCAGATTCAGCTCAGTTTCAGTATTGCAGCAACTTATCTCACAATATGCTTGTTCAAGGCAATATAGTGCAGTGGGTTAAGGCTCTGAGCTGCAGATCTGGAGACCTGGGTCTGAATCCATAGCCACCTAGATGCACACTGTGTGACTCGGAGTAAGTCATTTGACTTCCTGTGCTCCAAGGTCACATCTAGAAATAAGCTTTGGCTTACTTTGGTACTCCTGGTTAAACAATGTAATCTTTCAAAATGAGTCAAAAACCAACATTAGGTCTACCAACACAGTATATATTTATTCTTCCTTATATTTTCATACATCTCTATCAAATGTGAATAAAATAAATATCATCTATTGTAAAGTATCCCTCTCTAAATGTAGTCTGAAATGGAGAGAGTACAGTCCAACCATTTATATTGATATAGAGACAGTCAAGCGTAACTTTTGAATAAATTTTGAGACATCGCTAAGCAAACTGATTGGTCTGTATATGCTAGGATTTGGGACATCACATTTATTTTCATGTAATTAGAATTTTATTGATAACCCAAACAAGAGTATGTAAGCAATACATCAAAGTGTACAAACCCAAACCTATAGTCATAGCCATGGAAGCAATCAGTACAGAGGGTAACTGCAAATGCAGTATTTGCCATTCAGTTCCAAAGCCCAGTCTATTGGTTCACCAGTGTCCTGGATTCTCAAGTTAATTGTTTCTGAACTACTAGCAACAATTTCCTTTCAGGAACTAAATATAATTTGATCTGAAAATAAATTATTCACCACACACTAAGTTAATCACAGATGTGAAATATGAGCAGAGGAGGGAGGGAGGAAAGAGAAGAAAGAGAGAGAAAGAAAGAAAGAAAGAAAGAAAGAAAGAAAGAAAGAAAGAAAGAAAGAAAGAAAGAAAAGGAAAATTAGTTTAGAAAAGGTTCTTATAAATATAAATAATATTGAGAAGGAAGTGAAACTATTGACAGGAAAGAAGTTAAAGAGGAAATTTATGGTTTCTCTATATCATACTAGGTTTGCTCATAATTATTCCATAACCTCTCTCTAATTTTCTTTATAACAAGCTCCTCAGTATAATTGCCAGCTGTTCTAAAATGTTCAGTTTTAAAAACATTTTAAGGAGTCATATGCTTACAAACTCAAAGTGTAAATCTTATAATTGACTGATTGTATATATTTATTTGTCTTTTGTATTTTGTATAATATGTATGTCTTGTATATTGTTTGCCTGTGTTATACTGGTCATCTGTGAAAATGGGCTTTGCCCACAGATCATTCAGTATCAAAATAAAAATGAAAAAAATGAAAATGAAAGTTAAGACCTTCTTTCACTACACAGAGAAAAGTTACAAACTAGAGAGGGCACAGTCACATAAAGGCAAAGTTAAGGGTGAAAGAAGTAAGATAAAATAATGAATGATCATCTCCTTTGCCACTGCATTAAATTTACACTTGAGAAAAGACAGGGAATAATGTGAGCATGGAGCCAATAACCACAAAAAGCTGTTCAAAGGACTTGCATCTCTAAACATCAATAAATCTACAGGCCTAAATGGACTACCTCCTATGGTGCTAATGAAGATGACACAAGTCCTGGAGTGCCCCTGGCAGACCTCTATAAATGTTCACTGGAGACAGGAATGGTGCCAGCAGTTTGGAGTGCAGTAGACATTGTGCACCTTCCCAAATGTAGTGGAAAGAATGAGACGGGGTTCTATAGTCCAGTCAGTTTGATCTCAATAGTGGGACAACAGCAGGAACTTATTATCAAAGAGGGCTAGTGTTTTTGAGGGATGGCAAATGGTGTACAGGACAGAAAACAACATGGGTTTGTGGCAGGCAGATCTAGCCACATAAACCTACTTGACTTCTTTGACTGAGTGGCAAAGGCCTTTGACACAGGCCAGGCGATGATATACTCTATATAGATTTTAGCAATGTATTTAACCTACTTCCACAGAGGTACTTGTTAAGGAAACTTAGGGAATATCAGTCTGGGGACAGATTAACATGGTGATTGGTGAACTGGACAAGGGAAGAACACAGACAGTAATGTTAAATTGGAAGCACTAATGAATGAGAATCATTACTAGTGTTGTCCTACAGTGGTTAGTTCTCAGGTATCAGGATATCAGTCCTTAAGTATCAAGGGAGGTTATCAGTGAGAAAATCAGCCTCTTTGTGGATGCATCAAGCTCTGTGGCAGGGAAGGTTTGGAGGAGGGTATCTCTATCATGAAGGAAGAACTGAACATTCTTGAAAAATGTTCAATGATCTGGCAGCTAAGCTTCATTGCCAAAAGTGTAAGGTGATGCAAGAAGACATCAGAAACCCGAGGATTGAATACAATCTCAGAGGAGTAGCAGTTGCTGTGACTGAGGAGGAACGTGATCTTGGGATTTTGATATCCAACTACCTCAAGTCATCAGTACAATGTAACAAAGTGATGAGAATCAAACAGAATGCTAAGATGCATTGGGAGAGGATTCAGCAGCAGGAATCAAAATGAAAGTATTTTTTCACAGAGAGAGATTGTGGATGCATGGAACAGACTTCCTGAGGAGGTTGTGGAGTCAAGAACAGTGGGAAAATTTAAGAAAGCATGAGACAAACATAAGGCAATTCTAGTGTGGGTAGGAGGAAGTAAGCTGTTGATTAATTAGAATCTGCAGCTTATCCATCAGGTAGGAAAATGGGCAGACTAAGGTGGGCCAAGTGGTCCTTATCTGCAGTCAAATTCTATGTTTCTATGTTTCTATGTCACTTTGCCCTAGTGCAGAACTCTGGTGTGACTGCACATGGAGTACTGCATGCAGTATATCAACCCCATCATTAGAAAGACATTAGCATACTGGTGTCTGTACAGAGGAGGTGACCAAGATGATAGAAGGCCAGCAGGGTAAGATATAGTGTACAGGCAGAGACTAGGGAGCCACCCCATGTACTCACTGTAGGCTAGGATGGAGAAGCATGATCAAAATTCTTAAATTCAGTGGCATCCCCTAGGATGAAATGTAGTTTAAAAGATGGTAGCACTTGTAGAATGCTGCAGTAGACCTACTGAATAAAGTATGTAATTTCAATGGTAATTAGTCTTCTTTTGTCATTCAGAAAATGTGACACTGCCAGGATGAAATGAATGCCACACTTTCCTCCATTACAAAGGGGACTAATTGCCATTGAAATGACATTGTTTTATTCAGTAGGCCTGCTGAAGCATACTGCAGAGTGCTCTTTAAATGTGTTTTTATCCTCAGAGACACCTCTGTACATGAAGGGGAAGAAAAAGTAAACTTAAGCAACCTGTTTTCACATTAATACCAAGTCAAACAAGAAGAAATTAGTGGTGGTGGGAGTCACTTTAGAAAAGCAATAAAATTATGCTTTTGTGTGGAGATGGTTGTGGAAAAGTGAAGTAGACTATCTGTAGATGTGATCAAAAGTGAATACAATGTAGAGATTCAAGAGGGATATGGAGACATAGTGAGCTGGTTAAATGAGCTGAAGAGTATGGAGTGTCAGAACTGGGAGGGTCATGATGTGATTGTTCACCTGGGTACAAATGAGTTCTTAAAAGTACATTGGGGAGGTTAAGGGCAGAATTTAGAGAGTAAAACAGGAGACAGAAATTGGCAGCATCCTTGGTAACATCCTTTGAGGTCCTCCTAGTGGGGTTCAAGAATGAGGCTAGGTTTCTCCTGATCGCTCATTTTAATACATGGCTGAAAAGAGTGATGCAGAGATAAATGGTTTCAGTATGTGGGGTCTCAGGATAGTCCTGGAGATATAACAGGCTTCTAAAGTAAGACTGTTTTGATGCTTCCATCCACTGTAGAGGGAATCATGAGTGGTCCAAATATTTTATGATTTTTTGCCTGCCATCTAAACTTTTAGCACAAAGGTTCTGCTGAGGAAAACCAGGTTGCAGTAGCAACCACAGAATGCCCAGCAGGCACACCTCTGACCAGTGACAGTAAGCATCCTAGAAGACCAGCTGGCAAGGAAATAATAGGCTTTGGTGAGGTAGCTTAATTAGGGAAGGGAAATGGGCAGAGAAGGGCTAGCTGAACAGCCTCCCAGAGAGGTGGAGCTTCAACAAAAAGGAATCTGGGGAACAAGATGGGAAACGTCCAGGTGGTAGGCAAGAAATGACAGCTGGACATTACACAGTAGGTATCAGGTCACTGATACCTGATAACTTCAACCATGATTGGGAGCACAACACTAGAGAGGATTTCACAGCCATGTGGAAAAAATCTGTATGAGAAGAAGCATGGGTAGACTCAGTTTAGGAGCAGCTGGTAGTGGAAAGGCAGGAACTGAACAGACCCAGATGGCTAGAGTCACAATGACAGCTCCTGGAGAAACAGGAGTAATGGGAGGAAAGAGTAAGGACAGATACCATGGTACTGGAGGTTAGGGTTTGCAGTCAAAGTTAATACATTTTTTTTCTGATAAGTTTCACCTCGCATACTTTCAGTTTTGTAACAATGTTGCCCATTGAATTATCTACAACCATAGTACTCACAGTCAATACAAAGCTGATACTCCAGCAAACATAAATATACTATAGTCGTGTTTATATGATACAGATTCAATACTGTTGATTAAAATCCAGCCATGTTGAGACAAACTCAACAGTGACAACAAAAGTATCTACTCAAAACAAATAAATCTTGCAAATACACAAAAATGTAATTCTGCACCCAAAATTAAAAAGGCGGACATGACAAAGCTCAACACAGAAAAAATGTTGACACCAAAAAATATGATGACTGACAGAGATGTCAGAAAACCTTGTCAGCAGAAAAGTCAATAGTTTATTTTAAATGAATCATTTTAAAGCATTTACTAATGTTAAAATGAATATGCTTTATTATATCTCTGTTTCAACATTCACTGTTGACCCCATCTTTAGTTTTGCTCCCACATTTAGTGTATATGATGCCACATTTAATTATATGTTCGCTAAGATACAGATTTATTTTTGTCATCTAGAGTTAGCCCTGATTTGGTGAGTGCCCCATAGGTTAAAGGTCTGCTGCATTCTAATTTAGCTCGGTCACAAGAACAGTGATGTAAAGGATATTTAAAACAGCTAAGAATATTGCTGAAAACCTGGTCAATCAATTTAAAGGAGCACTTCTTTTAATTATTGTGAATAGAAAATGCCAAAACAGACTCTAAATGTGGAAAAGGGCATGTTGCAAGACAGGACAAAAGGACAATCAAAAATGGATCAAAATATGTAGACACTAAGGGTCTCATTCTTAATCATAAAAGGTAGTAGCACAAAATGGGGAGGGTTGCAAACCAATGCCCATTTCACATCACTGTTTTGTGTGATACACAAACCTCCCAGCGACTGTCACAATGCAAACTAGATAACTAGAAGCTAGAGTGTGCAAATAGGGTTTAACCCATTAATATACACATTAGTGACTCCAAAATAGTCACAATATGGCATTGTGATTGTCACTTGGCACTATCCTATGCTGTGAATATAAGAAAATGTATGTTTCTGCCAGGACAGTTTTCCTCACTCTATTCCAGTTGACCATTTGGGTCTTCTAGAAACAGTCAATGTACAATGTTTCATGGCTCAGTGGATTTTATGCTGGTAGTACAGTGGATCCTCACCCACCCCATGTCTTCCTCACTCCCAAACATCCACTGACACCCTCCTTCATAGCCTGAGTTTAGCAAGAAATCGACTCAACCTCTGTGTCTCACAGAACGGCCATACCCTACCTGTTTGGTTCCTGTTGCAGCACTGAGATGTACATACTACTTTCCTGTACAGATGTTAGAGGTGGGGAGTTACAGGAGGGACTGAAGGTCTGCCATTGTTTGTGCATGGCTATAAAGGCTATTAGCAGGATTGTCTCAGTAGCACCTTTTCTTGCACAGTCACAAATACTTTTATAACTATGTGGAGTAGGACTCTGACCTTGTTGAATATAGCATGACAGGGTAGCAAAGTTATGACTGATTCTAAATGACTTTAGCAACCACTTAATACCATTCATTACAACAGAGTATGGAATCTAAATGTTGGTTTTAACATGTTGCTGCTTGAAATTTAATTTGTTGACATTTTTTTGTTTTTAATTTTGGGGTTAGATGCACACACCATATAATACAACATACCTTTAAACACTGTATAACAAGAAATATTCACTGTCTTTTATTTTCACTATATTTGCTGGCTTCATATTAGAGTGAAAATAAAAAAAACAATGAATATTAGATGGATCACTACACATAGCAGCAATAGTGTTTCATCAGTGAAAATAAGAGGAAGTGAATATTTGGGGTGTGTGCTTGGGCTAAATATAACAGATGTGAATATAAACTGCTATACAGTAACCACAGTATATTAGTATGACATAGTACTTCTTTGTGTCTAAGTATCTTCATTTGTTGTACAGTAACCCTGAAGTACTCAGGCAAGTCATTACTTCAACTGCACACTCAAGGATCCAGACTCTGAGCCTCCATTTCTCATAACAATTGCATACTAATTATATCTCAGTGGCTCCAGTCATTTGATTGGACCACTGCATCTTTAACTTATCTTGTTGGGGCTTGTTTTGTGCTCCCTCCAACTCTGAAGGTGATCCTCTTTCGCTCAAAGTGGGACCTGGATCCCAAGTAAGTTTCTGGTGTGGACAATACCTCAAGATTGGTGCTAGCCTCTGCTGGGAGCAAGGTGGCAGAAGGGTCCATAATAGAGCCCTGACTGCTGCTCTGAACTCCCTGGAGCCAGTTTCTTACCACCTAGCTGTACTGGACAGAAGCAGACCTTGGTTCACAACTGAGCTACAATGCCTGAAGGTACTAGGCAGGAAGTGAGTGTGCAAGTGGAGTAGAACTGGCTCATTTGCCGACACGGTTGTTCTCAGAACCCACTATGCAGGAAACCAGGATGCACTACATGACTAGAGGAAGAGATTCTTTTTGGGACTGATTTTGGAATAAAAAAGAGGCTGACTACATTTTTCCACAGAGTAGACAGTATTTTACAGACTGTGATGTAAGAGGTATGCCTCATTCGAAAGTTGTGGCTAATTTAATAAACTGTTATAAGATGAGTTTGCAGGTATCCTTTCCTGAGCTCCTCTCTTGCTACTAACAAGAGTGGCAGGGTACAGTAAAAATGACATGGAGAGGGAGATCTTGTCTTGAGCAAAGTTCTGCATGCCAGATAATTTAAAGGATGCCAAGACTGAGAGCCACCACCTCAATATTAAATCAAGCCCTAGCTCAAGGCAGACTAGGGAAGTGTGTTTAATTATTAGTAGGGACTGTCAAGGCATCTTGAGCGAATTCTTCCTCACTTCCTTAAAGAGGCAGTGGTGAGAATTCTCATCATGAAGTCAACATTTGAGCCTAACAATCTTCTTTATTATAGACCAGTTTCCAGTTTGCCATTTTGGCTAAAGTTGTTGAGATGGGGTGATGAATCAGTTGCTGGTACCTTAATTAAGAAACTACAGTGTGATATTCATACAATCCATAGCATTGGGATGGCCTGGTAAGGATCTGTAAAGGTCTTGCTGGTGAGGAACGGATGTTTCCATCCTTATTGTCCATGATTTCATCTCAGCATTTCACACGTTGTTCACAGAGAGTCATCATTCTTGAGGTAGATGGAGGTGCTGAAGGGGACCATCATATGACAGTTCTGTTCTATCTACCTATCAGGAAGCTTGCCATCAGTCATTATCAGTTCATGTCAGTTGAGATAGAGTACCTTAAACTGTTGTGTACCTCAGGGTCTTTCCTTTCTCCTATTATTTTATTTATGTATTACTTTTTGTATAAGAATATTTTATTGAGATTTTTGTTAAATAGTACATCAGACCAAGTGAAACAGTATTCAGACAGTGTTGCCAACATTAAACTGTGAAAATGCATACATAACTCACTGGGAAACTATCCTCCATTTACAATACATACTAATGATACTGAACTTTAAAAGGAAAGTGTTCCATGTTATTTATACAATCTTAAGTCATTATTGAATACAAGTTAGTCATAAACATTATGGCATTAACTATTTCTACATTACAAGAACATCCAAGCATAAAAACAAAGCACCTCATTCATTTAGGAGATACTAGAAATATGTCTATGTGCTGTGGCCTGTCTACAAGTCCTTATGAGCCTTATTGAGAAGAGAGGCACTTCAAATGGCAGATAGTTAAGTACATCAGTTGCACCACCATCTGAGCTGCAAATGTTCTAGAGTTGAAATACAGAGTTAATCATTGTGGAGCCTTTCTCCTATTATTGTTCTTTGTGTACTTGCTTCCATACCCAGCTGTAGCTGTCTTTTGTTCCAGAAGAGGGTTGTTAAGAAGCTTTGTGACAATGATGCATAGAGGAACTCAGACTGTGGATAGCTACCAGTTGTCTGGTGGTGAACCCAAACAGACAGAAGTTCTACTGACTTATCTGGAAAAACATGTGTTGGATGTCATTGGTAGACTTATGCTCCATTTCTGAGGAAGTGTGTCAAGTTTGCAGTCTAGGGCTGGTATTTGATGGTCTGTTACTAGAATTGCAAGTGTCAGTTGCCATCAAGACAGTTTTGTTTATATCACATGAATATCATTAGACAATCTCCTTATTCCACTCTATTGAGCTGAGAAGTGTAGTACAGACCCTTGGACATACAGGCTGGAATACTGAATACACTCTCAGAAAATCTTCCTTGTGGCCAATGTCACCTGTGTTCTTAGCTGGCTTCCTGTTCAATGGTTGTCTGACTTCAATGTCCTTTGGTTGATGTATAAGGCTCTGAATGAGATGAAACACACCCTACTGTACCTCTATGAACTACTGTCTCTCCTGAACCTAAGCTTTGCAGCAGAGCCTAGTGGAGACACTGGGCTCCTAGTTAATCCATGGAAATAGTCTTTTAAGTTTATGCCTTTATTCTGTGTTATGCTCTTCTGTGGAGGTCAGAAGTATTCCATCAGTGAGTGTGTTTAAAACCAATCTCTGCTGCCACCTCTGGTTGAAAATGTTTCCTGATCCATATACATTGCAATTTATTGTTTCTCTAAGACATGTAGAAGTGTTATATGTGCTGTTGTACTCTGCTGCTGTGTCTAGGTTCTTTATTTGTATTTATGCAAAGCACTTTGAGTTGTGGAAAGGCACAACATAAAATAAATTGCTACTGGAGTCACGTGATGCAAGTGCCTGCATAACACCCTATCTGCTCGGGTCTCGCCTCCCATCACTGTTTTTCAGCAAAATATTCGTACAAAAGTTGGTGCAGCAGTCATAATCGAGTTAAGTTACCTTTCTAAAGTGTGGGAGGACAAAGAGATCCCATTTTGAACATGGATGGAGAAAGAAATGCATAAAAATCAAGGGAAATATAACCCACCAGTCTCTCCTCAAGGCCCCCAAAAGCCAGGGCCTCTCAAGTGCTGGAGATCCCAGCTCAGAAATGGACCCCACAGAAAATGAGCCGTAACGTTGGCGAGATTTCTGGTGGAGTTCAAGCCTTTTCGAACTGAACTCCATGCGGTCACTGAGGAGCTGAAATCTGTAACCCAGGCTCTGGGAGATTTACCCAGACCGGACGCGACAACAAAGCCAGGATTGCATCCATAGAGGCTCGCACAGCTAAGCAAGAACTGGAGCTGGTGGCCATCCACCAGAAATGATCTAAAATGGAGCTAAAATTGAAGATTTAGAGGGAGGAGTAAACGTAATAAGATAATCATCATAGGGCTTCCAGAAGAGGAGGGGCTGACCCTATTGCGTTTGTGCAGAAGTTTCTTTCAAAGTTGCTGGGCCATCGCCATATGGCTCAAAATATATGATAGAATGAGCCCATTGGGCCCTGAGAGCTATGCCTCCATGGAGCTCCCCCAGCACAATGATCCTTCGCTTCTTGAATTATTTAGAGAAGCAACATGTTCTCCTCAATATCAAGGAGCTAAAGGAAGTCTCCTGGGAAAATGCACCTTGAAGATCACCCAAGATTTGCCCTTAACAGTCCAACAAAAGCGGGCAGAATACCACCCTATAGTGGTAAAGTTGATTGCCTCCTCTACCTGATTTCATATGGGTTATCCAGCAAGGTTGCAAGTTTTGCTGTCTGGAGCATGGGTGACATATGAAGACTCACAAGCTGTGAAAGAAGGCTTAGGGCTGCTCTCACTGAACTGTTCGAATGAGAGGGCAGGGTCTATTGAAAGTTGAAGTCTTTTTCTGAGAGTCGGAGGTATCAAGCTTTGGTGAAATTCTTTTGCTGGGTAAAGGCTGAAGGTGCGTTGTTCACTGCTGCCCTGTTACCTCTGGTAAAGGGTCCGGGGCTAGGACTGAACTGTGGTGTGGCTGGACTGCTCTTATGGATCCTGTTTGATCTGGTGCTGTAAGGAGATGCATCCAGGGATATGGATGACCAGATCAAACAAAATCTGCAGCTTTAAATATATGAAATGGACTGTAAATAGTGGTTGTGTTAATGTTCATTGGCTTATATATTTGGGGCTGGCAGCATTTAGCTGCAATGATTAGTTGTATAGTCAGCCACTAGAGATTGCCAGATTATTGTTAAAGATTGATATCACCTAAGTCTCCCTTGATCATTTGCATGACGCTGCTGAACAAGGGCTTCAAATGTTTTATAGCTAGTTTATTTTAATGATACTTGTTCCATAAAGAGCATTTGTTCATCAGGTAGAACGAGAGAGGTATCGGGCAAGTGCTGGGATAGTGGCCTATCTCCCGAGGTTTCTCTTTTTACTTCCCCATTTTGTAATGTTGTACCTCTGTTTTCTCTAAAGTGTAGAAGAATGGCGTCCCACACTGGGCTTTTTTTTTTTTTTTTTTTGCATTTTATGTTTATCAGGGGTTAATAGAACTGGACAGTCAAATGACAAGTGAGTTGCAAGACTTAAAGGGGTGGTCTGTTACTGGGACCAAAGACATGCTGCCCAATTTGTAACAAGGATATCAGGACATGAGTGGAATGATGAGGCAGTTGTTCCTACTCCTGGATCCTTTCTGTTCCCTTTGTTTTGTTTGTTTTTATCTTATTTTATTTTTTATTGGAGTGAGGGAATGGACAGGGTATGGCTCCATGAAATGGGGTTTTAACTGAGCTGGATTCGGGCTCTTTCTTTTCATTCTCAGGAGGCATTGTCCTCAGAGGAGGTCTTATTTTTGGTTTAACTATTTCCAGGTGCTCCTGGTATTGAATAGGAGGTCCTGCCAGAGCCGATTAATGAGTGGGACTGTAATAGGTACAGGGATGGGAGGGGGCTGGGTGGAGAACAGGTGGGCTAGTGCATTTGGCATCATGGACCAGAATGTCTCTCAGTTGGGAAGGCAAACTTTACTAGCAGTGTGTTTGGGAAGGGAGGTTGGGGCATAGTTTATTTTGGGGCTGTTTAAGGGAAAGTATGGAGAGGAAATGCTTTGGGAAGAAAGAGGAGGGTTGGGAGAAGGGTTAAGCAGGCAGAAGAAATTAGATTTTTGTCAAAGCACGGAATCTTTTATGGAAAGGGTAAACCAGGTCTTATTGGGATTCTGCATGATATTACATGTAGAATTTATCCAGTTTAGGTATGGGCAACTTATGTGATTTTATTATGTGGAATGTGAGCGGAGCCAGAAATAACACAAAAGATACAAGTTGTTGAAACGCCTACAAATGCAAAACAGGAAATTTATTTGTTTACAAGAAACTCACTTGCTTGAATCAGAATCTGCTCTGTTGAGGTGACAGAGCATAGGGCAGGTGTATCTGTCTGGGGATAGTAAGGCGAGCAAAGGAGTAGCGATTCTGATTACTAGACAAACCCCATTCATTTGTGAGGAAGTCATTAGGATCCCTGGACAGTTTCTCATTATTTTGGGTATGCTTTTTAGGTCAAAGGTGATAATTGGTAGCATTTATGGCTCCAAACTTGGACACGTCAAGTTTCTTTGTGGATCTTCTAAAAGTTTTATCCCAATTTGTCCATACTCCAATGTATCTGGGGGACTGGAATTTACCATTTGATTCAGAGTTGGACAAAGATGGTAGAAGGCGGTGGGCTAATGCCAGCTCAAACAGCCCTACAGGAGCTGGTGGATAGTCTTGCATTATCACGACCCATGGAGGGCTCTCTAGCCCTCGCATAAGGAATATACTTTTATGCTGTGCATGGATCTAGATCTAGGATTGATTATTTTTGTCAGCCAATCCACCCTCCTGGGCTTGTCACAGTGCACAATATTGCCTGGGATAATCTCAGACCACTCGATGGTCCATTGCTCAATTAACCTATCTCCCAATCTTCCCAGACACACAGTATGGAAACCGAACAATCAGTTATTACACTCTCTGTTAATCAAACAGAGCATCATTCAGACCATAGAGCATTTGAGGGACTAATTTAGGTTCAACAGGTGAAGGGATATGGAATGGAGTGCACTTAAATGTGTGCTAAGGGGTGAATTTATCAGACTGGCGGCAGAAAGGAAGAAAAAGAGGAGTACAATGCTTTGAATTTACTCAGGCAAATCAGGAAATAGACTGTACCCTTTCTGGGTCTACCCTGCTCCTACTAGGGAAAAGTTAATAGGATTAAGAAACCAGTACAGTGTCCTTTTGATGGAGAAAGCAGAGTACGCCTTGTTAAAGACAAAGGCTTGGTATCTGGACCAGGGCAAGAAGGTGGGCCATCTGCTCCTAATGAGATTAAAAGGGGAAGAGTCTTCCAGGATTATAAGGAGTATAACCTCCTTGTCGGATGGTGAGGTCAAAACCCACCCAGGGAGATTATCCAGGAGTTTGAAAAGTATTAGAGGGAGTTGTGTAGTCTGATGAGTTCTAGCCCCTCAAAGGAGGAGGTGAAAGCTACCTTGCCTCTTTCCCACTTCCTTTGTTGCTGGCTAACTGGGGTAAGGGTTGTCCCAACCTATTTCAAAGGAGGAGATTATCGATACCATAAAGTCGCTACTCTAGATAAAGCCCCAGGCCCTATGGGTTCTCCCTAATTTCTATAAGTGCTTTGCCACTCAGCTAGCTCATGGGTTAAGAAGATTATTTTATTGTATTCTGAACTCTGAGACGGTGGATAAACACCTATTTGCAGCCTTAATTATTGTTATTCCTAAAGAGGGTAGGGAGCCTGACAAGGTCTCCAGTTACAAGCCATTTCATTAATAAATTATGATGTCAAGATTCTGGCAAAATTCTGGCAAACCGTCTAGCTAAGTAATGCCACTACTCATTCACAGTGATCAAGTAGGTTCCATGGCAGGTAGAATGGCCTCTGACCACCTGTGTAAACTGGCTAATGTCCTCTCTGCGACCAGGATAATGGCTTACCTTTGGGGCTGGTCTCAGTGGATGCAGAGAAGGCGTTCAACAGGGTGGACTGGCAGTTTTGTATTTGACCATGGTGAAATTCGGTCTTCTCTCCCTTTTTAAGAATGTTTTTCCTGTATAGCCAGCCAAGCGAGCAGATCTACTGTAATGGAGTTTTCTCCTCAGTATTTCCTATGCTTGGTAACTTGACAGGGATGTCCTCTATCACCCTTTTTTTCAATCTTTATCTTGAACCTTTACTAGCAAAAATCAGACAAGATCATAGGGTTCAGGGGTGTAGGTTCCCATGAGTTCAAACTCTGAGCTCACGAGATGACATCCTTCTCCACCTATCTTGCCTGACTATCACTATACCAGTGGTCATGGGAATTATAAAGGAGTACAGCAGATTTTCCAATTATAAAATAAAGAGAAAACCCTGGTGTTCCTGTTGAATTCTAAATTATTCAAGTCTGAAATCACTGCGCTAGGTTTACAATGGAGCCCATATAAGCTCAAATATTTAGAGGTATTTCTTGCCTGGAGCAACTTTAAGATGGTCCAGCTGAACTTAGATTTGATCGAGACTGTCATTCAGCAGGACTTGCAGATGGGCCAAACTCCGATATCTTTATGGGGAAGGGTAAGTTTAACGAAAATGAATGTGTTACCTAGGATACTTATTCCTTTAATCATGTTGAACTCCTGGTTTAAAAGCGTATACACTATTATATCAGCTTTCATTTGGCAAGGAAAACCCCAGAGCCTATTATTGTATGGCTGCCCCTAGAGAAAGGGCGGACTACGATTACCACATATAGAACTTTACTACTGGTCATGCAATGCCAGGTAAGAACCTAAAATGGCTGGTAACATCCACAGAACAGTGTTCTCTGCCATACATTCCCTCTTGTGGTAACTTAGAAGTGGAGTTGATCAAGGCAGCAGGCATGGATCCACTCGCCTTGCTTTACATCACCAAAGTCACTCCCTCTGGGTTATTCCCACCCAATAAAACCTCTCTAAGAATCCATGCACAGCTATGTTCATTTTGAAACATACCTGCTCTAAAGATAGCCACCAACCTTTGTGCGGAATCAAACTTAAAATTGGGGAAAACTAATTCAGGACTCTTGGATTTCTGAGATAAAGAGATTAAGGGCAGCAGATCTTCTTCAGGGGAAAATTGCTTGTCAGTTCTGGAATTAATTAACAGATATCGGGTATCTCCTGGTCAAATATTCAAGATTTTTCAGCTCAGACATTTAATGGTGCAATCTCTCAGGAAGTTTGAGGGACCTCAGCCATGCAAGGGCTTAATTGAAGGTCTTGCCCGGACAGTATGGGAACCACATGTGGTTTCCAGATTTTATAACAGTCTATTCAGTCAAGCATATCCGCATCTTGACGGGGTTTCCCATTACTGGATTACTGCCTTGGGGGATGGAGAGGGACTGGACATAATTTGGCAAACACTTAAAGGTATATAACCCAGGACAGATTGAGAGTTATGTAATTCCAATTTTTAAACAATATTTTGGACCCCTCAAAACTACACAAGATTGGCCATATTCCTGATTCTAACGGCAATGCTTGTCACCAACAGGAAGGGACTTTATACCACATTTTCTGGGAATACCCCAGAGTGAGATCCCTGTGGGACAAGATTAAGGAATGAGTAGACCTCTGCTGGGACTCGAACCTTTTTAGTCCTGAGATTTGCCTATTAGGGAATATTCCAGGATTATGATAAAGGCAAGGAGGTACTGTATCACATGGCCATTATTTCATCATCCCTTAAAAAGTAGTACTAAAACATTGGGTGCATAGTACCCGATTCCATATTGAAGTGGTTACAAGGGTTACTTTTTAATTTGAACAAGGAGAAATTCAGTGCAAATAGAAGAGATTGCTTGCCAAAGTACCGTAAGATTTGGGAAAAGTTACATGAGTTGTACTTACTCCAGACAGGTGCTCACTCATCTTTGGTGCAAGGTTAATTGGATCGGTGATTCAACAATATGTGCCCTGTAACATTGTTCTGCCTGCTGGTGGAGGGGTGGAGGAGGGAGGGAGGGGGAGCAAGAGACATTTGAGAAATGCTGTTGGACAAGTTTATTATGATATCTTATCATACTGTGTATGGGTTTGGTGTATGTAATTGTTTCTTGCTCTGTAAATGGAAAATGTTGAATAAACTTAAATTTAAAAAAAATTGCTACTACTTCTACTAAGCCTGTATCTTTTAACTTTGTGAATGCTCCACATGTTTAATGTTGGAAGTTAGTAATATATATTTTTTCAAATATAAAATATTAGCAAGCTAATTAAAACAAATTTTGCACATTTGCACATCTTATAAACAGGTTTCCTCTTCCAGTTTTGGTAGCTTAATATCAATAGCTGCCCTTAAATTAGCCCAGAAAAGTCCATGTTTGTTCTTGCTCTTTGGCCATTCTATATAAGTCCTCTGTCTCATGAGTGCTTTCAGTTTGTAGTATTTAGCTGGAACTATGCACTGTGGAATTGGTTCCAGTAAAATTAAGATCAAGTTATTAGAGCTTTCATTGAAAAGCTTATGGTGTGCAAAGTAGAGCTCATAATGGCAGCACTCACTCTGAACAAAGTTGGGAGGCAATGCAAAGATGGACTTGTAGCTTTTCTCTATGCAATTAATGACATTTTCTATTATACTTTTACCTGGAATAAAGTCCCTTTCATGATGACAGATCCATAAAGGCTATCTCCTTTCTCCAGGTTTTGTGTAAGATGCCTTTTACCCAAGGTGAATCAAGATGATTATAGGAGACAAAAGCATGATACAGCAAACCTTGCAGAAACTCTTGTGAGTTATTCCTCACACTCCGTGTTTTGTTTGTGTCCACTGCCAAATCATTCTGAAATACCAGGGTAAATCTAGAACTTTACAGAGAACTGATGCACTTACTGTCAAAACAACCAGAATGACTAGAATTGTAACAAGTAAAAGGGTAATATTACATGACAATACTGGCAAGTTGAAGTCTTTCAGTAGGGTTCCATTAAAGGTTTCTGGATATGCACATCTTTATGCCTCAGGCCACCCAATCATTCTTATGCTAGATCTGCTCTTGAGGGAATAAACGTGCTAAGGTCACAGGTACATTGATATGGGTTGTTCCCAGCATTAACCTCTGTTAAATATTGGCAGTTGTAGAAGAAATAAGAAGCAAGGCTATGAAGCAAATTCATTTCTACAATCAGCAGCTTAAGTTTTTAAAAGCTGCTGCAACCAGGAAGATAATTTAGTTGATTAAATCCAACATTCAGTTCTTTTAGAGATTCTAGATGAATAAGCTCCTCAGAAAGACTAGTAATTCTGTTATTGTGCAAGTCAAGTATTTTAACTTTCTTTGGAAGGCAATTAAAACCGAATTATCCAGTTTGTTTGAAGACAAATTCAGCCATACTAGAGACTCCAGCCAGCCACAATCATGACCAGTCTCATAATGAAGTAAGTTTTGGCTAATGTCTAAATGTTTTAAAGCTTTCATTCTTACTGTCATGAAGCTCAATGTAAAAAGTTGTTTTAAGCTATTGTTTCTTAAAATGAGGGTCTCCAAAACAGGAAGATTGGAACAGTTTTGAAAAAGGCCATCTGTCAGAACATTGTTTGAAAAGTCTATAAAATGAATGTACTAGAAGTGGATGGGCAAGGCATGGATATCAAGGAGTCTCTGTAATAGTCAAATTTTCTATGCTCATATCAGTAAAAACCATATACATCCTCCTGCTGTAAGTACATTTCTGTAATTTCTGCTTTTGTATTGTCAAAGCCTTCAAAGAGTTGTTAACATATGTAAAACAAATTTTGTTGAATTTCCCTAATGGATACATTGTATATATTAAAATATTTAATTGGTGAATGCACAACTGCTTTAAGTAATTCTAAAAGTGCAATCCATGTTAATTTAATATTGTTGAGAGACAGAGTTGATAATCTGCTGTTCCTTTGTAATAAACATGGTTCTGCAGAAGTAAAAGTACAGGTGATAATGTCAACATATTCAAGATTTGACAGTTCTAAAACTTCGATGTATGTATTGCATCAGATACAATATGTTGGGTTATGCTTTTGGAATGAGGTAAGACAATGTGAATTGTTCTTGATTTCAAGACTGTTAGACTGCCAGGTTCATAGAAGTTAATGTGGTCCAAGCCAAGAAAAACAGTTTGTAGTTCAAGTTGTGAAATTCTTTTAAGACCATGTATCCAGATCTTTGTAGCACTTAAACCTAAATAGTTAATCTGTGACAAGAAACTGAATTCTTCTTCAAGTGTTACATTTCAAAATTATTGTATGAAAGGTCTAAATACTTAAGATCTGTAACATTTTATGGAAATGACAGGCAGTATCATATAAACTGTTGTTGGATAAGTTGAGATATTCCAAATCCTTGTTAAATCTGAAAATATGTATGTCAATTTCTTTAATTAAGTTACATGATAAATTTAAAATGTCATCCTAGTCAAAGAATGGAAGTCAGAGGTGTGAATTTCTGATATCTGGTTTTGAGATAAATCTAGTATTTGTATTTCTGCTGATATGTTTCTTGGAACAGATGACAGAGACATAGAGGAATAAATTTCAACAAACTTCTGTTTTTCAGGAACCCATGTACTGGTACAGATTTTGACCAGCAAAGACCAGGCAAGGATTATCATAATACCTTCCATTACTGGATACCATTCACTATGTTTGTATGCTCTAGCAATGATTGTTTCTTAAGGATTATCCAATGATGGGAAAACCTGTGGAGAAAAATAACTCTATTAAATTGTCATTTTTTAAGTTTTTTTATTTTTACATGGAACATGTGAGAGGGAAACAAACAGGTCACAAATGCATCACAAGCATTACACTTTGAAGTATTGAATTTCAGGCTGATATGAGTATTGACACATGTCTAATATGTGTTTAGATATACAATTACTGTGTATTTTAAGATTTTAAGAGTGCCTTCTTAATTTCATGGATGAGACAACTCGAAGTAAATATGAGGCATTTCAGCACACAAAGGACTTGAGAAGACTGTCTTACACCTGTAGGAGACAGTAATAGCACATATAAACATATTATACATCATGTTAAATCCTCCTTCTTTGATAGATGAGAAAACTACAATCAAGATGATTAATTTTCTGAAAAGCAGAATCTGCATGTGGAAAATGGACTTTTGTAAATGAACACACTGTTAAATATTACATGTTATTTGTGGTGGTTGACCACATAAGGATACCTATCAGAGCCATTAATCTGTAAGATTCTGTCTTACAACTATATGAGTTGGAGTAAACAAATCTGCTGTGGGATGCTCACTGCTTCAGTGCAGGCAGATCTGTTAGATAGCATTTTCAATGTAAGAAAACATGCACTCTGTAACGCAAAGGGTGCTTCACCTATGTGAGTCCAGGTCAGGATGCCACACAATGTAATAGACTACCTTTGAGTAAAACACAAATGGAAAGATGAGCATCCAGTTCAGATCTGAATTCAAACAATGCACTGTAATTTTTCAAACCAAATATAGGTTTATTATATGCAGTCATCTGTTAGACAGTACTTCAAAATTTGGTAGCTGCTAGCATGATACTATGAATTGCTGAACTGTTTACAAATAAACAATAAAGATTGCTTAACAGCTACAGTATAATGTATAATATATTGTATGTTCATAGTACTAGGGTGGTGGAAAGGATTAAAGCCTGTTGTATTCATCCCTCTTACCACATGGCAGTGACTGTACCCCAGTTTCATAGCTAGCACACATCCAAACTTAACTGTTGGAATGTTACCCTCCTCCTTCTCCTCCTCCTCCTCCTCCTCATGCTGTATATCACTTCTTTCTGTTTTCCTAAAGGAATCTCTAGTTCTGATCTGAAAGCTCAAACAGTGCTAGCTTTCATCACTTTACTGGGTAGGTTGTTCTCATGCTGATCATCCTTAGTGGGAAGAAATGTTTTCAGGTGCTTCATCTAATCACTTCTCAGACTGTGCTCATGTGCTCTATTTCTGATCCTATTTACTTATTCAAACAGTTGTACATGCTTCACAGTGTCTGTCCCTATAAGTAGTCAGAATGTTGTGATCATGTCCCTCGACCTCTTCATTTCATGCATAAATAATGTGCTTAAAACCATTCTACAGTACTTATAATGTGCCCTTTTTCTCCATTAACTTCTTTTGAATTCCTTGGACAGCCATAGAGGCATCTACCTAACCTCTAACTCCTGTTGCCTATAGAGCATGTGTCCCTCACCCTGCTAGCACATTATAGCTAGACTGAATCCAAGAGAGGGTACCCACCACAAACAGTTATATTTACTCTAGATCTGGGGACTCAGGGATTACAGAGTGACAAGACACAAGGACCATCCTCAGGAACATGAAGAAACACAAGTAAATTTCTGAAACTGTTGATAGAATCAAGTAACTGACTTTTATTTGTTGCCTTTACATTTTGCCTCTCATTCTGGTAATAGCAGCCCTGTCAGGAACTATTTGGATGCTCTTCATACAGCATGCAATTAGGAGGCAGTATAGTGCAGTGGTCTAAGGCTCTGAGCTGCAAATCTGGTGACATCCAGCAGACCAGACCTGGGTTTGAATCCCACAGCTTCCACTTGCATACTGTGTGACTCTGAACAAGTCACTTAACCTCCTTGTGCTCCCAGGTCGCTCCTGTAAAAAGCTTTCAGCTTAGTGTGCTATACCTGGTTAAATAAATAAAATAAATAAAAATTCAATTTTAAATGGGTAACCATTGCCATAGATCTTAAACTTGAGAAAACAGATGGCTAGTTCCCACTTGGGGACTGCAACAAAGATGGGTTCAGGACTACCCCTTAAAAGGAGACCTAATCTTGAGCTAGGGCCCCTACTGGAACCTGAATCTCACTAAAGATGCTTTCTGGAGTTGGCAATGCATCTACCTATCTATACGCCATGGGATCTAAAATAGTCACAATATCATTTCCACTGAGGCTAGGGACTCAATTTGCTTTTGGGTTAGGAGTAGAGAGGCTATTGATTCTATCATCTGTTTACCCATAGAAGAATAATTGCTACTTATGAAATCTAGGTTTCAGAAACAAAAACACATATCAAAATTGATGTTACTGAATGTCCAAAATGATGACTGTTGTGAATTTTGCAACACTTAATTTCAGATTTCAGTAGAACAATATTTCATAAGTATTCACTATACATGCAGGAATTTTATGGGATTTCACTCCCACCAGGTACCTAACGTAGACAATGATCTCTGCTGCTTCCCGTTAGTAGCAAGCATATGACTGTCCTTCTTCCAATGAAATTGGGTTGAGAGAGAGAGAGAGAGAGAGAGACAGGCCCTGACTTGCCCTCTGAGGCTCATTTAAGACAGGCCACACTTTTCCAGCACCACTTCAGAACCCTGCTACTCAGCACATATGTTGCTGCAGATATGACCTCCCACCCTGATTGACACAGGAGTCAGGAAAAGCCTATGGATTATCCCTTTGATGATGGAGCAACATTGATACCTCTTCTGGATGCCTATGTGGATCCCAGGGGTTATAGATGAATATATCTACTGCTTTCATTACATCAACAGAATAATATAGTAACAAAGAAGGAAGAAGGCTTGCATATCCATCAAGGCAAGACAAGGCACAGCAATTTTATTTATATGGTGCCCAATCCCAAAGGCTCTAGGTGTCTAACAATAAATAAGACAAATAAATAAAACATCAATTGAATAAGAAAACAATGTCATCTAAAATCAGTTTTATTCTAAAAAGTGATTATTGCCTGTCTCCTGCAGCTCAGCAGATGGCCCTATATAAGTTATTTATACCCATATAATCAAGAAATTCTATTTTGAGAGATCTTTTTTTTGCACTGCATCATGATCTCTATGTGGCATTATCACTCCCACTCAGTCATATATTTGTCAGTGAAATAGCAACCATCTTCCTTATATAATCAAAATGACCTCTCCTGATGGTCATCATCCTGGTTTTAGCTGGTGCAACTTATGGATGCTCCCCAGGGTCCTGTAGACCTCCCAGCAGCCCAGCAGGCAATCCACATGTGCCCTCCCCATGCCCTGCATACCCCAGTAGGTGTCTAGCTGGGCTGCCCACACCCCTTGCCCCCAAATCATATGGTGTGTCCCACAGGGCTGCCCACACTCCCTACCTCCTTAATCCCCATCACTGAATGCTCCACAGGGTGGCACTCTCAATCCTTCACCCATGCCCTGACCCTGTGTCACTGCCGCAAACGCTGGCATTGCCCCAGACAGTCCCTGGTAGTCTAGTGGCCCCCACCCCCTACCCAGACATGCCAGTCCACCCAGCACCCCCACCCATCCCCATACAGTGACTGGCACAGCCCACCTCTCACCTCCATGGCCAGCCACCGACTGATTACAGTATGTTGCTTAGTTTTGCTATTCACCTGAAGAAGGGACCTGTGAGGCACTGAAAGCTTGTGTATAATTCCATCTTTGTACAAGACACTTGTTGGTCCAATAAAGGTATCAAACCTTCCATCATCTCCTGTTTTCCAAGGACCAGTATTGTGGGACTCTCTTTTACAAGTGCAGGAAATGAATTCATTTTTCCCTTAAATGAACACATTTTGGTAGAAGGAGGGAGTGTATAACATGTGTTCACTATCTACATTTTGTGGTGCCCTGTAATTTGGTTTATATTGGGCATGCTGTTAGATCCTTAAAGTAGCATATGCAAGAACATATTAGATCAATTTCAAATAATAAACAAGATACTCCTTTAATCATACATTTTTGAAGCCCATAGCTGCAATCTCGAGCATATTAAGTTCATGGGATTGAACATGTTAGGAACCAGGAAAGTAGGTGATAGTTTTGATATATAAACTTAGAGGCATAAAACCCCAGGGTCTGAATGAATATTGGGACCTAAAGCCATATTTAGTAGACTAAATTCAGAATAACCCTTATGGTTTGATTTATGGTTTTCTGACAGCCACACTGTTTTACCTGAGCTTATCTGATCTAGTTTAGTCTTCTGGCTTTTTTAAAGTGAGTAAGAACATGTACAAATGAAGTAACTAATGTTGGAGACAATATATAAATATTAATCATAAGTTTTGGTAAGTAATGTTTTTGAAACAAGCTATGCTGTACTCAGTGCATTAAGAAAATGTATCTATTATTATTGTGGTTTCCTGATCCTTTAATTTTACATTAAAACTGAAAATGTGAGTACATGGCTCAAAAGACAAAATATTAATATAAGAAAGTGTACGTTTTGAATGCCATTATTAAATATTACATATCTCTTTTCTAGGAACCTTTTGTCTTTCTCCTCTTCTGACCAGGAACAAGTGCTGTGCAGATCACATCTCAGCTGATCCCTATCTTCTCAGTCTGCCAGTCAGTTTGTATTTATTTCAACTCTTATATTGGCTACTAAAATTAAACATAAAAATAAAAACTGCATTTAAAGCATTAAAATGAATAAATACTAATGAAATGAGGAATAGCATTGTGAAACAGTATTTGTACTTCATGTTTTTGTTTTATTTATGTTGCTCATGTGACTATGTAAGGATGCATTTAATTTATTGTGACTCATGTGACTATGTGATCACATGTATAAATTGATGATAATGATCACCCACAGCTATGCCCCTGATGAAGAGTTACAACTCAAAGCACCAGGGCAAGGTGGTGTCAGTTGTTTGTCTGTGCCTCATTTTGATTTGCAATAAAGCACTTGATTTTTTTAGCCAGATTTGAGTTTTTTCACTTTTGCAAGTGCACACACCTTTGGCTCATGCATAAGAAGGAAGGAGTTATTCTATTTATAATTAAAATAACAGCCAAAAGTGTATCAGGCAGTGATTACACCTTGTTCTGTGACATCCAGCAAAGGACCCCAGGTTCTGTCAAATACGATTTCTTGCCCATGTGCTGTTAGCTGGTATCTTTCTATTTTCATACATACTATAGTAGCAAATTGTTTAGCTAATGAGCTGTACTGGGGGTGTCATTAACCTATTGTTGTGCAATAGTTTTCCTTGCACTGATCATTGCAATGTCCCACAACTGTATATTTCTGACATCCAAGGTGGTTTAGGTTCAGCTCCCAGGATGAGCTCCAGCTGGAGTTTGGTAGGGCTGTTTTCAGGACTTTCTGCATTTGATTGTGCACACTGTGCCAGAAGGGCACCATTTTGGGCACATCAGGGCTCTGTGCAAAAATAACCAGCCCCACACAGCACCTAGAACAGATTTGGGATATATCATGGTTGAATATGTGCAATTTTAAGTGAGTTAGGTAGGCTCTGTACAGAAAGAATTGTATTGTGCACAGTTTATTTGATCTTGAGCAGTCATGAACATGGCAAATGACAGCTCTCCATGTTGTGTTATCAGTGGTAATGCCTAGAACCTGTTCCCAGTCTGCTTTTGCCTTGACTGCAGGAGTATAGATAGTACCTAGAAACAGCCTATAAAGTCTGGTTAAAATTGAGTGGGGAACAGCCAGCAGAGACTTTCTTCTATTAGTGATAGTGTGGAGTCCGCTAGCTAGATACTGTCTGGTCTGCAAATAGGCAAGGAGGTCCCTTGATCATGTATAATTTTGCTGTCTTAGTTCAGTGAAATGTTTAAGGAGCTCCATAATAAAGATCTCCCATGCACTTCACCCAGCTTTGAAGTGCTTGATGTATGAACACATTGTAATCTTTTTGATCTACAAAGCTAGCATGCAGTTCCACAATTAGGGACAGTCCCTACTATGACCAATGCATTGATATTCCCTCTCAAACATCTGATAAACTGGTGGGTGAATGATTTGGGTATTTCAGGAGGTGCTTGTTTGTTAAGACATGGGAGAGAAAGCCCCAAAGTAGCCCACCATCAGAAGATTCTCTTCTATTCACCACCAGAAATGGGTAGAACCTGTGGCAGGAGTCTGTAGAAATGCCAGTTGTGCTTCCCAGTAATAATATATGAAGCAAGGGAGCACCAGTCCTCCTGCCTCCAAAAATAGTTGAAGTATACTTCTTTTAATTCTGGCAGACCCCCCGCCTCAGAAAACCTATGCAAGTGTTATTAAGCTGTTTAAAGAAGTGCTCTTTGACTCTATTGTAAGTAAGTAAATGTATTGTTTGGTTATTTCAACCATTAAATCACAAAAACACATTCAACATTCAATCGTATGCATTAATCCAAACATAAAATCATACACTGAAATTCATACAATCAATAAAAGCTTCCTTCCTCTTATATGAAACCACTAATAAATAGATTAGTCATAAATAATCATAAATAATCCTAAATGGACATTAATTACATATGCATTACATATAATTGTTTGTAGAATCTCTCTAGCCTCCTATCTGTCATTTGTTCTTTCTAAGTATAATTTAACCATAAGTCTAAAGGCTGCTATAGTCTGTTATAGGAAACAGCCCTCCCAGGCTCTCTCAAAGCACAACTTGACTACCTAGCTGTATCTTCCTCGTTCAGTTGTCCCTCATTGCTACAAGCTGGGGTTAGATCCATGTCAATCACTCCACCTTATTCCAAAGACTATTACTGGCTATTGAGGCTACTTTGACCACTATACGAGTTAGTAGGTCACTGTCACAGGACCCCAGAAAAGCACACCTGTGCTACAGACTTTGTACCAGATTGGGTCCCAATGGGATATCCTGCAACTCATACTGCCCAGTATTCCTCTTATATGGAGCCCAATCGAGAGCACCTTTTGCCAGTCTGCACTGTGTGCCCTCTATTGAATCAAGGCTCTGGACCCACAGTTGCATATTAAGTCCGTTTGTCACATACGTCGAACCAGAGTTTAGAACTGGGCTAGAGTATCTTAATTCAAAATCACCTTCCTGCTTATACTGCATGACATTCTTGTACTATAAGAATTTAACAACTTCTTTTGTCAAGTCTCAAAGCAGTATACCCAGCTGGCCTACCCATATTCACTATAAAACATTTGCCATGAATATTTAAATTGTTCCTTCATTACTTTCAAGTCACACATTTGAGTAACAATTTCTTAATTAGTAAGTTCTAACCTCTTTTGTAAAATAGGCTGAAGTTACCTTAAAGAGACCTAATAAACAATGTTTTATAGTTCAAGCGACTGTTTCTATTTCTTACTCCTACAAATTAATTATAGAAACTCAGTATACAAAATAATAATAAATAGCTAGTCACTAATAAACAAAAGTACTAACATTACTAAAAGCATAACAGGACATAACCAGACAATGTAAGATCTCATTTAAAATTAGTTGTTTTGAGTCATTTTGAATTATTTGAAAATAACATAATAAAGTGACATCTGCCATTTTAAAGTTCCCTTCACACAAGACTTAAATGGCATTTTCCAGTGTTCTTACTTTTGAGGTACTTACAGAAAACTGGTATCACTTATTGTTTAACACCAGCTGCACTTTTCAAAATCATTTCCCTGTTACCTGATATATGCTCCCAGTTTAGTCACATTTAGTTTTTTTCAGAAGCAACCAGCAAAAGTATTTGAGGCATCGGAGTTCCTTCAGAATAAGTAGCTCCTAGACCAGGAGTCCTGCTGTAATTGTATAAATGAATATCAGATAGTTGAATTAATGAGGGAGTACCATTTAGTGCAGCTTTAAAGTAATGTCCCCATAGCCAGGAGCTTACCAACAACTTCACAGTGCACTTTTAGTTAACAGAAGCATCTGCAAACATAATTCCATATCCCCAGCTGTGAGTTCCATATTTCAGGACTCTACAATTTTCAACAGTCACTTCTGCCTAATTATTCTCTTGTCCGTTAGCACTTCTTCAGGCAATTGCTTCATTACACTTTTCCCCTGAAGGAACAATCAAAGATAGCACTCCACTAAGTGCAGTAAAACAAAGCATCAAAGTACAAACAATCATCGTGAACCCCCAAGGCAACAACATCATACCTATTAAAAGTTTTTAAAAGCCTGTCAGCATATAATGTGCTATCTCAGTTGTTCAAGTTCACCACTCCTCTCTTCTAGTCTCAGGCCTCTGCAGTGCTCGCTGCAAAAATGCTTGTTCAGGACCAAACATCAGAGCATTATGAATTTCATCCTCAGACTCTCAGGCAGAACTCAAGAAAACACTGCCTGAACTGATCCAAATTCCTCTATTCAGAAGCCCTCTTAGGGCTCTGTTCTCAAGACTGAACCTTAAGGTATTTGATCTTCCCAAGATCTCAGGTTGTGCACAGAGCAAGCCACTCAATGCCACTCACTCTACTCACCAGTGCTCACATCAGCTGGACTCTAATGGGCATTCTTTGAAATAGGTACATACATTTGGGTGGTAAGGATATTCATTTTGATAGCATTATTTCTCCTAATGAGACTTATAGGCAACCTCTCCCATCTCTAACAATCATCAAGCACATTGTCCCAGATCCCCCCTTTTCCCTCACAAAAGACAGAGACCATTGTTTGTTGTTGTGCTCAGACTGGCAATTAATTTATTTATATTTATAATTCCATATTCCATTTTCCATTTCTTTATTATCATATTTTCAGAAATTTCATTTATTTCCATCCATATATCAATCTCTGATTATCCTCCCAGGTGAAACCTGGGTGCCTTCTTCTTCTCCTTTTCCACTAGGTAACGTTGAAAACTGAGAGTGCTTTTTCTTCAGCTTCTTCCACTTCTTGTGTTATTCCTTTTTCTTCCCCTCCCTCCTCCCCACCTTTTCCCTAACATCCACCTTTGGCAGTCCATAACCATATTATCACCTGCCATCCACCTTGACAGTCCAAACTGTCCAACCGACGATTCTGCCATCCACCTTGACAGACCCACCATATAGTCCCATCTTGACTGTCTTCCCTCTTGCTCTGCCTAGTAGGGTGGGTGGGAGAAATCAAAAACTCCAGCAAAAAGTGGCTGGGGCCCCTTGTGCTGTCTCTTGTACCTCCCTTCACCCCTCCCCTTCCTGTTACCTGTCCATTGTTCTGACCCTTAGCCCCTCCCTTCTTCCACCTCCCCTTCTGGGCACAACCATTTCCATGACAGAGGGAAGGGGCACCAGGACAACCTTGTCTGCCTCTTAAGGGCAAACTCCGTTGTCCCGGATTCCCCTTTTCCCTCACAAAAGACAAGAGACCATTGTTTGTTGTTGTGCTCAGATTGGCAATTAATTTATTTATATTCATAATTCCATATTCCATTTTCCATTTCTTTATTATCATATTTTCAGAAATTTCATTTATTTCCATCCATATATCAATCTCTGATTATCCCTCCCCAGGTGAAAACCTGCGCCTTTCTTTCTTTTCTCCTTTTCCGGCTAGGTATCGTGAAACCGAGACCGCTTTCTTCATCTTCTTCCTCTTCTTGTGTTATTCCTTTTTCTTCCCCATCCCTCCTCCCCCTTTTCCCATTTGCCAGTCTCCAGCTTGCTTGGATGGCTGGCTTCCATACTTAGGGTATCATTCTCCTTACCTCAGCCACCCCACCCCACCTTTGCCTTTGCCCTCCTTATTATCAAGGAATATGTGATGAGCGGATGCCCAGCTCTGGCATTTTCTCCAAGACAATGGCTGAGAAAGTGACAAAACCTACAAACCATCCGTCCATGTATTTCCTTCGTGAACTTGTCCTCCTCCTTTTCCCCAAAGCACTATTGCAGCTGCCATTTCACTCCTACCTATGTTCTCGGCCTCCTCATATTTTGCTGCCACTTCCCATCTCACCAAAGAATATATCCAAATACTCACCTTTCCATAGTTTCTCTGTCATGGCCAGTGGGACATGCTCTCCTATCCTCATCCGGGTGCATCTATCTCCCTTGTACCTTTCCTTCTTTTCTGCACTCCTTCATTACTTTTGGCACCTCTTTTCCGTCTTAATCTCCGCCAAAGCCGATTCCATCTGCCCTAACCCTCCTGTCCCCAGCCCGATACAATTTAACCTATGTATTCCTTCATACTATCTCCCACTGCACTGGGTGCATTACCTGTAACCTTGTCCGGCCGTGCTGCCTGGCATCTTCCAACTGCCCCTTTTTCTCCCTGTGGTTGAGGAGGAGGGTGAACCACTATAGTTTGTGGAGGAAACCACATTCTGGGGATCTGGCCCGGGTTCACCAGGGAAGATCCCACCTTGATCGGGGGGAGGTACTGGTATTTCTGGGTCTATAGGCTGCAGAGGTACTGGATCAGCCACCCTGGGGGTTCCACTGCAAGCAGTGGTACCCTAGTGGGGCTATGTGGCCCTTCAGCTGGTCATTTCCCTCTGCCCCTTTCTCTGGGCCCACTTTTCTTTTCTCCTGGGTTTCCCTGGCACCTCCCTTCCATCAGCTCCCATTCAGTTGGCCATTTCTGCCAATTTGATTATGGCCCTGTAGGCATCCTCCTTTGATGGCTTGCTTTTCTTTGGTGCCATTTTCTTCACTTTCTCTGTGAAGACAACTACAGGAAGAGAACAAGAGTCATTATATACCTACATTACCACATGTTTGTGTCCCCTTTTTTTTTTTTCACCCTCGTGCCTCTCCTCTTTTCCTTTCTGTTCCCGTGTGCCTCCTTTTTCTTTGTATCCTTGCGCTCCGAGGTTTTTTTTTTTTAGATTCCTATACCCGTCACACCCCCTTTTGCATGCCCCTGTTTCTCCTGTGCCTCTCATGGGCCACCAGCAGTGGCTGCTGCCTTCCTTAATGAACATGCTTCTTCCCTGTGCCCGCTGGTATGTACTCTCCTTTCTTAAGGTTCACTCTCCCTTAATTAGCTCCCACTGGGCTGCCACGAGGACCTTTGGGTGGGAAGCCCCCAGCCCATCAGCCTGTGTGCACCTCGTGGCCCCTTTTCCCCTGTTAGCCAGCTCTCCTGCAAAATCCCTGCTTTCCTTATCTTTTCCTTTTTTCACTCCTTCTGTTCCTTTTCTCCTTTCCCTTGTCCTTGCAGTCATCCCACAGCGTGTGACGTCACGCCATGGTTGCTATAATGCTTCAGCTCCTCCCTTTACTGGGCCTCTCTCTGTTGGCTTTTTGTGGAGAAATCCCCAAACCTTGTCCTCATGGCTAAAGATCCTCGCCCCATCCCTCATCGGAAAACGCTTGCCTCGTGGGCTCACCCAACTTTGCAGCCATGCACTGCTACCTGCTCCATTTGCTTTCTGGTCCACATAGCCACTTTGTCCCTTTTGTCGCCTCTTTCAGGATGCCCCATGCCACCAAACCACCACTGCTTGTTGCCCTGAGTCATGACGTGGGTTGCTATAGCGTGCTTCATCTCCTGCCTTTAGTGGGCCTCTCTCTGTTGGCCCCTCAGTGGAGAAAAATCCCCCAAAATCTAAGTGGCTAAAAGCCTCACCTCTACCCCTGAAACGCTTGCCTCGCAGCCTCCCCATGGCATGCGCTGTTGCGCCACATGGCCGCATGCATCAGCCCCCACACGAGCCCCTTCCATTTGGGCCTTTTCCCCATACTGGTCTCCCCCATCATGCTTTTGTAACTGCATTTCCTTGGCCTCCCTCAGCCAAAAACAGGGCCACAAAGTGTTTTCTTTGCCATATGCTCGCTTAGGCCACACCACAAAAATCCCTTCTTGCTATCCCAATTTTTGTAGCCATGCACTGCTCTCTGCTCCACTCACTTTTGGTCCACTAAACATTTAGCCCTTTTTCACCTCCTCGAGGCCCCACACCACCAAAAACACCACTGCTTGTTTCTCCCAGGACTTCCAGCTCTGCACTAGAATGCTCCCTTGAGTTTAAATAGCCCCTTAGCCTCCCATCAGATCCCTCACTAAGCCCACACCAGCCAAAAATCCCATTCCATGCTGCCCCCACAACTTCCAATGTGCTACCACCTCCTCTTGGCTTGCATAGCCCTGACTTCCAGCCACACCTCAATCCAGCCCTGTGCTACAAAAATGCTCCTTATGGCTTGAATAGTCTTGCCTAATCTTCTCCCTCACTCAGTCAAAGCCAGGAAAATGCCACTGCTTGCTGCCAAAAATTATCCCAGCCATGTGCTAAAATGCTTGTTTTCTTCTGAAAACCTGCTCGCCACAGGAGCGCTACCTTCTGGTCCTTTGTCCAAACCTCTCCTCACCCAGCATCAGGCACAGCTTTCTCCAACTCGCTCTTGCTCTAGCTGCTCAGTACCACTCATATCTTGCTAAGCCATGTAATTGACCACAACCCCCACACACACACACCAAATATTTAGTTTTTTTAAACAACTAGCATCCATCTCATTCTAATGCTGTTAAAGTGCTTCTCTCCTCCTCTATTATATGCAGACTTTCATAGTCAACCATGTGGCCCCAAACATCTCTTTCTCCTTTCATTATTCTATGCATTTTTAACACATCCAAACCTCATTATTCTCTTTTTTTTAATTTACCTGTTTTATCCTGGTGCACAAACCTCCACCAACAATCATATCAATCCAACGTTTGCAGCTTCAGTAAATCAAAACTCCAGCAAAAGTGGCTGAGGCCCCTTGTGCTGTCCCTTATGTATTTCCCTTATGTATTTCCTTCGTCCCTCCCCTTCCTGTTACTTGTCCATTGTTCTGGCCCTTAGCACCACCCTTCCTACCCCGCCCTGAGCACAACCATTCCATGACAGAAGTAAGGGGCAGCACAGGACAACCTGGTCTGCCCTTAAAGGGCAAACTCCATTATCCAAAAGCATGGGATAATTTCCCCATAAAGGTGGGCTGCTTTATTAGGAATGTGAATGCTCAGATATTTTATGGTGTTAACTATCTTCAGCTGCAATGACAGGTTAGACAGAGAGTTGAGTCTGCCTTACTCAGAAGTAGCAGATCACTTTTTGTCCTGTTAATTTTATGACTAGTGATCTTCATTTATTCTGCCAGTATGTCCTGCAGAGCAAGCAAGCCTTGTTGGATATCTTTCAAGTATACTAGCAGGTTGTCCACAAACAGGACCACCTTATGTGCTGAACCCCTGCCTGTAGGCCGTCTAACCACTGCCTATGTCTCAATACAGATACCAAGGGCCCTAACACTATCACTTACAGGAGTGGGGAGAGGGAGCAGCCCTGTGTGTACCCTCTTTTAACTGGAGAGGCTTAGAAATCAAATTATTAATCATCATTTGGGCTGTTAGTGGTTGGTTGGTTATAATCCTTTTTTATCCTTTTTATATATCCTTTTTCTTTATGTATCTTTTAATATGTATTATAATTGTATTGTTATACTATAATCCCTTTACCCCTGCCCCGGTCGCACTCTGGAAATGAGCCTTGGCTCAGAGTGCTCTTCCCAGTTAACAAATATTAAAAATAAATAAATAAATATAAAGGACCTTAATCCACCAAGTATGTTATCTCCAATGCCAAAGCTCACCAGGGTCTCAACCATATATCCCACTCCATACAATAGAAAGGCCTTTTCTATGCACTCAATGCACTTGCACCAGTCTGTGTGTGATCCAAATCTTCTCACTTGAGGTCCCCTTGGTTTGATGAGGAGCTCAAGACAATGTATAATGGGGTCATATGTTAGAGCATTGCTAACAGAACACCATGCTGGAGGAGGATAAGCTAGTCCTGCATACCCACTACAGTGAGTACCAGGGACAATCAGCCATAAGAAGGCAGACTATCTGTCCAGGGAGACTGCTGCAGGGATGACTCAATTCAGTGGTACTTTTTGGACTGTAGACAGGCTATTACATCTCTTCTGTCTGCAGCCCAAAAGTATTTTCTGTCACGCTGTTTGACAAGTTTGCTCAGGTCTTTACTGACAGAGTGTCCTCAATCCAGCAGGGAATCCTGCCAGCAAATCATTCCATGAATTGCAGTGATTGCCATGGAGGTAGCAGAGGCACTCTGCCTGTCTGGGTGGAGTTTAAACCGTGGAAGAGGTTGAGGTCATTGAGGTAGTTTTGAAACTGAAGCATACTTATTGTGAACTGGACCCAGTGCCAACGTGTTTCTTAATGGGATGAGCTGATTCTCTTGTACCGGTGTTCACCTTGATGGTCAGGTGCTTGCTGTCTGAGGGGTCTTCCTGCACTTCTTGTAAGAGTCTCTGGTGAGGCACCTTCAGAAGAAGCCATCTCTTCACCCAGGCATCTTGGCAAATTATAGAGCTATCTCCAACCTTCCATTGTTTGATAAGGTTATCAAGAAGACTGTGGCATGACAGCTATGGAGCACCTCATGACATTTGTTATCTATGAGCTATTCCAATTGGGTTTACAACCCAGGTACAACATGAAAACAGCACTAATTTGGGTGTGCAATAACCTGCTTAGGGCAAGGATAGAGGAGATGGATCAGTTCTTGTCCACATCTATCTCTCTCAGCATTCGATATTGTTGACCACTTCATGCTGCTTGATCATCTCAGAGAGTACTGTGGACTTCCAGCACTGTCATCCACTGGTTTGAGTCCTATCTCACTGACAGGGAGCAACAAGTGGTGATGGGAAATTCTCCTCCTCACTGAAGCTCATGTCATGCAGAGTACTTGGGATCAACCTTGTCACCAATGTTGTTCCACAGTATATATGGTGCCCGTGTGAGCTCATTAGGAGTACAATGTGGGTTTTCACTGCTATGAAGATGATACCTAATTTTATCTATCCTTTACCCTGGAACATCTTACACTGTAAATGTGTGTAACACCTGCCTGGCTGAGATTAAGAATGGATGTCCTCCAGCTGGTTATGGCTGAACCCCAACAAGAGGAGGTTCTGGTAGTGGGAGCAGGCCAAAGGCATGATAGGAATGCCTCCAGTGTGGCAACTGGACTTTTCCTGGGGCCAAGACCATTCATGGCTTCCTTTAGGGTGTGTGATCTAGGTGTGTTCCTGGATTATGGACTGACATTTGAAGCTTGTTTGTCATCCATGGTCCAAAGTGGTTTCTACCACTTGAGGAACATTGCCAGGATCAAACACCTATTTCTGCCTGGGACCTGCCATCTCCTGTTCATGCCTTTGTAGCTTCCAGGCTTGAGTACTGGAATGCCTGTACTTTGGGGTCTTGGGAGGTACCTACACTGGCTGCATCTGGTGCAGTACACAGCTGCCAGGTTGCTGACAGGCCTTCTGAGGTTCTGTCATGTAATTCTGGTGCTGCATGAACTGTACTGGCTGCCAGTCAGGTGGAGGGTTATCTTCAAATTGAGTCTACTCACCTTTAAGGCCCTCATGGACTAGGCCTGACTATCTGTCTGATCTCCTAACACCTGCTGCCCCTGTCCACTCCCTCTATTCCTCCTCTAAGGGCCTCCTAGCAATTCTCAGGATGAGGCTTAAAACCATCAGCGAGAGGGCTTCTAGAGTCACTGGCTCTGCCCCTGTAAATTCGCTCTCCAGTTATCAGTGAGGCCCTTCAGTCGAGGTGTTTAAGTGCCCCTTTAAGACCCACCTTTTTCCCACTGGCTTTCCCAGATGTAGCTTTTTTGACATGTGATAAAGATTGCTGATTTTATTAATTATTACTCCTGTAGTTGTTTTAGTGCTTGTACTGTATCTTATGTGCAATTGCTAAATGTTTCTATCCTTTATGATTTTTATGTAAGGCACCCAGAGCCTCCAGGAATGGGCACCAAGAAATAAAATTGCCTTGCCTTGCCTACATCCAAGCTTAGGACTGCAGCCCTTTCTCCAGTGCTCATCCCAGCCAACTGCCAAACTGCATTGAGCATCTTTTGATATTATGTTTCCTTGTCTACCTTTGACAAACTCTGCTTGGTCCTCATGAATTAATTTTGCAGAACCTCTCTAACTTGCTGGCCAGAATGTGAGCCACAATTTTGTAGTCAGATGTTAATGATGAGATTGGCCTATAGAAGGAGTACTATTGGGGATCCTTCCCTGACTTGGGGAGAACAACAATGGTAACAGACCACATGGAGGGGGCAATGCTCCAGTCACTTGACATTCTTCAATTATGTCTGTAAGGGGCTCTTATAGGTCATTCTGAAAGTATTTAAAGAAGTCAATGGGAAGCCATCAGGACCAGGGGCCTTCTTCCCCTTGGGATACAATATGGTCTTCCTAAACTCGGCCCCTGTGCAAGTGCATTAAGCATTTCTCTGCTGTCTATAGTGGGAGGGCCACCCTACCCAAAAGCCTCTAATATGACTGTCTGTGGGGAGGCCTTAGCAGTATAGAGTGCTTTATAGTACATTCTAAAGCTTTCTCCTATCTCAGAGTCTGTGAGCACCTCTTTCCCCAACTTATGTTTAATCTTAGCTACATTTTTGCCCTTCCCCACTCTGCAACTGCTAGGCTAGCTGCTTCTTCCCAGCATCACCCTCAAAATAATTGTCAGCTTGGGTTAGGAGCAGTGCACACTCAGCCTTGGCACTAAAAGCCATGTTATGTTCCCACTTTATACGCTGTCGGGCCTGGTACAGTTCTAAGGTAGGATGCTGGGCCTTCTCTACCTCAGAAATCTGGTTCTCAATGTCAACTAACTGCTGGTCATTTTACTTTTTTGTGCACTGCAAATCAAATAATTGCTCCTAAACTGCCTTCAGGGCATCCCATCTCAGGGCTTAGAAGTATACCCAGATAGATTATTGGCTAGATAATCCACTATCTGTTCTTTTACAAAGAGTTGAAAAAATTTTTAAGCAAAGTGGGATCTAATCTCCTGCCCCCCTATGAGTGTTAGAAGTCCCAATCTTGTCCAGAATGTCAACTAACACACTGAGGAGCAGCAGTAACAGCAGCAGCTGAGCTATTCCAAGCTCCGACAGGCGCAGAGGTAATTAAGCCACCTCCTGCAGTGCGCCAGGAGGGTGTTAGCCGTCAACGTGCTGTGTGCGTCGACTGCCTCACCTGCCCACCCAGGGTTGGCTGTACTTATATAGTCTCTTACCTATGACATCACATCCTGTTCATTATTTTACTAAGTCCACACTTTCCCATTAGCAGCTTATACCAGCCTGCCACCAGAGGGACCCTGACTACTCACATCAGTTTCACTATCTGAACTTCCTCCTCCTACTTCCTGGAACCCTCTACCCACACGCAGTACTTCTCGCCCAGTACCAGCCAATTTTGAGCCACCTGGATAGTGGAACCACACCTGCCCAGTTCCTTTTTCCTCTTGCTCTACCAGGGGTTAGAACATTGTACCCTGTCCACCAGAGTCCGTGACCCTACCATTAATCCAAGTGGTATCCATGCTTTCCTGGGGGCAGACAAGGTACTTGTACCCTTCCTGCCCTGCTGCTTACATAGGCATTATGTTTGTGCCCTTCTCCTCAAATGTCTCCTCATTCTCCTGCTAGTACACACATCTCATCAGCCAAGCATATTCACAGGCCCACCCATCCCAGCACCCACAACTCTCCCTGACCTAATCCAATCACACCTTACACTGACCATGGACCCTGGCCCATGGCACCCACCCCTATCCACCCCTGCTGTCTACTCCTGACTCTCCATGGTTGGAATCGTTCCATGCCCTCCCAAACATTCAAACCCTGCCCATTCCTTTCACCACCATGGCCACCTCCCCATCCCAGTGTACACCAAAGAAGTTGACTTGCTGCCATGCCCAGACCAGAGCCTTGGTCCTCCTGCTTCTACTTTCTGGCAACATACATCCCAACCCAGGCCCAGCCCCTCCCACCCATGAACTTGGCCCACTGGCCTTAAAATAGCTTCTATGAACATACGCAGCCTGCTGAAAAAATTTGATGTCCTCCAGTACTGGGCCATGGCACACCAACCGGACGTCATAGCCCTGGTAGAAATCTGGCTGTCCAAACCACCCCTGACTCATTTGTCTCCCTCCCTGGCTATACCCTATACCGGAGGACTGAGAAACCAGGGGAGGTTGTGCAATCTACACTAGGGACACAATTACTGGACAAGCACCTCACCCCTGCCCTTGTAAATGGGGCCCAAGCCCTCACCCTCAAGCTCACCCCTGACCCTCTAGGGCCCTCTCTATCTCACCACTGCCTACATTTCCCCAAAACCAGAACCCAGCTCTGGTATCACTAACTGACTATCTGGCCACCCTTCACCATACGTATGAGCAAATCCTAGTTGGTGACCTTAACATAAACTGGCTCAGCCCTCCTCTTCCTCAATTAGGGACACTTTGCCACCCAAGACCTGATGCAACTTGTCACCCAACCCACTAGAATAAACCCAAAAATGGGAATCAGCACCCTACTGGATGTACTCATCACCAACCCACCCAAAAATCCAAAACATCCAGGTCCTACCAGACTCCCTAAGTGACCACTCCCCTATCCTATTTCTTTGGGCAGCCCCAATCCCAAACCCAAAGCACAGACCACCCTCCACAGGTGCCTCCGCCCGTGGGCTGAAAAACTTAGGCAGTTTCTCACCCAGATAAACTGGTCCCCATTCAGCATGCACCCGACGCTGACACTGCCCTCGCTTTTCTCCAAACGTTCAACAATGCCTGTGATCTCTTGCACCCTTCAAAATATCGGATCCAAAAACAGAATGCACCCTGGTCAGCCCTGCCCTCCTACAATTGCTTAGAAATCGATAACCTCTGGCACTATGCCACTGAAACGGGCCGGTTGTCTGATAGACAAGCTCAATACAGCCCGAATAAGTGCTCTTGGGCGGTCCGTAGTCAAGGCCGACATTACAAGGCCACCCTCACCTCTTCCTGGGGCTCGGCCTGCAAGTTCTGGGATGATATTAAACAGTTAAATGGTAAGTCTCGCTCCCTCCCCATCTCAGCTCTCTAGTGATGGTACTACCTCCACCCCATTCTGCCTTCATAGCTAACTGCCTCAACACCGCTTTCACCGACCTTAGCTCAGTCCTCCCCAGTAATTTCTTTGAACTCCCCCACACCAACTCCCCCCTGCCACCACCCCAGCTTCCACCTGCACAAGGTATCTGCTCGGAGGCCAGACCATCCTTATCAAAGCTTTAAATGGCAACAATCCTGGCAGCGACTCACTGATCCCAGTATCCTCAGGTTGGTGCTAGATGAAGTCCTTGCTCCGCTCACCAGCCTACTAAACTGATCGCTCTGCCTGGGACAATTTCCTACTGCCTGAAAACAGCCATAGTCACACCCATTCATAAGGTGGTGACAGGTCTTCAACCAACAACTACCAACCAACCTCCATCCTTTCCCTCTCAAAAGCCCTAGAAAAGTGGTGGCCATTCAAATCACCGAATATCTATCCAGTCATAACATCTTATGCCCAGAGCAGCATGGCTTCCGTGCTGGCCACAGTACCAGCACTGTGCTAATTGAATTCTCCAATTTCCTTCACTCCTCCCTGGACACCAGCTCCCTAGCTGGTGCAGTGTTCATTGACCTATCAAAGGCTTTTGACACTGTCTTCCACCCTCTTCTGCTGAACGCCTCTGTCACACTGGTCTCGCGCTGGCCCTCTAGCATGGTGCTCAAGCTACCTAGACGCTCGGTCACAGTGTGTTAAAATCAATGGAACACTTTCTGATATCCATCCCATACACTCAGGGTTCCCATGCCCATCCTGGGCCTTTTCTCTTCTCACTTATCTGAACTCCCTGCCCAGTGCTTGCTCTGGCAAATGCTTCTGTATGCTGACGATGCTGTCATTTTTGCCACGCACTGCAATCTCATCTCCTTTCAGGATTCCCTACAACAGTCCTTCAATGAGGCAGATGCCTGGTTTAAGGAGCACAGACTTCTCATTAATCTTAAAAACTAAAGCTATGCTTTTGCCCACCCCAAAACAAAGCTAGCAGCCACCCACTCCATATTCTTCCTAGTACCAAACAGCCACTGGAACAAGTCTGCTCCTACAAATACCTCGGGATTACCTTTGACTCAGCCCTCACATTCCACGACCAATTGATGCCCTTGCATCTGCCACCAACATACAGCTTGGCATCCTCTTCCGCCATTGAAACTACCTCCTCCAAATGCTCTCCTGCTCGCTGTCACATCCTCAGTACTGTCCCTTGTAGGCTATGGGCTTACCAGTCTATGGTGCTGCTAACACGACTGCCCTCAAAAATTCACATAACCCAAATAAGGCTTGCAGACTGATTACTGGTCCCCAGGCTCACACACACCTGTCAACTGTATAATGATGCTAAACCCTGACCCTAGATGAATGGCTTCACATCATACCTGCCTCCTCACTAAAACCCCACTGGCTCGCCTCACCAGGGTGACTGCATCCATCCACCAGATCCAGCCCACTATTGCAACATGGTCCTCCAACAAGACCGCCTCTACTGGTCCCCAGATCAAGAACCACTCATGGTCAGAGGTCTTTCTGGTACAGAGGCCCATTCTGGTTTAACTCTCTCCTGCCACCATCTCCAATGCCACCACAATCTCCAAATTCAAAACCACCCTTTGCCAACTCCTCAACACTCATAGCTGCTCCTGTCTCTGAATGAGGCCCTACCTCAACCTCTCCACTGTGGACAATGCCCGCCAGGCAGCTCCCCACCCAGCCCACCCTCCACCCTTACCCAGCACACCATTCCTAAGTATAACCTAGCCAGAGCCTGTGTCTTATGCCAGTTGATTGCTCAACATATGATACCAATTGTGTAAGACCTACTTCAATTACCTGTACCCTGTAACTCAAATGTATGTTGTTTGACCACAGTGTGATGTGACACCTCTAACAAATGCCTATTTGTAGAAAACCTGTACTATGTAATCTAAAATGCTATGTATGTCTCAATGTGACGAGGTACCTTCAGAAACGAGCCTTGCTCAAAGGTTGTAAACTGATTCTCACAAATAAATAAATAAATAAGAATGAAGCACATGGGGAGTGGTCCATGATGGCCATGGTGCCATGCATCAGAGAGTTGACAGCTGGAAACTGACCACAGGAAGCAAGGGCAAGATCTAAACAAGCATAATTTTTTCACAGAGTGGGAGTATAAGTATACCCTACCTGTAGGATTGATGCCTCCAGGTATCCACAAGTCTATTGTTTGCATTAAGTGACTTTAAGCCTGAGCATTCCTAGATCTTGGCCCACCAACCCTGAAGTACAATCCTTGATGTTGTCTAACACACAGCTTAAGTCACTACGCAATATCCCAGTCCCTCCAGACATCTCCATTAAGAGTCTGTTGAAGAAATCAGGTGAATTGAGGTCTGATCTGTAAATGGATACAGCAATTATTTTCTGACCTGAATTAAGCTGTATTTCTAGTAGTACGTAGAGTGGCCCCCAACTTGTCTAGACATGCTTGGGTAACAGTTCCAGGGAATTGAGGTCTGAGCCATATTTTTATTTCTTATTTTATTCCTAGCTAACCGGTAGAGACACTGGACCATTGGGCCCTTTTCAGGTCTGACCTGGACTATGCAAAACATTTAGAACAACAACATTTAACAATAACACATGATTAAACAATTACAAAATTGATAAAGATAGTAAATATTGCTTTAACTTCAATTTGAAGATAGATACAGAAGAAGCAAGTCTAATGTGAGCTGGAAGGGCCTTCTAAAAGATTGGGCAGCCACCAAAAAGCCTGGGACCCAATCTTAATCAATGGTGGGGAAAATTAAATAAATGACCACTTCCAGACCTCAAACAATATAACATATCTCTACAAGAGACTAACACAGACATGGGAAAGGACATTCCAAAATGAAAACTTTTAACATTGCACATCCCACAAAAATAGGAGATCCTATGGTCAGGGGAAATCAACCCAGTTTAGAATATAAATGGCAATGTGTGTCTGACGTGGAGCAGCCAATATAAACCTACAAATGTTAATTATAGGTAACAGACAAAACATGCCTTTCCTTCTGCCCTATATTAAAATAAAGACTTGACACGAATCGAAGTGCGGAAGGAGTAAAGCAATGGCAACAGCTCTCCTGGTGTCTAATGAGAAATAAGAGATATATTTATACAGTAACTCTATTTTCTTATTAATTGTTTTAGCACCTAATTGAACCTGAAGAGAAAATGATAAACAGGAATCAAGAACCACACCTAAATATCTAAATTGGGACACCTGCTCAAGTGGAAGGCATTTTGATCTAAGATAACAAGTCTCGGTTGCTCTCAAGCATTGGTGGGTGCCAAATAATATTACCTTGGTTTTTCCTGAATTTAGAAGTATTGCATTACTAAATACCCAGGAACAAACAGCCCTGAAGTCATCGTTCAAAACAAATGATAACTCTGTCACAGATCTCAATTGAGTAAAATAATTAAATTGTGTGCATACAAATAAGTGCTACAATGTTTACTAACCTGGGGCAAGTGATTAACAAAAGTAGAAAAGCAGTGGGCCCAAAATGGACCCCTGCAGGATGCCACAATGAATTGAGGACACATCCGAGGCTACAGATCCTACCTGGACATACTGACTTTTATCTTGCAGATAATTTTGAACCCAGGACACAACAGCTTCAGAAAAGCCAATTTCCAATAGTTTGAGACAAGTAAGATCATGATCGATGAATCAAAAGCCTTGGTCAGGTCCACCAACACCACCCCGCATATTACCCTTATCAAAACCACAGAGGATGATGTCCGTGAACTGATCAAGGCAGTCCCCATCCCAGCCTATGGGACTTACAAAACCATGTTGCTGAGCAGCTAAAAATTCTTGAGCACATAAGTACTCATTTATTTGCATTGCCACAAGCTTTTCTAGTATTTTACCTAAGGGATTCAAAGTTGAGATAGTCCTATAGTCATCCAAAGAAATAAGGTTAGTTTTCTTGGGACAGAGGCCACCCTAGCCTTCTCCCATTCAACAGGGAAATGCAAGTAACCAAAGATAGGTAAAATAAATAACAAAGGTGATCAATAATGAAGGTGATTGCCAATTCAAAAAACAGCCATCCAACCTCCCCACAGTCACTTGCTCTATCAGGAATGGCTCAAAAGCCTCACAACCTCAACTTGTGCTATTTCACTAAACGTAAACCGGGTCAATTAAAATAAATCGGTGACTCAGAATTTGAGCCTTGTAGGATGGAAAGATATTTCTATAACTAGTCAAATCAGAAAATGTATTATTTAATAATTTAACAATTTCGTAAATCAACAATATCAACATTATCCACAATTACCTTCTGGATATCTAATTTAGATTTGGGGACAGTAAAGAATTAACATTATTCCAGGATTGTTATGGATTGGCCCAGCTAGATTTCAAGACGATCCCGATAGTAATCTTTTTTGCTTTCCTTATCTCCAGTGACACCAATTTCCTGAGTCTGTGATAAAGATTCTTGGGAATACTTGGAAGCCTTTTATATCTGGACCAGGCTACATTTTGATCCCTTATCAAGTTCTTAATAACAGGGGAAAACCACCCAGTGGAAGACCCACAACATCAAAAAGAGTGAAGAGAAAAGAATATTCTGAATCGAGAGCAACTGGCTGTGAAAATAGTCTAACGCCATATCAACATGAGGAATACACTCCAAAAGACCAATCAATATTTTCTAAATAGGAATGCAATAAGAAAATATTAGGTTTCTTAAAGAATCTAGTTTGAACCAGACATGGTGGAAGTTTCCGATGGCAAAATCCATCACACAGTAAGTTGCCATAGTTTATTTTTTTATTTATTTGAGATAATCAGAAAGACCTTTGAGTCGGAGACTCATTTACAAAGGTTCCACATCATACTTAGTGAGGTACAGGGGAAATAGAAACAGACAGATTGCTGTGTATTACATTACAGAGATTATAAAGGTTCCTGAGTCAGTAATCCTATATTCCCTATTTGTAAGTACTCAGTTAAGTAAGAAGTGATTCAATGTTAATGGATTTAGCTGAGTAGACTCACCAATACACTGAACCAGCCAAAAGAGTGAAGTAAAGGTTCTAACCCTAATACATTAGCCTTCAACCAGTTCAAATTCATACCCAAAATAACAACAACACCAAGTTTAAAGTAGGAGCACAACTTTCCAAAAATCTTTTAACCCATCCTGACTACACAAAGGTGGGTTGAATATACAACACACATAACATTCTTGTTACCCCTAAAGTAAACTGTGATAACAACCAATTAGACTCACAGGTTTCAACACTACTAGATTTCAATATTTGGACCTGCAGGTGGTCTTTAAAATATATCAAAACACCACCTCCCTTTTTGTTACCTTTATGATCAGTTCTCATCAGATAATAACAATTAACCCTACACACTTCATTAGGAACCCCTGGTTTAAGCCAGGTCTCTGAAAGGACCACTACATCTGGTAAATAGTTATCAATTATCTGTTCAATTTCTGTCAACTTTGGGATCAAACTATGAACATTTAAATGAACAATCTTGAAACCATGACTGTATGCTAGAGCTGGAGAATATGGCTACCTCCCTTACCATTGAGGCAAAATAAGAGCTATACATTCCCCTCCCCAATTTTTGGTGATATGATTTCTGATAATGTTATGGGTGTCCTGGAGACAGAGAATAGCTGCACAAAGACCTTTAACCTTCCCCAAGACTGTCTTCCTCTTAGTACTGTATGTTTTTAAGCCATTAACATTCCATGAGCAGACTGTTACAGTATATTATCATCCAGCATCCCATCTGTAAGTTACACAAGTATGTATCAATGCTTATTGAACCAGCAAGCAAAAGCTGAGTTTTGTAGCAAGTAACATTGAAGAATAACCAGAACAAGGACAATATAATCCCAACATTGGAAATCTCTTGCCCTCCCATCCTGCTGGCCACCCAGTGAGGGGTTTCCCAATAGACAAAACTGAGTGCAGCAAGAAGTACCCCAAGGGTAAGCCATCCTCCCACCCCCAAGCCCACAAACAACCTGTTAGCCTATGGTGGAAGGTCTCATCCTAGATAAGACTAAGACACAAAAAGTGAAACACATATGAAAACACATACTTTTGTCTGTTCCCCATATATATAAACCATATGCATCTTCTCCTGCAGTTAATTTGGTGGTTAGCTATCTGGTCAGATAAGCTCCTAACCATGAGTATGTTATAACAAAAGAAAAAAATAGTTGGTATGCCCCACTCCAGAGACGAGGGGGCCAGGTATTGAATAAACCTCCTAGTGTATACTACAGAAACTAGCAATGAATAGGAGCAGAGACCTTGAATGCCTACAAATCAAATTATTTTTATGGACTCCACCATTTCTTCAAATTGTAGACATGGATTTGAGATCTAGTGTAATGTAGAACCTGGGCACAAGCCCTTCTGCTATGAGGGATGCTTCAGCTGAAAAGGAGAATCCCACTTGTTAAACCATTTAGAGAGTTCTGCAAGTAGCATCATGAAAGGCTGAGGATAAAATAACAAGAAAAGGAAAACAAACCCACAGAACTCCATCCACCAGAGTGCATCGGCTACCACAAAGTCCCAGCAGCCCTCCCCAGTCTATCTTCCTTTAGATAACAACAAGATAAATCTGTGATACACAGCTGGAAAGAGATCTAGTGAAAAGAAGAGTATAAACATAGAACAATTAACAAAGTGTTCCAACTTTCTGCCATGTATCCTTGTGATCATGTCACTAGTAAATGAGTTTAGAGAGCTGATGTTTATTTTTGTTCTTTCTGCCTCCCTTCACTACCAAGTCCCAGTTGCAGTTGGGAGTCATTCTGGTTGAGTCAAAGCTGGATCTTCACTCACAACAAAGGGCAGGTGTGCAGATCATATTTCTATCTACTGCTGTTTCTGACAGAGGTGAACTTTGGTTTCAGAGCAATAAACAGTAGTCTAGAACTACAGATTGTTAACTGATAAATCACTTCTACCTCAGCAGGAGTCAGTACCTGTTTGACTAAGCAAACAGATACTTTATTAGAAGAAGGGGTCTCATTTAAGTAAAAAAAAGAAGAACGTCATCATGTGTTTCTCTGAGGAGGGGGCTGTATCAGCTTAATTTACTGAGTCAGAGCAGAGGATGAATCTAATTGGGGTGTGGTTTAGCAGCTTAGGAGTACAAAAGCAGGTGTCTCCAATTACAGCTTCCTGCTGTTTTTGACAAAGGAGAACTTTGGTTTCAGAGCAAGACACAGCAGTCCAGAATTACAGATTTTTACTAATTGCCCTCCTTCCACCCTCCACCCTCCCTCCCAAAGACAGTTCTTGTTGTATAGCCAATGGATTTGACTGACAAAAGGAACTTCATGTTTCACAGTAGAAAGTGAAGGATCACTGAGACACATTAGTTTCATCAACCTTGAAGGAACCTGAAAATAACTCTTTCTCCACCTTCTGGCTGCTGGAGGTCTGAATCTAAGCACAGAAGAAGGGAGACTACTGAAGACTACAGTAAGTTTCTATCCCAGAACAGGAAGGGTGAGGGTTGTAAGGGCACATAGGCAGGAAAGAAAGTGTAAAATACATAGAGGGAGGAGACAGAAGCATACAAAGCAACAGGAGAGGGGACACAAAATAAGTTAAGATGGGAGTGGTGCAGTGCAATGGCTGTGGGGCAGCTGTGTTCTGGGACACATTCTGGAGGCTGCAATGCTGCCTTGTTTGAATGTACCCCTCTGGTCTGAGGGAGGAGGTTGCCCATCTCCAGGCTGATCTGGCTAGGATTTGTGAAACCTCTTCCCTCCCCAGGGACCACCAGGGCCATCACCATTACCTCAGAGGTTGCCAAGAAAGAGGAGCGGTTGGACCAAAGTGGGCTAAGGGAGGGAGAGGGTGGTGAACAGAGGTGCATCCTCCAGTTGTACCTCTCCACAATTCATATACTGTTCTGACAAGGAGTGGTTCCTCTATGGAGTTACCTGCAGTGGAGACCAAGGAGGATACTGGGAACCCCACATAGGAGACTGACAGGAGGGTGAGATAAGACCCCCAGGAGAAGGAAACAACCCTGGTGGGGGACCTATCATTAGGGGTAGAAGTGGGGAGGAAGGGATAGGGAGGTAAAGTGTCTGCCTGGCACCGTGGCTCAGAGGGACAGGAAGCTAATCCTCAGGATCGCGGGAGCAGCTGCACAAGGGAGGAGATGGATGTCATTGTCCACCTAAGAACAAATGACCTGGCTTTGAATGGGATCAGAGTGGTGAAAGAGGAGTCTGTGGAGTTGAGGAGGGCCTTACACAAGTAGCATGTGGTAACCTTCTCAAAGATGCTGCCTGTCTTTGGCAAGGATGATGCTAGGTATTCTGCACCATGGGATTCAATGAATGGTTGAAAAACTGGTGTGGAGCTCATTGTTTTGGCTTCACTGTGGACTGGGGAGCCACCTGGAGGGATGCAGGCTTATACTGGCACTATGGTCTGCATCAGTCCGTGGGCACCAGGATCCTAGGTGACAGATTTAATGCTACATTGGCAAGCATTTAAACTAGCCAAGGGGAGGCACTGAAAAGGACAAGGGAAATCCCAGTCTCCCCAAAACACAGTTGTTAGAGAGGTAAACACCAAGATAGAGAAGTCAGTAGGGAGCAGGACAGGGATACATGCAGAAAAGGCAGTAAGGACTGGATGGGGCTAAAAGGGGTAAGGCACATAAAAATAAATTGAAGGTGATTTAGTACCAAAGTCTGCAGTCTGTGCAACAAGCTCCTGAACTAGTGGCCTTGATGGAAGAGGGATGCCTGGATATTGTGGCAGTCACTGAAACATGGTACACAGAGAACCATGACTGGGATGTCAACATACCAGGATACACAGTCTACAGGAGGGACAAGGGTAAAATAGGAGGAGAAGTAGCTCTCATATAAGGAAGGGAGAAAGCAACAGAACTAAAGAGTAAACAGGAAGTTGATGAGTCACTATGGGTCACCCTGGAGACAGGAGATGGCACCATAATCCACATGGGGTTGTGTACAGACCCCCATCTTAGGGGTGGAAATGGACAAGAAAATGAGAGAAAGCATCCTTAAAATGGCAGAAAAGGGAGATATTGTTGATGGAGGACCTGAATATGCCAGATGTTAACTGGAGTATCTTTGCTGCAGGCACATCCAAGAGCAGGGTCTTCTTTATGCCCTACATGGGGCATGCCTCAGACAGCTAGTGTTGGAACCCACTCAGGAGGGAGCAGTCTTAGACATGGTACTTTCAAATGGAGAAGGAGAAAGGATCTCAGATTTAGAAGTAGGTAACCATCTGGTAACAAGTGACCACTAAACAGTGTGGTTCACAATGAACACAGCCATAGAGTCACACCATACAAAAACAAAAGTATTGGACTGTAGGAAGGCTGACTTTGGGAAAATGAGAGACTGCATCAGAAAACACTAGCAAATGGGCAAGAGGAAAGGGTGGAGGAACAATGGGGAATAATCAAAACAGCTATTACAGAGGCAACAAGCCTTTGTGTGAAGCAAATCAACAAAACAAAATGAAAGAAAAACACTATGGTTCTCAAAAGAGGTGGTAGGGATGGTTAAGGAATAAAGGATAGCATTCAGGAAATATAAGGAAACACAGTAGGAGCAGAACAGAGAACTTTATTAGTTAAAGCAGAAGGAGGTAAGGAAGGCAGTCAAAATAGCAAAGGCACAAACTGAGGAAAAGATAGCCAGCTCCATTAAGAAGGGAATAAAACCTTTATAGGTACATTAGGAGCAAAGAAAGACCAAGGAGGGATACAGAGGCCTAATAAAGGGAGAGAATGTGGACAGAGAATGACAGTGAAAAGCAGGGATGCTGAATGAATATTTCTGCTCAGTATTCACAATGGAAGAGGAGGGGAGGTACCTAAACTAAGCAAGAGAGAAACTTGAAAGGGGGTTGATACCAGTCCATTCACAGAAGAAAGGGTTTGAAAGAACTCTTGAAACTGAGGGTAAACAAAGCCATGGGGCCTGATGGGATTCACCAAGAATTCTAAAAGAACTAAGGGTAGAGCTAATAACACCACTGACTACTCTCTTTAACAAATCATGGGAGGATGGGGTGGTACCTGAGGACTGGAGGAGGGCAAATGTGATTCCAATTTACAAAAGTGGGAGCAGGGCAGAGGCAGGAAACTACAGACCAGTTAGTTTGACTTCAGTGGTAGGAAAATGATGGAACCACTTCTGAAAGAAAAGATTGTTGAGTACCTTGAGGTCAGTGGGGTACAGGACACAAGGCACCATGGTTTCACAGTGGGAAGGTCATGTCAGATGAACCTAATAGATTTATTTGACTGGGTGACCAAAGCAGTAGACCAGGGAGGGCTGTGGATATGGCCTACCTAGATTTTAGCAAGGCATTTGACACAGTCCCACACAAAAGACTAACATCCAAGTTAGCCAGCCTGTGAGTGGGTCCCACGGTGGTAGCCTGTATAAAACACTGGCTGGACAACAGGACGCAAAGGGTAATAGTAAACACAGTCCCCAATGAAGAAAGGAGGGTAACTAGCTTGGTACCGCAGGGTTTGGTACTGAGACCGCCTCTTTAATGTCTTTATAAGTGATATTGGAGAGCACCTGAATGAAAGGTATGTCTCTTTGCAGATGAGACAAAGATCTGCAACAGGGTTGATACACAAGGTGGGGAGGAAAGAATGAAAAGGACTTGGCAAGGTTGGAGGAATGGTCAAATGTGTGGCAGCTCAGATTCAGTGCAAAGAAGTGCAAGGTAATGCATCTGGGAAACAAAAACCAGGGCAAGAGTACACAATGGGGGGTGAGTTAATAACAACAACAAAATTGAAAGAGACCTAGTAGTAATTATATCAGATGACCTAAAGGTGGGCGAGCAATGTGAGAAGGCAGTAAGGAGGGATGGGGGATACTGGGATGCATAGGAGAGACATCAACAGTAGAAAACAAAAAGTTGTTACCCCTCTGTACAGATGTTAGTGACACCCCATCTGGAGTACTGCGTGTAATTCTGGAGACCCCATCTCTACAAAGACATAGAGTGGAGGCTGCTTCAGATGAGGGCAACCAAATGGTGCAGGGTCTGCACCAGAAGACATACCAGGAGAGACTAAAGCAGCTTAATATGTTTACCCTTGTGGAAAGGAGGAGAGGGGACATGATAGAAACGTTCAAGTATCTCAAGGGAATTAACAAAGTACAAGAGGGTAGTATCTTTCAGAAGAAGAGATGTGCAAGAACAAGGGGACACAATTTGGAGATAGAGGGGATGGCTCAGAGGTAATGTTAGAAAGTATTTTTTCACAGAGAGGTTGTGGATGCATGGCACTGCCTTCCTGAGCAGGTTGTGGAGTCAGGAACAGTGGGAGAATTCAAGAATGCATGGGACAGGCATAAGGCAATTATATCTGGTGGTGAGGACGTAAGCTGTTGATTAACTAGAATCTGCAGCTTATCCATCAGGTAGGAAAATGGGCCGACTTGGTGGGCCAAGCGGTCCTTATCTGTCATCAAATTCTGTGTTTATGTGTTTCTATAAGTGTGATGCAATAATTAAATGCAGAGCATGCAATCTGGGCAAGTAAGCTACTGTATAGGAAAATGTTCAGTGCAGCCACGAAAGTACAAATATTTAACCCTATTCCTAGTTAACAGTCAGGGCCTTGCTGGTTAGTTGTCAACAGTGGTTTAACTTTGCAATCTGGACAAAGTTCATATCATTAGGGGCCGCTCATCAGCCAGGGGTATTCTGACCCACTTTCCTCCAATGTTAGTTGTGTGGGTCTCTGTGTAAGTTCAAGGCATCCAGTACTTATGAAGATTGCTGCAATGTTCAGAGAGCACTCCTCCATGTTAAATTAAAACACGCTCATGCAGGCATGATGCATGGAGTTGGTGTACCCAATCTTCCCTGTGACTGGCTGTGTCACTTACTTTGTTAGTTTCGCTCATCTGTCACTTTGTAGATTGTTGCCTTTTCTATATCAGGTGTTACTCATGAAGGCAAGTTCATGCACAAGGCTTCACTAATTTGCACATAGTAGTCATGTTGTTTTACATGCCTGTTATGAGATAGACGATTGCTAGATAGCCACATGGACACCAAAACCTAGTAGGATTCACAAGGCACCAGGTCGTCCCCACATAGTTCAGCCACAGCCTCCATTGCCCAGCTCCACATCCAAAGAGAAATAGTATCCAATTTATAAAAATCAAGTGTTCAAGAGAGTTCTCTGCTTCTGTGCTTCATCACGTTGTTGAAAGCCTTAGCCAAAGGCAAGGAGCAAAGTCAGCCTGAGTCACAATTCTGCCACCACAAATCAAAGGGTAAATCAGCCCTGGCACAATGCCACCATCATAATTTATTTATTTATGCATTTGTTTATCGGATAGGTGCACTGGTCCAATGGACCATTTTAGGCACGACCCATGATATGAAGATTTCACAATGATAAGGTACAGGTACAGTGGCGTGAAAAAGTATTTTCCCCTTCCTGATTTTCTCTATTATTGCATATTTGTCACACTGGATGTTTTCAGGTCTTTAGACAAAATATAATATTAGATAAAGGGAACCTGAGGACAATAACACTTTTTTTTTACTTATTTCATTTATTTAATGAAAAAGTTAACCAACACCAACTGGCACTGTGTGAAAAGTAATTGCCCCTTAGTTAAATCAACCCAATTAAAGGGATAATTAGAGTCAGCTGATTGAACACAGCCAGGCTTGATTACAGCCAGCTCTGCTCAATATAAACCTCACTTATTTTGGCCCTTACCATCAGAGTCACATTGCCAGCACAAAGATTCAACAAGCACATTATACCATGATCAAAGGAAGTTCCTGAAAAGATCAGAAAAACATTTTGTTGCCCCTCATCAGTCTGGAAAGGTTACAAAGCTATTTCTAAGGCTCTGGGACTCCATCGAATCACAGTGAGAGCCATAATCTCCAAATGGAGAACACTTGGAACAGTAGTGACCCTTCCCAGGAGTGGGCGGCCTGCCAAAATTACTCCAAGGGCGCAGTGTAAAATCATCCAAGAAGTCTCAAAGGATCCTAAAACAACATCCAAAGAACTGCAGGCTTCTCTTGCCTCAGCTAAGGTCAGTGTTCATGACTCCACAATCAGAAAGAGACTGGGCAAAATGGGCTTCATGTGAGAGTAGCAAGGGAAACCACTGCTAACCAAGAAGAACATAAATGCTCGCTCTCATTTGCCAAGAAGCACCTGGATGATCCACAAGCCTTTTGGGAAAATGTTCTATGGACAGATGAGTCCAAAGTGGAACTTTGGACAACATGGATCCCATAATGTCTCGCAGAAGCAAACACAGCATTCCACAGTAAGAACACCATACCAACAGTCAAACATGGTGGTGGTAGTGTGATGGTGTGGGATGCTTTGCTGCCTAAGGACCTGGATGACTTGCCATAATTAAAGGAACCATAAATTCTGCTCTGTACCAGAAAATTCTTAAGGAGAATGTCCAGTCATCCTTCCGTCAGCTGAAGCTGAAGCGAAGTTGGTCATGCAGCAAGACAATGATCCAAAACACAAAAGCAAGTCCACATCAGAATGGCTAAAAAGAAGTAAAATTAAAGTTTTAGAGTGGCCTAGTCAAAGTCCAGACTTAAACCCAATAGAGATGCTGTGGTAGGACCTGAAACGAGCAGTTCATGCTCGAAAACCTACCAAATGTTACTGAATTAAAGCAGTTCTATGAGGAAGAGTGGGTTAAAATTCCTCCACAGCGATGTGAAAGACTGATATTGAATTATAGGAAGTGTTTGGTTGCAGTCATTGCAGCTAAATGTGGATAACCAGTTATTAAGTGTAAGGGGCAATTACTTTTCACACAGTGCCAGTTGGTGTTGGTTAACTTTTTTCATTAAATAAGTGAATAAAAAAAAGTGTTATTTGTTCACTCAGGTTCCCTTTATCTAATATTACATTTTGTCTAAAGACCTGAAAACATCCAGTGTGACAAATATGCAATAATAGAGAAAATCAGGAAGGGGGCAAATACTTTTTCACGCCACTGTATATAATGCATAACAGTAATGCCATTGGAAACAAGTACAACAGTCTGAGGTGTAGTACAGTAGATAAGGTGCAGGTACATATTACAGACAGTAATGCCATTGGAATAACTATGACAGTCTAGGAGAATACAGTACAGTAGATACAATAGTGTGTGTAGAAAAATGTAGTATAGTGTAAAAAACATTATATAGTTAAACATTATATGCAAAACAATGCAGGATAGTGTAAAAATAACCATCCATGGCTTGAACATTGTATGTATGGCAGTGCACAGGGCACAGTGCATTTGGTAGCAATGCCTAATTACATTGTGGGATCAGAGGTAAGAGTGCAATCACATTGGGGTGAGCTGGGTTTCCAGAATAACCTCAAAGATTCCTTAAAAGCCTAGGTGAAAGCCTAGGTGTGGCATGGGGAGGGATCACCCTCTGGAGCAGAAACAGGTGTCATTGTCCATTAAGGCTGATTTGTAACGAGATTTAAATGAAAGTTGGGAGTTCAGTGAGTGAAGGGTGGGTGTAGGCTGTTCCATAGTTTTGAGGTGGCTGCGGAAAAGGCTTTGCTGCCCAGGCAGGTAGTGATATGGGGAGGTCTAACCAGAGGCTGGAGGATTTTTTGAAGGTTTTGGGGCTGATTTTGGTTTGAACAGGAGAATGGGCAATTTGTCCCCATCTCTAATGGCCTTGTGAATGGCCTAACTGAGGCAATAGTACCTCCGAGCTGGGGGTTACTGGTATAGGGTACAGTGGTGGGTACTGTATTGTGCCATTGGTGTGAATCTGCAGATATGATTACACTGTAGGGTGCATTTAGCCTATTGAGTTGGTGGGTGGAGGTCTGTGTATATATTGGGGTGCAGTATTCTGTTAATGGGAGGAAATTAACTTGGGCTATTGCAAGACTGGGCTCAGGAATCAGGAATTGTTTTAAATGGTATAAAACTGCTAGTTTTGGTGGATGTACTGAATGATGGAGCCCGTATGTTCAGAGAAAGTTAGCATGGTGTCTAGGGTAATGCCCAGGTACTTGAAAGAGGATACCATATCAGGAGAGCACCAGGGTAGATACACATAGGATGGAGGGATGCTTGTGTATCTGGCTACTTAGGCTTGGACCCTAGAAGCATGGCATTAGTTTTGTTAGCATTGACCAGGAGCCTGTTCTCCAAGTACCATTTATGGCCTGCACTGTAGCTGGAGTTGAGTGTAGCAGAGATGTTATCCAGTGAATTGTCACTGTGGTACAACACTAGATCATCCACATATAGTATGGAGCTACAGGTGAGGCTGTCATTTGAGAGTGAGTTTGTGAAAAGAGAAAACATGAGGGGCCCAGGATAGAGCCCTGGGGACACTTGGTTACTGCCTGAGCCGAGGTGGCTCCCCTAGACATATGGTTTGGGAGTGTCCTGCAAGATAGCTCCAGAACCAGACTGTGGTCCTGTAGTGCAGCCAGGCTCCTCAGTTTACCGAGGAAAGTGCTGTGGTCCACCAGGTTGAAGGCCTTTGTTAGGTCTACAAAACAGCACCCATAAGGTTCCCTGCATCCATATTTTTGAAGATGTGGTTGATGAGTTGGGCAAGGGCAGAGGTCGTGCTGTGATATTTCCTAAAACCCTTCTGCTGAGTGCATAGGAGATCATACTTAGTGACATGTTCTGAGAGTTGTCGGTGCACAACCTTTTCTGGGAGCTTGCTAGGTGTGGTAGGATGGAGATAGTTCTGCAGTTGTCCGTGTATTGGGGATCCCAGATTTGAAGACAGGGACTACCCTGCTGCTCTTCCAGATTTCTGGCACTGAAGATGAGGTAAGGAGAGGTTAAACACTGTGGTCAGAGGGTATGCTATATGCTGGGCTACAGTTTTTAGAAAGTGTGGGAGAGTTCATTACTCCCTGAGGTGTCCCTGTCTGGGAGGCTCCAGAGTAATTTATACATTTCTTGAGGGAAGATTGCTTTGAAGTGGAATGAAGGCATGTCAGTGCCAGCTGGGAATGTAATGTGGGATGGGCTTGCCATGTTTAGAGGGAGCAGCTTACAGAGGTGGTTGGACAAGTTTTAAATCTGATGTTCAGGGCATTGGCCACATCAGTAGGGTCAGCCAAGGGGCCAGCAGGGGTGTTTAGTTTATTGACTGACTGCCGGGATTTCATGGTGGTCATTGAGCCTATGGTTGAACAGAACCGATGTTGATTGTTAAGGTTGTCACATTGGAGCTTGCAGAAGTAGGTCTCCTTGTGCATTTTAACCTGTTGCTTATATAGATTGTGTAGTCTTCTGTATTCATTTCAGTGTGTGGAGGAGGGGATACTTTGGAAGCAGCCCATTTGATGTATCTCTCCTTCGTCATGGACAGCTGTTTTTGTGAACCAGTGGGTATTCCTCCCTTATCCAATGGGAGGCTAAAGGGAAATGCCTGTCCTGTATGCCTAAAAGTGCATCAATTAGGAAACCATTAGCGGAATTTACATTTCATAGGGAGAGTAGGGATTTCCAATTTACTGCCCTAATATCAGCAAACAGGCAGGTGGTGTTGAAGCTGGAAAATTCTTAAGGTTTGATATTTGGAAGGTGGATGCTGGGGCTTGGAGGACCAGATGCAATATGGGGAGTGGTCACTGATGGAATCAGGCATGGTCACTGTTTGGGAGATTCTGTCCTCCATGTATGTTAGAATCCAGTCCAGGAGGGAGTGGTTTGAAGATCTATTGTTTATTCGGGTGGTTAAGATTATTGTTTGGGTAAGATTATGCTGTTTAAGGAGATCATTGTACTCTAATTGGGTAGAACGCAGCCAGTTTAGCTTAAAGTCTCCCAATATAATGGTCTCAGTGCAGGTAGAGCTGACTCAGGCCATCCAGAAGGTGTTTAAGCCCAAGTATGCTTTCTTTGGAGGATGTTAGAACAACAGTCATTTGACGACCCTTATGTGAGCTCTGCGAGTAGCCATTTGCTAAGGGAGTTATCATCTGAGTAGAGGAATAGGAATGCCCTTGGGGGTCCCTAAATATAGTAGTACCCTGTTGCTCTCTTTGTACCACTCCCATCACGTCTTAGCATTGAGTAGTCATGCAGGTGGCAGCTGGAGTCCGGTAGAGGGCTTAAGCTAAGACTCCGTGATCCCTAGTTTATCCAGATTGTAAAGGGAGACCCAGGCTTCAAGTTCAGTTAGTTTGGAGAGAAGGCTGCAGATATTTAGGTGGGAAACTTTGAGACCATGAGCATTAGCCCAAGTAGGGCTAGGAGTGAGTGATTGGTAGATTTGTAGGACTAGGGTTGCTCTCCACATCACCTGGTAGTAGCAGTAAAGTGAGCAGAAGCAGGCAGCACCAGCAGGTGGACAGGGAAGAGGAGAAGGGAGGGACAGAGAGTTGAAGTGGGGTTCAATGAGGAGTCATTTTTCTTGGAGAGAAAAGCTAGGGTAGTAAATCACGTGAGAAATTCATCCATAGGTCCACTTTAGAGAGGGGCATTGTACTTGTAGGGGTCACTGCATTCATGGGAGGGTCCAAATGGGACAGTGCTGCCTGGACATGGGCTAGGACCTGGACACAGAGGTTGGTGGCCCCATAGTAGTCCAATGGGTAGGGCGCATAACACTTGTAGAAAGTGATGTTTCATTTTTTTATGGCAGGTCATCGAGCTGTGTTTAGAGGGAGATGGTTTTGGGAAAGTCTTGAGATCAGATGCCCCAAGTCAAGTAAACAATGGGTGTGGGGATAGGTCCAGTGGGACAGGGTGCATAAAGTTGGTAGTTCCAGTATTAATTCAGACACCTTCACTTTGATTCAGGTATAATTACAGCAACTGTGTTTTGTGTTAGGCAGTAATGAGGTTGGAATTAGTATGTTGTGCTACAGATGATTGTTCCCAGCTGAACTTGGTCAGACATTTTTGTGTGCTGTTGGAGGATGCTATCATGTGTCATTGGGGTGGGGAGGGTGAGCCTGTACCAAGTTGTAGCAGTACAGTGGGTGGACAAAACTACTGATTGGTTCTTAGATAGTATCTGTCTCTTTTAACCAACACCAGCTTAGGGAGGAGGGTGGCACAAACATCTACATCCATTTTGAGTGGGGACAGAAGGTAGGAGCAATAAGGAGGAATTTGGTCTGGGCAGCTGAGAAAGGAGACAGTATTTTATATTTAATTAAATGCCACAGGTGATTATGATTGGTGGGGTGGGGAAATTGCTGGGATGAGGGAATAAAGTGTGATGGACAACCATGGGTGGGAGAGGTGGGGGTAAGTGGGAGGCTTACACAACTGTGCAGTCAAGCCAACCATAGCAGAAAGAATCAGCGGCTGTTCATTGACAGAAATCCAGAGAGTCTGCAAGTGTGGTAAAGGTGCCATGGTTTAAAGTACGTGTAGATCCTCTTGTAGTAATGATAGCTGCAGGGGCTGCAGATTGCACCCTCAAGACCTCTCAGTGATCCTGGATGAAGTGGTCTGTGGAGGTACCTGAGGAAGGACACAATAAAACAAGGTGGGTGAGGGGCAGTCTAAGGATTAGAGCAAAAGTCAAGTTAACAGAAACAACCAAGTCATGCCTAAAAGATGGAGATGCAGGGAGAAATTTGAGCCAGCTGCAAAGAGATTGAGATAGAATAGGTAAGGGGGGTGCTGGGTGTGGTGAGCAGGATAGTGAGAAAAAGAGTTGTAGAAGACTATGTTTGAAACAGAGGTAGTCTCCTAGGAAGCTGAGCAAACAATCGTAAAAAATACAGGAAAGAGCAACTTAAGCAAGAAGCGTTCCTAGCGAGGATGGGGAAACAGGTTTATCACAGTAACCTTAACAAATTGCAGCAATACAGTGCAGTTCTACACAGTGTAACTATCAAAGTCATGCAAATGAAATACAAAGTATCACAGTGAATCCATCAACTACAAGAACATAAGCTACAGCTTAGTTTAATGAAACTAACAAGTTTAAGCAATAGGGTACAGATATTCACAGTGAAGTCTGAGCACTACAAAAGAAAGTAATGAGTAGAAATGAGTAGGGAATTAAATGCAGTATATAGCAGAGGGAAGGAGAATAACTTCACAAACTAAGGAGTCACCAGAGAAAAATAAATAAGTAGTTAAAATTACAGGAGTTCCAGCATCTGTAAGAGACAGTCGCTAAATGGGCACACTCAGGCAGGAATTAATCTGACAGTTTGAAACAGTAAAGGTAAGTACAAAGAACAGGAATAGAGAACAAAAAAAAATCCAGGCTACAATGATCAAAGTACATCACTGTGCAGCCTAGTTGACAGTGGTGAGAAACAATCAGTGGCTGTTCACCGATAGCTTATGTATTAGCTTTAAAAACAAATGCATTTCTTTCAATAATCAGTACCTAGCTCTTTCATTGGGCCAGCATGCTGTAATGAGGATGGAACCTGCACCCTAGAGCTACCTCTATATTGATATATTGTTCTGCATCCTGGGGCTTCACAAATACATGAGGTGGGTAACCAGGTTTAGTAATTCATAGTTAAGCTAGGTATAAGAGTGCAAGTCCCATCCATGCGTGCAGGTTTGTCTTAACTCCTGCAAACCTCTGCTGTTGGATCTGGAGATCTTTGCTGTAATCTTGAAAAGAAATACTGTCCTTTCTCCATGGCAATCAGACCTTTGCCAAAGCGCCTGGAGCACCTTAGCTTTTTAGGGAACCTGAGGTATTTGATCAAGTAATGCTCAATTTGTCCCTTGTCTTGTGCTGGGTCTGGTACAATGAGCCTGTTGAATCTCATAGTTTACTGCCACTGGTTCCAGCCCCAACTTCTCCACAAGTCTTTTTGTACTGCTCTGACACCTTCCTTCCTCCAAGTCCTCTCGTAGCCTGATAATACTAATGTTTGATTGTCTGGTTTCAGTTCGCCCTGTTCCTCCAACAGGTAGTTAATTTTTCATTTGATCTTTCATAATTTTGTTTCTCTCTGACCAGGTTAGTGACTATATTTTGAGTTCACTGATCTGCCACTCAGATTTATCCAGTCTAGAGCCATGAGCAGTTAAAGTCTCTGCTAGCCCATTAACAACAGCTTGAATGTGGGCTACCGGCAGTGAAAGACAACTCTAATTTTAATTTGCAGGCTAGTAATTGTAGTGTTCAATGTTATAAGACCTATCCCTGTAAGAAACTCTTACAGGAAATGATAGTGTGGGAAATGTCACTAGGTGGTGCCAAAGATCAAGTTAGAAGTCAATACGCCCCGCGTAGGTCTCAAGCGTACAGATATATGAGCTGTGGTGTTGTAAACATGTAAAATATGTTAAATCAATTGGAGAGCCTGTCTTTGTTTTACATTGGCAATGAGGATGAAAGCCTGATTGCCTCTACTAGAACTATTCAGGACTGTACCAGCCAGCCAGTTGCACAGCACAACAGAAAAAAATGCAAGTGTGCTGCTTTAATCCTGAACTGATGATATGAGTGAGAAGTAAGACAGTGACTAAGAGAAATGGCAGCAGCACTTCCAAACTTTCTTCCATTTGAGGTAAGGAAACTAGAGCAGTGGGACTCAGATGGAAGAAGTGGTTTCAGATTCAAGAACCTACCACTGACACTAAATGTGGAGTACTCCTGCTACATTATGCCGGTGAGCAAGTTTATGATATCTATAATGTTTTACCTGCATCCACATCCCAAGCAGATGCAATGAATTAAATCAGGCTATAACTGCCCTAACAGCGTACTTCACCTCAAAGTAAAATAAAGACTACAAAGTGTATTTGTTTATGGCAAGCTAAACAATAGAATGGAAAAACCTGGCAGCACAACATACATGCTTGAGGCAGTTAGTAGCCACATGCAACTTTAACTATGTGGACTGCAAAATAAATACACAAATTGTGCAAATCGGTTCATCCACTAAGCTGCAGAGAAAGGTACTTGCAGATTCTGATATGACACTAGCCAAATTGCAGGAACATGGGCAAAGCCATGGAACTGTCTGAGGCCCAGGTGGCAGACACTGAGTGTGAGCACCACACCATCCTCAAAGTGTCTCTAAACCCACCAGGAGCAAGCAGACAAGGCCCAAAGCAGTGGGGACAACCAGCAAAAGATAACAACGGCTTCTCTCAGTGTAAAAGTTGTGCCAGAACTTATCCCCATACCTATGGCAAGACTGTATGCCCAGCATTTGGGAAGAATTACTGAAAGTACAATAAGGTGAATCACTTGTAGTATGTTGCAGAACCAAGCAACTGCATAGTGCTGAGAAATGAAAAGGAAAGCACCAGAAAATTGTGATCAGAGTACATACAGGAGTCAAAGTGGACTCTTCATATGAGGACTCATACATATACACCATTACAGTACTGGATCATCTCAACAACAAGTCCCAGATGCACCAACATTTCAATGTAAAGATTTGTGGTTAATCTATGAGAATTTTGGCAGATTCAGAAGCCACAATCAATGTGATCGATTAATGTGAATATAATAACAGAAAAGAAAACTTGACCTGATATAGACTGATGTGAAAGTATACCCATACAGCTCAAAAATCCACTGAAGGTGCTGAAGAAGTTTCCATTAGTAATCGAGTCCCCACCCAAAAGAAAAGGCCTGCCATGAGATTTTTCACGTTGTAGTGGGATGGGAGGTTTATTGCTAAGCTAGAAAATGTCACATAATTTGGACTTTATTAAAACAGTACAGCAAGTAATGGCACCTGTGCTTACAAATGAGTTGCAGTACACCAAACATGCACCTGTAAGCTGCTACATTAATATGAGGACTTGTCTAAAGGGCTTGGTAAGCTCAAAGACTTTCAAGTGAAATTACACATTGATGTCTCTGTTCAACCCGTAGCATAGCCTCTCAACCTTTAGCATAACCTTATTATAGAATTCCATTTCACATTAGAATGGATCTGGAAGAACAGCTGAAACATGATGAGGAACTGAGTGCAACTGAAAAGATGGAAGGACCAACACCATGGGTATCACCAGTGGTAGTTGTACCAAAACCAAAAGCCCTGGACAAGATTGTGTATATGTGGACATGAGACAAGCAAACCAAGCTATCAAACATGAATGCCATGTGACACCAACCATCAATTAAAAATTACTTTAATGGTACAAAGGTCTTTAGCAAGCAGGATTTGAACCAGGGATACAAAAAGCTCAAATTGGCACTAGAGTCAAGGTACATTACGACATTGTCCTCCACATTTATTTATTTATTTTAGCTTTTTGTTAACCAGGTAAGTACACTAGAAAAACACATGCCTATTTTCAGGTAACGACCGGAGAGTACATAGGTTTGCAGAGAAACAAATGGCTAAATTTTGCATTTCAAGTGCAGTTGAAATCTTCAAAACACAGTCAGAGATACTTTAAGTGGCATGAATGGCACAGTAAACATAAGTGATGAAATACTTGTTTATGGTACATCACAAGAAGACCATGACAGAAATCTGAAAGCTGTACTGCAGTGACTGAGGGGAAAGGGCTAACCTTGAACAAGCAGAAATGTGTATTCAGCAAATACACCTGCAGTATTTTGGGTATGTGTTCACAGAGAAGGCATTATGGCACACCCTAAGAAAGTGCAAGCCATCCATGAACTGGACACACCTGCAAATGCGCCGGAGGTTCAAAGCCTGCTCAGAATGATAAACTTCTGTTTGTGGTTCTTTCCAAACAATCCAAACTGACACAGCCCTCAAGAGAACTGATGAGCAAGTATGCTTCAAGGAACTGGTCTGCAAGGCAAGAAAAGGCCATAGGTCAACTTCTGAGAAGTACTTGTCAGTCCTCATGTTATGACATATCTCAACTCTGAAAAGGAAACAGAAATTCTGGTCAATGCAAGCCTAGCAGGTCTCACTGCAGTTCAAGCCAAAAAGGTAAACCACAGGTGGTGCTGCCCATCTATGGCATAGGAGAGGTTAGGGTCTTCCACACCATGGGATCTAACTCAGTGGTTGAAAAACTGGTGGGAGCTCAGGATTTGGCTTCATTGGGGACTGGGGGTCCACCTGGAGTGAGGCAAGCCTATACTGGCATGATGGGCTGCATTTGTCCAGCAGGGGAACCAGGATCCTAGGTGATAGGTTTAAATGCTTCATTGGCAAGCATTTAAACTAGCCAAGGGAGGCACTGGAAAGGAGCAGGAAATCCTAGCCCCCAAAAAATCACAGTAGTAAGTGCAGCAAACACCAACATAGAGGTGTCGATAGGGAGAAGAGCAGGGTAAATGGAGAAAGTGACAAAGGCAAGAAGGACAGGGATGGGGCAAAAGGAGTAAGGCCATCAGGAAATGGAGGTAATGAATACCAATGCCTGTAGTCTGGGCAACAAGCTCCCTAAGCTGGTGGCCTTGGTGGAAGAGGGATGCCTGGATATTGTAGCAGTCACAGAAACATGGTACACAGAGAACCATGACTGGGATGTTAACAACCAGGATACATAACCCATAGGAGAGACAGGCTGGGGAGAAGAGGAGGAGGATTAGCTCTCTAGTAAGGAAGGATAAAAGCAACTGAACAAAAGAGTAAACAGGAGGAGAGGAGGCACTGTAGGTCACCATGGAGACTGGAAAGGGCATCACAATCTCACAGAGGGTTGTGTATAGACCCCCATGTCCGGGGAGGAATGGACAAGGATATGATAGAAGGCATTCTTAGAATGGCAGAGAAAGGGGAGATACTGTTGATGGGAGACCTGAATATGCCAGATGTTAACTGGAGCACATTTGCTGCAGCCACATCCAAGAGCAGGGCCATTCTTGATGCCCTACAGGTGGCAGGCCTCAGACAGCTAGTTTCGTAACCCACTCATGAGGGAGCAATCTTGACCTCATACTCTCAAACAGGGAAGTGAGAGGATCTCAGATCTAGAAGTGGGTTGCCATCTGGGGAACAAGTGACCATCAAACAGTGTGGTTCACATTAAATTCAGCTACAGAGTCAAGCCATACAAAGTGAGGGTACTGGACTTTGGAGAGGCTGACTTTGCAAGATGGGAGAGTGCCTCAGAAAAGCACTAGCAAACAGGCTAGAAGGAGGTGTGGAGCAACAATGGGAATCATCAAACTGCCATCACAGAGGCAACAAGCCTTTGTGTGAAGCAAGTAAACAAATCAAAATGAAAGAAAAGCCACTATGGTTCTCAAAAGAGGTGGCTGTGAAAGTCAGGCAGAAAAGATAGCATTTAGGAAGTATAAGGAAATACAAAAGGAGCAGGACAGAGAGCTGTACCAGTTAAGGCAGAAGGAAGCAGGAGGGAAGTCAGAATAGCAAAGGCCCAAACTGGAGGAAAAGATAGCCAACTCAGTTAAGAAGGGGATAAAATATTTTATAGGTATGTCAGCGAGCGTGAGAAAGACAAAGGAGGGATAGTGAGGCTGAATAGAATGAATGGTGGGTGGGCAGAGGGGACAGTGAAAAGCAGGGATACTGAACGAATATTTCTGCTCAGTATCACAAAAGAGGAGGGGAAGTGCTCATCCAATTAACAGAAGCACTTTGATAGGGGGGTCGATCCCAGTCCTTTCACAGAAGAAAGGGTTCTGCAAGAACTCCTGAAACTGAAGGTGGACAAAGCAATAGGTCCAGATGGAATTCACCCCAGAATTCTAAAAGAATTAAGGAGGAACTAGTGAAACCACTGGCTACTCTTTTAATAAATCATGGGAGGATGGTGTGGTACCCGAGGACTGGAGGAAGGTGGATGTGATTCCCTTCACAAAAGTGAGACCAAGACAGAAGCTGGAAACTACAGACCTGTCAGTCTGACCTCTGTGGTAGGGAAAGTGATGGAGTCACTTCTGAAGGAAAGAATAGTTGAGTACCTAGAGGCCAGTGGCGACAGGACGCAAGGAAGCATGGGTTCACAGCAGGAAGGTCATGTCAGATGAACTTGATGGATTTCTTTGACTGGGTGACCAAAGTAGTAGATCAGGAGGGGCTGTGGACATGGCCTACCTAGACTTTAGCGAGGCATTTGACACAGTCCACACAAAAGATTAATAGTCAAATTAACCAGCCTGGTGGGTCCCAGGGTGGCAGCCTAGGTAAAACATTGGCTGCACAACAGGACTGAAAGGTAATTGTAAATGGAGTCCACTCTGAAGATAGAGGGTTTCTAGGTGGTACCACAGGGTTCAGTATTGGGTCCAGTCCTTTTAATGTCTCATCAGTGACATTGCAGAGGACTGGAAGGAAAGTATGCCTTTTGCAGATGACACAAGGATCTGCAACAGGGTTGATACACAAGGAGGCATGGAAAGGATGAGAAGGGACTTGGCAAGGTTGGAGGAATGGTCAGAAGTATGGCAGCTAGATTCAATGCAAAGAAGTGCAAAATAATGCACCTGGGAAGCAAGAACTCAGGGGAAGAATACACAATGGGGTGGAGGTAGTAACAACAACAAAAAGGAAAGGACCTGGGGGTAATCATATCAGATGATCTTAAGGTTAACAAGAAATGTGAGAAAGCAGTAGGAAGGCTGGGGGTATAGTGGATGCATAGGAAGAGGCATCAGCAGCAGAAAACAAGAAGTTGTTATCCTCTGTACAGACAGTTGGTGAGAACCCATCTGAGTACTGCATCCAGTTCTGGAGACCCCATCTCTGCAAGGACATAGACAGGATAGAGGCAGTCCAGAGGAGGGCAACTAAATGGTGCAGGGTCTGCAAGAGAAGCCATGAGGAGAGACTAAAGGAGCTTAATATGTATACCCTTGAGGAAAGAAAGGAGAGGGGGACATGATAGAAACTTTTAGTACCTCAGTGGACTCAACAAAGTCCAGGAGGGTAGCATCTTTCAGAAAAAGAGACGGCAAGAACAAGGGACACAATTTAATGATAGAAGGGGAGCAGTTCAGGGGCAATGTGAGGAAGTATTATTTCACAGAGAGGGTAGTGGATGCATGGAACAGCCTTACTGAGGAGGTTGTGGGGTCTAAAACTGTGGAGAATTCAAGAATGCATGGGACAGACATAAGGCAACTCTTGTGGGGTAGGAAGAAATAGGCTGTTGGTTAACTAGGATCTGCGGCCTATCCTGTAGATAGGGAAATGGGCAGACTAGATGGGCCAAACGGTCCTTATCTGCCATTAAAGTCTATGTTTCTACATTTCTATATACACAGAAAGTCTTATAGAAGCATTTGCCAGCAGAGTGCTCACACCAGTAGAACAATACTAATCACAGAGAGACAGAGGCATTGGCAGTGATTTGGGCCTGTGAACATTTTCACATCTATGTGTATGGGAGACCTTTTACAGTACATACAGCCCATAAACAGTCGGTAACCATTTCATGAAAATCCAGATCAAAACCGCCAGCTCGAATGGAAAGATGGTCTCTGAGACTGCAACCATGAGGTATCTGTGGTATGTCAATCAGATAGTGACAATCCCACAGATTATATGTCATGTCATCCTCCGAAAGAGACCTGCCCTTCACAGTGGGAAGAAAAATTGCTAAAGAATATGTAAACTAAATTGTGGAATGTGCTACACCAGAAGCAATGTCTTTATTTATTTATTAAAGTTTTGGATGACACCTTTGAGCAAACAGGGCTCTTTTACAAAGGTTCCATGTCATAGACATTGGACAAGTTAAGACAAAACAAGCAAATTAATAACAGGTAAACATTACAGTATGGTTTCAGTACAGGAGCCGCCAAAGGCTTTGTCAAGGATCAAATGAGAAATTAAGTAAAAGATGCAACTAAACACATCAGTCACTGTACTCAGTATGCCTGGGGCAGTTACATGTAAGGTAGTGCTCTTACAAGTGCTAAAGAGGAGCAGAGGTAGCTTAGGGTGTGGACTTAGTAGCAAAAACAATTAAAGTTCAGGGAGGGAGGGGTTAGGTGGTGAAGGAGAGGGGAGAAATGGATTAGATGTGAGATGGAGCATCGAGGAAGGTGATAGGATGGGTGGAGGGAAAAGAGAGGGAAATAGGGCAGGGAAAAAGGGACAGAGGAGAGAGAAATGAGAACTAGGAAGGGCCAGAGATTTGTTGGGGAGGGGCACAGAAGTGAAGGGAAGCAAAGAGAGGTGGAATGATACAGGGGCAAGGGAGTGGCTAGGGAAGGCTGATGAGGGATATGGAAATGAGATATCAGGGAGTGAAAGGAGGTGAGCAGAGTGCACTAGTGCAGGGGAGGCCAGGAGAGCAAGCAGAGTATTTTAAGTGAAGCAGTCATAGTAGGCACCAAATGCTGTCAAGTTGCACCTAAAGGAGCTGAGATTCAAGTGCTGGTAATTTCCACTGAAAGTGAGTTGAACCAGTTAGAAGTCCTTAGTTTGTAGGAGGCTGTCCTTATGTGGTCTGGCAGCATGAAACAGAGAGGGCTATGTTTTCTGAACTCCTGGTTAGGCGAGTGGCACAGTGGGGAGACAGTATAGACTGACCCCATGGGCAGGAGGCCCAGTGAAGTCTTCTATGCAAGAATGTAGGTCTGATACTTTATTCTTCAAGATAGCTTGAGCCAATTTGCCTGTTCGTAGATATCACACGTGTGAGTCGAGCAGCTGAGATGAGAAGCCAACATGCCTTGTTTAGGGCTAGGCTATGCGCCAGAGGGCAGTGTTGGTAGCTGATCTGAAAACTGCAAGACCATAGTCAATTAATGAGGTAACTGAGCTCTGTATAGCAAGATTTAATGCTTCCAGTCATACAGTGCCTATGCCTATAGCTTTAGCAAAGTTATGAATATGTGTGAGTATGATAGAGTGCAGTCAAGGGTCACACCCAGGTATTTAAACTTGAAAGCCTGTTCCAACACAGTGCCACCACTATTGTTGATTAGCAGTTGTTGGGTGTTTGTTGTGGGTACCATAAAACAGCATTGATCTGGTTTTGAGTAATTTAGGATGAGCTTCTGCAAAACTTTGCTGCAGTTGCAGCTAAAGGAGAGAGGGTCAGAGTGGCTCATGAAAATCACTGCATCATCTGCATATAGAGAATTCTGTCATGGCATGAGGCAGGAGTTTGTTCACAAAGATGCTAAAGAGTAAGGGGCCAAGGATAGAACCTTGGGGACACCTGACTGGACTGGGATGGAGGACAAGACGGATCTCCAATTCTGACCTGCTGGGAGTGGTCACTAAGGTAGCTTTGAAATCAGCGGGTGGCATCCGTGAAAGTCCGAGCTGTGATAGTTATCCAGTCAGTAGGAAGTGGTTGATGGTATCAAATGTCTTTGTCAGGTCAATAAAGGTGGCGCCAACCAAGTGGTTGTGATCAAGTGCCTGGAGGATGTAGGAGTTGAAGTCAAGGAGTGCAGTAGTGGTGCTGTACCCTTTTGAAAACTGTGTTGCTGGGTACATTGGAGGTCATATTTTCCAGATAGTCAACGATTTGATCAGCAACTATCCATTCCAAGGCCTTGGAGAGTGGGATAGGAAGGAGATAGGTCTGTAGTTGCTTTGAGGGTTTTGTCACCACTTTTGTGGATAGGGATCACACAGCGGACTTCCATTTACATGGGAATTGTGAGAGCATAAGAGAGTGGTTAAGAATTTCGTAAGGTGGCAGGACCTCTTCAATGGTAAGGGTGGTGAGTTTCAAATCAAGGGATTCTCACTGTGCCTAGCCTTCCCAAGTACTGCGTGTGTTTTCTGGCTAGCCCTTCTGAGATTGCCTTAAAATAAAATGGGAGCTGCTAAGTTGAAGTCGGATGTCAGGATTGGCTATGCAGATACTGGATCAAAGTAGTTAGGTGGAGCACATGACTAAGGTCTGGAAAAGGGTGTTGAATACATTGGTTATGATTACTTTATCAAAGGTGATAGTACCATCAATGTTGAGCATTGTGGGTGTTACTTTGGTTTTTCCCAGTTACCTCGGAAAGGTTGCCCACAACTTCCTCCTATCATTCCAGGTGTTTGCAATCATGCTCCTATAGTAGTTGACTTTCACCTGGCAAATAGCTCTTGTGCAGGCATTCCACGCTGGTTTGTAGGCCTGAGTGTCAGCTAGTGTGCTAGTCACCTTAGCATGGTACCAGAGCTGGTCACGGATTTCATCAGTTCAAGGAGGTCGAGGGTCACCCATGGGTTTATAGTACCCCTAATGTTACATTTCTTGAAAGGAGCATGAACATCATATGCTGAGTTAAAGGTAGTAATAAAGTATTCAAGGGCTGAGTCCACATCCGGGCAGTGTCAACTGGAGACCAGTCAAGTGATCACAGGTGTGTTTTAAAGGACTGAAGTGACCAGGTAGTAATATTCTGCTGACAACGAATTTTGGGGAGGGGGTGTTGAATTTGTTAGACCAGAGAGATACTACAGGAGAACGTCACCTATAGTGTTCAGGAGTACTTCTGTTTTAGAGATGTTTTCAGGTAATTTGGTAAAAACCCATTCCAGAAGAGAAGAGGTCCCCATCCTGTAGTTTATCCTGGTGGGTAACTGTGCCATTTGTGCAAGGTTGGCAGCTGCCATGGTGTCCTTATAACGGTTTGCACTGGGGCCAACCAGTTGACATTAAAGTCCCCAGGCATATTAACCTCTGTGCTTCAACCTAATAAGTTGATGCAGTTGAGGAGGGATGGAAGACCCTGTTTAGTCAGTTTAGGGGAATATAGACCGGGCAATGGTCAATACCTTACAGTGAGCATGAAGCAGCACATTGGTGGCTAGTATCTGAATATCGCTCCCAGAGCTAGGTAGGGTCAGTACATGGCCCATAAGTGACTCTTTTAGGTAAAGAGTGCAGTCCCAATTTCTTAGTAAGCCTGTCTTGCCTGAAGACCGAGTAACTGGGAATGGTGATAGCAGAGTCAGGGATCTTTGGGGTCAGCCACATCTCAAGGACAGATAGTATATTGAGGTTGTGTTGAGAGATCCAGACATTGAAGGTATCAAGTTTTGGAAGGATACTGCAGATATTTATGCTTGCTAAGGACAGAGTAGCAGAGCTATCATACTTTTGATGCCAGCTGTAGTGATCCAGGGTGTAGTAAATATTGCCCAAAATAAGCAGCAACAACAGTATTAGGCATTTGAGAAAGGCTTTAGGTATTTCCTATGGTGTAACTGTGTCCCTCTTTAGATGTTTTTTTTCCTGACTTGGTATAGAGTGGAGGTTATAAATATTATTGGGCAGAGTTGGAGGAGCACCTAGAGGTTGTGTAGCCCAGCAGAGGTTCCCTGTTAAGTTTTAGGTTGATGTTGCTTGTGTAGGTCCCATAAACCAACAGTGGGCATTTATTATTCCAAGGCATGGACAAGCTGGGTTGATGCTCTCCAAGGAGCTAGTGCAGGATAGTAGAACCAGGAAGGAGAGCAGGCCCAGTTGGAGATTAGCAGGCAGCATTATGTGTCTACAAGACATTGAAAATTAGGCGAGCATCTGAGAGTTAGGGTGTCCATTTAGAGTAGGGGAGAAACAGAAAGAGAGAGCTAATGGTGGGAAAGTGTTAGCTGAGGGCAAGACTTAGGAGTCTTTAATAGAGGTCGAGGCTGGGAGGGTGGGTAGTACAAAATAGTAGTAATAAACGTGCAGCTGCTCAGTGGCAAGAAGGAGCACAATACACTTGGATACAGGGAGAAAGAGGGAGCGAGCATGCAGGCTTGCAGCTGGACCAGTGAGGATAGCTCTATCCTGAGGTGTAGCCAATCGGAAACTGCTACCGAGATTGCCTAAAATTAAAACTATGGTAGTTCAGGACCATAACTTCCAGTGGGGCTCTTCTGGTGTTTCCGCAGCAGGAGCAGAGGTGGGCGGTGGTGTTTCAGGAGACCCTACCCCTCGGAGAAGTCAAAGCCTGATCAGGGGCTTAGGAGCTGTGGGAAGAGAGAGGAAAATTAAATTAATAGTAGAGAATGGGGCATGGGGGTGGTGAAAGAAGGCTGGGACAGTGTGAAACAGCAAGGGTTGGAGATGGCAGAAGAAACAAAAGGCTGCTTGATTGGGGCTGGGTTCAAGGCTAAGCAAAAGAAGAGTATAAGACTGGGACTGGGCAGTCAGGTACCATCCATGGGGTGCAAAGCTGAGGAGAAAATGGCAGGTAAAGTTAGAGGAAAATGAGTACATGGAGATTAGGTGCAAAACAAGTATGGGGCATGGAAATTTAGGATCAGCAGCAGAGAAGGAAGAATTACAGGGGGTTAGTAGGGTGGCCAAGCAGTGCAAATTCTGGACCAGTTTTTCAAAATACAGAGACTCAGTGGGCATGTGGTTTAATGCAAAAACAATTCCAATAAAATTGTTTAAAACAGAATACTCAATGTCAGTCACAGTAAAAATTACACATTCGATAAAACAGTAGCAATGAATATATAGCTGGTCAGCAGCAAGAAGGAGCAAAATACACTTGTATACAAGGAGATGAGAGATAAGCATGCAGGCTTATGGCTGGACCAAACAGGATAGTGTTGGCCCAAGGTGCAGCCAGTCAGAAACTGTCAAACAGCAGAGTGACTAAATTTAAAGCTAAGGTAGTTCAGGACCATACCTTCCAGTGTGGCTCCTGATGTGTTGGCAGCAGGATCAGAGGTGGGCAGTGGCATTTCGGAAGAGCTGCACCACGTTGGAGAAGTCAAAGCCCAATCAGGGCTTAGAACTTCCAGAAGAGCTCCTCCAGTGTGTCAGTAGCAGGAGCAGAGGCGGACAGCAGTGTTTCAGGAGAGCAACACCACTCGGAGAAGTCAAAGTTTGATTAAGGTCTTAGGATCTTCTAGCAGGCTTCCTCCAGTGTGTGTCAGCAGCAAGAGCAGAGGCAGGAGGCAGCATTTCAGGAGAGCCACACCACCGGAGAAGTCAAAGCCTGATTAGGGCTTAGGAGCTTTTAGTGGGCCTCCATTTTGTAGGCAGCAGGAGCAGAGGCGGCGGCATTTCAGGAGAGCTGCACCACCTCAGAGAAGTGAAAGCCCAACCAGAGGCTTAGGAGCCCAGTAGGGCTCCTCTGGTGTGTTGGCAGCAGAAGCAGAGGCGGCGGCAGTATTTCAGGAGAACCGCACAACCTGAGAAGTCAAAGCCTGATCAGGAAATTAGAGCTTCCAGAGGGCTCTCATGCTGCAAGCTCAAGCAAGTGCCATACAATCAGAAAGTGGGCAAGGGAGGTCACGGATGAGCTAGCGTAGAAGCGGACGCCTTTCCCTGAGGCTCCAGTCCTACTTCACCAATTTGTTTTAGTTCTCCTGTTGTTTGGGCCATAGCTGCTGTCTCAGGAGGCTCACTTACCTGTCTGACGAGTTGGTGCTGCTGGAGATCTGTTTTAGGGGCCGATCGGACGTCGGAGGATTGTCAGATTACTTCGTGCATCTTGGCAGCCGAATGGCCGAGACGCAGCTGAGTAGCCCCGAGCCTCTGGCAGCAAGATCCCAGGCTGCCAAGTGCTCTAAGCCCCATTCCCCAGTCCCAGATGATGCGGAGGCCTTGAGAGGGGAGATCCTGGAGGGCCAGTCAACCTCGGAGACATACTGGAGATTAAGCAGCTCCTGAGGGGTTGTAGCTGATTTTACTATTTTAAAGCCTGCACTGCATGCGCTCACCAGAGAGTGGGGATTTGGAAGCAAGAGTCGGTCACAGAAAAGGAAATCTTCTACCTTGGATCATGATATTATTAATATTAAACGGCAAGTGAGAAAGCTAGAGGATCGCCTAGAGGACCAAGAGGCAAGAAGTCGGAGGAATAACTTAATAATGGCTGGACTACCTGAGAGAGTGGAAAGCTCTGACTGTGTTGCCTTCATGCAGGATCTTCTGCTTAAGTTATTTGGGCCTACTCCGTTTGAGGTGAATTTTACAATCTTGCTTGAAGACGCTCGGGCACTGAGAGAACAGGCGAGGCCAGAAGTAATCATAATGCGATTTCTAAACTACAAGGAAAAATCCATGTCCTGATGAAAGCCAAGGCTAATAGAAATCTTCATTGGAATGGGCCGGTGTGGCTGTTTCAGGACCCTAGTCCCTCGGTGAGGGAAAACAGAAGGAATATGCGGGCATTAAGAAGAAGCTATATATGGCGGGTCTGAAATTCAGGCTGCAATACCCTTGCTACCTTGGTGGTTAAGTTGGAGAAAGGTGACAGAAAATACCTCTCGCAGAGGAAGCCTTAGAAAGCCTCAAGGTGGAACTACCTGACCTATTTAAGTCAGTGACCTGAAGCATAAGACGAGATTGGAGCCGGATGTCCAGGACTATATTTTGAGGGCCTTATTTACGTGGTGGAAAAGAGACTTTTAAGGGACCGACTGGGTGCCTGCTGAATTGTTCTTCCTTCTCCCCCCTTCCCTTTTTTTTCTCGTTTCTTGCTACAGGTTGGGGTACTGAAAAGCCATGAAGGCAATGGCTTACGTGCTGGCGATATCAGTTTTCTATTAATGTTTCAGAGGGTGGGTTTTGGGAACTGGCTTGTAAGAGAAGGTATGGGAGATGCAGGTTTTGTAGGGATTCATGTGGACTCGGGGACCGAAGGGAGACTCAGGATGCGATGGGCTCATGCGTTCGAGACGGTTGGGAGGCAGTGAAGGATCGGGGTAGTTCGTGGGGAGATGGGGGTGGGAAAGAGAGAGAAACTAAGCTATGTGATTCTAAGGCCTTTTAAAGCCATAGAGGACGGTCCTAGGGGTGGAAGGGTTAGATGGGGTCACTTAGAATTTTGTCATGGAATGTTAAGGGTCTCAGGGTAGGAGGAAAAGATTAGTCATCCTTAGACATATTAATCAGGTGGGGTTCATGTAGCAGCTCTTCAGGAAACCCCTTACTGACTGATGAACTGCATTTGCTCAAGAAAGGCTGGTGGGTAAAGTGTTTGGGTCTGGCACTGCGAGGGCGCCGGGTGGGGTGGCACTGCTAATTAGGAAAGGATGCCCTTATGAGATTGAGGGCGCCACCGAGGGAGGATGGCAGGGAGTCTACATAATGGGTTTGTGTTTTGGTAGTCCATTGGTGTGTGCCTCTATCTATGGGCCCCCTGCTAACTCAGAATTTTTGCCTCCTTGAGGCTGATATGGTTACGCTCCCCAGGGTCCTTGTATTTTGGTGGGTGACTGGAACATTTGTTTGGACAATAACATGGATGATTCCTCCCTCCAACAACCTTCCTAGTTCCTCTCATGCGGCACTGTATGGATTTTGGAGGAACTGCTTTAGTGGATCCATATCGGATCTACAGAAAAGGTGAGACTGAGATGACTTTTATTCAGGTGCTCATAAGGTTTTTCCAGGATTGACTTTTTTGGTCAATAGAGAGGTCTTAGGGGGTTGTAGGTATGCACACTTTTGATAGGATTCTTCTGACCACTCCCAGTACAGTTGGTATGGAGACTGGACAATATTCCTCCCAGGCCAGTTCGACATGCTTGGATGACAGGGTGCTAGTGAACGACAAGATTCTACTTAAGATGGAGGGTAAACTTAAAGAAATTATTCAGATGCAGATTCCAACTCTCGAGGATAGGAATTTAGCCTGGCCTCTCTGTAAGGTGTTGTACAGGGATGGGTTCAGGAATATACTGCCAGGCAGAATAAGTTGAATAGGGTTCGTGAGGAGTTTATACTAGGGCCATTAAATCAATGGCGCTTTAGAAGGTACCTCTGAAGAGATAGATAGGGAGCTGAGAGCTAAAGGAGGAGTATAGGGGTATACTTAGTTATCGGGTGGACTGCTAGGCACGGAGGTTGAATGCTAAGTACTTATTGCAGGGGGATATGCCAGGTCGGATATTGGCCCACAGGATTAAAGAGCCGGGAGGCGGAAAGAACGATTGTGGCTGTGAAATTTGGTGATGAGTTCATCTCAGAGCCACAGGGTTTGGTTGATGCCTTTGCCGACTATTATGCGGCAATATATCAAGATGGGGTACAATGCTCAGTGGCAGAAATTGAAGGGTTTTTGAGGAATACCTCTTCCAAGATTGAGTCCAGAACAGGCCCGGCCCTGGCCACCCCGATATTATGGCGGGAAATTTGGGAGGTCATTATGGACTTGCCCAATGGAAGGCACCGGGACCTGATGGCCTTCTACAGTTTCTATAAAGCTCATGCTGAGACCTTAATACCTCTGTTGGAAGAGCTTTTCTTGGCTATCATGCAGGAAGGAATTCTCCACTGCTATATCAGGCTTATATTACCTTGATCCTCAAACCAGATAAGCCTAAGCATTTGCCAGGCAACTATAGGCCCATAGCTTTAATTAATCAAGATATTAAGATTCTTACTAAGATATTAGCTAATAGGGTTCTCAAGGTTGCCTCACATTTGATTAGCCAGGAGCAGGTGGGGTTTATGCCAGGGAGGGGGCCCAGATGCTTTAAGGAAACTCCATCATATCTTAGAGAGAGCGCTTTCTCTAACTCGGGCTATGGCATTAGTTGCGTTGGGACGCCGAGAAGGCGTTTGACCGTTCTCACCAATTTCTTTTCCTAACAATGGATAGGATGGGGTTTCCTAGATTTCCTAAGGGGCCTTAGAAACCTTTATGAGGCTCCTACTGCCCTGAGTTTTATGCAATGGATATCTCTCAAAGGAGTTTCTTCTAAGAATGGAACGAGGCAGGGTGCCCCTTTCGCCAATTCTTTTTAATATCTATCTTGAACCTCTTCTAAGGGCCCTCTAGAGGGACACTGGGGTACAGGCGATTGAGGTCTTGGGGTTAGAGCTTAAGATGTCGGTCTTTATGATGATATTTTATTACATCTATCTAATCCATCAGAGAGTTTTCAGTGTGCCTTGGGAATCATTGGTAGTTCTCTAAGGTTGCCAATTATAGACTAAATCTGGCTAAAACCCAGGTCCTTCCGCTCACAGTGCATACTCATAGGGCAGATTTTGAGCATTTCCGAGTTAATTGGGCATCTGACAAAATCAAGGATCATGGCTAGGTCTGAGGATGGGGTGGATGAGAACCAGGCAATATTGTGGTTAAAGTTAAGCAGGATATTGTAAGATGGAGGAGGCTTCCGCTGAATTTCACTGCTAGGTTGGGTCTCGTTAAAATGAATCTTTGCCTTGCCTGCTGTATCCCATTTGTCTTTCTCCTATTCTATTCCTAGGATTAGATTTGTTGGCATTCAAAAGATTATCTTGGATTTTTATGGGATTCAAGCCTCCCAGGAGGAAGCAAAGATTTTAAGTCTTCCTTATTCAAGGGTGGGGTGAAGCTCCTGACTTGTTCACTTATTATGTGGCAGGACAATTAGGATATATGGGCCGATGGGACGGCTGTCCTCGAGAAGGGGATATACACCTAGCTGGCTACAGATTGAGCAATTGCTCCTGGAAAGGGCTAAGCTCTGGCCAGGGCATTAATATATGTGGACCCAGAGACTCTGCCGGGCATAGGTAGGCACCTCCGATACATAAATCTGTTAGAGCTTGGTGGGAGTGGCTGACTCCAGCCAAGAAGAAAGCTCAGAAAAGGGCAGAGGAACAGCCCTGGTGGGGAATCCTAATTTTCTCCTGGGTAACAATATCTTGAGGGGTCAGTGGGAACTAATGCTGCAGGATCTCACCATCGCAGAACTGATAGTTGAGGGCAAAGCTCTCTTGCCAACTCGAGCAAGGGGTGGGATTTCTTTAAGAAGTTCCAGATTACCAACTTACTTCAGAAATTTGTACGGGACTACAAGGATAGGGGGAAGAGTCCATGTTTTCTTGGGTTAACTTAAAGGAATGGATCTTTCACAGCACCCTCTCTCCAAAGTCTATAAGGTATTAATAGACTACATGGGTTCAGATGTTGAGTCTCATATTGTATATTGGGAGAAAGCTTTATTCCCTGAGGCCTAACTGGTCTGAAGTTTGGAAACATATGAAAGTCTTGCCTAAGTATAATATGATGCAATTTTTCATTTGTTCAAATATTTACTATACCCTGTTAAACTATGCTCCAGAAAACTCAGACAGACAGACCTATGTTTTCGTTGTGGCTTGCTCCCAGGGACCTCTTTGCTATATTTTGGAACTGTTCTCGATTCAACCACTTTGGGGTCAGATTGTTGATAAAATGGACCCGGTGTTAGACTATTTGGAATATATCAGTCCTGAGATATGTATTTTAGGGGATCTGGAAAGGATTGGGGGAGTGCGGCTAAGCATCATATTTCCCTAATGTCAGCTGTTGTTAAAGCATTTGTTTTACGACACTGAAAGGAGGATTTAGTTTATGATTATGATCAGTGGGTGAGGGACCTTATACAGGTCTTAGAGAGAATTAAATTACTCATGTTGATGGAGGGGAATGAGAATGTTTACAACCGGATCTGGAGGACTTTAGAGGTGGTCTATGCAACCCAGCTTAAAGGTCCGAGGGTTCAGGTCTGTCTGTCTGAAGAGGAGTAGTGGAAGTGTCTTTAATGTGTTAGGGTTTATGGGGCTTTCGTTGATGAGACCTGGTTGATGATTGTTTGATAGGCCTTATACAGGTTTAGCTATTATTCCTTTGTATGGGGTTTGTCTAACTGTAAGGTTTCTGCTGTGGTCGGGCATATGGGGTTCTTCTTTCCCAGGGACACAGTTACCTATGGGTGGCTGGTTACTTTTCCTGGGATTTCTTTTTCACTATATCTATAATTCAGGTTGTTATAGAAGGGTCTAACCAGGCCTAAATTGGGTCTGGTGTAGTGCATGCATTTTAGTCCACCACAGTGTGTTGGGGAGCTACAGGTATGGTGATTGGATTGGGTAACTTGATTGTATATAGTTATGGGGATGTATATAGTTTCGCACCCAGTTTTGGGGTGTGGGCCTGGTGTCTACTTTGGGCTGTGTGTGTGTGTATTTTGCAATAAAATTTCAATAAAGAGGTTTAAAAAAAAGGAAAGTGGGCAAGAACTGTGTCAGACTCCAAGGTCAATGCAAAAGCCTATGCATGATTTGAAAAGGTGAAACATGAACTGACCACGAATGCTGACAGGAGTGCTATTCTAAAGGGTTGCAAAATAATAATACCAGAGAAATTTCTAAAGCAAGCTGTCACCTGGCCCAGGAAAATCATCTTGGACTGGTCAAAATAAAAGTCCTCATTTGTGAGAAGGTTTGGTTTCCTGGATTGGACAGGTTAGTAGAGGAGACTATAGAATCCTGTCATGCCTGTCAGGTCATGACACCTGAGACTAAGCGTGAACCTATGATGATGTCAGAACTCCCAGAGTCCACATGGCAAGAGGTGAGTGTAGACTTCGCTCAGCTTTGTAAGAGTGAATACCTGTTGGTACTTGCTGATGACTACTCCAGATATCCAATAGTTGAGATAGTTAAATCAACAAGTGTTGGAACAGTAATACCATTATTTGAGAAAGTGTTTTCTGAATTCTCAGTTCTGAAAGTGGTCAGATGTGACAATGGACCACCATTCAATAGCCAAAGATTTTGACTGTTTTCCAAAGCACTTAGGATGTCACCACAGAAAGATTACTCCCTATTGGCCTGAAGCAAATGGTGAGGTTGAAAGTTTCATCCAAACTGTAAAGAAAGAAGTTAAAGCAGCAATGGCAGAAGAAGTAGAAGCATGTCATATATCAATTTCTGAGAAATTACCAGCTGCTCCCATAGTACAACTGGTTTTCCACCAGCCACTTTTCTGCTGTCCAGACTAATAAAAACTACACTCCCAGAGATGTATGCACACTAGCGGACACACACCATGAGTTCAGAGAATGAGACAGATAAGCCAAAGAAAAAATGAAGGCTTATGCAGATAGCAAATGTATGTGAAGCCATCTACAATAGCTGTAGGAGTCACAGTGCTTCTTAAGGACTCAACAAATGTTGGAAAACTACCAGTGTCTTATTACATGGAGCCATACACAGTCGTGACCAAGAAAGGCTCTATGGAGACAGCACAGAGAGCAGACCTCTTCAGGAATTACTATTTCTTTAAGAACCATTTAACTGTTCCCTTCAAATGCACCACCCTTGGCCAAAGATCCTCTCCTACTGTGGGCCTAAATGGTTCAATGATCTGCCTGCAGACCTTGTCAACTCCCCCAGACTTGACTACTTTAAAAATCGGCTTCGATCTCTTCTTTCCAGCAAATCTGACTGCCAGTGTTTCTGTTAACCCATGGCCTCTGAAGGAGGTTCTCATACCTGTCAAACGCTACCCTCTCACTCCCACCCTCCTGTTCCACAACTGCCCACTTCCTCCCACCTCCCACCACCTACTACCTTCCCTTGACAAAGCCTCACCTTGGCTGCTAAAACATGCATTTCTGCAGACTGGGAGCACCCGCCTGAACTGTAACTTGATTGTTAAACACTGTACTGCACTTAATTAGTGCTGCATTAATATGTTTCTCTGGAAGGTGGTCCTGTTTCTCCTTACTTTTGTACCCTGCTTAATGTTGTAACTGCACACTAATACCACTTGTTAGTTGATGTCTTTCTGTTCTGCAATGTTTCATCACCTGTAAATGTCTTGTATTCCTTGGTGACTTGGAGCTTTTGTAAACGAGCCCCGGCTCAAAGGTATTAATCTGAATTTGAAATAAATAAATAAAAGATAAACAGTGAGGACACTCAGGACTCTGCTTTTGACACAGGGATAAAACCACAGGCATAGCTACTTCTGTCCTCTACATGGCCTTGGTGAAAGCACCCTATGTGCCTCATCCTTCCAGTGATCTGTCCCAAGGTTGCAACGGCACCCCATCCTAACTCTGTTCTTCATTACCCACAGAGACAGAACAGAGGACTCTGCAAAGCACTTTACAGACTATGTACCAATTGATACAGTTTTGGATACTGGTAAAAGGATTAAAAGCGCATGTGGTGGGGAGGTTACAATGTTGAAGTCATTTCAGCTAAGTATAAAAGTTTTAAATATAATGCAGTTTTTCCTTTCTCATCCTGAGCTTAACCTGTGATAGTATTGGGTTCTTTAACAGTTAATTTTCTAAGCAAAGGAGAGAAATGAGTGTTAAATGCTATAAGGCCTGTGCCTTTAAAAAATCCTTACAGCAGGGGTAGTTTTAAGGGATGCTTTGTGCTCAGAGCACTGTCAGTGATTACAGGAGCACATTTTTCTTTGTGGAAGATTCAGTTATCTCTGCTGCTCTTATCTTTCACGAGCACAGTTAGAGGCAGGAGTTCCAAATAGTGGGAAGAGTAGTTGGGGAGTCCAAAAGGGACACTGTGGTGTAGATCAGGCTTTTGTTATTAATCTGGCAGTGTTCAAAGTTAGATCAGCAGGCTCTTGGGTGAGCTAGAAGCTATCAAGTTAGTAGGTGGACCAGCACATTAATGTGCACTGTGGTATGATGACAAGGAACAAGCATGTTGGCAGCCAGCATAGGCTAATATGTAGATGGGCAGCAAGAGTATGGATATGAGAGCAGTTATTAGACAAATGCCCATGTAAGCAGGCAGGTAGGGATGAGTGGGTGGTGCCACGGCAAGCAGAGAATGAGCATATGTGTACACTCTGGGTATGAGAGAGCATGCAGGCAGGTGGAAACAAGTGTTTTGTGTGGAAGGACAACAGGAGGAATGACTGTAATTGACTGTGTGCCAACATTTACATGAAAACAAGCATTTGTCAATGCGAATGTTTGCTTGCTGGCATTGGCAGTGGTAGTGTAGAAGTTACAGAGCTGTGTAATAGGAATGACAGTGAAGTATTGAACTGAAGCCAACCCCACCACCACCCTGCAGAGTGACAGGCATTGGGGTGTGCGCTAGTCATCAGGCATAACGGGCATGCTATTTCACCACACCCCACCCTGCAGACACTGACAAGTGTCACGGTTCCTTGGGGTCTTTGGCCCTTATGCATACCCCATTTCATTAGGAAATACGGTGAGATGGGTGCGATATAGGAGAATGGGGTGAACTTTGGCTGAAGAGTCCAAGGCATACCTCAATGCCTCTCACTGGCTGCAGGGTGTGGAATGGTATGAGCATTACAGACAAGAATCCCAAGTCACACCCCTGATGCCTGTCATTCTCTACAGGGTTGGGCATTATGGTTGGAAACCCTAATACCTCAGGCATTCGTTGGTATTTTCACTCAAATTTTCAACATGTTTTTTTGTGACCCAACCTCATGAACAGGGGAATATCAGTTTGTTAGCCGAAAGCTGCTTATGCACAGCGACTACGGCATTTAGCACCACAGGTGCAAAACATTCCGAACAGGATGTAAAAATGACAGCTGTACTGTTCATGGGGAGGTGTAAAAAATGGCAATGTTGCAAATCTGCAGTAAAAATATTTAAAAAATGGTGAAGTCACGAGCGACATAGAAACTGTGCAATGCACACTCGTAATATAATTAGGTTGGGGATTTTTACAGCAGATTGTCAACTCAGGCATTTTGGTGCCTCCGATCATGAACAGTGTCACTGTGATTTACCTTATCCGTGCGAACAATGATTTCCCACAGCGACCATGCATCTCTGCACTGAAAGTGTGAAAACACACTTCAGCCATGTTGTGAAAAATGACAGCTGTACTGTTCATAAGGAAGTGTGGAAAATGCCACTGGTGAAAATCTGAACTGAAAATATTACAAAGTCATGAACTTACAAGGGTGCGTGGAAACTGCGCAATGCTCACTCGTAACACAGTCATTTTATGGACTTTGTCACCAAATTTTCAACATAGCCATTTTAAGACCTCTGCTCATGAACAGTGTAAGTGTGATTTTCTTAATCTGTCCTAAACATTGCTTTCCACACCAACAGCACATTATGCGCATACATGTGAAACACATTTTGGGCGACATATGAAAATGGCAGCTGTACTGTTCATAAGGAAGTGTAATAAAATGGCAATGTTGAAAATCTGAGTGAAAATATTAAATTCGCAAACTTACGAGCATGCATAGGAACTGCGCACGACGTCAGAAACAGTCATTTTAGGAATTTTTTCACCAAATTTTCAACATAGCCATTTTAAGACCTCTGCTCATGAACAGTGTCACTGTGATTTTCTTAATGTGTCCCATACATTGATTTTGCACATCGACGCGCCATTGTGACTACATGGCGGAAACACATTTTGGGCAAGATGTGAAAATGACAGCTGTACTACTATAAGAAGGTGTGATAAAATGGCAGTGTTGAAAATATGGAGTGAAAATATTGAAAATTTGCAAACTTACAAGCGCATAGGAACTGTACAATGCACTCAGAAACAGTCATTTTAGGAATTTTTCACCAAATTTTCAACATAGCCATTTTAAGACCTCTGCTCATGAACAGTGTCACTGTGATTTTATTAATTTGTCCCATACATTGATTTCACAACCGACTCGCCATTGTGTGCTACATGGGCAGAAACACATTTTGATGAGATGAAAATGACAGCTGTACTACTCACAAGAAGGTGTGTAAACGGCAATGTTGAAAATCTGGAGTGAAAATATTAAACATTCATGAACTTACGAGCTCGTGAGGAACTGCACAACGACGTCAGAAACAGTCATTTTTGAATTTTTGCACCAAATTTTCAACATGGGGTTTTGGGACCCTTCTCATGAATGATGTCACTGTCATGGTGTTATTGGTGCAAAGAATTCCAAAATGCCTAGATATGCAATAAAGTTGAAAAACCCTATTCTAGCCTATTATACAGCTTACCGGCATTTCCTCAGTTCAGGTCGGCTTTGAAGAGTGCAGACGTGTTCCCGGTCCACTGAAGATCGCCGCGCCAAGCTCCGGAGGTAAGTATGGGGGGGTGGGGAGGCAGGTGCGCAGGGTGGGTACGGGTTAGGGAGCGGGCTGGGAGAAGCGCCATGGGACCGCTTTTATTTTGCAGGTTAAAAAAGACGACGTGGGATGTTTGCCACGCTGGGGTAGGCTCCCAGTGTGGCATAAGGACAGCTGGGGGGCCATGGAGCCGATGGGGATTGGGCACCCCGTCGGCCATATACTCAGTTGCCACGCTGGGGTGGGCTCCCAGCGTGGCACCCAGTACTCGGGCGGGTGGTGAGGACAGTGGAGCCGATGGGGATTGGGCATCCCTGTCAGCTATTCTATGAGTTGCCATGCTGGGGTGGGCACCCAGCGTGGCATGTGAAGACTTTGGAGAGCGCAGCACAAGCGACGAGATTGGGCACACCCGTTGCTATCGTGTGTGCGAGGGGAGAGCAGCATGCAGTATGCGTGCATTTCTGTGTGTGTGTGTGTAGGTGGAGTTGCATAAGCAGCGATATCTTATCGCTGCTCACTGAAGCGTAGTTCCCCTTTCAACTGTATGCCACTGCATTTTGGAGCTTGTCATAGACAGCTCCAGCATGCATTGGCTTACAGGGGCGCGCCTGCCAACACACTGACTGAATTGGAGGAGGAGGTGACACACCTCAAATCTCGGATGATGGCACTATGTTTCTTGCACATGCATGCAAGCAAACATAATGAGGTGACTGAGCAAAAAGGAAAGATTATAAGTTTTAATGTCAGTAGACAGAAGAAACATGCATGCATTGAGGGAAACCTGTTGAGTAATACAGATTGATAGACAGACAGACAGACAGACTGCAAGACAGACAGACAGACAGACAGACAGACAGACAGACAGATAGATAGATAGATAGATAGATAGATAGATAGATAGATAGATAGATAGATAGATAGATATACAGTATATATAACTAACATAAAAAGTAGGTAGGAGCATAGCCAAGATCTGAAAGCAGACGCATTTTTAGTACAATTTCTGATTTATCAAGTTTCCTGATTTGGAGAATACAATGAGATAAATCCTTAACACTACCCTGCCTTACAGGAAATGACAGTGTTTGGGAAATCTCACTAGGTGGTACCAAAGGTTAAGTTTGAGGTCAATAAGTCTAGCGCTGGCTCAAGCTGCATGATGTATGAGCTGTGGTGTTGTACACAAATAAAAGCTATTAAATAAATTGCAGAGCCTGTCTCTTTTAGTAACTTGAACAAGTAAAGCCAGTATAAAGGATCTTGAGGATTTTGAGTGTCCTGTTCCTGTGTGGTCTTGAGGTGGTATCATGTCAATATTGCGCTGTAAAGCGTGACCATTCAAGCGCAACATTATGCGTACATATCATTAACAAAATGCGCATTGCACCGCATTGCACTAACAGCGCATTTCCATTTCTGAATGCCTGCACTGCTATTGATATCTGGCTGCAGTGTGTGTCTGTGTGTGTGGGGGGAGACCTCGGCAGATATCTGTGACATTTATTTAACATCACGGCAGCACTCAGACAGTTTACCTTATGGCGCTGTTCACCAGGGCCCACCAGGCACGTGCCCTGGTAAATAAATGCTGTGCCCCAGTAGGTGCCCCATATGCTGCAGAGCTTCCCCATAGTAACAATATATCAGTGCCCTGGCTGTTATCTGTTGTGCCCCAGCTGTGCCCTGGTAACCATTTGTGGCTAGAGCCGCTACTGACATAAACACAAAATGGAGTACTAGCACATAGTGATCAAAGCTGTTCTTAGTTTAACCTCCATCTAGCGTGGCACAAACAAAGACGATTTACCTTATTTTTGTTTTGGATTTAGTTATGCATTTCCATTCTACATACACATAAAACATGAGTACTTGCACATATGTATATAAGCAACTTTGTGTGACAACCTGAAGTCCAAGAGTGTGATCTCACAGGAAAAGGTCAATAGTCTTATGTGTGAGATTATTGTTGCTCAACCATGACTGCACTGCTAATGGATATTTGTCTGGCCGAGGGGTACGATTATGAATTTTATGTTAATGTTGTTAACCAAGTGAATATGCTTCTAGCTGAGGGGTGCAATTTGAATTTAATTATCAGTATCAAGTACATTTCATTGTCAGTATTAAGTACCACCTGCACTGGGCATACGGACAAAAAGTCATGGTGTTAATAGGTGTGGTTAAGACAGTGCGGTTTGTATGTCTAAAAGACATTCTGTCATCGTAGTAACTTTCAAGTGGTGCGGACAAATTCAATTCGCCTTTGTTGGTCGTGACCGCAATTAATATCGGCAAATTGTCAGGCACCATTAAGTCCTCACGACTAGTAGTCCACTACAGATTGTCCGCGACAATCTGTCTGGCGGCAATATGTCCGGCTCACCCCTGCACTGCTATTGGGGGAGGGGGCAGATATCAGCGACATTTATTAAACAATGTGGCAGCGCTCATTGCAATGTCCTGACTTGGAGCTGAAATTGTTATGTGCTGTTTTGAGTTGTGGCTAATTTACCACACTGATATTGACTGCACTGTGTTTCCATGCATGGTATTGACATGGAACCCTCCGAGGTTAGTAGTTGAGATCTGGTGTGGCCCTCTGCCAGTGCTTTTGCGGTTTCCCCAGCCCTTCAAAGTGAAGGGAAGTCTCCTCTTTGTCAAGTTCTGTAACACCATGGTAGTTTTTTGGTGCACAGTGCCATTTCTAGTAACAAGGAGTCTTATATCAGTGGGCCCAATTTTCAGACTGAGTCAGGCAATGATGCAAGTGGAGGCGAGCAACCGAGATGCACTCGGGCCAGGACAGGTGATATTCAAAGGTGATGTGCCATGCATCACCTTTGAATATAGCACAGAATGTGCCTGGTGCAGTTACAATGCGCCAGCGCATTCCCAGACAGGGAGGATCAGGATCCTCGCGGCACAACTGTAGTTGTGCTGGTGCATCACCCATGATATTCAGACATGGGCCTGAAAATAGGACCATAATGTATACAAAGGCACAAATGGGGCCATTTGCATGTTATTATGGCCCCATTTGCATGAGCTGCACATGGCAGCATGGCGAAATGTACCTGGTGTCCTGCACAGAATGTAGTGTGGACTGAGGGGTCCTGAGCACTCCCACCCCATAACCACGATCATGGTAAACAGTAAAATGATATATGCCGTGGTGGTCCAGTGGTTCCTCCCTCCCTCTCCTAACCTGATCATGGGTATGTGTACAGAAAGAATAGACCCTAATAGTCTAGTGGAAGCCCTGTCCCTCCTGGTAGCCCAATCGCAGGTCTGAGGTACAAAAGAAAAGCCCTGGTAGTCCAGTGGAACCCCCTCCTTCACATTAGCCTGATCACTGGCAGATAGAAGTTTACATTATCCTTGGCAGTCCCAATGGATCCCCTCCCATAACCACGATCACAGGATGATTACAAAATAACATGCCCTGGTAGTCTAGTGGGCCCCACCCCGTAACCATGATCACCAGTGGTAATGAATAACTGTAACTGCCCTGGCGATCTAGTGGCACCCCACCCTTCTGAAGCACTGATCACTGGTATCACTGGCAATAAATGACCTGGTGATTAATGGTCCCCCACCTTACTGAAGCACTGATCACCATAACAGTAATGTATTTCCCCTTGGTCGTCTAGTGAATCGTAAATTCCCACCCGACTCCCCAATCACCAGTGCCAGAGTAATCCACAGTCCCTGGTGGTCCATTGGTAACCCCCAGCCATGCAGGACCTCCCTGTCCCCAGCTGCCCCATCATCGGTGGGCAGCTGCAGCACCTGCCCCATACCACCCAGCCACCTGCCGAATGACAGCTTACAGTATATGAGCTGTAAGCCTGTTGATCCATGGTGTGGACCAATGGGCAGCAGGGCATACTGTACTAGACAGTCAAAATATGTAATTCACATATTTATGACTGTCTAGTACAGTATGCCTTGTAAGCCCATTGGTCCACACCGTAATCATAGGATTACAGCTCATACTGTGAGCTGTCATTTGCCGGCCAAGCAGCATGCGGTAGGTTGGGCAGCTTTCCACCAATGATGGGGGGACTGGGTGGACAGGGTCTTGTGTGGGTGAGGGATGGGGGTTACCACTGGAACAACAGGGACTGTGGTGATTACCCTGGCACCTGCGCTCAGGGAGCCAGGTGGGGTGGAGGGTCCACTAGACTACCAGGGAGGGATACATTACTGTTACAGTGATCAGTGCTTCAGGTGGGGTGGGGGACCACTAGATCGCCAAGGCATGTTATTTAGTCATACCAGCAATCAGTGCTTCAGGAGGGGTGGGTAACCACTAAATCACCAAGGCAGTTACAGTTATTCATTACCATCGATGATCACAGTTATGGGAGGGGCCCCACTAGACTACCAGGGCATGTTATTTTATAATCGTCTGACGATTGCTGTTATGGAAGGGAGGGACTCCACTAGACTACCAGGTCATGTGTTTGTACATATTTGCCATGATTGTGGTTATGGGAGGGCGGGGATCCACTGGACCACCAGGGATCATGTGCACATCTGTCAGCCCACGATTGGTTTAATGGCAGGAGGAGGGTACCACTGAATCACCAGGGCTTGTACTTTATTTAAGATTATCACAATCACAGCTACAGGTGGGAGGGGTTCCACTGGACTACAAGGGCTTTTCTTTCATACCTCAGACCAGTGATCCGGCTACTAGGAGGGAAGGAGGGTACCACTGGACTACCAGAGACAGGATGGGTGTTTGTGGATGGTGTTCTTGCCTGGTGGGTGGCTACCCATGGCTGGTGGCTACTGTGTTGCACACTGCAATACAGCAGCCCACCTGTGGGTGGCCAGTATTTGAGCCAGGATTTTCTGGCTCAACTTTGTGCCTCAGTATGCAGCACATCTGGACGTGTGCCAGCAGCTGCGCCTGCACATCCCAGGCTGAATATTGGATGTGCCACATATGCATGGGCACCCCTTCAGATGCACACATACATTACCTATGCAACCCATGAGCATCAGGACTTGCACTGCACAAGTCACCCTTTGCATATTATGCTGAGGCACATGGCAGGGTTGCACTGGTATAACTCAGTTGCGCTGGCACATCCCTTTGAATATCCTACCCAGTATATTTAAATTCACTGTTTGAATGCAGGTGTTTGTGGGAGCCCAGCTAATGTGTGTCCACCATGCTCTCCTGCTAAGCCACTCCCCAATGAATCTACGCTTTTTCAATATTTTTATTGTGGTTACCCCTTCTGGGGTATGGTGCCACCACCTCTAAGCCCCAAAATAAGAGTGGCACACATGTGAGTCATGCTAGTTTAAAGTGTTGGCTACTGAGAAACCTTCATCTCCTCTGTGCTTTGCACCCTTGTGTTCTTGTGTTACAATATACAGGCTTTTAACTGTCTTAGAATTTTGCCTACATACCCACATAAATGTGGTCACATGGGCATGGTAATATGTATATCTCCTGTAGTATTACAGTCTATATGTTATTTTATAGTATACTTCTTATTTGGTGACTGGGTACTCAAAAAATATTTTTGTTGTTGTGACCACATACAGAGCAGTGTTCCCACAGTGTCATCCCAGGTTTGAGGGGACCCAGAAGTAGTTGTGGCTCCTTACAATCTGGAGTAATGTGATCAATCTTAACCGCTTTGTCTTTGATTGTTGGGAACTTCATGACAGCTACTAGTGGCCTATTTCTGAACAAATGGGCATCTCATTGGCAGCCCTGTAAGACTTGTAAATATTTTTGCATGATATGCTTAATTTGCAGGGCTATGCGAATACTTTTTCCTGAATATCTGTCAGAATATCTGCTATTCAGGGCCACATTTTCAGGTATTCAGTTATTGGGAAATTATTCAGCTCTTAGGAAAAATAAAACAGCCCCTTAACTCTTTCTCAGCACTAGCAGTGAGAAACAGTAACCCCATCCCCTGCCTTCTGTCAAAGCACAGTCCCACCCCGGCATTCACAAGTTCTTTTTTTAAACTACTATTAAAACTAGATGCCCGATGGGTGACCGGCTCAACCTGCCCACCTCCTTGGCTAGCCACCATCTTAACATAAAGCCCTATCTGCAATAAAAAATACTATAAATGATCCCCCCATGCACACGAGAGAACCTGACCCTGGTACCCACCACCAGCAACCAGTTATCTCAGAAACAAAGAAGGTGATGGGCACAATCCTCCATCCTCCACAGCCGACAGCCTTCTCATGAATGAAAGCATTAACATACTCACTATAGTAAAACCAGCTGATCAAGTGATTTACTATAGCAAGCATCTAAGTACTTTCATTCCATGAGAAGATATTCAACCTGTGGAGAAAGAAGGACATATGATCTGCTCTCTTTTAAGAGAACTGGATGCTGGTGAGGGTGCCTGGGTTGGGTGCTGTGTGTGTTTCAGGGGGGACTTAATTTGTACTTTTTTTAAAGGCAGATAGTGCTTTACATTAAGAAGGTGTCTGTCCGTAGAGGTAGGTGGATTGAGACAGTCACCCATAGGGAGGATCTAGTTTTAAAAGTATTAAAAAAACTTGTGAGTGCTGGGACAAACATTTGGAACCAACTACAAGCCATGCTGAAGCTAACCAGCATCGTATCAATTAACTCCTACAGAACACTAGCTGTCTCTAAATTAAAAGACATATGTAGATGCTACTAGGCCCCAATGTCAAGCCAACTTCCTAGGTACCAACTGGCACTCTACTTATTAAACTGAAATGTGTTGCATAATTTAGGGCAAGGTTAAAGCTGGAATGTACTGCATATATAGCATAAGGACTTCTATTGTGTATACCTCTTGTGTTATATATTTTTCTTTGTTGTTCTACATTTTATATCTCCTGTCTATGTAATTGCGAACTGTATGTGTATGTGCCTCAGGACCTCCTTGTGAATGACCTTGCTCAATGGAGTCTTTCCTGCAATAAACTTGAAACTTGAACTTGAGGAGGATGTGACTGTACTTTTGACAGAGTGTGGGGTGGAGGTCACATTTTCTCACTGCTTGCACTCAGATAGGTGGGAGGGGCTGTTTTTTTTTTCAATGGCTGAATAATTTCCCAAATACAAATAATCCCCTATTTGGGAAAGGCTGCCAAATATTCAAAACCCTACTACTCATGTTATTTTGGAAATTATATTCGGACCTTGCACAGCCCTATTAATTTGAGGTATTTTATTATTATTCCTTATTGTACATACCATTTTTTCAATTTTTCTGTTTCTCTCTGCCTGTCCACCAACATTGTCTCTCTGTTCTTCATCAATAATTTTATTGATTGATTGATTAGTTTATTTATTTATTTGGTCATTTATTTCAATTTTGTTGACTGGGAAAGGAGGATTAGGCAATTCTGCCTGTTTTCAGCCTCATCCCAGGAGAGGGAGATACAGATGGAAGTCAATTGACATTGAATCAGATTAAGTTGCTGGTGGTATTTTAATGAATGGGGAAATTTGGTCAGGAGACTGGGAAATTTCTCTACTCTTTTCAAAAAGTGCCACAGGATCTTTAACATTCACCTGAACAGAAAGATGGAACCTTGGTTTAACATCTCATCAGAAAGACTGCACCTCAGGAGTGCAGCACCCCTCCCATGCTGCACTACAATGTCAGTATTGGGATTTAACCCAAGTTCCTGGTGTGGGAATGGAACCCACAGACTACCAAGCACCCAGCCTCAGAGGTGAGTGTGTAATCTGCTAAAGCCAATAACACTACATTTGCTGTTTGTAATATTGCCTCTGGGTACCCTCTTACCTGGAACCTGATGCTAGCTTCATGCAGTTCTTTTTCTAACATTTTTGTTTCTGTTCTGTTTCTCTTGATCCTTACAAATTGAGGTAAGGTATACTTTTTAAAAGCTGATGGAAGGCAACTAGCACAGTGTGGTGTGGTATTATGATCTGCAGGTTTATGGTATACAGCTGTCTCTAATTTTCCAGTTTCTAACCTAATGAGTAGATTTATATAAGAGATCTCTTTCTGACTGACATTCATTGAAAATTAAATTTTTTCATTTTCATTTTTTATTTTTATACTTGTTGGCCAGATGAGCATAAAGCTCGTTTTCACAAGCGACAAGTTACATTTAACAAGCCATAAAACAGGACATACTCCATTGATTATTACAAAATGTTCAGTACTTCACTGACAACATACAATGTCAAAATACAAAAAAAATTACAATTAAGACATAAATACACCCAGTCAAGTATCCATTACATTTTTTTAAACATGTACACTTATTAATCATGTTAACCCACTTTGAGATTTCTACCTTAAAGGAACTCACTGTTCCACAATTTACTATCTCTCTTGGAATCTTATTAAAAACAATTAGAGGTCCTTTAGGACAAACATCTCTAGCCTATTGTTTTCTTATAAAAAGAACCCTTAAAGGCAAAAGGCTAAAGACCTTATTTTTTCACCACTTATTCTAACAAATAAAGACTGAATAGAGGAGGCAACAAACCTTTTAAACTTTTGAATGCAAAAGTAGATATTTTAAAATTAATTCTATCCTGAAAAGAAGAAATTTTGCTTTTGTCAAAAGTTCACAATGATGAGTTATTTGAGGGAGGCCAGTCATAAACCTTAGAACTGAATGATATGTTGCTTGTAATTTTTTAACTCTTTATCATTCATTCCAGAATAAACCATTAAGCCATAGTCAAGTGTGTTAATAAAATCTATGGGCCAATAGTCTACATGATTCTGGAATTAAATAGGATTTTATTCTGAATAGCATTCTAACCTCTGATGTATGTTCTTAATCAATTTCTTTACATGGAATTCAAAGGAAAGGTTAGAATCCAATGTAATCCCTAAGTAACAAAAATTATCAATACGCTCAATTTTATTTCCTCAAGATCAACAATTGATACATTTATATCTCTGGTTGCTCTTGGGCCAGTGAATACCATCACCTTTGTCTTAATTGTATTCAAAACAAGCTTGTGGCAATAGCCACTTCTGGAAGTTATCAAAATCTCTTTGTACTTTTAGTAAAGCCTGATCTGGAATTGGGCTTGTAAATATTACCGCATCATCTGCGTATAAAATTTTTCAGACTCCATACAGGATTTGTGTGGAATTCATAAATAATGAAAACAAAAGTGGGCCTAAAATTGAGCCCTGAGGTACACTAAAAGTATTTAACTGCAGGTCTGAATATTCCTGCCCTATAGCTGTCCTATACTCCCTATGTATTAAATATCTTTCAAACCAGGTTATCACCTCCCTAGCAAAGTGAAACACAAATAATTCAGTAATAAAGAATGACTGACTAAATCAAAGGCCTTGGTGAGGTCCAAAACTCCTCGGCAATGGAGTGTCCTAAATCTTGGCACACCATATGCCATTTGTGAACCCCACCAAGCCAATCTCTGTATTATGCTGTGGTCTAAATCCATGCTGTGAATCAGTTTGTAAATTATACTTTTCCAGAAATTCTTGGGTTTGAACAAATACTATTCTTTCTAAGATCCTTGATAAAGGGGCAAGGTGAGAAATCAGTCTATAGTTTGAGACCAAATTTTTTATCCCGATTTATGTATCAGCCTTATAACTGAATATTTCCAGGATTTCAGAAATACTCCATTACAGGGTGAAACATTAAAACATTTTGTTAATGGCCCAGCAAGGACATTACTTTCTAATATCAGTATCCTAAAATCAATGTTATTCTGCCCTAATGATGGTGTTGGATTATATCTCAAAATATAATCCTTTACATATTCCACAGGTATCACATGAAAATTGAAATTAGGATGGTTCACTTCTAATTCAGAAGTAAAAATATATTTTATCTTAGTGGGAATACATTTCATCTGAAACCTAGACATGTCTCCAAAATATTCATTAAAATCTTAGCCACCTGTGAGGGGTTTCTCACCAGTTGATCACCTTCCAATAAAGTAATTGCATTATCCTGGGCCCCTTTCATACCAGAGTATTTAATGTATGCCATATCTCCTTCAGATTGTCTAATGCATTTAACTGTTTATTTAAAAAAAACTAAATTTTCACCTTTCTTATCAAAGTCTTACATTTATTTTGTAATATTTTATAAGCCTGGAGCAATTGCTGACTTCGTTCTTTTATATTCCTTTCAAGCTTTGTCTCTTTGTCTAATCCAATTTAATAATTCTTTAGACACCCATTCATTTTGCTTGCCCTAAACCTCATTTTTCAAAGGGCAAATTGATCTATAATATGATTTAATAACCTCCAAAGTTTCCAACATTATATCTGTATCAGCCACTGAATCTAATATGGACCAGTTTACTTTCTCACAGGCTTTATTAACAATTTCTTCTGTTAAAGACTTCAGATTCCCTGTCTCTACATACTGTGATGGACTCTTCCCTTGTTTGCAGACCAATTATGATATACAGGACAATGATCACTTATCTCATCCATTAAAACTCCTGAACATAAAATGATTCCTAGGAACACAACAACCATCCAGTCCAGTACTGTTCCCCACCTGATTTATAATTATAACTTGTCTGACTGATCAAATGCTGGATGCCTAGATCTTGAAACAAATCCAAAATGGGATGTCTTTGATCAGAATCTAATTTACACTAAAATCCCCAATAAAATCCACACCTATTCAATGAGAGGGATCTCTTAATATCTGAAATCAGATCCATACCTTGTTTTACATATTCAGGGGGTAAATAAACTGAAGTAATTGTAAGATGCTTACTCAATCTCAAAATAAGATTAATTGAAACAGCATCATACCCACAATTACTAGGCTGAGGCAGAATTTCAATTGCTTCAAATATGGATTCCACATAAATCACAACCCCACCACCCTTTTGACAACCCTATCCTTTCTAAACACATTGTAATGTACTAATTAAATCTCATTATCATGATTCTTATCAGTCAACTATGTTTCGATAGAGTTATAACATCAAAATCATGCTACATAGTCCAAGCTTCAAATTCTGCCCAATGAGATGTTAAACTTCCAATGTTCAGTTGAGCCATAGTAATGGTCAACAACTTCTTGCCTAACCCTCCCTTAAAATTTTGCTCACAATTAATTAATGGCCCAGGGTTTGGGTGTATTGATCCAGATAATAGCAACAAAAGTAAAATTATTTTTCTTAAAAGCAATTTTAGTGTCCTTTCAATCTCCTTGATATTCATTCCCATTCCTGAATTCTAACAGGGATACCAAATGTGACACAATTAATGTATCAAATTGAATACAATTAAAAACACATTGAGCAAATCTCAAATTAAGGAAAGTTCTTTTTGATGCACTACATCATCCCTATCATGGGTAGTGCCCTGGTAGAATAATCCAAATTTAACCAGTTTTGTTTTAAGTTCCGATAGTTAAAACCAATCATTATAGACAGGCAGGAAGACTCCACACACTAACAGGGCCAGTAGTGCTTGGACCATTTTAACTTTACAGAATATCAGAAAAGCAAATATAGCTTTTTTATATTTTCTATTCTTTATCCCAGAGATTCCTCTGTCAGGCTTCAGCCCTAGTCACAGTCCCTGGGACTTCCACCTGCCATCCACTGCTGCTATCTCTCAGTTACCCCAGCTTGGTCCTCAGAGGGTGGGACCATGGCACCAGACCCCCATATCCAAGCCACAGGTACAGTATCTGGTCAGGGGTGTGGCGATGGCAGACTAATCAAAGCCCGGGAGGGCTTCACAAGAGACAGATGGCTCTCCCTTCTTTCCATATTTTTCTTGGAGGCAGGGATGTGCAATGATGCCAGTGTCTGCCCGCCTCCTGTGTATTGAGCGCTGGTAGCATGAGTGACTCCTGGCCTCCACCAGGGGTCCTCCTTGCACCAGAAACTGCCCCATCCTCCCCTCAGAGTAGGAGAGCCATCCATGGGATGCTCCATCCTTCTCCCCGGCTGGCTCTGACATCTCAGGTCCATTCCCGGACCCAGGTCACAGGTGTCGCAAGTTGAAATCCAACCACTGCACCAGCGGGCCAGCTAAAATATATCTAGCTTAATAAAACTCACATCAACTAAATATGTCCTGATAAATTAACACAACAAATGAGTGCACTGCGATCAGCAGGAAGAACAAAGTGAGGTGCTGTATTTAGGGCTGCCAACCCACAAACAATCATAGTCTAGAAGATCAGCACTCCAGCCTGATGTAGGAAAAAATCCAGGTCCAACCAAAATTCAGATGCAAACAAAGTGAAAATTTAATGATAATGCAAATACATTATAAGACCAACAGGCTACAAAACAAAGTTCACTATACCCAGCGCTTCAACTAAAATCAGTCTTCATCTGGGTAACAAATAATTGGTGATGCATGACCTTATATACAGGGTCCAATTAAGTAATTACGTCTTAATGAAAGACACACGTTAATAATAGAAGAAGGAAAAACATCTCACTGTGATTACAGCAAACAGTGCAATTCAAGTTTTAGTCACTAGATGGAACAGCCTATTTAAAGTGCAATATATCCACATGAATAATGTACAGTGGTAGTCACAGACATTGCCAGTTATTTCCAGATATTTCACAACATTTCGAAGAGTTTCTCTGCTGCCCCTACTGTGAAATGCAGAAAGCAGGAGATATTTCTGGAAATATCACAGACATTTTGGGAAATAGCTGGCAGTGTCTGTGGCTGCTATTGCATCTACAAATTTAATAATGAAGATCATTTGACATAACAAACACTGAATTTTTGTTGGACCTGGATTTTTCATACATCAGGCTGGCGTGCTAATCTTCTAGACTATGTTCTGATAAACACTGTGTAAAATGTTATCCACTAGCCATCTTAATATAAATAAACAGAAACATAAAACCCTAAGCAAGACAGTAGTGGTTGCATAATTTCAAAAACAGTGTTTCAATCTAATCTGTTTCCTAAACTCCAACTAACTAAAAATATTCAATTTTCACTTACACTTGCTCAAATCCACCCAACCTAACCCCAAGTTTTATATTTATTTAATTATATTATTACATTTCAAATCCTCCTTACACTTCTATGCAATGTGTAGCTGACCCCAAGCTGTTAGATGCCATCCCTTACAGAAATAATTATATGAAAAGTTTCTCTGCCCCTTACAGAAATAATTATATGAAATGTTTTCATGCTGCACACATAAAACTACCCAAGTGATATGTGAGCTGCAAGTATGATTTAAAAGTTAAATTGGAACCAATTGCATGCATATGGCATGTGCAGGCCAGTGTGAAAACCATGATTTTAATGTTAAATTGGAAAAGACCGCATGAATGTGGCAAATGTGCAAAACGCAAGTGGTCATTGATAACTGCACATGTAAAAGTTAGGTGACTTGCTCGGGATCACACCATACACAAGTGGAGTTGGTGAGATTCTAATCCAGGTCTTCATGTCTCCAAGTCTCCTGGCTTGCAGTTGAGTGCCTTTAACTACTAAGCCATACTGTTTGCACACATATGGCTCACTTGTACTTCAATACATACTGTATCTGATTACATCTGCATGCAGTTATGCTTTCAGTTTTCTTTTCTTCTCTTCAACTCAGCTTCACAGTTGAACTGTAGCACACATGCCAATGGCAACTCGTGATTTTTCCAACTCACAAAACCATTTAATTACTCCTGTCTGGCTGGTACTCCTACTATTTTCTCTCCATAGTTTTGAACGCTTCAACACAAACAGACTTTAAGGTGCAAACAAAAAGTAGCAATAACTTGACACACACACACACACACACACACACACACACACATGACCAGTCCCCCATGCACACACACTGTGAGCGGGTTCAGCCATGCTACAGACAACCCACCAAGTATAGATATAAGTAAAATTATCTTAGTTGAGTACTAGGAGCCAGAGGCAGTAGTCTTTAAGAGATTATGTCCATAGGTCAGAGTGCTGAGGCATACCCCTTGAAATGAATGGAGTTATTTTGTGTTACTATTTTATATGTTACGATGGTGAGTTGAAGAATAATGAAGGCCACTGTTCTACTAACAAGGCCCTTGTTATTTGAGTAGAGGCCTTCATTAATCTCTAACTCTCCATCAGTAATGTATGAAATAGCAATAAAAAATACCCTCATTCATTTCAATGGTGTACATCCCTTCAGTCTCCTTTGTCCTTTGTCATAATGTACCTGAGCATGGGGATGTGGAGGTCAGCTTCACTGGAGAAGGAGGGGGCATAAGCATGACATAGTGGGGCTCCAATAGTCTGTGCATGCCATACCACTCAACTATCCATGAATGCAAGGGACAGCTCTAGATTGTCTGTAACTCCTAAAAAGTACAACTTATTTGTTTTGACTAAAAGTGATATGCAAATCAGGAAACTTCAAATGTATAAGATTCATCTTAAACCCATCCAGTTATAAACCAATTGTTTTCCTGGTTGGAGTTCTGCACCCCAAAAAGAACGTTGTCCTGATTTTTCCCTAACTCCATTCCATTTAATATCCATTCCCTACGGGTCATGAAGCTGCCCAAAGGTGAAGAAACATGAAAACACATCAATATTTCAGTCTTTCCTCTTTCTCTAATCCCCTGTAAAAACAATTATTTACTTTTACTCACCCGGACATGTGGCCAGAACCTGCAGCCTGGCACACTGTACCACCAAGCCAGTTTCATTTTGCTCCCTCTCTTCTGCCACCAGAAGCTGGATGCTAGAATTGACTATCACAGGTCAGCAACATGGTCTGCGACCAAGTCACCTCACCAACTGAACACACCCAATATGGATTGCTTGCTTCTTATTTTGTTGCTGCTGTGGCTGCTGCTGCACTGCACTGATCAATGCCCATGAAGGCCACCCACAGCACTGTCACCACTGCTGCTAAATCTAGCTTCCTGCTGTGGGAGTCTGTGCTGTTTTTTTTTTTTTGCATGGCGCTGGTAGAGTAAGTAGGTAGCCTAGTCTTGAGTTAGCTTCTAGCTCACCCTCTGCCCCTTCAGCCACCAAGGAAGATGGAGGCTCACTAAGAGTAGACCAACAAAAAATATGTTGCCACAACACTGCTGTTGAGAGTTCAGTGCTCACCAGCTATTTCAAGATGTAGTGGGCAGTCTATCTACTCTGTGGCAGGAAAGACAGTGTTGCACTTGCAAAACATATGTGCTCTTAGGTCATCCACATCACATGTGATTGTGCCACCACTAATAGATGGAGAAAGTGGACAACACAATACAGATACAGTTGAGTCTGGAGAGTACCTGCAGTGTGAGCAACACAGGCCAGGTGGGCACTTATTGTGCAAAAGATTAAATCAAGTTTAATGACATTATTGCCTCACCATAAGTATGGGGAGGGCAAATGCCTCTGCCATACCTAAATGGCAACGCTACTCAGTGGTAGAAATTTATTTTCAGATGCTAATGTAATGGTTTCCCCTGTGTTCTGAGATTCTGTATCTCCATGTTTCATGATGTGTCCTGATCATCATGTAGGTTATTGTCCCTCATTTTGAGTGTCCGTATCCCCATTTCAGTGACAAAATGCAAGGTATGGTGTATGCTTAAGACCCTACTCAGCACAAAGAGCACTGAGCATGGCCATAGCATATATGCTAAAAATAGAATGACAAAGAGAAAGTAAGTGAGATGAAACAGTCATGGAGAAACCATTTGTAGCACTAAATATTAATAAAGGTCCAGAACAAAAGGATAGGCTTCACAACACAGAGGCCTCTTTCTTATGTCTGGAATGAGGTATGTTGACTAGCTATATCCTAGGCATTTAATGTAGTAAGCAAACAATACTTTACAAATTAATGGTGATTTAATGACAAAATCAAAATCCATTAAACAACTTGCAAAAGGATCAGAATTAATTAGTTTACCTAATTTTATTGGATTTCAAATAAAACTGTATTTTAATGACTAATTGCTAGCAGTAATATAAGAAACAGAAACTGATACCTTTTTAGACAAGATTTTCACCAGCTTAGCTGCTGCACATGTCAAGCATGCAGCATGTAAACCTGATGTGATGTTTAAATGATGTTCACACCAGCTTAACTGCTGCACTCATGTCAAGCATGCAGCATGCAAACCTGATTTGCTTTTAGACCTGGTTCGCTTAGGATCCTTTTGTGCGAACCACATGCAAACATTGCACAGTTACATGTGGCAGGCATTCTGCTTGTACACAGCACACCTATATTTCTGTGAGGATAGATCCCTTGGCAATAGCAGAGGGTCCACCAATGTTCTTTGTAAAGGTCTCTATGGGCAACTTAAACCCTTTCAATAACAATAACATAATTTTCTCACTAGCTCTTCTCAATCAAGCAAGTGGGGGTTTATTTAACACTTTCTCTGATTTTCTGTTACTAAATAAAGCTGCTCTTGGGCCAGTAAATAGCTATGGAGTGGTAGGGGTGTATGGATCAGAGCTAAGTGTTTGAATTTTGTGCTTTTCTTTAAACTTCATTACTGAAAAAATGTTTGTTTGATTGCAGTGTTTGTAAGGCTTGGTGAACTGGGAGGATGGCTATAGTGAGAGGGATTTGAGGGTGGGGTGGAACTCAGTCCATTGGAGCTAGTGGCTGACATACCAAATCATGTGGTGGCAAGAGACCAGTAGGGACTGTGCTCTTCCTACTTAACAACAAGAAGGCCAAGTGACCTCTTGCATAACTGACCCTGAAGAGTGAGTATCACAAAGTGGGACTGTGATGTCTACCTATGTGACATCTAGTGAGCCCACAGGACACCCACAGGAAGGACCATAGGCCACAGGCCATGTGGCCAAACAGAGGTCAGGTAAGGAAAAGTGGGACAACAAGGTGAGCAGTCAGGTATTGAGAAAAGACTGTAGCTGGTCCCTGTCTTGGGTCAGCTTACAGGGAGTTGGTGATGGTGAACAGGAATTTACAGGAAATGCAACTGGTCCATTTCTTGGGTCACCAAATGGTATATGTAAGGGGTTGCAGCTTTACAGACATCTCTGTATAGGTTAGCAGGCTTTTAATAAGGATAAACATTATTAAGGGTGTGCTGGGTCCCTATTGCAGCATTACAGCTATCTCCATACAGGTTAGCAGGCTTCTAACAAGGGTAGGCATTATCAAGAGGTTGTAGCTGCTGCCTATCTAGGGTCATTGAACAGTGAAGTAAAGGATTTCAGCTTTACAGCCATCCTCACATAGGTTAGTAGGCTCATGTTTAGGCCAAATATTGTCAGGAGGTTGCAGCTGGTCCCTACCTAGGGTCAACAGCTGGTCCTTACCTGGGTTAGCCTACAAGGCAGTGTGTAGTTGGGAATATCACAGGAATGCAGCTGGACCATATGAAAGTCACCAAAAGGCATAAGTGGCAAGTGGTTGCAGCTATACAGCCATACCCATATAGGATAGTATGTTCCCATATAGGAAAGTAGTTCTTCTCTAGAGTAAACAGCCACAGGAAACAATGGGTGCAACTTTAAGCCATCCCATCCCAGATTAAACTGCAAAGTTCATTTGTGCAGGATTAATCAGCAAAATGTGGAGTGGAGGGATGCTGAGGGGCATGAGGATGTGGATAAGTGCCATTTGCAGGGTGTGTGGGCCAGCAGTTTTCTTGGGTACTCTCTGGGAGGTATGGGTTGTCTGATTTGTATGAGGCTAGGTCAGCTGAAGGCAAAGGTATGATAGCTCAGAAGGGAGTAAGGAGCTTTAATGGGAAGGAATATTTGAATGGGGTGGGGCTCGAGCAGAGCAGGGGTCAGCTATGGGGTGCAGTGAAGGAGACCAGACAGAGTGTGGGGTCTGGCAGTGGGTGCTAAGGCTTTTGCTGGGTCCCTATTTCACAAATGTTGAGGAGGCCTAGGGAGGTGGATGGACACTAGTAGGAAGCTTGAGGAGAGCAAGGAATGATGGGAGATTGGTGGGAGCACCCCCAGTGGTGCGGTGTGGAATAGAGTCCTCCCACTGACTAAAAAGAGTGCAGCATGGAGCGGGTAGGGAGAGGCGGCATCAGCAGGTGGGGATTTTGGGTACTAGAGGAGGAGGAGACTATCGAGGATGGTAAGGGAGAAGGAAGAGGTAGAAATTGTGGTATCTGCAGGGAAGTGGTGAGTGCTGCTGGATACATTCCAGAGTGGCTTCCTCACTAGATGTTTGTTGGAGTCCACCAGGGAGAGGGCGTTACTGGACCTTTATGACTAATGCTGCACAGGTCCAGGAGGTAAAGGTGAAAGCACCACTTGCAAGTAGTGACCATCACACTGTGTGGTTTCACCAGAAAACATGTGCAGAGAAATGACTGGGACAAAACAAGAATGTTAAATTTTAGGAGGCAGACTACCTCAAGATGGGGGTGGTGGTTCCTTGATGGAATCAGAAAGGAAATAGGGCACAAGAAATGGGCCACTAACAAGAAGGAGCTGTTGGCAGCCACTAATGAGTGTGCCAAAATATAGAGCAAAAGATCTAGTAACAAAAGCCCAGCTGGTTTGATGGGGAAGTAGCCCAGGTGGTCAGGAGCAAGGAGGCAGCCTTCAGACAGTAGAAATGCACCCAGAGGGACAAGGTCAGGGAGAAGTGTGCTACTAAGGTAAGGAAGCCAGGCAGAGCAGTACAACTGGCCAAGGCCAAGAGAGAGGCTCAGCTAACAGAGAGGGTGAAGATGGTGAAGAAGGTATTTCAGTACATTAGGAAAAGCGGGACAACAAGGATGAGCTAGTCGGGTTGAAAAGAGAGGGGAGTGCAGAGGGTAGTGAAGAGAAAGCAGAGGTACTTAACAGGTACTTCTGTTCAGTCCTCACTAAGGAGAATGATGGCCCAGTATTCCAGGGGAGAAGGAGAAGGAAAAGGGTGACTGAGGTCATGGATGGAGAGATTGAATTTGCTAGGGTGAAGAAAGACTTGAAGACCCTGAAGATAGACAAGGTCTGGGACTGGATGGCATGCATTCAAAGATGCTGAGGTATCTGGTGGATGTGTTGGTGGGTTCACTGGAAGACTTTATTTAACAAACTGCTCTCTGGAGACAGGAAGTCCCTGGCCTGAAGAACAGCACATGTAGTGCTACAACACAGAAGTGGGCCGAGGGACAACTCGGTAACTATTGCCACGTCAGTCTGAACGTGATAGTGGGGAGACTCATGAAACCATACTAAAGGAAAGACTGGTAAGCTTTCTTGAAGACAATGGGCTCCAAGATGAGAGGCAACATGATTTCATGTCAGAGCAGTCCTGCCAGACCAGCCAGATTGATTTCTTCGGCTGGGTAACCAAGACAGTGGACAGAGGGCAAGCAGTGGACATCCTTTACCTGGATTTCAGTAAGGCCTTTGACTGTTTCCCAGGAAATTAATTAGGAAGATGGAGGATGGTGGGTAGGTGAAAACTGGCTTAGTAGGTTAGAAAGTGGCTGCAAGATACAAGCCAGAGGGTAATGGTTGGGGGTTTTTCAGAGGCAAGACCAGTCACTAGTTGGGTCCCACAGGGCTTGGTGCTCAATCTAGTGTTGCTTAATATCTTCATCAGTGATACTGCAGATGGGATAAAAGGTAAGATATGCCTATTTTGCGGTTGACACAAAGCTATGTGGGAAAGTGGACACAGAAGAGGGAGACAAGACATTAGAAAAGACCTGGTCAAGCTGGAGAAGTGGTCTGGTATTTGGCAACTGTGACTCACCATCAAAAATGCATGGTAATGCGCCTGGGTGTGAAGAACCCAGAGACCAATTACTGGCTGGTGGGAGTGCAGGTTAGCAAGTCAGAGAGGAAGGGCTTGGGGATCATTACAAGTGGCTAAAGCACTCAGCACACTGCAGGAGAAAGACAGCCAAGGAAACTGGATGCTGGGCTGTGTAGCCTGGGGTATTAGCAGTAGAAAAGCAAAAGTAGTTCTGCCACTGTTCAGATCATTGCTTCAGCCACATCTGAGTACAGTGTGCAATATTGATGCCCTTATGTAACGAAAGACATGCACATGTTGGAGGTGATCCAACAGAGGGCTACCAAGATGATCCATGGTCAGCAGGGCAGACCATATGAGAAAAACTTACGGATCTCAACATGTACTCCCTGCAGGATAGAATGGAGAGGGAGACATCACTGAAACCTTTAAATACCTTAGTTGTATCGACTAAATGAGTTCAGAGGGCCTCTTCAGTCTTAGTGGGAACTGAACAACTAGTGGGCACTACCTCAAGTTGGGTAAGGGATAGACTCAGGAGGAAAATGAGGAAGCACTTCCTCATGACAGGGTGGTGGTGAAATGGAATAAGTTGATAGAGGAAGTTGTCTCCCTAAGCAATGTGGACAGCATCAAGAGAAGATGGATCATAGGAAAAGGGAGGTTACATGGAGGGTGCCAGGGAGAACATCCAGTGGATGAGTGGATAATGGGAGGGTAGTGCTGTCAGTAGGTGCTGAGGGGTCTGCAAACTTGACCAAACATGATAAACCAATAAGTATTTTTCTGCTGGCTCATTTGTATGTTCATATGCTGCCCATAGACAGTGTGGGTTCCATGTACTAACAGGGATTGCCAAACTGTGATCGCTTATTACAGTGAGTGTACATCACTGAAAAGAAAACAGTGATGTACTGTACACTCCCAGTGAGAACCAGGTGAAACCATAAGCAGAATTTATGCAGGATTCACCCCTACCCCTAACAATAGATTGTTAACTCCAAGGGAGTGCATGTTGGGGAAGGGAGGCAGTCACAAAAAAAAACACCCACACAAAAAGCTTTCCCTCCCCAGCCCTGAACCCTGTACCTGCTCCCTATAGCCAGCCACCTCACTGCCACACACAGGGAGGCTGGCCACACTGCACCATACTACCTCCCACATACTCTCTTCCTCGTCCCTCCCTTCCGCTAGCTGTCCTACCTTGTTGCTGTTCTTCTCTTGCTAACCTCCATCTTCACTCTTCTTCCTTCACAACACTTTCAGGGTAACTTGCATTACAGGCACTGAGACTGAGTCACTCATATGAGAATTGCTCCATCTCGGTCACCAATATTACAGGTTACCGACAGACAGCACAGCATGTCACTGATGACACTGAGAGGGAGGGTGAACCTGAAATATGGACACTGATCCCTTTTCTGTACCCCACCCTCAGCCATGCTCCTCTATCTAATATGCAATGCGACCTTCTCGGATGACAATAAAATACAGTCTTTACATTCCTTGAAACAGAATTGTGACTTTTAAACATTTAACACCCTCAGGTCTCTGACTGTGAAGAACAAGACTGCATAATGAAGCTTTGTGACTGAACTGGCAGAGGCATTTCACTTGAATCCCCCAAGTTGCCATGGTACTTAGGAGCAGTGGGGATGAAAGTTCCTCAGCTCTGAAGAAGCCATGAATACATCACAGTGAAATGTCAGCTGTGCATGGTGCACAGTGAGCATGTACAGCATCCTCATCCTGCTAACTATGGAGTTCAGGATCTGAAAGACCAATGTGACCTTTGTGAAATGTACCTTTTCTATGAACTGACTGGTAATGCAAATGATGGTGGAATCATATATGTTAACACCACTTGAATAAAATGTCTCAACATAATGTAGCACTTTTGAGGTATTCCTTCAAATTATTGTCACACATTGTGGGCTGTGGGTAGTGTGGTTGCATTGGCACAACTGGTACCACTTGTCTAGGAATCAGCATCCTTTGCACTATGCACTTGTGTGGCCATATTTTCAATCAGTCTAACTAAAACTGGGAGTGTTGTTGTTTGTGATTCTACTCTAACATTCTCCTTGACTCGGTCTTGAGCTACCTTCTGCTCTCTCTCTCTTTCCCTCAGAAGTAAGTGGCTCTGTTAAAGTGTTCTAAGCCTTTAGAATAAAGTTCTGTAATTTCACCTTATTCCTTTTTCCTCATTCCCAGTATGAAAGAAGGCTATTAGCATTTAGTTTTCATGCAGAATTATTCTTCTAAAGTCCACCTACAATGCGTTATTGTTTTGGGTTCTGGGCATCCCTTCCTTCCAGTTATACATGACTGTAACTCATGGTTACACCATCTCAGCATTTCTCTCATTCTGATGAGGCCTTGGAAATACATGCTCACAAAGGGCTAGCTGACAGACAGCCTGCTACAACTTCTCCTCTGGCAGGTCTCAAACATCTGACTAAAATCCTTCCCTTTATTACCACAGGCAAATGAGGTCTGTCAGTCAGCTAGATGGTATGGACATAACAGTAACTCTTTGGTAATAACTAGGTGGGTAGAGATGCAATATCAACAAAGTTCATGAAGGGTCAATGCACCATGCCTTGGAATAATTCCAGTAAATTTCACTTTTGCCTTTTTATGTTTGCTTGCATGCATACAGAAAGCAAGCATATTGGTGGTGCTTGGGCAGTGTAGAAGGCTGTGGAGGTGTGTGCTGTATAAGACAATGAATGTAGAAATGTGGGCTTGCTACTCAAAAACAATGCTTAGAAGGCTGATAATGACAGTGGTCAGCTGGATGATAAGGGTGTATGTGCTGGCTAGATGCTGACAATCTAGTCCTGTGCACCCATTATCGTGAGTACCAGGAGGTAATGTCCCATGAGAAGGCAGAGTTCCTGTCCAGGAGATTGCAGCAGGGAGGAACAGACATGCTCAGCTTTATTGGACTGTGGACAGGCTTCTTCATCTGGTCTGTCTTCAGCCAAAAAGCCTTTTCATTAGCTTTGTGTGAGGAGTTGTTCGCTCTTCTCTGACAGGGTGTCAGCTATCTGGTCGGGGATTCCGGCCAGGTAGACTTTGCCTCAGTTGCTGGTTTGGTGGGAGCAGAGGAACTCTGCCTGCCTGAGAAGTGTTTATGCCAGTGGAGGTGTCTGAGGTGACTCAGGTGATCTTAGAGCTGAAGCATACATCTTGTGAACTGGACCCAGCCCAGACGTGTTTCTTGATAGGATGCACCGAGACTGTTGGCCCAGTGTTCGCTGGGATAGCCAGATGTTTGATGGTGGATGGGGTGTTCCCAGCTCCTCTGAAAGAGGTGCTAGTGTGACCTCTCCTAAATAAATCTCCCTCAACCCAGACATCCTGGCGAATTACCGTTCTATCTCCAACCTGCTTTTGGAACAAGGTTGTTGAGAATTAGTAGCACAGCAGCTCAAGGATCAGCTGCTGTTCTTTGACATCTATGAAACATTTCAGTTGGGTTTTCGTGCTAGACATGCCCAGAAACATCACTAGTGAGGGAGCACAATGACTTACACAGAGCTAGAGATAGAGGAGACAGGTCAGGTCTTATGCTCCTTGATCTGTCTTCAGTTTTCAGCAATGTGGACCACTTTGTGCTTCTCAATCAGCTCTGTGAACTTTGTGGACTCACCGGTGTTGCCATCAAATGGTTTGAATTCTATCTCTCAGACAGGGTGCAGTGGTAGTAATGGGGATTTCTCCTCTACAAAGCCTCTGTCTTGTGGAGTTCCACGGGCTTGATCTTGATGCTGATGCTGTTCATTGTGTATATGCTGCCCCTGGAAGAGATTATTCAACAGTACAGCATGGAGTTTCACTGCTATGCAGATCACACTCAGCTGTATTTGTCATTTGCCCCAGGACATCCAGTGCGGTTGATGTGCTTAACCTGGCTAAAATCAATGGCTGGATTGCTTCCAGCTGGCTACTAATCAACCTGTACAAGACAGAGGTGCTAGTGGTCAAGTTGAGTCACGTGCTTGATGGGTTGCTACCTGAGCAAACACTGGTCTTTTCTTGGGCCTGATCCACTGGTCACTTCCCTGAAGCTGCAAAATCTAGATGTGATCCTGGACAGCAGACTGACCTTTGAAGATCAGGTGCCATCTGTTGTGAACAGTGGTTTTACCACTTACAGAACATCACCAGGATCAAGCCCTTGTTCCACCAGAAGATCTGCTGATGCTAGTACATGCCTTTGTGACCTCCAGACTCAACTACCATACTGCTCTTTACTTTGGGATCACAGGAGGGACCCTACACAGGCTGCAGCTGATGCAGATTGCAGTGACCCGATTACTAGCAGGACAATCTCAGTCATGCCATGTGACTCCAGTTTTGCATGTTCTGCACTGGCTGTCAGTCAGGTGGAGGGTCCTTTTCAAGGTGGTCTTGCTCACCTATAAGGCCCTATATGGGCTGGGTCCTGGCTACCTATCTGAGTGCCTGTCACCTGTGACCTCTGCCCACTCCCTACATTCCATTTCTGGGGCCTCTGATTGTTCCCAGGGTTTGGCTCAAGACCTCTGGTGGTTGAGCATTTATTGTCTCAGGGCCAACCCTGTGGAACACACTTCTAGCTGCTCTCTGGGAGGCCCCTTGATTGGTGTCCTTAAGGAGGGCTTAAGGCCCATCTCTTTGCCAGGCTTTTGGGGATAAAGCCATCTCCCTCTACCCTATCCTCAGCTATTTTATATTTTATATTTATGCTTTTAAGAATGTTGTTTTAAAGATTTTGCTTCTGATATTGCACTTATTTCTGTATTTGCATTCTGTATTCGTATTCTGTTTTTATACATACAAACATACTAATGTGCTAGTAGAAACAGACCACCCGGTCTATGTAAGTCTGCTCGAGTGTGCAGGTAGCACTTCTGGTTTGCAGCTTGTGTAATGTGCCCAGAGCATCTGGGAATTGGGTGCCTTAGAAATAAAATTACCTTGCCTTGCCTTCCTAATGGCATAGGACCAGATATTAATATTCACCCATACACTTAGGTTGCTCCTGCACATTGTAAGATGCTTTTTATGACTCTGAATGAACAACTGATACAACGCACCTTAAGCAAGGCAGTGAGAAGGAGACTGTAGTAGCAACTACTAAGTAGTCCCTGTAGAGGGAGAAGGGCCAAGGAGTTGAACAGAATGCAGGCTGATTGGAAGAGGAGATGGAGGTTACAGCATTAACAGTCTTGAAAGATGCAGGAATAGAGTAAAGTCTTCAGTGCAGAGGGAGAGGAGGCAGCAGCAGATAATGCAGAAGGCTAGATCAGGGATGAGGATTCAACAACAGAAAGGAGCCTGGCCAGCACAGGTTTTAGTACAGGTAAGAAAAAGGAGTAGGGATCAGAAATTCTGAGGTTGTTTGGAGGAGGGAAGTAAATAGGAACGGAGGAGGCTGAGATGGAGGATACCCTAAACCAAAATTTGAAGATAAGGGTGATACAAAAGACAAGCATGTAGCCTCAAGATAGGGGATCGAGTGGAGGAGCAAAAGGAACAGTGATGAGTGTTGGGAGGGCAATCAAAAGCAAACTGACAAAGGGGTCCAGTCTAAAAGGGCTAGATTTGGGTAGCAACTTATACCACATCCCTATAGTCAAAAGCCAACAGGATATTTGGGACCTTGCCATAAATGTTGATGAGCCCTTGGTGTACTGGATTGGCAAATTTACTGATTGATCAACACTGACATCAGTACCTATGAAACACTTGAGCTAAATGCCCTCGAGTGTCAGTGTCAAGCAAATCTTTTAGTTCTGCAAGAGCCATTGTGATGGAGAGTGCATCAATATATCACACAAAATGGCATGCTAATATATGTTAAAAGAATGCCCAGCACATTCCATGGCACAAACAATATATCTCTGTTTCTATCTCATGAAGTTGGCCATGATGTGGGTGATGATGTCGATGACCATGGCATTTGTGGCAGTGAGAAAACTGAGAGCAAGTGAATTGGATAAAAACCGCAGAGAAGAAATTTCCAGGTGGTAACAACTCTAGTCTGAAGACTGGGAGTGTTGCTTCCTGAAAGAAGAGGAAGCATAATTACTATATGCAGTCCTTAATCATGTCTTATAATCCTTTCTGTGCTGTGCATTTACCACTATTCTTAATGAGTCTCATTTCTTTCTCATTTTCAATGTGTCAACAAATATATGGCTATCATGGTACTCAGGGTCTGGCATATTGTAGGTATGGGGCATCAGGTATACCAGAAATAAAGAGAGTAACACAAGTTCTGTCTGAATGGACAGTAACAGCAGATTTTCAGTGTTGGCTATTTTGAATTTTGGTGCCAGAGGCCCTTAACAATGGGAGTTCTCTTTCATGTGCTGTGCATTATATGGTAACATGATCATCTCTTATAGACCTAATTCTCATTTCTTTCCTTCTCAATTTCTTAATAATAATTAAATAGTGTTTTGAATTAGGCTTGTTGTACTATTCTCATTCAGATTTCAGTTTCAGATTTTATGTTGACAATACTCATTTCAAGTATTAAATATTAATAAACATATATAAACAATCACAATTTAAACGGATAGAATATATACTGTATGTATTTAAATCACATGCATTCATATGTATGGACCTGATAGGTTCTGTGGTTGCTGGGATTGTCTGGAGTTCCTTGGGAGTGGGTCTTTCCTATGGCACTGAAAGAGGCCTTGGTTAGACCCTATTGAAGAAACCTCAATTGACCCGGAGTGTCTCATCAACTACAGACAGGTCTCAAACCTTCCATTTTTAGGGAAGGTTCTAGAGAAAGTGGTGGTAATTCAGCTTGAGATGGGCTGCCTCCTCCACCACTCTATGAGTGCTTCCAGCCTGGGTTTAGAGCCCAGCATAGCAAGGAGACTGCTCTGGTGAAGGCACTAAATGATCTAATAGCAAGATACAGGAGAGAGCGCACCATCTTGGTTCTCTCGGATCTCTTGGCGTGTTTGACACAGTGGATCATGAGGTGGTGCTGACCCTGTGGTACTGGTGTGGCCTGACTGGTAATGTCATCAGCTGGTTTAGGTCCCACCTCACAGGCAGAGTGAAGGGGGTGATGATGGGGATTGCCTCATCTAACCCAATGCCTCTGTACTGTGGAGTTCTGCAAGGGTCAATCCTGTTGTCCTTGTTGTTCATGGTGTACATGATGCCATTGCAAGACATTATTAGGTGGTATGGGCTGGATTTTCTTTGCTATGCTGATGATACCCAGCTATACCTGTCCTGTGCACCTGGAAACCAGATGGCAGTCTCCGTGTTTAACACCTGCCTGAAGGAAATCCAGAATGGGATGACTCACAGTTGGTTACAACTCAACCCCACAAGACAGAGGTACTGGTGGAGGATCCTGGTCATCGCGTGAAGGAGGGGGAATTCAGAGATTCCTCTGGTCTAGTACTGGGGTTGTTGCCCTGAGCCCCTCAGTTCAGGTTAAGGATCTGGGTGTGGTCTCGATGATGGTCTGACACTTGATAATCAGGCAAGGCAAGGCATGTTTTATTTGTATGTCACCCATTCCCAGAGGCTCTGGGTGCCTCACAGAAAAATACAATAAACATACAATACATAAATATAAAATTTCATTAATGCAGTTTAAAATAACTATAGTAAGACAAATTAAAACTGATAAAATATAAACAGGGACTGAACAACATGTTAAAATTCAGTATTCATTGACAGCCAGGCCAAAGAGGTGTGCCTTCAACCTCTGCTTAAACACCTCTACCGAGGGGCCTCCCAGACTGCAGATGGTAATGTGCTCTACAGGGATGGACCATAAATGCTAAAAGCATGATCTCCAGAAGTCTTGAGCCATACCCTGGGAACAACCAGGATGCCCCTTGAAGAGGCACAGAGGAGCGAGCAGAGGTCACCAGTGTTAGAACTCTAACACATAGCCAGTGCCTAGTCCATTTAGGGTCTTGTAGGTGAGAAGCCCCATCTTGAAAAAGAACCTCCACTTGACCAGCAGCCAGTGCACAGCACGCAGAACAGGGTCATGTGACTAGACCTAGAAAGGCCAATCAGTAGCAGAGCTGCTGCATTCTGCACTAGCTGTAGTCTGTGGAGGATTCCTCCCATGATCCCAAAGTAAAGAGCATTGCAGTCGTTGAGCCTGGAGGAGGCAAAGGAGTGCACTAGCATCATCAGGACCTCAGGTGGAATGAGGGGCTTAATCTGGGCAATGTTCCATAGATGGTAAAACTGCTACTGACTCCAGACGACACCTAGTCTTCAAAAGTCAGTCTGCTGTCAAGGATCACACCCAGATTTTGCACCCTCGGGAATCTGTCAATGGGGTAGAACCCAGAACAAGACTAGAATCATCCATGGACAGCAACCCATCATGCCCATGACCAGGCTCAATCACCAGCACCTCCATCTTAGCTGGGTTGAGTCTCAGCCAGCTGGAAGCCATCCAGTCATTGATTTTAGCCAGACAGATGTTGAGCACATCCACAGATCCTGATGTTCCAGGAGCAAATGACAAATATAGTTTGGTATCATCTGCATATCAATGAAATTCCACACTGCATTGTCAAATGATCTCACCCAGGGGCAGCATATACACTGCTAACAACATCAGTGACAGGATTGAGCCTGTGGAACTCCACAAGGCAGAGACATTGAGGAGGAGTAGAAATTCTCCATCACCACCCGCTGCACCCTGTCAAAGAGATAGGGCTCAAACCACCTGATGACGATACCGTGAGTCTACAAAACTCACAGAGCGATCCAAGAACACGATGTGTTCCACAGTGTCAAAGCTGAGGAGAGATCAAGGAGTACAAGAACTGACCTGTCTCTCTATCTCTATCCCTGTGCAGATCGCTATGCACCCTCACTGGAGGTGTTTCAGTACTGTGTCTAGTCTGAAAACCTGACTAAAATGTCTCATAAAAGTCTGAGGACACCAGGTGATCCTTGAGCTGTTGTGCTACTAACTTCTCAACAACCTTGCTCAAAATGGCAGGTTGGAGATAGGAAGGTAATTCACCAGGACATCAGGGTCAAGGGAAGATTTCTTAAGGAGGGCCTCACTACGCCTTCTTTCAAGACAGCTGGGAGAACCCCATCCGCCATTGAGAACCTGACAATCCTGGTGAACACTGTGCCAACAGCCTCAACACATCCAATTAAGAATCGTGTCGGGCTGGATCCAGTTCACAAAATGTGTGCTTCAGCTCTACGATCACCTTAGTCACATTAGACACCTCAACTGTCCTAAACTCTTCCAAGACAGGTGGAGTGCATCTATTCCCTCAGCCCAACCACTGCTAGGCAAAAGCCTATCTAGTGGAATCCCGGATGGCTGAGACTCTGTTGAGAAGAATAGAGCAAACTCTTCACATAAAGTGGATGAAAAGGCTTTTTAGCTGCAGACAGGCAGGATGTAAAAGCCTGTCTAAAGTTTGAAACAGCTGAGAAGGACTGTTCCTCCCTGCAGCAATCTCCTGGACAGAAATTCTGCCTTCTTATGGGAGATTGCCCCTGGTACTCACCATAGTGGGCACACAGGGCCAGCTTGTTAGAATCCAGCTGGGTCCTCAACCAGCACTGCTCCAACTTCTAACCCCTGATCTTCATCATCCTGAGATCGCCATCAAAACCATGGGGATCTCACGGAGAAGATTTGGGTCATAAATGAACTGGTACTGTACTGTGCTAATTACCCATATCCAAATCAGTTATTTAGCAATCATTGTAAGGATACTGAAAATGAGCTCATATGAGTATCAATTAATGCTAAATACCAACCTCTAGTTATTGGCTTAGGGTATAGGGCTCCAAATTTAGATCTGGAGCAAAATAACAGCTTCCTGTCAGAACTTGCTGATATGGAGATGAGTGATAAATATATTCTTATGGGAGATTTTGACCTCTCAGGTATAGATTGGGATAATATGGTAAGCATCACTAAACTTGACAATGACTTCATTGATATAACTCAGAAAGATCTAGTTCAGAGGGTAAAGGAGATGACAAGGGAAAACACATTAGATCTGATTTTTACAAATTCTGATGAATGTATTGAGTAACCTAAACTCCTTGCACCACTAGGTGATAGCGATCATGGTATGGTTCTTGTGAATATTAAGGTCCAGCCTGATAGACTATTGAGGAGTAAATTTAAGTTTTGAATTTTTCAGATCAGATTACTGTAAGACAAAACAATTTCTATGGAGCTGAATTGGCAGGAAGAAGTCCAAACCTTAGTTTTGACCAAATTTGGAGTGGGTTAAAATTCCAAGATCCAGCATTGTATAAATTCCTGGGTCCCTGAGTGGACAAAATATGAAAACAATAAAAGGATGCTGCCATGGTGGAACTATACAATAAAAGGAGTGTTAATAAAAAGTAAGTTGTACTCTGTACATATAAAAAACAAAAACAAGCACCTCATACAAAAAACAGGCATAAAAAATGGTCCAAAAACAAACTTTATTTCAAAAGCTAAGAAAATACAGAGCTTAAACTTGTCACATTAGTTTCAGATAATAAAAACAGTTATATAACTATGTTGGTAACCTAAAGGGTAAAAGGCAAAAGCTGGGCCACTGTTAGTTAATAATGAACCAGTTATCACCGAAACAGATATTGCGACTGAGCTCAATAAATATCTCCTCAGTGTGTTTCAAGATAAAGAGGTTATTCCTCAGATAAAAGTCAATAAAATCTATACACCATTAGTTATTACTATGACTGATGTAGTTGACATCATATCAAACATCAAACGAAACAGTGAGCCAGGCCCTGATGGTATAGCACCTATCTTCTTAAAAGAACTCGAACTGAATTGTCAGGTCCACTAGCAGCTTTATTTGATGCTTGATTATTAGAGGATAGGATTCTGAATGAATGGAAAACAGCAGACATAAGCGCAATATACAAGGTCAGTAGTAAAAATGCTGTCCAGACTTACAGACCAATCAGTTTAACCTCTGTTTTTGGCAAACATCTGGAAAAATTGATTCAGAAGCATATAATAACATACTTGTCAGTAAATGGGCTTTAGGATAGCACGTAGCGTGGGTTTATTGTGGGAAGGTCATGCCTCACTAACCTGCTGCAATTTTATGAACCTGTGAGTGCTGCATTGGATATGGGCCTACCGGATGATATATTTTTTTAGATTATGCAAAGACTTTTGACACCATGTCCCATAGGATACTGGTAGAACACCTTATCAGATTGCAAATCCTAGTATTATAAATTGGTTAAGCTCCTGGCTTGATAATAGGACTCAGTGTGTCTCTATCAGAGTAATTCATCTTCTTTAGAGATGACTACAAGTGATGGTCTCGGGCTCGGTGCTGGGCCCTACCCTTTTAACATTGCTCGTGGCTTCTATGCAATCCCCAGACCATGTATGGTTTATTAAATATGCTGATGATTACAAAATGGAAGGGATTATAAATAACCATCATTCAATCCTTGAGATGCAGTCAGCACTAAACCAACTGGAATCAGGGCTAAAAGAAGCAAAATGCAGTTTAATGTTACAAAATGTAAAGTGATGCACTTAGGAAATAAGAATTTATGCCATCAATATATGCTTAATAACTCAGTCCATTGGCCTGGTGGCACTGAGGGTTGAGGTACTGGATGCCACACCACGCCATGCCAGTGACCCGGTTCAGGAACGGACTCGGGCCACTAGGGGCTGGCAGGGGAGAGGAGGATTGAGCATCCGATGACTGCTCTCCCTCTCTGGGGTGGGTAGTGGGGCTTGCATCGCCCTGTAGCGGTGACTGGTGGAGGCCAGCTGCACTATAAGTGGCATGCAACAGCAAGGGGGCGTGGCGGCGTCAGCATGCTTGGACGCCATTGCACATTCGCCTCTATTGGGAGAAAAGTGGAAAATGTGGAGGGTGATCTTCATGGCTGATGGTCAGGTCTTTGTGCCCCGGAGAAACCCGAGAGAGGCGAGTACCCAGTGGGTGCATGAGTGATAATGGCCCACCCACTGGGGAGTGGGTTCATGTGGCCCATACGCACGACCAGGTCCAGGGGTGCAGGGCCGGTGGCCAGAGATCGTGTAGGCCGCCTGCCAAAGGAGAATAAATAGTAGCAAGATAAAAAAAAATAACTCAGTCCTAAACACAACTGTACATGAGAAAGATCTGGGAATATGGGTTTTACCAAAATTAACATTTAAAGAACATACTAGAATACAGTTAATAAATGTAATAGACTGATGGGTTGCATACTAAGAAACATCAAGATTATGGGGCCTGAGGTCATCATACCATTGTACACCAGTCTTATCTGTCTTATCAGACCAAACCTGGAGTACTTGTGTCCTTCTGGGCACCTCAAACTATAAAGGGCCAAAAACAATTGAGGGTATACAAAGAAAATTCACAAAAATATCAGAAACCAAAGAGACCAGGCTTATCTGGATAGATTACAAAAACTAGGTTTATTTTCAGAAAACTATAGGCGATTAAGAGGTGACTTATGTTTGACTTATGAAGCAATACACAATGATGTATTGTTTGAAACAATTGAATAACCAAACAAGCAAATATCTTTAATATCAGATCTCATAAATATAAAATAAAAGCAGACACCAACAAGACTAGATAGCGTAACTCCTGGGTCACACATGGGAAGTCAAAAACCTTTTCCACCTGTAAAAGGGTGACAAGTTCATAATAGGCTTGCCTCTAGTACTGTAATCCATTCTATGATTCTATGATTCTGTGGTGCGATGGTGTCCAGAGCTTTGAAACCACTTTATTATAGGTGGCAACCACTCTACGGTGCTAATCACACATGCCACATCAACCCTAGATAAATCATCAACTGCCAACAGTCCCACTGGGTGCATGTCCCTCAAAGGAGATAGCTGACCATTTCTGCAGAGGAGGGACTTCAGGTGGGGCCCAAACATGAACTCCACGTGTAATGATCTGACCAAATGATCTGATCAATCTTGAGGTTATCAACCTCAAGACACAGCTGAACACCAGATCTAGTGTGTGGCCACACTGGTGGGTAGCAGAAGTAACTGTTTGTGACAGGCCCAGAGACTACATCAATTGGAGGAGGTTGTAACTGAAACATGAGGATTCATCATCAATCCAAGCATTGAAGTCGCCCAGAATTAATCATCTGGGAGACTCCAACACCTGGTCGATGATGAAGTTCGCTACCTCCTGCAGGAAATCTCCCTTGCACAAGGGGTGGTAAATAAGGAGAATCCTGAAGCCTTCACCTGTACACCCACAGACAGTGCTGCACTCAAAAGATCGGGTGATACCAACTGGGTGTACTGAGAAGCCCAGGCTAGATCAAAAAACAATGGCCACTCCCCACCCCTGCTATCCTTCCTTGGGCAGTGCACCATGGAGTACCCGGAGGGAATGGCAGCCGCAAGAACTGGGCCAGCATCGTAAGGGATGGGATAAATGCCATCTTAGTAGATACCATCAAAAAGGAGGGTGTGAATCCCTATGGATGCTACTTAGCTCGGCAAAGGGGAGAGGATTTACATAGGTGTAGTATACTGACCTCCAGTGCAGGCTGAGGACTGGGACAAAGAGCTCCTAGAGGAGATCAGAGGTGTAGCATGAAAAGGGAACACAGTGGTAGTAGGAGACCTGAATATGGCCATTGTTAACAGGAGCATCCCTGTGGCAAGTTGTACTAGGAGCCAAAAGGTGGTTGATACCCTGCAAGACTGCTTACTTACTCAACTAGTTAGTCCCTCAACTAAGCTGGACACCAGCCTGGATGTGATCCTCAATAACTTGGAGGTCGTAAGTGTTACAGAGGTTGGAGAGCCACTGGCCAACAGTGACCAGAACTCTATGTGGTTTGAGTTAGCCCTCAGGTTAGAAAAAATTGCAATCCAAGACAGAGGTTTAAACTTTAAAGGGCCAATTCTGACAAAATGAAGGATGTAGTCAGAAGCAAGCTGTTAACGATCAAGAAGCATTTTAATGTGAAAGAAATACGGTGTCCGTTCAGTTATCCATTTTAGAGGCTACATGGATGTGCATAAGAACAGTGACCAAAAGAACAAGCACAAAAAGCAATATGGTTCAATAACCAGTTAAGGACCACAATTGGAACCAAAAGGGAGGCCTATAAGAAATATAAAAGAACTCAAGAAGACAGTGCATTGGAAATCTAAGTTCAGAAAACAAAGAAACAAAGAGTGTGGTGAAATCAGCTAAGGCCACAAAGGAGCTTTGGCTTGTGGGAAGGGTTAAAGAGGTAACAAACTCTTTTTCGATATATACAAGAAAAAGAAAGAAAAGGGGTGGAATAGTTAGACTTGAAGATGGTGACAGAGTAGTGGAGGAAGATAAGCAGAAAGGCACAGTTCTGAACAACTTCTTTTGCCAGTGTTCCCTGATAAATACAAAGGCCCAGTACCAGACAGTAGAATCAAGGCTGCTGACAAAGGTGTCCCACAAATGGAAGCAGCATCAATCACCAACAGTAAAGTTGTAGACTCTGGATCAACATAAGAAAGACAAGTCACCAGGGCCCGATGGAATATACTGGCGGTGCTAAAGGAGAAGCACATGAATAGGTAGGTTCCTTATCACATTTATTCAGCAGATTACTTCAAACAGGGCTAGTTCAGGAGACTGGAAAACAGCTGATGTGGTTCCTCTCCACAAGGGTGGAAGCTAGGAGGAAGCAGGCAACTACTGACTGGTTAGCCTTACGTCAGTAGTAGGAAAACTGATGGAACCTTAATAAAGAAGGGCTTGGTAGAGTATCTAGATAAGAACAGTCTGCTGGATGACAGGCAACATGGGTTTGTGGTGGAAAGGTTGTGCCAAACGAATCTAGTCACTTTTTTGTATTTAAACACTTTGTTGACATATAAACAATATCCAACACCAACAGTAACATATCAAAAATGCACAGAAGTTTTCCTCTGGTAATGCTAAGTATACAGTCACCATCCAGAGGCAGAAAAATCAGTTACTGAGTTTGGTAACCAAATGTATCACCAAGAAGTAATAAAGGGCAACCATACCCAGCTATAGCGTGTACCATGTCTTGTAAAACAACATAGTCCCAATAACCCTGGGAACTACTTCAAACATATGCATATTCAGCAATGCCCAACTGCCCTCAAGATCCCCCAAGGAAAGATGTACCACCCTTTTTTTTTAGACGTGTCACCAAAGCTGAAACCATCAAGCATATTAAAAGGGCACTTGGCAAGACCAGGATGGGGCATATCCGCTTGACATGAAGCTGGTTGGTCTACCCTTCATGAACTTGCTGGTCCTCTTACCATGGTGTTTAATGCCTCTCTAATATCAGTATTTCCAAATGCATGGAAGTCAGCTAACGTAACGTCCTGTCTTTAAAGTGAGGGATAAAACCCAAACATCCAACTACAGACCTATATCCATCCTTCCTACCCTTTGAAAAGTACTCAAAAGAATGGCCTTAGAGCAGCTTACTGAATACCTTGATAACCATAACCTAATCTGCCCAAGAAGAGCATGGCTTCCATAAGAAGCACTCCACACTCACCACTCTAGTTGATTATTCATCCCAACTATATCATGCCTTGGATAGTGGTCAGGCAGTTGGATCAGTCTTCATCAACCTTACGAAGGCTTTAGACTCTGTTAATCACAACCTCCTCCTAAGTTGCCTTCTGTCAACAGGTTCTATCCCCAGATATGGTACTATGGTTTGGCAGCTACCTCTGACAAATCACAATAAGTTAAAATTGGTGATACCCTATCCGCAGCTAAGGAGGTTTACCTTGGGGTTCTGCAGGTGTCAACTCGGTCCTCTACTCTTTAGCTTTTTCATCGACTCCATCCAATGGCTTGCTCAGCAAGCACAGTTCTGTATGCTGATGATGCAGTGATCTCAGATGCTGGCAAAGACCAACAATCCATCACTATTAAACTCAAAGCAGCTTCCATAAACTTGAATCTTGGTTTACAGAAAACAAGCTACTGTTAGCATCAGAAAAATAAAGAGTATGCTTTTCACTACCTTCCAAAGCAAAAAGAAATACCTGCCCCTGCATATTCATAACCAAAAGGGTGAGATCCTAGACCAAGTATCTAACTTCAGATATCTCAGCATTACCTTGATGACATGTTCATCTTCTCAAACCACATTGACTCTGTTATGAAGACTGCAAATATAAAATGTGGTGTACTTTATTGTCATAGACATTCAATGACACCAGATGCACTCAAACTAGCCACCAGTAGCTCAATACTGTCTACCATTGACTATGGGTTGACTATATATGGGTAGGCACAAAAGCTGCTCTTAACAAGATCAACACACCTCAATAAGGCCTGTTGTCTTACTTTGGGAGTATTTCTGACACCCACACCTGCTCACTGTACACTGAAACTGTGTGGCTCCATCTTAGAGGGCAATACCAAACCTGCCTACTTCTAAAAAGTATTACTTGGACTGACATCCCTACACTGGGTGAACACTTTAAGCTGGTCATCCCAATGAAATCTACCCTTTATGCGGTCACTGACAAGATGGTGATTCTGTTCAAAAGGACAAAACTTGCCCAGAACTCCACCCTGTATGAAGGACTGAAATGGTACAATAAACTACCTGCTGACCTCACTGATACTACCAAGATTAGTACCTTCAAAGCTGGGCTCAGATCTCTCCTTTGCTCTAAAATGACTTGTACCTGCCTGTGCTAATGTGATAGTACCTTGCCCCAGTTTTCCATTTACCTACCCCTCTGCATCTTTCTGCTATAAACTATTTTTTCTTAACCTGCCCCTACCCCAATTACATGATGATGGCTTCACTTGGTTGAAAGCTCCACCTCTCTCCCACCTCAGACGATGCTACCTCTGGCTGAGCACCCCAACCCCTCTTATATAATCAGTCTATCTGTTAAGATGTACTAATTTGATGTGTATAAGTTCAAATTTTACTGTTACTGCCTGTGTATATGCTTCAATGTTTTTCTTTTTTTTTCTCCGTAAACATTGTATTTTGTAATGTTTGTTCAACACGACGTGGAACCTTTGAAAATGAGTCCTTGACTCAAAGGTATTAATCCAAACTGAAATAAATAAATAAAGAAATAAATAAACCCTAGGAGTAATCTAAAGAGACATCAGTATAACAGTCTTCCTCTATCTTTCCTGCAAACATCCAACACTCCTAACTAATCAGGTAAAATCACTTATCTGTACCCCAGTAGTACTTAACCAATGGGACCATGCCTTAAAAAATTGAGGGAGAGTTCTATTCTCTAGTACAAAACTTACAGATAAGATGCTGCTTTAGACACACCCTGTACTAATCACTTTTTGACTGGGTCACTAGGGAACTAGACAGAGGTCACTCAGTGGACCTCCACTACTTCAATTTCAGAATGGCATTTGATTCAGTGCCACACAACTGCCTTCTGGAAAAGTTGGAAGACATGAGTGTAGCCAAGTGCATAGTCAGTTGGGTAGATAATTGGCTTAGGGACAGAAAACAGAGGTTAGTGGTCAATGGAGTAAGGTCTGATGAAGGCGTGGTCACTAGTGGTGTGCCCCAAGGCTCAGTGTTGGGGCCAGTCCTGTTTAATGCCTTTATCAGTGACATCAGCATAGGTATTCAGGGCAAAACTGCCCTATTTGCAGATGATACTAAGCAATGAGGAAGGGTTGACAGTGACAATGTAGTTAAGGACCTACATAAAGACCTAAAGAGCCTGAAAAGATGGTCCAATATTTGGCAGCTGAGGTTCAATGCAATAAAAATGTAAGGTGATGCATTTGGTTAAAGGGAACCCAAGGACAGAGTACCACCTCAACTGAATCTAGCTCAGCACTACAAAGGAAGTACGGAACATAGATGTCATCATAAGAGCATCGTTAAACAGACAAGCCAGTGCAACAAAACTTATAGTAAGGCCAACAAAATGCTGGAGTGCGAGGGAGGGATTCGACAGCAGGAGGAAGGAGCTAATACTTCCACTCTACAGGTCACTGGTAAGGCCCCATCTGGAGTACTGCATCCAGTTTTGGAGTCCACATCTGAAAAGGAATATAAACAGCTTGGAGGCTGCCCAGAGAAGAGTGACCAAGGATCCAGGGCCTTCAAGGGCACTCATACAAGGAGCATCTGGAAGCATTAAATATGTTATCACTGGAGACAAGAAAGGAAAGGGGGACATGATTGAAACATACAAGTTCCTGAGAGGAATAAATAATGTGCCATCCTTGGACCACTTCAACAGAGTCTCCAACCTAACACTAAAGGGCATGAGTGGAAGTTGAGGGGAGCTTCAAGAGGAACTTAGAAAACACTATTTTACAGAAAGAATTGTGTAGCCATGGAATAAACTGCTAGCTGAAGTAGTGGAAGCAAGTCTGTGCTATCATTCAAGCTGGGTGGGACAAGGTTAAAGCACAAACAAAAGCAACATGAGCAGAAAGAGACATTAAGAGAAGTGGGGTTAGGTCGGGATCTTAGAAGTGTTAAGAAACACATGGGCAGACTAGATGGACCTTTAGTCTCCTTCTGACATCTTCTTTTCTATGTTTCTATGTTTCTAACAGTATACTTAAAAATATACAAAAAATTTTCAGAGCAAAATTTGATCATCACTAGTATTGCATTATTACCTAAAATAGCCGTTTTCTTCTGCCAGTGTTTAAAATGAACTTCCAGAAATTAGCCAACAATTGTAAAATCTCTCGAATGTCTGCATTAAACAACAAATCTAACACATATCAACAGGGGATGTACATTTTGACAAAATGGGACCTCACCACATATTGTATCTCTGATTTCTTACCAGTTAAAAACATCACTATGTGCAGTTTTTATTGACTGAACTGTCAGTGTACTCAGTGCCACAGCACCATATCTAGGCCAGTCACCATCTGTATCCTAGTGATATGTTCCTTCCTGCTTTTATCTATGTTCTGAACCCTCTGGAAGATGTCTCACTACAAAATTAAGTAGTGTTTAAAACCATAGCATCCATGCACATAAGTAAAACCAACAACATTGAAATCAGATGCAGAATGTCTCAATGTAATATGCAGACTACCACAAATGCAGACCAGTTGTCTTTGATATAAGGAGTGCTAATCCACATTATACTTGGTGGAGATGGATTGGTGCTTGCCTTTAAGGTGTACTGTGCAGTGAAGGCAGTCCTCTAATCTGGACATTTTCCAAGTAAAGCACTGTTTATTTTCCCATTAGCACATAGTGTCTCACTTGTAGGAAATGGTAATGGTCAGATAATGATGATTATGAAGATTCTGACATATGAATGCTAATGTATAGAACACTTGCAACTTGATTAATGATGAACTGAACCATGCTGCCTGTGTCCTTGAAGTTTCCATTTGACAGATGTACAGTACTAGTGCCCTTGATGGATTTTGATGGAAGCCTTCCACAACTGTTGACACAAATGGGGGTGTGGTTTAGCCCAGGACCAGGATGGATGCCTAAGAGCCTAGCTCCACTCGCTGTGGGACAGAATCCTCTGTATTCCAGCATCTGGGGATATTTTCTGCACCCTATTTGTAGACAGCACAGCAGTGAGGCCTACTTGCATCTGAGCAAAGCTTTATTTTGGCATCCGGTGGTAGACTGGCTGAATTTTCCATTGTTCTAAAACTTTTCACTTTGCAAGATGAAGTCCTCTATACCAGCAAGTACTGAGTCTTCCAAAATGGAGCAAATGTTTAGCCAGGCTGCTTGCACAATGTCTTTAATGACTGTACCAGTCAATGTAAACATGCAAACCCACAAGCGATTGAGTCCAGACTATACAAAATAGAGTGATATCTTGCAGCTCATGAAGCCACCATCCAAGAGGTCTCTGCAACTATGAGCTAGCAGGCTTGATTAATCCGCTTTCCAAGACAAAGTAGGTGATTTGGAGAAGGAAGCTATTGTAATAACTTAAGATTTATCGCTTCCCAGAAGGCTCTGAACAAAAGGATGCAGTGTTTTTTCTACAAAATACCCTTCCTCAACTGCTGGAACTTGCACCCGACACTACGCTACAAATAGAGCGGGTCCACTGCTCCTTGTTCCTCTCCTAGGCCCGGTGAATGCCTATGCCCTATACTGACCCATTTCCTTGATTTTCGGCAAAGGACTTAGTCACTGCTGCAGCTAGGAACAAAGGCTCCTTCACTTGGCTTGGGTAGAAAATCCAAATATTTCAGGATTACTCTCGGGAGCTCACAGAACATCACAAAGCTTACACAAGCCTGAAGAATTCTGTACTATCAAAAGATACCCTTCACTGTGTGATACCCAGCCACTATGAGGATTGTGCATAATGGCACTCCTCTTCTGTTTTCCATGCCTGACAGTGTTATGGATTATCTCCAGAGAACTTTTCCGAAGACTTACAAGACCTGGGCAGCTCTGCAACTGGGGAGCACTACTCATCGGATCAGGGGAGCACAAAAGGGTCCTTCTTGCTTGCCCCATTAGCCAAATACCTCAGAAGTAGTAGTAGTGTTTGAGGCCCCTTCCTCCACAGTCCAAGAAGCGGCATACTACCTACCATCAGGAGCAGCAGAAACATCCAGTTGACAAGAATAAGGAACAGGACTAAATGGATCATGATGACAGAGACCTTCAATGTTAACATTCCCCAATCGCTTCAGGTGCTGCAAGATATGGAGGAGCCCTCCCTACGACCAGGTGGGGTAGACTTAACAAAATCACCATCGGGCTGGTGGAGCCCACCTCTGACCATTGAACCTGGGCTGCGGTAGCTATGGCTGGTATCACACAGAGCCGGGATCCAGGGTTGCACAGGGGCAACATCAACTCCTTCCCACCCCGAGACTCACTCGGCAGCTAGCTTTCAGGAACTGCCAGACCCAGTGGGTGATGGAACCCTGACTTGAATTGCCCAGATAAGTAATTGTTGTTTTATTCAGCTGAAGGGGTGGGGGTACCCAAGCAGACTCAGGGCTCCTTAGGCTTGGAGCTCTGGACAGATGCCCCCTCATCCTTTTTCTATAGGTGGGCAACCTTTTGGGTAAAAGTGGTCCTCATGGATTTTAAACTTTTACAATGAATATGGGACTATTTATGGCTGTTGCATGCTGTGACATTAACAGCTTCCTCCATTTCAGAGATATAGTTCTGTGGCTTTAAATGCTGCTGATAACTGCTACTAAACTTTTAAATATATGCTGCATTATTAGTGTTGATATTTGAGCCGATGTAAATGGGACAGACTAAGCTTGTGCGTGCTTAATTTGCCTTTGTGTTATTACTTTTTCAGAGGACCATGTGTTATACTAATTGGGCTGACAGTTCAACTACTAACTTGACCCCTCAACCTGCTTGTGCATTAGCCAGCAATTAGTTCCCTTTCCTATAGGACGGCACTCCCCTGTTATCTAAACACTCTGGTGTGTAGGGTAAACAATAAAATAATAATAATACAGATTCTTGTGTCTCAGAGTCTGCCAAGAAACATTCAGTAACAAGCAAGAAGTACTAATAAAGTTTATTATGCTACTTACTCCAAGCATGTGACAAAGAAAATCACAAGGGAGATGGGTTTCTCACAACTCCTGAAGAATGTATATAATCTCCAAATTGTAGATCTTAGGTTCTCTAAGATCTTGTTCTATCTCTCCCACGCTCCAGCTCTCTGCCCTTCTAGAGCAGCTACAGTAGTGTCTCGAGAGCGCTACAATGGTTGCAGACAGCTAAATACTACAGATAACAGTGTAGCAATAGAGATTACAACATAGTTATAGATATGATAAACAATATGTATTGGTCCTAAGTCATTCTCTATTGGATAATGACTTAGTAGACAGAATTACTAATGAGTATCATATGAGACAGAATATGCTCCCATTAGCATTATGGCTTAGACAAAAGAAATGCTGACAGTTCAAACTACATTTCTTGCTTACACCAGTTATAAAACATAAAGAGAAGCCTTCTGTCTCTGTTAGTTTGCTTACAGACAAAGAACTGCTGACAGGCCTATTACATGGCATATCAGAGTGTAAAATACACTACATATTATTATATGAGAATATAAGTATACAAAAATCACTGATGATCCCTCTGAGTCATCTTATCAGTGATTAGGAAGATAATATATGGGATATCTATAAAAGACAAACTAATCTAGATAAATGTATTATAGTGAGGTATAATATATCATGCATGACAATATTAGCATATCTTAGCAGCAAAGCACATTCCTAGCACCCATGCTTATATGACTGGTGCTCATAACTATAGGTTAGTGCAAAATAGCAGTATCACAGTACAATAGACCAGGAATACAGTGTGAGGTGTATGTGAGGTGTATGTGAGACAATAGGGGCATAACCCAAGTGTAACACCCTGCACCAGGCTGATTATTATGTTGATCTGTGCCTGCCCATTGTCCCCTTTACTTCCTGGTTTCCTGGTATATGCAGGGGTGCCCTGTGCAAGAGGTAATGAGACTACAGCTCTTGTGTAATGAGCCCTTGGTGATCCCCTGAGGAACTGACTAAGTCCCGTCAGCCTCACTTGTGAAAATGCCTACCACTTCCCAAGAGAATTCCCACAGTGTACCAGCTAATCTAGTGGAGGCCATGGCATCCTAATCTGATCTTCACCTGACGGAGCACTAGCTCTATCCCCCATAAGAAAAACTTTGGTGGCCTTGGCAATGGGTTTACCGCCTAACAATGTTTCTCTGATTAGTTGGTCTTTCATCTGCTATTGCTGCAGATGTTGTAAATAGTTTTAGTGTTGTTAGGGCCATTTGCTCTCGATATTTGCTTTTGATGGTTATGGTCCAGTCAGTGTATGTTAGTATCATAGGGTTGTTATATATATGATTTGTGCACCTCACTCAGCAAAGGTCTATGAAGGCTTTCCTGTATGGGACACCAGCCTGGCCTCAGCCTCTATTTCTGATGATGAGTTCCTTTATTTTTCAGTTCTTTTGTATTTTAAATCATGGGTGATCTTATTGGTACACCTGGAACGTATGCTGGCTAAATTCCCGGTAACTGTAAGCAGGTGTTGGCACACCTTAAGAGGCTGAGGGCTATGCTGGCATTCTTTCAGAAAACCAAGCTAAATAAGCAGGACCATGCTCAGCTGTCTGGGGATTGGGTGGGACAGTTCTTTCATCTTCCGCTCCCACCAAAAAAGATGGATTGCCATACTCTTACATAAATCACTTAAGTGGAAGCTTACCCAACTTAAAAGACACATCTGGTAGATGGGCCTTGCCCTCATGGACACTCCAGAGGGCCCCTTTTTTCAGCAATGTGTATGGGCCAAATGAAGATGCTTCTGCCTTCCTTCATGAGGTTCCTCAAGCCCTAAGTGCTCTGGCTCAGTCACCTGTCCCAGTGCTGCTGGGGGAGACTTTAACCTCCTTAGTACCCAACTGGATCTCCACTCCCAGTCCCATGAGCAGCATCCTAAGGCTCAGTTAGCCCTACAGCAGCTGATGACAGATATGGGATTGACTGCTATTTGGAGACTTTTTCACCCTAGAGTAGGGACTATTCCTTCTTTTCTCCTATGCCCGATTCCTACAGTCGACTTGACTATTGACTGGTATCTTCTGAGATCAGTCAGTGTGTTGACCCCAGGATCTTGCCTATGATTATTTCATACCACTCCAGTACAGATACATATACTATGGGGCTTCAGTTCTTCTAAATCTTCCATTTGGAAGTTGGACCTCCTCTTCTATGGGACCAGGGCTTTCTGGCCTGGATTGCTATTGAGATGGCCCTTTATCTGACCAATAATTCATCCTCAGACTCTCTCCAGGAACTATATGGGAGGCCTTGAAAGCCACCTTATGCAGGGCCATTATTGGATTGCAGCCAAGTGTCATGCTTAGGAACACCTTCTTCTTTCCTTAGAGGTGAAACTAAAGTTCTTGGAATCCCAAGCTAAACAGACACATACGCTTAGATCGGATTCCCATTGGGCAAAGAAATAACACAATTTAGGCTTCATATTAATGACCTGCTGGCACACAAAGCTGAGATTGTCTTCCTAAGATTAAAGCATAAATATTGGGAGGAGGTGAAAAGGAGGTAAATTTTAGCTTACAGGCTACGTTAGCAGCAGGCTGAATGGTAACAAAACCCAGGGAAGAGTACACAATGGGGGTGAGATACTAACAACAACAAAAATGGAAAGGGACCTGGGGTAGTCATATCAGATGACCTAAAGGTGGGCAAGCAATGTGAGAGGGCAGCAAGGAGGGCTGGGGGTTACTGGGATGCATAGGGAGAGGCATCACCAGTAGAAAACAGGAAGTTATTATCCTCTGTACAGACAGCTGGTGAGACCCCATCTGAGTACTGTGTGCTTCTGGAGACCCAATCTCCACAAAGACATAGACAGGATGGAAGCTGTCCAGAGGAGGGCAACTAAAATGGTGTAGGGTCTGCACCAGAAGACATATGAAGAGAGACTTATGAGCTTAATATGTATAGCCTTGAGGAAAGGAGGGAGAGGGGGACATGATAGAAACTTTCAAGTACCTCAAGGAATCAACAAAGTCCAAGAGGGTAGCATCTTTCAAAAAGAGTGTGCAAGAACAAAAGGGCACAATTTGAAGATGGGGGTGCTCAGAGGTAATTTAAGAAGTATTTTTTCACAGAGAGGGTTGTGGATGCATGGAATGGCCTTCGGAGGAGGTTGTGGAGTCAAAATCAGTGGTGGGATTCAAGTATGCATTGGACAGTCATAAGACAATTCTGGGGGTGGGGTAAGAAGAAGTAGGCTGCTGTTTAACTAGGATCTGTAGCTTATCCAGTAGGTAGGGAAATGGGCAGACTGGGTGAGCCAAGCGGTCCTTATCTGCCGTCAAATTCTATGTTTCTACTGTATGTTAACCCCTTTGGCTCATGCTGGGCACCAGACTCATTGGTCTATCTTGGGGTCCACATCTCTCCAGATTTTTAAAATGTGGACCTTAATTTGAAACCATTGATTGCTGACCTAAAATCTGAGCTCGATAAGTGGAGAACACGTAACTATACCTTTGTTGATAAAATGTTGGCCCTCAAAATGATTTCAGCCCCAAGATTCTGTATCCAGTCCCATATTACCCTGGACCTCCCTGTCAAATGATATCAGACCACTGATGTGCCTGTCAGTAACTTCCTCGGAAACAGAAGAAACCACGTTATAGTAGGAGCATATTATGGTCCCACTGGAAGGATGGTGGCTGGGGTCTTCCATGGCTAGAGGGCTATAAACGGGCTTAATCCGCAGCTCAAACACTGAAATGATTCACTAAAATTTCTCAGAACTCCCTCAATGGCTCCACATAGAACAATCCATGGCACAGGTACACAACCTGTCCCTTTTAATATATAATCCTATACCTAAAACCCAACAAACCATCCAATAGCTCCTGCAGTTAAAATATGGAATAAGCTTATACTAGGATTAGGGTGAATCCTAAGCCCATTTGTCACACCCCACTTTTTAACAATAAGCTTATTTTGGTAGATAACCAACCTATTTCATGGAGCCACTGGGAACAAAAATGAATTGTGGTTATGGCAGATATCCTGGACAAGAAAGGACAGGGTCTCTACAGCTCTTTTAAGAGCTAAGTACTAACAAAGGATTGGGGAAGCCAGCATTCTGGCTATATCTACAGCTTCATTGTTCCATATATGCATACCTAAAGCTCCATCCCCTGGTATTGCAGTGCTCCAGAAACTTGAGTTGCTTGCTCTTCCTTATGATGCATATTATACATGTGATCCTGCGACTTGTATTATTATTGAAAATAATAAAAATTTATTAAGAGAAAAAAACTGCTTGTGAAAATTAAAACCAGTGCACTAATACTTAAGCCTTTTGCTGTTAAGGTCCATGATTTGGTATAACTGCCTTTTTATATATTGTTTAAAATTACAGTGATTTTTACTTTCGCTTGTGTGCATGCGCAAGGAATGTCTTTGCAACAATGCGACATTTGGAGGTCTGTGACCTCCTCGCTAATGCAGTGCACAGTGCAGCAGGCGTGACCCTTACTGGACCAATACATGCTGCTTGTGTATGACAGCAGTTCAGCTATGTTGGTCTTCACGCCTAAGAAAAGGTCCGCTGCAATCAACAGTGGTAATGTGTATGCAATTAGCATACAGACATCATCTGAACTGCTGTCATGCACATTTCTGCATGAAATTCCTCCTCTGCTAATGTCCTCCCTCCCTTGTTACTGTTGTCCTCAGTCCCCATATTGTGTGCCAAGGGGTTCCCAATCCCCTTCAGCTCATGCGCTCCCAGCACACTGTGTGGCCATTGGGGTGCCCAATCCCCGTTGGCTACAGCACCCCAACAAACAACCAGTTGGCATGCTGGGAACCCACCCCAGATGCTCATGCTCCCCACACACACACACACACACTGTATGGGCAGCAGGGTGCCCAATCCCCACCGCTCCTTTTCCCCCAACAAAAACATAGGTAGCACACTGGTAACCCACCCCAGTGTAGCAAAGCGCCCATTTTTTTATTCCAGTGAAACAAGAAAATGGTCCTTGGTGAGTCCTCACCCCACCCCGCCAACCTGCGCCACACCCTCTGTGCACCCACCTCCCACACACCCCACCCCATACTTACCTCTGGAGCCCAGTGCAATTATCTTCGGGGACCAGGAACACGCCTGCACTCTTCAAAGCCAACGCAAACTGAGAAAATGCCGTAAGCTGTATAATGGCATAAATAGGGTTTTTACAACTTAGGTGGATATCTCAGCCATTTTTGACTTTTCGCACCAAATTTTCAGCATGGGTTGACACCCTTCTCATGAATTCAGTCACTGCCATGGTGTTATTCATTCTCAGAAGGTGATTTCATGGTCACTGTGCAGAATCACCTTTCAGGACTGATTAATGTAACAACAGTGTCAGTGTTCATGAGGTGGGTTCTCAAAAGGCCTATGTTGCAAATTTGGTGAAAAATTCCAAAAATAACTGTTTTATAGTGTGTTCGCACTTTCCATGCACACTTATCAGCTTCATGAACTTATAATATTTCCACTCCAGATTTTCAACATTGGCATTTTCCACATCTCTTTATGACCAGTACAGCTGTCATTTTCACATCCCGCCAAATGTGTTTTCACACTTCCAGTGTAGAATAGTTCGATTGCTGTGGGAAATCAATGTTCAGTACAGAGAAAGAAAATCACAGTGACACTGTTCATGAGCAGACATCCTAAAATGCTTATGTTGAAAATTTGGTGAAACATTCCAAAAGTGACTGTTTTACGAGGGTGTGTTGCGCAGTTTCCACGCACTCATAACTTCACGAATTTGTAGTATTTTATTCCAGATTTTCAACATTTGCATTTTCCCACACCTCCTTATGAACAGCACTGCTGTCATTTTTCACATCTGGGCCAAAATATGTTTTCACACTTATGGCACAGAATAGCGTGGTCACTGTGGGAAATCAGTGTTCGGTACACAGTAATAAAATCATAGTGACAGTGTTCATGACCAGAGGTGACAAAATGCTTATGTTGAAAATTTGGTAAAATAATTCCACTGAATGATCATGCTATAAGTGCACATTGTGCTGTTTCCACACAGGATCGCACTTTGAGCACGACCAGGGCATTAGAGTTTCTAAGGCAGACACTTCAGAAGTATGAAGGTGAAATGTTGATCAGATGCAAGAGGAGTTGCAGAGAGGTACTCTGTTGGGATATGGATGCTAAAGGGACATGGATTCAACTGGGGGCCTGCATAAGTGCCAAACACCAATGCAAATACCTGCAAGCAAACATTCAGCATTGACAAATGCTTATTAACTGTGATCCTTACCAATATGCTAACATATTTTTTCATTGTTAAAGCTTGCCTTACCTGTAAGTCTTCGATCCTCCTGGGAAGTACCTGAAAATAGTCATGTACTTGTCTAATGTGCTTACCCTATCAATAAAAGCTAAATAAAAAGCAATAAAATTCTGCAAAAATAAATTGATTTTCAATACATAAAGGATGAAACATACAGTGCACAAGTGCAAAAATGCCAGATCTCTGAGCTCCCCACCCACCCCGATGAACAGACAGAGCACCTTGAAGAGCTGGAGAGTTGGCATTTTTACTTTTGTATGTTGCATGCTTTGAATATTTAAAATAAACATATTTTTGCAGTAATTTTGTATTAATGCACCAGTTTTCTTTCTTGTCTGCTCATATTCAGCCTTTTAGCTGGCAGCACTCTCTTCCACTGAGCGCACCTTTTATGTTGACATCCTCAACAGTTGAGCCAACCACTGCCTGCTGATGTTGAAGTTACTGATTTATTTTTATTTATTTTTATTTTATTTAAACAGCAGTTTGAAAACCTTTAAGCCATAGGCTCATTTACAAAGGTACCTTGTCACAGTAAGACAAACCAAAATACACAGTATAGCAGTACAACACATAGGTATAACAGTAAATTAAGACATAGATACAAACAAGCTGGTACAGGTAGGATGGATGCAAACAATACCAGAGTTATGTTGTCCTTAGCAGCTTAGTAATAAGCTTTGTCTAAGTATTGAGTACGGCTTTGACTAGCGTGCAGTTACAGCATCGGGTGTTAATAAGGTGGTTACGTAATAGGAAGTTTTGAAGCACACATAGTTGGAGCTCGGAGATGGAGGGGGCAGTGTGTTGAACCAGGAGGGGCCCTAAAGCTGATGGCTCTTTGGCCATGAGAGGTCCTAGCTTTAGGGATAACAGAGAGGTTTTCCCAGAGGTCGAGTATGAACTAGTGGGACAGAGCGCGATGGTGGTGGTCAATCCTGGTGGGAAAGCCCAAGGATGGTCTTTTTGTAAGGGTACAGGTAAGATATTTGAGGCGCTTGTCGAGATCAAGTACCATCACTTTAGCATACAGTAGACAGGTGTGTGTCATCCTAGGTGCTCCAGTAATTAACCTGCAGGCCTTATTCAGAGTAGTGCGAATTTTATGGAGTGCAGTCTGATCAGCAGCACCATACACCGGCAGTCCATAGTCCACTAGGACAGGATAGAGGAGGTGATCTGAAGTCAAAGAGCCTCCGGGAGGCAGTGTTTATACCGATGTAAGATGCCCAATCGGATATTAGTGGCAGTGGCTAGGGCAGTGATGTGTCCATGGAAGGAGAGGAGGGGTCAAAATGGTTCCTAGGTATTTATAGGAGCAAACTTGTTCGAGTGGGAATGAGGACCCAGAGTGAATGAGGAGTTTGAAGTTGCAGGACTTGTTTTGGGGATGAGAGAAGAACATAGTTTTTGTTTTTTAAGATTTATCACCAATCTATGTTCCTTGAACCAGTCCTCGGCTTCAGTGAAGGACTTCTGCAGCGAGTCCTGGAGGACAATAGGGTTACGACTTGAGGCAAAGATGACTGCATCATCAGCGACAATAGAATGTTCCCGAGCAAGAGTGTGGAAGGGTGTTAAGCTAAAGGGAGAATAGTAAGGGGCCCAGAATGGAGCCCTGTGGAACCCCAGAAAGATGGGACAGATGTCTGAGCAGGTCCCATTAATTTTTTACCAGAGCGGTCAGACAGATAACTGGTGCACCAGGAGATAGGCCCAGCAGCAAAACCAGAGAGACTAAGGGCATCAAGGGTGATGTCATTGCCTCTTTGGGTACCTTTCTATCATTCAGGAAGATGTGTTTATCACTAACTGGATGGTAAGTATCCCTTCTATTTCAATGTTCTGGCATATAACTTGATACGGGGCCATCAGACATTTGAGTCTAAATAATTCCACTCTTGCCTTCATAGATCTATTCTCTTGTCCTGCTGTCTCCTTCTCCAGCAAGGAATCTGCCTTCCTCTGTGCCACATCTTGGGCACCGTCATGCCATTACATAATATGGCAATCACTAATGTGATGATAAGTATAATCTTGAATTTCCTTTTTTTTCATTTTCATTTTCTTTTTCTGTCGCAGGAGGGATTGGACAATTGATATACCATGTGGCCACTACATTGGCCAACCGAGGCTAAACAATTTCACTCTTGTCTTTAAAGGTCACATGTACAACAGGGGTCAGCAGGGAGTGGACAATGGAGATAGTGCAGTTACCACACTGGCCAAATAAGGTTAAATAATTTCACTCTTGTCTTCACAAGCCACAGGTACAAGAGTCAACAGGGAGTGGATAAAGATATACTGTGTGGCCACCATTTTGGCCAACAGAGGCTAAATAATTTTGCTCTAGTCTTCACAGGTCACAGGTAACACAACAGGGAATTGACAACAGCTATAATATGGTGATCACATTGGTTACTTGACTACAGTCTAGATAATTTTACTTATGTTTTCAAACATCTCTTATCATGTCCTACTGCCTCTTCATCCAGCAAGGAAGCCACTTCCTCCTCCACCATTTGTCAGGCACCATGGCCATCAATAAATCAATGATATGTATCCTTTCTGAATTTCATTTTTCATTTATTTTCCTTGTTCTTTCAAAGATACAACACAACAAGGAAATAGACAATGGATGTTTACTGTGTGGTCACCTTTATTGACCAACTGGGTTGAAATATTTATTTATTTCATTTTAGTAATCAGGTAGGCCCACTGGAACCAGAGGTCACTTTTTCAGGGGCAACCCAGGATTAGTTACATGTAGGTGGGTAGATATCATAACAAGTGGTACAGAAGGAAAATACAGTTGAAAGGTAAATTCATAGCAGCAACAATCAACAAACAATTATTTACAGCAGGTTGCATTCATACAGTGGAGACAAGCAGAGCTGAACAATTTCATATGGTAGAACTTGACTAAACGTTTGGGGAAGTTGAGTATAGTAGAGGTTAGGGGCAGTGCTAGAGTGTGTTTTAGATCTTTGCAAAGTGGCTAAGGAACCAGATGTGTGTAGGTCATCTGGCAGGGTATTCCAGAGTTTACGGGCTGAATACACAAAGGATTTACTTCCAAGTGTAGTCCTTGTCCTGGGTACTCGAGTAATGTCTTTGCAGAAGTGAAGAATGTTCTGCAGGAGTGCTTGGGAACAAGGAGGCCTTCAAGGTTTGGGGGAGCTGACCCATTGATTAGTTTGTATGCTACAGTTAATAGGGGGTACTGGAGCCTACTAGGTAGCGAGGGCCAGTTTAAGGGCCAGGACATCACAATGGTGTGTCCTAGTAGGGGCATAGCAGTGAAACATCCTATTTTAGTATAACAGCTCCAACCAATGTGCTTCAGTTTTCCTTTGACTAGAGGATGGGAGCGGCATAAGTAAGTTTAGGCAGTAGGATACTTTTACATTTGCAAGTCTAGAGTCAGGAGATAGTTGTTTGTTTAGCCAAAATAGAAGACCCATTTTCTGGATGATAGGCGTGAGTTGTTTGGTCCACCTTGGCCTTGTCGTGAATCCTTGGTTGAGTATTACCCAAGGCATTTGACCAAATACACTACCTCGATCTCTCTCTCCTGCTGACATGGTGATAGGAGCAGATGGTCTTTTGACATTAAGTATCAGACTATTTGCCAGTAACCATTGTTCCAGGCAAAGGAAGTCCTGGTTAAGCTGAGTGCTGCGTGCCAGGAGGTTTCAGAGCTCATATAGAGGACAGCGTCATCTGTATATAGTAAGAGTTGGCTGCTCCTACAGTTGTTGCCAAGGACATTAATGAATACCATGAATAGAATGGCTCCTAAGATCGAGCCCTGCAGTACACCATCTGACATACGTAGCCAGGTAGAAGAGATGCCTCTCCATCTGACAACTTGGATTCTGTTGGATAGTTAGTGGTGAACCACACTAATGAGAGCACATCAAGTCCAAGGTCTGTGAAAAGTTTGATGAATAGCTCATGACTAACCTAGTTAAAAGCCTTATTTTGCTGTTATCTTCACGGTCACAGGTACAACACAAGTCAACAGTGAGTGGCATAGAACATAGAAACTATAGAAACAAAACTTCTATGTTTCTATAGTGATTTTCACACATTCTTGATACCACACTGCTCAACATCAAAATGGTAGATGGAGACTGATAGCACATGGTCTGTGCAGAAATGTGGAGACTTGACATTTTATTTATTTATTTTATTTACTTGTTCACTGGGTAAGTACACTGTGCAAAATTCCCCTTTCAGGAATGAAGCAGGATGCTACAGTAGCAGCCAGAAGTAACAATAAACATAAGGTACAATGAACAACACATTAGTACATATAAATAATATTTATACAAAATATGAAATACTATCTAATATAACGTCAGATACAAAGGCAAATTCTAAAACCTTGACAGTGTGATTGCTCTAATAAATGCACTTTTTAATAAGTTTTAAATACAGTATATTATGACTGGGTGCATCACAACATGAAATGAAAATGGCCATGTATTCCAGCATTTAGGAACACATACGGAAGGCATGCACTCCCATGAGAGTTGAAATCCTGGGAATTACCAATTTGTGTTTGATCTTTGATTCCTGTTTAGTTTTGTGCTCAAATAATACTTAAAGAGGTGAGGAGGTATGGGCATGCAGAGCTTTGTCAAATACACAACACAGACTGTATAAAATTAGTTCCGTTGCAGCCAACCAATTTGATTGCACAACACACAATGGTGAGTGTTGAAGGTAACTTTAGAACAAAACAACAGATGGCATTAAATGTTTTGGTTACCAGAGTCATATCAGAACAGGCTAGGTTAGTAAAAGAAAAGCATTATAATTTAATGTGGGTAGTAATACCGATGGCAACCATGTATCTGGCTTCCTGAGTTAAACAGTTCTTTATCCTGAACAAGAGCCCAAGCTTCTCATTTACCTTTTGCAGACAGTTTTAACATTTTATTTATTTTTATTTATTTATTAAATTTTGGTGACCGGGTAGGCCTACTGAGCCCCAAGGTCCCTTTTCAGGGGCGACCGGGATAACAATACAAGGTAAGATACAGTGGAGAAAAACTTTTGATCACATAGGTTTTCAAGCATAAAGTGGTTACATACAGTGGATGCAGACATGGTTATCATCATGACACAGTTTTGTTTCTTGGTACTATATGGCATAGTATTATACATGAGGTAGCATTGGTCCCTAGGTGTCCAGGTACTAGATGGAGGTACATGGTCGGCTCTCTGTTGGGAGGGTTGATGCAGGAGAAGGGGATACCTTATGAGCCGTGGCAGTGGCATGCACTTGTGTCCAGCATATGGGAGACTTAAGCCTGGTGTGGAAGTTCATGAGTGAGGAGGCATCCTGGACCAGGGAAGGGAGCTTGTTCCATAGGCTGGGGCTTGGCAAGAAAAGGATCTGCCGCCAGCATTGGACCTTACTCTGGGGACGTTCAGTAGTTTTCATTCGGATGTCCTTAGAGTCCTAGGGTTGTGTTTGATTGCTATGGTTCAGCTATGCTTGGTGGAGCCAGGGTTTGAGTAGCTTGTAGGCCCTAGACAAGCAATGGCTATTGAAGGTGGACAATGAGGGCCACTGGAGCTGGACCAGTGTGTCAGAATGGTGATGCCATGGGTGGTTTTGGGTAGCAAACTGAGCTATTTTGTTGTAGAGGATTTGCATCCTGGATACCTCTTGCTTTGCTATGCCCTGTATGATCAGGGCCATAGATCAGAGTAGGCAGCAGGACACTTGTAGCAATGGAGAGCCTGGCCTCAGGGATGAGCTGGTCCTTGAGTCAGTCACAAGGTTCTGAATTTCGGGTGCAGGGTCCTGGTAACCTGGTCCATGTGGTCCTTATAGGTTACTGACTGATCCAGAGTTAGGCCTAAGTATTTTAGGGAGGAAACTACATTGATGCTTTTGCCAGAGAGTGTGGTAAGTTGCAGGGATGCAGTCCTATCAAGGCCCAATGATCTTGGCCCGAGTAGCATTACCATGGTTTTGTCTGCATTAAGTACCATTCTGTTCTCACACAGCCATGTCTCTAGGGATGTGAGGTCCTTTTGGAGAAGGGGACCGAGAGCACACATCGCCCAAGAGTCAGTAGATGACAGTGTCGCTCATTGTACTGTACAACCAAGCTGTCCCCACTGTAGGTACTTAGTTCATTGGTAAATAGGAGAATAGGAGGGGCCTAGGATTGAGCCCTGAGGTACTCCCTGTTTTAGAGGTAGAGGACCTGACATGGCCCCTTCAAGGAGACCCTCTGTGACCGGCCTGATAAGTAGTTCCCAAACCACTTGAGGGCATGGGGGTCTAGGCCCACGTTGTGCAGCTTCAGTAGTAGAAGATTGTGGTCGACAAGGTAAAATGCCTTGGACAGGTCTATAAAGACTGTGCCTGTGGGTATCCTTTATCCATTGGCCTGAGCACTTCATCCAAAAAGTTAATAAGAGCAGTGTCAGTACCGTGGTTTGGTCTGAAACCATGTTGAGAGGAGCAAGGAGCTGATGAGTTTCCAGGTAGTCCTGAAGTTGGTCATAGATTAGCCTTTCTTGCAGCTTGGCAAGTGTACAGAGAAGGGATATCAGGCTATAGTTGGTTAGTTTTTCCCTGAGGCCACCTTTGTGGATAGAGACCACGTTGGCCTGTTTCCACTGGTCAGGAACTGCTCCTTCCCTTAGTGATCTGTTAAGGAGCATGGTTAAGGGCCTGGATAAGGAGGTGGCTCCAGCTTTGAGTAGCCGAGGTTCATCCCATCTGGTCCCCTGATCATTTAGGTTTCAGCACCTTTAGGAGGGTTAGGACCTCAGTGCGATTTACCAGTCTCAGGTGAAAAGAGGGTTGTTCAAAGTGTGTTGCTTCACTTGTGTTTGGGGCCGAAGTCTGGGACGTCTGGCCAGCCTTGTAGGCCTTAAGGTCTGTGAAGTGGTTGTTAAGGGCAGCCAGTATTAGAGAAGAGTCACTAGTGAGCTGACCGTTGATCTCCATGGGCTGGGTTCAGTCTTTTGTTGCCCTTGATCAGGTCATTGACATGATTCCAGAAATGCTTAGGGTTACCTAAGCTAGTTTTCTGGAGGTGTGTGATGTACTCTCTTTAGCAAGTTTAATGGCACTCTTGGCTTTGTTTCTTAGGGCTTTGTATGCCACTAGGTCTGCCAGAAGGGTGGAGAGCTTGAACTTCTTCCAGGCTTTGTCCCGAGTAATTATTAGAGATTTGAGGGGCAGAGAGATCCACTTGTAACAGCTGCCTTTCGCTCTCAGTCTTTTCATAGGAGGAAAGAGGTTGGCCACTGTAGTTAGTAAGTCCTGAAAGTATTCCAGGGCCTCAGTCAGAGTAGGGGAGGAGTGTTGTGGGGCTCCAGTCCCTGCTGCTTAGGTAGTCACTGAATTACACTTCTGAGAATTTGGTGTAGTCACGGGCAGTAAGGATTCTTGACTGGACCTTGGGTGCTCTGTTCTTCCAGATACAGAATATCGGGAATGGTCACTCAAGGAGTCTGCCATTGTGCCTGCACTCTGGATGTTGGCTGGATTTGACACAGAGCCCAGTCCAGAGTGGTGTGATTCCCAGTTGTGTAGTTCAGTCTGGTCGGTTCAGAGATGACCTGCATCATACCTGCTTCATGGGTCAGAGACATCAAGGCATGGCCAGGATCCTGGGCCCAGTTGAGGTTGAAGTCACCCAAATGAGTAGCTCTGTAGATACTTCTAGGGCCAAAGCATTTGTGATGGCTTTGAGGGATTGGAGGCAGACTTTGGTGGATGGTAGATGCAACCTATAGTTAGTTGCTTGGTTTATCCAAGGGTAATGCAGATGAATATAGCTTCTAACCTCACCAGGGGACTTTGCTGCAGGCTTAGAAGTGACACGGTGAGGTCAGTCTTTGTATAGATTAGCAACCCACCCCTTTTTGGACTCCCTATCCTTACGGTAGGTGCTGTAGCACACCTAAGAGTGGATTACCTATTACTTATATAGAGGATGCAAAATGGGCAGGAGTGATATGGATGATTCACTCCTGCAGAGTGAGCTCTAGATACCACGAGTGCCAAGGCATGAGTGAGAGTATCCAGAGCTCATGATGCAGGAGTGAGAATATTTTCCTAGTACACAATCTGCCCATTACCAATCAATCAATCAATCAAAATCTCTATTTATCCAGGCAGGCACCATTAAGCAAGGCTCATTTGCAAGGTGGACCTGATCATGAATACATCAAAGTACAGTACAGAAGCAGATATACAAAATGCAATAATATACAATGAAGAAAAAGTATAGAGTATATATAGTACAGTACAAGGTTGAAATAAATAAAAACAGCATTATTTTATGATATGAAAAGGTTAAAGCAGAGTCCAACAATACTCCTAAGTACTTAAATTCATTCACTTGCTCCACCAGGGCATTGTTCAGGTCCCAGATCTGAAGAGGTTTACACTTAGATGTCTTAATGTTTGAGCTATAAATTATACATTTTGTCTTTTGATATTTAGTACTAGGTGTGCCTGTTGAAACCAAGCACTTAATGAAGCAAAATCTGAATTTGAAGCTGAATTCATTTCATCAATAGTTGAAGAACTAAAGTAAAAATAGTGCCGGTCCACATACAGTACAGATTTAAGTGAAATTAGTACTGTAGGGATGGGGTCAGTATAAACGAGAACAGTAGGGGCCCCAGGATAGAACCCCAGAGAACCCCTGTTCAAGCAGCTGAACAGAAGACAAATAGTCACCAAAGGATACCCTAAGAGGTCTATTTAACAAATAGCTTTGGAACCAAGAGCAGAATGACTCTCTGAGTTCCATGTCCCTAGTCTCCGAGCAACATGGGGTGGTCAACAATATCAAGGCCTTGGACAGATCCTCGAAGACCACACCAGTGAGCTTACCAACATCCATCGCCCTACTGATGTGGTCCATGAATCTTGCCAATTGCTTTTCATATAAACTGTATACCAAGGTGCTTACAAAAAAAAAAAAAACGGAAGTGGGAAACTGATAGTGCAGTTGTGCATAAATTAGAGAATTGTGCAGAAGTTGTGAAGAGCTGAGAATTATTATTTTTGTTTTTTTACATTTTATTAGATTTTTAAATTTTGTAGTTTTTTATGAAGCTGGAAGGAGGGAGCTAATGTCAGAATTTATGCAGAATAGGAAAGAGGTTGGCTAAGGTATGGAATATGGGGAAGAAGCTGGCAGAAGGACAGAAGAAAAAGTGGCTAGTAGCCTATAGAGAGATATCATACTATGTAGTTCTGCAGCAATCCAGCCAGGATGATACAGTGGTTGGCCAGAATTAACTATATCTTCTCCTCCTTTAATGTAACTCACTGGGTCAATTCCTGGATTCCCTGGACGCTCACTATATCTGATACTGATGACTCAAGAGGAGTAGGATTGACCTCACCTGCACTCAGTTCCTCAGGTGTCCCCAACAGACCCAAGTCCAACTACATATCTGTGTCCCCTGCTCCTAAATTGCAAATTGTCTTCTGCATTTTCCTTTCTGCACCCATGGCACATCAGTGAGACTAGAAGGAGTAGCACCAGAAGTGCAGCCTCACCTCTCCTCAGCCCTCACCTTCTGATGGGCTTCCCTTTCACTTCCATTCCTAATCTGTAGATGAGTATGCTGCCCACCAGCCCCAGAAGACTGACCTTTTTCCCATGCCTCACAACAGCGGTGCTCAGTGTGCAGGTAACCGCACTGTTTTCAGCCAGCTCAATACGAAAATATCCCAGACCAGTGACTTGTGCTGCAACTCCTAAGGCATGAGCCAGAGATTGATGTTCTCTGGTACTTGGAAGGAAACCTATTTTACCAGTGATGTTCATGGGGGTAACATTGTCTATTGCTGCTAGTGCTCTGATGTGGGAAGTAACTGAGGAGGCCGATGCTCTGACTAGGGTGGAGGTGTACTGCCTTTCCAGGACCCATTCTTGCTTCTGCCTTGTGAGTGCCCCTTCCTGCTGTAAGTACCCCTGTTGCAACCAGTGGTGCCTTATAATGACATATCAGATGGGGAACTGAATTCCCCTATCAGAATTAACATTACAAAACTGTCACTCCCAGTCCTATTCCCACACCCACTCATTTCTTTTCAAATCAAGATATCTACAGTAGATTTACACACACACACACACACACACACACACACACACACATGCACATACTGCAAGAGAAAGAACGAGAGAGAGAGGGAGAGGAGAAGGAGAGAGACAGAGCAAATAAAGGATAGAAAAGTGTGGTATTGAAGATATAATACCACTGAGAGGTTGAACAATCAGTAAAGCCACAAGCCCAAAGAGCAAATGGCCTTTATGAGCTTGTTATACCCAAGATATTATTTCATGAGTATACCAGATTTTGCCTTCATTAATTTCATATAATGCATTAGGTCTGACACTGTTTGCTTTGTCCTATGTTTTACGTAGAGTGTTGGGGAGGGTAGTGTGGCTGTTACATATGTCATTTAGGAGCTTGTTACATGTGTCATTTAGGGCCTTGTTGTTATATATATATATATATATATATGCACACACACATATATGGCTATGTTCATGAAAAGCTTGTACCAAACTGTGACATGAGGGCTCAATTTTTAAATACAAAGTATTTGATTTTTTAGGCATTTCAACATGCTGTGACCCTGCAGTGAAAAGTGCACTGTGTTGTGAGATAACTTACTTTGAAATGCCTGAGAAAATGATCATTAAAGTTCTGAATGTTATGGTGGACACCAAGCATGCATTCTGAATGTTATAGTGGACACCAAGCATGCGTTCTGAATGTTATGGTGGACACCAAGCATGCTCTGAATGTTATGGTGGACACCAAGCTGCAGTGCAAGTTCTTAAAAGTGAACACTTCAACATCTATTTGAGAAACTGTATGAAAATGTATTTGCTATGATGCAGGATAACAGATGGACACAACAATTACAATTTAGGTGCAACCCACTTGCTTTTGTGGATGTTTATTTCTTCCAATAAAGAAAAATAAATCTTGCAATATTTCCTCTAAGCTATACAGTAGGCCTTTAAAGCAACATTTGATAATGTCCCAAACTAAAACAGATTTCAGTTCCAACGCTGCTTTAGTTTTTCACGTCTCGTTGTAATTATTTGCTGAACTTGTTCTTCAATTTGACTTTCTGCGTTCAGAGTTAATGGCCGATGAAAAGTCTGTGTTGCCTGACCACATCAGTATCCTTTTTCGTGGCCATATGTACGATCCATTCGCACGTCGCTGCAGAAATGTGACTGAAAAAGACGCCTCTTCAATGAATTCCACCACCTGCCTGATATAAAATGTTTTTGAATAGTACACTGCATACAATTTGCCAACTTCTATTTTGTCTGGGTTCATCTTTTTCTTTTGAATCGGTGGAAGTACAGTGTGCTGAGCAGTGGTGGAGGGGTCTGTTGCAGATGCGCCAGAAGCAGAAGTGGGTTCTGTCAGTGGAGGGATGGAAACAATGTTGTGATCCATCACTGGAGTGCTGGAAGCATCTCTGGGGTGTATTGATGGTTTTGCTGTAGCAGTTGAGGGTTCATTCAGTGGAGTGCCAGAATCCACACGGGGTCCATCACTGGAGTTGCAGCACATGGGTCTGGCACTGGATAGCTGGAAGCATCCCTGGGGTCAATCACTGGAGTTGAGACACAGGAGTCCATCACTGTATAGCCAGAAGCATCGCTGGGGTTCATCGCTGGAGTTGCAGGAGCAGTTGAAGGTAACTGTGGAGTGCCAGAAACAGTGCAGGGGTCCATCACTGTAATGGCAGTCTTTGATATGTCAGGAACAGGGTCCGAGTTCGTCCTGTGGGCAGGCATTTCAGTAACGTAACTTCTCACATGTGAATTTGTGAGATTCTTTACTGTCCATGGTTGTAGATGTTCATTGTTCAGACGTGGGTCATCATCAGTTTGGCAGTGGATGCAAAAACAACTTAAATTTCTGCTGACCACGACACCTGGCACCACAGTCTTCACACTATGGATCTGTTGAGTTCCAGGGACAGGTTTCACATCTTTTCCTTTTGGCCTTCTTATGCTGTTGTTGGACACCCAGAAGAAAGTTCTTTGGTAGTGTCTGCACCCCTCAGTTGGAGGTGCTAGTGTCAGATTATCCCGACAGTACAGAAACAGCTCTTCCACTGTGGAAATTACTGCACGATGTGACACGACAGCCAACGTTGCCATTGATTTAACAACAGCACTTGTCCATCTGAAGGCCCTTTCCATGCCCTGATCCAAAGTACGTCTTTTCAATTGAAAATCCAAATTTTGAGTAGCCATTGAAATTGCATTGAACGCCCACTTTGATTTATATTGGCTCACAGCCATCTGTAAAATGTACCTCCTTTTCTATGATTAGGTGCTGGGTCTTTGTGAGATGTGTGTTGGCCATGTTAACGGCGCCGAACTGCATGGTGGTCATGTGTGATGTCCTCTGAGATGAATACCAGGGATTCTGTGATGGTACCTTCACAATGAGCACATCTGTAGTATGTAACAATGGGGTGCACTGTAGCCTGTTCATGATGCTAGTGGTAGGACTGGATCTCGTCCTGGTATTTGCAGGCATAGTTTTCAGCAAAGTCCAGCACTCATGATAACCCATCCCTGAGGTGGTTTCTCTATTAAGAATTTTGAACTGGTAGTGTTGTCATGCAGCCACATGCAGGTGGTGCCCCAAAACTGAAGATCCTCCTTAAGCATGTTGGTGTTGTTGTAATGTTGTCAGCTAGCTCTTCAGCACTTTCGTGATGTTGTTGTTTCTTGTCCATCAATCTTTTGGTCAAAGTTATGCTTTCCCACCGATACCACCTTACCATTTCTGACCCATATTTCCTCAGTAGCTCCTCTGTGTGCTTATCTATTGCATTAACAGAACAGTTGTCACACACCTTATCCACACAGTCTCTTCTAAAGAACCTGTTACCTCCTCCTTCGGACACATTGTCAGCTCCACAGCTTTGTATATGTTCTGGACTTTGCACTCATTCATTTTATGATTATCAGCTGTGCGGCTTAAAGTGCATAGTTTTAAGGAGACATTTCTGTACTTATAGGCACTGGTCGAGTTTCTGTTGTTTGGCAAGTTTAATATGAGTTGGTCGTAGACTGTTGAATTTCGCTGCCTCAATATGGCACTCTGGGTTTTCCTTTAGAAACTCTTGGTGGTAGTGTATTGAGCGGTTTGGAAAGGAAGGCTTTCACACACTGACTTCTTTTCAGAAACCCTTCTTGTAAGGTAGAGTGGTGGCAGACTCTTCAAAAACTTTGAACTTTATTGGCTGTTTCCAAAGGCAAGGCTGATTTATGTGTATTTTCACATGCTTCTGTTCCTCGCGCATTGCATTCATCAGGCTTGTCCAGCTGTTTCCAAGGGTTCTGCTGGCACCACGTAGCATCTTATATTTTTTAAAACAGAAGTGATCGGACCCATTCACCTTTCTGTTTTTATCCACTACTTATTTTCTCCTTTGTGGCCTCCAACAGTTTCTTCCCAAATTTCCACAACAGGCCATGTTTGTTCCTTCTTTCCTATTGCTGCCTTCTTTGCAGGTGGACATGTTGTTATCAGCTTATCTACTGTACATGCAAAATGGGTGGGTGACTGTGGAGTGCTGATCGTGTTTTGAGGTGCCATCTGATGGCACTATCAGATCGGGGGTCCTCCACTGCAGCTGCATCAGGAGTATAGGTACGTTTGCTTGCACTGAAAGTGTGGTGCTGGTCTGTACTTCTTGGACCCTTGTAGGTTTGTCGCCTTTTTTCATTGATTCTCCGCTTCTTCTGCATTGATATAGCTGAACGGTTCTTCCTTTTTGTTCCTCCATCTCTCTTTGCTGTTGCTTTTGTTCCTCTCCTCTTGTCTCTCTTCTTGTGGTCGGTTTGCAAGAAACTGCACACCCGCATTATTGGTTTGCTCCAGTTTCTTTCACTTTTGACGTTCTCTGTGCTTCTGCGCCTGTAGCCTAGATTTCTCTCGTATTCATGGAGCTTCTCCTCATCCAGGTTCTCATGATAAGCTTTTGATCAAGCTTTGTAGGTATTCAGATATGCTTCATAATGATCTGGATCATTCTTGATGTCATCTCTGAAGCGCTTACTTCTCCTTTCCTGTCAACGAGGGACAACATTCTCAGTCCAACGTTGATAAAGGATGCAGCAGACACACATGGTCTTCGACTACATTGACATTCCATTGTTCCAAAGAACCTTAAAGAGCAGAAAGAGTCAGAATTAATTACACACAATAACTTCCTCTTTCACAGCTGATATGGCCTGTGCAACAGGGCACCATTTCTTCACTACAGAGGAGCACAGAAGGAGAGTGAACACACACTGGTTGATTCAGAACAGATGAAATGATGGAACAAAGGAGTTAGTCATGTCAATTTTGGTCCAAGGAGATGCAATGATGGAAGGAAGGAGAAAATATCAACAGCCTCATGACATATTAAATGGAAGAAAGAAGAGGGCACGCCATTTGCCTCAGAAGAAATGATGGACAGAAGGAGGACTTACGGCAGTTGCCTCCAAAGAAATAGAAGGAAGGAGAGCGACATCAGTTGTTTCACACAAGATGAGAGCCAAGGAATGTGATGAGGAAGAGTGGTGCACTACAGCAGTAACTAAAACTGCAAGCATTATGCGAATCAAAAATTGGACACACAGCACCAACCGAAACCAGACGTTAACAAAGCAAACCATGGATTAAAAGGGTAAACAGTCCACCACACACCACATGGCTGGAGGTTGAGTAGCAAAGAAAGGCCTGCTCAGCATCCAGCCATTTTAAAACCATGCGTGACTGGTTGCACAACACTGGACAGACGCCAGGCACAGCACCACAGAAATGGACACAGCAAGCTAACCAACTCAAACAAAACATTTTTACAGCCATTCCTCTGGCAGGTGCACTGTACCCAGCTGTAATGACTGCCCATTGACAATGTGGAGTGCTACAGAATCATTCATGCCCAAACATACTGTGAACTAACCCCACCCCCAAAATAACCACACACTGCATGGTCTCAACATGGCTGGAGGTCGAGTAGCAAAGAAAGGCCTGCTTAGCATCCAGCCATTTTAAGACCATGCGTGACTGGTTACACAACACCGGACAGACGCCAGGGCACAGCGCCACAGAAATGGACACAGCAAGCTAACCAACTCAAACAAAACATTTTACGGCCATTCCTCTGGCAGGGGTGCACTGTACCCAGCTGTAATGACTGCCCATTGACAATGTGGAGTGCTACAGAATCATTCATGCCCAAAACATACTGTGAACTAACCCCACCCCAGAATAACACACACGCAATGGTCTCAACATGGCTGGAGGTCAGTAGCAAAGACAGGCCTGCTCAGCATCCAGCCACTAATACCATGTGGTGGGCATATAATTGTTCAGACATCAGCATATAAAAGCACCAAAATGCACACAGTAAACCACGGATTAAACAAACATTTTTGTTAACTCGATCCCAGACATTACTTTGATTTCCCACCACCACCACCAAGCACACCCTGCATAGTTTTAACATGGCAAGTTGAAGCAGCAAACAAAGGCCTGCCCAGCATCCAGCCACATTCATACCATGTGGTGGGTATATAATTGTTCAGACTTCAGCATATAAAAGCACCAAATGCACACAGTAAACCACGGATTAAACAAACATTTTTGTTAACTCGTTCCCAGACATTGCTTTGATTGCCCCCACCACCACCAAGCACACCCTGCATGTTTTAACATGGCGAAGCTGAAGCAGCAAACAAAGGCCTGCCCAGCATCCAGCCACGTTAATTCCATGTGGTGGGCATATAATCGTTCAGACATCAGCATATAAAAGCACACCCCAAAACAAACTTCCGACCTCCCACTCCAAACAAATACATAATGGAGACCAGATCACAAAATGGATGTCACGAATGCACACTATGAGATCCTTCCACCCCACCCAAAACACAAACAGTTTTTATAACAGTCACACATTATTTTTACATCTAACCAGTTCCTGCACAAGCTCTGAAGCATTATACTGGAAAACAAGCCTTAACCAGCTATAAAGCCAATGTTGTGAATCCACAACTGGAGACAGGAACCTGCACACACCCACAGAAAGCCCACAGAAAGTCAGGCTTACCTTGTGCAGTCACAGAGGGCACAGAAGTCACAGGTCCAGCCAGCACATCCAAAGTTAGGGAGCAAAACAGTTGGGGCACCTCTGAAAAACTCGAGGTGCAAATGGCATTCTGGGAAACTTAGTCAGGGCCCCACTAACAAAAAATCAAAGCATTTTAAAACTGCGATGATTCTTAGAAGCGAGGGTTCACCAAAGGAAGCATGGGACAATGAAAAGGCAAAGGCTCTCGCATTCCAGCATACTGGGACACCAGACTCATAAATCTCGATCTGTTAATAACGCACCGAGGACGCCACAGCCACTCCGATTCTGAATGTACCAAGACAGGGCATGCTGTGGCATCCTTGGCACATTAAATCACCCTCCCAGTGCTTAAAAATCTCGATGGGCGGCATTTGCCTCCTATTTCAAGCTGCCTAAGCACATAGTGACACAGCAGTCTGATCCCTGGCAAGAAAACTATGCAGACAACATAAATCTTACCTGCAAGCTGCTTGAGCACACTTTTCACCGAATGGCACTCTTCCTGGTTCATAGCACACTGAGGCAGTTTCTACAGGGCACGGAGACTATTTCTCAGCAATAAATAAAGAGAAATGGGCCAGAAACTTGGAAGGAACACATTTTATATCTCCCATTGGTCATGTTTTCACCAGGGCAAATGAGAATACGAGGGATCAGGTGACCAATGGGAGAGTGGGGGCTGTTCTGAATGTACTTTGGCTGAGCATGGACACCATTGATTGGGGGTTTAAGAAAGATGACCTCACAGAAAGAGTGAAATAGCAGGCAAGATGTTATGCCTGGCATTATAGCAAGAGCAGCAATGGTAACACATAGTGGTATACAGAACAAGGCAACAAATATGTTATATATGATTATTTGGCCATGTTCTGAATGTACCAGCTGAGGACACCAGATAGTATGTTCAGAATGCATTTTGTAGGTCCTCAAATCATAAAAATAATGGTAAAACAACATAGGGAGTAAAAAAGACAGGTCAACATCTGAACTGTCTAATGCAAACTTTATTTAAAGTGAACCATGGCAGAAATGCCAGAAAACCCACAACCTGAACCTATAGCTTTTCCATGTCACAATTTAGTGCAAGAAAATAGCAAGAAAATAGGGTTGACAACAAAAAATAATTTCCTGTCAGCTGCGGACCACAATTTTATTATATTTATCTCTACATACATCAAGGAACAAAACAGCATTTTAAACATTATTTTTCTTTTTGCCCCACTTTCTAGCATACTGTCAATATTTCCATGGCACTGGTACAAGGTTTTCATGAACACACCTATATATATATATATATATATATATATATATATATATATAGTTATGAAATGGGAAAAACAAATATCAAGTGGTTGGTTGAAACACATCACACAGCCGATGGTATATCAGAGCATGACTGCACCTGCACTTTTACCCTCTAAAAACAATTTTGCTATTTATAAGATAGATAACCCACTCTATGGTGTGTGTTGCGCTTTGATATATGCATGCCTTGGGTGGTTAACACACATCAAGGCGTGTGTATATCAGGCATGACCGCACACCTAAGAGTGGGTTATCTATTACACATATAGAGGATACATATTAGACAGGAGTGTGATATGATATTCTCACTCCTGCAGAATGAGCTCTAGATACTCACTAGTCACCGGAGGCATGAGTGACAGTATCCAGAGCTCATGATGCAGGAGTGAGAATATTTTCCTAGCACACAATCTGCCCATTACCAATCAATCAATCAATCAATCAAAATCTTTACTTATCCAGGTGGGCACCATTGAGCAAGGCACATTTGCAAGGTGGACCTGGTCATGAATACATCAAAGTACTAGAGATCTTTTGAGTGAGGCACCTGGCAACTATACATATAGGGGAAAGAGGCCATGTATGAGATGGCAGGTTAGAGAGGTAAAGAAGAGGAGGATATATTACCGATGACTGGGGAAAATTTAGCTAAAACCACAGAAAGTGATGATGGCTGTCGTACTTGTTTATTATGATAATGACAAAGGAGGGGTAGATAATTGGGACACTACTATGGATGGGGTGAGACTTTAGCCAGGTTGGAGTGGATAGGGAAGGGTGCAGCAGGAAGAGTTATTAGGAAAGAGTGAGAGCCAGGGGTAGAAACATGGCAAGCGCCAGGATGGAAAGGGGAGTTGTGGAATTAGTGGGCTAGTGGTGGGGAAAACATTTGCAAGATGCTTTCATGTAGCAATCATAGAGCACCTTGAAGATATTCAGGCTAACAGGGCAGCTCAGCTTCAAGTTCCTTGCAAACTGCTCCAGAATGTGGGTAAAGAGAAGCTTAGAGCAGCTTGCTGAAATGAGTTTTGAGCCTTGGAACTTGGTGGGCAATTAGGGAATAGCTCCTTAGAGCGAGGTGCCTAACACACTCCAGGGAATACAATCTGAGACATATGAGGGAGTTTGTTGGTCACTGCTCTGAAGGCCCATAGGGCAGTATTTCTATTCCTTCTATAGTGAAGGGAAGTCCAGCCTAATGATGAGTACAGGGAGCAGTGGTGTGTGGAAAGTGGAAGGCCAGTAATGAACCTGACAGCTCTGTGGTACAGGCTGTCCAAGTTAGCCAGTGCAGAGTGCAGTGGCTGTAGATCGGGTCCACGAATATATTAAAGATAGGAAGGTAGCTTGAACCAGTTGAATCTTGGCCTCCTTTGTGAGTAGGTGGTTAATTCTGTAGAATAGTCCTAATCTTTGCCATAGTTTCTTCTGTAGTTCTTCAAGATGGTCGGTGAAGGAAAGTTTATGATTGACCCAAAATTCCTAGATATTTGAATTTAGCTACATACCTACTGTTTTCTAAGAACAGTGGTAATGTTGGATAGCTCCTCCAGCAGGAATTGCTGCATGCAAGGAGGGGAGAAGAGCATGGCTTTTGTCTTTTCGCATTGAGCAAAAGCTTTTGTTTATGAGCTGGTATTGTAGAAGGTTAAATTCAGCTTGGAGGTCTTCACAGGTTGCTTCGGCATGGGGCGACTCAAGTACAGTACAGTGTCGTCCATGAATAAGTGGATGTTTCTTTTTGATGGGGTCATTGATGTTGTTAATGTAGACTGCAAAGAGGAGGAAACCAAGGATAGAGCCCTGGGGCATGCCCCTCAGCATAGGTTTTAATGGAGAAGGATCATCTTCAGCTTAACCTGCTGTTTCCGCTTCTCTGAGGTAGTCTGCAAACCAGCACATATATTTATGGTCTAGGCCTCAGGTACTTAGGGAGAAAAGAAGCAGGCTGTGACTGACTGTGTCTAATGCCTTACTAAGATCCAAGAAAATGGCAGACATGCTTCTTGTTGTCAAGGTCTAGGAGCCAATCATTGGTCGCCTTTAGCTAGGGCTATTATGGTGCTGTGCTTTGCTCTGAATCCAGACTGAACTGGGTTTAATAGGCTTCTGGATTCTAAGTATACCTCTAGCTGGCCAGCATACTATTTTTTCTAGTAATTTAGATAGGATGGGGAGGATGGAGATCGGTCTGTAACTATTTAGAACACTGGGGTCACCTGCTTTTAATAGACGGATGACATGTGCTATTTTCCATTGAGGGTGGAGGCTACCCTGGGAGAGTGACATGTTGAATAGGTGGGTGATTGACACCGCAAGCACATGGTAGGCACATTTCAGATAGTATGGCTCTATGGGGTCAGGGCCTGCTCCTTCCTGGTGTCCAGTTGCAGCAGTAGGTCTTCCACCTCTTTTAGAGATAGGCAGGAGGAGAAAGCCTCCTCAGTAGAGGGGACTCATGGGTTGGTGGGCCCTGAGCTGTGCGGAGGTCATTGGCAGGAGAAGTATCAAATGCTAGCCCTGCCATTGCAAAATGGTTATTGAGGACTTCCAATATCTCCATTGGTTAGAGATAACGCTGCCACCAGACTTAATTTTGCTGGAATGGAATTACCAGGTGCATGTCCAGACATGTCTTTTATTGTTTTCCAGAGCTTTGAAGGATTTCTTGAGGCAGAGGCTAGCTCTGAATGATAGTAGGAGGCCTTGGCTGCTCTGACCAACTTGGTGCGCTTGTTACGAGCCTCTTAAAAGACACCAATCCAAGTCATTCTTGCTTCTTTGGGCTTTTTCCATAAAGTATCCCTTTCTAACAGGGAAGCTTTGCACTCAGGTGAGAACCAATGGCAGGTGCTGCTCCTGACCTCACCTTAACCAAGGCTGCATGCTTATTTAAAGCCTCGCTTAAAATATTGTAAAAAATAGTATATGCCCTGTTAACCATTTTGGCTAGGCAGAATTCCAGCCATTGTGGTGAATGTTTCAAGTCATAGACATAACCAAACAAATCAAAGTTGCATTTGCACCACTTGATAGAGAACTTTGCCACAAACTGTGGGTTGTGCATGGATCTAATGGAGGTGATTATACAATGATCGCTAATGTCTGAGAAAATGTTCTGACATGAGAGAACAGGTGTGACTTGTTAACCAAAATTACATCTAAGAGGAGCTGTTGTTAAGGTTCTTTTATTTGGGCAAGTAGGCTCACCAATGAGTTGCACCAGCCCCAGAGTGTCACAAAAGGATTTCAAGGCAGCTGATGCACTTGATAGCCAATCGTAGTTCAGGTTGCCAAGAATAATGGTTTGCAAGGTACTGAGCCCCAGTACGGAACTGAGACGAGACAGGAGATGCGCCCAGCAGAACGGGCCTGTAGCAGCCTATTACACAGAGTGCACGGAATGAGAAAGTTGATCTTTAGGCTCAAGCACTCAAATTCTTTGGGGAAGATGATGCATCTATGCATGCGGCTGAGTTTGTCCCTTACATAAACTGTCACACCACCTCCTCTTGATTGCCTATTCACTTGGAAGAGTAAATAATTTTGGATATTGATTTAATTGTCTGGGGTGGCTGGCCAAAGCCAGGTCTCAGTGATCACTAGGACATCAGGAAGGAGTGGCTCACCCAAGCCTGGATAAGGGTGAACTTTTTCAGCAAACTACAGGCATTAAGATACATAAAGACATTCCTTTGATACCTGCCAGGTCTGATGGAGAAGCAAGGTGTCAAATGGTCCTGGGTTGAGTTCGACATTGCCTGAGCACAATAGTAAAAGAAGCAGGATTCTTTTTAAGGCAGTGAACTGTAATTTTTAAACACTATTTTTGGGGCAATAGGGAGGCGGTGTTGATGGGTAGGCCTGTACCCACTCCTGGTGTTATACTGGCCTAGTGTTGCATTCACTAGTGTCCTGGCAGAAATTTTCCATGAGTAGGAAATCTCAACTCTGGATGGGGAGTAATCTGCAGAGGTAGCTCGGGAGATGTCCCATTCCCTGGCAGAGACAGCTGAGAAGCCCAATAGTCCAGAATGGCTACCTGAGCAACTCTTTGCAGCTGAGTCAGTGAGGTGGTTCAAGGCTGCAATCTGATGTGGCAAGATTGGTCTGTAGCTTATTTCTGTTTCTGGCCTTGCTCCACCAGTGCAGAATGGAAGTGGGCAGGCATTCAAGTCTTGCAGCCTTAGTGGATGAGCATAGTTTGGCCTGAGAAACAGGCAAAAACCCGGAGATGGTCCTCAGAAAGAGAGGTATCCCAGGTCCACTAGAGCAGAAGAGGAAGTAAAAAATGTAATGTGTTTCCTCTTTAACAGAAAAGACATCTGTTGTAGCCCTCTAGTGGCTATGTAGTATAATTTGAAAATGAGAAAGTAGACACTTAAAAAAAAATGAAATTCTTGCTTTACAAAAAGAATAGTCTCCCAGGGTAAGCAGCGCTGATAAACGCCTCTAATGAAGCAAGGTAAAATGGAGACCAGCAGGAAGAAGTCAGGGAGGCTGAGATCCTCCAATCAGAGTGTTGGCTGAAAATTCAGAATGTCCAAAGGCTAAATGCCAATGTACCTATACGGCTTTTGGCTGTTTCTGTAGATTACTGGGCTCATGGCTAAACCGGAGTTTGGAGGATCCCAGGTGGCAGTTTCAGCAGGGAAGAAAGCCTCAGGCTCTGGTAATTTGTAATAGTAGAATTGTGGGTTGCTTCCAGGTCAGGCTTGTAGCTTTTCCTCTGGTGGCGGTGTGAGCCCCAGGAAGGCACGGCATATCTGAGGAGGAGGAAAGGAGATGCATTAAGTAGGGGCAGGCAGGGAGATGTGGTTAACTCAAACTAAGAAACAGGGTTTTCACTATTATTTGGAAGGAGGAGACTAAACTACATAGTGGGTAATAGAAACAGGAGGAGACGTAAGTGGGTTAGAGGGCAGACAGGCAGACAAAGCGAGAGGCAAGGATTGGGCTTTAAATTTAGAATGCTAGGCAGTACACTGAAAAGTCTGGTCCATTTAAAACTACAGCTTTACACAGAAATTAACTCTAAAAAGGATTCAGCTGTTCACTTAGAATAATAGACAGTGCAGTACAGGTCTAATAATCTTAAGACTCTACAGTTTTACACTTAGAATTAATAATAAAAAGGATTAGGCTGTAGTTTTAGGATATTAAGGAGTGCATAAAAGGTCAACTTAAAACTCTTCAGCCTTTCGCAGAGAATTAATTCTAAAGAGGGATGTAATCACAGTGCATTCAGAGCAGGTAAATCACTTTAAACAATGGCAGTGTAACACTGAATGGCCTACACTGGATTGATAGATGAGGAGAGAAACAGTGGGGGGTCATGCCATTCTAGCTTTACAAAGGAACAATTTCTTTACAATTCCTGGGCTGGGAGTTTTACAAACACTATGGGAATTACAGGTGCTAATTACACAATGGAGATAAGAGCTCGAAGCATAGTTTGGTTTTCCTGTTTGCTTGGTAACTGGGTAAGCTTTAGAGGTGACTTGGAAGCACTAGGCAGCTAAGTGACTTGTTCAGAGTCACACATAGTGGAAGTGGAGGTTGTGAGAATCAAACCCAGGTCTGGTGTGCTGGATGTACTAAACTTGTTTAAAGCACATTACTCTAACCTCTAGGCTATACAAAGAGCACTGTTGGTGTGTGTTCTGAGTGTGTATAAGTGTTCCTGAATGGGCTGGGAGTGTTACAAACACTATGGGAAACAGGTGAATGCGTCTGGCAATGCTAATTGAGTTAGTATCAGCAAGCAGTGAGAAACTGAAACTGTGAGGCACTGCCATTTAGAATGCAGGTTTTCTTGAAAATGAGAGTAGCATAGTTAGTAATGGGCTGGGAGTTTACAAACACAATGGAAACAGCTGAATGTCCTTTGCAATGTTAACTGAGTTACTTGCAAGTAGCAGTGAGAAACAGATTTGTGAAGAAGTTAAATTTAGAATGCAGGTTGGAGTGACTGAGTGGTGACATCAGTTGAGTATGTATATTTGTCAGATATTTTAACTCTGGTGATGTCATCATCAGCTATCACACTCAGTGGAAATAATCTAGATTATCACACTGATATTGCTCTCACCCCATAGTATAAATATATACATACATATATATATATATATGCCATGGGTCGGCAGGCAGTATCAGTGAAATAAAGGCGCCATAGTGGAGGTGACTAACCTTTGCATTAGGCAAGTAAACAAGGACAAAAAGAAAGTGAAAGCAACTATGGTTCTCAAAGGTGGTCGAGAAGTTAGGATGAAAAAAAGTGGCTTTCAGGAAATACAAGGAAACACAGTGGCAGAAAGATAGGGTAATGTATCTGGAAAAATAGAGGAGGCAAGGAAAACAGTCAGGAGTGCAAAGGCACAAACTGATTAACAAATTTCACAGGAGGTAAAGAAAGGAGACAAGACTTTCTATAGGTACTGTACATTAGTGAAAGGAGAAAAATCAGGGGTGGGATAATAAGGCTTAAAATGGAAGAAGAAGAGTGTATGGAAGGGATCTGGAAAAAGATCGATACTGAACAAATATTTTTGTTCTGTATTCACAGAAAAAAGGCAGAGACCACCTTTGGCAACATGAACAAATATGGTAGGGAGATGGATACGGTTCATTCACAAAGAGAAAACTGAAAGTGGACAAGGCAATGGGATCAGATGGATACATCCCAGAATATAAAGGAACTACGGAAGTGCTGACAGCATCACTGGCAGCATTGTTCAATGAGTCACTCGATACAAAGAGTGATTCTGGAGGGACGGAGGCTGGCAGATGTAGTCTCTCTTCACAAAAGTGGCAGTAGGGAGGCTCTTAGTTATTGGGCTCCAAATTGTATTTATTGTCCTCCATCCTTCCCCTTCCCATTGTTCGTTATGATGCACAGGAATTTAATTTCAATTCTGTTTTGAATATCCCTAAACTTTTCCTTCCTATAAGTAAAACGTTATGCAGCCTGTCCTATGTCTATTCCTCTTCTCACTCCCCCATTACCCAGCCCACAATACCCAATCCTTTCTTGTAAGATATAAGAGAAATGCAAGTAACCATCATTTCACTTCTATCTAAGACCAAGATAGAAATTAACATCCATATTAACCATATAAAAGAATTGAATGGAATGTGAAAAATTAAAACCAACTTCCTATTTATAGGTGCTTCCACAAACTTAAGAGCATCTATAAACTATAATTAAGATAACAATGCTTTCTTAGTATTGTACCATTAGAAAACAACAAGATTTAAAGACTTAAAGGTCACATCTGCAGAGAACAAAAATAATACTGCTGTTGACTTCAACAGATTATATGTCCCAGTCACTTTCAGCTATCCCTTATGAATGACGCCATCCAGCGGCAAGATCAAGTAATTTTATCTTGTATAAAAAAAAAGTGAAACAACCTGCAGGTTTACAATCGTAAACTCTAGTATCATAAATCCAATACTGAGAAATTATCTCCACTAGACCTAAAATAATAAGGATGTCAGCCAATGACCCCAAACCACGGGCACCGAACTTGTCTCTTCGATTTTAATAAGATCCAAATGAAATAGTTAGGTGACTTTCCTTGATAGCAAGGAAAAGTAATTTTCCATTTCAGGCTCAAATCTGACTTCTGTTTAAGGCTTAACATTCACACTAATCCTGCAAGGAAATTGAGGAAGTATGAGAAGTCCATGTCCTGCTTATTGGTGTGTCCCACATGTTAAAGATATCTGTAAGTTATAACTTAGGAAACAATATATTGTAGTACAGTATCTTCGTGAAGCTGCAAGATTAAAGTCTTAGAGGTCTCATCTGTAAAGTACAACAGTAACACTGCCGTTAACTTCTGATTGATTATAATTCCCAGTCACTTTTCGCCTATCCTTCGTGGATAGTGCAATCTAACTAAGCACTTGTAATTAGTTCTCTTGCAGGAGGAAGAAAAGAAGTAACCCATTGATTTACAGCTGCAGTTATTACTATCATAGGTCTGCAGCAAGGAAATTGTCTCAAAGCAACCTATGGAAAATAAATGGTATCGGCAATTGATCCCTACATCGCAGTACTGGACTTAACTCTTCAGATTTATTTAGATCCAAATAAGACACATGGCATAGGTTTTCTCGATAGCCAAGAAGGCATGAAATACAATTTCAGGATCAAATCTGATATATATTAGAAGCTTATTTTCTTCCTTTATAGCCCGATGTGTTACCATTATGCTTTCATCGAACATGTATCTCCCGAGGAGGCTCCATTTCAGCCCCTTTTACTGATTCCAGTTTATCAGCGAGTGTGAAATAAATCTGGAAAAGCCTTTTTGTAGTGCTGTGAGTGCTGGCTCACTTCTTCAAACGAGGCCCATGCTCCTGCAATGAATACCTGAAGATGTGCTGGGTAGCTCATGCAGAATTTTAGCTCAGCGACTAACAATTTAGACACAATTGGTTGAAGAAGAGTCCTCCTCTAGCTGGAAGATCTTGGGTTATTTGAATTACATTTCCTCCCCACAGTACCTTTTCGAGCTCTTTTATTTTCCCAAGGAACAGTTGCTTCTTCTGATAATTAAAAATTTGAATATTAGGGTCGGGGCTGAGAACCTGATGGTGGCATCTGTCTCAGTGCTCGATGGGCACGTTCAATTGTGTATGATGCACTGAAAGGTGAAGGGCCAGCCAGTTTTTCTATTAATTTTGAATGAATACAATTATATTCTTTGCCTTCTTCTCTTTCCGAATGCCGATTATCCTAGCGTTGTTTCATCGGCTCCTCCTTCTAGGTTCTCTATTTTTAGCTTTAGTTTTTTAATTCTATGTCTATTGTCTATAGTATCGGTTTCAATGCGGTCTGCCTTTTTTCCAGGGAAGTGAGTCGAGATTCATTATCCGTCATCCTGATAGTTAAATCTTCTAATGCAGACGCATTTGTTTAATTTCTGTAGCCACCAATTGTAAACCTTCATGAAGTGGTTGCAGCTCTTTTAAAATAATTCAAGCATAAGTGGGTTGCCTCAGGAGCTGCAATGGAGGAGGCCATAGTAGTAGACTGCTTACCCTCATTAGTCGACTGTGCCTTGGATCGCTTGCCAGATTTCATCGGTGATACGGAGGAGTGTGTCAAGGCAAAGCAAGGCACATTTCAGCTTCCATTCCAGAGTGAAAATCTACTTCAGAAGTTCAGCAAGTGTCCGAACAGAGATAGAAATCAAAAGGTTAATCTATTCGCTAAATATTGAGTAAACTTAGCTGGGTCAGGGGAGCTAGGTCAAGAGCTGCTACACAGTCCACCGCATCATGTGATCCTCTGTTTCTCCTTTCTTAACTTGAGTTTGCTATCTTGTCCTGAGTTTTGGCCTTTGCTAGTCTGACTGCCTTCCATACTTTCTTCTTATTTAAGTGGCACAGTTCTCTGTCCTGTTCCTTTTGTGTTTCCTTATACTTCCTCTCTCCCTTACCTTCACTGCCACATTTTTAGATTCATACTGTTTTTTCAGTCATTTTGATTTGTTGATTTGTTTCACACAATGGCTTGTTGCCTCTGTTATGGCAGTTTTGATTTTTCCCACTTTTCCTTCACCCATCCTTACCAGTTTGGTATCAGTTTTTAAGGCTGCAGTTAAGATGTGGAATATTCAGGTGCTGAATATACTAATAATAGTACATACAGAATCTGGTCATAGTTTTTCTACTTCATAAGGTCATCATTACTTTATCCAGGTCTTACATTGGCAGATGTGGTATGCTGGAATGTTATGAACTGCTACTGTAGGATTTGACTGCACCTGCCCCCACACACACACACACTTCACACCCAAAAAGTTTCTTGTAGAAATCATGACTAGACTCAGAAATTATGTTTATTTCTTAACAGAAAAAATTATTAGACAAGTAAAGTATAATATTGTAACAGACATTTAAACCATGCAGTGCATTGTCCCACAGTGACATGTCTCTTCAGAGAACAGCATTGGAGTCTGCTTTGTTTAAAGTCACTTCAGTGCCTCCACACCAAACTTGCATGGAGTGAACAACTGTTCATTGATGCGATTCCTTATTTTACACCTTTCCAGGTGGCCCAAATTATGAAACTACATTTTGTGTTCCTCATGACATGGTGCCTCAAATTGTCTGGCATTGCCTGCTTCCCAAAGACCCATTGTAATTTACTGTGTTTGACCACTCCTCATACCTCTCCTTGCTAATGGGCGCCTGAAAATAGTGCTGCATATGACCATTTCTTTTCTGGTAAATTTATTTTTTCTTTCTGAGGGCTTATGGGCAGAAGTGCACAATTTGGAAGCTTGGAACCTCTTCATGATGTTGAAGTTTGTTGCACTCGTAGCCTGGGTTGCAGTGGATGCACTTAGTCTAAGCCCTGTGGGTCCACAGTATTATTCTGTGAGGTACTGGTACATGATACTTCATTGTAAGTTTCAGTTGCACATGATACATCATTTTCAGTTGCTGAGTCCACAGCATCAAGTGCACTGCAGTTGGCCGACAATGGTGTTTCTTCCATGGCAAGCCTTTCCTGGGTAGTAGGCTGTGCACCATCAGACTGCTGTCATCACGGCACTCCTGGGTGAGTATTTGCATGGACCTGTGATGTGGCTCCATCCTCAGGATCACAGCAAGGTGTTTCTCGATCCTGCTCAACCTGTTGTAAATGAGCACCTGGTTTGACAGAATCTGCTGTTGGTTACTCAACATATTCTGCATCATCTCTTGCATCTGCTTTTTGAGTTCTGCCAAATCATGTAGTTTCATGGAACACCTGTACTGATTAATTCCAGTTGTGGAACCTCATCTGTTTGGATGCCTACAGACTTACAATTGGAGGAAGGTACCACAAGCAGAACACTGGCCTACAAGAAATTGAAGAAACAAGTCTGGTTAGATACAGTATGATGGCAAGGTACTGGAAAAACCAATCCACACTTCCAGCACAATAGCAAAGCAGGAGTCTCGACAAAAGCAGGAGATATCACATATACAGTACAGTATGTCTACTATCTTTGATCCCACCCCTAACCTGTATATTGTTTTCAACTCCCCAGTCTCCATGTGGCACAGAATCAAATGCCTTACTGAAATCTAGACACAGGACATGCACCACATGTCCCTTGTCCAATACCTGACCATCCAGTCATTGTGGTCAAGTACTGTGGGTTTGTCTTGCAGGATCTGCCCTAGAAAAACAGTGTTGCTGACTGTACTGGATACCATTGTCCTCCAAAAGGTCACCAGCACCTGACCATGGGGCACACCTAAACGACATCTGCAAAATTGTGATAAATAATATTACATGCAGTAGTGTGAAGTTCTCCAGCAACATACTGTATGTTTTTCAAATGGCATTCTTCTGTCTTTCTTCATATTTACCATAGTACTGTACCTGGTGTGTGAGTGTAAACAGCAACATGCAAACCTTCTCAGCAGTGTATTCCACTGATGAACCCCACACTGCAAACACACACAAATACAATAATAGGGTGGGGATGGATGACAGTCACCAAGGAAGAAAGGGAAATGGTGGTTATTATTTCAATTCACTCGTTAATGTCAAAGCTGAGTAGCAAAGCAGGAGGGATTGCTAGTAGCATTCTGGGATCATAGGATGTGGTATCTCTAGCAGAAGTCATGTGGTATTGATAGCATGATACTGTATAAAATCCTGGTCAGCTCTATGGCGTGCATGTGCTCACACCAACAAGGACATTTACAGGGTGGAGACTCTCCAGACATGGCAACTAAAGGTGCATGGATTGCACCACAATACTCGCCTGGATGGTTGAGGGTTCCATGTTATGATAGTGACTGAAAACAGTGATCACTATCATAGAATGTATATCACCAAAAGCATTTTTGGTGATATACAATCAAAAGTGACCGGACTTCCAGCCATTACAGAATATGTTTATTAGGGGCTGCACTCCCCATACCTCCTGAATTAGGATTGTTAACTCCAGGGGGTGCATGTGAGGAGGGCAAACATGGCCAAAAAATAGAGTGCCATAAGCAGTGGCAAAAACAAGCACCCCAAGCAGAACACAAACCCAGTGCCTGCTGCACCAGCCAGCCACCTAACCACCACACCACAGGGCTGGCTTGGCTGCAGCAGGATCCTCTCTTCAAACCCTCCCTCCTATTCCTCCCATCCACCTCCCTATCCTCCCTTTCCAGCCACTGTCATCGCTGTGGGATCGATACCTTAACAGGGTAGTTATTGATGGAGATATAAATGAGTCACTGTTTCTACAGTCACTCATTTATTATCACTATCATCACAAGCTACCTGGTCGAGGGGGTGCAACAAAAACAGACAATGACAACTTAAAGTGCCTTAATACATTGTTGTATTTGCTGTCTACAGCAGACAGGTAGAGAGGAACATACGGTAATATACTGCAAGCATACAAGTACTGTACCTAGAGGGCATAAACACGGTTCAGGTGCGATACATCTTCCAATGAACAGTAATTAGAGTACAAGAGCAAGGGGCCACATAATGAAACTGGTTGGTTGTAGGTTAAGAAGAAATGTGAGGAACTACTTCTTCACATGGAGGGTGGTAGGCACACCAAATTGGCATCTCTGGGAGGTGCAGAGCCATGTGATCTTTGACACAGTCATGGTGATAAGAGGGGATTTTACCATGGGCAAGAAACACAAACCATGCACTGTACCTGGCTTTTCAGGTTTCTTTTTGGAGGTATCTTCTCCTTTGGTGGTATATTCTCTGGATGCCACTGTCTTGTGATTGTGTCATGGTAATTTTTGGCACTTTTGCTGTGTCTTCCTGTGTCTCCCTCAGAATGGGCTCACATGGTGTGTCGTCAATGGCCCGCTCCAGTTCTGACCTCCTCACTCCAAGTACAGCCTTGCTACCTGTTATCCATTAAAATACAGTCAAGCACATTACATATTAGCAAATCATATTATGCACATACTGTAGTCCTACATTTACTTCCAAAATGGCAACCACAGAACAATATAAAGACAGCCCCTATATAATGTCTTCAAAGCCAAACATTCATCATGGCTACCACCCAGGCACCAACTGTAAGGCTGGCTAATCTTTTTTCTAAATGTGTTACTTGTCTTGTTTACATCCTTATGAACCTTGCATCCCTCCTCATCCTGTATGCTTTGAGTTTCAAGGCCTGCACCACGTCAGTTGATAGTCTCTGGAATGCCTCAACTCTGGCAATGTACTGATGTTCCGTGTCATTTGTGAAGCTTCCTGAATGGCACACTACTCTAGGAGAGGGATCACTAGGATTTTAGCAGACGGAATCAGCCCTGCAGCCTTCTGCAAGTGAAACAGTAATCGCCGCATAAGGCCACTGGGCCTCCATGCAGACTTTGCCCTCTGCTTGACATCCTTATGTCTTGTACTTCAACATTTCTCACACCTGCACCTTATTTCTGCCTTTCAGATACTGTACGTGAGTAGCCTGACCACTTACTACTGTATCTTCTCAAACTCTCTCAATATATTTTGTAGGCAATTTTGTGCATTTATTATCATACAGTCATCAAACCATCTATTTAAGAAATAACAATACTTACTATTAAGATTAGCAATCCAGACATGAAACTGATTCTTCCTGCTGTCAGGGTATTTTTTTCTTCAGCATGCAATAGGCTCCATCTTTTACATCTCCACTCAGTAAGGCTGTCTCCATGATATCAGTTTCTGTGGTGCCATCTAAGTCTTCCTCAAACAGAATAAGTGCATACTTAGGCACTGAGAATAGTTTCCTGCTCATCATTTTCAAAGGCAAATGATCATCAAAGAACGATGTAAATAAAAAGCCAAGAAAAGCAGTGTATGACTTTGGCTTTTCCAGGGTGCAATTTATGGCTTGCTGAAGCATCATGAATGTATGGCATTATGGCCTAATTGGCTAAGTGATTTCTTATAAATGCAACACGGTAAGGATGACCAATCAAAGTAGTTAACATTTTGCTGAATGACTGTGGCAAGTACCAGCTTACTCAACACACCTCTCAACCTCTTAGAATTAAAAATCATAACACTAGGCTACAAAATCATAGCAAATTGCCAGAATGTGTAGCACTTTCTTCTTTTAAACAATATTATGCCTACATTTTATGCCTACAAATAGAGGGTCCCTTACAGTTAGTGATAAGAAATGTTTCTATAATTTTAGTTCAATGTTTTAATGGTCTGTGTGTCCAGAAATCACTCTAACATTATTAAAAACTTCAGTAAACCTATGCAGAGTAAGGGTAAATTTAACGGTGAAAATCATAGCGCTATGCAAAAATCATAGCAGCTGAGAGGCATGTCCTCAATTACTCAGACTGTGCAGAATGACTCATTTACCTTGCAATTAAAAGGCTATTTTTAAAGCTAATAAAATAAACAGGGCTTGGGCTTGTGGAGCAGGGAGATGTAATTTGTTAATGCTCTTTTAAATTAATTATTACAGCCCCAGAAAAGCCATAATGGCAGTTTGCTAGGTTCAGCCTAATGTGACGTTTGTTGAAAGGGTTAGTGATAATGGAGAATGCCTAAAGGTGATTAAGATATCAGTCAGAGTTAAAACATTTTCGCACTCTGACAACCCCAGCGCTTAAGGACAATGGTGCCAGGGCACTATTTTACTGCTTTCCTCCACACCCACCCTCACTGGGAGCTTCATCCCCTTGCCCCTACTTAAGGATTCTAAACTCCAGGGGGATGCATGTCGATAGGGTGAAAGCAGGGGGAAAAAAGGTTTGGGCTAGCACAATAAAATAGCACCAGTGCCTGGTCCCCAACCTACCTTCTCCCACTGCATCTATTCACCAACCCCGATGCCATGTGACGCAGCTTGGCCAGCCACTGCAGCACCATCCCCTACAGCCTCCTCCACCCCTTCCAGCCCATGCTCACTCCCACCCACCCCCACATGTACGCATAGCGACATCCTGTCACCCAATTTGCCCACAGCCTCTTCCCGCCACCCTACCCTCCCTATCACCATGAGAGATTGCACTGGGAAGGAGTTGCCATAATGGATGGCACCTTCCTCATGCACCCACCTCATGGGTTACCTTGTTGAGTTAGTACTTGAGCTTGGGAGGGTTGATCGAGCTCTTTTAAATTAATTATTACTGCACCTTTGAAACAGGAAAACCACAAAAACACCTACAGAACTGCAAATACTTGGATTCACTGTTTCTGGCAGGCATTTTGTTTTTCATTTCCTAATTGCACTTCTGCACAAATTGTGCTCACTGTGGTCATACCAGCAGGCCAGCTTTGGCAAATATGGGATGGCCAGGACAGGGAACCAGGATTTCGCACATTTCTGTGTATGGATGTCTGTACTTCTTCTTGTACTTCCACTAGTTAATGCATCATTTCTACACTGAAGGACCTAACTAGATTTGTGGGTATGACTCACCTTTCTTTATATGTCATTCACCTCTTTTGTGAAGCTGGGATCGTTACAAGTTTGCAAACCCTGTAAACAAACTTTAAATATGTCAACATTAACACATCCGAAAAAAATTGATACCCCAGCTTATTTGATTATGAGAAACATTGAGGCATGTCTGTGGGAACAAATCCAGAGTTGGGGCGGCAAAGTGCTAACAAATGATGACCAAACTGGGTTCATTGTACCTGTAGTTATGTTATAAGTACTTTTTGCAAAGACACAGCATTGCATCTTTTGTGGTTAGTCCCTGAGGATACTGCCTGTACTTTTGGTTTTAGCACCCTCAATGGCTTTTAGCACCCATCACATGCCTAAAGGCTTTCTCATTGTCACCACACATCCTGTGGTGTACAGTGCAGAGTATGGATTTTATTGTTATATCTTGCTAACATACCTCCCACCCCAATTACCAGAAAAGCACAATTGCATGATCAATTACTCTGGTATAATCTTACACAATACTTTAACCAAAGACTAATGTTCGTTTGTATCATCTGTCATTAAGTCAGTCTGAAGCAAGCACCTAAAAAGTATCTGGCTACTATAATACATCCATGGCATTCTGATTATGATAACAGAAAAGAACATGCTCACCACAGTGAGATTGGGCACTGCTGCAAGCTTGACAAGCTACAGTACAGGGATGCACAGAGTAGCTGCATGCTTTGGACAATGTTGTGTGTGCTTATTGACTACCCATTATATGACTTGTCCTGATACTAAAAGTAACAGCTGTTGCAGTGTGTAAAATGACCTGGAGTTCAGGCATAGGAACTTGTCCATTCAGTTGTGTTACTGAGCTCACGTTCAAACCTTATGGATGCCCGGTGACAGATCAGCATGTCAGTCTGACTTAATGTTGAACAGCAGATAATTTTATGAAAGTGCCACCAGCCATACACTAAAGGGCTGGAAATGACTTCAAGAAGTAGTCCACAGTTTTCAAAGAGGGCACTGCATTGTAAGTCCAATTATACTACAATTGGTTTATATTTTGCTGACTTGCTTAGTCAAGGTATGCAAGTGGGGGTTATTGGAATTTAATCCAGGTCTGTTGGGTGTACTATTGTTATTCACAATCCCTTGCTCTAACCTAATGGCTATACTGCTAGTCAGAACATGTATTGCATGGTCTTTATACAGTATGTCCCCAGCACATTAGAAACAAATATTGACTGCAGATCTGAGGAGCAACTAAAGCTCTGAAATCAAGTGGTGTAATGTAAAATACAGATTGGTGGCCACTGTCACACACTAGAAGGTCAAGATGATATTTTTTATCCCAGTCTCATGCACTGGTAGCTTATTACTATAGTTGTTAGTACTGAACCACTCATTTAGCAGTACATGGACAAGGTGCTGTACTCTGGAGTGGCTGATAATTAAAAATGTTAACAACAAATACCTTCTCATGCTCCCTTCCCAGGACACATCTGAAAAGAGCATTTTTGCTCAGTGTGACATCATAATGAAACTTTTAAATAAATAAATAAATAGAACCATGTTTCAACTATTGATTTCAAACAAATAAATTCTATTATGTGGGTAAAAAGGCAGATTCATTCAGTAAATTGTTAAGGAGGTCCTGTGATGAAGGGGGTTAAACTCCAGGGTATTTATGAACAACATCAAGTATTAAAACAGAAATATACTGTAAATAATGGAAGCTGTATTGTCCAGTAAAAATAGTCTCAAAGTTCATAAAATATGATAGGCATCTAACACTAAATTAACCATTAGGACTGTTAAAGTCACAATTGTACTGACAACGTTTTCAAGGTGTTTGTTCATATATCTACATTTTTAATCTAAATTGCTTTTAAATTACATTGTTATAATCTAAATTGCTTTTAAATTATAACAAAATAATTCATGCAACTATATAAAGATGGAACTGCTACAGTATGTAACAGTTTTACATTTTAAATCATTTGCTGAAAATCTGTCTAGATGCCTCAGTTCGTAATGCAGTACAGTAATAATTAAAGTAAGTAAGTAACTAGGTCAGCAATACAACTGCAACAAAATGAGAAAGATAATAGAAAGTTATAAATGGCAAAGATAATTAACACTGTTGCTACTGTGCTGCTAATTCATTCCATTATCAGAAAGGAGTCTGCACAGTTCCACTGCTTGAGCAATCAAATGAAACAGTGTGTTAAAATGTTGTAACATTACTCTTCTATAAAATGTAGTAATGTATAATGAACATCTTGAAAGTTCTCAGTGATACTATGTATCTCTTAATTACTCAGGCAGTTATTTCAAACTGTGCTGGTTTCTTTCTGATAATGCACTGACAAGGAGCATAGAAAAACTAGTGTCAATTATCTTATTGTAATAATTTAAACTTGCAAAGCTTAACACTGGTCAAGCAGGGGTGAGTTATGAGTGGTGATTAGAGAAGTGTGTCTGTAATTGCTTTTTTAAAAAAAACACTGGAAAGGAATGGCCAGCTTCTTAAAACAGTATATTAATTTTAGCATCGAGACCTCTGTAAAATGCAAAGGATCCAGGTGTCATAGATTTTTTTGTTATATAGGCCAAGGGTGGTGTTCTTCCCAAAAGTGTCTGAAGGGATAAGGATGCAGACCCCCCATCATTAGGACAGCCAGTCTGAAATGGATGTCAAACTAATCTCATAGATTTCTTTGACTGGGTAACCAGAGTGGAGGACCAAGGGGAGCAGTTGATGTCGCCTACCTTGACTTCAGCAAAGCTTTTGACACTGTTCCACATAGAAGATTGATAAATAAGCTGGGTAGGCTCAGGTGGGCCAGAAGTTGGTCAACTGGGTGGCAAACTGGTTGATGGCAGAAAACAGAGAGTGGTGGTAAATGGTATACAGTCAGAAGAGATGCAAGTCACAAGTGGGGTACCTTAGGATCAGTCCTGGGGCCAGTCTTCTTCAATATCTTCATTAGTGACATTGCAGATGGACTAGAGGGTAAGGCTTGTCTGTTTGTAGATGACATCAAGATCTGCAACACAGTAGATGATCCAGATGGGTGGGCAGAATGAGAAGGGATCTGGAGAAACTAGCAAAATGGTCAGAAGAGTGGTAACTGGGATTTAATGCAAAGAAGTGCAAGATCATGCACATAGGGAGAGAAACCCTGAAGCCATCTATAGGCTGGGAGGGAGTTGCTGGCGGCCACAAAGGAAGAAAGAGACTTGGGCATCATCATCACCGATGACCTGAAATCATCCAAGCAGACCTCTAAAGCAGTAGGTAAGGCTAGGGGATGTTAGGGTGTATTAGTCGTGTATCGCAAGTCATAAGAGGAGGTAATAATCCTCTTTACAAGACACTGGTTAGGCCCCATCTGGAGTACTGCATGCGTACTGAGGCCACACCTTCACAAGGACATTAACAAATTGAGGCAGTCCAGAGAGGGCAACAAAATGGTGCAGGGACTGCATCAGAAGACATATGAGAACAGATTAATGGAGCTCAATATGTATACCCTTGAGCAAAGGAGGAGAGAGGTGATATGATCAAGACATTCAAACACCTTAAGGGCATTAACAAGGTGAAAGAGTCTAATATGTTTAAATATAAGAAAATAGCAGGACAAGTGGACACAGCATGAGATTAGAGGGAGGCCGATTAAGGGGAATGTGAGGAAATTCTTTTCACAGAAAGGGTAGTGGATGCATGGAATGGCCTACCTCAGGAAGTGGTGGCTATGAATACAGTGCAGGGCTTAAACAGGCATGGGATAGGCATAAGGAGAAATACAGATGAGTAAGAATAGATAGGCCACTGATAGAGCAAAGGCCGGTGGCACATTTATAAGGTAGAAAAGAAATGGCAGCCTGGATGGGCCTTTGCGGTCCTTATCTGCCATCAGCTTCTATGTTTCTATGTTTCTATATTTATTTTATCATCCAAACATCCTGCACATTCATTTTGTCCCAATTATCCTGCAGCACAGAACTCTTGAAACTCGGTCATACACTCCATGGCTAGAAAATTAAATTTTTATGATTACAAATGTACTGTACTTGCACAAATAAAATTCAGTGCCTTGAGAATAATCAAAATCTTATCAGTCCTACACCTAATGGCACTCTCAACATTAAATTTCTCTAAATGCCACACTGCCTTACTAAGTGCCGTGCTGTTGCATAACATCTGTGTTAACAGCCTTAACCATTAACCAAGAACCATGGACTGAATTAGAGGCTGTTCTGATTGTAAAATGCATGCGGCTAAATTAAGTGGTGTTTTGAATATGGAGAAACCTGACACCTGGCAGAAAATTGTGAAATCGTAGGTGCATCTTACAGAGAAACAACGCCACTTGCTGGATTTCACCTGCCAAAAGCTCCTTTCATAAAATAAAGTACCAATGCCACATATCATGTACCACATCACATTAATGACTGCTGCTGCTACCACTTACTGGGCATCAGCAGCAATACTTACTAATGCTACCATGGGTACCACTATCTCCTGCGTACCAGTCAACTTATCTGCAGCAAGCACTGTATATAGTTTAAGCATTGCAGGAAAATGAACCACAAAACACAAAGCTGCATCATGCTGTGGCAATTTATGACCTCATCAGTGCATGAGCGTCATCACATGTGACATAATCGGATGTGACATCATAGGATGTGACATCACTACATGACATCATTGGAGATGTACCTTTTGGCCCTAGAAATATGTACAGTAGTACATGAATAAATATGTTCACAACTATGTACACTTTAACTTGCTGTATCAATCTTTCACGTCATTTTAAACATTATACAAATACAACAAATTCTCTTTGTTCCTAGGTTCAAAGATCAGTATTACAATTGGCATTTTAACTTGGCTCTTTCTCATTATTTTCATCTTTACACAATCTTGTACCTTTTTAATTTTAGTATTGCAGTACATGTAAGGCTATTAGGATGCCTTTTGCTATAATTCATTAAGTTCTGCCCCCATGTGCTGAAGGTACTACTTATCTGGGCCCTTGTTGCTTTTACCAGTATTTACCAATATATCATTCCTTGATTTTAAGTTACCGTCTTTGAAGCACGATAATTTTAATTTAAGGTCCATTTATGGTATACATTTTAGTTCATAGTAATATTGGTATACCTTAATGAAATTACAAAAGTTTTCTACTAATTTGTTACCTTATTATACTTTACTAAATTAAAAATAAGATTTTTTTTACTATTTCTTGTACATTTTCTTTAAATCAAAATCAGACTTACTTAACACTTCTTGTTTGTGTTTTCAGATGCATGTGGTGTTTTGGACTGGACTATTACTAGGGTATGGGTACTCTGGTAACCTGGAGATCAGTTACCCCACAATGATGGCATCTTTGAAAACATGTCTTCTGATGGAAAGATCATTTTACAAACAAATTTTATTTTCCTAATTTAATTTTACAAGTACACGCTTGGTTAACTTGCTCCTAAAAATTAGAAAAGTAAATTTTACCTGAATCTTCCTTGTTTCTCATTATTTTAGTCTTTCATTGTCAACCTTATTTTTAATTATCAACTACATATACTGTACTTTTTAAATTCTTTATTTTATTTCTCTCTTTAGGTATTACCTTCTGTTAGTTCCCCAATAACTGGAAAACTAATTTTGAATTATAGGCCCAGATATTCAAAGGTTGCGCCATGCACAACAGGGTTGACGCATGCGCAAGTCCAAAACTCGCCATTTAGCGATATTCAGAAGGAGGCAGCTACGAAAACATGCTGAGCAACAGGGCAATGAAAATGAAGGCATGCGAACTAGGGGTGGATCCATGCATAAAGACCGCAATGCGAGAGTTCAAAGACTTGCGACAAGCGCAAGAGCGGCATAGCCGGAAATGGCGCACTAGCGGAAATGAGCCAAAATAAAAGGCTCAAGGAAGCGCGCAAGAACGCTACCAGGCTGCCAAGTGGGGAGAGAGAGAGAGACAGAGACAGACAGACAGACAGCAAAGGGCAGGCAAGGAAAGTGTGGCCCATAGTCTGTAGAGGCCAGTGTGGGGGGGTGCCCGTGCAGTGGAAGTAGCAGTCAGGACAGTGGTGGTAACACAGCAACACCAGCCAGGGGTCAGAAGCCAGGGAGATGGACAGTGCCAGTTTCACATGGAAGCTGTAATGAGGGGTGAGAATGCATGCTGCAGGGGACATGGCAGTGGAAGGGCCGTCAGTGGTATACCCCAACAGGCGGTGCTACGTTGCCCGCATCAGCTTTTGAGCTGTACACAGATGTAGAGATCGTGGGCGGGTACCACCTGAACAGGGCAATACTGAGACGGCTCTGTAAGCTGTGCAGTGATGTGATGCAGGCACCCTCACGACGGAGTCACGCTCTGTCGGTGGAGACCAAGGTGACAGCCTGCATGTGCCTGCTCACCACGGGCACCTTCCAGAGGCTGACAGGTGACACCACAGGCATCACACAGTCGGCCACGTCACGCATCCTCACCCAATTCCTCAGCGCACTGCTGCCACATGCTGCCGAGTACATCCATTTCCCCAGCACTGCGGCAGAGCATACAGCAAACATGCAGGAGTTCCACAGGGTAGCATGTATGCCTGGCATGCTAGGGGCCAAGACTGCACCCATGTGGCCATCCGCATGTCACCTGGCCCGATGGCCATGCATATCGGAACAGAAAGGGATTCCATAGTGTCAACTGCCAGGTGGTGCGTGATGCCATTGGGTGCATAATCAATGTCTGTGCCACACACCCTGGTGGAGCACATGATGCCTTTATATGGTATCAGTCTGCACTGTGCCATCGATTCGAGAGTGGGGACATCCCCACAGGACATCTAGTGGGTGAGTACACATGTATGGAATGCAAACTCTGGGAAAGGTGGGAATGCCACAGGTGCCATGGTAGTGGCACACAGGAGATAGCCAGTATGGACCTGAACATGACACTGATCTCCACTATCTCCACACATGTGACTGTGGATACCTCCGTCCCTGGCTGCTCACACCGCACGGCACCCCATGACCCCAGTGCAGCTATGCTATAATGAGGCACATGCTGCAACATGCAACATCACAGAGTGGGTGTTTGGGATGCTCAAGGCATGCTTCCGATGCCTAGACACCTCCGGCGGTGCCTTACAGTACAGCCCCAAAGGCCTGTGGGATATTCCTGGCCTGTTGCATCCTGCACAACATGGCCAAAGACCATGGGATAGCCATACAGGTCGAACAGGGGACAGCGATGGGGACGCCAGTGGCGCCGGTGATGATGGTGATGAGCAGCCCCGGATGGAGGGACCCCGACTGATCCGGCAGGCCCAGCTGCACCGGGACACCATCACAGAGGAGCACTACGCACAACACAGGTAAGTCAAGGGACATGTGCAACCAACACTGTCCATGCACAAACCACAGGCACACAGGGAACACACCAGGGGTGCATGACGGTCAGGAGTGGAACGGTCCAGGCATACAGACACACCATCAGGAGGGTGAGCACTCATATGGACACACACACACCAGGCACAGAGCGTACATGGGCAGATGCACAGCACTGCAGAACCGACATTGCTAACACAAAGCACCACTGACCACCCCACCACCAGTACTGTCCAAGTACATGTGTCAGATGCTGGGCACCATTGCACCCTGGTGTACAGTGCAATGCAGGCATCATCATGCACACACACCTGTGGGCAGCAGTTGGGAGGGTGTGCAGGTGGTCCGTGTGTCGGCGTGGTGAGCAGAGCACCCAGCAGTGCACTGCCCACCATGACACGCATTGCACACATGGCAGCACCAGACGGGGCCCGCGCAGGAGACAGCTCAGTCATGTAGCACTGTCCTACGGCCACTGCGGATGCATGGGCAGCCCGCCCGTGACCAACAGCAGGGCAGGCTGAGCAGGGGCCACATGGGGTGGCACTGTTGCACCACCAGGGGCCCCACTGCACAAACGTGACCTTGCTGCACAGGGGTCTGCAGCATGCCGAACAAACCTGCACCAGGGGTGCTCGGGATGCCCACAGCAGAACCCGGTGTCGACAGGCCTGGTGTTGCACAACACGGAACGGGAGTGGAGAGTGCACTGTGTGGTGTGCAGTACAGGGCACCTGACTGTGTGCCCAATGCATCCACGACAGAGACCACTGCCTGGGTCAGCCTGTCAATGGTGGCAGTCACATCCGTCTGCATCACGGACCAGCTCGGCTCAGTCCAGCACACTCCCTGCTGTGCCACTCCACGGACACAGACAGCGCCTCCCACGGACCTTGCAACCCGCCTCTGCAGCTGTACTGTTTCCTGCAGCAGGAAGTGTGCTCATCCAATGGTACTCCTGCTCCAGGCATCCTGACCCCAGGGTGTGGGCGGTCCTGATACACACACCCCTTGAGGGTGGGCGCTGTTTGCCAGGACCAGGAATGGGCAGATCAAGGGGCGGCAGACATGTGCCACTGTTGACACTGTCCCCCAGACCTGGTGGGTGACTGCTGCTGCTGCCCTCCAACCTGTGCCCTGGGTCCACTCGTCTCCACCGCTGTGCTGGCAACAGTGCCAGACACCTGCACAGCCACCGTGCTGCCCCCGGTGCTGACAGGCACAGCCTGGGACCATGTCAGCATGCTGGTACACAAGTTGGAACCAGAAAGGCCCAGGGGCACGTGCTGGCTTGCCGTGTCCATCATGGGACACACAACCATCACTGCCCATTGCAGGCCTTCTATCATCAATGGTGCAGGTATGTGCTACTGCCATGGTCACAGCGTGCTGGCATGCTTGTATGCCAGACTGCTGAGACACAGGCTGTGCACCCCCACACCCGTATCACTGACACCAGAGTTGGCGGCCGCGTGCATGCTGCTGCAGTGCCTGCTGGCTGGTGGTGGAGGTGGATGGACCCTCCTCCATGTCCAGCAGGTCAGCATCACTGTCTGGACCCACCACCACCATCTCCTGAAGACGAACAGGATCTGTGACAGAAAGAGAGTACATGTGAGTGCATGTGAACAACCGCACCCCAAACACCACCACCATGTCATACCGTGCAGTGATGGGCTTCCACCTGTCTGGAATCCTCGCCTGGTACGCCTCAATGGTGCTCGGCTGCATGGCTGTGACCAGTGTCTCCTCAGTTGGGGTCAGGCTCCAACACCACTGGCGGGCCCCTGCCAGTGCCAGCATCTGCGCCCTGAAGGCTGCCACCTTCTCCTTCAACCTCCTGCGGTCTGTCCCCATCTTTTCTTGCATTCCTGCACAGAGCACTGGTGGCTTCTGAGCAGGTTAAACTCCTAGCTACCCCTCCCATGCAGCCGCATGGGACTGAGGGGTGCCTCTCATTCCACTCAGTATTGGCTCTCATCCAGGTAGGCCTGAAGAGGCCTCCATCTCTGCTGCTGTAAAGTTGGGCCTCCTCCTACGCCCACCGTCCTCACCCTCACCTTGGCTCTGCTCGGTCATGGCGATCTGTATGGGGAAGTGGACACCTGTCACTGTGCAGTCTACAGCATTTTCCCATGACCATTATCCTGAACATCACACAGCATGCAACTCACCTCTCACCTGCAGTAACGAATCTGGCCAGCGCAGCCCAATGTCGCACATTTATAGCGCAATACATGCAAATTAGAGTGGAGCAACTATAATGACATGCAAATCGTGCCACTGCACCCCTTGAATGGCTGATCAGATGATTTGCATGTGTCAGCTGAATATCGCAAATCTGCACTTTGCGCAACACGGAAGAGTCGGCTGAGCCAATGGCGCAGATCTGTGCCTGTGTGGTACACTGCATTGCGCATGCCCAGATAGCTTACACAGGCATCTGTCGCGCTGCTGATGTGCTGAGCGCAATCGGCAATTCAGGCCATGGCCACCATTGTGCCAGTGGCGCTACAGCAATGGGCACTATATGGCGCTGTGGCACTACTGCGCAATACTCACTGTGGCACTGGTACGCGGCTGGTCAGTGCGCAGGATGCCTATCGTCAGATGGCGCTGTGCGTAGCCTTGCGTCATTGCCCATGACCTTGTGTGTGACCTTTGCCCCTGGCACTGTTAGCCTGCCATGTATCGTCCTATTGCGCTGTCTGGGACAGCGCTATGTGAGTGACGGCGCTGTTCGAACAGCGATTGCTGCCTGTGGTGGTCTATTGCGCAACATCTCCACACGTGTCATTATTGTGCAACTGGGCACCATATTGCCTGCTGTAAAGTTGGTGCCATGGCTAGGAGGAGGGCGGTGTCCTGGAGCCAGCTTGAAGTGGCCAACCTGGTGGCCCTAGTTGAGCCACACTGTATGGCCTTTATGGTGAGGTGCCCCTCACCAGTGCAAGGAGTGATGTGTGCAGCAGAGTGGCCACTGACCTGGTGGGGTCACTGGACAGTGCCGGTCTGCTGAGCAGTGCGGCACCAGTACAATGACCTCCGCCGGAGGAACCAGAGCTGTTAATGCGGCTGCGTTCCGCATGCCAGGTGGGGCGTGGTACCTAGGCCAGGTGGGTGTGCCATCTATGCACCTGTATTATCTGGGGTGTGTGTGTGTTTTGGTGGCTGTGCATAGGTTATGGCTCGCCACGGTTGGCTGTGTCAGTGTGTGCAGCTGTGAGATGAATGGGTATGGCTGTGTGGGCAGGCACTGTCACTGGGCAGGGGCAGTCTGCTTTTGAGTCACACTGATGTTTGTCTCAACATATGTCTCCCACAGGCCGGGATGTGAGGATGCGGGCCACATTGCTGAGGGCCATGCCAGGTACCGGTGCCAGCAGGGTTGCACCACCAGCAGCAGCAGCGCCAGCAACAGCGGCAGTCAGAGCTGCTTGAGCAGTGTGAGTATCATGACTTCATGGATGCTATTGCATGCTGGGGGCAGTAGCCCTGCACAATACAAACATGCAGGAAGGGAGGTCATAATTCCACTATACAAGACACTAGTGAGGCCCCACCTGCAGTACAGTGTACATTTCTGGAGACCATACCTACGTAAGGACGTGAGTGGGCAGAGAAGGTTCAGAGGGCAACAAAGATGGTGCATGGCTTGCATCACAACTCCTATGGAGACAGGTTGAAGGAACTGAACCTGTACTCCCTGGAGGAGAGGAGGGAGAGAGGGATATGATAGAGACATACAAGTATCTTACAGGGTGGAACAGGGTGCAGGAAACACTATTTTGAAGTGCAAAGATGTTCCAGGACTACAGGGCATGGGATGCAGTTGGAGGAGGGCGATTCAGAGGAAACATGAGCAAGACTTTCTTCACAGAACGGTGGTGTACAAGTGGAACACCTTGCCAGAGGGAGTGGTGGGGCTGACACACTCATGGGATTTCAGACTGCAGGATAGACATAACGGAATTCTTGAGGTCAGGGTAAGGGCAACAGACTTCTAGGTAAACAAAGTGAACTTACAGGCTGAAATGGACAGACTGTGTGGGCCATAGGCCCTCATCTGCCAACACTGGCTATGTATCTATGTCTGTAGGCATGGCACAGGTGACATACATCACTGTCCAGTTTCACAGCACGTCTGTGTATGCATCACTGGTGGTCCATGAATGCACTGGGCACACAGCTGTGTAACTGGCATCGCACCACGTTGCCACGCCACTTGCCAGCCTTGTTTGTGCTGTGATGGACATGGGCAGTGTGTGTGCAGTGGTGCGTAGCTGGTGCCGCCTGTTTGTGATGGCCATGTGCATGTTCACTGTGGGTGGGTGCATGCCATCACAGGTGCGGGACATTGGGCTATATGGCTTGCAGGTTGGGTGGTGTTCAGGGTTGTGGTCAGTCACAGCCATTGACTGTGTTCCCATTTTCCCTAGGCCTCGAGGTTCTCCATCGCCTGGCGAGGGATGTCCGACCATCAGACAGCTTGTGGCCAACAACAACAATATCCTCCAGTCAATACACGTCATGGCCTGCGGAGGAGGCGGCAGGAACTGGAAGAGATCAGCCAGAGGATGGCCGGCTGGCTGGCTCATGACCTATCTTCCTTCCCACTTCTCCCATCCTACCACCCTGCCTTCCTCTCCAAGTTTGTCATCCCTACCCTTGACCACCCTACCTTGTACCCATCCCCCTTGTAAATAGTTGTAATTGTTCTTGTTCATGTTGGCTGTGTTAATATACATTTATATTTTATTACGAATAATGTGTTGGTCTCTGATTTGCAGCTGCCTATGGGTGCTCAGTTGCGAGGTGTACATGCCATCTGGGCTGGCATGGTCCTGGGTATGTGTGTGTGTGTGTGCGTGTGTGTGCATGGGAGGTATCTCCAGCATGGCAGTGACTTTCGGTTGGTCTTGCCGTGCTGCCACCCACTGCTGGGTGCACAGGGTGTGTCTGGCTTGTAGGCTTCTGTGCTGCAGGGGTTGGCGTGTGCTGGGAGGGATGCATGGTTTCCTGCAGTGCCAGTCACTGCACATAGGTGGTGTCTTGGGGTCACAGTGCAGGTGGCTGTGCGTCTGGCGGGGGGCTGATGTGCACTGTGGTTGTCAACCCCTGTGTGGCACTCTCAGCCTGCCAGTGGTTGTGCTGAGGTGTCATGGCTCTGCTATGCTTTGTTGGCTTGTCCCCATGGGCAAGTAGATCATCCGTCCACCCCAGTGATGCTGTGCTTGGGGTGTGCAGGTGTGGTGTGGGTTCTGCAGTGTGTTCCTGTGCCCATGTGTGGCATGGCTGGCGGTGGGCTCAGCCTGCCTCCCTGGATGTGCAGTTCCATTGCTCGGGGGGGCTCTGCTTGTGCTATGGCACCTCTGGAATGCTCAACTGGGCTGCCCTGGTTGCGCCAAAGCGCCATGTTCGACTCAGCTTCTCCTTCCTGGTTGCGCTATGGTGCAGTATGTGCGATATTCAGATGTTTGGTTGCTTAGCAATTTGTTCTGCTCCATGTTTGAATATGGCACCTGTCTGGCATTTCTGCATAACTGGTTTACTGCTCCTGCTGTTGCGCTCATTTTGAGCGCAGTTTGAATATCTAGGCCATAAAGGATTTCCCTCTATCACTATAGTTTAACTCACAGTTAGCTTTTAAAGTGATAGTCTGTTTTGGCTTATGTACTAATGGTGTAAAAACACACATTACACTAGTGCACATACCTAGGCAAGGTGTGGAATGAATCTTTAAAGATTAATGGCAACCATGTTACACATTGTTAAAAAAGCCTGAATTCAAGTCCCTGTGTCATGAGTAGTGTTTCCTGAAAATGTCATGCTATTTGGTTTTGTGGTTTTCTTTAAATCAGCATCTGTTAACTTGTTCTGCACTAACTAGAAACAGTCACACTGCTTCTGTCCCTCTAACTGAGCCTTGTAGAGTGATGACATCATTTTGGAGTAAGCTACTGCTTCAGCAGTGTAAGTCCCTGATTGACTGAAGAGCTGTAAACTTCTTAATTAAAGTAGTCTGTTGAGTTAATTGTTTGCTTTCCAGGGTTTTACTAACTCAGACTCTGGTATGTGTTCAGATGAATTACCTGAAAATCTATTGTTTTGTTCTTCTAAAAGCTGATCATTTGAGTTTCAGTTCCCCACTGAAGTGCTATGGATTTCAGAAATCAGCTTGTCTGTATTACAGCTGTGAGTTCTTTCTCATCAAAACTCTATGTTTTATTTTCTAGCTATATAGCACTGGGTTGTTTATTTAATGGATAAAAATGAATCAAAAGTTTGTAAATTCATACAAGTAGTTTGTCTTTAATGTGGCCTCAATAAATAGGTCCATGTAAGACCAATTCTTTTCCTCTCAGACTGACAAACAGGTGTCAGAAACACACTGCTATTTCAGGCACATGTACTATATGAACTCACAAATTTCAGTTCTTGATGGTTTTGTGTGAAAATGCATAATGCATAGCTAGAAACAATATAGAGCATCCTGATGCTCACTCTCTCCTGCACCACAGTTGAGGCAGCTGCACTGAACTGCCACATCCCCTACCACACAAGCCCCCAGTTTCTTGCCCACATTCAAGGCTGCTGCATCTTGCTACCCTGTCTTCACCCACACATTTGGGGTTCCTGTGCCCTGTTGCCCCCATCATCTACCTGCACAGTAAGGGCTGCTGCACCATGTGTACCTCATTCCACAGTCAGGACTGCTGTACCTGATGACCCCTTGTGTCCTGTCCCACAGTCAAGGCTTCTGCACCATCCTGTCCATAGTCCCTGCCACCTCAGCCAGGGCTGCTGTACCCTGCTGCTGCCTACTCAGGTAGGGCTGCTATGCCCTAGAGCCCCTTACCTTCATGGTTAGGCTACTGCACATAGAAACATAGACTTTGATGACAGATAAGGACCACTTGGCCCAGCTAGTCTGTTCATTTCCCTACCTACAGGATAAGCTGCAGATCCTAGTTAACCAACAGCCTATTTCTTCATACCCCCAACAAGAATTGCCTTATGTCTGTCACATGCATTCTTGAATTCTCCCCAGTTTTAGACCCCACAACCTCCTCAGGAAGGCTGTTCCATGCATCCACCACTCTCTCTGTGAAAAATACTTCCTCACATTGCCCCTGAGCCATCCCTCCTCTATCTTCAAATTGTGTCCCTTGTTCTTGAACATCTCTTTTCTGAAAGATGTTACCCTCTGGACTTTATTGATTCCACTGAGGTACTTAAAAGTTTCTATCATGTCCCCCTCCTTCTTTCCTCAAGGGTATACATATTAAGCTCCTTTAGTCTCTCATCATATAGCTTCTCTTACAGACCCTGCACCATTTTAGTTGCCCTCCTCTGGACTGCCTCCATTCTGTCTATGTCCTTGCAGAGATGGGGTCTCCAGAACTGGATGCAGTACTCAGATGGGGTCTCACCAACTGTCTGTACAGAGGGATAACAACTTCCTGATTTCTGCTTGTGATGCTTCTCCCTATACATCCTAGTATCCCCCAGCCCTCCCTACTACCTTCTCACATTGCTTGCCAACCTTAAGGTCATCTGATATGATTACCCCAGGTCCCTTTATATTTTGTTATTGTTACTCATTCCCCCAATTGTGTAATCTTCACTGGGTTTTGTTTTCCAGGTGCATTATTTTGCACTTCTTTGAATTAATTCCAAGCTTCCATACTTCTGACCATCCTCCAACCTTGCCCAGTCCCTTCTCATCCTTTCCACACCTCCTTGTTATCAACCCTGTTGCAGATCTTTGTGTCATCTGCAAAAGGATTACTTTTCCTTCCAGTCCCTCTGCAATGTCACTTATAAAGACATTAAAAGGACTAGACCCAGTACTGAACCCTGCGGTACCCCACTAGTAACCCTCTTTCTTCAGAGTGGACTCTATTTACAATTACCTTCTTAGTCCCGTTGTCCAGCCAATGTTTTACCAAGGCTACCACCCTGGGACCCACTCCTGGGCTGGTTAATGTGATTATTAATCTTTTGTTTGGGGCAGTGTCAAATGCCTTGCCAATGTCTAGGTAGGCCATGTCCACAGCCCTTCCGTGGTCTACTTTGGTCACCCAGACAAAGAAGTCAATTAGATTTGTCTGACGTGACCTTCCCACTGTGAATCCATGCTGCCATGGGTCCCAGCCCCACTGGCTCTCTAGGTACTCAACAGTTCTTTCCTTAGAAGTGATTCCATCACTTTCCCTACCACAGAGGTCAGACTGACAGGTCTGTAGTTTCCTGCCTCTGTCTTGCTCCAACGTTGCGAAGGGAATCACATCCACCTTCCTCCAGTCCTCATGTACCACACCATCCTCCCATGATTTGTTAAAATGGGTAGTCAGTGGTGTCACTAGTTCTCCTTAATTCTTTTAGAATTCTGGGGTGAATTCTATCATGCCCCATTGCTTTTCCACCTTCAGTTTTAAGAGTTCTTTCAGAACACTTTCTTCTGTGAAATGACTGGGATTGACCCCTTATCCAGAGTGCTTCTGTTAATTGTATTAGGCACTCCCTCCTCCTCCTCTTTTGTGAATACTGAGCAGAAGTATTCATTTAGTATCCCTGCTTTTCACTGTCCTCTCTGCCCACCCACCTTCCATTTTATTCACACTCACTATCTCCCTTTGTCTTTCTATGCTCCCTGATGTACCTATAAAAGGTTTTATCCCTGTTATTAACCAAGTTGGGTATCTTTTCCTTGGGCCTTTGCTATTCTGACTTCCTCCATGCTTCCTTCTGCCTTAACTGGTACAGTTCTCTGTCCTGCTCCTTCTACATTTCCTTATACTTCCTAAATGCTATCTTTTCTCTGTCACTTTCCCGCCACCTCTTTGAGAACCATAGTGGCTTTTTATTTCATTTTGATTTGTTTATTTGCTTCACAAAAGGCTTGTTGAAGCCGTGATGGCAGTTTTGATATTTCCCCATTGTTGCTCCACCCATTCTTCTAGTCTGTTTGCTAGTGCTTTACTAAGGCACTCTCATCTTGCCAAACCCAGCCCTCCTGAAGTCCAGTACTCACTTTGTATGGCTTGACTCTAGCTGGGTTTATTGTGAACCACACTGTTTGGTGGTCACTTGTTCCCAGATGGCTACCCACTTCTAGAGCTGAGATCCTCTCACTGTCCCCATTTGAGAGTACCAGGTCTAAGATTGCTCCTTCATGAGTGGGTTCCAAAACTAGCTGTCTTAGGCATGCCACCTGTAGGGCATCGAAAATGGTCCTGCTCTTGGATATGGCTGCAGCAAAGGTGCTCCAGTTAACATCTGGCATATTCAGGTCCCCATCAACAGTATCTCCCTTTCTCTGCCATCCTATGGATGACCTCTATCTTATCCTTGTCCATTCCTCCCTGTCATGGGGGTCTGTATATACCCCTGTGCAGACTGTGATGCCATTTCCAATCTTAAGGTGACCCATAGTTCCTCCTCTCCTCCCTGTTTACTCTTTTGTTCCATTTATTTTATCCTCCCTTACATAGAGAACTACTCCTCCCCTCTACCCTCCCTGTCTCTCCTGTAGGTTGTATTACCCTTGTATGTTAACATCCCAGTCATGGTTCTCTGTGTACCATGTTTCTGTGACTGCTACAATATCCGGCATCCTCTTCCATCAAGGCCACCGGTTCAGGGAGCTTGTTGCCCAGACTATGGGCATTGGTACTCATTACCCTCCATTTCTTGATGGCCTTACCCCTTTTGCCCCATCCTTGTCCTACTTGCCTTTGTCATTTTCTCCATTTACCCTGCCCTTCTCCTATCGACATCTCTGTTTTGGTGTTTACCTCACTTAGTACCCTGATTTTTGGGGTGCTAAGATTCCTTCTCCTTTCCAGTGCCTCCCTTGGCTAGTTTAAATGCTTGCCAATGAAGCATTTAAACCTATCACCTAGGATCCTGGTTCCCTCCTGGACGGATACAGACCACATGCCAGTATAGGCCTGCATCACTCCAAATGGAGACCCAGGCCCCAATGAAGCCAAATCCCTGAGCTCTGCACCAATTTTTAACCACTAATTGAATCCCATGGTGTGAGCACCCTAGCCTCACCCACGCCTATAAACAGGCAGCACCTCTGAGAAGGTTACCGTGTGTGCAACTTGTCAAGGCCCTCCCCAACTCCACAAAAGCTTCCTGCACTGCTCTGATCCCTTTCTCAGCCAGGTCGTCTGTCCCTAGGTGGAAAATGACATCCAGCTTCCTCCCCATGCAGCTGCTCTGGCGATCCTGAGGATTCGCTCTCTGTCCCTCCAAGCCATGGTGCCAGGCAGGCATCTTACCTCCCAATACCCTTCCTTCCCCACTTCTAATCCCCAAAAATGGAGTCCCCACCAAGAGTTGTTCCTTCCCTGTAGGGTACCATACCACCCTCCTGTGGGTCTCCTTTGTGGAGACTTCCAGCATCCTCCTTGGTCTTCCTGCAGGTGCCTCCATAGAGGAACCACACTTTGCCAGAATGGCATATGAATGCATCATGCTGCCACTTGCCACATGAGTTATGGCATTTGCTGCCCCATGTCCTCTGCTCCCATAGTTGATTCAATTCCACCCCAGTGTGGCTGTTGCACCCTGCCTGACAGTTTGGGCTGCTGTACCCTAATGCCTCCCTTGTCTCCTGGCTGAACAGTCGGGACTTCTGCACCCTACTGCCTTCTGTTCTTTACCCCCATAACACAAGATGAACATATTTTTTCTGTTTTTTCCTTTGAGCAGTGTAGAAAATCTGACTTTGGTGGTAGGTGGCAGCATGGTGCAGCAACCCCAAATGTGAGGCAGAGGACATGGGACTCTAGGCCATAGCAGAGCACAGCAGCCCCAACTGTGGTGACACAAACAGGGAGCAACAGGGTGTAGTGGCTCTGATGGGGTGGGAACAAGTGCAGCACAATGCAGCAACCACAACTGTTCAGACAGAGGCAGCAGGGTGCAGTGGCCATGATTGTTCAGGCAGGAGATGGGGCATCAGGGTGCAGCAGCCCCAACTCTATGAGAGAAGAGAGTGGGCAGCAGAGTGCAGCAGTCTTGAATGTGAGCCAGGAAACAGGGGCTTGTGTGGCAGGTCACAGGGGCAGCAGAGTGCAGCTGCCTCAACTGTAGGCAGTAGATGTGGACATCAGGATGCCATATAGTGTGTCTAGTTATACATACACATGATGTATTTTCACACAGAAACCATCAAAGAACTGAAATTTGTGAATTCATATTGTACCTGTGTCTGATATAATCGAGTGTGACAGGCACCTGTTTGTCAGTCTGAGAGGAAAACAAGTGTTCTTACATGAACCTATTTATTTAGGCTACATCAAAGACAAACTACATGTATGAATTAAAAATGTTAGATTTATTTTATATCTATTAAAGAAAAAAACAGTGTTATATAGCTAGAAAAATAACAGAGTTTTGATGGGAAAGAACTCACAGTTGTGATACAGACAAGCAGATTTCTCAAATGCATACCACTTCAATTCAGCAGCGATGCTCAAATGCTCAGTTTTTATAAGATCAGAATGATAGATTTTCAGCTAATTCATCTGAACGCAATCCAGATACTGAGTTAGTAAAACCCTGGACAGCAAAAAATTAACTCTACAGACTTCTAATTAGAAAGTTAACAGACCTTTAGCTGTTCGGTCAAGCAGGTACCTGCACTGCCAAATCAGTAGCTTACTCCAATGTGACGTCATCACTTTCCAAGGCTCAGCCAGAGGGACAGAGACAGCCTGATTGTTTCAGATGGCGAAGAACAAGTTAACAAATGCTGATTTAAGAAAAACTACAAAACCAAATAGCATGAACTTTTCAGGAAACGCCACTCATGACACAGGGAATTGTATTCAGGCTTTTTTAACAATGTATAAATGGTTGCCATTGATCTTTTAATACATGTCACTACTGCTGGTTGGGCACAAACACGCAATTGTATTAAACACCTTCCATTAACCCTAACAGACAATTCCTTTACTCTGTCTGAAACTGTTGTAGTGTACACACTCACCATCTGGCACACGTGAGGAAGTGAAGACCTCAAGGCCTGTGTTGTCACTTGTATTGGGTAAAGGTTTCCCTTATTTATGACCACAGAATTTTACTGGCTAGGCTTATATACACATGCAGTTGTACATGTATGTCTAATCCAAGGTGCATGGGATTCCTAACCTTGCATTACATACAGGATGTTGTATATTTTGCCCTCTTAAGTTTCAAGGCAAGTGCCTATACCTGTACTTTTCAAACTTTATTTGTGGTTTGGAACATTTGCTAGCCATTCTTGTTTAACACTGAGTAAATCTGTGCACTGCTTGGACATGCAGGACTTTACAAGTTCTGTTTTGTCTGGCATCTTGGATTTGCTCTGGTTTTGTTGAGTGGCACCTCCTTTCCACAGTCCTCAGTGAGCCTTGTAATTAGAGTTTAATTCTTTTGTCAGAAACAGGATGGCACTGAGAAAAACAGGATTTACTTCCTTTGTGAAGGAAGTAAGGCATCTGTTTTAATTACAGACTTACACAACTTGTTTTGGCAAACATCCCCATAAGCTTTACTTTTCATTTAACCAATTTTTAGAATTACCAAAACTAGATAAATCAGTTACATTGGGACCTACAAATTTTAGTTTAATCATTACATAATTTTCTCTGAAAATATCATGAATTTCATTGTTTAGAAACTTTATGACTCTTTCTAAATGGAATAGGCATTTTTACCTGTGCCCAAAAGATTTTCTGAGAATAATCTAGGCTAGGTCTAAACCTTTTAGAAGGGCATTTCCAGTCAAGAAATCATTGCCTGCTCTGTTTGTAACATACGCTGGATGCTTAATCACCATTTTGCCAAATTTCAGTTCCAGCCAAATGTTACCTAAGGTCTTCTGAGCTTTCTCAACATAACCTACAATCTATAAGTTGTTAGGAAGGGTTGTCTGCTTCTTTGATTGACCTAAGGCATCAGTCAATGTATCACAGAGACTTTTAGATGTGAGAATTACTTTAGCCCCAGAGTCAAGCAAAGCCTCATAATTCAGACCATTTTCAATATTTATGACAAAGTAAAATCTTTCTGCTCTTCCTTAGGGAATTAGTTGCCCAGGCAGAATTGATTTAACTTTCCCAAAAACATAGCAGTTTTAACATGGCATTTTACACTGTTGTTTAAACTAACTCTGGATACCTTTTGAGAACGATTAAGCACAGAGACAGCATTTCAACTTTATTTGGCACTTCCTTTCTAACAATAGCAGTTTCTTTTACCATGTCAGCAATGAAGTGAACAGAATCTACAAGTCACATAGCACTAGTAATCACACTTGCACTAAGTACAGTGGAAGAAGGATTTTCACAGGAAAATGAGGGTTAGAAGGTGACTGAGCAACTTGGAGCACATAGCTTTGAGCAAGAGCATTTGACTGTTTTAGTTCTTTTCAAATTGCTCCACTTCTTTTAAACTCCTTCTTTTCCTCCCTCCTTTGAATGTACAACTCCTTGAGCATTTTCTTTGCAGTTGTAGAACTATGCCTAGGCCTTTTACTTAGGCCTGGAGGACTATGTTGAGACCTGTGTTGAGATTGCCATACTTACACCCTCCAAGGAGGAACTCCAGTGTTGGCATTGGCCTGAGTCTTAATAAGGCTGCTGAGCCACAGTTGGACCCAACATGGGCTTCAATTGTTTTTTCTTGTTATACATGGGTAATTTCTCCCCCAGCCAGAGTATTACAGTTGGTGGCCTCCAATACCTTACCTTGAGGTATAGAGGAACTCTCCTTTTGCCTAATCTTGTGCTTTTTCTTGTATTTCCTAAATGTTTCTTGTTCTGAATCAGAATTTGAATCACTTGTTTGTCTGGGGATTTTATTTTGGCTCGAAGGTAATTCATGTTCTGGGTCAGATGATTTATTTAATGAGATACCAGAATTAGTCAAGCGATTTAACCACCTAAATGCTTTCATTTTTTATTTAACCTGACTGCATCTCTGACAGAGCTCAGGAATGGTGGCATAGAATTTATGGAGCTTGGCAGGAGTCAGATAAGTTTTGTGCATAATATTGAAATATATCTGTAACAGTGTATTATTACTAACCATACTGTTCTCCAGATTAATGATATTAGACCAAGTATCTTCCAGGATTGGAACTTTCAGGTCCTCTCCTGGCAGATCTAACCATAGAAGGGAGGGTAGAAAATTCCTCCAACAATACAGCTTGAAATTTAGGGTTTGTTTGATTCTAGGTTAGAAAAATTCCACCAATGGAGAAATTAAGAGACTGAATGAATTAAGATTTTTTATAAAGTTCTTAACCTGAAAAAACTGCCATCTTTGTGTGGTTGAATACCATATTTATTCTGAAACTGCATAAAATTGGTTCCATCATAAAATCCCAAATAGTCTGTATATAATTACAGGAATACCATTTTAAATGTATTATCCACCATAGAAGGTGGGAAGCTTTAATTATTATAAACTGGAGTTAGTTTAGATAGTCCATCCAGAAAATCAAACAGTCTTGAAGCCTGAGCCCATACATAAATAGTTGTGGCCTCAAAATATCAGGATCCAGTCATATATTTCTAGTAGTTTTGTAATGCACTGGAATTAGAAAGAATAAGATGCTTACATTTATTCTCCTCTATGCAGATGCCAGCCATTGAATTATTCTCAGGAATTGGAACCAGTAGTATGCTATCTCAAGTTGAGCTGCAAGGTAGTATGGCTAGAAGTTGGGGCATCCCATCCCTTTCTCCTTGCTTTGGCAAAGCTAAAGCAGTGCAATTCTGGACTGCCCCTACCACAAAATGTCCCTATCATTTTATCCAGATCAACAAAAATTGCTTTTAAGAATTATATGAAATAACTCAAACAAAAACAAAAATCTGGGCAGAACATTCATTTTAATACATTAATTCTCTCTAACAATACTATGGGAAGATGCTGACACTTTTCTAAATCTAATTTAACCTTATGAATTAGGGGTCATAATTGTTGAATAGCCCTGTTTAGGTCCTGAGCAAAAGTAACCCTAAATACTTAATTTTATCTTTTTATGCCTATTAATATTGGATCAGATAAGTTCAAAGGGTCCCCTAAGTACAATAATTCACTTTTCCTCCAGTTAACGTTATATCTTGAGAAAACCTGAATTCTTCCAGAATATCTCTCACTATAGATTAAGAAATGTTAGGGTTTCTAAGAATAGCAAGATGTCAGCTGCATAAAACATAATTGTGACATAACAAGAACTTAGTGACACATCCAACTGGTGAGCTTGCAGTCTAATTTTAATAGCCAAAGGCTCCAAAAAGTGTGAATAACAAGGGGGCAACCCTGTCTTGTCTCCTTTGATAAATGAAAAGGGGAACAGCCTTGAGTTAGTTCTTACTCTGGCTTGGGGACTGGTATATTTATTTATTTATTGAAATGTTTCACCAGGAAGGCACACTGAGTGACAAGTTGCTCATCTCCCAGTGTGACCTGGGGAATTGGCATAATAGGAGTGAGACAGTAAGCATTCAAGTTACAAGACTGACATTAACATACAGTTGTAAGGCACATGTTACAAGCAGTGTTACAACAGTGTTGCACATAATAGGTAGAAAGAGTGGACAATAATAAGTGCTGGGTTAATAGGTAAACAAGTGCATACGTGAAAGAAAAGGGAAAGGAGAGGGAGGGAGGGGTGAGGTGTGGGAGGAAGAGTCATGTTCAGGTTACATTCAAGTTACAAGATCAACACTAGCATACAGTTGTAAGGCAGGTTTTACAAACAGTGTTAAAACAGTGTTGCACATAATAAGTAGAAAGAGGGACAATAATAAGTGCCGTTAATAAGTAAACAAGTGCTTACATGAAAGAAAAGGGGAAAAGGAGAGAAAGTTTGAGGTGGGGATGGGAAGGAGTCATGTCCCTGGAGACCCCTTCAGGATGTGAGGAACCCTGCAAGCGGACTGGGGGACCAGAGAGAAGGGATAGGCAGTATCCCAGAGACTCCTTCAGGATATGGGGAACCCTGCAAGGGAGTTTTGTGAGACAGAAAGGGGATAAGGCTGTAGGGATTTAAAGAGGGGAGAAAAGAAGGAAGATGGTGTGACATAAATGCCAGGAGGAGGAATAGAACCTAACCAGAGAGAGGACCTTTCAGGATGTAGGTACTCTGTCAGGGGTTGAGGAAGGTTAGTAGATAGGGATTAAGAGAATGATGGGAGAGAGAGAGAGAGAGAAAGAGTGAGAATTGAACCCTCGAGGGAGAGAATTCACATCTTTGGAGGTGATGGGGCCTAATCAATAGTCCATCAGGATGCATGGACCCATGGGGAGCATTTGGGGTCTCTTACATTTTTTTCTGTGAGAGATCAAGGGAGGCCAGTAAGGGAGGAGCAATTTGGGGAAGGGAGGAGAGCTAGAAATTTGGATGGGTGCACAGGGTAAAATGAAGGTGACGGTAGAGGGTAGGGTTTATCCAGGGCTTAGAGGAGGGAATTATGGAGGGATATGGCAGGAGCAGCTAGGTGCAAGGTAATTATTGAGGGCAGAGCTGATGGAGTAGGCAGAGGATGAGTGTCAGATTTGAGAGGGAGGGAATTGCAAAGTTTTGGGAGGCAGTGAGAGTAACCGAATTGGCTGAATAGGGTGGATCTGGGGACTACCAGGATGTGGGAGTCAGTTGATCTAAGGTAATGGAGGATGGGGATGTTACAAAGGAGGTGAGGTAGGAAGGGAGCTCACCCAATCAGTGCTTGAGGTGAATTTAGCACAGTGGGAGAGTAGCCTATTTGCAAGAGAGGGAAGGATAGGGCATGATAAAGATCACAGTGGTGGTGCGGGAAGCATCCAGGACAAAGTAGCAGAAGGAATTAAAGAGCGTCCAGTCTGGCCAGGGAGGACTTAGGGCAGCACCATAGACTATGTCACAGTAGTCAAAAATGGGCAGTATCATCTTCTGAACAAGTTCACTCCTAGTCATAGGAAGGATGCAACTACAGTTCCTGAACAGGGCACCAAGCTTGGGGTGCAGATTTTCTGGATGGCATCAGTATGTGCAGAGAAGTTTAGGTGTTGGTTCAACCAAACAATTAAGTACCTAAAGAAGGATGTGTCCTCAAGTAAAGTCCCATTAAGGGTGTGGAAAGTGGGTAGGGAGAAAAGTCTACAAAGTCTCTGCCTAGTGCCAAAGGTCATGGAGACAGTCTTCTTGGCATTGAGGAAACATTGATGGTTGCAAACCAGAGCTGAACCTTGTTGAAGTCTTGCTGTAAGCTGGTTTTAACATATACATATATATATCTATCTGTCTGTCTGTCTGTCTATCTCTCTCTCTCTCTCTCTCTCTTCTATATATATATATATATAGGTAAATACAATGGTGAGCTGTTAGATAAATTATTTATCTACACAAGTGCTGTTTGACCATGGTAACTTCACGAGTGGCGAAGCAATAGGGATGCTTTCTATCAGTGCAGGAATATTTGGTTTTGACTGTTTATCTTTTAAATGTTAATTTCTGGGGTTTTGGTTAACTTTCCTAGAGTATGTCCGCCTATCATAGTGGTTGCTATTAAATGAAACACCACTCATTTGTAGAAAACTTCTTGCTGAACAAATGTCATGCTCACAGTACCATGCTACCTTTTTCATTTTAAAGTTATTCATATTTGTTTGTCAAAAAGGAAAAGAAAATTGAGTTTTAAGCTGTTCTTTGCGAATTATAAAAAACTAAAGGTATCTATAAATGAAACATCTCTCATTTTGTAGATATTTTTGTGCTGAACATTTTGTGCTCACAGTACCAGGCTATCATTTGTTGTTTTAAAGTTGTTCACATTTGGTTGTCAAAAAGTAAACAAAAATTTAATTTTCTTCAGTTTTTGCTAATTATAAAAATCTATAAGATATCTATACATGAAACACAACTCATTTTGTAGATAATTGTGTGCTGAACAATTCTCATGCTCACATACGATGCTATCTTTTTCATTTAAAGTTATTCCCATTTGAATATGGTTAGTACTGCTTCTGAGGCTGAACATTCTAAATGAATTCGAAGAGATTTGTGACATAGTATCTGTGTGTATAAATGAGTAACTGTGTGTATGTATGTATATATAGAGAATAATGGATGGGAAGGGTTTGATATAAGAATTTAATACACACTGAGTTGTGGGGCGCTACATAAACCCCAAGGATTTATCAAAGCATCCCACAAATGAGGGTGTGCATTAAATTCTCATATGAAACACCTCCCCATCTTTATTTTTTATAATAACAGACCAGCAATTTTTCTCCAGCAGTCTGTGAGACTGTTTGGCCCTGCCCACATACAGAATGTTGGCCAATGAGGCAGCAGCATAGTTTGACTGGCATGGCTCATGAATGTCATAACAACCAGCTGGTTGTTATGGAAAATATCAACCTGGTCAGTACATTGAGAGAAATTGCTGACCAGTTATTATATATATATGTATATGTATATATATATATATATATATATATATATATATATATATACATATATCATCTCAACAAGTTTGCAAAACTGTCCTCGATACCGCACCCGTTCAGGACCCCTATACCTGTCAATGGCCTCTTCTGCATCAAATGACAGGAGTGCAGTGTTCATTCCAGAGGAAGCTGGGATGATATTAAAGGTCTTTCTGGTATTACATTGGAGTCTTCTGCCCTCAATAAATCCTATTTGGTCCTGATGCATCAGACCAGAAATGATTTTAGCCAACCCTTTATCAAGGATCTTTGCAAAATCTTATAGTCACTGTTTAAATGGGATATGGGCCTGTATGATCCACAATGTTCTGGAGATTTATCTTTTTGAATAATAAAGTTGCATCTGCCTCATTGAAATATTGAGGTATTTTGCACCCTCCAAAAAATTATAAAGAGATCAACCAACAGCGGGTCAGAACATTAGAGATATTTTAAAAATCTCAAAAGGCAAACCATCTGGGCCCAGAAATTTACCTCCAAAAGATTCTAGAGAGATCAACCAACGGCAGGGTCAGAACATTAGAGATATTTTTAAAAATCTCAAAAGGCAGACCATCTGGGCCCTGACATTTACCATTAGGTAAGGCTCTGATAACTAACATTACCTCCTCCTCAGATCTGCTACATTCACTACAGCTGCCTGCAACCTGCTGAGATCTGCTACATTCACTACAGCTGCTAACATCCTGTTTCAGTGAAGATTTCCACTGCAGCCTACTTGGAAACCTGTCAGTGTGAGCGACTGAGTGTGCTTCTCCCTGGACTATTTTTGCATGAATTGCACTTTGGCCCAGTGAGCAGAGGGGCTTGGGGGAGCCGGCTACTGAGGTCAAAAAGAGGTGGGGCTACAACATTCAAAACCTCACATTGCTCACAAGCAGAACAGATCTGCTACATTCACTACAGCTGCCAGCAACCTGCTTCAGTGAAGATTTCCATGCATCCTACTTGGAAACCTGTCAGTGTGAGAGACTGAGTGTGGTTCTCCCTGGGCTGATTTTTTACATGAATTGCACTTTTGGCCTGGTGAGCTGGGGCTTGGGGAGCCGCTACTGAGAGCACAAAAGAGGCGGGCTACAACATTTAAACCCCACACCACTCAGAAGTGCAAGCACAGTGAGTGCCACACCTAATAGAAAAATACTCTGTAATTATACTGTTCTTGCTATTGTTATTTTTCTTTTAAACTTAGATTGTGGGCTTTAGTGACACTGTACTTTCTTTGTTGTCTTTACTTAGAATTGTTTTTGGGCTGTTGGAAAATTTAAAGCGTGGTGGTGGTGTATTTTGCTGTCTTTAATTGCTGCAACTGCCCTCTCCCTTCCCCAACTCTTAATTATATGCCCTGTTAAATCTGATTGACAGGAGCTAAACACAGGGTATAGTAAGAGGTGTGGAGTAGGAGGGCATAAGGGAAAGAAGCCCACCCTCAGCACAAGTGTTTTGACTCATTTATTTATTTATTGGTTTATTTTCTTTTTAAAAGAAGAGTATCTGAGGATCAATGACAGGATTTTTAGGACACTAAATTAATAAACGGGAACTAGGAGAGCTTCAGTAGCAGACAAAAGTATGGAATAGCAGTATAACTGCAGTATAATGTGGGGAGTGGTGCAATGCAGTGGCTGTGGGGCAGCCATCTTCAGGCAGACCTTCTGACACTGAGGTGCTGCCCTATCTGCATGCATCTCTCTGCACTGTGGGATGAGGTAGCCAGACTGAGAGTGGAAGTAAACTGGGTCAGAGTACCATCACCCCTATCCAGAGACCACCCAGTCCAATGCAACTGCCTCAAAGGATGCCGAGAATGAGGAGCACTTGGATGACAGCAGGCTCAGGAGGGTTAGAGCGGTCAGGCAGAGGCACATCCCAGATCCTATTCCACCAAGAACTCATATGCCACACTGGCTAACAGGGACAACCAACTAGAGATACCCAGAGAAGTGGAAGGAAAGGATGTGGAGGTTAGCCAAGGAGGTGACCTCAGTGGGAAAGCAGTGGACCCCAGAGGAGGAGGAAGTGAATCCTGGTGAGGGACTCCATCATAAGAGGGATCCAGCTAGGAACACAGGAGGGGAGGACAGGAAGGTGAGGTGCCTGCCAGGTGCCACGGCATGGAGGGATGGAAGGAAGATCCTGGGGATCACTGGGAAGGCAAGATGGGAGGGTGAGCTGGATGTCATTATCCACCTAGGTACTAATGACCTGGCAAATGGGGAGCCAAAGGAAGTTCAGGAAGAGTATAGGAAATTGGGAGGAGTCTCAAGCAAGTAGCTACTTCTGTCACTTTCTCAGAAGTACTACCTGCAAGAGCAAGGAGACATGGTGTGCATGCACCAGGAACTTTAACTCATGGTTGAAGAACTGGTGCTGTGAAGAAGGGTTTGGATTCATTGGTGACTGGGGACCCACCTGGAGGGATGGAGGTTTGTTCAAGCCTAAAGGCCTGCATCCATCCTGGAGGAATCCAAACACTCAATGATAAGTTTAAATGCTACATTGACAAGCATTTAAACTAGCAAGGGGTGGCAGGCCAGCAAGGAGGGTACCTACTTGCTCACCCCCACAGCTAGCAGTGGAGCCAGTGAACCAGAGGAGTGGCTATCTCACAAAGCAGTGTGCAAAGATGGAGATTAGCACCCAAGAGGTGGATAGGCAGAAAAGGGGCAAAATTCAGCAGAAGGGCAGACAGCAAGGAGAACCAGGATAAAGGACAACCAAGGAAGGGCTGGAGTAGAACAGCAAAACAGTCTAGGGAGGTCAAATCATGGAAAGCCATGTGTGCAAATGCCAGGAGCCTTAGCAACAAGATGGAAGATCTGGAGACTGTCATGGTACAGTAAGACCTGGACATTGTGGCCATCACTGAAACCTGGTGTAATGATAACCATGACTGGGAGATGGCCATACCTGGCTACAACATATTCAGAAGAGACAGGGCAGGCAGGAAGGGAGGAGGAGTGGCACTGTATGGGAAAAATTATATTAGCCACAGAGATCCAGGAGGAACAAATGGGGAGAGATACTGTGGGTTAAGCTGGAAAGGAAAATGGAGCCAGCCATCCGCACAGGTGTGGTCTGTAGACCACCAGCCCAGGAGGAAGAAACAGATAGGGTTGATACTAGCCATCCAAAGGATGGCAGACAAGGTGAGGTAGTACCGTTGGAGACTTCAATATTCCAGACGTGGACTGTAGCATCCCAGCAGCAGCATCAACTAGAGCAGATTTATCCTGGACTCCTTCAGGGTGCCTTCCTCAAGCACCTGGTCATGGAACCAACTCGGCAGAAGGCAATACTGGACCTTGTGCTCACAAACAGGAACAGTGTGATTGATGGGGGTAACAGTGGGGAGCACCTGGGAAACAGTGACCACCAGTCATTGTGGTTTGAAATCACAGAAAGAGCAGAACCAAACCGCACAAAAACACATATCCTGGATTTTAGGGGCAGACTTTGGGAAAATGGGGAGATACCTGAAAGAGGCATTAAGGGAATGGGGCAGGAATCAGGGGTTGAGGAACAGTGGGCAGTATTTAAAATGGGGATTACAAGAGCAACAGAATTGTAGCTAAGCAGGTTAGCAAGAGGAAAAGGAAGAGGAGGCCATTATGGTTTTCCAAAGAGGTAGCAAAGAAAGTGAAAGCCAAAGATAGCATTCAGGCAATACAAAAGACACAGGCAGAAGGGATAGGGAGAAGTACCAGGAGAAGCAAAGGGAGGCAGGGAGGTCAGTACGGGCAGCCAAAGCTCAGACAGAAGAACACATTGCAAAATCAGTGGGTAGAGGGACAAAACCTTTACAGGTACATAAGTGAAAAAGAAAGGCAAAGGAGGGATAGTGAGACTGAAGGGGAGGATGGGGCTGCGTGGAGGATAACAACAGTAAAGCTGACATATTGAACAGGTATTTCTGCTCAGTCTTTACTGAGGAAGAGGAGGGTAATGGGTCTGAAGGGCACAAAGGGGGTGAGAATGGTGCAGAAATGGACACAAGTCCCTTTACACGAAAGGGTCCTGAAAGAACTGGAAGTAATAAGAGTTGATAAAGCAATGTGGCCAGATGGTTATACCCAGGGTCCTTAAAGAACTAAAGAGGTGGTGACTGAACCTCTGGCTATCCTGTTTAGCCGATCGCTAGAAACAGGGAGGTACCCAAAGACTGGAGGACAGCACATGTAGTCCCTTTATACAAAAGTGGGAACAAAGAGGCGGGGAACTATAGACCAGTCAGCCTCCACCTCGGTAGTGGGGTAGATCATGGAAGCACTACTGAAGGAGAGACTGGTGGAACATCTGGTTGTCAATGGATTACAGGACCCAAGGCAGAATTGTTTCACAAGGAGGAGGTCATGTGAGACCAACCTCGTTGAATTTTTGACTGGGTGACTAGGGAGGTGGATCAGGGAAGGGCAGTGGACATGGCCTATCTGGACTTCAGCAAGGCCTTTGACACTGTGCCACATAGAAATATTATTACACAAACTGGGGAATATGGGTGTGGGCAGGACAGTAGTGTGGTGGGTAGGTAACTGGCTGGGTGGCAGGACACAGAGGGTGGTGGTAAATGGCTGTCACTCCACAGAGGGAAGAGTGACCAGTGGGTACCACAGGGAGCAGTGCTGGGACTGGTTCTATTCAACTTGTTCATCAGTGACATTGCGCAGGACCTAGAAGGCAGAATTTCACTGTTCGCTGATGACACAAAGCTCTGTAACAGAGTAGACACACCAGAGGATGTAGACAGAATGAGAAGGACCTGCAGAAACTTGAAGAATGGTCAGGGGTTTGGCAGTTGAAACTCAATGCAAAGAAGTGCAAGATAATGCATATGGGGCACAAAACCCTGGCACAATATATCAGTTGGGGGGTGAGGATATAGCATGCACCAAGCAGGGAAGGGATCTTGGGGTTATCATCTCTGATGACCTCAGTAGGGAAACAGTGTGACAAGGCAGCAGGTAAAGCAAATAGGATGCTGGGATGCATAGGCAGGGGCATCACCAGCAGGAAAAGGGAGGTCATAATTCCACTATACAAGACACTAGTGAGGCCCCACCTGGAGTACAGTGTACAGTTCCAGAGACCTTACCAACGAAAGGACATAGACAGGATAGAAAAGGTTCAGAGGAGGGCAACAAAGATGGTGCATGGATTGCATCACAAGTCCTATGAGGACAGGTGGGAGAGAGGGATATGATAGAGACATACAAGTATCTTACAGGGAGGAACAGGGTGCAGGGATACACTATTTTAAGTGAAAATGATGTTCCAGGACTAGAGGGCATGGGATGAAGTTCGAGGAGGACGATTCAGAGGAAATCTGAGGAAGAATTTCTTCACAGAACAGGTGGTGGACAAGTGGAACACCCTGCCAGAGGAAGTGATGGGGCTGAAACAATCATGGGATTTAAGAATGCATGGGATAGACATAAAGGAATTCTGGAGATCAGGGTAAGGGCAACAGACTTCTAGGAAAACATAAACTGAACTTACAAGCTCAAATGGGCAGACTGGATGGGCCATAGGCCCTTATCTGCCCACACTGTCTATGTATCTATGTTCCCATATTACAGGTATTTAAGCTATGAAACAAGTGTGAATGTAATTTAACACATAGTATATTGATTGTAGTATTTTACAGTGTTTGAATAGTCACCACATTTAAAGGGGTGGATAATTTGTTTACAAGGGTAGTGATATCTGATGTTTAAGACATTTGTTTTTAAACTAGCAATAGATAGATTATAATTAAATTAAATACGGAAGAGTTGTAAGTGATTCAAAGTTCATTGTTTCAGGGTTTAGATACATACTTTTGGTTATTTTTTCATTTGCAATGTTGATTTTAATTATCCATTTATTTTCATTTTAGCGTAAGGTGCCCCAATATGTGTTACTTTTTCCTGTTTCTGACTTTGACCCAGATACTTGTCCTCAATTTATACCTAATGGGTTTAGTCATTCAGCCACTTGCCCTACTGCAAACCTGAATGGTAATAATATTTGTTTTTACGTTATGACTTTTGCCAATTTGATTTGAGTAAATGCCATCATCCTGTATATTTTCTTACTCAGTTTAGATTTAGTTTTGCAGTAGTAGTTCTTTTCTAAGCATGAATTTGTATATGATTTAATGTTAAGGCCCAGGAGATTGGTGCTTATTCTTCTCCTTATCTCTGGGTCTGTTCACCCCATCCTGGCCCCAGTTCTGTGGTGAATGCTCCCATCCCTGCTGATGTCCCTATTTCAGATCATTCTGCAATTAAGCTGATCCATTTAAACAGTCATAGTTTGACATCAAAGTGGGCTGAGTTTGTTGCTTGGACTGAGCAGCATTCTTTTGATGTTATCACTTTGTCTAAGACATGGCTTACCCTAATGTTTTAGATTTAGAGATCAACCTTCCTTATTATAATCTTTATAAGAAAGGTTGTTTGCAGAAGAGGGGTAGGGAGTTTGTATTTGTGTCTCCAGTAGGCTTAAGTCAAGTTTATCCTCTGTCTCTGATTCAAATTTAACATGTTACATGGTTTCAGTGAAGCTTGTCCTGGGCAGTGAAAAGTACTTCACTCTGAGCTCAGCCTATGCTCCTCCCAGTAATATTTCTCCCTGTATGGCCTTACTCTCTCAAATTAAAGGTGGTCTTCCTCCAAATTGTGAATTAATGATTATTGGGGATTTTAACTATGATTGGGGCTCAGACTGTAACATCTTGAATATTAAAGGAACACTGCTTGATCTGGGACTTCACCAGATAATAAGTGATGTTACAAGGCCCAATTATAAAACTGGCCTGGGTACTGTGTTGGACTGGATACTGGTCACTCATCCCAACAGGATCCCCTTTTGGGGGTCCTGCTGGATAATATGAATAACCACTGTCCCATCTATCATAGCTGGACCACTAGATCTCTTAATTCCTCCCAGGTAATTGAATTTAGGGCAATTAATGGTCTTTCTTCAGAGCAATTGGATACTGCTTTTTTGCTGCTGATTGGTCTACACTTGAATCTATTTCTGATCCTTCTCTTATGCTTTCTTGCTTCTCTGAAATTTTCCAGAGGATAGTCAATCAGATTATTCCTTTAAGTGAATAGATTTAGGGCAAATAAACAACCATGGTCTCTCTATGTTATTTAAGCTGTTGTGTACCAGAGACAGAAGTTGAGGGCTTATCAGTAATCAAGAGATGTTTCCTGCTGCAGTCTTATAAAGCATTTCATAATAAATGTAAAGCCGCCATCAGGAAGGCTAGGACTCATTATTTTTAAAAGCTCAGCTGAATGCTTTCAGAAACCCCAGGAAGGCCTAGGGTGTGCTTAATCAGCTACTGGGCAGAAATACTACCTCCCTTCTGTCTGTCTGTTGAAGGACAACTCATTAACTAGTGACCCTGTTGTTATCACCAAGGTTTTTAATCATTACTTTGGTGGTCTTGCTTCATTTAAATCTTCCTTCTCCTCTTCCACTTTGCCTGATTCCCCTTCAAAGATGGACAATAATTTTCCTAAATTCTATTTTAAAGTGGGACACCAAAATTGATTGTAGATTATGTTACAAAATGAATCCCGACTTTTGTTTTGTTCCGATAGTTTAGATTGTAGGTTAGTTAAACTTGGAATTCAGTCTCTTGCATATCCTTTATCTCTTATCTTTAATGCTTCTTTAAGCTCTGGTTCTTTTCCTACTCAATGGAAAAATTATATTATAAAGCCTATCTTTAAGTCTGGAACTCTAACCTTCCTTCAAGCTATCGTCCTATTTCCTCTTCTTCCTCCTTTTCTAAAATTCTTGAGAAGACAGTTCTCGATCAGACATCTGAGTTTCTTAATAAACATAGTTTATTATCACCACAACAACATGGCTTTAAGCAATTGCACAGTACCGAGGCGGCCTTGGTGGGGTTCACAAGCTGCATTCAGGGCACCCTTGATAAAGGACACTGTGTTGCTGCAGTATTTGTGGACCTCACCAAGACCTTCAACCTTGTTGACCACTGTTTGTTACCAAATATTTTGTCTAACCTGCATTTTCCCTAGCGTGAGTTACATGGTTTCTAATTACCTTAGTAATCGTTACCATGTCATGTCTTTTAGTGGTTTCTTTCTTGATTAATCCCATTGTTTGCAGAGTCTCTCAGGGTTCAATACTGGAACCATTGATATTTTCATTGTATATGAACACTGCTCCCAGTATTTGTACCCAGACTTCGATTATCATGTATGCTGATGATGCTGTGTTATTTAGTTGTTCCCTAAACAGAATGAGGCTATTTTAAATGTTCAGATTGATTTTGAATCTTTTCAAGACTGACTGTATTGTAATCATGTGGTATTGAATGTTCAAAGGCCAAACTTATGGTCTTTTCAATAAACCTAGAATTGAGCATCTTACCCCTCTTGTTGATTTAAAAGGTATTCCTATTGAGGGTGTCGATTGTTTTAAATACCTGGGACTAGTTTTGGACTCAAGGTTATCTTTTATTAATCATGCTGTTTATATTAGGAAGGCCATTCACCAACGTCTCTGTGCTTTATTTCATGTTAAAACTTGCCTTCTAAAGAATCTAGAATTTTGCTTGCTCACAGTTTTTGTTTAGTAAACTGGATTATGGTTTACTAGTTTACTCATCCACTTGTAAAAATATTTGCATTCACTCCGGGTTACATATAATTCAATTCTCAGGTTTATGTTACAGATCCCATATCGTACTCATCATTGCTCTCTTCTTCAGGATTCTAATTGCCTATCCTTGACCATCAGATTCAGTTCAAATATTGTATGCTATTGATCAAAATTAAGTTAGGTTTTCTTCCCTTTCCATTTCTTAACTTTTCCCAAGGTTTATAAATGGTAGTGGCACTAGTTCTTAGGATGTTCACTCTTTTCAGATACCGTTTTCTCATAGGTCCATTGGTCAGAGATCTCTTTATACAGGACTCCAAAATATTTTAATTCTCTCCTCCAGTCTGTTTCATTCTAAAACTATTGGATACTTCAAACATAAACTTTTATGTTTTTTATAGTTCTCAGAAATGTATTTGTTAAGTGCTTGTTTTGTAAATGAGTATTGTATTGAGTAAGATGTTCGTATTTGTATTATTCATGTTGATTATGTTGTTTTGTATTATGTTTGATGTGTAATGCTTGTCCCCTGTGAAAATGGGCAGTTTGCTCCTCAGGCTTACAAGGGTAAAAATAAAAAAAATAAAACATTTCCCTATTCAAATGCTCTAGTTCTTGTTCTGAAACTTTGGGTAAATTCAAGTTTGAAATATGTTCTGTGATTGAACCTATACCCACATCCTTCTCAGGGTATGCAGTTTTTCATAATATGTTTGAAAAGTTAAATTTATATCCTCCTCTACTGAAGACAGTGGTCCATCATCCCTACTTATGGTCTATATTTTATTCCTATTTTTTACATTTAAACTTATAAGCCAACTTTTAGCCTGGTAAATCTCCATTGAAATAATGTTTGGCTCTGGCCCTATACATTTTCCTTATTTGCCTTTTCCTGAATTATCTTTTTAACCCTATCCTTGCTAACATAAGCTTCAGTTCTGACTGCTTAGTCCCCAAACTTACATGTTCTGCTTCAGCTGAGGCAAGTTCTTTCTCTAAGTTTTCTAACTCCAAGTTATAATTATTTTCCTAACCCTACTTGGGACATTATCTAGCCACACCATCTTGATCTACTCAGGAATGTGGGATTGTAGGGGAGGTTGTAGGAACACCAGTATGTATAGACAATCATTTATATTTATTTATTTATTCTACCTAGAGTTGAAAAATGAATAAACACTTCAAGAAACTGCTAAAATGCTAAAAGAGCTTGCCTTACTTTGTCCACCTCCGAGCACCCCTTTGTATTCCTTGACTGCTACTCATGCTGCAGATTTATGCTAAAAGGTATCCTGATGTTTCTCACAGCTTATATGCAACATAAATAAAAATCCATCTTTCTTTGGGCAGCTAATCTAAGTGTTTTATTTTCAGATACTGCCTATAGGGCTATATAGCTTGGTGTCACACTAGTTGAGATTCTAATCATAACATATTGTTTTTGGGTCACTGACTGTCAAACAGCAGTAGGTAGAAACAGAACTACAAAGATTAATTAAGTTTGTCTATCAAGGCAGGACAGAAATAAATGAATATCCCTGATATTGCTATTTCATCCATGGATGTTGACGTTTATTACTGGTGTGTGTGTATGTTTTTCTGATTTTAGAAAAAGTTGTTTATTGGGGATAAGCAAAATGCATTTGTAAAATGTATATTGAGGAACAGCCCTACTAAATAAGGCACCACTGACTTCAAGGATAGTAAGCTACTTTTGGATCACTGTTGGGGGTTCTTACAAACCTGTTTAGCTGATAATGCTGTCTGATACTTAGAAATAATTGATTTTTATAAGCTGGAATGGATTTTTCATAACAGTTGAGTGCAAGTGTGTATTTGTTTCAGTTTATGTATCTTAAAAATAAATTTAGAGTGACCATCCAACTCCCTCCAACTAAAATAAAAGGGTGAAATGAGATGCTTGTTGAAAGTACACAGTATATGGAATATACAAAAGGCTGACTCAAATATGCAATTGATCTTCATGTGTGAGGGGCAGGACCATAATGCATGAGTGGCGGAGCCACAAGTGAGTTATGAAAATTCTGCCCCCACACAAATGAATGTAAGCTGGATATTTTAAGTCTGATCTTTGCATATTCTAGCTGTTTATTAAAAAGTTTACCAGTTTGTATCAATTTGTTTTGAGATGTATTGGGGGTGGATCAGTTAAAACAGAAGATACTAAAGGTGTGTTGAAAATAAAGAAGCATATAACAAAACTATAGATAAAGGTATAATTACATAAAGACAAAGAACAGTTGCACAGAACACTAGCAACTAAGCTACAGTCTATGGGGACAGTCTTAGGATAGGGCCATGGAGTGACATTTATGACATTGGGAGGGCTGGTGTGGTCATGCATTTGCAGGAGTGCATGGTCATGAAGGAAGGTTTTGAGAAAATGAAGTCAGGAAGCAGAGCAAATAATAGGCCATATGTGGTAAGGGGTGGGGGCAGGTCATGTGTGGTGGGTGGGGGTATTTGGGCATGTGTGTGGGCAGGTTGCATTGGTGGGGTGAAGATACTGGCTGTGTGTTAGTGTGGGTGGACTGGCCATAGGGTAGGTGGACTGGCTATGTTGGTGTGGTGGATATTCACTTGGGTGGAACAGGGAAACTGGCCAGGTTTGCCTGTGTGGCATGTAGATGCTTTCCAGGTGTGCCTGGTGGGGTGTAGATGCTGACCAGATTCACTTGGGTGGGATGTAGATGTCAGCCAGGTTCACTTGGGTGTAGGTCTGGGCAGTGTTGCACCCAGCACTTTGGGCATTGTGAGGAAATTTAGAGCTGTAGAGTTGCCTGGTGCGAGGTGACATGAGTTTGTACTGGTACTGGCTGAGCAGTGTGTTTACACACTCACATACAATGCTTGGATCAGTATACATCCCCACAAAAGCACCAATCATGCTGAGCCGTAACAGAGTGACATACAATGCTCCTCAGGCCATTTACATGACCTGATCTGCCAGGCCCTGTGTGGTGGTGGTGGTGGGGAAAGCAGGCCATGTGTGGTGAGGAGGAAAAGTGGGCCATTTGAGGGGTGGGGAAGCTGGTCATGTGAGGTGGGAGGGGCGTGTGTGGTGATGCCAGTGCTCCAAACCAAAAAAAACTTCTGTATGAGTTGTCAGCTGCTGAAGCTCTACATCTCACTTCAAACTCAAGCATAGGTGCCCCTGCACCCACACATTTTCTTTCTGCTGATGTGCCCTTGAAGCTGCTGCTGCCACAGAAGAACACTACACGCCTGTTGCAGAAAAGCTGTCCATAGTCTGTATCAGTGAGTGGAGAGATGTGCCATGTATCAGGGTAAGCAGAGATTTCTGTCTGCTCTTATGTACAGCAAATCACTAATGCAAAATGACTACTTCAACTTGACTGAACTGCAGAAAGATTGCACATGACCACAATAAGCGTTACAAGCTATGGCACCATGCACGAAGGGCAGCAGGAAAAAGCGCTTGAGCGTAGTACTCACTACATGCCACTACAGGAGCGCACAGTACATCAGAGACATGGCATGCATGACCATGAGCACGTGGTGCACACATAAAGGAAGCAGGAGCATGGAATGCATGAAGTGAGATGGGAGGCAAGGTGGTGTGGACAGGACACACTGAACTGACCCTGACCTCAACACATATGGTGCTGCATGCTGCACTACACAGCAACGTGGATGTGAATTATGTGAACTGCACAGTGGGAAGCAACAAGGTGGAATGACAAGCTGCTGCAGAGACTGGTGGCAGTGGATGGAGACAGGGAACATGGAGGCAGGGGTGTGAGAAGCAGCCATGCCAGAGGTGGCACACGTTCCTGGTCCTCCGACTTCAGTAGAAGGCAGGTGGTGGCAATGGTAACCGATATCCACCAGAACTATGCCAGACTCTATGGGGCCCTGGCACTGACCACAACCCTAGAGGTGAAGTCCAGGATATGGCTGGACATACAGGCCAGCTTCAGTGTTGCTGGGTCAGAGGCAAAACACTCCTGCTCATAAAACACAAGTGGTGTGACCTACACGGGCTGTGAAGAAGAAGTTGGCAGCCAGCAGAGGGAGTGGCACAGTACGGGAGGTGGGTCACCATCCCAGAACACCCAACTGACATCCATACAGTGCATGGTGGCAGAGACCCTCACTGAGGTGGCTGTCCACAGTGAGCATGGATGGGGTGGACAGCCTGGCAGGTAGCATGGTCATGCATTGGGGACATGTGCGGTGGTATGATGGGCAATGGACAGCTGCCACAGCACTGTCGTCCCTCCCCACAGGCATGGCCCCAATGCCATGGAATGCAGCAGCATGCAGGATGCAGATCATGTGACCTGCCATGGCATGCCAGCCAGGGCTGCACCTGCAGCCAAAGGACCCATGCGGTAAGTATGGGGCAACACCCAACAGTGGGAAATGTGCAGGTGTAAGAGTGGTATACACTGATGGCTGTGGCCTGTCTCAACAGAGACAGAGATGGACATGGAGACCCAGCAGGAGAGCGAGAGCGAGGGAGCACATGGCCGTCCTGACAAAGGACATGGACAGCAACACTGGGAGCAATTGACCACTGGATGAAGGATCAATGGATGCCTGAGTGACCAAACAGCAACATGCCCATGGTCTAGCGACCACCCATCCAGGCATGGGCATCAGTGCCACACCAGTCACGTTGCAACAAACAGCAACACCGAGTGTCAACCAACCCCACAGCCCCTGATGACAGCAGCGACAAAGGCCCCTCCACGGACCCACCAGATGCGGATGGGTGTCACGGCACAACCTATATGTCGCAGAGCAGTACTATGTGCTGCAGCAACTGGAGTGGGACAGGCTTTCTTATCAGCAGAACATGAATGTGAGATAGCATGACTCACCGCCATGGCAAGGGACATCAGTGCTGGCATCATATGGGGTTCCATAGCACAGAAGCAGATCCTGCTACACCTTCATAAGATGCCTGCCACACACCCTGCTGTGGCCCCCAGAGCAGCACCCACATACCAGCACCATGTGTACACAGTCCATGGGCACAAATCATGGCCCTGAGCAGGCTGTGCCTGGTACCAACGGGACAAAGCCTGACACCTGCAGAGATGCACATAGTATGCCACTATGCCCAGATGGTGCCATGTTATGGGGCATGACAGGGGACACAATCATCACTGCCTGCCAGGACAGCACAGCAACTGGCAACCCACTGTTCATGGATGACACAAAGGGCCATGAGGGTCACAGGGGTCATGGTGCAGTGCGTGCACATGTGGCACCCAGGTGGCTGAGCACATGAGCCTTGTCACGTTGCAGTCACAACCCGATGGCACCAGGAAGTGGGGTACCCACACCACACACATGGTCGCACACACAGTCCCAACACATATGCCCCAACCCCCACCCCTGACACATGTGTCGGAGGACAATTTACTGACAACTGGGGTGCTGGGACTCTGGGCAGGCCTGCAGCTATGAACAGGAAGGTTCAGAGGCCATCGCCTGTGTTGCTCCGTGGCATTGCCCTGTGCTGGCCATGTAACTGATCGCTCTCATCTTGTTGTCCATACAGACCAGGGGTGGCATGCCCAGCTGACTGGAACTGTGACTGCTGGAGCAGCCTGTTGATGCTGTCTATTTTGTTTGAGCACCAGGCCAGTGGAGGCAGAGATACCAGTTGGCATTCCTGGACTACATCATGCTTATGAGTGACGGGCTCATGATGTACTATGAGGACAGGCAATATGGGTGCTGGGAGGTGTATGTCCCATCCCGGTAAATATGGCTGTCATGGCCTGGTGGGCATGTTTCTGCCTAGCAAGCAGGCTGGGTGTGGGTTGTTGTGGTCTGCCATTGATCTGTACTCTTTTCTTGCAGCGTTACAGGAGTCCAGTATAGTGCATAGTGCTGCGTAACCTTGGTCAGCCACCCCCAGATGATGAGGAGGACAAAGGCAGCAGCAGCAGTGACCGCCCATGACTGTATTGTATACCGGACAGGGGACCATGTGCCCAGTGGGGGCAGGCCTGTGTAATGGCTGTCTGGACTCAATTGGACATGCTGTGTGTAAGTGTGCATATTTCCTCTGGTGGCAGCTGTCTGTTGTTCTGGGGTTTGTATGGGCCTGCAGTTCCAGTGCCTGACAGTGTGCCAATAAACTGTTCTTGCCATTCAAGTGTGAGGTTCTTGACTACAGGGTTGGGCATGGGTACCCTCAGCATGGTGGTGCCATGTGCTGTTCATGGCTGGTGCACCAGGGTAGGGGTGAGCACGTACATGGCGTGCAGTGGCAGTGCAGTTTGGTGTCCACACGTGTCATGCCTGCCCTGCATGTCTGGTGGCTGTGCCCATTCTGTAAGATGCACCATGGCCTGTGCCTTGCTGCGCATGTGGCCATGGATGCGTGCTGCAGGCTGGCACTCACACAGGGGCATGCTACACATCCATTTTGTGGCGGTCTACATCTGCTCAGCATTTCCAGCAGCCTGTGTGACTGCTGTATGGCTTCCCTGGCACCATGAGGTTGCCATGCTGTATGGAGGCATGCCGTATGGCTTCCCTGGTGCCATGTGGCCACCATACTGTACAGGGACATGCTATACTGCTTCCCTGGCACCATGTGGCTGCCATGCTGTACAGAGACATGCCGCTCAGCATCCCTCATGGCCGGTCAGGCTGGCACATCATGGTGCCATGCCATATGGTGGGACCAAGCCTCTGTTGTGTGCCATACAGCAGGGTCATGGTGTCCACCCTACACCACTGCTTGCCCAGGGTTGCAGTGTTACATGCAGGGGCTATGCTGCACTGCCCATGGCTTGCATAGATGATGATTGTGCTTGTTTGTGTGGCACTTCTTACCATGGCAGTGCCATTGTCCCTGCCTGTGCACACTTGGGGTGTCCACTGTGTCCATGTCAGGTGGCAGGCTGATAGTATGGGGTGGGCACTGCACTCACTGGGACGTGCAGGGTCTGTCTGGGTTCATACCCTGCTTGCTGTGTTTCTTTATGGTAGCCCCTACCCTGGTGTAGTTCTGTGCCCCTGGTCCTGCAGGTGCATGTCATACTGGTTTTCATGCACACGCTGGTCCACGGTGTGTACCCATTTCTGTGGCCACAACCTCATGGTTTTGCTGCGCATGTGCCTTGCGTTAGGCTGCACAGTTGCCCTCTGTGCCCCAGTTGTGCATACTGCACTGCATATGCATGTGCGCTGCTGTCATATTCTGTGGTGCATGCTCTTCTGTGCCAGGTGTAGCATTCATGCATAGCGCCCAGTGCTTGTTGGTGTTTAAAGAGTGCGCATGCCACAATAGCCACTTACAAGCTACACCTGTTGGTGATTAAAAACCATTAAAAATGTTCACAAAACACAGGTAAAATGTATTTGGTGTTCCAGACACTGGTGTCAATACTGGTTTTCCATTCTGCAAAGTGGATTTTGACATTTTCAAGTACAGTAAACCAGTGTCCCTGAAAAGTAAGTAAATGACCTTTTCAGAAATGAGAAGGGCAATTCTGTTTTTCTGGAGGTTGCTGGTAAAGTATTCTGACTTGGCTAGTCTTGTAGCTTTTGTACAAGTGTTCTAAAATGTTTCTATAGAGCTCTGCTCTCAAGAAAGATGCCTTCTGAATGTGCTCAAGTTTTGAGATTTGAGACAAACAATGACCTCAGGTCTATGAGAGGTGACAGCATGTAACACAGGCCCTCTGAAGTATGCCATGTCTATTCTAGGCAGCAGTGAATTTAGAATTTTATTTTAGGGCATCATCTATATCAGTATTTTCTGACATGCATGATGATGGATAGAGTGGAGGTCGGACAGCAGGGCTAAAACGTTCAGTTACCTGAAGGAACAGAATCATATGACCTTGGGAAGGACTATGTGGGTTTGAACCTTATAATTATTTACGTTATGTATGTGAGATAAAAAGGAGGATCAGTTATTTATCTGACCTGGTTCCAGATTTGAAATGAAAATAACCATTTTATGCTCACAGTGTAAATTTATCCACACACTTTCAAGTCACTACCCACCATGCCCTGAAGCAGCTGTTGGATCACAGTCAGATTACAGCATTACATGGACCAGTCAGAAGGCTCTGCTTTCCTTCCATTCAATAACTGGTGCGAACTGTAGCACAACACTGTCAAATTAACCAAATGGTTGTACTGTTGGAAATGTTCAATGTCAGGAACTATTGCTAATTCAGTAATGTTTTGTGAATAATACTACTGTGAGGAGGTTAACACTTTGCTGTAGTATGACATAAGAGACACAAATGCACCCACAACTTTACAACTGCCATCAGTATACAAGATCAGTGGGTCCTCCAGACTAAGAAAGTTCTGGGATAACTTCAAGGAGCTTAATAGTAAATCCTCTCTCCCCTCACAACTTAGTGTGAACGGTACTACCACCACAGACACACTTCACATAGCTAACTGCCTTAACTCCACCTACCCAGACCTCAGCTCAGTCTTCCTAGCAACTTTTCAATCCAATTCAGCCTACTACACCTCCTGAGCTCCTCCATTCCTAAACTCAAAGTCATTACCCTACAGAAGTGAAAGCCTACCTATGCAAAGCCCTCCAGAGTTCCAATTACCGGCAAAGACCCTTCGATATGCATATCCTATACCTTGCGCTTAGACTCAGTTATCTCCCCACTTGAGGACCTTCTAAACCTGTCCCTGCACCTGGGCCAGTTCCCAACCTCATGGAAAATGGCAGTGATAACACCAGTATTGAAATGTGGTGACAGCTTCCTCCCAAACAACTACCAACCCATCTCAATTCTCCCCTACTCTCTAAAGCCCTCGAAAGATCATGGCCAATCAGCTCACTGACTACCTCCTCACACACAGCCTCTTATGTAGGGAGCAGCATGGTTTCAGAGCTGGTCATAGCACTACACCCACCCTCACAGAATTTGCTAACTCCCTGCCACTCCACGCTTGACAAGGGGCACCTCACAGGGCCGTGTTTACAGCCTCTCAAAGGCCTTGACAGGGTTTCTCACCCTCCTTCTTAACACATTACAACAAATTGGGGTCTCTCATTGTCCACTCTCATGGTTCTCCAGCTATCTTTCATCTAGAACCCAATGTGTTAAAATTAATATACCATATCTACTATGCTGCCTGTGTGCTCAGGGTTCCCCAGGCATCTATCCTGGGTCCCCTACCATTCAGCATCTACCTCAACGCCCTGCCTAAATCCTGCCCGGCAACCTTCTCCTCCATGTGGACGACACTGTTCTTTATGCTGCACATCCTGATCCTCTCTCTCCAGTGTACCTTACAAAACTCCTTCTCTCAGATTGAACACTGATTTGCTGAACACAAATTGGTGGTCAACATTAAAAACACTAAGGCGATGCTCTATGCCGCTGCCAAAACAGATCAAATTATTTCCCCAGAAATACTCTCCACCTCTCTCATCCCACTAGAACAGGTCTAAAAGTATAAGTATCTAGGTATTACATTTGACTCTTCCTCTCATTCATAGATACATAGATACGTAGATACATAGACAGTATCATCAGATAAGGGCCTATGGCCCACCCGGTCTGCCCATTTGAGCTTGTAAGTTCAGTTTATGTTTTCCTAGAAGTCTGTTGCCCTTACCCCTTACCTCCAGAATTCCTTTATGTCTATCCTATGCATTCTTAAATCCAGTGATTGTTTCAGCCCCACCGCTTCCTTTGGCAGGGTGTTCCACTTGTCTACTACCGTTTTTCAGCCCCCACCACTTCCTTTGGCAGGTGTTCCACTTGTCACCACTTATAAAAATCCTTACTTCTGCCACCAGCACATGCATTGATCTCATGTACAGACATAAAGACTGCCTGCCACCTGAAGCACTTCACCTAGTCATTACTTCCTCAGTCTTATCGCTGGTGGACTATGGCCTCACAATCTATTCTGCCACCGACCCTATGGCACTTCATCAAATACAGGTAGTCATCAATAAAGCCTGCGGCTCCTCTCTGGTGCTGACAGAAATACATATCTGCACCCTATACATGCTCACCAATATCCTCTCCTTGAGGACAGAGTATTATACCAGATCTGTCTCTTCACCAAAAATCCACCTGGGTTTAACCCCAATAGGTGTCATGGCTTCTCTTCAGGCAGCCACCATCTCAGCATCCACACGGGCCACCAAAAACTATCTGGAAGGTGCCTAGGGTCAGGACTACCCTGGCCCGGTGATCCTTCCACCTTAGAGTTTCATTCTGGTACAATGCCTCCCACTGGCCATCACATCAGTCACCAATCTATGCCCTTTAAAGCTGCCTTAAGGTTCCATATCCTCTCCTCATGTCAATGCCAGTGTTACTGGTAACCTCGTGGATCCTGCACCATGCCATTAGGCCATGCACCGCCCTTGGCCTGGCAGTGGAGAGTCCTCACTATTTCTAGCTTACACGCTCCTCACCTCCCTTGGTTACCATATAGTTGCACTGGACCATGAATGCATTGTAGCATGTATAAGACAAGGCCTCCTGAGGCGTTTTCTACCAACCCTATCATGCAGTACTTTAGCTACCAATTGTATAGGTCTTAACCACTCATTAGATAACTATGTCAATAGCTATGTCCTGTTTTAGCTACCAAATGTACAGGCATTAACCAGTGCTCATTGTACTTATACTCTGTATGATTGCTAATCCACATTTATTCTATGTATGTACTGTATGAATGCCTATGTTTTATTCTGATGTGGAGCCTTTGGAAATGAGTCTATGACTCAAAGGGTTGCAATTCAATTTTCCTAAACAAATAAATAAATATATAAATAAGCTGTATGCCATAGCAGAAGCAAATAAGAGGATGTGCTGCATGGGGGACTTCAGTCTGCCAGGTATGGATTAAAGCCTTTCAGCCACAGCTTGGTAAGAGGCATGACAATCCTAGACTCACTGCAGGAGGCATTTTACAGGCAGCTAATCAGCAAGCCCACTAGGGACAGGACAGTTTTGCACCTGGTACTCACTAACAGAGACAGTATTGCAGGTATCACACTGGGCAGCACCCTGGGAACAAGTGATCACTGTACAGACTGGTTCAGCATTAAACAGGAGCAGTGGCAAGCCACACAAGGATGAGGGTCCTGGACTTTGGGAGGGTGGATTTTAAAGAAATGGGAGACTGGAGAAGTGGATAAAATTAAAGGGAGGTATAGTAAAGACAACCAGCATCTGTGTGAAGGTAGTGAACAAAAATAAGAGGAAAAGAGGCCAATATGGTACTCTAGGGAAGTGGCCACAAAAATAAAGGGAAAAGGGATGGCATTCAGGAAGTATAAAGAAATACAGAGGAGGAGGATAGGGATGTGTACCTCATAAAACAAAGGGAAATGGAGGGTAGTGAGGCAAGAAAAGGCACAGAGGAAGGGATCGCTAAGGAGACAAGACTTCCTGCAGATACATAAGCAACAAGAGATGGGCAAGGTGAGGAATAGTAAGGATAAGGAGGATGACAGAGGGTGACTGTGTAGAGAAGGATCAGGAAAAGCTGGCATCCTGAATGGGTACTTCTGTTTAGTTTTCCACAATTGAGGGAGGGAACAGACCACTGAGGAGCTCCAAGAACACTGGGGAAGGTGACACAAAGTCCATTCACAGAGGAAAAAATCCTAAAGGGACTTGCAAACCTTAAAGTCGATAAGGCCACGGGCCAGATGGGATACAGCCAAGGGTGCTAACAGAACTCAGAAAGGAGCTTGCAGCATAACTGATGGCCTTATTCAACAACTCACTGGAAACAAGAATGGTTCCAGAGAACTGGAATAGAACTAACTTAGTTATGCTCCATAAAAGCAGCAGCAGGGAGGAAGCCAGTAACTGTAGACTGCTCAGTTTCACATCAGTGGTGGGGAAATTAATGAAGACCCTGTTAAAAAGACTAGTGAAATATATTGAATCCTTTTAGATTCATTTATATAGAGAGATGGGAGTTTTAGTAGCTTTACTGTCTGTTATAGACTGGACGGGCATGCCCCAGGTTAAATTTCTGTATTTGTCCCCGATTATATCTTATATTTGTTAACTGCTGCCATAACCTCAAGTCCATGATACTATGTGTTGGAATCTTTAAACTGACTCTTGAGGGGCGAGAAGGATCTGAGTATTTGGACATTGTTTTTGTGTCTTTGTTGTTGTTGTTATTTCTATTTCTATTATATCAGGTTTATATTGCACTTATCTGTACATATTATATTTCTCACACATGCATGTGTTCTATGTAGTTTATGCCTCACTGCTGTGAATGATTAATTGTACTGTGATGTTGCTTGTTTACTGTTATTACTGTATTGTTGTTGGTTTGCACTGTCATTATTTACCTACTACATGTCCAGGTCCATCTTGTAAATGACCTCATCTCAGTGATGTTTTGCCCAGTAAAGTAAAGCTTGATTGATTGATTGATATATTGTATTTGACTAGACATTCAATAAAGCATACTTACATTGTTTAAAAACAAGCATTTGTCAGTGACAAACAGTTGCTTGTTTATTGCTGGCACTCCTGAGTTCCTTCATACATTGCAGTGTACCTCATCTGGTTCCATAGCCTCATGTACTTTCTCGGCAGCAACTTCTTTCAGTAACACCTATTTAAATCCCACCCTCCTATGCACCCAGCACCATAATTTTTTTCTGCCGAAAAGCACATTTTAATAGGGACCATCAAACCCGCCCGCCTCCATGGTGGCTCCCACCTTTTAAACTATTTTAAGTGAGTGGCAGCAGTGCCAAGAATGCAGAGTAATCCCCAAACTTAAATGAGAGGCAGCAGCACCAAGAATACAGAGTAATCGCTAAATGTAAGTGAGAGGCAGCAGCACCATGAATATAGAGAAATCTTCACCCCCAGCAACAACAAGCAGTGACCAGACCACCTGTCTGTTCATCACCCCCTGCACCTGCACCCTGCACCAGGCACCCAGCACCCAATTTTCCTTATTAGGAGAAGGCATTTACCACCACTGCCTGCTGGTCAAGCAGAGCACAACCCTTTCTCCTCCACTGCCAAGCGTTGGCTTCTAATGAATGAAACCATAGCTGCTTGTTGCTATAGTACAGCCAGCAGATCACATTGCAAAAAGTATGTTAATGCATCAGTTAGTGTTATTATTAGATTGTCAAAAGCTAGAAATTCAATGTTAGTATTCCACACCTACCATCCCCACCATCCACACACAACAGGCATCAGGGTGTGACATCTCATCCTATTCCATTTGTAAACAAGCTGACATAGTGCAGTGTAGGAAAATGGGTAAGAGTTAGCCTGATGATCCCATGGCACACCCAATGCCTGTTGGTGTGTGGAGGATGGAGGATTGGAGGTAGGTGGTAACCCTAACATCGAATTTCCTGGATTTTGATGATTTAATAAAACCTAACTCATACATTAACATAGTGTTTGCAATGAATTTCCTTCTTTCTGAGATAGTATGATAGTATTCTTATTTTACTGTGGAGCGCAGGGTCCGAATCCCACAAAGTTATGTGCATGTGTAGAATAAATTCAATGGACGTATATAACTTGGGCATTTTCAGAATTTTTTCACCAAATTTTCATCATTTCCATTTGTGGACAAATACATTATGAACACTGGCAATGTAATTACGTTAATCTGTCCCGAAAATTGATTTTGCAAAGTGGTGCGCTATTCTGCACAACAGGTGAAAACATGCTTTGGTCAGGATGTGAAAATGACAGCTGTATATTGCTCATGAGGAGGTGTGAAAATGACTGTTGAAAATCTGAGTAAAATATGAAACATTTTGAAGTTACAGCGTGTTTATAACCTGCACAGCGCATGTTTGTAACACGGTAATTTTTAAATTATTTCACCAAATTTTCAACATCAGCTTATTGAGACCTTCCCTCATGAACATTAGCACTGTGACTTCGTTATTCCATCCCAAAGTTCATTTCACACAGTGACCGTATCATTCTGTACCACAGGTATGAAAACACATTTTAGGTAGGATGTAAAAATGACAGCTGTACTGTTCATGAGGAGTGTGAAAAATGGCAATGTTGAAAATCTGGAGTAAAATTATTAAATATTGACTTATAAGCGCAGTCATTTGGGGACTTCATAAGACTAAATTTTCAACATGGGTTTTGGTTTATTCTCATGAACACTGGCACTGTCATTTCATTAATCAGTCCCGGAAAGGTGATTCTGTGCAATGACCATAAAATCACCTATCAGGACCAACTAATGAGATGACAGTGTCAGTGTTCATGAGGTGGGGTCTCAAGAATCCATGTTGAAAATGTGGGGTCAAAATTCCTAAAAACGGTTGAGATATCAACTAAGTTGAAAGTCCCATTGATTGCCATTATATAGTGCTTACCTTTGATTCTTCAGTTCCTGATTCGGCTTTGAAGAGTGCAAATGTGTCCTGGTCCAGAGAAGATCACAGCTGTTAACCTACAGAGGTTAGTATGGGGTAAGGGGTAAGGGAGGTGGGTGCGCAGAAAGAGGGTAGGGATGGGGAGGGGACATGGGAGACAACGAGGGACTGCTATCTTTTCCAGGTTTAAAAAAAGATGTCAGGGGCTATTTTCTTTTACAGGTACATTATACATTTGCAGACACTGGGAGTGGGCTACCCAGTGTCCCACACTGTCAGGGAGGGGGCTACTGCCGATGTGGGGATCGGCACCCCACTGTCAGCAAACATAAGGGGGAGCACAGCAACACCGCTGGGGGCCATACTGGGAACACTGGAAATGGTCTCCAGTGTTCTATGACAATAATATAGGATTGAGTACACAACTGGAGACACTGGGCATGGTCTACCCAGTGTCCCACACTGTTGGGGGCTACTGCCAACATGGAGATTGTGCACTCCGCTGTTAGCAAACCTTAGATGAAAAGGGCACACTGCTTGTGGGGAGAGGAACCATATTTGGCTGAAGGGCAACTTGGGACACTGGGAGTGGGCTAGCCAGTGTCCCACACTGAGGAGGATGGGCGCCTGTTGGCCTGGGAAGGAGATTTTTTTTTTTTTTTTGAAGCTGTTGTTGCAAGATGTCCCCTTTCACTCACTGATGTGGGTGTCATTCAAATCAAAGGACTGAAGCCCTCTGATTGGAGCAGCTTTGGTCCTTTGAAGTGCATGATCATTCAGCCCACCTAGCAGAGAGCTTCTCATCAGGACCACACCAAGTGGTCATTGGTGCCAACTGCTGAGCCCATTACAAGCCCCTGGTTTTGTGTACTGCAATGGCTTAGCAGCAACACACACCGATTTCCATATTGTAACAATACATTGGTTTGCGCGAGCAACCAATGTAAAAGGAAAGAAATATTTTGAACCCAGTGGCTTGCAAGACCAAAGGGAGTATAGATTCAATTGGGCAGGTCATGCTACTGGGTAGCCAGGAAAATAGATCAAGAAAGGGCAGTGGACATGACCCACTTGGACTTCAACAACACCTTTGACACTGTGCCATATAGGAGATTGATAAATAAATTGACAGCCTAGGGTGGGATCCAAAGTGGTAAACTGTATAAAAAACTGGTTAATGGATATGTGGCAGAGGGTGGTGGTGGTGGTAAATTGCATACACTGTAATGACAGTGAGCAGCACGGTGCTGCACTGCTCAGTACTGGGACCAGTCATCTTCAATACCTTCATAAGTAATATTGCAGAAGAGCTGGAAGGGAAGATATGCCTTTTACAGATTACATCAAAGTCTGTAATTGAGTGGATAGTCTAGAGGTGGAGGAAAGAATGAGTAGGGATCTTAGAACACTTGAGGAGTGCCCAAGGGTATGGTAACTGAGGTTCTATACCTGAAAGAAAAATCATGCACCTAGGGCATGGAGACCCAGCAGCTGAGTAAAAATTGGAATGGGAGTACTGACAGTCACAAAGAAGGAAACATATCTTGGGGTTATAATATCTGATGACCCCAAAGTGGCAAGGCACTAGGCAGGGCCAATGGGATGCTGGGGTGCATAGGGAGAGGTATCACCAGCAGGATGATGGAAGTGGTTTCATTGTATAGATCACTGGGGAGACCCCACCTGAGTACTGAGTCCAGTTTTGGAGGCCACATCTCTAAAAAGACATAGAGAGAATAGAGGTAGCTCAAAGGACGGCAACTAAAATGGTGCAGGGTTGCATGAGAAGCCCTATGAGAAGAGTCAGGATATCAACATGTACACCTCCGAGGACAGAAGGAATGTGGGGACATGATAGAGACCCAAAAGTACATCACAGGGGAGAACGAGGTACAGGTGGCAAGTCTGAAACAAATGAGAAAGTACACCAGGACAAGAGAAAATGCAGTGAAGCTGGAAGATGGAAGTTTAGGAGGGATGTGAGGAAATACTACTGCACTGAAAGAGTAGTGGACACCAGGAACAGTCTACCAGCAGAGGTGGGGGGCAAAAACAGTGATAGGCTTCAAGAATACATTGGACAGGCATAAAGGAATACTGGTAAATAGACAGGTGGGTGGGAGATTACTAGAGACTAGTTATGGTCTGTGGAAACAGACTAGCAGGAGAGCATGTGGGCAAACCAGGCCAAGTGGTCTCTTTTTCGCCAACAAATTCAGTGTAAGCACTTGGCAACATTTTCTGATTCCAGTTTATTAAGTATATTATTGTCTTATACTAAAAGGTTCAGTTGTATTGCTCCTAGACAGACAGGTTAATGCCCACTTATCACATGTTAGATCTGACCTTGCTGCAGAATATGAAAACAGGATGTCCTGCAGAAATATCCTTGTCACAGATTGTTTAACAAAGGAGAGGGTGTAGATTAATCATTTACAACAGAGGTGACTATCAGGAGATAGGCTTCATGTCATTAAAATGGTGAGGGATCAGCTATGCAAATGCTGAGTTACATCAAGTGGTACCATAACAAAAGAAAACTGCTGAAAAAATTCAGTTAAGGATGCAAGATGTAAGACCGATACTCTTATTGCAGTATAGTGCAGTGGTTTAGGGCTCAGAGCTACAAACCTAGAAACCTGGTTGTATTCTCACAGCACCCACTTGCATACTGTGTGACCCTGAGCATGTCATTTAACTTCCTTGTGCTCCCATATCACACCTGTAAACAAGTTTGCAGCTTAGTGTGTCTTTCCTGGTTAAAAAAAAAAAAAAACATCACAGGTACATTTTCTGCATTATGGACATTCCAGGAGGTGCAGAAATGTGGTTTCTTTTACTATTGGGTACTGTTGTGTTAAACAATGGTTGCCTATCCCAGAAGGTTTCTTTACCAAATATTTTCCATGTTCACTAAATGAGCAGGAATTTGGCCATTTCCAGCAAGTACTCCATGTTGGTATAACAAATGATTAGTTTATGTATTTATTTATTAATTTATGCATTCATTTATTTAAAATTTGATGCCAAGAGAGGCACACTGAGCCAGGGTTCTGTCAGTTCACAGTGCTTTATAGCTGTTTTCTTTCTTATGTTTTTGCTTTATTTACATGGCATCAATGTTTCTGGTGAAAAAGACTGTTACAATAAAGTATATTAATTATATGCTATGGAGTATAGGAATCTGCTTTGTTTTCAAACTCCTCACACTATAAATGGGGAGTCTATACATTGAGTTAAAGGAATTGATAGCTCATAACATTCTATTAGTAGTGTTTGCTGAGTTGTTAAGATGAGTCTGTATAAGAAAACTGTTTTCAGTTTGGTAGATGTCAGTGTGTACAGTACTATTACTTTTTTTTGCAGTTAATCTTTTATTGGTATATTAGAAAGATAGACAAAAACATCTTCCAGGTCTGAGATCAAACATCCATTAACATAGTTATACGATAGGAAACAGCATCATTACATATACAATGACTTATGTAAGGTGAATTAAGACTATGCATTCTATATGCTGAAGTAAGCATGCACCTTTATAATCATATGATATATTAAAGCTGGATGTTGATGAATTAACTTAAGAGACAAATTGGAAGAGAATGAGAAGTAATCTAATTATACAGGTGCTGAGGTATATTAAGAACAATAATGCTGTATATCATGTAAAGAGCAAGAGAGTTATAAAGAATAACTAAGCCTACAGAAGATGTAATTAGGGTGCAGTACTACTACTTTGACAGAGACTGAAGGCTCATACAGTTATAGTGACAGGCTCAAGAGTTATGCATTTTACTGTTACTGGTGCCTTGCTGGGAGGAGAGGGAATCTGAGAACAATAATAGAGCTGTTACAGTCATGTTGTAATGTATCAATGTATCACATACAAAGCAGTTTAACTCAAACACAGAAATAGCACATAGAAGCACAATAAAAAAAACAAGGCTGTTATTCTCAAAACTTGCACCAGAACAAAACAGCATAACATTAAATGGTACAAGACCCTGCGGTCTCACCAGATGTAAGACTTGTGCACACATTTCTACTTCTGATTGCATCAATACCTACAAAACAGACAATTCAGGATACAGGGGAATGATACATGTGCATCTCAGAATGATGTTTAATTCATTCAATGCAAGAGATGTCCACAAACAGGGTATGTGGAAGAGATAGGAAAACCTCTCCACACCCAAATGACCTCACACAGACATACTATTAAAATAAATGACTGACCTGAGCATCAAGTGTCAGCTCACTGTCCAGAAAGACACCTAAATTCTTCACCTTAGTGGAGGACCCTGCAGGTGCCCCACCTCTCCCCTTGACCCAGCTCCAACCCAGTAACTCTGTCTTCCTTGGACTGAGTACCAACCAGTTCAACAACGCCCATGCCCGATCTCGACAAGCACTTATTCAGCATGTCGACTGCATCTGATCTTCCTGGTGAAAGATAGGTAGAGCTGGGTATCATTGGCATAGCAATGAAACCTCAGCTCATACTATCATCTGACCTCACCCAGGGGCAGCATATACACTGCAAAAACATGGGGAGAGAGCAGAACCTTGGGGCACTCTACAAGAAAGGGCCATCAGGCTTGAGGAATAATATACTAGAACCATCATCTGGGACCTGTCCCAGAGAAAGGTCTCAAACCAGCTTATGACCTTCCAGTGAGTCCAAAATACTCCCTCAGCCTGTCCAACAACGCTCCATGATCCACAATATCAAATGCTAATGAGAGATTGAGGAGAATGAGAATCAATCGCTCATCCTTTCCTTGCCGTGAGCAGATCATTCAACACCCAACTTAATTTATTTATTTAGTTTTTGTTGACTGGTAAGTGCACTAGACAAATCCTGCCTATTTTCAGGCCACCCAGGGAGGGGATACAGATGAATGCCAACTGACCTTGAACTGGATGAAGCTGTTGGTGGTATTTTTGTGAATGAAGGAAATTTGGCCATTGCACTGGGGAAATTCCCCTGCTCTTTTCGAGAAGTGCCATGGGATCTTTAACATCCACCTGAACTACCACCAGAACAGGCAGATGGGACCTCAGTTTATCATCTCATCCGAAAGACGGCACCTCAGGAGTGCAGCACCCCTCATGCTGCAGTACAGTGTCAGTACTGGGATATTAACCCAAGTGCCTGTGTGGAGAAAGAACCCACAGCCTACTAATCTCCTGGCCTCAGAGGTGAGTGTGCTACCCACTGAGCCACTGACACTAATGCGGTCTCCATACTGTGCATTACCCTAAATTCAGACAGGAATAGCTCATAAATCTGGAATTCCCTGAGGTGATTCTCAAGCTGTTCTGCAACCACCTTCTCAAGAACTTTCCCAGAAAGGAAGGTTCAAGATATGTCAGTAATTTGCCAAGATGTCACAGTCCAAGGAAGATTTTTTTCAATGGGGCTTCATCAAGCCTGTTTTAGAGGCTCAGGGAAACCCTCGCTGTTAAGGAATACCCAACTATCTCAGCAAAAACAGTACTGAGCTCCAGTGCAATCAACAGGTAATTGCATCAGGCCTGGTTATAGGCTGCAGAAGATTGTTTTCATCCTTTAGGTCACCCAACAGACCTCCACTGTCATCACCAATTGTAACTCTCCCCAGGGAGACCCAACACACCCATCCCTCCGAGGCCCAACCCTGTTGGATGATGATAATATGACTGGGGAATTCCCAGCCCTAAGAAAAGGATAATCTGAGAAGAACCAAGTGAACTACTCACATTTTTGAGCTGAAAATGCTCTAATGGGTTCCAGACATGCCGGATGTACTGTACTGTAAAAGGTTGTCCACAACCTGAAAGAGCGGAGCAAGTCTGTTTTTCCCAGCTGTAATCATGCTAGACATAAAAGCTGCCTTTTTCAGGTGATTGCATTCTGATACTCATCATAATGAGCCATCAGAACCAACCTGTCCTACTGGGTCCTGGTTTTCCTCAAATGCCTCTCTAACCTCCACCTGCTGATTTTCAGCACTCTCATCTCACTGTCAAGTCAGGGTGAGTCAAGATGCAAACCAGCAGGCATACACAAGCTGGTGCCAATGGTCCAAGGCCCCAGTGACAGCTTTATTATAGGCCACCACAACCTCCTCTGGACCCTCCACAAGCCTTCAGCACAGATGAACTGTCTGGTTCTGGCCTCAGTCCCTCTGGCTGAATCAACTGACAAAATGCCAGCCTATAGAACAGCCATGTCTTTTGCACTGCCACTGTATAATTACCATGTAAAAGTAATGCTCCAGTTGCATGCTATCTTGTTTGAACAACTGTGATCTCTTTGACTGTAATACCTACTCTGTAATTATCCATGAACTGTATTCTTTGCTCTGCATGTATTGTGTATTGTCTATGTATTGTTTACTGTAGCAGGGCTACAGTATAAACTATGAGACCCCTTTTCCTTCTCCTGTGCACAAAGTATGTTGCAACAGCACTTCTATTTCTTCGCTGTCTCTTTCTTTATAGTTCCCTTAGGCAGGTAGGCCACCTGCCTAAAGTTCTTACTATCCCTTTCTGGTGGTCTCTGCCTTATTATACTGTAAGTCGCTGCATACACCTCACAATCATGTGCAAGATCGCCTGCAGAGCGTGCGCTAATCACCTTCACGAATGTGCAGCACATCCTCTCAGATATGCGAATATGGCGACATCGAGTCTGAAAAGTAAAAATAGTATATTGTGCCTTTCTTGCCCAGTATTTTGTGTCCCTTCTAAAGAGAAGTTTAAAAGGCTCGCTACATGCTCCTTTGCCCTCAAAAGCTGTAAATAAAGCTGTAAATAAACGCTGTGTATGGGCTGAGTCGCAATGCCCTAATGTCCCTTTCTGTCCTCTAATTTTTGTTTCGAGTACAGATGCTGTATTTCAATCCTCTCAAGGGCTAGGAACCCACATAAACTGTTGTTCAGTCCCATTCTTGGCTGAATTATCACCGATAGTCATTGAGCTTTAATATAAAGCCCCTCCCTTTTGTGGAACCTGTAAAGCTCTGCCTTCTGCTACACAGCTTGTTTTCTGCCTAGCTCTAGCGTTTAACTCCCTACAGGTTCGCGTTTTATCCTAGCCCTTACAACCTCTTTAAACACACACAAATTGTGCCTGTAATGCAGGAAAAGCAAAATACCTTAGTTATACCTTTTCTTTCAGCTGCTACTATACGGCGCTGACTCTGTGTCTGACTGTAAATTGCACTGCTGCTCTATAGAGCTGGCTGGTTGACTCTCTCCCATTATTATAGGCAGGCTTAAAGGGAGGTGGATGGCTATGATTGACAGGATGTAATTTTTTCTTAAACTATAAGATAGCCTCATAAATAATGAATACTGGGTACTCTGGCACTGATGTTATAATCCCAAAAGTGTTTAGTTTTAGAACATGTCAATAAAATGGAAAAGAAAGAGTTTTTGGAAAATTAGGTAAATAGGGAGGGAATCCTGTATCACATGGTATTCTAGCACTATAAAGAGATGTCAATTTCTAAGGCTAGTTCAGTTCGTTTTGGGCTCAGCAGGGGGCTGTGTCCTCCATCTTTCTGGTCCAGTCCAGCTTTATCTTTTCAAACATATGGTGTCTATGCAGTTTCGTTTGTAAAAATTATATGGATGCCTGAATCCAGTTTATTTCTTTTATTTATAAGTCATACAAATCGATATTGTTTTGTTGGAATGTGCTGAACAAAGGCTGTTTGATTTATACTCCAACTGGTGTCACCGTGTGAATCCCATGCTTGTACTACATTTACTGATGTGGAGCCTTTGTAAATGAGTCTGTGACTCAAAAGTATGTAATTCTGATCTCTTTAATAAATATGTAACCCCAGGGAGGCTACCCTTAGGGCTACTACCCCTGTCTTCCCCACGGAGGCAGGGGTGGGGTTCAGATCCGTTGTCTGGTGCCTCCACCCAGAGGTTGGGGTTAGTACAATTAAGACTACCTCGTTACAGCCCTCTGGGCAACTGTAACCCCTTTTCGTCCCACTAGTGACTCACACTGGTGCCAACAACTCTTTCCACCCATACACTTACCTCCCACGGATAATATATTCCAACTCACTCCGGGACCCCTGTAAAGTAAGGTACAGTTATATTACAGCCACCATACAGCAACTCAATCAGAAGAGTACAAACCAGCCAGGGTGTAGTTATAACACAGCAAACTGATTTATTAAAAGGGCAGATAACAAGGAAAGGGGAAAATCAGGTTGATTGGCTTACACTATTTCTATATACCTAGGGCTCTGTGCACAGGCCTAACCCTACGATTTACTGTCCCTGGTACCCAAGCCCCAACGGCTAGTCCAAAACGTGGCAGCTGGTAGGGCCTTTCACACAGAGAAGAAAGAAAAGTTTAATTAAGCAGTCAGCAGTATAGCAATGCCATTTGGAACCTCTGTTGCACATTTAACAGGGAGCTACCCTGATTCAGTACTCACAACCTCCAGACCAGACAGAGTCCTTCAACACCAGCAGAGCTGAGCCTGAACTCCATGAGCCTCCTCACACATTTATATGGCAAGCTCCACAGCAATAGCAGAGGGTACCACACCAGGCAGCTGCTGCTAGGCTCTCCAGATTTCACAATCACTGAAGCACTGCAAATGGTAGCTTTATTCACTCCTCCCACGGGCTGAGCGTGATTTAGCAGATTCTCCAGTCCTCCAAACAGGTCGAGCCTGGTGGGTAGCTGTGCAGGACACAGCCTCCTCTGACCGCACGCCGCGGGTTTAATCCACCTCTCACAGGCAAAATGGCTGTCAGGCCTTCCGCTACCGCTCCCGCCAACACTCCACAGCACAGAAGCACACAGCCTCTCCTCACCTCAGCCACAATGCATCTGACCCTGACAGCCTGGGGCACTCCTCTCAGTTCAGGTGCTACCCAATTCGATTGGCTGGCTGAACCTGCCAGTCACTTCCTTCAGCCTCAGTGGTGTGATAAACGCATAGCCCATAATACCTCTCTCAAATACAAACAGTTCCCCTATTGGTCAACCGACTCTGGGGGTCCTATATACTGATTGGTCCAATTCAATAGTTCTGGACCAAAATGGAGGAGGCAATCAAACAGTTTTTACTGCAAGAGAAAACAGGTTAGAACAACTACACTGCCATTATTATTTTACGATATTTTAAGCAAACATTCACATCTCTTTCAGAGCTCCCTTAGCACCACTAGCGATGGCAGAAAGGGAGCGTTTACTCTGCAGCCCAGGCGGATTCGAGCATAGCAACACTCAAACCCACTCCTGATCAATCATGACTGCAACCCAAAGCAGCCCTAATGAGACAGTATACGGTTGTCTTTAAAGCGCTCACTGGCTCCCCATTTAAACGGCTTTAACGCTTGAACTCCAACCAGGCATGAAGCATTTACCCAAGCTCCGGGAAGCTTTAGGAACCCCTATTTGCAAGGTTACAAATAAATAAATAAATAGGAGGAACTGTACCATTTCCACAGGGAAAGAACAATGAGGGGTTCTGAAGCTGAACCTGATGGCACAATGATCCGACCAAACAACCAGATCAGCCTCTAGGGTGTCAATATTAAGCCCAAGGGAGAACACGAGGTCGAGCACATGTCCAGAGTGGTGGATCCTGGCCATGGTTTCAAGAGTTAAACCAAGGGCCTCCATATTAGACAGAAGTCCCTGGCACCAGACAAAGCCTTGATTTAAATGGCCCTCAGCAAGGTGGACCCCTGCTACCTCAGACACACTCCCAGACCCTTTTCCCAATTGAAGCATGATGCTCTTTTCATGGTGAATGTTGGCACCAGATACCTTGGAAAATCTATCAGTAGTATTTAAAGAAATCAACCTCACTTGGGGTGTCCACCATATACTGGCAGACATCATCTGCACGGGCAGAAATTTTGAATAGAGTTATGTGTTTGTGGTGGCTTTACATAGGAAAACTCTGAGAAAACCTATACAGAGAATTGGGGAACACCATAGACCCATAAAAATCGTGACATGGATAGAAACTGGACATGCCCTAGTTGTGCATGTGAAAAGGAGGGCATAGATCACAGGTTCAGGTTCATAGAAGCAAAAAGTAACTCTGGAGCCTAGAAGGGAAACTTGGACAAGCAGCTATTGCAGAGAAACCTTCTGGCAATAAATGTTATGAACCAATAGCTTGCCAGGACTAAATGAAGCTTTCAGTTTCAGCCATGTTAGCACATGTAATAATGTTTTATAGTTATTGGAGACTGTTTTTTTTACCTATCTACAGGAGATTATCCCACAAGTGCATAAAATAATATGACACAGTATTTATGGTTATAATTTATAGGATGTGGTATTTTTAGATTATATATTTAGGTATCTAGTCTATGTATTTTATCTGTTGCTAATGCCTTTCTGGCTCTGTCCTCCTCCTCCTTTTCTCCCATCTTTCCTCCTCTTTTTCCCTTCTTCCTCATCCCTTCTCTCCTCCCCAAGCCAAGTATTTAGAACTTATTGTATGTATGTACTGATTAGTAATTAATAGTGGGCTATTTATTCATGTATATATTGTGAGTTTTATGCATAATGTTGCACAAATGATATGGACTGTAATATTTATTGCAGTATCGCACCTTATTTGGGGCCTCTGTCACTTTAATGTGTTAAGCATGAGCTCACCTAGTTGCTATAAATTAGTTGCTCACTAGATGCCTCTATTCCTTGAAAAGAGCCAGAGCAGCTTGAAATGTTGGAGTATGTGGCTGCATGGGTGGAGTAATTTTAACAATTTATCTATCTATGAATAAAAGTTATATAATTGGAGGAATGATACAGCTTCTTTTCTTGTCTTTGTGAGTTAGTTCTGTTCACCACATACAGGCAGACATCATCTGCATGGGCAGACATTATAGATTTTCCATCCCTAAAGGATTTTGTCTCCCTTATTCCTTGTACTGAAAGACTACTCCTTATTAGAGGATTCAGGGCAAACACATAGAGCAGAGGGCTTAAGGGCATCCCTACTGCACTCCTACCTTGATTGATACCTTTTACCAATTCTCACGCCTACGAAGAGGCTACTATTGCTGACTTGTACAATGCAGTCGCCCAGGAAACAGATGTCAAAGATATTCCATAACATATCAAAACCTGAAAGATATATTCATGGCTGACCCTATCAATGGCTTTCCTTTGGTCTAATCAGAGTAAAAACCTGGTCAGTTTTCTTACTTTACAAAATCCCACCACATCTCTTAATGAAGAGCTAGTGTACTGCCTAAAATTAATGGACTATGCCTAAGCGGGCGAGGGGTATGCAGAAAAGTCCTGTACCCCACCCACGACCCTGCACCTCACCGGACAGGTGCGCCCATACCAGCAGTCACTAATGCCAGCCACCTGTCCATGCCCTCCCTCCTGGTGCACAGGACTCCACAGGGTGGCCAGGAAAAGTCATCATCCCAAATGGGCATCCTATGGGATGCCCCTCTGGGATCCATAGTGGATCCCACACATTTGGAGGCATGGGTCTGGGGCTGTGCATGCCAAATGCAGACACCCAGACCCATGCGGCATCATCCCATCCTGCTGTCTCCACTCCCAAACTTGCCAGGTGCTCGCGCTTCCAGCTACCCCTGCTGCCTCCTGCTGCCCAGTGGTCACAGGCAGCATGGTGTGCCCTGTCCTGGCACCTCTGTGACTGGAGTCTGTGTCCATGGGGTGCATGGTGGGTTACAGAAGGGTCTACCCTGGTGTGCCTGTGCCACCCTCTGCACCCATGTGGCCAGCACTATGCAGGTTGGTGAATACCACATAGTGCTGGCATACCTCGGAATCCCCCAGTGTGGAGCTGTCCATGGACATGGTGGATTGGGTGCAGTGGTGTGCACCCCCTTGAGCATCCCATGAGGGGCACAGGAGTGGCTACCAGATAAGCACGTAGCCACTCACCCTATTCGTGCATATGGCCCTTATTAGTTTTTAACAGCAGTCAAATATTACCTTTATATCTGAGGTGCTTTTGTTTTCCCTTTGGGCAGCTAGAAGGTATTTTATCTGATGTTAGTAGGTGTGGTCTGTGGAGCAGCATCTCCCAGGCAGCTGACATATCTAGTTTTATCCCCACTACATCATCAGTATTGTGACTTCACTTACTGTGACATCACAGCTACTCAAGTAAAAGCCACACAGTAGCTGCCAGGTGAATCACCTGTGATGACACAATGGTCACTGTCCTGATGTAGTGAAGGAACAGAACTAGATATGTCTGCTGCCAGGCACAGTGCTCTTCCACACATACAGTATAATACTCTAACATAGAAAACTTTCTAATGAGCAAACAAAATAGAAAGTTACAACTGATTATTTCTTAAAATCTTTAACATTTTCCTATCTGCTACTTTTGATTCTACTAGCTCTTTAAGTACAAATTCTCATGAATACTCTGCAATGGTATGGAACAGGTTTGGGCTGGGTTGATGAATATACAGTAGCTGTGGCCTTTGTCAATCTGTTTTGTAGAAGTTTTGTTAAGATCTTACAATAAAATTCAGAAGGCATACCGAAATTTGTCACTTGTTCCTCTCCCTGCTTTAAACAAGAAGATTAACAATCCTTGGGGAAACTTGCTGTGTAACACTAGAATTCAATACAGTAAGTGAGAAAATGCTGTCATAAGACAGTGTGCTAATTCCATGAAAAGGTTTTATAAATTTGTTTGGGAGGCCATCCCACGCTGGGGAAGCACAGTTTTAAAGCTGAAATGACATCAGCTATTTCCTGTTGTCCAATTGGAGTTATCATCTTTGCTTGACTATATCTGGAAGGGAGTGGACTCCAGTGCAGCTTCTGCCAATTTTATAACATCAGCTGGTATACCAAAGGTTTTCCCAATGTAGTCTTTAGCTATCTTTAGGATTTCTATGGTTCAGATGCATCATTCACATCATTATCCCTCAGTATCATTATCCTAGAGTGTTTGGTCCTCTCCTTACATACCTCACGGAGATCACCATGAGGTGTTTCCTGAGTCCCATACTGAAGTTCTGCTTCTAATGAAGCTGCTCTGTTATATTGAAACGTCCTTATTTCAAGCTTTAACTCTTGAATCTGGTCAACATACAGGTAACTACCATTACCATAACTGGCTTTTGACATTATTATTTGCAGCTGACTCCTTAGCTTCTGGTATTGAAAATAATCTGCCTGTTGTCATCTGACAAAATTTTTGGAACCATGATTTGATATCTACTTTAGTGTCTTCAACCACTGTGCTGGAAAATCATTCAGAAACTGACTAATAACTGCATTTGGAGAAGAGCATATCTCTGTTTTAAGAAGGCTGTAAAAGGGAGGCATTCATTTTCCATCTGGAGGAATCTTTTAAAGGCACTGGATACCTACTCTGTATATGGATATGAACTTGTGCAAGCACATGAGCTGACAATTATATTGGTAAAGTGATTATCTGTGATCCTATTAATTGGAAAGAAACAAAACATAGTCTATTCTTGAGGATAGTTTTCCCTAAAATAGGTTTCACCCCCAATTGATGAGAGAGCCAAGGCTATCTACCAACCCAGCCACTGACATCATATTTTTTAAGGCCAAAGAGTTACAATAAATCTTTTTCCCACATTATTGTTTAATAGTAAAATCTAACATGCAATTAAAGTTCTTCTTACTGTCAGGATGTTGCTAAATAGGGTTGTACAGTATGAAAGCAAACAAAGTTACTCTCTCAGTCTTGACCTGAGGTACATAAACATTAATGCACCGTAGTCTCCTGCCCTTTCATTGTATATCTAATAAAAGGATCCTACCAGTCACCACTTCCAGTAAAGGGCTGACTTTATAGTCAGTCCCGCTTAAAGATAATACCTTCCTCATCTGCATGATCCTCCCCATGGACCAAAAAGAGAGTCCCTACCACCAGTCTTTCTTAGTCTGTGTTAGGTCTGAAATGGAAACCAGCCAGTTCTCCAGAAACAACAAACAAAGAATTATATCCAAACCTCCATCTTTTAACATAGAAAAGACTGCCATCAGATTTGTTTCCTGACAGAATTGAGCCATCACCGTGGTCAAGAGCATCTTTCACTGCATCAGCAACTATATTAGAGCCATGTTTCTCATGCCCTAGCTTTAGGTTGTGAAATCTTGGTTTGATGTACCTTCAGCTTCTAATAAACAAAACAGCTTGGTCAAATACATGAAGTTTTGTTTTTGCAGGGGGCAAACCCCACCCTTCTTATGTATACCAACCCAGGGTGGACACACCTCAAGGAGGGGGCAATTTTCAGTTGCTGTATTTGACTTAGCTGTTCTGACATGGATGTTTTTACTTAGCTGTTTTCACTGGCCACCATCTGGGGCATACCTTGCAACTTTCCTAGTGCCTTGTGATTTTCTGCCATCTTGCTGGTTGAATCACACACCTGTAAGCTGAAAGCTGATTCCCATGATGGATCCAGGATCAGTGTTCCTGCTGCATCCTTCAGCCACTCATCTTCTAACAGTACCTTCTCAGGTTACCACAGAGAGTCTTCCTGTGGTGATTCTGGGACATTGAAGTCCATTGTAGTTCTTCTTTGCTGTCAGTGGCTGACCTTGATCTGAAAATTCAAGCTGATTTCATAAGCAGGTACAAATAAAGGTGAACACAGAGACAGTGGTGCCAATTCAAATATGAACAATCGAGAGAATGAAGAATGGCACTCACCACTTACCCGCAAGTGGTGAGTGCCATTCTTCATTTTCTTGATCCCAGCTGATTGTTGGCATCAGCTGGGCTGCTATTAGAGTGGTTTTGAAGTAGTGGCCACTTCAGTTCCTCAGACCTTGCTAGTTTTCCAGAGTGTCGACTGGATGGCAGTACCAGTTTGTTCACGGAGCACTTACTGCATTTGCTGCCAAGTCCCAAAGGCTGCCTTTATTTGGAGTACTATTCTTCATCTTCTGCCAGCATGGCTACTAGCAGTCTCTTTCTCTGTCATCTTTGACTTGAGTTGCTCTTTGGCAGCTGCAGTGCCACTTGTTGTAATGCCAGGTAAGTTCTTTTCTACCATCATCTGTTCACATGTCAGTCCCTTCACTGTCATGAACTGCAAGCTTATTATCACTGCATGTGAGATGGGATTTATTAGTGTGACAACAAAAAGTTCTTAATGGTGGATCATTCAGTGCTTGCCATGATATATGTTTTATCTAAACTGCACAAGAGTTTGAGAACCCTCCGCACAGCCTATCATGGCAAGCATTGAATTTTAACAGAACCACTGTCTACATTTCTGGACTCCTTTTGAAACCATTGGTATTACAATTATCACTGTATACAACAGATTCTATGGATATGTTGAAAGGTTCCATGTCATCACAGTGAATCAATAATAGCATGGACAAAAGAAAGCTACTACTAAATAGTGAGCACCAAAACAGCACTCAACATTACAGCTAAATAAAATGCTGCAACGCCTTACTATAGTTTCATTGCTTTTGTGGGGGCTCCACCCTCACATCCTCCATTGTGGGTCTTTGCCCCCACCCCATCTTAAATATCCAACTCCAGGAGACCAACTTGGGGGTGGGTGAAACTCGGAGAGGGATATTCTCTAGGGAGGCAGTTCAGGAGGGAGAAAAGTTGGGGCAAACCAGTGATATTGCCACTTGGGGGTGACAGAAGTGTAGCAGGGTGACAGAGCACCCTGTGATGGTGACAAGGTGCAGAAGGACAAAAATTAACAACACAAAATGTATTTCACCAGCTGGGATTGAACCCAGCTCTACAGCACTTTCCAACTACACACAGGTGGCAACACTAAGCACTACGCTAGGCTGGCAGCACAGTTTTTGGCTTACAGCAGCTGCCCCACATTAACTCACTACACAATGTTGCCCTCACCCTAAACCATTGCACTTTTTCCCTCACTATTATCTCATGCTCACTCTTCTGTACTGCTTGCTATTACCTCAGGCTTTTAATTGAGTCTCTCAAATTGAGTCACTCAATTTGAACCACCCATATTATGTGAGACCATGTTGAAAGTACTGCATAATGGGGTTTTGAATCCAGGCTCATTCCTGTAACCCTCGATGTGGAATCTTTATATACTAATATTCCACATGAGATTGGCATGGAAGCTGTACACTTTTTCTTGAACAGTCAAAATATGATAGAAATACTGGGTACAATTCGAAATTTGCCTTGGAGCAACACAAGTTGCAGACCTCCTGGGCTGTGGCAATACCTGGCGCCGAGGGACCCTGCACCATTTTCCACAAAGAAGCAGGGTCCCAGTACTAAAATACCATTGGTTGCAGCAAGTACAACAGAGCGCCCACCAGTGGAGCAGCTGTAGGACACACGCCAAGGATCTGGATCCCTCCTGTTGGTGCAAAACAGGACCAGCCAGCACTGGTGGTGGTGGAAAGGGGGAACCCATGCCAGGAGGGAGTTGGGGCAGGAGGAGCATGGGGGCATAGAGTATGTCACTGTGACAGCAGGGAAGTACGTGATTGTGTAGGACCAGACAGGATGCATATGCCTCATGTAAAACATATATGGAGGCATATGCACCCAGGGGCATACACACTTCACTTTCCCACTGACACACCAACCTCCCATGCCCCTCTGTACCACTCCTACCCACTGACCCCACGTAGCTCATCCACGATAGTATCCAGCTTTGTCACAAGGGCTTAGACCACCTCCTGGCAGGTGTAAGGGCAGAGCCCTTGTGATGGCCATGGCGGGGCTTTGGAATCTGAAGTTTGTCTTTGTTGCAGCCCCCACCATGGCGCATGCCCCTCGCGACCTGGCATACCCAGATGCTGGTCACAAGTGGGCACAGTGCTCCTTCGGTACAGTGGATTCCCTCACTGGTGCAGACAACATACAAGAGTAAGGAATCTACACAATTGATGCAAGGTGCAACTTGCATCATTGCTATTTTGATGCAAGCACCTTGCATCCACATGGAACCCTTTCAGAAATGTGCCCTGTATGTGAATGTTTTTGATAAAGTGCTGTGAATATGTTATATCTTATTTATTTAGTTTTTGGTAACTGGGTAGGTACACTAGACAACACTGTGCCCATTTTAGGTACAACCTGTGAGATTACATTTCATAAGAACAGATCACACCACAAAAACACATCAAGGTGACAACACCACAAGTCAACAAGTGGGTACAGGTATTATACAACCAGTTGTTATACAAGCAGTAGTATATTAGAAAACAGGAGGGTATGGCTATAAAGAATGACTTATAAAAACAGGGGTTTGCACTAGGTTGAACAAAAGAAACAAAGGAGGAGGTCTAGTGAGCATCAATGTACATCAGTCATACAAGTAGTAGTGCATTGAGAGTAAGGAGGGTATAGTTGTGTAGAACAACCTATACATAACAAGGGTTTGAACAAAGTAAACATATACAACCAACAGAGCAGTAGCAACAATATACAGGCAGTAGAGCATCAACAGCATAAAGCATAAAATTGAGACTGCAATCTCATCATGTCAGGAGGGGTGCGATGACAGACAGCAGCAAAACTCATCAGGGTATTAGTACAGTGTAATAAATTATGTACCAGTGGAGCAGATATGGGTGCCAAGAGTAACAGGGATGGAAGCATTTGCAGGTCATGGATTGAAAGAGGTGGGCTTTGAGGGCTGATTTGAAGGATAGGTGGAGGTGGAGCAGCATACAGTTTGAGGAAGAGAACTGCAGAGTCTGAGTGTGATAGATGAGAAGGCTTGTTCTCCCATTTTGGTTACATACTTGGGTGAGGTAAGCTGGGTAGAATCATGAGATCTGAGGGAGTAAGCATCACTTGCACTAGAAGGGGCAGGATGGTAATAGCAAGGGAGGGGACTGTAGCTGCTTATACATACAGCAGCCTAGAGCAAAGAGATTGTGATGCCAAGGGGAAAGCCACCCAAAAGAGTTGTAGAGGAACAGTCTCTGAGTGAGGCATGGGGGGCAAAAGGGCTAAGCAGCATATATTGTTATAAGTAACATCTCATTTGTGCAAGGAAACCGAGGGGGCATCAGTGATGAGGAGGGACATGTATTATAGGCAGGGGAGGAGTAAGCCTGGGCAATGGTCTGCCAAGCAGGGTGTATGAGAAGATGCTTAAGGCAGTAGACCAGCCCAATACAAGAGTTGGTGGCTTTGCACTGATTTTCAATGGAGGTTGAAGTCTAGGCCAGGATCTAGGGTGATGCCCAGGTATTTCAATTCCTTGACTGTGGAGAGAGGGGAAACATTGAGGCATCCAAAATCTAGGAGATAGGGCAGGAGTCTCGATGGACCCAGGATCCAAATAACATCACTTGGGTTTTGAAGCATTGAGAACCAGGTTGTTTGCCACAAGCTATTTTTGTATGAGTGTGAAGTGATGATTAAAGGGACACTGTCAACCCCTTAGGCCTCAGAATGTCCCTAGTTTAAAAAAACATATTTTATGATTGCCAACATTCTGTAAAGATTGTTGATGTAGCTGGTAGTTTGATTTTAAGTCATATTTTCTTTACAAAAGTGAAAAATAGACTGCTCAACATACTGGTGTTATCACACCAAAACAGGTTTGTTTACATTCCTTGATGAGCTCCAAATACATCTTTCCTGGACTTGGGAACACCCACAAAACATTCTAGCACCTCATGATGCTGTGGAAGTTTAAGAGGCTACTTTCTTATGAGTGACTGAACTGTTTGGTGTGTTTCTAATGCTCAGAAAGCATTCAGTAAGAACAGAACTAGGATTGTAAACAAAACAAGGTTGTTTATAACATACACTGCCATGCATTTCAGTTCTACTAAACAAGGAGACAGACAAAACAAACAGCAACATCAGTGAATTTTAGAGAGGTAAGCAATCATAAAATGTGAGGTTTCAACTAGAAATAATATGATGAAAAATAGGTTGACAGTGTCCCTTTAGCTGGGAGTTCATTTGTTGAATGCTTTGAGTGCTGTAATAGAGGGTTATGTCATCTGCAATACATGACAATTGAGGAGGAGGCGGAAATGGTCTGGAGATGATTTATGAAAATGGAAAAAGGAGTGAGCCGAATATAGACCTCTGGGGACACCGTGGGTGATGGGCAGTTGATGAGAGGAATCCATGCCAAACTTAACAAACTGCCACTGCTCAGACAGGCAGTTAGCAAACCATGAAAAGGCATGGGGGATAAGCCTATGGTGGCTAACTTCCAAGTAAGAAGGGGGTGATCTATGAGATTGAAGGCTTTGGATAGGTCTATAAAGATGGCCCCAGTGAGTGATCCCTGATCCGTGGCAGTTTTGACATTGTCAGAGAGCTTGATGAGGGCAGTAGTCGTATTATGAACCTTGAGGAAACCATGGTGGCAAGGAGTTAGAGGTTGTGAGAGTTCAGATATTCTGTGAGTTGGGACATGATTATTTTTTCAACAAGCTTACCTAGGAGAGGTAGTAGAGCAATGGGATGATATTATGATATGTTATTTGAAGCCCTTTTAGGAACTGTGACCACCTTGGCTACTTTCCAGAGGGATGGGACTATGCCAGAGGTGAGGGAAAGGTTGTAGATGTGGGTAATGGGGATGGAGAGGAGCTGGGCCCAAAATTTTAGTATCTTGGTCACAATACCACTAGGGCCAGGTGCAGCACCCAGTGGTAAGGATTTGAGGAGATGCAGGACCTCACTTTGACACCACCTTCAGGTACAAGGTGGGTGGTGGTTATGGGGTTGGTGGGTGGGTTAGGGTCTTGAATGGGGAGATTGAGACAGGAAGAGGGAGAGGTCAGTGAAGTGGGCATTGAAAGCATTGGCTATTATGAGGGAGTTGTTGCAGTGAGTGTCCTTTATGATCATGTCACTGGGTGAAGAGGGAAGGAGTGCCCAGGAGCCCTTTAATTGACCCCAAAATCTTCTTGGGCTGCCAGAAGAGGCACTGAACTTAGCTTTGCAAATGGAACTTTTGGCTATGTGGGTAGCTCTTTGGGACAATTTTGCAGAGTACAGTAGTTGTACCAGTCCTGGGGTCAGATGATGCCTTGGAGGAGTGCTAGTGGCTAGCTCTTTCTTTATAAAGGGAGAGGAGTTGCTGTGGAGCCAATGAGTGGCAGAACCCCTAATTCTCCTCTGAGTGATGGGAAAGGCCTATCTTGTAGTTGTGAGATGTGTAATCGGAAGATTTCCAGAGCAGTATTTACATTGGAGGTAGCTAGGAGGTGGGACCAGTAGATGAGCTGAAGCTCAACAGCAAGTGTGTGTGTGTTGAGGCTGGTGAGATTTCTGAAAGTGAGAATTTTGGAATGTATTTTGAGGTGTGGGCTTTTCAAAGGCAGTAAGTGGGGAGTGATCACTGATGGAATCAGGCAGCACACTGGACTCTGTGATCATGTCAAGACAGTTGGTGAGCATCCAATCTAAAAGAGAGGAGGATGAGTCATTTGGGGAGGAGCATGTTGATCTGACATGATTTGAGAGAGGCAGGCTCTGCTGATGAGCATTTTGTAGGAACTTTGCTTTGAACTGAGCCAATCAAGATTGAGGTCCCCATTACAATTGTATCATGTTGGCCAATAGAGGGTAGGATGGAGTTGGTGAGGGCAGTTAGTCTAGCGTGCCACAATATGGGTGGTTGTAGATGCATATAATGTATCTTTTGGCATTGCCAATGGTGAGCATGGCATGTAGAAACTCACAGGCAGAGGCATTGCTGGTAGGATGAGGGACCAGGGACAGGCTGAAGTGGACCTAAACTAGATGAGGAGACTGCCCATGGTTGGAGGAGGGATGGTCAAGCCAGAGAAAGAAGTAATGAGAAAGGTTACAGAGAGAATCAGGGGTGAAGGGCTTGAGCCATGATTCAGAAATGCCGAGTATGCCAGGAGAGTAGTGTGCTGTACAGGCTTCTAGGTCACTATTATTTGCCATAAGTCTGTGAATTTTTAGTTAGACAATTTTATTCATTTGTGGCCATCCCAGGGTGGGAGTGACAGGGGACCTGAGTTTGTTTCTATGTCACTGGTTAAATACAGGTAAAGGAAGACAGTCCATAGAGAAGTGAATTTTAGGAAGCTATATCAGCTGGGAGCAACTGGGGAGTTTTCTTGTTGGTGGGAAGCAGTAGAAACTTAATTTTGGAGTTTAACAGCACTGTTGGGTGGAAGGTTTGTTGAGTAGCTCCAACAAGTTGGAGAAGTAGAAATCAGTGGAGAACAGAGGGATGGATGCATAGATTTGGCCACATGTAGTGGTAGTGAGTCTGTCAGTGAAAAGATAGGAGGAGGAGTCTGAGCACCAGACTGGACATTAGTACTGGCTGGAGTGGATGGGATCGGTGGCTAGGACTGGGGTGGCAGTGTTGAGATGGGCTGAGAAATTTATTTCCAATCAATGTAGTGTATGATTGTAGGTTAGATGGTTCCCTATGCATAAGCTGTGAAAGCTGTGCAAGTTCTTATGGTCCAGAAAGACAGATGGCAAGGGTGAGGAAGAACAGAAGCTGGGAAATCATGAGTGGCTGGGCAGGCTGCAGTAATATAACAAGAAATGTCAGGTGGGTACCTCAGGTTGACAGAGGTTTTGAGAAATTAGATAGGACTATGAACTAGCACTCAGGGGCACAGCAGAAGAGGAAAGGGAGATTAGTGAGAAATTTGTGTGAGATGCAAGGAGTTTGTATTCCACAGTGGAATGGGGTCATGGGTTAAGGGAGCTGTAAATGTGGCCAATACGGGAAGTAGGAGAGGTGGGAGTCTTGGACTGGCAAAGAGAGTTAGAGGAGACAAGGCGTGTGTTCAAGGGTGGAAGATACTGAGTGGTTTTGTGACTAGGAGTTGAAAGTGAGCTGCTTGATACAGCACAGGATGGTATAAAGATAGCCCTATCTTGCTTGGGAGGGAGGGGAGGAGGAGGGAAGGTGGTGTGCACTGCTGGCGTCCCTGACACAAACAGTTCAGTACCTTCTGTGCAGGCTGAGCAGATGTTGGAGAGATAACAAATCCTGCTAATAGGAGCAGATCAAAGTTAAAACTCAGAGAGGGGTATGCAAGTAGTTGATTAGAATAGGTCTGAGAGAGAATAATTACTCTCATGTGAGGAGCCAAATGGAAGTAAAATAGGAAAGGGATCACAAGCAGCAAAGGAAGATGGAACATAAATATGAAATCTAACCCAACCCCCAGTAGAGGTGTAAAGCAGATTTGTCAAATCCCACGTTGATTATAAAATTAGCTGCACATTTATTTCTGATTTATATCACAGTCGAGCTCACTACTAGTAAGAAAACAGTGAAATGAACCACTTCTTGTAGTTCAAGCCCTTCAAGACAGCAACTTCACTAGAAGCAAAGAAACAAATGGTTGGGGCATGTGAGTTAAATCAAATCAAATCAAATCAGTCTTTATTTTTATATCATCTTTTAAAATCAAGGCGCTTCACAGGTTTATAAATACATTAGAACAGAATATAAAAATATTAAAATCAGCATAGCCCAATTCAATTAATCAGGGAAGGCCAATTAAAACAAATACGTTTCAACATTGATTTAAAACTTGTAATGGTCAGACATTCTTTAATCGACAAGGTAGAAAATTCCACAGGGTCGGTGCTACAAATGAAAAGTACTCGCACCAGATGCTTTAAAGCAAACCTGGGAATCTCTAGCAATCCCTCATTGGTGAATCGGAGAGGCAATTGGGGAGTAGGGAATCAGGAGATCTTTTAGGTAGTCGGGTCCCTATTCATGTAGGGTTTTAAAGGTAAGCAAGCCTACCTTAAGGTGATCCGCCACTGAACCGGCAGCCAGTGCAGTTCATGCAGAACAGGAGTAATATGACTGGACCTGGAAGTACCAGTCAATAATCTGGCTGCAGTGTTCTGCACCAGCTGCAAGCGGTGGATATTAACCCCAGACAGCCCTAGGTAGTGGGTATTGCAGTAGTCTAGATGGGTAGTAATGAAGGCGAGACTAATGTTGGAAGGTCATGAGGGAATCAGGTGCTTCACCCGGCAATGTTCCTCAGATGGTAGAATGAGGATTTGACCACAGCTGACACCTGACACTTCAAGGTCAATCCATCATCAAAACAACACCCAGGTTAGGCACCTGATCTGAGGTAATAAGCTGGACACCATCGCTCAAAGGCACAACATGTGCCCAGCACCAAAACCTGCCCCTGGGTGGCCTGGTTTAACAACCAGCACCTCAGTCTTATCCAGATTTAATCTCAGCCAACTCGAGCTCATCCAGTCTTTGATCTCAGAAAGGCAGCTGTTTAGCATGGAAACTGCATCAACCTGTCCAGGCATAAAGGATATATACAGCTGAGTATCATCTGTATAGCAGTGAAAACTCAAGCTGTATCACCTAATGATATCTCCTATAGGCAGCATATACTCTGCAAACAACATGGGACCCAATTTGGAGCCCTGCAGTATCCCACAGGACAGGGAGAGGGTGTCAGGGGAATAAATTCCCAGTGACCACCCTCTGGGACCTGCCTGTTAGAAAGATCAAATCATTTGAGGACTGTACCTGACAGGCCACAAAGTACCCGCAAGGTCTCCAAAAGGATCCCATGGTCCACAGTGTCAAAAGCCGCAGAGAGATCGAGGGCGACCAAGATGGTACTAGCCTTCGATCTCTTGTCACCAGGGAGATCATTTAGTACCCAGACAAGGGCAGTCTCTGTGCTATGCCTCTTCCTAAATTCAGACTGAGAACTTCTATAGACACCGTGAGTTTCCAGGTGATTGTCAAGTTGTAATGCAACCACTCTTCTCAGTAACCTTCCCCACAAGGGGAGGTTAGAGACAGGTCGGTAGTTAGCTGGATCGACAGGATCCAAGGAGGGTTTTTCAGGAGTGGTCTAATGACCACCTCCTTTAAGGATCCAGAAAGGTTCACCTTCCAAGAATCTCCTTATACTTCAGCTAGGATCAGGCAGATAACATCTACACATCCCACCAAAAGGGGGTAGGGCCCAGAACCAAACTTCAACAGGTTGGACGAAAGTCTGGACAATTCACAATGTCCATGAATTCCAGTTGGTCAAAATCTTTCCAGACAGACTGGGTGCTCACCACTTACCATTGACCTCCACAACCCCTCATGGAAGGAGCCAGGCTGATTCTGGACCTGATGTTGGCAACCTTATTCATGAAAAATGGAACTAACTCATCACACTTAACTTGTGAAAAACTCTTCCAGACTGCAGACAGACTGGATTGCACAATCTGTCCACAGTACAAAAGAGTTGAGCCGTCAGCTCTGCACAGCAGAAATCTCCTAGACAGGAACATTGCCTTCTTATAGGTGATTTCTGATTGGTAGCCTCTATAATGCTCCATCAATCTAAGCCTGTCAGCATACGGGCCGGATTTCCACCATGCCTTCTCCAGCCTCAACCACTTCACCTCAACTCCTTCAAGGACCCTTCAAACCAAGGGGACCTTGGGTGAAGAGTGAGTGGTCTAACATGAACAGGAGCAATCAAGTGCAGGGCATCTCCTACTGCCTTATTATAGCAAGTACTAGATCCCCAGGACTTGTGCTCAGCAACTGATAGGTCCAGCACCCCCAATAGACCATCTGGGGTAACTCCCTCAATGGGCGGTCCCAAACCACCTCCAAAGGGTAGGTCCATTTGGGGAGCCTCAAAACTGAACCCTATGGTGTGTTGGTCAGACTAACTGGCTGGTTACACCCAAATCAGTGATCTCCATCCCCAGGAGGAATACAAGATCCAATGAGTGGCCCCAATATGGGTAGAGGAGGTAACAACCTGTGTCAGGCCCAGCATTGTCATTAACTGGAGGAGATTTTACCAAATTAAGTAGAGTTCATCGTCAACCTAGGCATTGAAATCCCATTATCCATCTGGTGAATTCCAGCACAATGTCAATGACGAAGTCTGCAGTCTCTGCAGGAATACACTCTCATCCTCTGGTGGATGGTAGATGAAGAGTATCCTGCAACCTACATCCTCACCCATAACACACTCAAAGGACCTAGTAGTCCCCACTGGGACATACACAAGGCCCAGTTCAGTCTTTAAAAAGATGGCTACACCTCAACCCTACGATCCAACCTCAGGTGATGAATCACTGAGAACCCAGCCAATACTGGGCCCACATTATCATCCAGCCAGGTCTCAGTGATGCATGACAGGTCTACTATTTCAACAAGATCAGCTATAATAGCTGTCTTGTTTTGATAGACCTAGCATTACATAACACTGCCTGGTTCGATGAGATGCTGGAGAAGACCTCTACTCCTGGTCCTTGGGTATGGAATAAGACAGGGATTATCCTTTCTTGACACCATTTTGCACCGGGCATCACCTGATGATTTGAACTGTTCTAATTCAATCTGAGATTTTCTTTTCAAAATACAGTACTGAAAAAATATTGCATTTTGGGACCTGGAAATCAATGTGGGGCAGAATGGTGTCATTGAGACTGACCTGTTTTGGAAGGAAACTGACAACAACTCATTTTTAGAAGCATCTAGCTGTCATCTGTCACAGATTGTAAGTAATATTCCATAGTCTGCTCCTTCACATTCAAGGAACTGCAGTATTGGTGGCAACTTTGAGAAAAGAGCTAGCAAGTTGGAAAATAGATTTTGTCCAGAGAGTATGGTGAGCCAAATGTTTCTGCTGCAAAAGAATGGGCTGGTATGCAAGATATGACTGCTCTTCTATCACCTGTTGAACATGAAGGAAGTGGAGGGGGATGAGGGAGGAAATTATAACAACATACAGTACTGCACAATAAGGAGGTCATTTAAGTAAGGCACATTATGGAAAAGAAATGGAATATCATCCGGCAGATCCAATACTAAACAGACATGTACAGGATCCACCAGTGTTTGTATATAGACAAGGAAGAAATAAAGTGGATATGCTGGTGCATTCACTGCAACGAATGGGAAATCAAATGAAAATACCTGGGGATCACCACCAGTAGGTATTGCCCCATGTCTAATGTAAACACTGTAAATAGTGAAGAAAGCAAGCCTTTAGAGGCACTACCACATATAGGATGTTTGAAATAAAACAACTTATAACTTGTGACACATCAGGTCACATCTGAAATGAGCTTCAGTTCATTGATGCCTTTCCTGGTTATCAACTTATAAATAAATACATGTGGGGTTGTATGTAAGACAAAATTCAACTGCAGTGCATATAATGAAAATGACCAGAAGGGCATTTAAACTAAGAGTGGGTGAATATGTCAGAGATATTGAAGCAGAGTGAACTGAAAATATCTTGGCAGCACATGTTAAAAATATTCAAGAGATAACATGGAACATAAATGGAAATTTCATGGAACTGAAAAAGTATCCCTGGGCAAATGAGGTGTTTTGGAAGCAGCTCTTTAGAAACAGAAGCATTATGGATGTATACCCTGAGTAACTTAACTGTTCCCAGTTTGAATGAACACTTTGAAATATCTGTTTTTCTGTAAAAGTTTTTCCTATCTCAAAGTTTTCCTTTCTAAATTCCATTTTGAATCTTGCTGGATATATACAAGAAAGAAGATCATGGTTTGGTTGTAATGTGTTGTCTTTAAAAATAAAAATAAAAAGATATACTGTACAACAGTCCCCACTCTTACAACCCAAACTTCACCTGCTGTTGTTGCTGAAGATTGTATCTATTTTAATATTTATATGCATTCAAAGTAATATGAAGCTCTGTCAATTAGTTTTATAAATATTGTCTCTGTGTGGTATGCATGTTATTCTTTATTACATTTCAGTGGCCAGGAATCCCTGATGCATGAACTTTTAATGCTTGGGCTGCTGACAGAATTAGAATGTATAGGAATTCTAGACTGATAAATCAGCAAGGTTTAAATTATGGTCTGTTTTGGGAGCCATTCATAAAGAGCAATGCACAAGAGGAGAGCAAAAACTGCAGCCTGAACACTTGAATTTGTACAACATGGAACCATTATATAGATATGGACTAAGAGTGACAATATTGTATGTATTGATATTGCCTTTAGTTCCATGATGATGTATACCACAATTTTTGCTCTTTGAAAAAGATTTTATATTTTCATATATACGTGCATTACCAGATGGTCATTGCCATACTGATTTTCTATATTATAATTTGTGCTGTGTAATGTTTATTGCAGTGAAGTTATTTATTGTCTGTATAGTTATATTAGTTTTATAGTGTTTTAGGGTCATGTGCTAGGGCTGGATGTTAGTGACTATATCACGATGCAAAACTATTTAAACAGCACACCTGGATATACTAATCACCTTGACAAATTGCTTACTGGGGCACAAAACACAGTTGGGTGTCTTGTACAGGCTGTGAGGTATGGTAGCTATGTGCCAAATATGTCTTTTGTAAGTAAATACAGTTTTTTGATTGAATCTTGGACTGAGGGTGTAAATCTTTGAGAGGAAGGTAAACTGAAGGTAGTCACTAAGAAGTTGTGGAGTTAACACCAGTAGCAGGAGTTAGTGAGAAGCCTGTTATTTTATAAAAGGCATGCCACCATTGCCACATTGGTATTTATTATTTTATGCTCAGTGATCTTTCCAGATGAATTTTGTGGCTCCAGTCTGTCATTGTGTCTAGGGGTAGTGAGTCTGGCCTCTGGGTCTCCTCACTTGAGTGAGAGTCCTGTCGGTGGAGGAGCTCACTGTGTGTGGGAGAGTACCCAGTGGAGTCTGAGGAGGCTTAACGGTCAGAGCGAGCACTGGCCTAAACAGAGGAAATTAGGACACAACATTCTCTAATTTGCCTCTCATGCAAACATCTTTAAAGGACATTTAGAATATTGGGAGGTTTTTTGACCTATAAGAATAAATGATTTAGAAACTGATTTTGGAGTTTGGGTGTCTGTGTTGTGCTGCCCTTTTTATCTTATTCTCATTTTCATCTCGTATTTTCTTTTTGTGTTTTTGTGGAGTGTGTAACGTGGATGCACATCCATTAGTAAACTGTGTATTGTACAAAATAGTATTCCTTCATAAATTTATTCGATATTTTATATAAAGTAAGGGGGATCAGGAAGTGGAGATCCTATTGGTTTACTGCTGCACATAGGTAAAGTGCTTATAGTGCATGCCTGGGTGTCTTAGTGTTGCAAGCACCATTTTCTGACCAGAGCAGTGCATCAGGCAGTGATGAGAAGAGAAGCAGTTGTGCATTTTTATTTACCTTTCTCCTTCTCTTGTTGTGATAGCTTATGTGCTCTTGTATTAGTACTTAGGGAGCATAAGAATATCCCGCTTAGTGGCATACAATAAAAAATAGCTGTTTATCTAAACAAGGAGCAGGGACTGCACTAATATTTACAATTGCTGTTTGCTGAATATTCCTACTGTTGTCTTTACTCAATATATTCCAGATAAGGAATGGATACAGAATTATTTGGAAAGAAGTAAGTTTGTTTTAAAAGCTTTAAAGGTTTTATTTGACATGGGTATTTTAGATATTTGTAAAGCTTATTTAAAGCTAATTTAATATATGTCTATAGGACATGGCATTTAAGGCCTTACTTGGGTGGGTAAAGGGTGAAATCAGATATCCTTCTTTGTTATTATGAGTGTGTTGTAATTTTAAATTATAGTGAAGAAGCTGACACCAGGAGAATTGGGATATTCCCCATACAAATTCAAAATGGACCTAGATCAAAGGAACCTCCAGATATTTAGCAGTATTGTCTCAAGAAGGATTTAAAAGAGAAAAATTGTGAAACGAATCAGGAAACTGAAACTGAAATCAGCTCAAATCTGAAGAGACTGAAGTGACGAAGCTCTGGATTTTGTATTGAACTGATCTTTGTCCTAGGATTGTAGAAGCTGAAAATTATTATGGAAAATCTAAGATAAAAGAGTGTGAATGAATAGAGTGGTAAGGAGTTGTAAGGACTCTTGAAGGAATACCTATAAGTATTTATAGACTTTAAATTCATAATTATATTTGTCCAACAGAGGTATTGATATTAAGTGAAAGAGTCCTGCAAATAATACTTATTGATAATTAATATTAATATTAATTAAGGTTTTGCCTAGTTACCTGGTATTTAAGAACAATTGTGAATGCACTATATTGTTTCATACCTTTTCAGTAGTATTAGAGTAAAATTAGAGCTATTAAGATTTAAGACACTAAGATACTAAGAAAAATGTGGTTAAATATTTGGTTAAATAATTGGATAATTGGACAATTAAGGGACCAGTAGAGTTGGTGGAAAAGGATAATTGGTCTGGTTCAGATACATACTATACATTACATAGAGTTTAAGACTTGGGGAAAAGTGTGGCTCTTCACCTAGTCTACTGAAGGAATTAAGACAATTAAGATAATATTTTGGTTTGGAACTGAATGTAGTTGAATTTGGTATTGTTTTAGAAATAAGTGAGATTAGAAAATACCAATTGTGACAAGAAGTGGAAGAGGATTAATGGATGAGAATAATTTATTCAGAAAAATTGGGAAAGTTAAAGAGTGGTTTTAAGGGCTTAAATATAGATACCAGTAAAGGTATAAGTAAAGCAAAGAAAAAGGAACATATAACGGGGGTAAGTAGGAGTTTAAGTAGTGAATGAAGGATAAGTTGGAGGAAAAAAGGAGGTAACCTCAACCCTGATTAGCAATCTAAGAGTGAATAAGATGATTCAACCACTAATTAGAGTCATTATCGGGAGAAGTAAAACTAAAGCAGAATTTGAATTAGATGGCGTTTGCAAGTACAACCAAGCTAGAAGTAAACATAGAAACAATGGATCAATTGAATGTTGATGAAAAGTTGAAGGGACAAGATATTCAAGATCTGGATATAGTTAAATTAGGAAATAAGGAAGTAAATAAAATGGTAGAAATTAGGGAGACCATGGAGACCAATGAAAGAACAGAGCAGAGGATTAAGGATATTAGGTTAAGTATGAATAGGTCTGAGTTTTTTACTGATGATTAATACAACCAAGGGCAGAACCTAGGTGGGAATATGTTGGAAAAGAAAATAGAAGGGAAGGTTGGTTCAGAGGGGGAAACATAGTTTAGGAGCCCAATGAGTCCGATTGAACAAAATGCAGTGTTGACAGATAATTTAACACAAAAAGTGTGTATGGCATTGAGAGATCTGTTGATTGCTAATGCAATGATTTATGAACAGTTGCTAGTTATTAGAAAAGATCTTTCCTTCATGAAAGGGGTATTATTAGAAAATCAAAAATATATTGAACAAGTAATTGATACACAAAAGAAGGTGAAAAATTCAAGGGGTAGATGGAGAGTTGAGAGAGCAAACTTTAGTAATTAATGGGATGGAAACCCATCCAGGTCATAAAGGAAATATAAAAGAAAGTAATAGTCCTGTAAGATGGAGAAGATGAGACCCAATAGTATTTGGGTATAGGAAAGAGAATAGTGACTTTAACTGAGAGTAATACAAAAGAGGACATAAAAGTAATGATAGAAGGTACAGGATATGGATTAAATTCAGAGTATAATATAGCTAGAACTTGGAAGTCTGATTCAGAACTAATAATGCTTCCTGATGAAAAGTGGAGACAGGATAGTGTGTTAAAAAATGTAGACTGGGAGCATAAAAATATGGAAAAAGGGGTTAATACAGGAAGTTGATTATGAACAAAAAGAGATCAGAAGGAGGGAAAGACAAGATGGAACAAAGAAAGGAGGGAATTGGTCTACCACAGAAGAAAGTTAAAAATAAGGAGAAAATAAAGAGGTTTCATGGTTATGAAGGTAATGAGAATACAAATAAAGGAGGGTTATAAAGATAAAGGAGAAGAAAAGGAACATGCCAGTTTGAATAATATAAATGGGGGGGAATAAAAGGAAACCAGAAGAATAAAACTAGAAATGATAAGGGTAAACAGCAAAAATGGAGGCAAGAAAAACACAAGAACAGAAAGAGGAGGGAAAATCACAAGATATAGAACAGGACGAAGGGTGATAAGGTACAGACCATTGGAGAACAGGATAGAGAAAGGTTACAAGAGGACAATCTTGAATTACTGTTAAAATGAATGACAGAATCTGACTTTGTATTGTCCCTGTATAGGGTAGCAATAATACCAGATGAGACTGAATGTAAATTAAATAATAACAAATTTCTGGGTACCATATTACAGGGAATAAGAATGATATCCCTATGTTAAATTGTTTAAGTGAGGTTAGACAATTAGAGGATATGGAATTGGTACTTTTAATCTCAGACCAATACTATGTCATGAAGCAATAGAAAACAGAAGATAAAATAAAAATTTTGGGTTAGAAATAGAAAATGTGGTAAATATTAAGGTAATGTTTCCAGAATATTTTGAGTCAATAAGGCAAAATAAAAACAGCAATATAGACTTGCCTATTTCTATCTTTTGGCATCCATAACTTTATAAATGAAACGAAAAAAATTGAAGATGAAAATCAGTGAGATACTACAGCATTTGTTAAGAACAGAGGGGTATATAGGAAGATTAAAAGAGTAAAAACATGGGAAGGTAATGGATAAATAACTGTATGGATGAACAACATAGAGGATTATCAGCAAATGATCTCATGCAGAACTGCTTGACAAGATTGATATTAATTTATTTGGGGAAGTAAAAGAGCAACTACCAATACAGGTTAAACGCAAATCAGATGAATGGACTATTTTATTCAAACATAAAATAGGTTCCAGATAATAGAAGATCAAGGAGAGGGTTGACGCCAATATAAAAATGAAATAAATCAGGACAATTATCAGAATGAAGATAGACAGGAAAAGTTAGATAAGAATACAATTTTATCATGGAATATAGCAGGAATTAGTGATAGACTGGCAGAGCCATCATTCATAGACTATGTAAAAGGATTTGACTGTATTTGTCCAAAAAGACGTGGACAGATCAGGATAAATATCTTAAGGAAATAAAGCTTTTAGTAAAAAGCAATAAAAATAAAAAATATGGAAAATTATCAGGAGGGTTAATTACCTGGCTTAAAATATCAAAAGAATATAAAGCAGTAGAAATTCAGATAAACTAAGAATATCCTGGGAATTAAAATTAAGGGAAAAAAATCAGTCTCTTATGATTTTTAATGTCTGTATCTCACCAGTACCTTCACACTATAAGGATACTAATATAACTTTGAAACTAGAAAAATATTAGAGGAATGTAATAAAAAAAGACCCAGATTGTGGAATTATGCTGGTAGAAGATTTTAATTTAATGGTAGGACACAGTGAGGAACTATCACCTGAAGTAACTGAGTTCTGTATAGCCATAGGACACCAATTAATATCAGTAAAATGAAAACAAGAGATAAGAAGACTACAAATAAAGATAAGATTATTATTCAAACACTAGAGGAAAGGAATTTTGCGTGACTGAATGGAACAACAAAAGGGATGATATTGAGGATTATGCATACATGGGAAGTAGAGAAGAATCAATAATTGACCTATATTAGGTAAACTTAAGTTTAATATCTTTTGCCATAAACTTAAGCCTTGGGAATGGAGTGTGAGTGAACATAAAGCTTTGATAACCCTGGAAAACAGTGGGATAATATGGGAGGACATGGTAAAACAAACATGATAAGAACAAAATTAGAGTGAAATGGGAATCTATAGATCATTTCACCCTAACAAGTTGATTACAGAAAGTGGAATAAGAGAACAGATATGGGAAATTATGGAGGAAAGAAAGATGCCAGGATAACTGAGGATTTTGCAGAAGTAATGAATAAAATAAGATGGCTCATAGTTAAAGCCTCCTTTATTATAGAACATAAAAGAAGTAGGTGGTATGACACTGAATGTAAGGAGGTAAAAAGAGAATTAAATAGGAAGGCAAGGCTAGCTAGAAACCACACAATTACAGACAATAAGGAACATTTAATAAACTTAAGGAAGAAATATAAAGGATGTTGTCTAAAAAGAGAGTTATATAGAAATACTTTGTGGGAAGAGCTGGAGAATACAGTACAAAACAAAAATGATATGAAAGTTTTGAGAATGGTAGCTAGAGGATGGGATACATTCCCAGGAGACAGAGAAAAGTATATTGTACCTTGTATATGGTGAGATTATTATGCTGAATTATTCCAGGATCCAGTCAGTAGGATAGGACATGATACACCTAGTGAATGGACACACCTTTGAAGGAGGAGATTAAAGAAAAGAAGTTGTGAAGCCTTAGGAATGGCTAAAGACATAAAGACCCAGGCCCAGATGGCATACCAATAGACATTATTTTAAATTATGCAAATTTATGGATACCTTTGTTTAAAAAAATTGTATGACTACTTAACAAAATTGAGTAATCCCAGTAACATGGAATGAGAATATAATCATGCCATTTTTTAAAAGGGATAGATCAAACCCAAAAGATTATCGACCAATAAGTCTATTGGATACATCTTTAAAGATTTTTCTAAAATCATACATAAGAGAATTATGGAATGGATACAGGAGATATGAATAATTGATGAAACCCAGGTGGGGTTTATGCTGGGCCACTCTACAGTAGATCAGTGTTTTGTCTCATCACATTTAATACATAAATATAAGCAATAATACCCAACAGGGTGGGCAGTATTAGAATACCAGACTACCAGGGGTGTAATGAGGCCCGACACCACAGGTGGAGGGTCTTATAGCCCTGGAAGGTCTGATATTCCCAATACCATCCACCTTGGAGGGTATTATTGTGCTTAGAAAATGATTACTGAAAAACATAAGTTTAATAAAAGAAGTTAAGGAAAAATAATTTTAATGTAACTTTTGTTATAAAATAGTTCCTCTACCTTAAACATTTCTTTAATGATGTATGAATACTGCTAGTACTGATACTAGAGGGCACTGTAGCTATTGTTTTAAAAGCAGTACTCTGTGTCTCAGCCTCTGCAACTGTATATGTTGCCATGGTGACTTTAGGTCAGAGGTAACAAGAGCAGCCTTCATAAGCACATAACTCTATTTCTTTTATTTATTTTATGCTGAAGGTGCTCCCTTTTTTATAGTCATACATCAGTGAGCTGACCCCCCAAGATGAGGAAATGTATGGTGCAACTCAGAACTTTTGTGCACGTGGTGAAGCATATCAGAAGGTGATGACTGGGGAAAACAAAACAAATTGAGGTACCAGGTTGTGTAGAGTACAAAAATCCCACACAATTGTATGTTTTGTTGTTTCTATGGTCGAGTGGAGTTGGAGGCAAGGTGGTCTGGGAGAAGCTGTTGCCACTCATCACAGAGCACATGACATGCAAGCGCTACTGATTTTAAACAAACTGAAAAGAAAACTTCATTCTGGTGGCTGAGAACTGTTTTCCTTTTCATCGAAGGAACATTTTGGTGTGGGAAGCGGGGTACAGAGCCTGGCTGTTGACTTGCTGATGTGAATCTCGTTAAGTGAGATGGAGAAACATGGCTGCTAGGGAGTTTGAATGTTCAGGGTGCCCAATAATATCTTAAGTATAGACACCCCGAATTGGCACTTACTTTTAGCAGGCTCTATCAAGAAATACCTGACTCTTAGTTCAGCATCCTACCCAATCAGGATGCTAGGTTTTACTCACCCATTTTCTAAATTAGCATAAAGAAGCAGAAATTGTATTGTGTTTTTGTGAACTTATAACATGCATTTGATAAGGTAAAAGAACTAGTTTATGAAAGGTTTTGGAAGGATATGGTCTCGAACTTAACAATAATTGGCATAATAATCTGTATGTATAGAAAGAATAGAACTTGTGTGAGATACAATAGGAAGGGGATGAAACTGAAAAGTCTGAATTGAACTTGGAGTTGCGACAAGTATTGTACTGTCCCTAGTTTATTTCTTCTTTATTTGAATAAAGTATTGGAAGGACTATAGAACTACATATACTGAGAATGAGGGGGAGTTCTGCCCATTTTGGCATATGTGGATGATATAGTCCTAATATCAACAAGTTAAATTGGTTTTAAAAGAATAATGGAAAGACTTAAACTAAGTTACCAGGAAGCTGCACTGGAAATAAATTTTGAGAAACTAAATATATGATCTGCTGTAGACAACCAATAAGGAAGGGATGGATATGAAGTTAAGATGTGATAAACATATCATAGAAACAGTACAAAGATTTTGTTATTTAGGTATAGTTTTTACATATAATTTGACATGTAGGACATAAAAAGAGCATAATAAACAAAATTAGGAAATGTATTCCAACTGTTGAAAGGTTTGCTTATAGGTTTGGAGGGCATTCTAGTAAGGGTAATATGAGAGCCCTTAATGCAAAATTGAATAGCCAAATTGTCTACGGAGTTGAGATCTGGGGGATTGGCAATAATAATTCATTAGAGATTCCTTTGAATAAATTCTACAAAAGATTGTTAGGTCTTCCTGTGAGGGCATCCTCTGTATTAACTAAAATGGAATTGGGACAACTTCCAGTAAAATGTTTGATAGAACAAAGACTTGTCATATATTGGTTAAAAGTATTTAGGATGAGTGAAGAGAGATTACTGAGAATATGCATGGAATAGGAAATATACAGTATATGGATAGTGGATTTGTTTGCCCAAGCATGAATACTTTTGAAAAAATAATAAAACCTTTGATTTGCTAAACTGCTTGGTGGATAGTTATAAGAAACCAGTAGAAAATATAAGTCTGGAAGTTAAGAATGCAATTAGGGATAGTTATATCCAACTGGAAAATAATTTGAGTAGGAATAGTAGAATAAGTAACTGGTTGAGTAAAATGAAAAGGAAAAAATGTAGGTTGGAACCATACTTATTAATTATAAAAGACCCAGACAAAAGAAAAAGTATTACAAGATGTTGATTTGAGTATCATACCACAGAGGTTAAATGGAATATACACCAAGCGAAGGAACCAAAATGTGGTTGTGGTTTGGAATAGATAATAGTCATTATGTTGATGTTCTTGTATGAATTTCAACGTATGTTATACTTAGGAAATATATTAAGTAAGCTGGACATGGAATCTATGTATCAAGCAAAGTATTAAAATCAACTCATGAAGATGTTTTGAAACAAATAGCTAACTTTTTTTAAATGTAGAACAAAAAACACATCTAACATCTGTGGTAAAATAATTGATTACAGTAATAACTGGACAAGGGGATATATGCAGTAGGAAATGAATAATTTATATGGTAAATATCTTGGGGATGAATTACTTATTGTTTATAGTTATTATATATATATATATATATATATACAGTATATATATATAAAGGAGTACTATTTATATGTAATGTAACATGTAAGTTAAATGTAATAATTGTAATGACAATACTGTTTGTCACACAATAAATTGAACTGAACTGATTGAATCTTTGTTTTGTGATGTGATGTAATAATGATGCTGTGGTTCTGAGTGCTTTTCTTGCCCCATATAGTAGTCATGGTAGCAGGATACTATTGGCAATGGAGAGCCATTTGATATGAGTGAGGTAGCCCTTAAGAAACCTAGAAATATAGAATTTGATAAGGAATGCTTGGCCCACAGTTGTCCCATTTTCCCTACCTACAGCATTACCACAGACCCTGCTTGATCACCAGTTCTTTCTCCTCCACCCCTTCCATTTCACTCCACTAAGATTCCTTATGCCTATCCCATGCATTCTTGGACCCCACCATTGTTTTAACCCCACCACCTCATCTGAAAGGCTGTTCAAGGAATGCACCACTAGAAGAACTTCCTCACATCTCTCTCTGAATCTACTCCCTTCCAGGTTCATAGCATGTCTCCTTGTTCTTGAGCTACTTTTTTCTCAAAAACACTTCCTTCCTGTACCTTATTTACCCGGAGGTATTCAAAGATCTCTATCATATCCCTCCCTAAGATGGAACATTAGCCTAAGTTTTTGAAGGACAGCTTTCAGTCGATAGTCAACATAGGGCCTGAAGCTTAATTCTTGGTCAAGGTACACACCAATGTATTATAGGACATTTACAACTTTGAGCTGAGGGCCAGACGCTGAATACAACTTTAACAGATTACCTCTGTCTATTCCTAACTTCCTAGTTCAAAATAACATTAGCTCAATTGTTTTAAAGTTTAACATTAATGTACTGTAGTCCTTCTGAATCAGTTTTCGTTGCATGAGTTCCGCTGCCAACCTTTGGAGTTTAGGTAGGCAGGGTCAGAGTGGCTTTGGTACGGTACATCATTGTCTGCATAATGGAGTCCTACCACTGTTTCCAGGTAGGTTGTTTATAAAGAGAGAAAAGATAAAAGGGCCAAGTATTGAAACTTGGGTACTCTTCTGTGATTTGTCTTAGGGAGGATAAGCAGCATCTCCATTTTACCAACTGCTTTCTTCCTGATAAATAAATCAGAGGCAAGACAGCTCACCAAGCCCCAGACAGTTTTGTGTTTTGAGAAGGCTGTCATGGTTAACCAAATCAAAGGCTTTAGCCAAATCAACTAAGATGGTGCCTATTGCAAAACTACAGTTAATTGCACTGAAGATACCAGTGATCAGCCAGAGCAGTGCAATGTCCATGCCATTGTTGGATCTAAAGCCAGGTTCATCAGCATTTGGGGTGTCATGGTGTCAATGTAATGTGTACGTTGGTTGAAAATCAGCTTCTCCTGTATCTTAGCTAGGCGGCCAACAATGGAAATAGGTCTTTAATTTTGACCAACTCTTTGGCACCACCTTTGTGGACTGGCACTACTAAAATGACTTTCCATGGTATTGGTATGATACCTGAACTAGGGATTTTTTAAAAGTTCCTTAGCATAGACACTATACACTGGCTGTCAGTTTAAGTCATTTGGGCTCAATGATATCATAGCAAACTGAGAAATCTGCTTTCAGGCTGCTGAGTTGTGCAATAATTTATTTTCTGGTTATTAGATTGAAGTTAAACTTTGGAGAAGATCCTTAGGAGTAACAAAGTTGAAGGGAAGGTAGAGGGAAGTGTTTGAATGACATGTGGGATCTTTATATTTATCCAGGTTGGTGATGAAGGCATTAACAGCAGTGACTTAGGATGCAGAATCTGACAGGACATTATCATTATGTGAAATGTCATTCATGTGGGTACTAAGGTGACCCTTCAGGAGACTATTTATCTAGCTCAAAAGAATTTCAGATTAGCTAAGTTTCTATCCTGCAGACTTTTATCATATTTTGTTTTAGCCTATTTAGGTAATATTTGCAGGCATTTCTGAGTCTTCTGTGCTTTTGGAAATCATCTGTTACATCTGTAGTTTTGAAAAAAAAGGCTTTGTCCCTTTCTTCCATGGTCAGGCACAGTTCTCTGGTCAACCATTTAGACTAAAGACCTTTATGCTTCTCTGACTCTGGAATTGTTAAGGAACAACTGTATCAAGCAGGCATATGCTACCCCAATGAATTTCAGTGAGGTTATGGTCAAGGATGGAAATGAGAAAGGGAAAGTGTGGCCCCTAGAATTGAACCTCAGACATTCCTTTCTCAAGTGTGTTGTGTAACCTTGCAACTAGGAACAAATCAGAAATACAAACAGACCACTTTTCTCAGTGCAGTTTAGCCCATGCAAGGCTGGACAGAGTGAGGAAGCGTGACTGCTGCACCTTTTACATTAAACACATCCTGCTGGCCCATGCTGTCCCCCACCAACCTTAGTTCACGGTGCTCAAGCACTGTCACTGAAAATCACCCCAGACCCATCCAAGGCCCCCCTTATAATCATGGCAGCCTACATCCCACCCTGCAAGCAGACACAAGCCCTCAACTCACTAACAGAGTATCTTGCCAGCCTTCCCCACAAGTCCAAACAGATACCCTTGGTGACCTCAACCTAAACCTAGCAGTGTCAGTGGCTCAGCAGGAAGCACACTTGCCTCTGAGGCCAGGAGTTCAGAGGGCTGTGGGTTCAGTTCCCACATCTGGCACTTGGGTTAATATCCTAGTACTGACACTGTAGTGCAGCATGAGAGGGTGCTGCACTTCTGAAGTGCCGTCTTTCAGATGAGACATTAAACCGAGGTCCCATCTGCCTGAATTGGTGGTATTTCAGGTGGATGTGGAAAGATCCCATGGCACTTATCGAAAAGAGTAGAATTTCACTGGTGCCCTGGACAAATTTCTCTCATTCACTAAAAAATACCATCAACAGCTTAATCTGGTTGAAGGTCAGTTGGCATTCATCTGTATCCCACCCTGGGTCATGCCTGAAAATAGGCAGGATTTGTCTAGTGCACTTACCCGTCAACAAAAACTAAATAAATAAACTGGCTAGGCACCACAGCCACCTCTTCCTTTGATGCACTTGCAGCCCTTGATCTGCATCAGTTGGTAACAAGCAAACCAGGTGCAACCTGTCCACCGGCAAACACACACTCCTAGACATTATTCTCACAAACAGGCCCTATAAAATAACAGACATTGAAGTTCTTCCAAACTGCCTCAGTGATCACTCCCAGTGACCTGCTCATGTTCAGGTCTGATACCAACTCTATCCCTGCCAAAACTCTCCAGCATCACCTACATCCAGGAACACTCTCCAACTTTCTGCAGCACCTGGCCCATGGACTGGCCCCAATATACCACACCAAAAGTGTAGATATCCGGCTCACATACTTTCATGACTCATTCACCTGGGCCTGTGACAGCTTGCCCCTAAGAAGGACAAAACTAGAAACAGAATGCTATCCTCCTCCAGCAGCTCAAAAGCTGTGACAACCTATGGCACAAGGTTATTGACTCAGGTAAACCTGCCAACAGGCAGGCATACAGAGCTGCTCAAAACAGTTGCACATGGCTATTCGCAGGGCAAAAGCCAAGCACTACAGAGTCAGCCTAACCACCTCCTGGGGCTCATCATGGAAGTTTTAGACAATATAAAACCTTAAGTGGCAAATCTTATCTGCCACCTCCTTCCCAGATAGCAACTGAGGGATTGGTCCCATAGACCCAAAGGAAATTGCTAATTTACTTAATAATAGCTTTACTGACCTTAGCTCAGTTCTCCCTCCCAACTTCTTTGACCCCCGCACCCACCGCCAACCCCCTCAGCTACCACAGCCTCCTTTTATCTCTGAACTATCTCCATTATTGAAGCTAGGCCCTATCTCTCCAAGGCCCTAAGTGGAACCAGCCCCTGAATGACCCAATTGATGTCAAACTCTTCTGCCTGGCCCTGGATGCCATGCTTGCCCCATTTACTGGTCTCCTGAACTGCTACCTGTGCCTAGGCCAGTTCCTAATGGCCTGGGAGAATTCAGTCATCACACCCATCCACAAAGGAGGTAACCCTCTAACGCCCTGAAACTACTGGACCAATCTCTATCCTTCCCGCTGTCTGATGTACTGGAAAGAATCGTGGATGATCAGCTGACAGAATACCTGGGAACCCACAACCTTCTCTGTAAAAGCAGCATAGGTTCTGTGCTGGGCACAGCACCACCATGGCTCTTCTTGAGTTTTCAAACCACTTACACACTGCTGTCGACAGTGGCCTATGCCAGAGGGCCACGCTCTCATAGACCTATCCAAGGCCTTTGACATGGTCAGTCACCCACTCCTGCTAAAATCCCTCCACCACCTTGGTTTCTCCCAAGGACCTCTGAACTGGTTCACCAGCTACCTGGTAGACAGGGCTCAATGTGTATGAATAAACAATACTGTCTCCTGCATATGCCCTATCTGCTCTGGGGGTTCCTCAGGAGTCCATCTTAGGGCCCCTGCTATTTAGCCTATTCATAAATGGAGTCCCCACCACATGCACCAAGAAACGTCTCCTATATGCAGATGAAGCTGTCATCTGTGCCTCCCATGCCAGCCCCGCTGAACTACAGACGCCCTACAGAATGCTTTCCCCAAGTGGAACGCTGGTTCACAGAACATAGGCTAATCTTGAACATAAAGAAAATAAAGACCTGCCTATTTGCCCATCACCAGAGTAAGCTTAGAAATACCCAGCTGCAGATCCAATTGAAGTCACTATACACCCTGAAGCAGGTCACATCCTACCTTTGACACGGTCATCACATACCATGGACACATCAATACCCTCACCTTTGCTACCAATACACATATTGGCCTATTGTATCATCACAAGGATTGTCTTCCACCAGAAGCCCCTCAGACTAGCCTTCACCTCCTCAGTCATGTCCCCATTAACTATGGGCTGCTTGTCTATGCTGTTGCTGATGCCACAGCCATCAGTAAAATAAAAGTGGTCATTAAAAAACCTGCAGGCTCTTAACTGCTGCAGACCACACAACTCACATGTGTACAGTCTACCTCCTTGCCCAGATACTTAACTTTGATGAGAGGGTCCAATACCAGGCCTGCCTCACAGCCAAAATCACTCCTTGGCCTGACCCCACCAGGACTAAATGCTCAGTAACCCAGCTGCACCTTCTGTGAGCACGTGTGGCTTGGCTAAGGCTATCCTGGCTATTCCCAGAGTCAGGGCCACATTGGCACAGAGGTAATTTATTGTCAAAGCCCCACCTGGTATAACTCCCTTCCCCAAGATAACTGGACATGCTACACTTGGACCCTTCAAAGTGGCCCTAAACTCATCTTCTTGCCACCCACAGCTGCACTTGCCCAATATAGGCTCACATCACTTGTCCTTGGTGGCCTCCATAAAACCTAACCCACTCCTGGCTGTACACTTCAGCCAAGACCACCCATTGACAAGGTCTCCTCAAATGGCTCTGCAACCCACTGTGCCCTGACCACCCATTCTTTCCCACTTGGCTTACCTTTCCTGCTCTGTAAGCTCCTATTTTTTCTTCCCCACTGCACTCGCTATCTTGCCTAGTATGTCTCGCACCTATGGTAGTTTCCTATATTTTGGTACCTGCACTGTTCTCAGCCATCACTCTGTATAGTATCTGTAATGTCATTAGCTACCGCGATTGTATAATATATGCACTGTATTAGCTAGCTACCACCTTGTATAGGTCCTCCACTTCTGCACCTCTAGTGGTGTTTAGCTATCAAATTGTATAGGTCCCATGATTTTCGGACATGCAACGCAATGGCTTGTATATAATTTATCCCTGTGTTTCTGCACTGTAGTCCTATGTATGATATGTACAAAGCTGATTTTTCCATTGTCTATGTATGCTTACTCTGTGCCTTGATGAGGAGCTTTGAAAATGAGTCCCTGACTCAAAGGTCTGTAATCTGATTGAATCAATAAATAAAACAAACTGGGAATATAACTGACAGTGGTGAGTAGCTACAGGAGCCAATAAAACAAAATGGCAAATGTTATGAACAATGGAAAGATTTTGTATCTCAGTAAAAACAAGATAAAAAAGATTTGATACATAATCAAAATGGGGCAGGAGAGAACCAATAGCTATGGCTTTATGAGACACCAAAGGTAAAACAACTTATACAAAACTCTGATTTTGTGAATAATATTACTACAAACACATTTAATGTGGTCAGAAAAGAAAGTAAAGGATCCAAAATAACACTAGGATATTTGAATTGAGTTACTTGTTCAATTAAATTGATTTGATTATCATATAATTTAAGGGCAATACATTCAATCAACTTAACACATGAACCAAAAATCATGGATTTTGTATTCTTTACTTTTAAAATAAGATTTTAGAAAACCATTTATGAATAAGAAAAAAGTCAGACTGAAGATCAATGAAGATTGTTCTTTAACTGAAGAAAAAGAATATGATCATTAGCATAAAGCAAAGATTGACAATGTTTAATAACAGAAGGAGGGTTAATAATCAAGGTAAATAAAACTGGCCCCAAAACTGACCCCTGAGGTACATCCCTGTCAATTCTATTCATGCTATGTAACACTGAAGAAACTGAAACAAATTGAGATTGATCAGTTAAATAAGCCTCAAACCAAGAAACAACTTTGGGTGAAAACCCTAAAGATGTTAACCTTACACAAAGCATTTTATGATCAATAAAATCAAAGCCTTGGTCAGGTCCATGAACACGGCCCCAGTGAGGAAGCCATTCTCCATACCATAGAGAGCCAAGTCTGTTAACCTGACCAAGGTTGTCCCAGTCCCAAACCCCATTCAAAAACCATGCTGCTGTGGACAAAAATAAAATATATTTTCTCAAGTAATCATTCATTTGCTCAGCCACAATTTTTCAAGAAATTTACTAAGTGGGTTCAATATTGAAATAGGTTGAAAATCATCAACACAAGCGGCATGACTCTTCTGGTAAAGGTACAGCCCTAGCACAATTCAGGCCAAAGGAAACTGTTGAGAAATAAGTGACAAATTAAATGAAGTACACAAGTATAAACTTAATTTCTGGAGTCAGTGGTGTTTGCTGACCCCAGGAGTTTACTAGTACAAATAAAAAGTGTGTGTCTGATCTTTGCACAGTGTTCTCACATCTTGCCTGTGTGACATGCTGAGCCCTGCACCATGTAATGGAGTAGGAAGAGGAGCTGTAGTTCATCTGCTTTCAGGAACTACAACAACTCATCGGGGGAATTTAACTTTGGCTGATCTATAGCTGAATATAGCTAGTTTTAAACCTTAGCCACGTATGAGTGGATGTGTACTTTTAAAATCCTGTTTAGGAATATTAGTTTTGTGTTGCTTCACAACAACTTGTGACTCCATAAGTCTTAGCTGGGTCACAGTCATTATTTAACTGAGCCCTGCAGTGAGCAGGACGCTTCGTCATCACGCTGCGGAAGACGCAAGCAAAGACACGCACATCTAGCGTGGTGTTTTGTGTGTTTTGTGTTGGCATTAGAGATCACCAGGGTGAAAAATGATTAATTCCTATACCAGTCACAGGACTACCAGTCACAGAAGTACTAAGTAATCACAAATGCTTTTACTGAAGGTGGACAAAGCAATGGGGCCTGACGGAATTCACCCCAGAATTCTGAAATAATTAAGGAGAGAACTAGTGAAACCACTGACTACCCTTTAGCAAATCATGGGAGGATGGTGGGGTACCTGAGGACTGGAGGAAGGCAGATGTGATTCCCTTCACAAAAGTTGGACCAAGAAAGAGGCAAGAAAATACAGACCTGTCAGTTTGACCTCTGTGGTAGGGAAAGTGATGGAATCACTTCTGAAGGAAAGAATTGTTGAATACCTAGAGGCCAGTGGGACACAGGACCCAAGGCAACATGGGTTCACAGTGGGAAGGTCATGTCAGATGAATCTAATTGATTTCTTTGACTGGGTGACCACAGTGGTAGACCAGGAGGGCTGTGGACATGGCCTACCTGGACTTTAGCAAGGCATTTAACACAGTCCCACACAAAAGATTAATAGTCAAATTAACCAGCCTGGGAGTTGTTCCCAGGGTGGTAGCCTGGGCAAAACATTGGCTGGACAACAAGACACAGAAGGTAATTGTAAATGGAGTCCACTCTGAAGGAAGAGGGGTTACTAGTGGGTACCACAGGGTTCAGTACTGGGTCCAGTCATTTTTAATGTCTTTATAAGTGACATTGCAGAGAGACTGAAAAGAAAAGTATGCCTCTTTGCAGATGACTCAAAGACCTGCAACAGGGTTGATACACAAGGAGGTGTGGAAAGGATAAGAAGGGACTTGGCAAGGTTGGAGGAATGGTCAGAAGTATGGCAGCTTGGATTCAATGCAAAGGAGTGCAAAATAATGTACATGGGAAACAAAATCCCAGGGAAGATTACACAATGGGGGAGGTAGTAACAACAACAAAATGGAAAGGGACCTGGGGTAATCATATCAGATGACCTTAAGGTTAGCAAGCAATGTGAGAAGGCAGTAAGGAGGGCTGGGGGGATACTGGGATGTATAGGGAGAGGCATCACCAGCAGAAAACAGGAAGTTGTTATCCCTCTGTACAGACAGTTGGTAAGACCTCATCTGGGTACTGATGTCCAGTTCTGAGACCCCATCTCCACAAGGGCATAGACAGGATAGAGGCAGTCCAGAGGAGGGTAACTAAAATGGTGCAGGGTCTGCAAGAGAAGCCATATGAGGAGAGACTAAAGGAGCTTAATCTGTATAACCCTTGAGGAAAGGAGGACGAGGGGGACATGATAGAAAATTTTAAGTACTCAGTGGAATCAACAAAGTCCAAGAGGGTAGCATCTTTCAGAAAAGAAATGCAAGAACAAGGGACAAATTTGAAGATGAGGGGTGGTTCAGGGGCAATGTGAGAAAGTATTTTTTCACAAAGAGGGTAGTAGATGCATTGAACAGCCTTCCTGAGGAGGTTGTGGGGGTCTAAAATTGTGGGAGAATTCAAGAATGCATGGGACAGACATAAGCTAATTTTTGTGGGGGTAGGAAGAAATAGGATGTTGGTTAACTAGGATCTGCAGCTTATCCTGTAGGTAGGAAATGGGCAGACTAGGTGGGCCAAGCGGTCCTTATCTGCCATCAAAATCTATGTTTCTATGTTAGGATTATATCTTGAGTGGTAACAGGCATAAAAAAGAAATAAAAATGGACTTTAAACAGGTAGCTCAACCTGAATCAGGTAGTGAAGAAATTGTTTCTGTAACAGCAACCATCATGACCTTGGATGGTGAAATAGGCATTAAATGTAAGAATTGTTGCATCTATCATCTGGTGCAAGTACCACTAAGCACAAACTACAGATTTATGTGTGATAAATGTACTTTAAATAAACAATTTCAAAAAGAAATATCTATCTTCTCAGAGCGTCTACAACATTTAGAAAATAGTCAAGCTGATATGTATAGATGCTCTAATGCACTAAACAGTCCACTCCTCCCTACTGGCCCAAATGAGGATATAGATAGTACTATAGTCTTTAGCATCTTTCCCTCAAGTCAACCTACCAGTTGATCAATCCAACCATACAGCTAGTATTGACCACGTAGACCTTAGCTCATGTAATGATAATATTATAACACCAACCCATGTTAAGAAATCAGGGTAGAGAAGATGATACTGATGGGTCTGAGCAAAATGAAGACTGGACTTTAGTAACCAGCTTCAGGGCACATAAAAGGGTCATATAGCGAGCAGTTTTGCATATCCACTCAAAACTCATTCACAGCACTTTCTACTTTGACAGAAAATAGTCAAAGGATGATGCCTTAGTAGATAATGCACAGTGTGCATCACCTTTTGATAACAATGAGCCCTTACCAATAGCCCTTATTGATCTAGGACACCAGGCCCCTCAACATGTTTATCCAAGCCAATCTATAACATCCGCTCCCTCCCAAAATACATCTAATGGACTTAATGGGCATTTCCTCTCCAAGACTGGTATAATCACACCTACCCTTAGGTCAGTTGACAACCTGATGGACACTACTGAAATCCCTCCCCTATGGTTCAACCATGACAAGTTTTATGCTTGGGAATCCATTATAAAACATCTTGACAGGGCCATTTGCAATCCCAACAAAGCAACAAGAACATGCTCTAGTTTTAGGAGAGCTAAAGTTTCTAACATCACAGGAATGGTCAACAGCATTTTCACCAATTCAGGTCAAAACCCATTAGTTATTATACCTGCAGGAACTAACGATATTAAGCCCACCAATCCCTACAATTAAGAAAAGATTATGTGGCCTTATACAACTTATTAACCGAGAACGGTTGCACCGTATGTTTCAGACATACTTTTGGTGCCTAGAGCAACCTATGATATTACATGCCTAATTAAAGAAACAAATGAATGGCTGAGGAAGTGGTGCCTTAAACAAAATATTTTGTGTATCCCGCATTAGGAAAATTTTTGTAACAAGGACTCACTTTTGTTGGGGCAGTTTACACCTCAGCAGAAGAGGGAGTGCCTGCTAGGCAAAACCATAGTTTATGTGATGATTAATTATTTAAACTAAATAGTAATGGGAGAGAATGGGCCAGTTCCTAATTCTCTTAATGGGGTAACAAAATAATGCTGGTAGGTCGTGTAATGTACTATCATTTAATACTAGATCCCTGAACAACTTCATTTTGTAGAATTGGAAACCAAATGCATCCTACTTGATCTAAGTATCATTGCTGTTACTGACATGGTGGGATCCCTCCTCAGCATGGTCCAGGAAAATCCTAATTTCAAACTCTATCATAAGGACAGAGTAGACAAAATAGGAGGGTGTGGTGTGCCTCTATATTAGAGATGATATTCTCCACATGAGATTCCAATACAAGATGTACAGAATCCCTATGGGTCTCTGTTCAACTGAAAGGACACCAAAACTCACATTAGTTTTATGCTATAGATCACCAACTGCTGATATACACTACATCTCTGACCTAATAAATATCACTGTGGATTTTATTTTGTTGTTGTTTAACCAGGAGTAGCACACTAAGCTGAAAGCTTTGTTACTGGTGCATCCTGGGAGCACAGAGAAGTTAAGTGACTTGCTCAGGATCACACAGTATGTAAGTGGAAGCTGTGGGATTCAAAGCCAGGTCTGGTCTGCTGGATGCCACCAGATGTGCAGCTCAGAGCCTTACACCACTGCACTATACTGCCATAAAGGTGATAGTCTCATTTTAGGAGACTTTAATATGCCTGGTATTGATTGGAACTCTCTTTCAGCTAAAAATAATCATGAAAAACTATTTATAACACCATTTATGGAACTGGTCTGGGCCATTTAGTATGCCATCCTACTAGAAGGAACAACATACTTTATCTGGTTATAACAAATGTTGAATATAAATTTGACATAAATGTTATTGCCCCATTGGAAACCGTGATCATAACTCAATACATTTTAGTATTCATATTCAGATTCCAAAATTTACTAACAATATTAAATATAAGGATTATAATAAAGCAACTTTTGTACAAATTAATATGGAACTAAATGAAATAAATTGGATTGAATTATTTAGGAACAAGTCTATAAATAACACATATGAAGACCTAATACATATTATACAACACCTAGAAGAAATATATGTCCCAACTAAAACAAAATATAACAGCAAAGGTAAAGTACCTCTATGATTCAGCAAAACAATTACTAAACTAATTAAATCCAAAGAGCATTTATTTAGGAAATACAAAAACAAATCCCAATCTTACTACCAGGCACAGATGTAAAACTGCTGTCTCCTCCTTTAAAAATCAATTAAAATGGCAAAACTGAAATTTGAATTCAACTTAGCTCACTCGAAACTAATCATAAATCATTGTTTTCATACATTAATAGTAACAAGGAAAATATAAGACAAATTGCTCTACTTCATGATGATGGAACCACTATAACATCTGACCAGAGGATAGCAAATTACTTTAATAGATATTGTTGCTCGGTTTTGATAAAACCAAGACCTATCCTCCAATAAATAATAATAACAACTCCTTTATCCCACCGCTCAACCTCACCAAAATTAAAAATTCTAATATCCCTAAAAAATCTACAAGTCCAGGACCTGACAACATCCATTCAAGGTTCCTATTGAAACTCAAAATACCATAGCAATTCCACTCACACTCTTATCAAATAAATCATTACAGAGAATGAAATCTTGGATGATTGGTGCAGAGCTATAGTAACACCAATCTAAAAAAGGAATAAATCCAACGTCCGGAATTATCTGCCAATTAGTCAAACCTCTATCATAGGTAAGATGATGGAGTGCCAAATTAAAACTAGGATTGGGAAAGTTATGCAACAGCTTGGTATCCATGATAATTCCCAACATGGCTTTAAAACTGGGCATTGTTGTACCACAAATCTTATATCCTTTACAGCACAATAAGCAGGCATTTGGATAATAATATTTCCACTGATGTCCTATTGTTGATTTCAGCAAGGCATTTCACAAAGTGTCACATGCCTTACTATTCAATAAACTCCATAGTTTAGAATTTCCCTCCTATTTAGTTAATTGGATAACTCGATGACTTTCCAATTGAATTCAATTTGTTAGAACTAATGGTGTACAGTCCACTACTGGCAGGGTAACTAGTGATGATCCACAGGGCTCTGTGCTGGGGTCTAGTCTCTTTAATATCTTCATAAATGATATGAGTCTCACCTCTAATAATATTCTTTCTAAATTCACAGACAACATGAAAATTGGAGGTAGAGTTGACTCACTATCTAATATACTACAACTTGAACAAGACCTGGTATATATTGAACAATGGGAAAAACAAACTCAATGGTCTTTAATACTGAAAATGTACGGTCCTACATTTTGGTAGAAATAACTTACTCATAAATACTACCTAAATAATTCTCAACTTAAATCAACCACTTGTGAAAGAGACTTGGGTATCTTGATCAATAATAAATTGTCATCCAGTGACCACTGTACCAAAGTGGCTAGAACAGCAAACATTATCCTAAGACAGATTAATAAAACCTTTATTAATAAATAAGAGCATTGTTTAGTGCCCTTGTATAGGGTATACCTTAGACCTCATCTAGATTATGGGTCTCCCTTTGAAGTCCATATTTAAAGGCTGATATTAATCAGTTAGAACAAGTTCAAAGGAGGCTTACAAAATTGATCCCAAGACTAAAAACAAAAATTATGATACTAGACTCAAGAAAACAGGACTCTGTCCTCTACATTTAAGAAGGCAAAGGGATGATCTCTTGCCCATGTTTAAGCTATTATGTACACCTGCATTACTAGAGTCATGTGGGCTAACATTAGCCAATAAACGTGGAGTGGAAGATTGCATAATCTGCAACTTAAAATTGACTGGGCTAATACAAATAATCATGATAACATCTTTAACATAAGAGCAACAAAACAATGGAATGTTTTACCACAGGAGATCATAGATTTAGTCAGCTTTGATTCCTTAAAGTCCAAGCTTGATACTTGGCTAAAACTACATTAACGTATTACAGCAATGCCCCACTGTTGTGGGGACAATCTAGATGAGCCTTGTGCCTACTTTTGTCCGACATGATCCAGTAAATCCAGTAAGTATAAGGATCTACCAATTTTAGAAACTGACTATCCAAGCCAGCCCACAATCAGAACCATTATCAGGGAGAAAAGAAAATAATCATAAACCTCACTAGGAGAAACTTTTAAAATAGAAAACATGCCAATTACTAGAAAAACTGATATTAGAGAAGGATGGAGGGACAGAAACTTAAGCACTATAGACAGAAAATTTAAGATTAAAAGAATTGGCTATTTATAAAGGGTCAGTAATAACTGTATCATTTACCTTAAGCGATTGAATTGGGCTTTATCCTTAAAATTAATCAAAGAATTTACCTTGTTCCAGAAATGATGATAAACTGACCGATCCAATTCCAGCTTTTTCTTATAGTATTCAGTTTTGCAGATCTAATCAGAGATTTTACCATGTTACTAATTTGTTTGTACTGAGACAACCAGCGATCAGATGAAGATAACTTAAATGAATCCCAGGCCAAATTTTGTTGTTTAGTCAATTTTGATATTCTCTGTAATCCAATTATTAGGCACCCCTAACTCTACTGGTGCACATTGGGAAATACTTTTCCTGAATAAGAAGAAGCTGATGGTGAAAAATGCCATAGCCAAATCAATATCAGATATAAGGTCAATATAAGATCAGTCAATAATGGACAACTCCAAGACCAAATCAGAAATAGCAGCATTTTAAAATTACGTGACTTAATAAATAATGGTGGAATGTCTGGTGGCCTGAAAGATAATGCAAAGTATATGGCAAGATGGTCACTAACAGAATCACTAAGCAAGCCAACAGTCAACACTTTATGATCCTGATTAGTGAGTAACCAATCCAATAAATGGTGATTTGAACAATTGAGTTTAATCTAGTTGGATCACCAACCATCTGAGCAAGTTGATAAGACTGCAATAATAATTAATAATATGTTTTACTACTGGATAACCAATTTAGATTGATATCTCCCACAGCAACAAAATCATAACATTTAATAAGAGGCTCAGCAGAAACCAAAAATTCTCTAAGACTGGGTAGGCCACATGGAGGTGCATTATACAAGAATCCTAAGATAACAGTTTTATTGCTTCCCATCAAAAACAAATCAAAAGCCAATTAGAAGAAGTATTACTGTTAGAACTGCTAGAAACATTAACTTTGAAATGGTCTTTAAAGTAAACAATAACCCCAACCCTTTTTTTTCCTCTTGGACATCTTGTCTAATTAAATTGTGTCCAGGCAGCATACAGTACAAAGACTGTCAGGTATGGAAGGCTTCAACCAAGATTCAGAAACACCAATTACATCCAGATGATAGAATTAGAAAGAACTTCAAATTTAGCTATTTTGGGCACAAGTCTTTTAGCACTTAGGTAAAGAATTTTAAAGCTATGTTGCTCATGCCAAGGCTTAAAAGAACAAAACCTCGAGGAACCAGGATTAGATTCAACGTCCCAGGCTAATAAAAGCAAACAAAATGTAGAAAGAAAACAATCTTAAACTGACCCATAAACTGCTGATGACTCATAGGACAACAATAAAATAAATGGAAACCACAAATCCAAACAACAAAATGCTTAGTAACAATCACACAATAAAATTCAGGTTTTAAAAAATATAAATTATAAAGAAAATTTGACATGGTGAAATCAACCAATTCTGATTTACTACAATCCAGAGAAACAGTTAAAAAACAAGAGCAGGATTCAGACGTAGTAAATACCTATGAAGGAAAGATACCCACCCAAAAACCACTTTAAACCCACCCAATTTTAAACAAGTTTATGTATTTATTTATTTAACTTTTGTTGAGCGGTAAGCCCACTGAGACCAGAAGTCCCTTTTCAGGGGTGACCTGGGGGGGGGGGCTAAAGATGGTAACCAACTGAAACTGAATCAGATTAAGCTGCTGGTGGCATTTCTAGTGAATGGAGGAAATTTGGCCAAGTTAAAGATAAAAGAAAGATTAAAACAAAATAATAAGCTGCCCTCACCACTTCAACCAACAAAAATAAAAAAAGAAATAAAAATAAAACAAAAACAGAAATAGTGTGGTGAGAATCTGCCACCCACCAACATAACTACTAACAAAAAGAACAAAAATTAAATAAATACAAAAAACTCTAATATATTAGTAATGTAATGGAGTCTGCCACCTACCCACCACAAACTCAACAGTACAAACTTAAATAACAAATAAACAGACTTAAAACTTAATAAAGACAAGCCAGACAGTACTACCACTATCAGCCAGCTAATCAGACTAGATACAGAAACACTTATTTCTTAATCAATAATGTAATGGGAGTCTGCCACCCACCCAACACAAACACAATAACAAAAACCCCAAACTTAGTAGAAACCAGTCAGCCAGATACTGCCACTATCAGCCAGCTAGTAAACTAAATACAAAACACTTATTTCATAGTAATTTAATGGAGTCTGCTACCCACCCACCATTCTGCAATACAAACAAAGATAACAGATAAGACAGGCTATGACACTAATAAACTAATAAAAAGTCAGCCTGATACTGCCACTATCAGTCAGTTGATCAAATAAAACACTAACCACTTAATCAATAGCAGGAGTCTGCTACCCACCCAATAAGGAGTACAGATGATCAAGATCAAACAAATATTAAATAGAAAGAGAAAGACAAAGATGAAAATATAAATAAAGGTCTAACAAGTTAGACAATAATAAATATCTAACATAATCATTCTAAACATACACATAATAAAATGACGATTGAACAAAAATAAAATTAACAGGCAATTACTAATTTTAACTGCAGCAACTCATGTTAAATGATTAAATAAGTTAGTTGTAAGATAACAAGTCTACTCACATTAAAAAGAAAAACATGTCAGAAAAGACTTGCCTGCTCCTGTTGGAAGCTGAGAAACTTGCTATACTGCAGAGAACAAACTAGAACACATTTAAGGAACTGGGAACTTGTTAAAACATAATTGTAGGGACTAGAAGTACGCTACACTTTCTACAGAAAGTTTCATTATTTTCTTATTGGCATTAAGAATAGCAGGATTCCATTAAAGTGTAGTAATTTACAACCAGAAGGGTTAAAATACAACTGAAGTTGCTTGATTTCTGTACTAGACACATAGGATTTGGAAGGATATTTGTGCAATATTATAGAAGTGTCCTGCTGGCTGAACAGTGAGTTTGTTTTTATCCCTGGTCTCAGTAGAGTGGTTTGTGTAGGAGCAGTGGTCTAGTACATTGGGTTGTTGGTTGACTTACTATAAAGGGCAGTACTCACCAGGGTGGTGGAGCAGTGGTGTATTTGATTGTTTCTAACAGTCACCAGTGGTTGTGGCCTACCCACCCACCTCTTCCCTCACCCCGCCCACCCCAGGCATGGCATTTCCTTTATAGCCAAGGTTCTGACATCACTCTCAACAGGTATTGGAGCAGAACTGTCATATTCTAAATTACCCAGCACAGTGCATACAGGGTAAGTACACACACACACACAAAAATATATATTACTCATTGTATATTATAAGGAAGAGAGACATGTGGGGAGTGGTGCAATGCACTGGCTGTGGGGCAGCAATTTTCAGGATACATTCTGAACCTCGTTGCTGCCCTATTTGCAGGCAACTGTCAGCTCTGAGGGAGGAGGTTGCCCACCTCCAGGCTGAACTGGCAAGGACGAAGGAGGCCTCCCCTCACCCAAAGAGCACCAGTTCCACAACCACTGCCTCAGAGGTTGCCATGTGTGAAGAGCAGATGGACCACAGTAGGTTAGGGGAGGGTGAGGGTGGTGGAACAGAGGCGTAGCCCTGAGTTGCAAATCTACAGAAATCATATGTCAGCCTGGCAAATCAAAGTTCCTCTATGATGACACCCTCATTGGAGACCAAGAAAATGCTGGGGACATCCACAAGGGAGACCTACAAAAGAGTGGCAAGGGACAAAACAGGGAAAGAAACAGCTTCTGATAGGGGACTCAATTGTTAGGGGTGTAGGCCTGAGGAAGGGAGAGGAGAGGGAGAAGGTGCCTGCCTGGTGCCATGGCTTGGAAGAACAGGAAGCGAATCCTCAGGATTGCAGAAGCAGCATCACAGGAGAGGAAACTAGATATCATTATCCACCTCAGGACAAATGACCTAGCTAGGCATGAGATCAGTGCAGTGCAGGATGAATTTGTGGAGTTGGGGAGGGGCCTCAGACAGGTAGCAAGCATGGTAACCTTCTCAGAGGTGCTGCCAGTCTATGGCAGGGTGAGGCTAGGTACTGCACACCATGCAGTTTAATGAATGGTTGCAAACTGGTGCAGAGCACAGGGCTTTGGCTTCATTGGGACTGGGGTCCACCTGGAGAGATGAAGGTCTATACTGGCATGATGGTCTGCATCTGTCCAGGAAGGAAACACGCTCCTAGGTGGCAGAGGTTTAAAGGCTTCCTTGGCAAGCTTTTAAACTAGCCAAGGGGGATGCTGATAGGAAACAGGAAAGTTGAGCCTCCCCACAAAACATGGCAGGTAGTAGGGTAAACACTGAGGTACAGAACTTGACAAAGGGCAGGACAGGGGCAAATGGAAAAATAGACAAGGGCAATAAGAGCAGGGATGGGGTAAAAGGATAAAGCCAACATTAAATGGAGGGCAATGAGTACCAATGCCTCATAGTCTGGGAAACAAGGTTCCAGAGCTAGTAGCCCTGATGGAAGAAGAACACTTGGATATTGTGGCAGTCACAGAAACATGGTACACGGAGAACCATGACTGGGATGTCAACATACCAGGGAACATAATCTACAGAAGGGACAGGGAGGGTAAAAGAGGAGGTGGAGTAGTTCTCTACATAAGAGAAGGGATCAAAGCTACAGAACTAAAAAGTAAGGGAAGGACAAGAGGAACTCTGGGTCACCTTGGAGACAGGGAATGGTGTCACAATCCACACAGGGGTTGTATACAGACACCATCTCAAGGGAGGAAATGGACAAGAAAATGATAGAGGTATTCTCAAAATGGCTGAAAAAGGAGATACTGTTGATAGGGGACCTGAATATGCCAGATGTTAACTGGGTAACATGGACTGCAGCCACATCCAAGAGCAGGGTCATTCTCGATGCCCTACAGGAGCATGCCTTAGACAGCTAGTGGTGGAACCCACTCAGGAGGAGCAATATTAGACCTGGTACTCTCAAATGGAGAGAGGATCATAAACTTAGAAGTCATTAGACATCTGGGAACAAGCAAACCACTGCGCAGTGTGCTTCACAATAAACACAACCATGGAGACAAGCCATACAAAGACAAGGATACTGGACTTCAGAAGGGCGGACTTTGGCATAATGGTGAATACAAGAGGAATGCATTAGCAAATGGCCAAAAAGGAGGGGTGGAAGAACAATGAGAAAAATCAAACTGCCATCATGGAGGCAAACAGCCTTTGTGTGAAACAAATAAAGAAAACAAAGCGGAATAAAAACCACTATGGTTCTCAAAAGAGGTATCAGGGAAGGTTAAGGAGAAAAGGCTGCATTCAAAAGTATAAGGAATCACAGATGGAGCATGACAAGGAACTGTATCAATTAAAGCAGAAAGAAGTGAGGAAGGCAGTCAGAAAAGCAAAGGCCCAAACCGAGGAAAAGATAGACAACTCAGTTAAGAAGGGGATAAAACCTTTATAGGTACATTAGGAGCATAGAAAGGTTAAGGGAGGATAGTGAAGATTAATAAAGGAGAGGGAGATGGGCAGAGGGAGACAGTGAAAAGGCAGAGATACTAAATGAATACTTTTGCTCAGTATTCACAAAAGAAGAAGAGGAGGAGTTACCTAAATCAAACAGTAGAAGCACTCTGGATAGTGGGATTGACACCAGTCCATTTACAGAAGAAAGAGTACTGAAAGAACTCCAAAACTCAACATGGACAAAGCAATGGGGCCTGATGGGATTCACCTAGAATCCTAAAAGAGCTAAGGGAGGATCTAGTGACACCACTAACCACACTTTTTAACAAATCATGGGAAGATGGGGTGGTACCTGAGGACTGGGAAGGGCAGATGTGATTCCCTTTCACAAAAGTGGGAGCAAGGCAGAAGCAGAAAACTACAGACCTGTTAGTTTGACCTCAGTGGTGGGGAAATGATGGAATCACTTCTGAAAGAAAGAATTGTTGAGTACCTAGAGGCTAGCGGGCACAGGACCCAAAGTAGCATGGATTCACAGCAGGAAGGTCATGTCAGATGAATTTAATCGATTTCTTTGACTGGGTGACCAAAGTAATAGACCAGGGAGGGGCTGTGGATATGGCCTACCTAGACTTTGAGGCATTTGACACAGTCCCACACAAATATTAATAATAAGTTAGCCAGCCTGGGAGTGGTTCCCAGGGTGGTAGCCTGGGTAGCAAACTGGCTGCACAACAGGACACAGAAGGTAATAGTGAATGGAACACATTCTGAAGAAAGGGGTTACCAGTGGAGTACCTCAGGGCTCAGTACTGGGTCCAGTCCTCTTTAACGTCTTTATAGGTGACACTGCAGAGGGTCTGGAAGGAAAGGTATGCCTCTTTGTGGATGACACAAAGATCTTTAACAGAGTTGATACACAGGGGGTAGAAAGGATGAGAAGGGACTTAGCAAGGTTGGAGGAATGGTCAGACATATGGCAACTTAGATTCAATGCAAAAAATGCAAAGTAATGCACCTGGGAAATAAAAATCCTGGAGAAGAGTACACAATAGCAGGGAGGTACTAATGACAACAGTAATGGAAAGGGATCTGGGTGTAGTCATATCAGATGATCTAAAGGTGGGTAAGCAATGTGGAGAAGTCAGTAAGGAGAGCCAGGGGGATACTGGGATGCATAGGAGGGCATCACAAGTAGAAAAAGGGAAGTGGTTATCCTCTGTACAAGACAGTTAGTGAGACCCCATCTGAGTACTGCATGCATTTTGGAGACCTCATCTACGCAAGGACATAGACAGGATGGAAGCAGTCCAGAGGAGGGCAACTAAAATGGTGCAGGTTCTACATCAGAAAGCATATGAAAGAGACTGAGAGAGCTTAATATGTATACCCTTGATGAAAGGAGGATGGGGACAGATATAAACTTTAAGTACCTCAAGGAATCAACAAAGTCCAGGAGGTAGTATATTTCTGAAAAAAAGAGATGTGTAAGAACAAGGGGCACAATTTAAAGTTAGAAGGAGGACGGCTCAGGGGTAATGTGAGGAAATTCTTTTCCAGAGAGAGTGGTGGATGCATGGAACCGCCTTCCTGGAGAGGTTGTGGGGTCTAAAACAGTGGGGAATTCAAACATGCATGGGACAGACATAAGGCAATTATAGTGGGGGTTGCAGGAAGTAGGCTGTTGGTTAACTAGAATCTGCAGCTTATCCAATAGGTAGGGAAATGGCAGACTGGGTGGGCCAAGTGGTTCTTATCTGCCTTCAAAGTCTATGTTTCTATGTTTCATGTTGGTTGCTAAAATAAAAAGGCACTTTCAAGTTCAATAAAGTAAATCAACCAACAGCTAAACCCTAATAACTACATCAATTTTATTCTAAAAGAAGACAGTACCCACTGCCCATGCAGCTGATCTGAGTCACTGACAAGGAAGAAAGCTCTACTCCCTCCCTCAGGTGTGCCTGAGTTGCACACTGTGGTGTCCACACTGAGGTATGCAAGCTACTGAACTGTTGTCTAAGTGGAAACTAAACTTGAAGAGGAAAGCTATTAAGCACTTCTCAATTATGGCTTTATAATGCCACTGAAATAGAGAGTGAAGCTCGTGACCCCTTGGCAAAATCCTTGCAATAGTTGGAAGTTAATACCAGACTTCAGGAGGCCACCTTAAAAGCTAAAAACTCTGACCGCTAGTCAAACTAATGAGGCAAAAAACTGAAGTCGCCAGACATGAATGCTGAACCAACCAAAATGAAACCTGCTCTGGCTACTATGCATAAGGATGAAGTGACTCAAAAAGATAAAGTGGCTGTTTTACTTGCTCCAATTTTCTGCAAACATAAAGAACTTCCGAATGAAAATGCCACCCTGGTGGTGAAGACAACCACGAGTACTGTTGCACTAATGCAAGAGGTGACTCTTGATGTTTCAAATGGTGGTTCCTTTCAGGATGCTGCAGTTGTGATCCACAGCAACTAAGCTCTAACTGGTACTCTACAGAATTTGGAAGGTCAGGAACTGACTTTAGGAAAGATGGCAACCCATGCTGCAGAGGAGCCCATGACTACCATAGACCAGTCTGTTCAGGTAATACCAAACCTTTGCACTCCTTATCTTTAACTGAAGACCAAGCATTAATCAAGGAACATGCACAAACAAAAGCAATAAGTCCACTGGGTGGCAGTAAGGTAAATGAACAACAATTTGAGTTTTCACCACCAAACACTGAAGTTCCAGAAGCAGGGAGGGAGAGAGTGGATCCCATGACTCTTTGAATCAGTCAGATAAATTTAAGCATGTCAGTGCCAAGCTCTGACCCTGTTTTAAACAAAAGTAATACAAAACAGCAGTTTTAATGCTACAAAACCAAAGGAGGTGATAGTTTATTTTAAGCATGATGACACAGACTCTGAATCAGATTACTTGTAGGCTCAATCAGATACTGACAAAGATACGACACAACCTCCATCATGAGCTAATCAGATATAACTGACCTTTCTAAACAAAGGTATAAAATGGAAGGCTAGAATCTAAAATTGACATTATTCAAATTACTGTTAACTCTTTAGTGGCCAAAAACACTCAAATTAAACAGAATATCACCAGCTTGCAGCAAAGAATATCCGATATTGAGAACAAAACTATACCCCAGGCAAAGGCAGTTGAAGGAATTGAACATGCTAAATAAGGATCTTAAAAATAAAATGATTAACTATGAAGCCTGGGCAAGGAGGAAAAATATCAGGGTTTTAGGTATACTTGAATCTTGGGACAATCTTGCGCCTTTAAAAGAATCACTAAATAAAATATTCTCTTCTTATTGGGACACTGACTCAGCAAATATACAATTGGGAATTGATAGAGCCCATCAATATGGAAGCCAAATGTTGCCGTGTCTCAAAAAACAAAACCTAGGTCAGTAATTATCCAATTTCTAAAGTCCTAAGATAAGGAACTTCTTATGTCTCAGGTTTATAAAAGAAGTGCATCGTTTTGATGGCTGAAAATATTTCTAACTTTAATGACTTTTCCAACAAATTATGCATGAAAGAATGAAATTCAACTTACTGAGAAATAAACTGTAGTCAAAAGGTTTAAAGCTACTGTGATTTACCCTGCAAAGCTGAAGCTTATTTTGAAGGGAGACATCTGATTTATAACACTTTGGAAGAGGCAGAAAAAGACATAGGAAAAATTACAAATCTGTGTAATTAAAATAAAGGAACCAAGTGTGCTTTAATATGTTATGCATGCACACTAAGTGACAACAGAATGACCTAACTGTGATACTTTTGCCTCTGTGATATTATAAAGGCCTTTCTTTTTTTTTTGTGGACCTGGTTGGGTGGGGTACAAACAAAACTACCAGCAAAACTTTCACAAGGCGTCCTGATGGACCTCATTTACAACAAATTTGGTATTGGGTCTTTTTTTTTTTCAAGGAACAAGTCTTTTATTTACGTGGGTTAGGTTATCCATATTATTATGTAAACAGGGGAGACAGGTAGCATACAGTGCAATTATATGTATGATTATGGATAATCTTAAATTTGTGTCATTAAATGTGAATGGCATTCATTTAGCGATAAAAAAAACAAGACTTTATCCTTTCTAAAGAAAAAAAAATGCTTTTGTATTGCAATACAAGAAACCCATTTGGACCAAAACAAAATCAAAAATTAAAGCAGAGATGGGTCTCACATTTATTTTTTTTCCTGAGGGAACTAGAAAAGTGCTGGAGTAGCTTTACTGTTTAGGAACTATCTGCCAGTGACCATAATGCAAACATACTCAAACAAGAAGGGCAGAATACTAATACTTAAGATTAAGGTTAAAATACTATTTTAACTATTGGTTCAGTTTATACCCCATTCACTGGTTATTCCTGATTTCTTGGCTTTGGTTGCAAATGCATTAACCAGTATTTTGGTACAGAATATAATTTTAATGGGGGCTATAATTACTTTGTCAACCTGTTCATAGACCAGACTTCAAAATAAACCCAACAAATAAGTACCAAGCTAAATGAATAATTTTCATCAGTTGCATGATTTAGTTGATTTTTGAGATTACAGAACTCTTCTGCACATTATTACACATATTACAATAAAAAAACTGGGTATTTCAGGATTGATTACATATGTACATCTAAAGCCATTTTGCTTTATTAAAAATGCATGGATAAATGATATTCGTATATCAGATCATGCTTTAATTCAGATGGAGTTAGAACTTCATGACACTAATAGAACAGTCTCCAGACAATGGAGATTGGATAAATGTTTATTATTAGATACAGATTTTTGCTGAAAGATAAACATAAGTATTAAGGAATTTCAGTATTCTTTTTTTAAATTCAATATACTTTATTGCATTCAAGAGATAACATTGTGGTATACAAGGTAATGCAATTAACATATGATGTATGAGAAGTAAGCTGGAGCCTTGAGGTTACATCGACCCATAAAAATCGTATAAATTCTACTTTTACTATTATCTACCCCCCCTCTATCGGCCTATTAATAATAACCTAACAACCTCCCCTCCCCATTCTGGGAACATGACTTCTTGTCTCAGTGCAGGTAATAATGAGTAAGAGACTTGATTACAATTAATAGTTATCCTTTAAAAAGTGGACCATTCCAAGTTCAAGTTCAAGTTTATTGCAGGAAAACTCCATTGAGCAAGCTCATTCACAAGGAGGTCCTGTGACATAAACACTTAAAGTACAAACACAGATAGATAATAACAGTATATACATGAAATGCATGTTACATGATACAGGCTGGATATACATACAAGGGTACCACATAGGGTGACCTTGAGGTGGTAAACATTGGTGTGAGACAGGAAGCGACTTACAGGTTGCATACTGATAAATGAAACATGATGAGTGGTGTGTCAATATATATATATACAGTATTTTGGCAGCTAGAACAAACAACAGTCTACAACTGATATGGGGGAGGATTGATTTGATAGAGTAGCAGTGGAGCATAAACAAAGATAAAGCCAGGAGTAGAAGGGAAGGAAAGCAGTTAATATGACAAATCAATTATACCTTACCAGTGGATAAATATGGCACACATGGGGAAGGAAGAGAAGTAATGACAGTTACAGGTGTCTTTTATTTTGGCTGAACTTAACGATTTGTATAAGTTTATTGAAACTGTGCTAGTTAGTTTCAGTACGGTTTGTAATTAGTTCCAAATGGAGGAAGGGCATATGCACAGCATCGCTTACCAAAGGAAGTCCACGCCCTTGGTATGTCAAGCATAATAAAGTCAGATTTTCTTAACAGTATGCACTATGTGAGATACTAATAAGGGAAGAGAGATAGCTTGGAAATTTCTTCAGGAGCAGTTTAAGAGTCCATAGCCCAGCATGAAGCAGGCGTCTAGTAGTAAGGGATGTCCAACCAACAGCTGCATATAAGTCACAGTGGTGAGAACGGTAAGGAGTTGGTAATGAACTGAATGCACGGTGATAAAGGATGTCCAGTTTACTTAGATTTGCAAGAGTGGTGGAGGAATAGATTACATCGCCATAGTCGAGTAGGGGAGAAAAGTGGCCTGTACAAGCTATTTTGAGTTTCAATGGAGAAGGGCCTATTTCTGTAGAAGAAACCTAACCTTGCTTTTAACCTTCTAGAGACATCTTTGACGTGGTCACTAAAAGATAATTTATTGTCGATCCAGATACCTAGATATTTAAATTTGGTTACAACTTCCAGAGGCTCGTTTAGCATGGTGACAATGAAGTCTTGGGCAAGGGTATTGGGGGGCCTGAGACAGCACTGCTGGAGAATATCATCGCTTTAGTCTTCTTAGCATTGAGCAGAAGCTTTGCCTTTATTAGATTATGCTCAATTGTGCGAAGTCCGCTGAAGCACTCCCTTGACTTCAGATAACGATGAGCCAGAAGTATACAACACAGTATCATCTGCAAAAGTGCAGATTGGACGTAGATATGTTAGCATCTAAGTCATTAATGTACAGAGAAAACAAGATAGGGCCTAAGATGGATCCTTGGGGACTCTCTTGCAACTGGCAAGGCAGCAGAAAAAAGCCTTCGCGCTTTACTTTTTGGAATCTTCTAGTTAGGTAACTAGAGAACCACTGGGTGGTATGGTATGTGGCACCCAACTTTGCAAGGCAATTGACTAATAGTTTGTGATCAACAGTATCAAAAGCTTTGCTGAGGTCCAAAAGACTGCACCAGTTACCTTCTTAGCATCTATAGCAGAGATCCAATCATTGGTTACTTTTGCTAGTGCAGTGATTGTGCTAAGTTTAGCCCGGAAGCCAGATTGAGCTGGGTTAATGAGAGAGAAGGTTTCAAGTGAGATTTTAACTGAATATGGATCAGTTTTTCGAGAACTTTAGAAAGGATAGGCAATATGGAATAGGCCTATAGTTGTTTACATCGCATGGGTCACCAGATTTAAATAGAGGAGGATATGGCTGATTTCCAGCGGACGGCACAGTAGCAGATGTAATGGAAAGATTGAAGATGTCGGAGAATTGGGGCAGTGAGATGGGCATAGCCTGACCTTAGGAAAAAGGGTTCAAGCCATCGTCCTCAAGCTTTTTGGTGTCTAAGTTAAGAAGAATCTTCTACTTCTTTATAAGTTATCTTGTGCAGTTGGAAGGGCTGGGTGCAGGACTAGATGTGAGGGAGGGGTATGCTGGCTCACCGCAGCACCAGCATAAGGTGACGAGTCAAAGCTAATCCAGCTGTGGCAAAGTGGGAGTTAAGTTCTCCAGGATTAGGGACTTGTTTTCCACAATCTTGCCACTTGCAACTATCTTTGTTGGGACAGAGGGGCCATGGGCCATCCTTCTATAGCTTTGATAGTCTTCCATATTTTATGAGGGTTATCTTTAGCTTGTTCGAGTAGAAATATAATAGTTAGCTTTAGCAGAGCGAAGTTTTTTCACACAGTTATTCCTGGCTGTTCTAAAGGCCTGCCAATCCAAAGATTCTTTGGAATGTCTAGCTTTAGCCCAGAGCTTATCTCGAGCTATAAGGGCTGCCTTGAGATCTGAGGTGAACCAGGGTTGAATTATTCGCATCTTTACTTTGATGAAAGGGCATGCTTATTTATTATTGTAGTGAGTTTGTCATTAGATGCAAGCTGCCTTGTTGACATCTTTTGGCTAGGTAAAGATCTTGCCATCTGATCATGCTCAGATCAGATAGGAAGTTTACTGCACTGAATTTGTAAGGATCTTTTGTTATAAAGATGGGTTTGGACGGGCCTTAATTTGAGATCTTATGCAAGCAACAATTCCATGATCGCTCATGTCGTTGTGAAACACTGCCAAATGAGATATTTTGTGTGGATGGGTGGTTAGTACCACATCTAGAATGGAACTGTTGGCAGTATTTAGAGTGTTGTTCCTAGTAGGTTCACTGACTAATTGCCCAAGACCTAGCTCATCACAAAGAGATTTGAGGCTGTGTGATTTAGGTGACAGCCAGACCATATTTAGATCTCCTAGAAATATTGTTTCAGTTTTGCATCTACTAACATGGATTTCAAAGATTAAGGACTTCATCACCACCAGACGAGGGTCTATAGCCACCTAGGATAGTGATACATTCCGAGGAGGGAGATGAAGGCTCAGAAACTAACTCAAATTCCTTGGCTAGAGATTTGCAACTAATATTGGTGACCAAGTACTTAGATTTGGCTTAGATAACCACACCCCCACCTCTAGAATCTCTATCTGCTCTAAATAAATTGTAGCCCTGCAGTGATATTTGTTGATCAGTGTTCATTCTTAACCACGACTCAGTAATTATGATAAGGTCTGAGGTTAACGTATGTAGCCAGGCTTGCAGCCTATACAAGATTTTAAGCAGGCTTAAAATATTGACCATCATCATTTTGGGACCTGTAGCCTCAACAAAATCGATAGGCGAGGTAAGTTGTGGGGGCAGGGTTGAGCTCTACATTTCCTGAGCAGAGAAGAAGCAGAAGTATAACTTTCTTTAAGGAGCTTGCAATTCCAAGGCACTGACTGAACAATTATCACTTTGCTCCATCTACTGGCTAATATGGGTATTGCCATCTGAGTCATCAAATTATAAATTTAGCAGTTAATGTTATGGATTAAGTACAATGCATATAGCTTCCCCACTTTTATCAAAACTGTTAGGAGTATGCATAAGAGATGCTGTCACCTTCTCCACCTGAGGTCAAATAGCAGCTCGCTTAACCACTCAGAGTAAGTAATCATTGAAGAATCCTTCCAGTGTTTTAATACCAGTTTTTGACTGAATATGAAATTAGAGATAGACTGAACCCTCTCCATGACAGGTACCAGAGAATAGTTACCTAATATTTTTTTCAGTTACTTATTTTCTCCCATGGAGTCCTCTGCCTGCATCTGACGTCCCCTCCCATGTAGGCACTGGTATGAGATCCCTCCCATAACCCCACAACTTACCCTTCATGGCAGGAGGTAGACAGCACTCAACCCACCAGTCCAGATTAGCATTTGGGAGTTGCCTTCCCAGGCCCTCACGGAAGGGACCATCATCATCTGCAGAGGACTCCACTATTTCTGTATTTACTTTGTTCCCTCTGAGATGCGGCATGCAATTGCACCAGCGCGGTGTGTGCATGCTCCAGTGCACTTCCTGCCAAGTGCCTGCCGCATTCTCGCCCTAACTTCCACTGCTGACGTGCCACCTCCCAGCCTCTGCTAGGTGGCAGGAAATCGCCGAGCCCTGCAATCTCCCTCCCAGAGAAGGAGAGCAGTCCTAGGGGTGTTCAATCCTTCTCCTCCATAGAACCCCGGTGCCCCATGTCCGTTCCTGAACACGGGTCACCGGCATGGTGGGAGGTAAGGCATCCAGCACTCAGCCCTCAGCACCACTGGGCCAGCATAGTTATCTAATATACAGACCTCAGGAGTAAAAAACTATTCTAGGCCTAATAGAGGGTCAGTTTTATTTTTATCTCCTTCCACAGGGATTGAATAATGGGACAATCCCAAAGGACATGGGAGCAAGGTTCTTTCCTCTTTACCTCATCTAAAACATTTGTGGTCCTGTGATCTGCCCATAGTACTGAATTTGGCTGGAGTAAAATAGATATTGTGCAGTATAAAGAATTGACTATACAAAGTCTGTCATTAGATGTGTAGGCATAAACCACTTGCCATATTTTATCCCAATTGAACTCCTTGCTGGGACGTTGTTCTGTCCAGTATGTAGAATGACCCAATATGTTTGGGCAGATGGCAGGGTACAGTGTAGCTGTAATCTGGGACACAGCATGTGGCTGCCAAGCCAGATCTTGAAGTGAATTAATAAAATCTGAATGGTCAACATCCCATTTGTCGGACCCCATTTTAGTAACTAGTAAATGTCTGATTTGGAAACCTTGGAAAGTCTGTCTCTCTGAGAGATTCAGAACTGGAAGGAGTTCTGGGGTGGCTTTAATTTTCCCATCAGCTATAAGATCCATATTTTAGGCTCCATATGTTGGGAATTTACATATGGCTTCAAACATTTCCTCCACTCTAAAATTGGGGTTCAGGTAAGGGGCTGTGAAATATCTTTAACATTGTCATGATGAAGAGCCTTACACAACTGGGTGTGAACTTTGATGGACATCAGGATCAGTTCATTCTTGAGGAAAGGAAGCATGTTTTGGGGTGATACATAAGAGGCTGAGAGGAGAGATGCCACTCTGTTGGATCAGGTGATGCTGTAGTTGCAGCCATATTGGCAAAGGAGTGGACGATCATGCTGGGATGCTGGGGTGAACCAATGTAAGTACTTGGCTAGGTGGCTTGCTAAAATAATAGTAAAAGTTAGGAAACTTAAGACCTCCTTGTTGTTTGCAGCTCCTAATCTAATATATGATCTTCTCAGAGGTTTGTGTCTCCAGAGAAATTGGGAGATGATGGCATGGAGTTTCCAGAACCAGGAGTAAGGGAGGTGAAAATTAGCATATTTAATGGATAAAATATCCTTGGGAGGATATTCATCTTAATTACACTGATTTTCTCTTGTAAAGAGAGGTATAGTGGGGTCCATCTGTCCAAGTCTTATTTTATGGTCACTAAAAGGAAGTCCAGATTAAGCCTCTTTATTTGAGCCATATTCTGGGAGACAGTGAACCCTAATTATTTAATTTGAGGGCCCAGTCCAGTTGTAGCTTTTCAATCTGGGAGCAGCATGCATGGGAGTTCAACGGCATTAACGTAGATTTATCTTTTATTTAGTTTGTAATTGGAAAATGCTCCATTGGAATTTATAATGTTGAGTATTATGGGGAGTGTAGTTTCCGGTTTGTTAAGTGCAGCAAGATATCATCTGCATATGCTGACAGTCGAAGATGCAGATGGCCTATTGAATACCCTCTATGAGGGGGATTTTTGAGATGATAAGTAGTGGTTCTAAGTAAAGATTAAATAACATTGGCAAGAGTGGACAACCTGCTGAGTTCCTGAGTGTAACAAGAATAGGTTGGAGTAGACCCTATTGCAGAAAATTTTGCTGAGGGATTTATATACAGAACTTTAATCCATTGAATGAATTTTTTGGGAATCGAAGCAGTCCAGCACTTCAAACAAAAGGAAAACTCACTTATTGAATGCTTTTCTCCACATCCAGGGACACCATTACCATTGTGTGTGGTGCCATCCTGGATGCAGAGAAGATGTGGAACAGCTTACTCAGGTGATCGGCTAAGATCGACCTGTCAAAACTCTACTTGCTCAAAGCTGAGCAAAGGGACCCATATTTTGTTAACCTGGTGGCCAGGATTTTAGCAAAAAGCTTAATGTCGTAATTCATTATGGATATGGGACGATAGTTGGTTACTTTGGCTTTATCTTTATTAGGCTTAGGAAGAACAATAATGAGTGCTTCCAACAAGGATGAATCTGAAATACCTGATTCACAAAGATAGTTAAACATCTGCAGAAGCAGGGTCAGATTTGTTTTTCAAATAATTTGTAAAAACAGAGTGGAAAACTGTCAGGGCCCAGGGCTTTTCCTCAGGAAGGGAGTGAATGGCTTTGGAAAGTACTTGCTGACTGATCCTGCAAACAAGCAGGTCTTCTGGATTTGGGATAATGTTGGAAGTTGAATCTGGCTTAAATAATCCCAAATGTCAGAGATCGATAGGGGGTGAGCAGGAGGGAATATAAATAATAATCTTATAATAATCTTCAAATTCCTGAACCATCTCCCTTGGGGTGGTGAGGAGTGTACTGTCTTTTAGGGATTTCAAAGCAACTACAGTTCTAGATTCTTCTTGTTTTTAAGTCTTAGGGCTAGCAAGTGGCTTGCCTTCTGCCCTGTTTGATGTAACGGACCTGTGATTTAAACACCACAAATTGAGCTTTTTCCCTTAGGGTTTCTAAGTATTGGTTCCTTAATAAGGTTAGATGGGTCAAGGTGTCATCGCTAGGGTGACAGGGTAGTTCATTCTCAGAGCTTGGTATTGGGCTTAAAGGAAGTGGAAAAGGCTTCTCTCTTCTTCTTCCTTATTGTAGCTAGACATATGCACTCCCCTTATTACACATTTAAATGCACTCCAGATTTTGTCTATGTGCAGGATGGAGTTATGGTTGTTAGCTAGGTAGTGTTCTATAGTTTTCTTTAAGGTCTGCACTATATTCACGTATTGAAGCATCTGGATATTAAGCTTCCAACTGCTGTCTTTGTGCGATGCATGCAGGGATGCCCTCTAACCGTATTGGGGCATGGTCCGAGAGAGTCCTAGGGACAATTCCACTACCTATCAACCCTGTTAGAGCTAGATTGTTCAGCAAGAAATAGTCAGTGTGTGATAGGGACCTATGAACAAGAGAGTAAAATGTAAATTGTTTAGTATCAGGATTTAAGAGGCACCATGGGTCAGTGAGCTCATTGTCTGCCATAAGCTCCTAAGAGCTATTTGCACTGGGGATAAAGATTTTTAATATGAGCAGAGGACCTGTCCATTTCTGGGAGTAAACAAGGTTCCAGTCTCAGCTAAAATCATGGGAACTCTCAGAAAGGAGCCTAAAATGAGTGATAGTGCAGAGAAAAATCTGGGGAGTCAATATTGGGGTTGTATATTGACCTAGTAATACCTCTGTGCAGTTTAGGAGACCAAATAAGAGTATGACTCTTCCCTGGGGTCCACATGGGAGTTCTGTAACTGAAAGGGTGTGCCTCTTGTAAATGCAATTGCCACTCCTCTTTGAGTGGTTGCATTGCCACCGTATAAATCTGGCCCATTTGGCACCTTCTAAATAAATTTCTCTCATTTTCCAGCAAGTGTGTTTCCTAAAGGAAGGCAATCTTGCTCTGTAGAGACTTGAAATGCTTAAGGATTTGATATTGTTTAACTCTACTTCTGGCTCCTTTCACATGCCAAGATACAAACCTCATCATTTTGGTTGTAGTGAAATGTGGTCCATAGTGGGATACAACAAGGGTTGCCTAGGAAGGACTAAGTTCTCTCATGATATCGTTAAGCGGAGCTACTATGAGTTGTAGTAATACTTTTATCTTTAGAGCCATGGATACAGCACTGTTTACCTGCCATGTAAAAATTCTCTCACCCTTCCTTCAGATCCCTTTTGCTTGAGGAGCTATGGCTTTAAGGCATCTGCCCAATCCCATTCCCAAAATAACTCCCCCAAAACTAAAATCCAAACAATCCCCAGTCCATTAGATTGCCTCCTCACCAATAGTGGGCTGCATTAGCCTAGCTTCCCAATGTCCCGAGGCACCTTCACTCTCCCCCAACCCAATACCTAATTGAGAGAATCTATAACCAACTTTTCATTTTTTTTTAAATTCCTTTTGACCTGGAAAAACATGTATAATTTTAACTAATCTATGATAACTATAAGTCACAACATCACACAACAAGCTTTACTATATGGCATAGCACTTATATTACTAAGCAGTAGCTGAGAAACAGTCCACAATATTTCTATTGCTCCAGTGGGGCCTAGCTAATAAGATCTTTACAGTCATTTTGGTGCTTATCAAACTACTCCCTGTAGAAACCGTGGAGACTAAAACAAGACCCTCTTCCAATATAAAATGCAAAACCTAGAGTCTGTATGATCCATAGGAAATTAGTTACATTGTAAGTAGGGGTGGGACCAGCAGCCTTAGTAGGTACAAAAACACTGGTCAAAAGTTAAACAAACTATGGCATCCTTAACCTTATCTTAGACCCCTCAGAGTCTGGAATTACCGCCACTTAAACAAGTCGAAAACAGTTTCTTTAAGGTCAGCGTGCGTCATTCAGGGATTCATATGCTAGCTATTTGCCTCATGTTGCACTTGAAGAACTGCAGGATACTGCATTCTGAATCTGATGCCTGCTGCAATCAGCTTTGTGACCACCAGATGAAGCTCTGCATTTTTGCCACACCAACAGGGGTAGGTCTTATGCTATTCTAATTATTTTATTCTCCCACTGAATGTCTCTGATTTCTCTCACTTTGTCCAGGATGTATTGTTTGTCCAAGTAACTGAGCAATTGGAAAATCAAAGGACATGGGGAGATCCCTAAGGTGGGTGCGCTGAGAGAAAACAGTGAGCCCATTCTATGATATAGGTAGGGCCCTTCAGTGAGGGGCAAGCTATTTGGCCACACAACTTCTGGACAAAAAGATGGAGTTCATATCCTCCTCACCTTCTGGGAGCCCGAGTATCACCAAATTGTTTCTTCATGAAAGGCCTCAAGATCCTCCAGTTTGGCCTCGGCTTTATGCAAACGCTGTCTCAGAGTGACCAGTTCAGGGTCTATGCAAGTTCTCCAGTCATTCAATGATGAGATTCAAATCTCTTTGTCCCCTGTTAGTATGGTAAACTGATTTAGTGAGTATTTTAGAGATTGCATATCCCCATAATAGCTTGCAATGACTCTTTAATAGGGCCAATCCTTCAAAAAGGTTGCTTCAGTTAATAAGGCCTGAGGAGAAGGCAGGGTTGCCTCAAGCATTCCTCCCATCTTGTTCCTCTTTGCTGGCTTAACTTTATCAGGAGACGAGGCTGCGTGTGCTTAGGCCGCTGGATCTTCATGTCTGCATCCATAAAGCAGGGCAATGTGCGGAAATGTAACAACCAGAGTTAATCTAAGGTGAAAACCTGACAAATACCACATCTCCTGGTGAAGGTAGGCAAATATTGAAGAAGTTTAGAAAGTATTAGCGGGAGGTTAGTGGAGCGGTACACTGCATGTCTACCGGCAGCCATCGCAACGGAAGTTGGAATTTCAGTATTTTTACTATGATAGTTCTCAAACAATAACTGAATTTTGGGACACTTTAAAAGTGGTATTAAGGGGTGGGATCCAGCCAGAAACATCGTGTCCTAAAACACTGCGGCACAAAACAAAGCCAGGAATACATCGCAGCCTACAATGTAGGCTTGCAAAATCATCGCTGCTCAAATAACACAGACAGGTGGCAAGTAGTATAGGTATGGACCCCTGGTGGCCAGTGGGTCCCCAGCCAACCTGCCACATCCCAGCCCCAGCAACAGTAGGCCCCATTAGTGATCCCCAGTGCCACCACCCACCATCGCCGATTCACCTACTTGCACCACTGTCACAGTAGGCAGTACAATAAAAATATCCCTGGTGTTTAGTAGAACTCCCCTCACTCCCCAGATAGTCCCCACCCCAGCCCTTAGCAGGCAGCCAGCACAGCCTTCAATTTCCACCAGAGCTGGCCACTCAACTGAGCTACAATGAATGAGCAAAGTACCTGTGCTCTGGCGACATGGTCATTCATTGCAGCTCAGTCGGGCAGCCCAGCCATGGTGGAGTGAAGGAGCTGTGTTGGTTAGCCCACTAGGGGTTGGGTTGGGGCTCAGAGTAGGCTGTGGGGACTATCTGGGGGTGGGGCAGCCACTAGACACTAGGGATATTTTGCATTGTACTGCCTACTGGCAGTGGTGCAGGTGGGCAGATTGGCAGTGGCGGAGGACAGAGGTAGGCACTGGTGATCACTAAAGGGTCTACTGTTGCTGGACCTGGGACATGACAGGTGGGCTGGGAAACCCACAGGCCACTAGGGTCCATTCCTCACATTGCCTGCATGATTTTCAGCAGAAATGATTTTGCAAGCCACATTGTAGGCTGCAATGTATTCCTGCTTTGTTTTGTCCCACTTGTCTTTGAATGTGATATTCCTGGCCAGATCCAAGGGATTCAAATATGTCTTATAAAGCTTGTATAAACAAAATTTAGAAGAACCAATCCCAGGATCTAGACAACAAATTAAAACAACAAGACTCCTTGTTTATGAAGAACTATGAAAACATATACAGAGAACAGTACAGAGTAAAATTAGCAAAGAATGAGATCATTAATAAGGAAGTGGCTGCCAATCTAACTAAAGTAAGAAGAGCTAAGTATATACAGTGTGACAAGTCAGGCAAAATGTTTGCCTACTGATTAAAAAAAACAAAAGGAGAAAACCTAATGACATGTCTGCAAGATAATAATAAGAATATATTTGTCACCAACGTGAAATGGGTAAAGCAATTAGTAAAACTGATAAGTGAATTTACCAACTACAATTACAGCCTTTGGTTAAACAAATTAATGAATATCTTGATAAGGCTCAATGTACTCCATTAATATGTGATCAGAACGAATTTACACCAACTGAGATCAAAGATGTAATTAAAAATATGCCAAAAAATAAGAGCCCTGGGTCAGACCTTTAACTGTAGAATTTTTTATGCAACTTTTCTAGACAAACTAATACCCTGGTTAACTTTAATGGTCCAGGCAATCTTAAATAATAGACTTTCCATCGTCCTTCAATGGAAGAATCCAAAGTTATATTAATATTGAAGGAGGAAAACCCCTACCTTAATTGATAGTTATAGACCCATTGCCTTGTTAAACTGTGATTATAAAATCCTTACCAAATTAATAGTTAATAGAATTAAAATAGTACTACCTAGGGTTATACACTCTGATCAGTTTGGGTTTATATTTGGGTACACAATATCTAATAGAAATTGTTGTCTGCAACTGCTCTGTACATTATGCAGCAAAATATCTGTGTGCTTGATGTGTTAGACGTACCACTATTGTGACGCTATGTTTTAAATTAAATTGTATACAGTAGCTCTCACTATCACGAGTGTTTGAGCCCTGGTAACTCTGCATAGACCAGGATCGAGGGGTTTGTAGTTCTCACGTTTTACAGAGAACTACAACTCGATCATAAACTGTGCTTTTTAGCCTGAATTGAATTCTGGGCGCTAATACTCTTATGTAAGCCAGTAATAGTGTGTTTTGTACTTTTCTACATTTTAAAAAACGTTAGCTTTGCCGAGTGCTGGTGACCCTAGTAGCACGTCCGGGTCACACAGCCCTATAAAGGTAGCCCTGCTGTGAGCAGGTGAGTGACAGTGAGGGTAGTGCACTTGTGTGCACGAAGACGCAGGCAAGACATGTGTCATGCATGTCAAGAGTGAAAGAGGGAATATCCAAAGAGGTCCAGGTAGAAGTGTATCATTATTTATGTATGCGTAACCTGCAGTAACATCCTTGTTTTGTGGGATTGGTTTGTAGCTGTCTGGTGTACTACATGGTGGCCTGTTGCAATCCATCGTGATTGTGAGTGTCACTACCCCTATTCTTGAGGCTATAAATTATCTGCCTGGTAGACCTAACTGGAAACTAAGTAAAGAAATACTCCTTATTACATCAAGTGTATCACATGACATTTACTCTATATAAACTCACCATCCCTATCTACACTATAATAAAGGGATGTGTCCCAGGGTGATAATTTAAATATGAACAACTTATTAAAACCATTGATGGGAGGAAAGGAATAATGCGTGAGGAATGTTATATGTATTGTATTGATAATACAGTCTTACAAGATATTACTTTAATATGCACCAAATGTACAGAAAACAAAGACATGAAGCAGGAGATTAGCTTGTTTAATGCTAGACTAATCTACTTAGAGAATAGTCAGCAACAAATGATTGACAGACTTAATGAAAATAGAGATGGAACAACTGTACTGAGGCAACAGCACTACATAATCCCTTAATAACAATTACTGATACAGAAAATACAGCTAGAATAGAGGTCCCACTACATCATATCCCTCTACTTAGTACTAGCAATTGTATTAATAGGAAACGTGTTAGAGAAGGGACAATGCAGATAATGAATGGTATGCAGTAAAATGCTAAAATTGCAAAAAGGTAGACGGGCAAATAATTTTGAAATCGGAGTTAGTAAAAGGTTTGATCTTTTAGTGACCAAGCTGAGCATGGATAATTTCTCTTGTCTCCTCTAGTCAGATGTACTCACTTGAAGCAAATACCTTTATAAATCAGGATTGTACCACAGATATACTAAATAATCCTGGAAATTGGACTGAGACCGATTACCCACCCCAGAGTCTGAAAGCAAGCAAATCTTTTGCTTGGTGACTCAATGATTAAGCATCTTGACCAAAAATATGTGACCCAGACAAAACTAATAGAACTGTATCCAGTTTTCGTGGTGCAAAAATTAGAGATATAGCCAGAATGTCCAGGGATATATTAAAAACTGCAGGCCTAAAACCAATGGTTATTATACACGAGGTGTAAATAACGTTAATAGACAGAGTGAATAGACTATAAAAGAAGAGTTTGTGGGACTAGTTAACACTTTAATGGATAGGGATTGTGACTTTACCATCTCAGAAATAATTCCGGTCTTTTGAAGAAATGAGCACCTAAATAAAATAAGGAATATAAATAATTGGCTAAGGAGATGGAGTCTGAAACAAAATTTTGGATGTATTACTTATTGGGAAGAATTCATCATAAATGATGAATTAATTTGCTGGGATGGATTACATCCTAGTAGAAAGGAACTGCACTAATAGCACACAATTAAATAAAGTTATCTCCTCAAATTTAAACTAGGCATGGGGGGTATCTGTATATTATTCACCTACTGTTACTAAGAATATTGCAATTCACCCTAACAACAATAGAAGTATCCTATGGATACCCCATCACATACACTAGGTCAGGAAAGGGTCTTAACTAAAAACCTTGCACCAAGAAAATAAATACTTTTAGTTAATGCTAGGAGTCTTAGTAATAAGATAGACGAATTATCTTACAAATTAACTGAAAATAAAATCGACATATGTGTTGTCACTGAAACTTGGTTTGTTGATGGAGACTGTTACTAACATACCAGGTTACTCCATAGTACAGAAAAATCGTAGTACTAAAAAGGGTGGGCGGTGTGGCATTATATATCAAAGATAGTCTGCAGTATTATGAATTAAATCAATAACCAACACAACAGTGAAATAATTGTGATATAGATGACCTCCTTATCACATCCACTTATAATAGGGGTTGATATTGTGCCAGAGGTTAGATAGTGAAGACAATGAAAACTTTTTCAACTCTAGATAACATTACTATTGACTCTGATTTAATCCTGTTTGGAGATTTTAATCTTCCAGGGATAGATTGGCCTACCCTAAGCACCCATAACAGAAATGAACATAGGTTAGTACAGTTCATTATGCAAAATGATCTTGAACAAATAATTGCAGAACCCACCAGGAAACAGAACATATTAGACCTAATTATTACAAATATTGAACACTTCTCCATCCCATAAATAAATGAACCTCTAGCTGATGGTGATCACTCCATAATTAGTTGGAATTTTATATAAATAATGACATATTACAGGAACACTAAAGTGGCCAATTTCTACAAAGCAATTACAAACTAATTAAGCAATATTTAAAGCATTGAACTGGCAAGAGGACCTAATAGGCTTAAACACTAGTGAAATGTGGAGTCCTATTAAACAAAAACTTGAGTATTGTATAAAAACTTGGGTACCCTATAGGACAAAATATAATAAAAAAGCAAAGAATACCAATCTGGTGGAGTTGTAGTATTAAAAAGAATATCAGGAAAAAGAAAAGGCCTCTAATTGTTACAAGAAGATCCAAATAATGAAGCATGGTCTAAGTTCAAGCACTAACTAAAATGACTAAAAACATGATTAAATAGGCAAAGAAGAGATTAGAATTAAAATTAGCATTAGATTGTAATGATAATAAGAAGCAGTTTTATAACTATATTGGTTTTCTTAAAGGAACCAAAACAGGTGCAGGACCACTCCTTATATGTGTCAAGTTAATAATGGATAATAAGGAGATGGCAAATGAATTTAATAAATATTTCCTCAGTATTTTTAAAGACAAAGAAAATGGTAACATGAACAACTTATTTACAGAAGAACTTATGAATCACTTTACAAATGAGGATATTATTAAAGTTATAAACAATACTAAAACTACCTGCTCTGCTGGTTATGATGGCTTCCTCCATCTTTATTAAACAACTAAGCACAGAACTAGCTGGCATTCTAACTTACTTTTTAGTACATCACTAAGCGAAGGAATGGTTGTGGAAGATTAGAAATTAGCAAATATTACTCCAATTCATAAAAAGGTGCAAAAATAATGTGATTAATTATAGACCAATTAGTCTAACCTCCTGCATTGGTAAGGTTATGGAAAGATTACTTCAGCAAAGAATCCTTCTACATCTTCAAAATACTAGAAACTTTGATATTACTCAACATGGCTTTACCAAGGGAAGATCTTGTATGAGTAATTTGTAAACTTTTTGAGCCAGTTAGTAAAGCATTGGAGGAAGGTCTGCCAGTGGACATTATTTATCTGGACTTTGAAAAGGCCTTTGATACAGTTTCACATGGGTTATTTTGAACAACTTAAAATACTATTAATTCACCCCTTGATCATTCAATGGATACACTCATGGTTAAACAATAGAAAGCAAAGGGTGGTCTTGAGAGGATGTAAACTCGAGTGGGGTTTAGTTAGCAGTGGAGTACCACAGGGTCAGTACTGGGACCAACATTATTTAATATCATGATCTCAGATATGCAAGTAACAAATAGTATTTGGTTACAAAAATATGCAGATGACAGTAAACTTGGAGCCATCAGAATGATGCTGGATCTGTTACCGTATTTCAGAATAACTTAAATAACTTATATTCTTGGGCTACAGGTCATAACATAAACTTTAACATTACAAAGTGTAAAGTAATGCATTTTGGAATAAAGAACCCATCAGCAAAGTAAACAATATTCAACTTGAAGTAACTATCTCAGAAAAGATTTAGGTGTGACTATCACAAACAAATTAAAATTTGACCATCACACAAATGCCACTGTGAAAATGTGTCACAGAATATTAAGATGCATACTGAAGAATATAAAAGTCATGAACCTGAGGTCCTGGTACCTTTATACACATCTTTAGTGCGGTCACATATTGAGTATGGAGCCCTTTCTGCACACCTGTCACAATTAGAGACTTGAAAACTTATGAATCAATACAGCGTGGGTTGACCAAATCAGTAGTTAAGGTAGCGCACCTTGACTATGGAAATAGACTCAGAAATTTAGGACTACATTCACAACAATATAGATTTTTCAGGAGAGATATGTGTGTTGGGCCTGTAAATCATGTTATGACAAACTACTCCTAAACAAACTGCTTAATGACACATCCTTTAGCAACAAATACTAGATCACATAATCTTAGATTATATGCTGAGATCTGTAAAACCACACGAAGAAACAATTTGTCACTAAGAGAGTGCCAAACAGTAGCTGACCCACTGCAGTTGTTTAAGATTCTTGAATCTCCTGCTCAAATGATGATATGGTATTGCTTACTCATCAAGAAAAATTGTAGTCAGACTCCACAACAAACAATTAGAAGTAAAAAGGCAAATAATAACAAGAGGCTAAATTATTTTTATATTAGAACACCTAAAATATGGAACACACTGTCACAGGACATAGTTGACTCACCAACTATTACGATATTTAAGAATAAACTTGATAAATGGATGGAAGATCAGAATTTGGGTTAAATGCTTCATGTATATGGAGGACAATCTCAATAGGCAAACCGCCTCCTTTGTCCTATAAACCAAGTAAACCAAGTAAACGCTGAACTCCCTTCCATCACATGTTGTCTTGAATAATAGTATTGATTCTTTTAAATATGATTTGGATTTGTTTATGGAAGATAAGTAATATCATTACCATCATTAGTCGAATGATGGCGAGTTCAATTATGGGCTTGTTCCTCGAACTTGTACCAACCTATGAACCTATGAAACTATGAGAAGGGTACAATCTTTGTTTCTCTATGTTAAAATAATAGAATAATCCTCATGCATTGGCCATTGATGCCTTAAAAACTTTTGACCTTATGAATAGGGACTTTATGGCAAAGGCACTAAAGTACTGGGGTCTTCCTACTAATATTATAAAGGTGATATTTTGTCATCCTAAAATACTAAAGTGAAGTTTACGATTAACTCTTATCTGGGTGAATCTTTTAGTATGACTAATGGGGTATGACAGGGCTGTCCCTCGTCCCCAGTTCTTTTGTTTTAGAGCTGGAACCCTGTCTGAGAATAATAAGAAAAAATCACAGATTAAGGAAAACTACACCCTCATACCTTCTAAATGTTATTTGTTTCCATGTCAGTAGACAACTCTTTTCATGTAGCTATATAATGTATGCAAATGCTTTAGTCTGTTTCTACAGTTCATACTAGGCCTTGTGACTGCCCTGGGAGTCTCCATTTCATGCTTGTTGAAATGCATTTTCCTGAGAGCTGCATTAGCATATGAGAACATGATGCCAGATCACCCATTTATATCATGTATTTATATGCTGAAAGAACAAATACCCTGCAAAAACTCTCTGGAAACTCATAAACTGAGTGAAGTTTAAAGGAAAAAACTGCATTATAACTCAGGTAGTTTGCAAAGCTCACTGAAGGTAAATCTGGTATTTCACACCTTTTGCAGCTTGTTTCTTTTAAGACTAATTAAGCAGGCAGGCATACTGGGAGTTTAAGGGTGATTACACATCATGTTCTCATATGCTAATACAGCTGTCATGGACAATGAGATTTCAACAACCATGAAATGGAGACTCCCAGGCAGTCACAGGGCCTGGTATGAACTGTAAAACAGACTAAAGCATTTGCGTACATCCTACTAGCTACATGAAAAGACTTGTCTACTGACATGGAAACAAATAACATTCAGAAGATATGAGAGTGTAGTTTTCCTTTACAGGTATAACTATAAGAGGAACTGAAATTAAATTAAATGTCTTTGCAGATGATATTCTGTTAATCCTCCAAGATATTAACAAGACTTTGCCTATAGTCTTAGAAGAAATGAATGCACAGGCCATTATCTGGATATATACTTAATATGACCAAGTCTATAATACATGACATTTATGCTCCGGATAATATTCTAGATAGCATAATAATGCAGGAGTTTTCTGTAAATAAACAATGTACATATATAGGGATAATATTAACAAAAGATCAACCTGAAACTAGTATGATAAATTGCACTAAAGCAAAAGAAAAAATAAAATGCTATTAGATAGTTGGGAAAAATGTTCTCTGTCATTATGGGGCAGAGTGGAAACTATTAAAATGATGGCACTTTTCCATCTGATATTTGTTATACAAGATATAGTGGGACTTCCCACAGAGAAATGGTTCAAGTACTCTTTGTAGAATGCTTGTAAAATGTTTATGGAAAGGTGGAAAACCCAGAATTACCTGGAAATGAATGAGCTACCCAAGGAAACAAGGTGGTTATAGCTGCCCTGACCCAATATCTTATGTAGTTGCATTTCAAACTAAAATCTTATGGGAAAGGGACTTTACCTAAAGAAATATATTTTGTTTGAACACATTTTCTGGGAAGATTCCACCTTTCTAGATTTAAGTAATTGTTTACAAGAAATAACAAGCAGGTCCACATTTCTGATGTTTATCTTTCTATTAAGAAATAAATGCTTCAAGCAGTTTTAGAATTAAAGAGAGTGACTTTTCCTGGACACATTTGAATATATGGGTTAATTCTAATATTAAAAAACTTCAACTGAGGAAAAGGATGAGCATATCAAAATGCTCAGTAATACAAACCTGTCACAACTACTAGAAGAGGGAGCCTTTATTTCTTTAGAGAAACTTAATATTTTAGTCCATGATCACATTTTTATAAGAACAGATATTCCAGGGAACAAAACAGAACTTGTCAATGTTAAGGGATGCACATAATAATATAATAATTAAAGGAAGAGTAAATGAACTCAGACAATTTATGTTATTTTTAGTAACTCCTGAGGAAGATCATTTGATTATAACTAATAATAAATGGAACCAGGAAGGAACTTATTAATATCTGAGCAGCAATGGAGGAGCATTAGAATAAAAATAAAGATTATTTATATGCAAAAAATAAAGTAATTCAAAAGAAAATACTAGACATAGCTTACTTCATTCCCAGATATTAGGAAATATTAAAGGGGATGGCATTAAATCTTGTTGGCATAACTGTGATAGATTAGGTGATTTATATCACTGCTTATGGGGATGTAAATACAAACAGAAATGCTGGTTAGAAATGAACCACCCTATTGTCAAAATTATTTAATCTTGATCTTCCTTTTCTACTACATAAGAACATATGAAAACACCAGCAAAACAGGCCTTATGGTCTACCAAATCTGTGATTGTGCAGCTAGTCCCTCAATTTGCAGCTGCCCTGCCCACCTACCCTTTTCATAATTACCCCCTCACTCTGTCCCATCCCCTCTTAAAACCATCTAACTTGCTACAGGCTAATACCTCCTCAGGCAGAGTATTCCACTTATCACCACCGTCTCTGTGGAATAATGTCTCCTGACTTCCCTCCATCCTGAATCTTCAACCTTCCAATCTCAGCTGGTGCCCCTTGTGACTCTCCCTTTCTAATCTGGAAAATCCTTCTGTACTAGTCTTGTTTAATCCCCTTTAAGCATTTAAAGGTTTCAACTATATTCTCCCTATCCTTCCTCTCCCTTCACGGAATATATGTTCAGATCACAGCCTCTCCTCATAGGAGTATCCTCAAATCCCTGGATCATCTTTGTCACCCTCCACTGTACACCCTCCAACAATCTGATGTCCTTCTTCAGGAATGGCCAGTACTGTAAGCAGTATTCCAGGTGCGGCCTAACCAGTGATCTGTATAGGGGCAGGATCAACTCTCTATTTCTAGAGGACATTCCCTCACTATACACCCCAGCATTCTGTTGGCTGTTGCTGCTGCTTTCCTGACTGAACTGAGTTGCTCTATATTTCCCATTATAAGCACCTCTAGATCCTTTTCCTCCTCAGTGCTGCTGCCTTCCTACACTGTACTGGAGTTGCTCCACACTTCCCATATAAGCACCCCTAGATCCTTTTCCTCCTTGGGTGCATTCCCAGCTGCTTCCCACAAGCTGATTGCGCTGCCCTGGTTATTAGCCCCGTGCAATATCTTACACTTTTGGCATTAAACCTCAACTGCCATGCATCTGATCACTCCTGTAGTTTGATCAGGTCCTCCTGAGCCCCTCCACCCTTTGATACAGCTCCCATCTTTGTGTCATCTGTGAATTGAATGATCTTACTCCAGACCCGTGGGAGATACCAGCTATGAATATCCCAAACAGCAGTCCAATACACTGATCCATATGTGGCGCCCTGTTCATCACATCCTTCAGTGATGTGAGTCCCCCACCACCACCACCCTTTGCTGCCTTCTCTTCAACCAATTGGTGATCCAATTAACCATCTTTGTTCCACCCTATACATTCCAGTTTCCCTCCCCAGTCTCTCATGTGGCAGAAATCAAAGGCCTTATTAACCAAATACAGGACATCCACCACACACGCTATGCCCAGTTCTCTTGTCACCCAGTCATAGTACTCAATCAGGTTTGTCTGGCAGGATCTTCCTGAGACAAACCAGTGCTGTTGACTGACCTGGAGACCATAATTCTCAAAAGGTCCTCACCTCTCTTTTTGGATTGTCTCCATGAATTTTCCCACAACTGATGTGAGGCTCACTGGTCTGTAGTTGCCTGATTCATCCTTAGGTCCACATTTGTGAAAGGGTACCACATGGGCCATCTTCCAGTCCTGTGGTACACATCCTGTGTCAAGGAGGTGTTGAACAGGTCAGTCAGTGGTCCTACCATGATCTCCACTAGTTCCCTGAGTACCCTAGGATGAATACCACCTGGACCCAGTGTCTTGTCCCAATCAGATCCCTTAATCCTTTCAGCACCATATCCTCTGTATTTCTTATATAAGTCATCGACTTCACCTATCCTCCTCCTCTCCCAGGAGGTCTCTGCCCCCTTTGTCTTTCATGAACACAGAGCAGAAGTAACCATTAAATGCCTATTCCTGGTCCTCACCTTCTCCACCCAGCCTCCATCCCTCTAATCCTCACAATCTGGTCTTTGTTTTCTGACTTTTGCTGATGTGTCTGAAGAAGTCCTTTTCTCCATTCTTAATGCCTGCATCAATCTCAGTTCTCTGGAAGCCTTGGCTGCTCTGATCAGTCTGGTAACATCCCTGAACTTCTTCATATGCACCTCCTGTTGTCCCCCTTCAAATTTTTGAGTCTCTGAAATGCCTTTTTCTGGTCCTCACCCCTTCCATGACCTCCTGAATCAGCCACCTGAGGTTTTGCCCTTCTCTTCTTGCTTCTTGTTCTTGCACACATCCCAGTAGCCTCCACCAGCTCTTTCCTAATAATGTCCATTTTTGGCTGGCATCCATGTGCGGTTGAATACCCATAAAATGCTTACCACAATTTCCCCATCCTTTTAAAGTGTCCCTCTTAAAGTCAATCACCCTGGTATTCATACCTCCTGTTTCCCTGTCCATGTTGAGCATGAATCATACTGCGTGGTGGTCACTCCCAGCCAGTGGGTCCTTCACCTCAGATCCCTCACCGCCTCCCTTTTGATAGAACCAGATCCAGAATCCTGTCCAATCTATTTGGCTCACAGACCAGCTGCACCAGGAAGCTGTCCTGAAATGCCTCTAATATGACATGCTCCTTTGCAGTCATGGTGGTTGGGGTGCTCCACTCCGCCCCTGTAGGTTGAAGTCCCTCTCCACCACAGTGTTCCCTTTCCTACAAACCCTTCTGATTTGCTCAGGTAACTCTCTATCCAGATCATGGGCTGCAGCCTGTACACCACCCTTATCCTCACTGTCCTACTTACTGAGTCTTGAAACAGCATCCATAGGGCTTCTGTTCTGCCTTCCCCCCTCCTCCCTTATGCACCTTATCCGTCCTACATATATTGCAACACACACACCCTTTTCATTTAGCCCTATCCTTCCTGAATATCCTATATCCTGGGATCATCAAATGCCATTCCTGGGTACTGGATGGCCCATGTTTCTGTGATAGCCATAATGTCCACCCTCCTAATGCCAAGAAAGCCTGTAATTCCACTTATTTGTTACCAAGGCTTCTCACATTCAGAGAGACCACTCTCTAACTTGTCCCCCACCACTTCCTCTCCATGAATTTCCCTCTTAATTCCCTCATGGCTTTTCTCCAAATTCCTCCCAACAGCCTGGGGTAAGCTGGTTTGGCTCCCCCACCCTGGGATCCTTGCCTACCATCTGTCCACTTGCCACCCCTACCTAGTTTTAATCCACCTTCATAGCTATGTATTCCTCTGCCCTCTGCTTTAATACCCCCTCCTCTCCTGCTCAAATGTAGTCTATTTCCTGCATAAAGTCCACTGTTGTCCCAGGTTCTGTTCAAGCCCCTGTTAACCCATATCCCTGGAGTGACACCAATCTCTCTCAGCCAGGTGTTGAACTCTCAATCCTCCACTTTCCTCATTGTACCTAGCACCATACTAGCACAGGGTATGGTACCATTCAGACACATGATACTGAATGATTTAAATGAATTTGAATTACAGGAACCACAGAAGAAAATCTACTGTCTGGCCACTATGGCAACTAATAGGCTGATTCTGGATTGCTGGAATGTTGAAGCTATAGGGAATCTGACCAGTTTCAGTGGTGGTATGTGGTAAAAACCTGTTCCACTTAAGCAGTTATGGGATGCTTTTGACAATTCTCACCTAGAGCCAGATGAATTAAGAATGAAATTAAAGATATGCCACCTCCACTTCCAGTTATTTATTGCTATCATTAGCAGATTTTTATTATTTAATTGTATATAGTAGTAAGATTTGATACTTATATTCTGTGTATGTAATATGTTATTGTTATCACTTTAATAAAAATATTTAAAAAAAATAGTACCCATCCTCAATAATCCCATACAGCTACTGGGAAACTACTGGACCCCAGTGGCAGCTATAGAAAGAAAACAGTTTGTTAAAGTGAATTAAAGTTCAGTCCAAGTACAGAAATACTGATGTAGATGGTAGAGGTCAGGCTCTTCAACTGCTGTAAACCAATAAAACAACGTATTTCCTAGCCAACTACCTAATTGACTATCTTACTAATTGTATCTTGTGATAGACATCTGCTTTCAAGAGGTACTGACCTGATGCCCCATGGGGTGTCTATGAGCTTTCACTTGGAGGTTCTTGGAAGATAGCTACAACAGGCAAGCAGTTTAGTATGCATAAATATTGCCTGTTTATGACATTCATATTTCTCCATAGTGAATAAAATAGAACACTGTTAAAATTTAAAATCCAATGGAGAAAAGGTGGCCTTTGGAAATGTCTGGTCACTGTCAGGAGCTCCTTGGGCATGCCTGATCAAGGTCAGGGGTTCTCAGTGTCAGAAAGGTTAAAAGTCTTGATATGTACTGTAGCATGAGAGACTGACAGGCAGACAGACAGATCATGGAAAGTGTATTATACTAGCAAGGATACTTGTGTTTAGCAAGTTTATCATGAATCTTGCAATGCATTTAATGCAGTGCAACAATTTCTGTATCAAACTTTTACAAAAAAGCAACTTCCTGGTCTTCAGCATCCAAAATCTTGTTGGAATTCCATCGAAATGTTACAAAGCACACACATTATCTATTGAAGATTTAAGGGTTGACAGTTAATGGTTAGAAGTAAACTGACATTGCAGATCATTTTAACAAAGGCTTTGTTATTTTTCTAAATTTCATTTTCTGATTAATCTGTATAAAGAATTTATTGTTTCAACAAAATTTGCCTTTACAATTTCTATAATTTGTTTTCTAGAACCATACAATAAAAACAGACACATACAAAATTCAAATATATAACAGAGCATATTGGTTTTACAATTTTATGTTCAATAACTTCAGCATCTTTTTCTGCAGTTTAGTAATCCGAAAACAGAATGATAAGAAAGTCTTAATTTATGTGTATTTGTCAAAGTTAATAAGTAATCTCAACTTCCCTGGGAGGTAAGCACTCTTTTTAAATGGGTGCTTAATATAGGTTCCTAAAACCAAATACCATGTTTATGTTATTAAAATAAGATACTGCTCATCTACCTAATTTCTGTCACAAATTTAGAGTGTCAAGTAATGTTGGCATTTGTTCTTTATTGCACCCTACCTAAAGTACATTGCTTTTTAAATTTTGGAATCTTAATGCAGTAATACAATTCCTTTCTATTGCAGACACCAATAATTTCAAATAAGGTTCAATTGAGTACAATTTTAATATCTGCCATCTGGAAGAACATCTTATTTTGGAAATTCAAACTGTATCTCTTCGAAGGGCTATGTCAAATCATTTTCGCTTAATTTGTTAATCATTGGAGCTGAGAAATGTATTTTCTGATTGGCACTAGATTCATAAATAAAATAAACTATTGTTTTCTAGTAGTTCATTAGTTTAACAATCATGTTCCTGTAAATATATTTTACTTATTTACAGTCATCTTTACCATTCTATCTGGCCTCATTATAATAATTCTAATCAAGTACAGTATGTCAGCATCTGGTATTGAGCATCACATTGTAATTTTATTACCCTCAAGTTCAGCTGTAATCAATGCTGCGGTATACAGAGAGACTCATTGCAGCTTTATATATCTTTATTATTGGTGCTTCCAAGAGATTAGCATTTTAATATACCACAGTTCAGCAGAGGAAAGTATTTCAGCATGCATCTTTCCCACTACAGCTCTCAATGTACTATAGCACAGTCTCCATACAGATTATTGAAATAAATCCCTCCCCACCCGCTAGGTTTGGTAACTGTTTTTTCCCCATGAACCATTTTGTTGTGAAATAAACTAAGAGATTCTGACATCCATTTGCTATCTTAAGATGCTTCCCATTTACTTGACATTTATATGCACATTTCCTAGTTCCAAACAGCATGATTTCTATTTTTCAATATTAATAAGTCACTTTAAGTTCTAAAAGCATTTATTAAAAATATCCAATTTCCTTTGCAAACCCTGTAGCATAAAGGAGAGTATTGCACTTTCATCAGCATAAGCCAATAGCTGGCCCTTTGCTGATCAATTGTAGGGAGTCTGAGAGATCATCATCTAGCACAGGAAGTACATAATTTATATATAAGTTATACAATAGTGGTGCTTAAGCACCCTTTGCTTTACTCCCAAATAATTTGAACATTTTACACAGTTCACCATGTTTCCTGTCCTCACATGTTGCCATTTATATAAATATAAGACTTTGGTATACAGTCAAGATTGCAGTGGAATAGACTCATGGTCGAAAACTGCACTGTCAAAATAGTATGCATGGTTCAGAGTTAGTTTATTTAATCTAGCTGGTGTACTTGTGCAGCACAGTTTTGACTGTGCAGGTTTCCAATTACATGATTAATATACAGAACCATTCCAAACAAGAATATATAACTAAGAGAAAATATTTTATTGTTAAGCATGTTCAAGTAAGCAGGACATCAAAAGTGTGCAAACCCACACCTACAGTCACAGCCATGGAAGTAATCAATACTATGGGTGACTGCAAAATGCAGTGTTCACTATTCAGTTCCAACACCCAGTTTATAGGTTCACCAATGCCCTACATTCCCAAGTTCATTGTTTCTGAACTACTAGCAACAATTTTCTTTCAGGAACTATATATAATTTGACCTGGAAATAACAGGTTTACCACACTAAGCTAATCACAGAGTGCAGTACAAGCAGCAAGAGAGAGAAAGAAAGAAAGAAAGAAAGAAAGAAGAAAGAAAGAAAGAAAGAAAGAAAGAAAGAGAAGGGAGGGAGGAAGGAAGGAAAGGAAGGAAGGAAGGAAGGAAGGAAGGAAGGAAGGAAGGAAGGAAGGAAGGAAGGAAGGAAGGAAGGATGGATGGGAGGGAGGGAGATGTGACCACTTATAAGAAAAGGAATTAAAGAGGGAATTAAGACCTTCTTTCACATAGTAGAGAGGAAATAGTCAAATTAAGGCAGTATAAAGGGTGGAAGGAAACAGACAGGTGTAAGGTGGAATACTAAATGACCATATCCGCTTGTTTGTTTGTTTTTCTTTTGTTTGTTTATTTGTTTTAAAAGACAAGATTGGCCTGCTGCTACTGGGGAAAGTTTACACTTGAGAAAAGACAGGGAATGATTTGAGCATTGAGCCAAGAGCCACAGAGAGGTTGTTCAAAGGGCTTGCTTCCATAAAGGTCAGTAAATCTACAGGGCCAGGTGCAGTACTTCCTATGGTGCTAATGAAGATGATGCAAGTCTTGGCAGTGCCCTGGCAGATCTTTGTAAATACTCAGAAGACTAGAATGGGACTAGCAGTTTGGAGAATAGTAGACATTGTGTACCTGCAGAAAGGTAGTGGAAAGGATGAGCTGGGAAGCTATAGGCCAGTCAAGCTGATCTCGATAGTGGTACAGTAGTAGGAATCTATTATTAAAGTGAGGCTAGTGTTTTTTTGGGGGTGGATATGGTGTACAATACAGAAAACAACATGGGTGTGTGGTAGGCAGATCTAGCCACAAAACTTGTATGACTTCTATGACTGAGTGACAAAGGCCTTTGACAAAAGCCAGGTGAGATTGCATACTGTATCTGGATTTTAGCAAGGCATTTACATTAGTTCCACATAGGTAGCTGTTCTGGAAACTAGGGTATACTGGCATGGGGACAGACTAACATGTTGACTGTCAAACTGGTCAAGACAAGAACACAGGCAGTAGTGTTAAGTAGGGATCACTAGTGAGTGAGGTGGCCAATAGTGGGGTTAGTTCTTTGGCATCATGGAGAGGGTATCAGTGGGAAAGTCATACTCTTTGTGGATGACACCAAGCTCTGTGTCAAGGAACATTCAGATTAGGGTGTCTCTGTGATGAAGGAAGAGCTAGACATGCTTGAAAAATGTTCAAGGATCTGGCAACTGAGCTTCATTGCCAAAACGTGAGTCATGAGAGACATCAAAGCCAAGGCTTAAATACAAGCTCAGAGAGAGTAGCGGTTGCTGGGACTAAGGAGCAAAGTGATCTCGGGATGTTGCTATCCACCTACCTCAAGTAATCAGTACAGTGTGACAAAGTGATGGCAAAAGTAAATAAAATGCTGGAATGCATTTGTAGGGTCAGCAGTGGAATCAAGAGGTCAATTATCCCTGTACCGAACTATGGTGTGACCACACATGGAGTACTGCATGCAGTTTTTGAACCCCCACCATTAGAAGGACATTAACTTACTGGAGTTAGTAAGAGGAGGTTCACTAAGGTTCACTAAGGTGACTGAGGAGCAAGGAGGCTACAAGACCCATAAAAGTTCTATACTAATTCATTGGATAATAAGTCCAGTTATGCCCTGTACTTATAAGGTTATCGAGGTTTTTTGAATTCTGTTTTGTTTTTGCTTATTATTATTATTACTTCCATAGGTAAGCTATTCCATGGGTGTATTATTCTTTGGGTAAAAAAATTCCTATTCATGTAATTGAATCTTTTCCTTTGAGTTGGAGTCCTTAAATTCGAGTCCTAGTTCTGTCATAATGTACAGATCCTGAATAATATGAAAAAGAAACAGAAGATCACCCTGATACGATGAGTAGCTGAATTCATAAGATTTAATGAGCAGAGTCTGATATCATAGGATACATTTTGTTACACTTAGTTTTTTTTAAAAGGACACCACAGCTGAGACGGTATTCAAGATGTGGCAGTACATAAGCTCTAATAAGGGCATCATGATCTTTGGGTCTCTGGATTTAATATTACATTTGATTGACCAGATCACTCTATTTGTTTTATTGATTACATCATTAATATGATTAGAGTGTCTAAGGACAAGGCCGAGCTGATGACACGATGTGGGTGGGATGTAAGTGCCTCAGTCTAGTAGAGAGTGGTTACCGGACTAGTGGTTGGAGCGGTGGGTTCCATAATGGTTTGTGTAAGGTTGAGAGCAGATATCTCGTTTGGGTTTTGTTAAAAGTGGGAGCTAACCAGTTGTGGTTAAAGTCTCCCATGATGTAAAGTTCACCCAATTGAGCATGGGAGGATAGTTGGCACAGTAGGTTAGTGACTAATGTGGTTGGAGTGGCTGGGCAGCAGTAAATGCCAGCCACAAAGATGGGTAATGAGGAGGGCAGGGACAGCTTTACTATGAGAATCTCATAGCTTTGGGTTCAGCTTTTTGAGAGAGACAGTGAAATGAAGGGCTGATCTGATGTAGAAGGCCACCCTCTGCCTCTGGTGGGCGGTCTTGCCTTATGGTAGTAAAACCAGGAATGACAATGGTGTTATCAGGTAGGCTGGCATTTAGCCAGGTCTCAGATAGGATAATTATGTCAGGTGCATGGTGGTGGCTAGAACCTGAAGCTGATCGAGCTTCAGGGCTAGGCTACAAATATTTAGGTGGAGAAGGCATAGGCCTTTGGGGAGGTAGCCTGGTCGAGTGTCAGAGGTGGCTTTGGCTGAGGGGTCAGGTATGGGGTGGTCTGGGGCTGGTGTTGGGGTAGTGCGGGGTTAGGGTGAATGTCCCCTGCAGCCAGGAGGAGGAGTAGGGCAATGGTTAGGTGGCAGTGTAGGAACCGGAGAGACCAGAATTTTATTGTGTGCTGGCTGGGAGCATTGGTATGGGGTGCAGTGTGGATGGAGAGGGAACTGGAGGGTGAGCGAGACCAGAAGGCAGCCAAGGAAAAGACTGAGGGAGAGAGAGATTGGTGAGGGAAAATGGGACCAGGAGATGGCTGGGAGGATGAAGAGGATTTAAAGGAGTATTTGTAGGATGGGTCAGGGTTACCGTGGGGGGTTGCAGGAAGCAGCTTAGTGGGGAATTAGGATGGGAAGAGACAGTAAAATAGGGGAGAGCAGAAGTACAAGGGATGTTGGTGAGGGTGGTTTACGGATTTGGGGAGGAGGAGGAGCCTTAGCATAGTGCCTTAGTAGTAGTAGGGTGAGGGTTTTATATACTGATTGACCCTCAGAAAGCATGGATACCACTTTGGAGTAGTGGTACTGTCATGGACTCTGGTGGACAGGGTACCAGATTCAAGCCCTGGCAGGGAGTTGGGATAGGATTTGGCTAAGAGCAGGGATCCAGGTACTAGCTGGCTTAAAAGCAGTCTGATTTGGGCCTGAATACAGGGTTGAAATTGCGACTCCTAGTGGTCATAGAGGTTAGTAACAGAGTGGGTGTGGTCCTGCAATACTGGCATGGGTTTGTGAGTAGGGATAGGCAGGTGCAGGTCAAGGGTGAGTGTGAGGGGAGGCTTGGGCTGGGGTGGGAGTAGGGAGATAAATAGCTGAGCTGGTAGACAGGCTCAGGAGGTAGGAGGGATTCTACTGAGGAGTCAGAGGCAGAAAGGAGAGAGGTCCCTCTAGTGGTTATGAGGTTTAACCTGCAAATGGGAAAGTGGGGACTTAAAAATGTGAGGGGAGGAAGTGATGTCATAGATCAGCGCCTATAAGAAATGACAACCCAGGGTGGGTGGGTCAGTCGACATGTGCAGTGTGTCGATGGGCTAACCCCTCACAAGGGTGCAGCTTAGGGTACTTTAATTACCTCTATCGGCACCTGTGTTGTCCCCGCCTCCTGGAGGGAGCACTGTTTGCTGCTGGGCTGCTTGGTGAAGCTACTTTAGTAGTCTACCCAAGTGTGAATGTGTAACAATTATGATAGCTGGCACTATAGCCTAGAGGTTAGAGTAACAAACTGTGAATGAGCCTGGTACATCCACGCCACCTCAGCTGCTGATTCCTCAATGTCCCTCCTATGCCCTCCACTCTGTGGATCAGCAGCTCCTTAATGTAGCCAGATGTAAAGAGCAATGAGAGCTCAGACCTTCTCACATAGCTCCAGCTCTCTGAAACTCCATACCTACTATTATCCTACTTGCTCCTATCCACAGCAGCTTTAGTCCTCAACTAAAAGTCACCTCTTCCAATCTAACCCCTGCTCTTGCTTCATTCCCCTGAACTCTCCTTGATTCCCTTAAACAATAACTTCTCTGTTTTGTTGTCATATCCTTTCCACCAGCACTTACTGCTTACTTTCATAGCATATATCTTGCTCTGCCCTACTTCTTCACCTCTTTTCCCCTGACTTTCTACGTACCTCTCTCCCACCCACAGTTTCCTAACCTACCTCCTCCCCACCCCTCCATGGGGTGTTTTCTGACTTTGGATTAGCACTTTATTCTCCCAAATGTATCTTATAAGCTCCATCCATTGTATTTTGTCATGTTGTAGTTAGTCCCAATACATTGTTATTGTAGTATACTGCATGTTACTGCTGTTTAATACTTATCCCAATGTACAGTTCCTTATTGTGTAGTTTACTGTCTACAATGTCCCTGTGTTATCTCATGATGTACTATTCATGTATTTTATTGTACTGATTCATTTGTACTGACTGTGCCTGTTTTGTACTATCCTGGGTTGTACCTAAAAATAGGCATTCACTATGTCTAGCGACCTACCCTGTTATCAAAAATAATTAAATAAATCCAACAGACCTGGGTTTGATTCCAGAACCTCCAGCTGCATAGCATGTGACTCTGAGCAAGTCATTGAACTAATCCAGTGCTCCTGGGTCACCCCTTAAAACACGCACTTGTGCCTAGTGAGCCTTATCCAGTTACCAAAGAATAAAAATATATATGATGTTTATTACACAGGAACATAGTACTGGGGTGGTGGAAAGAACAGTAGGTTTATTGTGCTCATTCCTCCTGCTACATGGTAGTTACTATACCCCTTTGAGTGTGTGTCACTCATTCAAGCATAACTACTGGAATGTTACTTCTCCTAACACTATCACCCAGTGCTGTTCTCCCAAAGAAATTGGCAGTTGTGCCCAGCATCAGAATCCCTCATGTCTAGTCATGTTAATGAATATCATGAGTTAAGAACCTTGAGAATACTCCAGACCATCACTTTGTACTTGTCTGTCCTCTAGCAGTTTAACAGATGATTGCTAAAGCCTGCAGGCTAATGGACTTATGGAAGGAAATACATATGCAGCACTGTTTCTACAGATCTACTCTTGCTAATTGTTTAACAACCTGCAGACAAAGATTTATATTTATGGAGTTTAAAAGCACAGTCATGACCCATTACATGTAGTTGTGATGGAGAACATCCTGGCATTAGTATTATGAACGTTATTCATGACGGATCCAGATACTGTGCATCACTGTATCTACTTCTGTTTTGAAAGTCTGAGCTGTGGTAGAATCCATTACATCACTTGGAAGAGTGTTCCACATGTTGATCTTCCTCTGTGTGAAGTTCTGCTTTCTAATGTTCCATTTATTTTGTCCTATCATTATGCATGTATACCCTTGCTGATGAAGCACAACAGGAGCATGCACAAAATGTAAGAGGTTGGCTAAACATCTATGTACCACCATATACTGTAGGTGGATTTAGCCAGATGGTATGTTGCTGCTGAGCTCTGGAGCACTTCTTATAATAAATTATTAAACAGATGTCCTCGGTTTGGGTGCTGTATTTTTGTTTTCCTCCTCTTGTTTTGTACAACTCAAAACAATCAAACACCAGCTGAAACAGCTGTACACATGTTACCCTCTCTATCATTTTAAATATTCAGAACATGGAGATAATGTATCTTCAGCATTCTGTTCTGCAGCTAAACAATGTGACTCCTACAGACTCAGTGTAACCCAGATAAACTAAATATTTGACTTGCCTTCAAAGAGTGCAACAATCAACAGTAAAGTATCCTTATCTCTTCCACTATTGAGCACATTTCCAGTAGCATGGGAACACAGTGTTGCAATGACCAAATAAACTAGAATCCATCTTGACTGCCACCATTGACACATAGCTGTGACTATGCCCAATCTGAGTAGTGGTGCTCATCCCAGCATAACAGATGTAATGCTACTCCTAGTATATTGTGTACTTGACAATGCCATTCTCACTCAGCAATCTGTTTTCTTTTTGAAATACTGAATAGTGCTAGTTTCTGCAACCTAAGTGGGCTTTTCACATGTAAACCACTCTACATGTAAAATAATGCATTCCTTATACACCCACCGTTAGTTGGAATGCATGATTTTTAATCTGCTTGGATTATTCAGCTCCATTGTCTATGTGTACCAACACATACTGCCTATTCCCTTTATTATTCAGGTCACCATGACCATGTCCACATTCAGCTTTTTATTCTCTAGGCTAAATAATTTGTGTATGTTTCAACTGTCCTCTCAGTTTTGCATTCTAATCTGCTAATCAACTTGGTTGGCCTGTGGTGGGTCATCTCAATTATCTTGGTGGCTTTTCAGTATTGCAGTCAACAGAACATGACACCATACTCCAGTTGTATTCTAACAGAATACTTGTATAGAGTAAGTTTACCTTCCTTGACTTGCTTCTTACCTGCTCCTAATGCATACTAATGTTGTATTAGTGCTGTTACATTTGGGCACACCCCTGCATGCCTGGCTTCAGATTACTTTTCTAATTACCTAAAAGTAGCCAAGCAGTGTGATAAGGCAGTGGGAAGGTTAGCAGGATACTCAAGTGCATAGGAAAGGGGTATCACCAGCAGAAAGAGGAAGATAGTGCTACCCTTGTATAGATCACTGGTAAGACCTCACCTTGAGTACTGTGTCCAATTATGGAGCTTCACCTCTGAGAGGACATAGCTATGGTGGAGATGGTACAAAAGAGGGCTGCCAAAATAATGCAGGGCCTGCATCAAAAACTCTATGAGGAAAGACTTGAGGAACTAATTATGTACTCTCTAGAGGAAAGGAGAGAGAAGGTAGATATGATAGAAATATTCAAATACCTCACAGATATTAACAAGGTACAGGAAGGTAACATTGTCCATAGAAAAGATGCTCCAGGACAAGGAATCACACTATGAAGCTGGTGGTGGGGGGTGAGGCTCAGAGGAGATGTGAGGAAATATTTCTTAATGGAGAGGATGGTGGATGCATGGAACAGCCTCCCAGCAGAGGTGGTGGGTGCTAAAATGGTAATTGGATTCAGTCATGCAGGGGCTAGACACAAGGGGACCTTAGAAATAAGGCAAAAGGGGAAGAAGATGAGAGATTAAGTAATATCTGTGGTAGCACAATAGGTAGGAAACATAGGGCAGACTAGGTTGGCCAAAGGGTCCTTATCTACTGACAACTTCTATATTTCTATGTTTACTGTCCACAAATACCTCTAGAATGTGTTCCTTTCATGTTGTCTGCTGTTGCATCACACATGGTATGCTGTATGTGCAACACAGATTCCTTTGCACTTTGGTGAAGTATCTTGCACTTCCAAGCACACAATTTAAGCCTTTGTTTCTAATTCCAGGTTTAGTGCATGCCCTGATAAACACAATAGCAGTGGACCCCAAACTAATCTGGGGCACTTAATTCAGAACATTCATCAACTCTGAATGTTGACCAGTTATCACCACTTTCTGCTTCCTACCAGACAGCTAATTTGCTACTCAAATGCTGTACACTTTGTGGACTCCATTTGTGTTACGCTCACCTCAAGATTTCCATGCAGTACAGGATTAAAAGCCTTGCTAAAGTCCAGATAGGCTACCTTCGCTGCCTAACCCTATCTGCCATCCTAGTTATCTCCTCATAGAAGGCAATCAAGTTGGTTTGGCAGAATCTTTCTTTGGTGAAACCATGTTGTTTGCTTGAGACGCACCTTACCATCCATTTGTTGAACCACCACATCTTTCATGATTGGCTGAAACATTGTGCAAAAACTGATGTAAGACTCATGGTTCTGTAGTTATACTGGTCTTACCTTGCTCCATCCTGAATAAGCCAATGCCACTGGCTGTTTTCAGTCCTCTGGCACTATCCTTACCTGTAAGGAGTAATAAAAGATATCAGTTAGGGGTACATTCAGAACCCTGTTTCACTCCTCTGTTACCCTCAAGTGGATACCATATGTAGCCTGGAATATTCTCAGCTTTACAGCCTCCATATAGTTACCTACTCATTCTGGCATGACCACCATTACCTCCTGTTTAACTTGTACTCTCCAATTACTTCCACCTCCACTGTTCTTGCCCCTAACTACCTGACTGAATACTTGTATAACATAGAAGTCCAGTACTTCTGTTATTCTCCTTGTATTATTCAGTGGTTCCCCACTCTACCCAATAATATGGTTCCACCTTATACCTACCACCTCTTATTGCATCCTGTGTATTAAAAAATAATGTATTATTCCCTTGATCTTCTTATGCAGTCCTGACTTCCAGACCAGCCTTGACCAGTGCAATAAGCAAGCAATGTAGCCTACAGGTGGGCATGCAGTATAGCCTAGATGTTAGAGTAACAAGTATTGAATGAGCTTGGTATATGCAGCAGACCTGGGTTTGATTCCTAAAACTTCATCTTGCATGCTGTGTTACTCTGAGCAAGTCCTTTAACCACCCCAGTGTCCTGGGTTGTCCCTGAAAACAGGAACTTGTGCTTAGTGGGCTGTACCTGTTACCAAAAAGAAAAAATAGTGGGTCTACATTTATTTTGTTATATCCTGTGCTCTGCTTCCCTCAGCCTGTCCTCAAAATTCTTTGAAAGTAATTATCATGCCACTTTTTCTCACACTTACCTTCTTCATGTGTTCTTTGAGCGACCATGTAGGTCACCCTCGAGCCTCTCTTATCCTTGTTCTCTATGTGGCACATCCATTTTCTGTCTCCATTAAATGCTGTTTCATGGCTCACATTTTGTATTAGTACTCCCAATCAATGGCATATTTGCCAGTGTAGCCTCACCAACTCCATAAGCATATTAAAATGAGCTTTCTGAAGTGTATCATCCTGGTTTTATTTGTGATGAAAAAACACCTCTATCACCTCAAACTTAACTATTTTGTGGTCATTGTTACCAATGGCTCCTAAAACCATATTATATATTAATATGTATACTTGTGTGTTGTTTTACAGCATAAGAATGTTACCTCATACTGTTTGGGCAAGAGGACCACAAAGCTAGGCTGGGCATTTCTTTCAGTCCAAACAGGATAAGATAACATTTTATGCTGTAAGAAACATACACTAGTAAACATATTAACATATTATGAAGCAGTCTAACTGCTGCAAAAGAAAAGAAAGTGTCAGAGTGGTGTTTAAAAGCTTTAAAACATATATATATTTTCCTGCCCCCTTTAAACATCTTAATGTTATGGCCCATTCCACTCACTGAAGGACATGGTGACACTGCTCAGAAGGTGTTTAATGGTGGTGGTTGCATGCAGAGCAGTGAAAGGTTTACATATTTTGAAATGCTGTCCAGATTTCCCTCACTAACTTAAATGCTAGAACTTACATGGGAGGGCTGAATCTTCCCAGTGATAAGTGTAGCTGTGCCAGTTTCTGGCAGATGCAAACACAAATGACAGGCTTTGAGTTGCCACTGTCAGTAAGTAGGAGAGTCAGTTTGAGACAACATCTCTATGAGGGATGAGAGGTATTGTAAAATTCTGAGCACTGACTGATTGTTGCAGTTAGACTACTTTATAATGCATTTACCTAGTCATCCATACTACTCAGTAGTAGATCAAGAACCATATCCCCTTCCATCCCAAGCTTCACACTTAAGAAGGATATGGCATTCCTACCTGACAAAAAATCCTTTCCACGAGACACGTTATACCTTCCAGTCAGTGTCAGGAAAGTTGAAACCCTATGAAATTAAGGGCCCAATAGTTTCTGGCATGTCAGTTTCTCAGTATGGCAACTTGCTCACCTGTATACCAGGAGTAGAAGCAAGTGGACTGTGTATAGATTTATGTTGCTTGTTATACTGTACATACTTTCTGAAGTTCTCAATCAATCAATCAAAATCTTTATTTTGCCAGGCGGAACATCATTTAGACAAGCTCATTTACAAGATGGACCTGGGGCAAAACAATTGCCAGCAGGGTTAAGATATAACATGTTGAGTGAATGTACATAACAATTACATAGTAATAATAACATAATAACATATAACTATCACGTGGCAAGATTCTTGCACCAGAATATAGCAATAGGTTCAACAGGAGAGTATGCCATTTAAATACAATTGCATGGATACAGATATATGGACATAAGGTAATGAGCTAAAGTTTATACAGTAAATATCATTGGAGAAGTCATAGTGAGCAGGAGTGGCACTTCCTCTGGTATCAAAGTGCAAAGAAGATTGAGATGTAACAGTCTTTTGATAAGTACTGTAGGCATGTCCTGGCAAGTGGGTGGGAAGGGAGGGAATATAGGGAGGGGGAGGGAAGGTCAGACGAGATAGGAAAGGGTTGGACATGATGGACTAGAGAGGAAGGTCTGTTCGAAGGAGAACACAACAGATGCCACAGGCAATTGTTGGGGTTTAAGTCCAATATTTGAAGCAAAGACAGATCATGATGTTGGGACCTTGATTTGGACCATGACAGAAGGAGGACTCAAATGACGCCTCAGGCAATGGTTGAGGTTTAAGTCCAGAATTTAAAGCAGTAACAAATCATGATGTTAAGACCTTGACTTGAAGCAATGACAGGCCTTGGAGAAGGTTCTTAGGAACAAGGATTTGAAGAGGAGAACGTAATAGGGGAAGGAAACCTAAGGTTTTCTGGATCTTATTCCAAAGCGTGAGGAAGAGTGAAGCTTATTAGGCCCTACCAAAGTTATTATTTTAAATTTTGGGATAGCCAGAGATAAGATTTTAAGACTTCTGAGAGAACAGGCACTAGAGGTATGGGGAGTTTGGCTGCTTGTGAGGTACTGAGGTAATTTATGAGTGATTGCCTTATATGTCCATAGAATACCACTGTTTTGCCTCCTGAAGCTGAGGGAGCTCCAGCCTATAAAGAATAAAGGATGCAGTGGTGTGTGTCATAAAGGGCATCTATAATGAACATAAGGGCTCTGTGTTATAGGGTATCACGCTTGAGAGAGCTGTGCTAGTACTATGGCCATATAGGAAGTCTGCATAGTCTAGAGAGGCAAGAAGGTAGCTTAGCCGATGAGTTTCTAGCCTCCTGGGTTAGTGAGTGCTTGATCCTGAAGAAAATATTGAGCCTTTGATGCAGTTTCTTAGTGAGTTCTTTAGTGTGATCAGTGAAGGACAATTTGTAGTCAATCCAGACCCCCAGGTATTTGAATTGTTCTAAGAACTCCAGGGCTTCTCTCAATGAGGGGCCAGTGGAGAGAAAATCATGGGCTTAGTTTGTTTTTTTTTTTGTTGAGCAGGAGTTTCAAGTTGAGTAGATTTTTTGGAGGATGTCAAAATCATTCTGGAGGTCCAAAATGGCGTGATCTGGAGTTGATCTGTCAATGTATAGCACTGTATCCTCAGCAAAGAGATGGCTACTAGATGACTTTAAGCCAGTGTTGATTTGATTAATATAAATGGCAAAGAGAAGTGGACCAAGTATGCATGTTAGAAAGGTTTTGAAAAGCATTCACACACATTTTATTTATTATTTGGGGAAGTTGGGGAGAGCATTTTGCCAGTTGCAGTCTTTCTGGTAGGAAGTAAAATGGGGCCTTTACTGTCAGTGATGATGTGATGGTGATGGTGGGTCTTACACAGAAAAAATAAACAGTTAATGTACACTTTTTATATGGATAGACAGCCCTGGAATAGCTGATATACAGCACCAGGTGGGCTGCAAGTTTGCTTTTTATGACAAAGCCATAACAGTTAGATCATCAGTAAAGTTCTGAAAGGGTCAATGCACTATGACTTGGCATAATTCCAGTGATGTCCACTGAGACCAGTATTCCATTTTTGGGATCAAGGTTAATATTTATTTTAGTTAGGATGATTTGCTTTTCCAGCCATTAAACTACTGGACTAATAGCATACAGAACAATGTTGAAAATCATTATACATGCACTTTGGTTGCTCTTGCACAATGTAAGACACTTTTTCAAACAAATCAAAATCAAATGGTTTATTAGAGAGCAAGTAGGAGTATGCTTTCTTTTACAATTCATCCAACAATTACCATTAAAAACAGATGTATACAAACAGACTGAACTAACAATGAAGTACGTATATACAGATATTATTAACAAGGTTCAATTAAAACAATCACACTTAAAGGTTATAGTGTTAGTAAGATAATTCTTAAAATGAAAAATTGATAACAAGGCTTCCAATTTGAGTTTCTTCTGAACAGCAGCCCAGCTGCAGGGCACAGCAACTGCTAGTGTGTTGTTACCATAATTAGACTTGCACCTAGACACAGAGATTTGTGGGAGATCATTGATTCTTAAAGCATACTTATTTGGGTGTTTAAACTGCAGCAAGGTTAGCAAATATGGGTGGAGAATTTGTGATACAAATTTACAAACATAGATGTCCCAAAATATTGTGTCTGGGTCACCAAAGATTGCCACCCAACTGCAGAGTATAAACTACAATGATGGGTTTTCCACAGTTTTCCTGTGACAAATCTAAGGGCACTATAGTATAAAGGATCTAATAATTTTAACATAATATATGTAGCATTCTATGTACATAGTCACAATACTCAATCAGTGACATGAATAGGAATTAATTAACTGCTTGCAGACAGTGAAGCTAAAGCAGGCCCTGTTTCTATAAAAAGACAGCATTTTCTTAAGTTTAGTAGATAACATTTGTATATGCAAATCAAATTTCATAAATTCATCTAATGAGACACCCAAGTACTTGTAAGATGAAGTCTTACACTATTTTGCCCCATCCAAGGCAACAATACTTAGGTCATGGTGCTCCTCCCTTCTCCTTCCAGTAAACAAAACCCACTGGGTTTTTCCTACATTAGGTAATAATCATAGGTTAATGAGCTATGCTGAGTTTTATCAAAATCATTTTGGAGACCTCTAACAGCAATGTTAGGGTCCTTATTTTAGTGTCTAAAATAGCATTGTCAGTGTAAAGTATCTGTATCAACAGATGTATTGTTAGGCAATTCATTAACATAAATAAGAAATAGGAGGGGCCCCAGGACATATCCCTGGAACCCTTTATTTATCACTACAAAATCAAAGCAATGCTGACCTACTTTGACACATTGTAATCTGGAGGACAACTAGGAGGAGAACCAGAACAAAGAGTGCATTACAAACCTGAAGCCTTTGGCCTGCTTAATATGATATGGTGGTCAACTGAATCAAATGCTTTGGAAAGGTCCACAAAATAGCCAGAACTGAATTACCTCTGATCAAATGCTGTGAAAATGCCATCTGTGACCATAGAGGTGATATAAATAGTGTTATGGCCTTTTCAGAACCCAGCCTGGTAATCCATCAATATATTATTTTTCACAAGAAAATTAGTTAATTGCTTATTTGCCAGTTTTTTCAACATTTTGGAGATAGGTGAGAGAATCAAAATAGGGTGCTAGCACCCTGTATCCACTTTGTCTGCTCCCTTGAATATTGGAATTTTACAAGCAGTTTTCCAATCAACAGTACTTCAAAAGTCTGTAATGAAAATGAAATAAATATGTCATATGTTTTGCTAACACTGGGGCTCCAATCTTATAAAAACATGGGCCTGATTCTAGAATAGTTATGTCTTGCATAACTGCACTTGTGCAAAAGAATAGCCCAAGTAGCAAGTTACCCCAGCAGTTGCGGCGTGCAGTATCCTACAAAGTGGCCTGCGACATGCCGCAGGGCACTTGTGCCAAAGTGTAGTTATGCCCAAGAGTATGCCCTAAACCCCCGCACATGGCACTAGGGGTTTACAGCAGCAGTTGCGCCCTATTCAAGTAGGGCAGCAACAAAGTCCCCAGTGTTGATTCTACAAGAACCTCGGACGAGAACTGCCATGTAAGTTACACCAGAATTTAGCTAGTGTAACTGTACGTACACTCCGGGGTTCTGTAGATCCACCAGCAACCTAGCAGCAATTTATGTACCCTTCCCATGCCCAGAATACCACTGTATTTGCTCCGCAGGGCATGTCTCATCATGGCCCCCAATTTATAGTACAGGACATGCCCCACAGGGCAGCACATTCCCTGCCCCCAAAACCCTGAACAGTAGATGCCCTACAGGACTGCCCAAACTCCCATGCCCCAAACCCCCACTGCTAACAGCCCCGCAGGGTGTGCTGTCAACCCCCACTCATGCCCAGACTCTGAGACACTGCCACGATCGGTAATACTTCACAACCCAGGTATAGTGGCCCCACCCAGTTGTGCCATTCCACCAGCACCCCACCCATCCCCAGCTGGTGACTGGCATGGCCCACTCACCTCCACAGCCAGCCACTGACTACATTCATGCTGTATAGACACGCTCAGAAATTAATTTCTGGCGCATTTCATACAGTAAGCACTCCTACTGAATGCAGTCAGCAGCTGGCCATGGAGATGAGAGGTGGGCTGTGCCAGTCACCAGTGGGGGACAGGTGGGGGTGCTGGGTGGAATGACACAGCTGGGTGGGGGTGAGGGGCCACTAGACTACCAGGTACAGGTATTCAGAAGCATTGCACACACATCGGACTGCGTGTACTGTACATACTGTACAGTACACCAGTTGCAAGGGGTTTAGAATAGGTGTTGGGGAACCCTTGGTGGCATGACAGTGGGTGTGGGGGCCTCTTGCCCTGCAGAGCTCCACTAGGGATTGGGTATGGGGGGCACTTCCATTGTGTGGTATTGTGGTTGCAGCTTGCGACATCCTCACCAGGTACACCCTCTGTTTGGCATACCTGGCTGTATGTCACAAGATGGAGGACTTAGATGGGGACCCTGCCCTTCTAGAATAGGGCACAGGGTCCATGTCACAATGGCGACTGGCGCGAGTAGCGCTTGAAGCTACTCATGCCAACCTTCTAGAATCGGGGCCATAGGGTCTATTTTATCCTGACTGGCTCCTTTTTTCATCTAATTTTCATAGTTCAAACAATACATCTTGCTCACTTACATCATAAAATGTAAATAATGGCCTATTATTATTGTGACCAAAACTTTTGTCAAGTATACTGCCAGGCTGACTTGGATATGTTTTGTCAAATGTGTTACCCACTTCACTAAAGTGTTCATTCAAAGCTTTAACCTGTTCTAATGGTTTAGCAAGAAATGAATCCTTGTAATTTAGTATTTTAGGCAATGATACCTTGTTGACCTTTCCCTGCATTTGCCTAATTACATGCCATACATTTCTATTGTTGTTAGACATATTATTAAACTGTTGATTGTAAAACCTGCTTTTAGCTTCCTAATTTCATGGGTAAATCTATTTCTAAAAATTCTATAGTTCTATATATCCCTAGGTTCCTTGGACATTCTCCCTTGCCTCCAAAGATGATCTTCTTGGTCAATAATTGTTTTAACTGTCCATTGAACCAAGGTGCATGAGATGACTGGAGTCTTTTCTTAGTTAAAGGGGCATGTCTATCTACTACATTCAAGAAGGACTTTTAAAATACTCCCATGCTAAGTGAATATCAGGGCAATGACAAGTTAAAGATAAGTTTACCTTAAGTAAATCAAAAAGAAATGCTTGTTCAAAAATTTAGAGAAGCTCCTAGATATAAAAATATTAGGAAAATTTGCTATTTTAGATTGGTGTATTGTACATACAATATAGTAGTGGTCACTAATGCCTGCATCAAAAATTGAAAAAATAAATCTATGGTGTGTAGTCAAAATTAAATCTAATAAAGTATCTTTTGTTTTAGAGGTTTTATTTGGACGCTTCAGTGTATCAACAATCTGAGTAAGATTCAATGCTGTAAACTGATTTAGTAAATGTGTAGTTGGCCTTAGCATATTCCTGTTCAGATCACCCATCACTAAAAGTTTTTGCTCAGTAAAAGGAGCAATTATAGTGGCAAATAGTTGAGAGCTTGGGGCTGAGGGACATCTGTAACATACTACAAGATGAAAGATTAAATTTTAGAACCCCTATTTTCATTATAATAATATTATCCAATTTTTAGGGATGGACTTAGCCAGTTGAATTGTCCCAGAATAGTTGATTTTCAGGTAAACTGCACCCCCAAGTTGAATGATCCTGTCTATAAATGTTGTAACCATCTATATGAACACTTGAATCCAGTAATTTTTTTATTTAACCATGTCTCCGATAGGACAAATACATAAGGATTTTCTGAAAAAAAATTCCTAAAATACTAAGGAATATTACCAGAATTTATGTTAGTTCTAAATTCTAGTGGAATTCCTGGACATTCTGATCTGGCATTTTACTGCTTGAAAATAATTTAAAAATTGCTGTAAATGTTTGACTATCCAACCCATGCCCATTTGATTGGGCTTTCTATGGTTCTTCTCTGGATCAACCCATTTCTTCAGTCCCCATACCACAAGCTAAAACAGTGGTGAATAATGATATTGTGTAAACTGCAGTCCAGGCACTAGATACAATCATTAGGTTATGGTGAGATACGAGGATCAAAACTGACCAAGTTGCAGAAAATAGTGGAAAAATCAACAATGCAGTGCAAAGTGTAGTGCATTGTAACTGTTCAAGAGCTGTCAGCAAAGAGCAATGTGCCTAGATCAAAGTTATATGTATAAATCTGTGACTAGGAATGGACAACTGATACAAAGCAATTTGAGCAGCAGGGTGAATGAGATGCAGCAGCAGCTAGTAAGCACATCCTATAAGAAGAGAGAGGGAGTTGAAGAGAATGCATGGAGACTGGCAGAGGAAGGGGAGTACATAAACAGACATGAGCGATATGGGCATTTAATAATGTCTTCAGTGCATAGGGTGTGGAGGAGGAGGATGATGAGCAAATGGTGCAGAAGGCTATATCAGAGGTGAGGAAGCTTTAGAAAAAGTAGCCTGACCAGCACAGGTTTAAGTATAGGTGAGAAAGAAGGAGTGGTGGGTTAAAATGTCTGATACTGTATAAGTAGAGAAGAGAATTGGAAATAATGGAGCTGAGATGGGGAGGGACGCAAAACAGAATCCAAGATAGGGGATTACTGTAGCATGAGACGGGTATGTGCATCAAGAGATGGGAGTGAGGAGGAGTACAAACGAACAGTAATGAGTAGTGTAAAGGATCTAGCATGACCAGAATGGATTTTGGGGATGAACATTATACCACATTTCTACAGTCAAGGCCATCTGGATCATGTTCCAACAATCTCCTAATGGGTGGAGTGAGGAAACTGACTGTGTATTGCAGCAAGGACACAAAGGAATTTACTGTGGATGGTGTAAACATTGAAGGATAAGACACAATGGTTGCCTAGCCAGGCATTGAGATACTTTTTATTTTTCATTGGTAGCCAGGTAAGGTACATAAATGTGGTAACAGAATTCCAGCTGAGCAACCCAGGATTGTGAAGACTGGCTGTGACTAAAGAGCAGTCAAGGAAGAATGAGTGCTGGTAGAGTACAAGATAATCCTTGAAATTAGCCTAAGCAGAAAGAAGAATGATAGGGTTTGTAGTCACCTGGAGTAGAGGAATAACCACCTTCAGAAAAGAATAACTCTAGCCCTCTTCAAAACAGCAGGGCACCTACTACCGAGGAAGGAGGGAAAGGAAGGCAGAAATTGGATAAGCATAGCGAGTGGATAGAGCAAGAGACAGAGGGACAGATAGAAGATTGATGTGAAGCCTATTGTGATAGTTGCATTTGAAGAAGTTAAGCACTAGAAGAGCTCTGAGGCTAGCCACAGAAGTGGTAGGGAAAGGGGAAGGGGTAAAGGGAGAGGTAGAGGGAGGGAAAGGGAAACAGGTAAGAGGGAGAAAGGAGTATGGGGAGCAGTGAGAGAGTATAGGTAGAAAAATATAATAATGGTAGAAACAAATCATACATTATATATCATACATTATATACAGTACGTAGGGGATATGCAACTTGGCAGTGTTGGATATATTTTTATTCAGATAAGTTGTGGTGCACTCACATGACCTCACAAGTGGCAAAGTAATGCATAGCCACATGTTAAGGTCTCCTCAGTCACCATGACAATTCTGATGAAAACATTCTCCAAACACTACCCCAGTAACTTCTTTTGTGTTTTTCTCTCACATACATGTGGAGCAACCCTAGGATTGTGAAGACTGTCTGTAACTAAAAACAGTCAAGAAAGAATGAGAGTTGGTAGAGTGCAAGATAATCAACTTCTTAATTAAGAGATGAAGTGCACAATTCTGCACCGAGATGGGTAAACTCAGAGTAGATTTGCATCCATGCAGACTCGACTCAGATGCTGTTGTTAAACCAGCAGACACTGCATGAGGGAGTGATGGAAATCTGTGGTGGGGTGCACCCTCTGTCCCACCCAGACCACAGCAATGAATGCATACCGCATATCTTAAATTCTGATTTCTTATTTTTCACATGTTCCAGAAATTATATATACTTGCTACATGCTACTGCACTGTTTCAGCCAGTCTCCCACGACAGCAAACAATATCTCTAAGTTGTAATTCTCTTTAGTGCCAGAAATGCACAATATATGAAAATCTAATTTCCCAGTGTTTCTCAAGACATAGAAATTATATATACCTGCTATTGCCACTGCACTGTATTAGTCAGTCTCTCACAGCAACAACACACCTCTAAGTTGTAATTCGGTATTCAGATATGCATGATACTGCATATATTTTTCATTTAATTTTATTTGTTTTAGCAGGAAAAGTCCACTGAGCAAAGTTTATTTGCAAGGAGGTGCTGGTTAGGTGCAGGAGAGGAGATCTGTGAACACAAGAGTAAAATTATTTATAGAGTCCAGCCCACTAAGGGTCTTTTCTACCTGTAAAAGGAAAATGAAAATAGAAAAGTAAAAACAAACAAAATACAAAATGGAAGGATACTTACTGTCACATTGTGACAGGGTTGAATAAGGCCATGAACCATTTGTTATGCAGAAAGAGTTTAAATGCAAGGTTCTGTTTGATCTTCCTCTTTTCTGTCTCTTCTCTGGTTGTGCAATCAAATTTTCTTGTAAGACCTATGGACTGATCACTTGATGGTTTTGCAAGTCTCTGCCTCTCGCCATCTCTCTGCCTTCCTTGCTATCTCTGTCTTTTCTTCCCATGGCATATCTGTGGGTATAAAAATATATGTGAATCTTAATGTGGAAATGTCAGAAGAAGGACTTAGTTTTTCTGTTTGTATTGTCTTTGTAAATAATTATATTACATTTTTTTATTTTTGCTGTTACTGAGAAAATAAAAAGCTATTTGCTAATTTGAAACTGCTCCTGGATTTGCTATGCTTCCTGACCTGTGCCTCAATGACAGATGGTATCAGCCTAAGTGGGATTTATGTCAGGCATAGTCTAAGCCAGGAGTCTTGTGTGTGGGTACTAGACCTGATACCAGGAAGCCTAAAATAAAGGTATGGATTCTGCAACAGCAAGCCCAGCAGTAATTACCAGAAGAAAGGCAGCCAAACTAGAAGCAGAAACAAAAGTCCAAACTGAAACTGTACAGCCAGCACCAGTCATGGAAAAAAGAGCAGGCAGTGAGAGAACCTGAAACCCTGACTACCTTCTTCAAATGGTGGGCTATGCAACAACAAGAGACAGAGAAACAGAGAAAAGAGGAGATGCAGTGACAAGAGCAGCAGAGAAAGAAGAAATGCAGCAGCTAGAGCAGTGATGGATGAATGCCTTGCAAGCTATCAAAGCAGGAGGTTCTGCATAGGTCCAGCAGAGCAAAAACACAACAACTTAAAATACCTTAAACTTACAAAGTTATGTTCCTCGGATGATATCAAAGCATACCTGACAACTTTTGAAAGGGTTACCACAGCCTGCCAGTGGCCAAAGCAGCAATGTGCAATCAGACTGGTACCTTACCTGACAGGAAAGCCCAACTGTCTCTGCCAACAATATGGACACTGCACAGTCAGAAAACTATGACCTGTGAAAAGAGAGGTCCCTAAAATATATGAGATCTCAGTAGAGACCTACATGCAGAGATTTTGGTCTCTGAAGTACAACTCAGTCGACAATCCTTGAGAAGCCTTCACCCAACGCAGAGAACTCCTTATGAAATGGCTCCAATCAGAGGGAGAAACACCCACAGATCAACAAAATATTTGTGATAGAGCACTTCATCAACATCCTACCCACAGATGTACAGCTTTGGGTAAAAGAACACCAACCAGAAAGTGGGTAAAGGCTGTTTTTTTGGCTGAAGACTACAAATGGCCAGACAGATGCCACAGCAGTGAAAGTAACATCCAAGCACTTTTAACGTGCTCTTTTTCCCATTTAAACTCCAAGTCTGATAAGTACTCTGGTGAGGGTAACAAATCTGCAACGAAGACTTTATTTCATAAATCTATAATAAGCCAGATCATACTGCAAGAAATTGCCATAGTAAGAAGAATAACACTGGAGCAGATTTGTCCTTAGCAAATTGGGGCAAGTACTTAACAGATGTGAAGGTGGGAGATAAGACTGTGAGGGACTTATAGATTCAGGAAGAAGACAGATCCTGAGAAGTGGGTAGCCATCTGGGAACTAGCAACCATCGAACAGTATGGTTCACAATAAACACAGCAATAGAGTCAAGCCATACAAAGGCAAAAGTACTGGACTTAGGAGGGCTGACTTTCAAAAATGGGTGAGTGCTAAGGAATGCACTAGAAATGGGCAGGAAGGAGGTGGAAGAACAATGGGAATAATAAACTGCCATCACAGAGGTAACAAGCCTTTGTAAAGCAAATAAACAAAACGAAATAATGTAAGAAACCACTATGGTTCTCAAAGGAAGTGGCAGTGAAGGTTCAAGAGAAAAGAAAGCATTCAGGAAGTACAAGGAATCACAGAAGGGAGCAGGACAAGAGAACTGTATCAGTTAAAGCAAAAGGAAGCTGGGAAGGAGTCAGAACAGCAAAAGGCCCAAAACCAAGGAAAAAGATAGCCAACTCAGTTAAGAAGGGAGAAAACCTTTATAGGTACATCAGGAGTGAAGGAAGACCAAGGAGGATAGTGAGGCTTAATAAAGGGAAGGAGGGTGGGCAGAGGGTGACTGTGAAAAGGCAGAGATACTAAACAAATATTTTTGCTCAGTATTTACAAAGGAAAAGGCGGTACCTAAAACAAACAGTAGAAACACTCTGGATACAGAAGTTGATACCAGCCCATACAGAAGAAAGGGTTCTGAAAGAACTCTTAAAACTGAAGGTGGACAAAGCAGTGGGGCCTGATGGGATTCATCCCAGAATTCTAAAAGAACTAAAGGGTAGAACTAGCGACACCACTGACTACCCTTTTAACAACTCTTGGGAGGATGGGGTGGTACCGAGGACTGGAGGAGGGCAGATGTGATTCTCTCACAAAAGTGGGAGCAAGGCAGAAGCAGGAAACTACAGACCTGTTATTTAACCTCAGTGGTAGGGAAAATGATGGAATTACTTGAAGGAAAGAATTGTAAAGTATCTAGAGGCCAGAGGGGCACAGGACCCAAGGCAGCATGGATTCACACGGGAAGGTCATGCCAGACAAATCTGATAGATTTCTTTGATTGGGTGACCAAAGTAGTAGATCAGGGAGGGGCTGTGGACATGGCCTACCTAGACTTTGCAAGGCATTTGACATAGTCCCACACAAAAGATTGATATACAAGTTAGCCAGCCTGGGGTGGGTCCCAAGATGACAGCCTGGGTAAAGGGTGTGGCTGCAGAATAGGACACAGATAGTAATAGTAAATGGAGTCCCACTCTGAAGAAAGGGTGGTTACTAGTGGAGTACCAGGGTTCAGTATTAAGACCAGTCGTCTTCAATGTCTTTATAAGCGACATTGCAGAGGGACTGGAAGGAAAAGTATGTCTCTTTGCAGATGATACAAAGATCTGCAACAGAGTTGATGCACAAGGTGGGATGGAAAGGATGACAAGGGACTTGACAAGGTTAGAGGAGTGGTCAAATGTATGGCAGCTTAGATTCAATGCTAAGAAGTGCAAGGTAATGCACCTGGGAAACAAAAACCCAGGGAAGAGTACACAATGGGGGTGAGATACTAACAACAACAAAAATGGAAAGGGACCTGGGGTAGTCATATCAGATGACCTAAAGGTGGGCAAGCAATGGAGAGGGCAGCAAGGAGGGTTAGGGGATACTGGGATGTTTAGGGAAAGGCATCCCAGTAGAAAACAGGGAAGTTATTATCCCTCTGTACAGACAGCTGGTGAGACCCCATCTGGAGTACTGCATGCAGTTCTGGAGACCCAATCTCATAAAGACACAGACAGGATGGAAGCTGTCCAGAGGAGGGCAACTAAAATGGTGCAGGGTCTGCACTGGAAGACACATGAAGAGAGACTTAAGGAGCTTAATATGTATAGCCTCAAGGAAAGGAGGGAGAGGGGGACATGATAGAAACTTTCAGTTACCTCAAGGGAATCAACAAAGTCCAAGAGGGTAGCATCTTTCAAAAAAAGGTGTGCAAGAACAAGGGGCACAATTTGAAGATAGATAGAGGCGGCTCAGAGGTAATTTAAAGGAAGTATTTTTTACAGAGGGTTGTGGGTGCATGGAACGCCTTCTGGAGGAGGTTGTGGAGTCAAAACAGGGGTGGAATTCAAGCATGCATGGGACAGTCATAAGGCAATTCTAGGGGGTGGGGGTAGGAAGAAGTAGGCTGCTGGTTAACTAGGATCTGCAGCCTATCCATTAGGTAGGGAAATGGGCAGACTGGGTGGGCCAAGCAGTCCTTATCTGCTGTCAAATTCTGTTTCTGTATTGAAATGCTGGGAAAACAATGTCCAAAAAGGACCAGGTAGTGGTGTCATCTGCCTCCATGGGGAATACGTGGATACTATCCCACCAGTCAAGTGACTCTGACTATTAATGGGGTGTCATACCAAATGAAAGTGGGGCAGTAATGTGAAGTTACCTGTACCTGTGATTATTGGAAATGACACCAGGATTTAATGAGTAAAAAGAGATTCCAGCCATATTGGTCCTTGGAAACAGGAGATGATGGAAGGTTTGCAGTGTCAGTGGCTCAGTAGGTAGCACACTCACCTCTGAGGTCAGGAGATCAGAGGCTGAGGGTTCAGTTCCCACATCTGGCATTTGGGTTAATATCCAGTATTGACACTCTTTAGTGCAGCATGAGAGGGTGCTGCACTTGAGGTGCCCTTTTCGATGAGAAGTTAAACTGAGGTCCCATCTGCCCGGATTGGTGGTAGTTCAGGTTAATGTTAAAGATCCCATGGCACTTATCGAAAAAGAGTAGGAGGATTTCCTTGGTGTCCTGGCCAAATTTCTCTCATTCACTAAATATATAATTCACTAAATATACCACCAACAGCTTAATCTGGTTCAAGGTCAGTTGGCATTCATCTGTATCCCTCCCCTGGGTTGTGCCTGAAAATAGGCAGGATTTGTCTAGTGCAGTTACCCAGTCGAAAAACTAGATAAATAAATACATAATTGATACCTTTTATTGGACCAAAAGAGTCTTGTACAAAGATGGAATTATACACAAGCTCTCAGGGCCTCACAGGTCCCTTCTTCAGGTGAATAGCAAAACTGAGCAAGATAAGCAACATGTATATCTACTGAGGAGCAATTAAAAAATAGCAATAAGTGAAGTAAAAAGTGATAACAGGGGCCTAGAGATGAAAGTCTATTTCAGATGCAAAGTAAAAAATTATGTGTGAGAAGAAATGGGGGACTAAGTAGGAACAGGTCAGTAGGAAATGAAAGGAAACTTGAAAGGAAAACAAAGGACCAGACAGGAACATAGATAAGAAATATCTGAGATCAGAGGTTGGCTGTAAGGGAGATTAGACAGGAGATGCCTAAGAAAAGCCTGAACATCAAGAAATTAGAAGAAACAACAGAACAAAGGCCCAGATAAACAGAGTGTGAGATAGTGTAAACAGTAGGTGTGAAAACAATCAGCGAAAGTGGGCAGGACTGAGCTGAAGAGTTTGTAGAGGCAGGGAGGATGCAAGGTACAGGTGAAAAAAGAGTAGGCAAGAATTCTGAAAAAGAAAAAACAATAAGAGAAATATAGAACCAAAGTGTGATAAATAATGTCATGATTTAGTCCACAATATAAAGAGAATTATAGTTTACCATAGTGTGTCATCATGAATCCAATGTCCCAGTTCAGTCCATAAATGTTAGATTTAAATTGTTTAATATATTTCAATTCCTATGTCCTTCTGTCCTGTGGTGTAACCAGGTTAGCAGCACACCAGTAGGAACCATTTTTTACAAACAGATCACACTCTATTGCATTTATCTGTCTTGATATTAAGAGGCCACTTTAACAACACAGGACAGACATGGAATTGAAAGATAGTAAGTGACATTGTTCATAGTTTATTGTTAAAAACATCATAATTTAGTAAATAGCAAAAAGATAAAGACAATATAAAGCACCAACATTTCACATTTTACCAATGATTTGTCAAGGTGTGATCTGAACATATAATCTCGGTCCTCAAGTAACTTATTAGATCACATGGTATGTTCAAATAAACCAATCAATTGCACCACATTTGTGATATAGCTATTGATATACAAAAGCACCATTTCAGAAACACCATTATATATAATGAATGTGCAAGTACTCAGACCTACCAACACATAATAATAGCACAGCAATGACTTACATACTCAATAGAAAATTAAATTAAAACATCTGATTCCTATATTGCGTTATAGCACATATAAAAAATATTATTACTATCTTCTTTTGCTCTTAAGAAAAGGGACTAAACTGAAATTCTCATTGAAACCTCCATCTGAGCCAACCCATAACAAATCTTATCACCTGATCACAGTTCCTAGAACTGCACAGAGCACAGCTCTTCTGGTCTGTTTCCTGCTGCAGTGTAATCATTTGATCTGCAGGTGACATGGCACAGCAAGAACAATGAATGACTCAGCCATTTTGCAAAGTCCCAGTGAACTTTGCCAGTTACATTGTAAATTCATAAGTTTGCAAAGTTGCCAATACCTCAAAGTTCGATTGTGGAAATGCGAAAACCATCATAAAGTCTCGGGACTTCACAATGTATTGTAAATGGAAGTTTGTCAAACTTCACATACCACTAATAGTTACCTCACCAGTTTACTCAACATTTTCCCTGTTCACTAAATGAGCAGGAATTATAACCATTTTCAGCATGTACTCTATGTTGGTATAGCTGTAATTTCATTTATTTATTTATTTAAAATTTGATATCCTAGAGAGGCACACTGAGCTAAAGCTTGTTTCTGAGTGTGATGGGAGGTAAAAGGTTGAAAAAAATGAAACTGTCATTGACCTGCCTCAACACCTTGGATACTAATTTTATCAGATCTCAGAAACTAAGCAAGGTCAGGCCTGATCACTGGTAAGATGGGAAATGTCAATTACCACCAGGTCCCTACAGGAAGTGGTGTTGTTAATTTTAAGGGTCCCTCCCTTAGATTAAAGAAACCATGCCAATGCCCCAACACGGCATTTGGAATAAACTGTGGTGTAAGAGGTGCCACCTGTTGATGAAATAATAAACAGTGGCCCCATCTGCTTATTCTTTTGTATGTTTGGTGGATGGTCAAAGATGGTCTCAAATTAAAGGGAATATTCATTAAAAGGCAAATATAATACATAGTTCACATCAGCAATGCTATCAATCCAATATGTCCCCACCCACTTACCTTAAACAGCATGACTACCCATGTGCAGGAAACACACAATACAAACATAGAAACATAGAATTTGATGGCAGTTAAGGACCGCTTGGCCCACCTAGTCTGCCCATTTCCCAACCTAATGGATAAGCTGCAGATCCTAGTTAACCAACAGCCTACTTCCTCCTACCCCCACTAGAATTGCCTTATGTCTGTCCCATGCATTCTTAAATTCCTCCACTGTTTTTGACTCTACGACCTCCTCAGGAAGGCTGTTCCATGTATCCATTAACCCTCTGTGAAGAAATACTCCTATTACCTCCTGAGCCATCCCCTCTATCTTCAAATTGTGTCCCTTGTTTTTGCATATCTCTTTTTCTGAAAGATGCTGCCCTCTTGACTTTGTTGATTCCTTGAGGTATTTGAAAGTTTCTATCATGTCCCCTCTATCTCCTTTCCTCGAGGATATACATCTTTAGTTCTTTTAGTCTTTCTTCATATGTCTTCTGATGCAGACCCTGCATTATTTTGGTTGCCCTCCACTGGACAGCCTCCACCTGTCTATGTCTTTGCAGAGATGGGGTCTCCAGAACTGTACACAGTACTCCAGATGGTCTTACCAACTGTCTGTACAGAGTGCCAACAACTTCCTGTTTTCCACTGGTGATGCCTCTCCATGCATCCCAGTATCCCCAGCCTTCCTTACTACGCATACATTGTTGGCCCACCTTTAGGTCATCTGATATGACTACCCCTAGGTCCCTTTCCATTTTTGTTGTTGTTAGTATCTCACCCCCATTGTGTACTCTTCCCTGGGTTTTTGTTTCCCAGGTGCATTACTTTGCACTTCTTTGCATTGAATCTAAGCTGCCATACATTTGACCATTCCTCCAACCTTGCCAAGTCCCTTTTATCTTATCCACCCACCTTGTGTATCAACCCTGTTGCAGATCTTTGTGTCATCTGCAAAGAGACACACTTTCTCTTCCAGTCCCTCTGCAATGTCACTTATAAAGACATTAAAAGGACTGGCCTAGTACTGAACCCTGTGGTACCCAACTAGTAACCCTCCTTTCTTCACTGTGGACTCCATTTACTATTGCCTGCTGTGTCCTGTTGTCCAACCGTGTGTTTTACCCAGGCTACCATCCTAGGACCCACTCCCAGACTGGCTAATTTGTTTATTAATCTTTTGTGTGGTACTGTGTCAAATGTCTTGCTAAAGTCTAGGTAGGCCATGTCCACAGCCCCTCCCTGGTCTACTGCTTTGGTCACCCAGTCAAAGAAATCAATGAGATTTGTCTGACATGACCTTCCCACTGTGAATCCATGCTGCCTTGGGTCCTGTGTCCCACTGGCTTCTAGGTACTCAACAATTCTTTCCTTCAGAAGTGATTCCATCATTTTCCCTACCACTGAGGTCAAACTGACAGTTCTGTAGTTTCCTGCCTCTGTCTTGCTCCCACTTTTGTGAAGGGAATCACATCTGCCCTCCTCCTGTCCTCAGGTACCACCCCATCCTCCCATGATTTATTAAAAGGCTAGTCAGTGGTGTTACTAGTTCTTCCTTAGTTCTTTTAAAATCCTGGGGTGAATCCCATCAGGCCCCATTGCTTTATCCACCTTCAGTTTTAAGAGTTCTTTCAGAACCCTTTCTTCTGTGAAAGGACTAATATCAACCCCCATATCCAGAATGCTTCTATTGACTGGACTAGGTATTTCTCCCTGCTTTTCCACTGTGAATACTGAGCGGAAGTATTCATTCAGTATCCCTGCTTTTCATTGTCGCCTCTGCCCAACCACCTTCCTCTTTGTTCAGCCTCAGTATCCCTGCCTTAGTCTTTCTTTGCTCCTAATGTACCTATAAAGGTTTTATCCCCTTCTTAACTGAGTTGGCTATCTTTCCTCGGTTTCCTCGGTTTGGGCCTTTGCTATTCTGACTGCCTTACCCACTTCCTTCTGCTTTAACTGGTACAGTTCTCTGTCCTGCTCCTTCTGTGTTTCCTTATACTTCCTGAATGCTATTTTTTGTCCCTTACCTTCCCCACCACTTCTTTTGAGAATCAGTCTCTTAATCTAAAGGATACTGCAGATCAGCCCTATCACACTCCATGCTATCTTGGTAATTCAGCTATCATAACCTAGATCAGGTTTCTTCATGAGGCGGCAGGCCTTGCTCACCATACCTTTCACTACCTGCCATGAAGAATTGTTGTAAGAATTCCTAACTAGTTTCAGAACTATTAACTCTGTCATTACTGATACAGTAGTTGAGTAGTACATTTACATCTTGCCTGCCGCAAGTAATGTAGTACTTTCTGCAGGTATACACCACAATCAGGGTACCACCATTATAAATAACTAAGGTCAGTGGAAACTTTCCCAGTATCAAGCTTTCACACACTGGAGAAAATATCCTATTATACCTTGTCTTTTGTCTGCAAAGCACCACAACTGTCTGGCAGATGGGCATAGGTGCCTTTTGTTGCCATAGACTGTTGGCACCCATCACAAGTACACTTTTGTTCATTAATACATTTGTGTTTGGTTACCTCATGTCCCTAAATGCTCATGGCAACAGAGTTAAACTGTATCACACATTTTAGTTTTTTTTTATTTATAATCTACTACCTCAAAAACCCTAGGTATATGTAAGGTCAGAAATCCTTCACTCCCAAAGTAGCTGTAAACATCAACACTAGGATGTGATGCTATAATCTCTATCTATTGCCTTCTTTTAGCAAACTCATCTCAAGTCTCCATTTTTAAGTCATGCATATGTTTGTAACCCATGGCGTGGGTGTATCAGGTTGGATAAGTAAGGTGGTTTTCTGGCTGTGTATATGTGGTTTTTGAAAGACAGTAAAAGTGGTTCCTGAAAAATACATTTTAAGGTGTCATACTCACTGAATATTGGTTGTAGGTCTTTAAAACATTTTAGTAGGTGCTCAGATTTGGGCTGTATGTAACAACCAAGGGTGCCAGTTAGTGGTGATCTTTTCTTTATATTGTAGTAGTTGCTCTCTTGACATAAGCATGGTACATAACAGAACTCTGTCAGTTTCTGTGCATGAGCATCCCTGTTCAGTAAATGTTTTTCTTAATGAGACATGGTGCTTATCTGTATCCACCTCACTGTAACAGATTTGGTGGTATCAAAGTGCTTGACAGTACGCTACAGAGATGCCTACACAGTAACTGCAATCACCCTAGGCACACTAACAAGTCTCTAATGCAGAGCATGAAAAAGGAAGACCAAAGGGGCATTGTTGGAATCACAAAGAAAGATGGACAAACCACAAAGCAAGATGGGGAGAAGGCAGAGGCACTCAATGAGTACTTCTGCTCACTTTTCACACAGGAAGCAGATGGTAACAGACTAACAACAGGCATAAAGAAGTGTCTTATTGAAGGAGTAGACATGGGTCCCTTCACAGAGGAAAGGTTCCTGGAGGAAATAGACAAGTTAAAGGTAGATAAAGCTATGAGGCCACATGGGATACAGCCAAGAATACTGAAAGAACTAGGAGGCAACTGGCAGCCCCTTAGCAGTGCTCATCAACAAATCATTAAGAGTGGGCGGTGCCTGAGGATTGGAAGAGTGCAACAGTAGTTCTACTCCACGAGAGTGGAAGTAAGGAACTGCCAGGTAACTACTGTCTGGTTAGTCTCACATTAGTCATGGGAAAACTGATGGAGTCCCTGCTGAAGGAAAGAGTCAAAGCTTTTAGGAGCAAACTGGTCAGCTCAACAAAAATCAGCACAGTTTCATGGCAGGGAGGTCCTGCCAAAAAACCTGGCTAATTTTTTCATTTGGGTCACCAAACAGTGGATCAGGGTAGGACAGTGGATGTGGTTGACTTGGACTTCAGCAAAGCTTTTAACTCCATTCCACACAGGAGACTAGTCAAAAACTAGAGAACATGGGAACTGGGCCTGAGGTTACAAACTGTGTCAGAAACTGGTTACATGGAAGAACTCAGAGAGTATTAGTAAATGGGTCTATCCACAGTAGTAGGGGACATATGTGGGACATGACTGTGGAAAAACAAATGTTGTCATTTCTTTCTTCTTTCACCATCAATACTTTACCCTTAATGTCCTTTACTAAAAGTGTAAACAAGAAGATAATATAACTTGTGGTTTTCTGAGTACAGTCCCTAATGTTTGGAAACAGTAACCAGGTAATGTACGTAACAGGACAGAGAATATGTTAACTAGAAAAAGTTATGTATAAATATTTTGAATCTCTACATGAATTTGCAGTACTTTAACCAATTTGGTTAATTCACTAACAACGCCAAAATATTTGCATGCAAAAGAATGTGATAACTATCAGCCTAACATGTGGCAGAGAATTTCGGGCAAAGTCATTTCAAAGATTTCCCTCACCAACATTTCTTGGGTAATCACAGATTAGAATGCATTTGTACATAACTGGGGATAAAAGTAGATGATATTAAAACTTTTTGATCACTTTAAAATGAAACTCCAAAAATCTGTGAAAAAGTGTTTCATTAACGTATGTAACAGGACAGAGAAAATTCAAAACGTTAAGCAGTCCCAGAAAACATTGTGGAAAAAAAAGAACATCAGGCAGTTGGAGCCCTTTATTCTTTTCCACTTTATGTTTAATGTCTCAGGTTATGACTCAATCAGCATAAAAGTTCTATGGTTGCATACCACCACCACAAAGGGAGTTCATAGTACAAACAAATTCACTATGCTAACTAGAAATACGAGACAAACTAAGTAAAATTAACTAAAACCCTAACCATAACACCACAATACACACACTATATGCATTGCTTATTACAGACCTAATACCTTCAACAAATGTACATATGTACATCTGGCAGACCCCATGTGACAGCATAACTGAATCCACCAGACATGAGCATGGACATCGGCCTACAGTGACTCACTCAAGCCGGTGTGCACAGTACACCACTTGCAAACACACCAGTGCTCCTTGAGAGATTGACCAGGGACCTGGCACACCCCTGGTGACAGTGTAACTGAATCCATGAGAGCAGAACATGGGTGCTTGCCTACAGTGACTCAACCTAGCAGGTGAGTGCAGAACACGAACTGCACACCCACCAGGGCCCCAAGAAGATTGATAAGGGACCTGGCAGACCCCAGGTGATGGTGTAACTAAATCCACCAGACGAGAACCCTGGCACCAGTCCATTGCAGACTCAAGTCAAGCTGCTGTGTGCAGTACGCCACTTGCACACCCACCAGGGCCCCACTTAAAGATTGACCAGGGACCTGGCAGACCCCAGGTGATGACATAACTCAATCCACCAGATGAGAACAGATGACAATGTGGGCAACCCATGGGATTAGAAACAAAATGGAGGCAGACACGGACACAACCACTGAATTGCAAACAAAATGTAGGCAGGCACGGACACAAGCACTGGATTGCAAACAAAATGGAAGCTTGCACAGACACCCACTGGCTTGCAAATCAAATGGAGACACACATGACCACAGCAACTGGCTTTTAAACAAAATGGAGGTAAGCATGGACACCCATAGAATTGCAAACAAAATGGAGGCACTATTGCCATCCCTCCAGATCCATCTCAGCAGTTCCTGGGGCTTGGTAGACAATACTACAATTCTCCAGACCTGTCAGTAGTCCCAGGGACCCAAGATCAGTTCCACACCCTCCCCATCAGCCCTGTGGTATGTGAGGTCAGTCCCATTTCCTCCCAGTCCCTGGAGCCTTGTGGCACACTCCTAAAATGCTCCAGCCATGTAGGCAGTCCCATGGGACCCAAGGTCAGTAACACCCCTCCCCATCAGCCCTCTGGCATGTGAGGTCAGTCCCATCCATCTCCCCAGTCCCTGGGGCCTGTTGGCAAACTCCTAAAATTCTCCAGCCCTGTTAGCAGTCCTGTGGGATCCAAGGGCAGTGACCAGTCCCAAACCCACCCCATCAACCCCTGGCACATAAGGTAAGTCCTATCCACATCCCTAGTCCATGGGGCCTGGTGGAACACTCAATAAATTTGCAGTCCCATGGAACCCAAAGTCAGTCTCAGCTTTTCCTCATTAGACCCCTGGCACAAGAGTTCAGTTCCATTCTCTCCCATGTCTCTGGCCTGGCGACACCCAACAAATCCCAGTCCCATGGAACCCACGGTAAGTCCCATTCTCCTCCCCATTAGCCCCTGGCATGTAAGGTCAGTACCATCCCCTCCCAGTCCCTGGGGTCTGGTGGCACACTCCTAAAACTCTGTAGCCCTGTCAGCAGTCCCATGGTATCCAAGGTCAGTCTCACCCCTCCCATCAGTTGCCCTGGCACATGAGTTCAGTTCCACCCCCTTCACAGCCCCTAGGGTCTGGTGGTGAACTCCTAAATTTTCCAGCCTTGTTAGCAGTCCCATGTGACCCAAGGTCAGTCCCACCCCATCCCCATCAGCCCCTGGCACAGAGGTCAGTCCCATCCCCTCCCCAGTCCCTTGGGCCTGGTGGCACACTCTAGCAAATCCTTGGTCCCACTGGACAAAGGGCAGTCCCACATCCCATCAGCCCCAGGCATGTGAGGTCTATCCCATCCCCTCCCCAATCCCAGGGGCCTAATGGTGCACACTGACAAACCTACAGTCCCATGGAACCAAAGGTCAGTCCCACCCTCCCCATCAGCCTTCTTGCACATGAGGTCAGTCCCATCCACCTCCCCAGTACCTGGGGCCTGGTGGCACACTTCAACAAATCCACTGTCCCATGGAGCCCAAGGTAAGTCCCACCCTCCTCCAAATCAGCCCCTGTCATATAAGGTCAGTCTCATCCCCTCCCTAGTCCCTGGGGCCTGGTGGCTCACTCCTAAAACTCCCTAGCCCTGTCAGCAGTCCCATGGTACCCAAGGTCAGTTCCACCCCTCATCATCAGCCCCCATGTGATGTAAGGTTAGTTTCATCCCTCCCCACTCCTGGGGTCTGCTGGTACACTCCTAAAACTCTCCAGACCTATCAGCAGTCCAATGCTACCCAAAGTCAGTCCCACCCCTCCTCATCAGCCCCTGGCATGAGAGGTTAGTTCCAACCCCTCTCCAGCCCCTGGGCCTGCTGGCATGCTCTATTAAATCTGCAGTCCCATGGGATCCAAGGTCAATCCCACTGCCTCCCTATCAGCCTCCTGGAATGTAAGGTCAATCCCATCTCTGTCAGCAGTCTCAAGAGTCCTAGTGGCACACTACTAAAATTCTCTAGCCCTGTCAGCTGTACCATGGGACTTATGGTCAGTACCATCCCTCTCCTATCTTGTCAGCAGTCCCAAGGGTACCTGGTGGCAACTGTCTCCCTCCCTGCTATCCTATTAGCCATACCTTGGCCAGAACCATTTTGTAAACTTAATTGGTGCCATTGTGCTTCCAAGGAGCAAATTACCACTGCAATCTTTATTTTATAACATACAAGGGTCTTTAGTTGCATAACTTTTTGTTCTAAAATATTGTCATTGGCAAACGTCCATTTTAAATTTAGTAGGAAATTACACAGCACCCAATATGTCTAATGTTTTTAATTTCAGACTTTGCAGGAAACATTCCATTCCTAATTTATTTTCAGATGAACTGGCAGCCCCTCTCCCAAGGCATGTGGGTGACTATTTTAAAACAAGTCCTTTGTTGCATCCCCAAAACAAATGCTCAGTCAAAACAAACAAGTCTGATAGAATATCTTAATAATCACAATTAAAAAATAAGGTACCTCTAGAAGTCCCATCCATTTGTAACAGAGACCACTGGTTTCCTGAGATCCATGTTACAAACATGACTGAACTTAGTTGCGGGCTGTTAGGACAACTTTTGAAAATGCTAAAACAGATTCAAGGCTCTTTTCACTTTAAATGCATCAGTAAATGGCTACAGCACCAATACTTTTATATTTTAATCTCAAACTGTGCAGCAAACATGCCATTTCTAATTTACATTTGGATGAGCTGACAGCCCACCCCCAAAGCATGAGTGGCCATTTTAAAATAAAAATTCTTTGTTACACCCTGATACAAATGCTCACTCAAATCAAACCAAAAGCATGTAACATTCTTAATAATAACAATGAAAAATAAGGCACCACCAGAGGTCTCGTTTGTAACAAGGACCACTGTTTTCCTGAGGTCCCCGTTAAAACATGATTGAACTTGGTTGTGGGCTGTTAGGACAACTTTGAAAATACTGTTTTGGATTCCATAATTTTTCACTAAATGCATCAGTAAATCACTACAGCACCCAGTACTTTTCTATTTTAATATCAACCTTGCAGCAAACATTCCAGAAATAATTTACTTTCAGATGAGCTGGCAGCCCCACCCCCAAAGCATATGAAAGGCTATTTTAAACAAAATCATTTGTTACACCCCTAAACAAATGCATACTAAAAGCAAACAAAAATCTCATTAAATCTCTTAATAATCACAATTCCAAAATAAGGTACACAAAAAGTCATTTGTAACTGGGACAGAGATTTTAGAAGGTCCCCACTACAAACATTAGCATGCTACCTCTGTCCCTGTTACAATCAGGACAGTACCATAAGCCACTAAAAAAAAAGATGTTTGGAAGCCTGCAAAAGTCATACATCCACAATGAATTACACAGCCTTACACACCTGTTTAGCACATTGTAAAACTATGAAATTCACAACATGTCTGGCACAAAAAGGCAGTTATTAGAGCCACAAAATAGATAACCTTGAACAATGTGTCAAATACTTGCCATTTTCAGATATAAATGGATATCTTTAAACAGCAGTCATGAACCCCAGTAAAATACATTATGAATTCAAACTTTATTTAACATAATTAACCATGTCCAGTAGCTAAATCCTGTTCTAACAGGGACAAATGTATTAACTCTGTCCATTGTTACAAACATGATTGACCTTTTCTCTGTCCCCAGAGACCTTACTGAATGTCAGTCTGTGCACAGCATACTCCAATTTCAAATCCAGCAACAACATGCAGTCAGATTTATAGCAGACAGTATAGGAAATCATTATTTCACTGCTATGGAGCCCCATTCACATCTGCTTACATTTCTGACCAGTTTCCATGTTCCTGTTTGTAACACAGCTACACGCTTGTAACAGCAAGTTTGGAGGAGACAGAGAATGTTCTCATTTGGTGTTTGGGAAGAAAATTGATTGATTGCGAGGCAAAGCAAAGTTTAAAGGACTTAATCTGGTGTTATGATTGGCTAGAAATAAGCCAATGCCACTGTGAAAAAAGTCACACTCCACAGGCATGGTAAACAGCTGTTACATACGTAGATAGGTGTGGGACAGAGACAGATAGCCTGGTCCTACTTTTAAAGGCAGCCAGAGTATCTCTGCAGTTTTGAAATGTTTTTCAGCCAGAACAGCAAACTAACTGAGCCTCCTTCAGTTGCTGGCATCCAGTGCCCAGATTCGTGCACAGTTTTATGTTTATACCAGCCAATCCTGTATGTAACCTAGGGGGACAGAGAAGATTACATAAGATTGTCACTTTTAACTCATTCTGAAAAAATAAAATATATAAAGGCACACACATGTGGTGATGTTACTGGGCTCTTTATGTAAAATGCATAGGAGACTTGTATTTTCAGCACAGTATTTTGGTAGGTAGAAGGAAAGCATAAAACATGTGGTGTCTTGAAATGTTCCACCTAGCCAGTGCAAAACCAGGGACAAATCTGTAAGTTTTAAAAAATATTTTTTCATAAGTATTAGGTGGTTGAAGTTATTTATGTTATCTCACTAACTTCTGTAGTAGACAGCAGTGCAGTTTTGAAATATATTTAAACACTCTTAGCAGAGTTACTGAGTGTTAAAGTGCATGTGATGGAAATGTACCCATTTAGTATGGACATGCCCAAATAGCACTCTGTCTGTGGAGGGAAGTATGACTAGCAGGGTCCCACAGGGCTCAATTCTGAGGCCGATCCTATTCAACATACTTATCAGTGACATTGCAGATGAACTGGAGGGAAAGGTGTGCCTGTTTGCAGATGACACCAAATTGGCAACAGGGTAGACACAACAGAGGGACAGAAAGCATGGACGCTGATCTCTGAAAACTGGAGGAGTGGTCCAAGACCTGGTAATTGAAATTCAATGCCCAAAAATGCAAGGTCATGAACCTGGGAAAGTGTAACCCAGGGAAACTGTATTCAATGGGAGGCAGCAGCTGATGGCTACCAGGCAAGAGCGAGACCTAGGGGTGATCATACCAGATGACCTCAAAGTCAGCAGACAATGTGAAAAGGCAGCACTAAAGGCTAGTGGTATCCTGGGATGCATAGGGAAGGGCATCATAAGCAGAAGGCATAAAGTAATCATGCCCCTGTATCGGTCCCTGGTCAGGCCTCACCTGAGCACTGTGTCCAGTTCTGAGGGCCACACCTCAGAAAGGACATAGATAGGCTGGAGGCAGTACACAGAAGAGCAACAAAGATTTTGTAGGGCTTGAATCAGAAATCATATGAGGCAAGACTAGATGACATCAAATTATACTTCCTAGAACAATGCAGGAATCATGGGGACATGATAAAACATTCAAATACCTTAAAGGCAACAACAGGGTGCACATGTAGAACCTCTTTCAGGTAAAGGACTACAGCAGGAGTAGAGGGCACAACCTTCAACTTAAGGGATGAAAGTTCAGAAGCAACACGAGGAAATCTTCTTCACAGAGTATGTTGTGAAACCATTGAATAGCCTACTGTAGGGAGTGGTTGGAGCCAAGACAGTGGGGAATTCAAGCGGCATGGGACAGACACTGTGGGATACACAAGAAGGCAGCTAAGTAGGAGGGTGGGAAGCCAAGGGAGACGACGGATCATATGATCCCCATCTGCTGACAACTTCTATGTTTCTATGATCTAGGTCAGCAGCCCACAGGGAAGTCATCCTGACTCCATAGTAGCTGTAATCACCATTACTAGGATGCGATAATATGATCTATTTTATTGCCTTCTTTAACAAACTCATTTCACAATTTTCCATTATCTAAGTAATGTAAATGGTTGTAACATATGAGTGGGGTATAGCTGGTCCCAGTGTTTGTGGTAGCTGAGAAGACCTTGTCTTCCCACCTGTGCATTACAGATTCAATCCAAACTTTCCCCATGTTACCCATTATCAGACCCAATGAATGCAGAACTGGCTCAATATTGGCATCAGCAAAACAACCGTTGAAGGACCAGCTCACCGGTGCAGTGGTAGTGCTACCACTCATGAAGCCAATGACCCAATTTCAGGGACAAGCCTGAGTCGTTGGAGAGCCAGCTGGGGAGGTGAGATGAGCATCCCACTGGATGCTTTCCAACCCGGGAGAGAGGGTGCTCAGTCTCTGCTGCTCTACCACCACTTGGGTGAGCATAGATGGTGGTGCATAGGAGCAGATGATCTGGGAGGGGGTATACAGCCACAGTCTGATGTGAGTGCATGCATAGCATGCATGTCCATCAGGAAGCTTCCTTGGCATCCAAGGAGAGGGAGAGAAAGGAAAAGAATAGTGCTGCAGGAGGATATCCACCCTCAATGTAGGCCCCACATGCTGACTGTGGCACTCTCACTCCTGGATCACTGACTGAGTTTCTTTCCAGGCTAGCTTCCCAAAATGGTACTGCACTGAGGGCAAGCCAGGGTGCACTGAAGGAGATGAGAAGTAAGTCCCAGAGAAGGCGGTGATGGAGCTGGGTAAGGGGGACAGGACTGATGGGACCAGCCGGTAGCAGGAGATAAAGCATGGTAAATTAAAAAGAAAAGGAAAATACTATTGAAAAGGACACTGGATTCACCATGCCTAAACCTCCCCTTTCATTGCAAAGCAGGTGGCATTCCACTTGATCAGATTTACAACAAAGTAGGTGACATTCTGCTTGATCAGATTCAAGCCACTCCCAAACAACAATAATAAAAAAATAAGCTACCATAAGTAAATGTTTGTCCTGTGCAGTCTGTGGGAGGGGTAATGTATATGGAAAAATGGAAAGCAAATATAATTGTACTATCTTAATTTGTTTCATTCTTATATATTTGCCACCTGTTCTGTCTTGTCATTTTCTGAGCACAGATCTGTATTATTCTTCTTCCCAGTTTACTGCAGCATCATCTGAAATACCAAATTCTAGTCCTAAAATGTTTACCCCTCTGATGTCAGTGAAACCACTCTACAGTATTTCTGTTTCTCTTTGATCCTGCTGCATCCCTAACTAGAATCCTACACATTTGCAATAGTTAATTTTGAAACCTGATATAACACAATGCTGTTTGAGGACCTTGACTGCTGTGAACCCTGAATTCTTATATTGTACAAATGTTACTGCTAATTTTATCTTGGGGATCCTGTTTGGAATGTACAGTCCCTTATGTCAGAAGTGTTATTATTTTCTTTTAACTTGGATCTTGACAAAATATGTATAGTAACAGGCTTAATGGATAGCCCAGCCACACTCTGATTTTTACTTTTTTGATAATTTGGATCCTAATCAGCAATTTAGTAGAATAACTAATACAGTCTTCTCATGTAGTACTTGCAGTCATCTTAAAAATATTTGTGGTGTTCCATGTTGCAAAATGACTGAAAATAGTTACTTATGCACTTCTCTGAAAAATGTTTTATCTGGATTGAGTGAAAAAGAATCTCTTCATCTCTCCCTTTTCACAATTTCTCTAATTAGTAGCATTTTATCTTGAATCTTATTATTGTCAAAGGAGCTGGTCTCGGTTGGGCCTACAAGTTATTTAGATGCATCCAAAATGTTGTTACTAATATTTTTTTTTTAATAATTGCATGACTAATGTTCAAAACACAAATTGGTCACCAGTTTTTCAGCTCATTATTATCCCCTTTATGGTTGTATGGAGCCTACCACCATTTTGCTATCTGTAGCTTGAAATGGAGTTTCGTGGAACGCATTTTTGGACATTTTAATGTATCCTTCCACATCTACAAATCACTATGAAAACTAAAATAAAATAATCCCTTCTTTCTGTTTAGAATGTTGGAAACATAACTCCAAGCTGCTTATCTGAAGGCCATTAGGAAACTGAAACAGCTTGTTAAATATTTGTTGCCTATTAAACTGGTGATTTGTTTACCCCTTCAAAATGCAACAGCTCACACATTTAAATGATTAGCATTTAAACAGACTAAATACATAAATTTATTTTTGACAGAAAGGGCTGCGGCCTGCTTCCAAACATAACAGATAAGAGCTACTAAGATCTCTTATAGTAATTGTGTGTATGTGTGAGTGTGTGTGTTTGGGGGATGGGTGGAGAAACAGTCAATCTCTGGCAAGGGAGATCTCATCTAATGAATTAACTGCAGTCAAACCATGAGTGATACAGAAGCAAATGATTTGATGCCTTTATTGGACCGACATAGATATAACAAAAATAACTTATATCATCTATAAAATCCCTGATCAAACAACTGCAAACAGAAGACAATTTTATGTCATTTTATAATATATGATATACTGAGTGTGTATTTACTGAGTTGCTGGATCAGGTCCTTGATAAAATAATAACATTTACTTAACTCATTCAAGATTCCATCAGATGGACAGAAAAAGTCTTAAAAATTTGTCTGAAAACTAACAACTATAATATGCAAAATAGCATTTGTGTGTGTGTGTGTGTGTGTGTGTATATATATATATATATATATATATATATAGAGAGAGAGATTTATATTTATAAAATGGAGATAACAATATCCAAGAAATCCAAACTTCTGATGGTATAAAACACATCACATGACCGTATGTATATCAGAGTGTGATGGCACACCTCAACTTTTAACCCACACCAAAACAATTTTGACATTTTATAAGATAGATAAACCACTCTCAGGTGTGCAGGTGTCTCTGATGTATGCACACCTTGAGTGGTTGATGCACTCAGCATGCGGCCTCGGCATACCAAAATGCACACCAAGGCATCCTTATATCAGAGCATGACCGCATACCGGAGTGGTTCATCCATTACATATATTATAGGGGCGTGGTCAGGCCCCCATAGTTAGGGGTTGACTAGGCATTTTAATGTTAAACCTCAAATTTTGCACGTTAATAACCATGCAACTGTTCAACAGATTTGCACAAAATTTGGTATGCATGGTCTGGCATGGTAGATCTCTAATTTACCAAGTTTCATTTCAGTCAAGAGATACAGTTTTCACACAGCAAAGTGCCAAAAATTCACTTTTCACCAGTTTTGTTCATTTTTGTCTGTGGTGCTGCGTGGCCACCTTGTGGTCTGCTGGTCAAAACTTGGAAGTAAAAGAGCTTGGATCAAGGAATATGACACTTTTTGCTTGGTGAAAAATATTATTTCATTCAAAAGATATTAAAGTTTGAAGTTCCCATTATCAGTTTATGGGAAAATTTATATGTATGATTTGTGAAAGAAGAATGGGGTTCTGGCCATCTGGTTTTCCTTGCGGTCAAAAGAATGTGCAGGCTCATAGCTGAAAAATCTTTGGCCACCAGAAATTTATCGCCACGACGGTCACCATTTTATTTTCAGTTTATGGTCGGAAAAACAAATATCTCAGCCCACGGGTGAATTCTGAGGTAAATGAGGCATAGGTTCAGCTCAGGAGACTCCTCTATTGACCCATGCCACTAGTTTCTTTAAGTTGTGTCAAACAATAGAGTTTTCAACTTTTAAATTCTTCTTTCTCGGCTCACTAATTATCTTCTTTGCATGAGCCTGCAAATTTATCGGCCACAAGAATTAATAATTTGCCGAGCTTCTTTCCAAGGGATGACCAGATAGCAAGCTTTTCTGGACAAGATGTCCATGGGGAAGACCAGATGGCTGAAATTGGGATGACCAGATGGCCGTTCATGACGAAGATCTTGCTAGGTCACGGCTGAAGCTCACAGTCAAGGTTTTCGTGAAAGAAGACCGCTTTTAAAGGTTTTAAATCTTTTAAGTTGCATATATCAGGAATGGTTTGGTCTTTTACTTGAAATTTGGAGGATGTTAAGGATGTCCTAAAGATGAGAATTATGCTATTTAGGTGTTGGGGAATTAATTTGCTATGAGATATTGAATGACATAGTTGACATTTTTCCCATAGGATTATGGATGGTGCTATTGGCCTGAAATTTGTAGGGTAGGTAGCCCTAGTTCCACAGATGTGCCTTTCATTAGTTCACTGTGCAAAAATTAAAGAGGCCCATAGTTACAGCACGGCAACATTTTAAAATTTCATTTTGCACTTTAATAATGTTTGAACTGTGTGTGTGATTTGTCTGAAATATGGAATTTTGAAAGATTCATCATAAATCTTTGATGGTGAAACTTTTTATGTTGATGAGCTATACGGTTCATGGAATCATTAGCGGTGCTCAAAAAGTGGAAAATCCTCTGTTTGCAATTTCTTTCTCCACCCATAGTGCACTGCAGAATGCATTTCAGTGGCTTCAAATTAGGCTGTATGCATGGGTCCTGGCTGCGCTGGTGCCCTTTGAAGAGTTTGTGAACAAATCTTGCTTCATTCAAGTTAGGCAATTTTTTTGTCTCCATTATGGTCAGTGGAAAATATGTAGTGCATTTAGAAAACAATGGCAAACACATTTTTTGCTGTAAAAATAAGAATACATTTGAGTAGCTACAGATTGGTTTGTATGCATGGGTCCTGGGCTGCGCTTGGTGCCCTTTAAAGATTTCGTGAAAAATCTCACTCTGTTCAGAAATTATGCCATTTTGGTCTCCCATTATAGTCAATGGGAAATATATATATATATGCACTGTGAAAGATTTGTTCCTGCAGCAACATTTCTGCACACCATTGCCCAGGGTGTTTTCTCTGACATTCCATCGTGCACTGTATTGTGCTTCTAGGCCCATATTTGCAGGGTGCCAAGTCCTGCTGTAACAGATGTGTGTTTTGGTGGTGTTTCTAATGCTTTTATCATGACATTTTCTTGTCACGAAAACTTTTGATATGACCGCAATAACATTTTTGATCGCAATCACATCCCCATTATCTCAGGAAAGGTGTGGTCTTTTACTTGAGATTTGCAGGGTGTTGCAGATGTCCTAGAGATGTGAATTATGCTGTTTAGGTATTGGGGACTTACTTGTTTGCAGAGATATTGAATGTGCTCGACACATTTCTTTGCCGGCAACATTTTTGTTCCCGTGGCAACATTTCTGCACAGCATTATCCCTGGTGTTTCATTTCTGTCACGCCATTTTGCCAGTGTATTGTGCTCCTGGGCTCATATTTGCATGGTGCCAAGTCCTGGTTCCACAGATATGTGTTTTGGTGGTGTTTTCAATGCTTTTATTGTGACAACATTGTTTAAGCTTGACACATTTTTTTGCTGTGACAATATTTTTGTTCCTGCAGCAATGTTTCTGCACAACATTGTCCCTGGTGTTTCTTCCCTGTCACTCCATTGTGCCATTGTGTCACCTGCTGCTGGATGTCTGTCATTGGTTGTGTTGACTTGGTCCTCCCCATACTTGCATGTGTGTGTGTGTCTGTGTGTGTGGTGCTGGGGTGACTGGAGTTAGGTTTTCAACCCTAACAGCGAATTTCTCACTTTTGTCACTGTGGAACAACCCTAACTGATGCATTAAATGGAGTTTTTGCCATGAATATCCTGTCTTTTCAGAAGTATTACTCACTATAGTACATGATTTATTGTTGTAAGAATAGTGCACATACATACCAAAAATGTTCCAATATCAGGACTATTTAAAGTCTTGTTGTACTATTTTCTGTTATTTACACTAACAGTACTTCACTGTGAATCATATTGTTTTTATATAACTCTAGTCATTGTAATTTTTCACTGTTATTCCATTTAGTATTTTTATGTAGCAGTGTCTTACTCTTTTCTTTGTGCATTCAATGTAAGTACTCTTCAGAAACAGGATGAATGTAGCAATGTATGGGGCGAATATTTAAAGTATGCCAGGTATCACACAACCCTTGGTGCACCAGAAGTTGCTTGTGCAGTGGTGTGTCATGGTTACATTTGACAGAACTGCACTATGGTGTAGTATTTTTATATCACAGTCTTGGTACCTAACTGTGCATGCAGTAGTACTACTAATACAACACAACTGTCCAGAGTGTGTCATGCAGAACCGCTAGTGGAATTGTCATCGCACCATGCAGTGCTTCTCACATATTCAGAATGTGACATCCAAACAGGTTCATTATCTGTACAAGACACACAGAGAAACATTTGACTCTTATTACAGCCCAATTTGCATGTGCCTGCCATACACAATTACCATTGTCTCAGAACTAGTGGAGGTGCAGCCACAGTCAGCAGTCATAAAGAACAAGACTGCATGCACCCCAGTCAGACAGACTCATTAACACCCACCAAAAGATGCAATATTACAAATAGTTCGTGTATTCTTCTGACCCAACAACACGCATCATTAAATGCACCCCAAAACTGCAACAACCCTCCTGGTGTACTGTGGTGCAGTGAGCCCAATCACAGTCATCATTAACACATATACAAACTACTATATTGTTTATGATACACAGAGCCAGTTCATGGTTGATCAAGAACATCTGAACCTTATAAAAAACGTTAAACTCTGATGGTGAATCATACACTCACGGCACACTTGACAGTAAATCCACACCATTATTTACTGTATGACACTTAATAGATGGCTGTATGCAGGTGGCTTCCACCATGCCACTGACAAACTAACAGATCAGTACACTTGAACAACCATTGTTTATCAACATCAACCAATGGGTATGCAGCCCATGTCCTGCTACTCACAACAGATATGTAAAGAAAAGATGTACATATGCAGGGTGATGGCGTAATATGGTACGCAGCTACTGATGTGTAACCTGCATTCACCCAAGAGCATCACGGCCCCAAATTAGCACCCTCCTCACATGTTGCTGTGCAGCTGCAGCAAGGCAATATAAAAAAAATGTTTAGACTACCATAAAATAACATGATTAATTACACAGCTGGTAAACTGAGACACAATAATAATAACATACATTCTATGTTCACAGTACTGTGGGACTACATCTTGCTTGGAAACATTTTCAGATTTCACTTACTTGGTAGCTGACGCCGCCTCCTGCTTCACCTCCACTGGTTCTGCATCATCAGCTTCTCCGGCTCTAGAAGCAAACAAGTGAAAAATGATCACATAAATAGATGAAATATCAAGCTAAAAGTCTTTTTCTTTAAAACATCCATTACTAATACTGCATCATTGTGTACAACTAACATATGAGCACATGTCTCTTTACTAAAACAGCTGTCTGTTCAGGTAGATGTATGTTCTTAAGTCAGTATTACATGATACAGCAACTCTTCTCATCTGCAGAGAGATCAAGCACCTTACAAGAAGAGTATGAAAAATACAAAACATTATTACTAATAAGTGTGACACAACATAATTTTACGATGTAGTGCTTGTCACACCATGAGTGTACAATACTGTAGATCTGCAAATACTTATTCACTGATATCCACCCCATTGACTGTTACTGTGCCAGGAACAACATAACATGTTGCCTACCACTGCTGTACTTACAGTCAGTAACCCTTATATGTCAAACTATGCACGCACATTACTGTGACGACAGCAGAAAGGCACACAAAATTGAAATAATAAAACCCTGTGTCTGTGTTCTTCCAAGACAAATGTCCATCCAATCCTGAACAGACTTAATATAAAAATCCATTTTTTCTAGTGCTTCCCTAACAATGTTTGTCCAATTACATTTCACAGAAAGAAAACATAGAAATCTATTATTGATAGTATACAGTGCACAATAAGCAGTGCCTACCCATTGATGGCAATAGTCAAAATACTGTGATAATGCATATTTTTCTGTTAAACATCCTAACAACCTTATGTGTATCTTTAATTAACTACATGTAGACATAACCATATGATGACCTGATTTTAAACAGTTTGACAAAATGTGTAATTATAATAGCAAGAACGCAAACATATGTATCATGTTACTCTTCACTTAATCACCTCTACCTGAATATAGCAGTTGTTTATGTGTTATTAACATATTACCCCATACAGGGCTATTAACACACATTAAATAACCCTAGTTAATGTCTTACACCTTAATAAAACCAAGGCTGTCACCATTACCAGATTTATGCTTAAGTACAACATCGCCTAAAACTTACATTATTTGTTTATTAACAAACATGTAGACAGTCTCCATACTGTCCATTTACAAATATTTTAATAATAGAAATGAAACATTGCCAGCAGATATAGAAATAATCAGTTAATAACCATCTAGGACCATGGTAATCAGCAACAGATAATTATACACCACACTAGTGAATACCAGTGAGACACCATCGACATTTCAATTGGTAATGAATGATTCATTGAACATGAAACTCACCACCAAAAGAAGCAGAAGACAACAGATCCCCCCAGCAGACCACATGGACTGACAAGTAGTCCTATGGACATACATCCATTGTCACATACATGATAAATGGTATCCCACTATATGTTAGTATATTACACATATTTTCATGTATCAAATGAGATATTTCCATTTTTTGGGATAATATGTGCTACATCAGCATATGTTTACAGTCTATTATAATAGACAGACATCTGTCCCACTGGTGTCAGTAAACACACAGCAGACAATCAGGTGTGTGCTGAAGTACTAATTATCACACATCAGAAATGTCGCAGAAGCATAACAGCAGTTATTATTTCACTGCCAACCACTGTATTACACTTAAATAATATACTTAGCAGGTTACTGTAATTGGTGTATTGTTTCAAAGTACACCACGCATAGAAAGTCCAGCAACCTGCCAACAGCTATATCCAATGTTATCTGTGACTGTTAGCAGTCATACACTCCACTCTTGCAAGACACTCAGTAGGCAATGTAATATTTATCTATCATATCATCATGCAGCATCTTGTGCAATGAAACAGGAAGCAGATATATGAAGATAAACATCACTGCATTAAACAAATACAGATTCTGTTCCACCAAGGATGTCATACCTAATCACACTGCAGAGACACATACTCATTCTTAAAGGGGAACTGTCAGCTTTGGCCCTTGTTTCCTGCTAATTTCCATCTGACATTCTACAACCACAAAATTGAAAAGAGGTGACTGTAGAATACCTCCGAATAAAAGAAAAAGTGATCAGCTTACAAATTTTTATAATTTACAACTATTTCCATTACTGGTGTCCCGCTTAAAATCTCCATGTCCCAGAAGCCTTTCCATGCTAACAATGCGCATTTATGGGGGAGCACTGTCTCAACCCACACATTTTTAAGACTGGCATACTAAAAACTGTTAATGCATAACAGAATGGTATTACAAATCTTTGGTGTTGTTTACAAATAAAACCAAGGGCTTGTTCTGGTGCAATACATTATAGCTGGTGCCCAAATCACCGCATGTGTAGTAACAGCACTTTCTCACGCTGGGCGGATCTTGTTCCATGCTGCCACTGCACATGCGCTGGAGTTGGGCACCAGCTTTTAATCAATCAATCAATCAAACTTTATTTATAAAAGGCGCTTTTCTCAAATCCAAAAGCCTGTACAATTTCATAAAACAGTAAATAAACATAATTTAAAACTATTATAAATCATTAAAAGCTATACTAAAAGGTGGGTCTTCAAGGCTCCTTTAAAGCTCAGGACAGTCGGACTATTTCATACCTGATGAGGTAGAGAATTCCACAGCGTCGGGGCCATAAAACTAAATGATCTAGCCCTGAGGTTTTCAAACGACCTGGGAATCTCCAGCAATCCTCGTCAGTGGATCGAGGGGCAGGAGGACAGTAGGGGCAAAGGAGCTCTTTCAAGTAAGTAGGTCCCTGGTCATGTAGGGCTTTATAGGTCAACAAACCAACCTTGAAGGTGATTCAGCAAAATATTGGCAGCCAGTGCAGTCCGCGGAGCACAGGCATTATATGGCTGGATCTAGAAGAACCAGTCAACAACCTGGCCACCGATTCTGCACTAGCTGCAGATCGCAAGCTCAACCCCGATAGCCCTAGGTACAGGGAGTTGCAATAGTCAAGGTGGAGGGAACAAAGGCATGGATCAATGTTGGAAGATCTTCTGGATGAACCAGGTGCTTCACCCTGGTGATATTCCTCAGATGGAAAAAGGAAGTTTTGACCACCGCTGACACCTGAGCTTTAAGCGTCAAGTGGTCATCAATTATTTGCCAAGATTCCGCACCTGATCTGAGGTCGTCAGCGGAATGCCTGCAAGCCATAAGCCTGAGTGCGATCCAGCTGGCAAACCTCACCACAGCGACCTTGTCCACAACCAACACCTCAGTTTTCTCCGGGTTTAACCTCAACCAACTCCCATTCATCCAATCTTGGATTTCTGCAAGGCAGTTATTAAATACCGACAAGGCAGCATCCTGGCGGTCACAAAGACATATACAGCTGGGTATCATCGGCATAGCAATAGAAACCCAGACCGTATTGTCTTATAATGTCGCTCAACGGCAGCATATCACACCGGGATAACATAGGCGCTAGAATAGAGCTCTGCGGTACCCCAAAAATAGGGAGACTGATCGTCGAGGAAAAAATTCCCTACACCACCGCCTGAGTCTTACCTTTGAGGTAAGATTTAAACCACCTGAGAACCATACCAGATAATCCACAGATGGACCCTAGATGCTCTAACAGCACACCATGATCAACAGTGTCAAATGCTGCTGAGATCAAGAATTACCAAGATAGAATGGGTCCCACACCTCTCGCTATTAGGAAGTCATTTAGTACCAGAACAAGTGCTGTCTCGGTACTATGCCCTTCCTAAATCCAGATTGGAGAAAATCATAGATATTGTTGTTGGTCAGATGATCCTCCAATTGCACTGTGACCACCTTCTCAATAACCTTACCACAAAGGGTAGGTTAGAGACTGGTCTGTAATTTGCTAGACAATCTGTCTCCAAGGAGGCTTCTTTAAAAGAAGTTTAACTATAGTTTCTTTAAGGGATCTGGAAAGATCCCCTCTCCAAAGACTTCCAGACTATCAAGGCCAGGACTAGGCCGATTTTATCCACACAATCCATTAAGAGGCATGGGGCCAGGGTCCAAATCACAGCTGGTTATCGCAACGCCGATGACCATCACAATATCATCGATTTTGGGAGGCTGAAGTCAGACCATGCTAACTGGGTGTTTGACATCTCCGCTGACCATCACCGCCCCATTGGAGAGGGAAGAGCGACGCCTGATCTGATTTTGGCAACCTTATCTGCAAAGAAAAGAGCAAACTCCTCACACAGTTCTGTGTAAAAGGCCCTCCCAGGCTGAAGACAGACTGGATTGCACAGTCTGTCCACGGTCCGAAAGAGCTAGGCTGGTCTATTCTGTGCAGCCACTATCTCCTGGACAGGAACTCTGCCTTCTTATGAGAGATTGCAGATTGATAGGCCATATAATGGTCCATCAAACTAAGCCTGTCATCATCCAGACCAGATTTCCACCAACACCTCTCCAGCCTTCATCCAACCCTCCTCAACTCCCTCATGGTCTCATCAAACCATGGAGACCTGGGCAAGAGTGAGCGGATGAACATGAACAGGTGAATAGAATCCAGGGCCCCGTATCCACCCCTATTATAGGCCTGTACTAGGTCACCTGGATCCAAGCAATCTATAGGAAGGTCTGATAGGTCCAGCACCACCATCAGGTCATCTGGGGACACACCCTTAATGGGCGGTACCGACCATCTCCAAGGGCTGACCTAATAGGGCGGCCTCAAATTGAACCCAATGGAGTGATGGTCAGACCATCCGAGTGGTTCCACCACCAAATCAGATATCCCCATCCCCAGAAGGAACACCAGATCCAATGAGTGCCCACCAATATGGGTCGAGGAGGAAACTACCTGTGTGAAGCCCAGTGATAACATCAACTGGAGGAAGTCTTGACCAAAGCGTGAGAGTTCATCGTCGACCCAGGCATTGAAGTCCCCAGAGCCAACCATCTGGGGACCCGAATGTCAGGTTGACAATGAAATTCGCGACTTCCTGCAGGAAAGCATTCCTCGCCACCTGGTGAACGTATATGAGAAGTATCCTGCACCCCACACCCTCTCCTAAAACACACTCAAAGGATCTGGTGACTCCCACGGTACCTCCACCAGACCCAATTCTGATTTAAAACAGATGGCAACACCCCGCCTCTACGATCCTGCCTCGGGCGGTGTATCACTGAGTACCGTCCGAACCGCTGCGCTAATACTGGCCCAGCATTTCCATCCAGCCAGGTCTTGGTGATGCATGCTAGGTCAGTTGACCCAACAAGATCGGCTATAATGGCTGCCTTGTTTTATTAGACCTAGCGTTGCACAACACCGCTTTATTAGATGAGCCCGATGATGACCGTGTTGCCTGTTGATAACTAGAACCTTGGCAAGGGGCACAAGACAGGGAAAACACTCTCCTGTGCCCATTTCACCCCAGGGCATCTCCTTGACCTCACTATCCCTATCCACCCGTCCTTTCCATCCCCCAGGCCCAGCTCCAACCCTCCTCCTCCCCTCACAATCCCCAGAGCCCTACACATTCTATAGACTCCTGGTGACAGGGAGGACAGGAGAAGGGATGAAGATCCCTGAACCTGGAGGAGGAATAATAGCTGACTGTCCTATTTTCACTCCAACACATAATTAATAACACAACTAATTACAATAAACCCCACCGGTTTACATAAATAACAAAATTCTAAAACACAGCCTCAAATAACAAAATATAAATATTATAATTAAACAAAACAAAATTATACCCTAACAGAACATTCTAAATAAAACTAAAACACTATATTCCAATATCAAAACATAAATACAACAATTATAAACAAAAACTGTTTTCCTAACAATGTGTCAGAGCTTACATTAATTTTATCAGAGGCACTTGTCCATCTACCCCACCCACAGTGCTCTCACCACTGCAGAGGAAGGAGCTTTCCACCTATACAAACCCCTTAAAATTTTGGCCCAGTGTTTAAATTTCCTGTAATTCTAAAGTCAGTGCTATCATTTACCCAAAGGAAACCCAAAACAGGAGTTCAAGGTCTTTTTGTTTTTTTGATGTCCACATTTATTGTACTCTCACCACTGGTATGGCTCTAAAACTTTAGTCAGCTCTCTCACAAGACTAGACTAATAATATCATAAACTGGAAGTAGCAAGAGTTCAAGTATACATCACCGAACAATAGTACACACCACGATCCACATAGATCCGATTTCAATACCAAAGTCCTGCAGGCATCCAGCAGAAAGCACCAGCTAAAAGTCCAAATTCAACCTAACCCTCGCAATGATGAGGCAGGCTGAACCACCTCCGTGGTACCCTGTCTCAACAAGGAAGCAGAGCTAACCCCACCGCCTCCGGAGGCAGAGAAACCCGCTGCCCTGTCTGGGCCAGGGAATCTGACACTCAATTCAGGATAATCCACCATTTCCACTGTCCATTGCTCCACAAACGCTCTTCTACAACAGGTCCAGTCACAATGTAGAACCGACATTTCCTCTTCCTGCAGTTTGGCAGAATTCTTCCTCGAATCGAAACCAACACTCCACCGCTAAACGCTCCTCCCAATCCTCCAGCACATGGGCGGTTGCCAAACCTCAGACTGTCGGCAACCAAACCTTCCACAATGGCAGCAGCAGTCGAAAATCAGCTCCACAGACACTGCTCCCAGCGAACAGCCAGCAGCCAGCAGCACCACCACACAATGGCTGAACAAGACTCGACACAGGCAGGCAAGTCCCCTCAGTTTTCAAAATCACTCTTTAATTCAAATTCCAGGTGGCTGAACTAAATAGTTGGTTTAAAACCGAACAATAACTGAATAGTAGTAAAACAGTAATGCGATATATCACGATAATGTGATGTAGACTACACAACAAACGGGCCAAAAGAAACAGTTTAAAAAATTTGAGCCAAAAACAGAGAGCAAAACGGAGAGTCTCACAGATGGCTACCCAGCGTGGCCGCCATCTTTTACAACCAAACTATTTAACTATTTTTAAACTATTTTGCATCAGAAGAAGCCCTCGGTTTTATTTGTAAACACCATAAAAGATTTGGAATACCATTCTGTTATGCATTAACAGTTTTTAGCATGCCAATGTAAAAAATGTGTGAGTCGAGACAGCGCTCCCCATAAATGCATGTGCTTAGTATGGAAACGCTCGGGGCATGGAGATTTTAAGCTGGTACACCAGTAATGGAAATAGTTTGTAAATTCTGAAATTTGGTAAGCTGATCACTTTTTCTTTTATTCTGAGCATTCTACAGTCACCTCTTACAATTTTGTAGTTGTAGAATGTCAGATGGAAATTTAGCAGGAAACTAGGAGCAAAGCTGACAGTTCCCCTTTAAGTGTTGTCTCTTGCCAGGTGAGAGACTGGCTCTTTCTTTCTTGTACAGAATGATTTAAAACAATGTTTTCAACCCACTCAACTACAAAGAATACATACATGATTCAAATAATACTTAATCAGTAAAGACCTTTTTAAAAAAATACAGCCTTAATTTCTGCAGCTAACACATAAACATTATTTCCTAATACAGACCAATGACATACTACAATTATTTATATCACACTCTTACCATCAGACTCAATGACAATGACACTTTCTGTGTCCGACTGACCACCCTCCACAGCTTCACGCTTGTGCCGTACTACTATGGGAAGCTGGGAAACTTCCGTTGTTCTGCCAAGAAACAGAAAACAAAAGCATATGTAAGTGGTTGATGTGAATAACACTACATTTTTCAAATACTTGCAACAACAGTAAATCATGCATCATATAGATAACACTGCTTCTCATTATATACAGCACAAACATTGTGGCCACATATTACAATTACAATTACAATTGATCTAAAATATAATGTTTCAAGACCACTACAACAGTGCTCTAAATGAAGATTGGTGGTTTATACACAACCATGTCACTGTTATTTAATTTATCTTTCCCCAACAATACTTTTGCACATCGAGCATGTATCTTTGCAGTGAAACTGTAACAATACATTCTACCCAAGTTCTGAACAATGACAGCTGTACTGTTCATAAAGAACTGTGAAAACATTTAGTAGTGGTAATCTGTACTGAAAACATTATAAAGTACTGAACTTAGAACCCTGCGTAGAAAGTGCAATGTTCACTCATAAGAGATCATGAAAACTACAAAAATAAGTATCTATCCCATTATACAGATAATCATTTCCTCAGTTCATGGTTACTTTTCAAAAGAAACAAGCTTCTGTTCCAGCAAACATCATCATGCCAAAATTCAGATGTAACTATGGCATGAGAGGGTAATTCCTGGGAAGACAAAGGGAAGGTGGACTGCTAAGGACAACAGGAGAGGGTACCGGTGCTGTCTGTCCCAGTCTGGAGGAATGAGAATCTATGACCCACTGACCTAGGTAAGGAAGATGGCAATCATTTCCATTCTTAGGAAGCAACTACTACTGCCAGCCATTTTGTGAACACCCTTGGAGCAGAGGTAGACCAAGCGCATTGCTCTGAATTAGTAACGACCTGAGGGCAGCTTGAACCTGAGCTATTTTCAATGGGACCTTCTTACGAGAGTATGTAAATAGGCAATCTGTACTGTGTGTGGCTGGGTCATGTAACACAGTGGAATCAACAGGGCATTGATCACCTCCCACCAGCTATATGATAACTTGCCATGCTGAGGTAGGCACCCACTGTAGCATGTGGATTTTTTGTGGGGGCCATCACCACCATTGTCTACATAGTCTGTGGTTGGTTGTGCAGCACACAGTATTGATATGTACGTGTTTATGTGTCTGTGTCTGTGTGTGTGTGTAGGACACAGGACACACCACCAGTCAATATTGTATTACTGCTCATTGAAAATACTTCCCCCTTTTAACTGTATGCCAATGCATTTTGGACTTGTGATAGACAGCTGCAGCACACATGGGAAAACTGCAAACACACCTGCAAATACAGTACCTGAATTGGAACAGGTCTGGAACAACTCTGAAGTGTCATATGATGGCACTATGTTTGTTACACATGTGTGCAAACTAACTTTAATACATACACAGTATTACAGAGTTACAACTTTCATACCACTACATTACAGTAAATAAAGAGTTACATATTGTTCTCTACCAACATACTATGATAGGAACTGCGTATATGGATGTATGTACTATTTCTGGTATGGCTATGTCATTAAGCTGTGCCTTGTGACTCAACAACACCACAGTTAATAAAGACAACAATTTATCTACATCTTTCATAGTACATCCTTACATACAGTATTAAGTATTATGTTGTCTGCCATAATTGTAACAAATTCTGAATAAATGCACATCCATTATTAAAAGTTCTGCTGATTTTTTTTTTGAAATTCTCATTTTTATTTAGTTTCAAAAACAATAACAGTAACATCAGACTATCAGACAACAGGAATGATACAAAACTGTAACAATGACCAAGAATAGATCATGACATGGTAAACATGGGATAAACAAAAAAAACCCTCGTCCCCTCCACCCCCCAAGAAGGTGTCACCACTGAGAAGGACAAGGGAAACCTAGAAGGTGTATAGGTGAGGGAACGGGAGACGCTCAAACCTGAGAGAGAGAATTAGAATTCAATCTGGCCTACAAGTCCAGAGGAAAAAAAAAGCGGCATCGTTGACAGTTGATTCATGAATGAATAAAGGGTGCATCAGGGGATCATAGAAAAGGGTCCTCAGGCATCAAATAACGTCAGTAAGCCTAACTCTACCAATCAGTGTAAGTATAGGGCATAGAGTTTACCCACTTTTTCTGGAAGGATGAGGGAGAGAGTCTGGAGCTGGCGATCAACTTCTCAACTTTGAAACACAAAGACATTTCTTCAAGCCAGTCCATGTACAAGAGTTCTAGATTGTCTGACCAGTGGCGAAGCACTAATCTCTTAACCGCCATAGAGATGAGAGCAATATGATATCTCCTCTCTCTGATGGAAATGCAAGAATAAATGCCCAGAATACAGATCTCTAATGTAAATAAATCTTGCAGACCTAAAATGGGGTCTAAGTTGTCCCGAATAGCCTTCCAAAGTGGGGCTACTTTGGAACAATACCAGAAAATATGAGGGGTACTACCCAGGTCCTCACTGCATCTGAGACAGTTAGGGGAGCTGGAGGAGCGAATTTTGATTTTTTAACAGGCGTAATATACATGTTATTGACTATAAAATATTGAATAAACCTATTCTTATCCAGAGTATTATATTTGTGCAAATCCTGCCAAACCTGGTTCCATGTAAAGAGGGGTCTAAGAGTGAGTCCAAAAGTTCTGCTGATTTACTTACGGTGTGCAGGCACTTCTCAAGAAATATTTGCCAGCAGCTTCCATAGCTCATACGCGAGGTAGTACCAGCACGTGTTGTTGTCCGTATCCTCACACTGTTTTAAAATGGAAAATGCTGGTGCAACAGCTTCCACTTCCACTTCAGCTGCACAATTGTTTTGTTTTGACTTTCAAAACAACATGCAGGAAGCAATTTATGCCTCCAGATCGAATCCAGTTTCCTGTTGGTACTCCTCATAAGCACTCTGGCAATCCCTCTGGCCTGGACTGCCTCAAGCAGTGCACACACCTCTCACAAGGTATACTGCCTCATTTTTTGTTTTTTTATTATTCAGTTCTGAAATGCAAACAGAAAAAATCCATCATTACTATCATCTAACAATATAAATGATTTGTTCAACTAATTCCATATAGTACTTATGAAATTAAAGAGCACATCTGCTTCAGCATGGCAGAAAGACATCTCACTAGCATTATGCAGCCCCAACAAGGAATTCGGCACCCTCAGCACTGACATCTGCTGCCAGCAGAGGGTGCCCCACCAGCATGCCACCCAGTACTCTCAGGGGGATACTGCACCAACATCAGATTGCCCAAACCATCACCTATGCATGTCTACTACACTGAGGTGTTCACACAACATGAGCTGTACAACTCTCTTTTGTGGTCTTGCACCACAGCTATTGAGCTGTTGCACACCACCCTCACCTATACAGTGTATAACAGAGTCCATCACATACTATGCATCCATGTGTGTGTGTGTGTGTGTGTGCAGGTGAGTACCAGACTTGAACATGTGATATCCTACCACTGTCCATAACACCATAACTACAGCCTTCAACCATACACCACAGCATTGTAAAGTGATGTAAAACACAGCTGATCCACACATTTCAGAACTGTGCATACACCTACAAATACATTGAATAAATTTGAAGAGGGCTAACAAACCTGATTGAGTAAAATGATATCATAATTGTGTCGTGCATTCATGCTAGCACACATACAATTACTCCCATATGTGTTACATTCAACGTAACTGTATTTCCAGACATACCACTAAAGAAACCTATACATAAAACTGCACCACTGTGTTTCACTGTTGTTGCACCCATACCATCCTGTTACAAGTACAATACTGTAAGAGCACAGTGAATGTTACATTCACTTAACAGACTCAAACTATAAAAATGTGAACACATAACAACATCATACAATTGTGTACTAACAGCAACATGGTACATTGGTATTGCTGTCTCCCACTATTGTTACATAGCATCCCACAATATTAATATTCCAAACCCATATATGTCCCATATGTGTAAGTGATGCATGCAGTTGATCTATTTTTGACCACATTTATATAGTTCTGAGAAGAACCTTGTGTATACTGTAATATTTGCTCAAACAGTCTGACAATCTTAAAGGACTTTGAGGATTCCATCTCAAAGGTCTCCCAGGAAATGACAATTGCCAGCATGCAAGAAATGTACACCATCTGGTAGGAAGAGACAATCATTATAGTACTTAATTTCTGGGTGACGTATAGTATACATTCCACGCATGCATAGAAAAGCAGTTATTTGTATATTTACTTTTCTGCAGCTCTGTCAATCAGATACATATGATGTTCTCTTGCCAGACCTTACGCTCTGTAATATCTGAAAATATGATAATACAGGCAGGCAACATAGACATGATAGAAGCAAGGTCCAATTTTGCCTCTGTAACTAAATCTACCCAGCATTTTATGCCCAAATCATTGCCTTCGAGATGTATTAGCAGTATTTCAGGAGGAAAGTGAGTTCTCAAAGTCTGTGTATGGTTGGCATAAGATGTTCCCATCTCATGCCACCATGACCAAACCATCTTACATAGCAATCTGGGAGCTGCAGGTCCCTCCTAAAATTACTATGATCAGCAAACTCAGCTCCTCATCTCACGAAACTGCTTCCAACTATCCACAAAGTCCTTTTGCAATTTTCTGCCATTCTAAGTTTTAACACTCAGAACTGTACAGAGAGCTACAAAGAAAGACAGTGTTCACCCTGCAGTGACCAGGCAGTACTGAAAATAAACTGATATTTTCCTCCTTATTTCAAGACAGCTTCAGTGGGCTGAGACATAACACACAAATAAAAAAAACATTCCCTGCTGCTGTGGGTTCATTAACCAATCTAAGGATGCAGTCACTATTACTAGACTTCTGTTACAGCTAAAATCTACAAACATTGAGAAGTGGTAAAATGCATCCTTTTCATAGGCACATTTAAACAATTACAACAGCAGAAACATGTCTGATTGGTTCCATTTTCTCATAGGGCTCCACGTGCACCTTCCTATCTCCCTCTATTTGCAGCTGTATCTGTACAAGTTAGTACTAAAATGCTATCTGACTTTAAACTGTTTTCTAAATAATACAGCATGTTAGATAATAACAAGTAACATAATGAGATTCAGCATTGAAAAATGTTTTGATTAATAGTATTTACATGTTTTTATCATTTTTCATACTAGAAAAATTATTTTTAAAATAGACTGTACTTACAGTTCTGAAACTGCTCTCTCAGCAATATCTAAAATGGCTCCTGTTGACTTCTTCTTCAGTGTTGTCCATCTCTGATTGGTTGTCTGACATGGCCTGACAAATCTTAAATTACTTTAGTAGAGCCAGCTGTCAGTCAAACACACTGAATTCTGATTTGATAATGAATGTATTTGCCACTCCCAAGTGTTACATTTGCTTTACTGTCGAATGCGAGAAGTAAATTTGCGACACTTTCACATGACGAAAGTAAAATTTATGAAAGTATCGAAGTTCGACAGTATTTCTGGCCATACTGTCGAATGCACGACAGTAAATTTGGTAACATTTTCATATGCATGAAAGTATTTTTTGACACTTTCATGCATTTGACAGTAATTTTCCAAAAGTGTTTATTTATTGCCACAATTTCAGATTTTATAGCAAAATAGCTCAATTTTCAATAATAAACACATAATGTGCTGTGTAGGTGCTTGAACTCACTGGACTTCAGATATTAAACATTTCCAAAGTTCCAGTGTGCATAACAACTGCGCAATGCAGAGTTGTAAAACAGTTATTTGTTGTAATTTTTGCACCAAAGTTTAAACATAGCCATTTTAAGACCTCTGCTCACGAACAGTGTCACTGTGATTTTAAACATTTGTACCATATAGTCATTTAGCACATTGACTGAGGCAAAATGCAGTACATAAGCAAAAAGACATTTTGGCAAGATGTGAGAAATAAAACTGTACTACTACTCATAAGGTTGTGTGTTAAAACAAAATGTTGACAATCTGAACTGAAAACTATGAAAATACGAACTTACAAGTCTACATATAAAGTGCACTCATGAAGCTTGTAAATCAGTCATTTTTTGAATTCTTACACCAAATTTTCAACATACTCATTTTAAGTCGTCTGCTCTTGAACAGTGGCACTGTCATTTTCTTACTGTGCCCCATAGAGTGATTTCGTAAACCAACTGCAGCATTGCACGCTACATGTGCGGAAACACATTTTGAGCAAGATGTAAAAATAACAGCTGCAATGCTCATAAACAGGTGTATTAAAAACACAATGTTGAGAATCTGCAGTAACAATATTGAAAATTCACAAACATACAAGCATACATAGCAACTGCACTACGACACTCACACAACAATAATTCTACCATCTTTCCATCTAATTGTAAACATAGTAATTTTAAGAGATTTGGTGATGAACAGTGTCACTCTCAAGTTTTTGTCTACCATATAGTGATTTCACGTACTGACTGTGCCGTAATGCGCTACATGCTCGAAACACGTTTTGGTCAAGATGTTACAAATTATAGCTATACTACTCATAAGTAGGTATAGTAAAAAAACTTTCAAATGTGGACTAGAAATATTGAGAATGCACAAACTTCTTATCTTATGTAGCAACTGCGCAATGCACATTCATAAAAGCTACTGTTTGGTAATTTGTTGATCAAATTGTAAACATACTTAGTTACAATTCTCTCATTGCACACTGTTATAAGAAATTTACTGAATCATATTCTAACACTTTTTTCTCTGTCTCTCATACAGGTGCCTGATACTTGTAAGATTGCTTACTGCCACTGTGAACCATAATAGCAAAACATGCCAACTAAATACAGACGTAGATGTGTAGCAAAATGAGAGAGGTATAATAGTACTACACTGTTGTATAAGGCGACAAACAAAACAATAAAGTCACACCACAAAATGAACATGGACAGACCTTTACTGCAACAGTGACCCCTACAGCAAGTCACTGCACACCCAAACAAAATTTTTAACAGCAAAGAAAAAAAGGTATACCATTACAAATGTTGTGTAAATCTCTCAAACGAAACACAACTATTTTGAGGTAACCATCAAGAAACGCTCAAAACAACGCCATAAACTCAGGACTGCTGATTTGCAACTCAGAAAGAAAAAGTATTTCTGATCACTAGCAAGATTGAAAGACTTATCGCTGCTGTGCTGAGACACACCTGCAAAAGAGTAAGAGTCACCTGTCTCTCATGAAGTTGCGCTCAAAGTGCGACTTTCGTCAACAGAGCAGTGTTTGTACTACAGCTTGTGGCGAAGATGTGTCATGTGCTTGAACAATTCAGGAAAGTTGTATATGGCATAAAAAGGCTTCAACAGTATCCTTGTTTGACTGTACAACTTCTTTCATGTTTTCACAGGACATTGGATGCACACACAGCACTCAGAGGCATATTTTTGGGAAGAGTCTTATCATTCCCTAAAAAGAACACAAGTTCACCATTGATGAGTACGGCAACTAGTAAATGTCCTCAGTATCTCTAATGACAATGCATTGATACTGATGATGACTGTGATCCAACCACAGTCTTCAATAAACGGTACTGTCTGGCATGGGCATGTGATGATACCTGCAACCGTAGGGCAATCATCATTTGAAAAGTAGAACAGTTTGTCAACCTATTTGTAATAACAGATTGCAAAGACAGACATAAACTGTTTACAAAATATTACCATTGTGAAATCCGCCACATACTGGACTAATGGGTCACTCACTTGCGTGTCTCGATAGTGGTGTTTGTGATAGTATTTTTCACAACATGCAGATGCTTGCAGTGCATCAAACAGGCATGCAAACTTTGTCTACAGAGTATATGAAGTATGGCAAGCTGTTCATCAGTACACTTGTTTAAATGACTTATTGCAATCAGGTGACATGCAGGGTGGCAACACATTACTTCTGTACCAGAAACAACAATTTTTCAGTGTAACACTTCTGCAGAAAAATCTGTTTCAGTGTTAGAAAGTGACATTCTGAGACAGTACGGAAAAGAAATTGCTAAGTTTGAGGTAGCAAAGTCTCAGAAGATTGACTCTGTATGTGTGTCATGCAACCGCTTATGCCTACACAAAATAAACAGTCACAGTCAACCTAGAAACCTTGTCACCATACAATGACATGTGGTTCCATCTGTCAGCATTCTTGCTGCTGAAATCTGACTTTCACTTACAAGACACCATTGTGCTATGTAAACACTGTTTTGCAAACTGAAGTCTAACACTTTGCCAGCAAGGTCAATGCTGAATAACATGGAAATAGATGTTACACCATGTGAGATTTCAACATTAAATATGTTTGAAGGCATTCTAATTTAGACAATGAAACCATTCCAAACTATTCTACGCCTGAACACAAAGACACGGAACATTCCACAGAAAGAGCTTGTTAGATCTCTAAAGGGTTCCTGATGTATCTACCACTTCCTGTACAGGAAAATGTTCAAGCAATCTCAACAGAAAATAGTTTGGTGATTCTTGTTAATGGTGTGCCGACAAAGGCCAAGGTCATCTGGCAAGATGTTGTTAATGTGCAAAGGTAAAGCTTGCTCTTACTTATTTAAAGAGTAACAACTCTTTATACAGATTTTGACATAGATCAGATGGCCAGTCTCTGTCCAACATGATCTATTAGAAAAAGTAAACCAATCATTGAGAAGGTCAGTGGACAAACAAGTGACAATGTGTATGAACAGTACACAATTCACCCACTACATGGCAGAGATCCATTAGGAGACAACATTGATCTCTATCAAATGAAGCAGGTGAAAGATGAGCCTGTCAGCATTTGGGAGACAACACGAAGCACGCTGTTTCCCAGACCTATTTCCAAAAGGGTCAGGCGGACGCCTAGATGAAAGAGAAGTATGTGTACAGGGTGCTGAGCACCGCGACTAGCCGTGGTGCTCAGCAAAGATGGCAAATTCAGATGTAACATACAGTACCTGTTCCATCTCCTCTGGGAGAGTGAACTTAGCATTCTGTCTGTGTCTAGCACACACCATTCATCTAACAACTCCACTAGATGGAATAACAGCTGCTCAATTTCTAGAGAAATTAAAGCAGAAAGATGAAAATGTGCAAGTCAATCTGTCTTCCATATTTTCAAGTCTTCATGGCACCAAAGAATATTGGTATCGCAGACACTCTGAAGTGATGACAATGCTACAGAGTATGGTGCAGCCACGTGGTTTGTCACACTTAGTTGTGCTGAATATGCCTGGGACGAGCTCATTGAACTGTTGAAGTGGGAAAATTCTGATGTTGTGACGATTTCATCAATGACTGTCAGAGAAATGTGTTCACTTGATCCTGTGTCTGTCACAAGACATTTTCACAAGCGGTTCCATGACATTCTGACTTTCATCTTGTCAAAAGACAATCCTCCTCTAGGTATTGTGGAACATTACTTTGGAGGACAGAATATCAAGCACGAGGTGCCCCTCATATCCATATGTTATGTGGATCAAGGATGTTCCATGCATTGGTGAATATGAAGCAGCACAAGTGCTAGCATTCATCAAAAATATATTACTTGTCACATTCCATGACAAGTATGACAGTCCTACACTATGGAAGTTGGTAAAAAGTTCCAGCGACATATTTGCACAAATATTGCCATCGAGTAGTAAAGAACAAATCTAATTGGTACACACAATGTTGCTTTGGATTTCCTAGATGAGTTTGTCAGGATGGTGCCATGAATGACCTATTCTCAGCAATGCGACACACTTGAAGGCAAAATCAACCAAGAGGTATACTGAGTTACCCAGAGATGAAAAGAGGTGTACATCAATGACTACAACCCAACTCTTCTCTTAATGTGGAAGCAAACATAGATGTTCAGTTTGTGGCTGATAACTCACTGGCCTGGTTCAGTATGTCACTGCACATAATCAAACATGAACAGACTAGCTTGCAAGATCTTTGGGAAGATATTGCCAGTTCAAGCAAAAGCCTGACATCTCAGCTCTGGTCATTGGGTCTGAAGACTCTTTCACACAGAGAATGTGGATCTTACGAAGCCAGTGACCATTTAATGGGTACACATCTGTACGGGAAGTCTGTTGCTGTACGGTTTCTTAGTGTAAACTACAAAGAGAAATGGAAACGGTACTGATTCTTCATGCCAAAATTGAGGAGCTCGCTGCCAATACACCTTCTTCAAAACATATCTTGAAGAATAACCTGATAGACACATACTACCCCCCATAGACACAACGACATGAATGATATGTGTCTCTTTCAGGTGGCTAAGTGGTATGACTACAAGACAGATGTAGCACCTGACTCAACACGCCAGATTTACAAGGTCAATGGAGTAGATGGCTGTCTCGTAAAGAGACACAAGCCATGGCTCATAGACCACTGTAAACTGCATCTAGGCACATCAGAGAGCAGAGAACATTACTTTGCTCTCCTATTCCTATTTAGACCCTGGAGGAGTGGGTCTGAATGAAAAGGTGACTGTGACTCATTCAAAGAACAGTTCAATCTCACTTATGAGACTTTCCAAACTGAATACTCACAGACATATATACAGAGACTAGAAGCTGATAAAGAACAGCTGAGAAGGCAGAGAAGCAGCTTCAGGAAGACACTCCAGTTAGTTCACAAGACAATCCTTGATCCAGAAGGACAAGGTGTTCTAGGTGACACTCTGCCCTTAAATGCCCCAGAAGTGTTAATGTCAGAAATTGAGACAGCCATGGAACATGACACACACTCCATGGTCAACACAGCTGACTTGAGAGAAAGACTAAATCAGCTGCAACATGCAGTTCACTCTCAAGTAGTTGAAGCTGTCCAACATGGCCTACTACATGAAACAAAACAATGTGACTGTACTGACTACAATCCACTACTAATGATTGTTAGCAGTTCAGCTGGCACAGGAAAGAGTTTCTTATTGAAGCCATCACTGCTGAAGTATGGAACCTGACAGGCTCTTTCAATGTCTGTTGCTGTAACTGCTCCCACAGGACTAGCAGCATACAACATTTGTGGAGTTACATTACACCGCTCTTTATGTTGCCAGTGGAACATGGGAGAACTGAGAGTATCGTAAACTGTCATTCGAGGTTGCATCTCAGCTCCGCTCCATGTTCACAAAGATGAAGTTACTCATCATTGATGAAATCAGCGGGTCTCCAGTGTCATGCTTGCCTGTATTCATCTACGTCTACAGCAGATCTTAGGTACTGACGATGGAGTGCCATTTGTGGCAAAAGTATACTTGTGTTGGAGACCTTTAAAGCTTGCACCAGTCAATGCAGAACATGTATTTACAACTCTAACTGCCAAATAAGCTAAGAATATCCTCGGTTGCATTGCAGGCTATAACATATGGAAATTTTTACCTATGTTGAGTTGTCTGAGAACATGCGCTAGTGGTGATCTAGCTTACAAATCACTTTTAGATGAAGCTCGTACAGGTTCTCTATCACCAGAAAATGTTGTATGCTAAATGATTGGAGAATCACAGTAGATACTGCATGCATAGAAACAGCATGTCATGTCTTCAGCGATATATCTCTACTGGGACACACATAGTGTGTTATGCCATGACTAAAGAAATGCACTGAATTCAACAATCTAATGCTGCAGAGAGAAACCAAGAGATTGTAACTCTGCATGCTGTTGATACAGTTGATGGTGTTATTCTTAGTTAAAACTAGTAGCAAAGATGACTGAACGACTAAGTGAACTCAAGTCAGATGTTTCACGCACAGCTGGCCTAGAAGCTGTTCTCACAGTCTGTAAGAATGCACATATCATGCTGCGATGTAATCTAGATGTAGAACAAGGCATGGTAAGCGGTGCCATGGGAAACATCACTGACTTTGTCTACAATATCCAGAAGACATATATTGAGACGCTTTGTAGCTCACTTTGACAACATGGAACAGTCTGTACACATAGAACAACCTGCATAAAATTCCAGGTTTTAAGGATATCTATGTAAACAGGAAACAGTTTCCATTATGTGTTGCATATGCTGTCTCCATTCACAAATCTCAGGGATTGAGTTTGGATTCAGCAATGGTAGACATAGGTACAGACATTTTCAAAGATTGCATGAGCTACGTGGCATTTTCACGCACCGCAGCCTTTCTGGGTGCACATTATTACTATAGCACCTCAGAAAATACAAGCTGACAAGCGATGTATTTCTGAGTACAACAGGATACGCACTTACATCAGCCACAAATGTCTTTAATACCACTGCCTACATATCTGTCTGTCTCACACAATTCAGTCACAGCTGCAGGTATCAACAAACAGCGACAAGCTTCCAGAAGTGATTCAACTAAAAGAGTTCAACAAAGGTCACAACTTCAAGTAAACATTCACAGCCAGCAATTCGTCAGAAATCAGTTGGTGTAGGTGCTGCACCAGTCTTTGACAACAGCACTAGGGTAAACTGCTATGCTAACTCAGCTATGCAAGTTTTTCACACATGCCACACTTTGTGCAGGCAATATCTGCTTCACAAGACAATCCTCTATCAACGCTTTGAAGCAGACTGTCAACATGACTTTTGACCAGTCTAACAATGTACACTCACTAACACCACTACGACAGGTGTTAGCTGCATATGATGGATGTAGTACATTTGCTGCAGACATACAGCAAGACACTACTGAGTTTATGATGGCTGTCATAAACAACCTGGATGAAGACGGCACCCCAATGTGGTAGTACTCACAGTAACATATGTAACAAAATATGTATGTGTTTCATGTGGCCATTCACAGCGTGAAACCACAGAAGACATGCTGTGGATTACTCTTTGTTCCTCAAACCAAAAGTGTCAAATTTCAACACCTATTCACCAATGCTGAATTTGGGCATGCCTGTGGAAGGTGGGGAGGCAGATGCACTCATTCCATACATCTCAGAAGTTCATCTCAATATCTGTTGCTTATGTTGCACAGATTTGACTCAACGGCTCAGAGTTGATACTCTATCACAGATTACACAGCTGGTAGAATAGTCTTCAACCAATCAGTGTTTGACACTCACAGTATAATATATCACCATGGCCAATCCATGCATTCTGGTCATTACACCTGTTTACTAAGGTGCAGAAGTGGATGGGTAGAGGTGACAACTCTACAAGCAGTTTTAAACAGAGACTGCCATGACACTTAAAAATGCATATCTTCTAATATTGAAGAATTATGATGACCTTCATATTTCAGAAGAATAGGCAAAACATGTTGCATTTTAAAATGACTACTTTGTCCCAGAAACATTCATAGGTCAGTACAATTTTGTATAATGTACGACTGGGAATAAACCATAGCATTTCAACAAAATGTTATTCTGACAGAGACATTCTATACATTATAACATGTAAGATCTTAGGTGGATCAGTGACTACATGAAAATTGTTGTAGTGGCTTCAATTGGCACCAACAATATTCACAGTCACTAGAGAAACCATGATTACATGTCTATCAAAGATTGTACATCTAAAAACTGAGGCCTTACTGCTGTCCTCCTCTGTACATATCTTTAATTATTCATGTATCAACTCATACATAACAGCAAATTGATATGAGTTTAAAAGTGTTACTCTTTGCAAATAAAGAGACATTCACAGTTATCATCATAAATAACTGAGCAACACTTCTACCATTCACCAAACATTGCACTCTGTCACAAGTTGTCTATCAACACTTGTATTTGTCTATTGACTCTTGACATGTAGACAACATCATTCACTCACCATGCAACAGTGTAGCACTATCCCACCTTCATGTGTAATACTAATACTGTACATATGTAAAAATAACTACATTTATTGATAATGCAAGAAGGTGAATTACGAACTGTAAATACCAACCAATTGCAGAATATAATTAACTGACTTTACATGTATTTGTAATTACTTGTACATAATATAAAGATTTGTATTCACCTTTACATTGTTAGTAACTACTTTAATATTTGTACTAAAAGTATTAGTCTAACACTAAAGTACAACAGAATGTTTAACATATTATACAGCACTATACTAACTACATCTAGTTAACCATAAGTTTGTTAAAAATGCATACCATGCACAGTTTTAGTATTTAAGTTAAGAATTTACATAGAAGCTAATGTAAGAATTGAAAGAATGTCATTTGTTCATGTAAGAATATTCTGTTTTTTCAACTTGTCACATAAGTAATTCTAACGAATGTAAAAATATTGACAATTGTAAATCAGACACTGTTACTGATCACAACATACTGCATACCTGTTCCTGACAATATTTATAATCGCCTCAATTGAGGGGTCAGGTGGAATTTTCCATTTGCTAGTCAGTGACATATAATTAAATAACACTAATCAAATGTCACTGAAGTAATTTTTTAATATTGTATTACTCAGCAGTTAGCATTTGGTTTTTCGCCCACCCCAGGAACATCCACATTAGCAGTCACACAATAACAACAAAACACTCTGTATCATGTGTAAAATCACAGTTTACAACCTACTGACATTGCCTTATTAACATACCACACAACTGATGCACTACACATAATTACAACATACAACCATTTCAAAAAAAATTTCATTTTTAACAAAGTCTCTTCACGCTCAACAGTAAATATATAATGAAGCGCCATAGCTTCAGCTTGACTATTAGAATTCCAGATCGAATGTCAGAAAGTACTTCCTCACATAAAAAGTAGTGAGTAGTGAAACATCACTAGAAACACACAACACCTGATTAGTTTCTATAATATCACATACTTACTCCAATTCATATTATACAGTTGTTATCATTCTTACATTTACGATATGACAAGCAATGATTACACACAAAGATTGTATTGTGAGACTGCTTCTGTTAACTAAATTTCAGTCTTGATTGGCCCTTTTCTCCATTTAACAAATTGGAAATAAATTTTTAAAACCATAACCACCTGTGTCGACTCTACTCAAATAGCATTATGACATAAAATAAGTGTGTCTGACTTAAGCATACAAACCAATGTTAACTAATAGTGCTACAACTATATTTCCATCAATTTCTTTGGTGCCTATGATGTTCAGTCAGTATCACAGCATATGCAACAATGTGGCACATTGCATGTCACACTTTACATAATTCTAAGAGTGTAAAAACTCAGCAATGTACTTAATTTTCCTGTGCCTATACAGTCATTATTACTCTACCAAGGTTACAGACATTAGCACCCAACAGTACACAGCTGTGACTATACACTTAGGATGCAGTCACTACTATGTGTACTTCAATTCCCTGTCTCAGCTTCTGCAATCCCAACTGTATTACGTTAACTATACCTAGAATTACAGAGGTTCCACAGATCTCCAGTCCCATATCGATAACCAGTCATAATGCAATAAAATACAACGAGGCACCCAGCTGTAGCTGCCTAAATCCATGCAAATACTAACAAATGTCAATATAGTTTACCTGTTTTCAGTCATGTGTGGCATAGATGTACACATACTCAACTGTATTGTGTATCTTTATTTATTTATTATTTATTATAAAAGAGTCTGAGAAATGGAGCTTTCTAAATGGCTGCAAACATCCTAACAGCCTTATGTTAATCTTTTATTAACATACATGAAGAGGTTAACCATATGCTGAACAAGGTTTAACACTGTTTAAAAACATGTTTCATTCTAATAGCAATAAGTCACTCCAATGATTATGTTAATGGTCAGTTAATCACCCTGTAGGGACATGTAGCGACTCGCTCACCTCGTGCCACAGTACACCCCCTAGAACGTGATTAACAGACCATTAACATAACCCTGGTCATGCCTTATTACTTAATTATAAAAAGGGTCTGAGAAATGGAGCTTTCTGATTGACTGCAAACATTCTAACAGCCTTATATTAATCTTTTATTGACATACATGAAGAGGTTAACCATTTCTTGAACAAGGTTTAACACTGTTAAAAAACATTTTTATTATAATAGCAATACAGACATTACAGGTATCGTTAATGGTCAGTTAATCACCCTCTACGGGCATATGGCACTGCCACACCTTGTGCCACAGTACACCTTAAAAGGTGATTAACAGACCATTAACATAACCCTGCATCATGCCTTATTGCTTAATTGAATTTTGATGACCGGTAGGCCCACAGGGCCCTGGAGGTCCTTTTCCAGGGGCGACCGGAAGTAAACAGTACATGGAATAGAAGACAGTGGTACATATATAAGCTGAGGGTATACAGTATGCTTCAGTTTACAAATCCATCTGAATTGTCATCTGCATCTACAATTACAATGTACTACCTAGTTTTGTCTGCCATTGGGTGCTCCACTGCCTACCTGACCCTGCTGGTGATGTCTTGGGGCATAGTAACAGGTACAGCAACGTAAACAGAACTGCTAACAGTGGCGACATGGTAACGCAAGCACCATGAGAACAGAAAGGGTAACACACACGGTGGCGAGACGGAATGGTCTGCCACATGATGTGTTGTCACATAGTAACATGGTGCCTGCAAATAGAAATTTCAATGGGCATGGTGACACAAAGTGAAACAGAAAAGAAACAGTACTGTACACTAATGCCTAAAAATAACAGAAATGCAAGCTGAAATGAAAACACAGAGGATAACACACATGATGGCGCGACAGCAACATTAAGTGAAACAGATACAGAACCACAACTGGAAAGGCCAACAGTAACAGTAATGTAAGCGCACAGACTGGTTTTCCCAAAACCTGCATAGAGAAAGACAATGAGTTCAAAGAATGTATGCATAGTAATGGCTATCAGAGCAGAAAATGAGGACTTGGAATACTAAATAGGTTATATCTCAGGAACCGTACAACATAGAAAAAAAAATTTAAAAGTCATATGATTTAGAACTGGCCTGGCTAATTTTATGCTTAGCCCCATTAGAGGGCTAAGCATTTTCTGACGAAAGTCCGTGATCTCGACGCTCTCGAGATACAGGCCCTGAAAGGGCAGCGAACGCCGTAATGTTATCCTATGGGAAAAAGAGAAGTTCAGAGTGCCATAACTTTGCCTCCTGTAACATTTGTTCACCAAAGTACTGAAAGGCACATCTGTGGGCTGTTGGCTGTCTTCCTCCAAATTTCAGGAAAAAGACCAAACCGTTATTTTACAGCAGGGTGCCAAAGGATTCCTGTAATGCGTCGAGTCGCAATGTTATCCTATGGGAAAAATCGTCAACTTTGAGTGCCGTAACTTTGCCACCATGTAATATTTTTCACCAAAACACTGAAAGGCACATCTGTGAGAAGTCGGCTGCTCTTCCTCCAAATTGCAGCCCAAAACTCCCAACCATTCTTTTGCAGCGCAGTGCCAAAGTATTGCTGTCACTTTCCACAGACTAGAAAACTACTGTAAGTAATTTGAAAGCTTTCACAAAAAGTTCAACACTTTCGTGAGCACGAGTAATTTACGAATACTTTTTCCAGAAATTTGAAAAACATATTTCTGGGGTGTTTTATCCAAAATAAAGACATAGGCTAGCATCCTCAGTGTCCGACTAGGTGAATACAAAAGAATTAGGTTGCTAGAGGGTCCCAAATTTAAATGCCAACCATTTTTCTGATCACCAACTGAAAACAAAATGGCTGATTTCAAAGTAAAATGCATTTGAGACACTGTCGAACTTTTGTTAACTTTTCCCATTGACTTATAATGGGAAATTGTTTTTGAATAACTTTTGAACCGTTTAATATGTTTCACCAAATCTTCAAAAGACACATCAGGGACCCCAGCCATACGTTCCCTGAAGAATTCGGGCTGGTCGGCATAGAATGTGCGACCTGTAGGCGACCGAGAATTCCAGAAAAAGTGTAAACGCAGCACAATCACGCTTAATAACTCCACAGCCAGATATCAGACAGACAAAACTTGGCAGATCCCAAGGCCTTTGGTTTTGATTGTGATTCCAAATTTCAGGCAAATCCGTCAAACAGTTGCAAAGTTATTAAGGTGCAAAATTTTGGGGTTTAACATAGAAATGGCTCCTCACCCTAACTATGGTAGCACTACCATACTACCATAATATATATATATATATATATATATATATATATATATATATATACATACATACAGTATATATATAAATATATATGTATGTCTCTGTTTGCACTAAATTTGTTTACAAGCATTACTAGAGTCTTGAAAGATTGTCTAACTTGTGATTACTAATTTTGAGTATTGTTCATGAAATAATGAGCTTGCTATTTGTTATTTCATATAGTCTCCATTATGCCTTATGCATAGCATATAAAGCCAAATCATTCCAAGGTCATCGTGACATATAATATTAATACTGAGAAGCAAATCAGAACTCTTTTTCCTAATAAAAGGCTGCTGACATAATACATAAAGAACAAAGTCATAAATAAGGAACCAGTGGCTTATGGAAACATCTACAGGGATGTGATTCTGCCTTTGTGGAGAAAACACAGAGAAAGTGAGGGTTTCCTACAAAGTAATAATTATTTGGATCTGGAAGCTCTGAATATTTCTTATCCTATATTTTGTATCCTGGGTAGGGCAGGGAGATGCTACATCTCATTAACACAGGGATGTTCATTTACTGAATTTTTGCACTGTATTTACTCAGGCTGTCCCAGATTAGATGCAATATCTTGTTTTTCAGTGGGGTCATGATTTTACCATTTTTATAATGTATTTATTCAGGCTACCTAGTCCAGGGTCCCCTTATTCAAAGGAGATACACAGTGCTTCCCAGTGGAAAAGGGAGATGTGCCACACAACTCCAACAATGCGCAGCAGTACGATATTCAAATGTGTGGGATGTGCCAGCCACAAGATAATGGGCCAGGGCACACAAAATGGTATGCCATACAAGCCAATGGGGCAATCCCATGCATATGCTGTGCTGCTCAGTGGGAATGTGCCCCTCACAGTCCAGAGCACCGCAGCCCACAGTTAGGTCATGAATAGCTGGTCTAACCTGGCTAGACACCCACAGGCAGACTGCAGATGTGCACCCAGGTGCACAGCAGCCTGGCAGCCGGTGGACTAGAGGGACCCACTTTCCATCCCCAATCTCACCAACTCCATCCCTGAAGAGCTCTGTAGTGTAGGGCCCCCAGACTCAATTGCAGCAGAGGAAACCATGGTCCATATCCATAGTCTAGAGGACTCCCATCCCTGTACACAGACACCCTCATGCCCCCATACCCAACCTGTTGCAAAGACTGGCACTGGCCTCCACACCCTTCCATGGCCAGCCATTGACTGCACTAAACCCTGGCTGGGGTCTGCACTCTGAATGACCCAACTGGCTGTACCGGCATTCGGGTACCATGCCAGCTGCAGATCAACCAATGTATGCTGCTGTGTACGTCCCTGGTAAACTGAAGAGGAATTTACATACCTCCAATGCATGCCTCGCTGATACTGTATCATCCTGCTGTCATACTCCACTGCAAGTCCACACTTTCCCTGTTTCCCTGCATAACATGCCACCCTCGGACTGCTGAAGTATCCCAGGTGCCATGGGGTGTGGTATCATGTAGTGCAATTAGCAGTGTATGCTTCAGGCTATAGATTGTTCATATGCAGTTCCTCAATTGTACAAATGAATGGGAGGTCAGTTGTAACATGCCTGTTTTGGGACCTGTGTGAGTGGGTACAGCATCAGCCGTCACCCACACTGAGCAGTGCAATGGCACTGGATGATGGATCCGCATGCCAGTGCCTGAGAAATATGGCCAGTGGTTGTTATCACACAAACTCAGCTCATGCCTACGATAACACATTTCAGCATCCTACTGTGAGTGGTCTGCCACCCACTGATAGAGTGGTATGATCCCATGACAGAGCCAGTCATCACAATGGGATGGGTGGGAGGGTGTCTGTGCACCATTGAGGGAGTGAGGGGCCACTACACTATGGAAATGGACTGTAGGTGTATTCAGGTGAAATTAGGGATGGCATTAGGGTCCCTACAATATGGAACCGATAGAGTCTGGACTCTGGTATGATCGGGTCTGGAGAAATGGGTGAGGGGTGCCACTATATCACCAGAGACTTGGGGGCCTGTCCCACATGGAAGCGATTGGGGTGGGGGCTTGAGGAGATAGCATGTCGATTCTTTCAAGTCCCTGTCAAAGACCCCTTTTCGCTGCTTGATCTTCTTGATCCTGTATCCTTAATAATAAGATGTATTCTTCTACATCCTCCTCATTGTTGAATGTCTGCAGAATTCTTAAGATGCCAAGTATTCCAATTCTTTTCTCTTTCTTAGCCCCCTATTCTCGAAGGACCAGCATACATTCAGATCTCTTTTCCATATAAAAATCTTGATTTGTGTTCCCAATCCTTTTCATTTTACATTTTTGTTGACTTTCTGACACCCAGCCTCCTTTCCCAGTCACTAGTGTCATGCCCATCACCCTGGATATGCATTTTGATATTCATAGAATTCCTTACTCTTAATTTACTGACTCTGGTCCTGGCTCTGGCAGAGGGCTTCTGTGTCACTTAATTTCACTGTTCTGTCCTTTTGATTTGGGGAAGCTTCTATTTTGGGGTTTGCAAACGTGGTATTGCCATCATTTCGTCAGGTAAAATCATTCTCCTGTTCTCCACGTAATGCATTATTCATCTTCTCCTGGTGTTATTTGACTGATCTCTTTGGTTATTAGCTAGGGAACTACAGTAGGTGCTTTTGTGGACATTTGCTTTGCCTCTTTACAAATGTCTTATTTGGGCCTTTGATAACAGAGATTCTTGACCAAATGTTTCATCTTAATTATGTGGTGACCAGTGATTTGAGCAAAAATAGCAGGATAAGGCCAGTGTGACTTGGGGTATTACAACTGTTCAGTGATTAGGCCTGTACTGGAAAATGTCACCCCATAGCAGCATGGTGAGCAGTAAACAATGGGGAAAAAGACAGGTGGAAATTGAAAAATGAGACAGAAGGATTATTTAGGCAATAAGACTAGGTATGAGGAAGCCTTATAAATATTTAAGATGGAAAAATTAAGTGTAAGGAGGAAAGGTATGTTAAAAGATTTGTTTTAGGCAATATATTAACCAAGTCATAAATAGCCAATTTGTTGTCAACTAAATGGGTATCTGATTATTACAAACCAGTTAGGTGGAAAATACCTCTCATACAGTAGGAACAAAACATAAATGGAATCATTATTTATCAGCTATTTAAATGTACAGACATGCTGACTGTCTTCTTTATACCGATTGATGTAATTTTGTAAAGTTATGTGTGTCAGAAGTGGAAATATGTTTTATTTTATTTCAAAGAATGTGTGCTATAATATTGTATGTCAATTTAAATGTCCATTTCTGGCCAGCAGTTCATAGGATCATGAGGCAAGTGTGCCCTGTGACTTTTACACTCTCTCCCCACCAATCACCACTCAACAGAGCATGAACCTGCTCCCACCAGTTGGCCCCCAAAAACTGCACCTCCTTCAGCAGTGCCATGCAATTAGGGAGCAGAACTGCAATGTGGGAAGGGCTGCAAAAGCCCAGTAAAACTTGAACCAGGCACAGAAGATGCTCTACTTCTCTCCACTTCTCAGGCTCATTGAGGCCAGCAGTTCACAGATTGATTAGGTGAGTGTCCCTACTGCTTCTACACCCTCCACTGATCACCACTCACTGGAGCCCAGACCAGCAACCACTAGATGGTTCCTAATGAAGCTGCACCTCCTCAACCAGTGCCATCCAGGTAGGGAACAGAAACACAACATGGAAAGAGCTGAAAATCCCGCAAAACTTGATCTGGTCACAAAAGATGTTCTCCTGGACCACACTTCATTCCAATCCAGGTCAGCAGACCAAAGTGTCATGAGGCAAGTGCACCTGCTACTTCTAGACTCCCTCCATCCTGATAATCACAGGTCACTGAAGTATGGACTCATTCCCACCAAATGGCTCTCAAAAACTGCACTTTCTCCACAGTACTGTCAAACTGAAGAGCAGAACAGACATGTGTGAAGCTAAAAAGCCTGTTGAAACTTAAACTGGGTACAAAACACTCTCAAAGTTTATGGACTAAGGTACTGTACTAGCTGAATTTAGACTATGCTAGCAATGGTAAGCTTATACACTGAGCCTCTTGTTTCACCTTACATATCCTCCGGTTCAGTATAATCACTATTACTGCCAATGTACTGCATTAATGTAAACAGTCCCTGGCTTAATGTATTTCCTTTCTTACAGTATAGAATAATCAGGTGTAGGGGTGCGTGGCTAACCATGGGCAAGATGGCAGCATATTCTAACAGATTCTGGTACCTACTCTGTAAGTCATGAGTCATCCACCAATTCTGAAGGCATTTGGACTTACTGACGCCTCTTCTCCCTCCCTTTCTCCTCTCCATGCACCTTGTCCCTCTTCTCCCTCCTCCCTAAGTTGCATTGACCCCTGCAGCCTATTCTCTTAACCTCTTCAGACAATGGAACTGTTCCACCAACATGTTCTGGCATCCTTACTGGTATAACAATCTTCCTAACTAATAGATTCCCACCCAATCTGCTACTGGTCTGGCTATATTCTGTTTTAAGCACTCAGTAACACCTAATTGAACCAGATCATGTATTATCCTGGCATTAATTAATGAAACTTGCTATGTAATATCTCTCATCCTGTATTTAGCTTGTCTCAACTACTGCTACTGTAAGTCTGCTGACTATTTTGTAATGAAAACTCTGTATATGAATTTGTTCACTGTATCTTTGTTATGTTTACTGATGTGAAACCTCTGTAAATGAGCCTCTGGTTCAAAGGTATTTCCGAGAATGAAATAAATTTAAAGAAATATATAAATAAATAAATCAGCTCGACAGCTCACATAGCACTGATTTCAAGTATACTTTCATTGTCCATCTCCTGTTCATGAGTCACTTTGTAAACCTGTGTTTTTCTGTCAAAGTTGTATTCTCCTTGTGTCACTGAAAACTGAAAGTGTCTGCCACAAAGTTCAACAGTCGAGACAGCAGGGTTGCACTATGCTAATACAGGCTATTGAGATGGCAGCTGCTCTGAGCTCTCCCACGAACTCAGCAAATATCATAAGCTTGCGGCATCAAATCTTAAAAGACAACTACTGGTTTAAAACATCTGCTGCTGTAACTACCCAGGACACAGAGGCTTTGGGCCAGGGATCATCAGCAAGCAGCAAAGATCATGCATCTTGAGGCATGAGTGGAATACCAGAGGCCACCTATGAAAGCAGAACAGGGAAATTTGCTCTTTACTCTCTAAGGTGGACAATTTAGAGAATGGAGTGAGGTGAAATAATCTCCACCTAGTGGGTCTACCAGATGGAACTGAAGGAACAGAGATGATCCCATTCCTGCCAAAATTGATCCCGCCCTCCTGAATGCTCCAAACTGCCCAGAACTGAAGATAGAGCACTCCAGCCATTAGGCCCTTGATCTTACCAGGGTGAGCACCCAAATATATTCTCCTCAAGTTACTCATGTCCCCATTAAAGAGAACATCCTAAGGCTGGAAAAATAGTGGGTCCCTGAGCTGTGAGGGCTACCAGATATCCTTCTACCAAGACTTCTCTCAAGAGCTTTCCGCTAGGTGGGCATACAGTGAAGTGAAATGGCAGCTTCATCACCTGGGAGTCAAAACAGTGCTGTGCTACCCTTCCCTCCTTCAAATCACTGTAAATGGGGCACATACCAATCTGAGACCCTGTAACTGTGGAAGAGTTTATAACCTGACACTGGCCCTATTACTATTTCTTAGCTTCACCGATCTGGCCCCTGGAGGTGGACTCCACCTCTCCTCAGGATCATGTTTCTTAAGTGTCTACACCCTGGACTCAGATGATTTATTTATTTATTGAAAAGTTTCACCAGAAAAGGCACACTGAACAATAAAATTGCTCTTCTCCTGGTGCGACCTGGGGTAGAAGGTAAGAGACAACAAACATACATTGTAATTGGCAAACATACTACACAATAGGCAAATTGTCAAGGATAAACATACAAATTACAATTAAGGTAGACAGTAACTCAATACAAGTAAAGTATACATACGATAGTTATGAGTCTGAATGAAGTGCTTCCAATACAGGCATATTAATGAACAATTAGTTGGATTATATAATAAGTGCTAACTTCAACACTTTAAAAGAGGTTCACTGGAGTTTGCCTCTGCCACTGTTTAAACAGTGACTTAATGCCATAGGAGTATAAATATTTCCAAGAAATGCAGCCATTAAAAGTTATTTTACTCATAAAATTGTGAACACGGGTCCCAAGGACTTCTCGTTTTTTCTCTGCTGCCCATCTCCGCCCCTCCACACTCACTGGCATGATGACAAGATGCCAGTGAGAGCACAGGCGTGCCCAGATTATATTCAATGGGTGGCAGCTTTTAAATCAAATTTTAATAACGTGATGGCCACTTGCTAATGAAATGTGGGCACGGTCAGCTACCAGGGCATTGGTGATGATCGGTGCCCACGCTTCATTAGCAAGAGGCCATCATGTTATTAAAATTGATTTAAAAGCTGCCACCCATTGAATTAATTACACTTCTGTGCCTCACTGGCATCTCGCCATCATGCCAGCTGTGCAAGGGAGGAGCTGGGTGGCAGAGAACAAACCAGGAAGTCCTTGGGACCTAGTGTCTCAATTTTACGAGTAAAATAACTTTTAAAGGCCGTACTTTTGGGGAATATTTACACACGACTCCCGTGGCAGTACATCACTGTTTAATCAGTGGCGGGCAAACTGCACTTATTGGTGATCTCTTTAAATAAGGGACTCCCAGTGGTACAGAAACAATGGCGCAGGGAGCACACATGCCAGAAGTCTTGAAATATGTGAGGCAGCATGCTAGCCAGGCCATTATAAGCACTCCAGCTTTACATGCATGCTTCTACCACATTGTCTTCAGAGGACACCCGTACCAACTGCTAACAGGCACAATCCTCTCTACCAGATTGCAGATTCTGCCAGTGAAAATGGGATTGCCTCTGCCACCTCAGCCAAACCACCCAGGAACTTAGCCTCCATTTCCATGATGACTTTGGATAACAGGTCCTGGGCTAGAGAGCCCTAACATCTCCAGCAGAAGAAGCAGCTTACCCACCATAGCATCACCTTAAAGTACACCATACACCACAGAAGAAAATGGGCTAAACTGACACCTTGATGAATTGACTGTAAAGTACCATTGCTATCATTGCCCCTCCCACCCCTTCTCTGCTCAGGCTGTCAACTGACTTGGCACACCCTCCATTATCTAGATCAGCTGGGGAGGTTTTTCAGTGAGCAAGAAGATGAGGGACTTGTATGGGGTGTGGGGAGCATCTTGGGGCCCCAGTGTGGTTGGATTCAACCACAGGAACAAGATCTTATGCCAGCCTCCCTTAGACTGCACTAGAAACAGTTCCCCAAAGATGGTCCCTTAAGATTTTTCTTTCAGTGGCATAGACTGTTGGGAAAACCCCATGTATTTCCTGGTCTATTCCATCACCACGTGTCTCTGCCACAGCATGCAATATGATGCATCCTTGAGCCATGTGGTGTGTCTCGCCTTACGATTTTGTTCTAATTCTCCACTTTAACTTACACTGCCCAGTAGTACTTCCCTTTGCAACCCCTCCTGGCACTTACAGGATTGCTGGAGACATGTGGCTGTGCAGAGAATCCTCACACACCAGATACAGATTCCCCTCTGTTTTTTGGCTGTGCGGCTCAGGGCGAGCAGTGGGATAGACCTCCTTTGAGCTAGTGGGGCACTAGTGGTGCACCCATGATGTATTTTCTGCATAGCAAGCTCCTTCACTGTATCCTGGGATGGCCAGGGGTCAGGCTGCTCCCCTTGTTGTAGCTGTCCTAAATGGATGAATGTTGTATGCTTTTGTTTTGCAGAGCTCAACATTATGGCTGCAATCTCCTTATTCTGTATACTCCAGCATGTCCCTATTGACTATTCTGTTGCACATCTACAAAGCTGAGAAACTATGTGAAAGAAAATAACTGGAATTTGCAGTAACTTTGATTTTCCCATCCACCAGATTGCTACTATCTGTGGCACAACCTCCCATGTCTCCCATTTGCTGTGACACTACTATCGAAAGGGGCAGTGGGACAGACTTTGTTGTGATTGCACAGGGTGGCATGATGGCCCCTCTGTGTTGCTGGATGGTATGCCCCACGTGCGGTGACACCAACACAGTGACTTACCTCCTGTCTGCAAAATCAACACTTTGCTAACAGGTCACTGTGTTGGTGTGCCCAAGACAGGGGCACTGTCTCCCAGTCCAGCACCCCTGCCCGAATCAACTCCGACCCAGAGTTGACAATCTTTAGTTCATGGGTGCAGGGGAAAGAGCCCTCAATGCAAAAACAGGACTGGAAGATACGGTGATTTATGTCTACCAACTGTGTGTGGACATAAATCCTGTCGCTAAGATGCTGGCTGACAAAGTGTTGTCGAACCTGCATTGTAGAGCCTTGCAGGATTATAGTACCCAGACCCTGCTGTCTCCAAGTCTGCTAGGTATGAGAATTGAATTCTTACCTCCATTGCTCTGCTATGAAGGACTCCTTGCCATTAAATGGGAAGAGCATTTTAAAAGAGACAGTGTCTGACCACCCTAAGGAGTGACTATCAATAAGACTATTCTACTGGGCTGGATAGTCTCATCTCTGTGTATCCTATAATCAGTTTTACTACAAAATTATTGCTACAGTATGTTTGGTATCTGGTTCTCCCTTGTTTTATGGTTTGCAATGTCTGTCACTTGTCCAGCCCAGATGAGACATAGTGCACTACATGTGGGCAGGACTTACATGCCTCCTAGCTGGAGACTTGACATGCTAAGGTGTAGGATGAGGAGTTTCCACCATTCACTTTCAGGTATCATAGAAGTGATTTTAGTGGGGTGGCCTCCTGCAATCCCTCCTTCCTTGTCCTTGCCCTCCTCCTTCTTTCCTTTCCATGGGTTCCATTGTCACCAACTCCCTGTGCAGACTGATCACTGATGTGGATTGTCAGATAACAATCCCTGACCTTATGTTTATGGCATGTATGGTAGCTGATCAGGCAGATGGTGGTGGGGCAGCTTAGCTCAAATGGCCATTAGGTACAACAACAGCTTCTCCCTTGGGTGCTCTTCATGAACTGCTTTGTGGTAGCTGCTCACCTTCCATCTAAGAATCCTTTAATAAGGGTAGCCAGGAAACATGCCTCCCCAGTTTGTAATAGGAGCATTTGTGGAAACTCAACAAAGTAAAATACTGCATAGCATCCCCTCCAATTGCCTGGCCCTGCTGCCTTGGCTAGCCCCTGTTCTGGGGCCCCAACTTGGGTGTTGAGACCTGCACATTCTGTTAGGATGTGAGGTGATGTAAAGACTGTTTGTCTTCACCCTCATCCTTCCTCCCCTCTCCCCATCCCTTGCCTTCCCTGTGCTCCTTTGGCCTACCTCAGAGTAGCCCTCTGCCCAGTATTTCTAGGGCGGCATGGTTCTTGCAGCCAACTGGGTGACAACCACTGTCCATGACCACTTGTTTTTACCTGTGCCAATTTGTCATGTTTGTTAAACATTTCATAAAATAACATGGTAATTTACCTGGAAAGTGTTTGCTGTTTCTTTTTTTTTTTTTAAACTATACTGTGCTTTATTGATTTTAACTTCACAGTACAGTACATTATCAACAAAAACAACTTAATACACTGGCACACAAAACATAAGCAACAAACAAAAGTCTTGCCAACTCTGTAGCCTATGTAAAGCATACCCTTCCCCAAGTGTTGAGCACCTATGTTATTAACATACACATATGTTTTAAGACAATTGTACAGCATAGTTCCATTCCAAGCAAAATGTTCCATTACAAGTTGATGAGCCCATACTTTAGCAGATTTAGGATAGAAATTACTAAACTAAACAACTAGCTAGCTAACAAAGGAGTATTGCTTCCAAAAGACCCCATATCTTCTGGTATTTTTCATATTATGATTAAGTGATGCAATCATCTGTTCTATTCTTGGCATAGACAACATCTCTTTGTACCACTCTAGAAAAGAAGGGGTCACTGCATCTGTCTAATGTCATAAGATGAATTTCTTAACCACCATAGTTATTAATGTAAAATAATAACTTCAGTTGCCCGTTAACTGTCACACCCGTAAATCCAATAGGCATCTCTCCTTGATGAAAGTTCCTTCTAGAACTAAAATTGGGTCAAGATTTGCTTTAACTGCCTGCCAAAATAATTGTGATTTAAAACACTTCCACAAGATGTGTACTAGGGTCCCTACCCTGCTACTACATTTAGTACATGAAGGAGAATCAAGCATACCCCATCTATGTAACTTTTCTGGGGTATAATACATATTTTGTATTATTTGAAACTGTATTAAGTGATAATCTTGCAGGCTATATATTTATGGGCATTTGCCAGATTTCCTCCCTGTGGGCTGGGGCAAAATCTTTACCTAACAGCCTAGGCCAATAACTAGAGGCAGATTCATATCGAGTAGGGGAAGAGTTATGAAGAACATATTGTAATATAGAAATAGCATGTATCTGGTAGCAAGTTCTCCCTGTTCCTGTAGAGAAAGGGGGGATCTGAAGGTGTCGCCTGTCTTCCTAGAGCAGATGCCAGCACATGCTGGACTTTCAAAAAGGAAAAATGTCTTTACTGGTAGCCTCATATAGGTAATAGAAAAAGGAAAATTAATCCAGGTGTTCCCTCTAAAGGCAAGATACAAACTTAATCTCTTTCACTACCCACTCCTGATTATGAAGCACCTTCCATTCTATTTTACAATTGGGATTATACCATATAGATTGATCTTGGGGTTGACTAGGAGAATATCTAAAATCTAGCATGGTTGTTTATATGAAGTTCCAATTGGTGATTGTACAGTTTATTCCTCAAAGTATATAATAAGGTGAACAGGTCTATCCTATAGGCTGGGCATGTATCTCTCAACTGTTTTCCACCATGTGATACAGGAAACTTCATTCTCCTCATTACACACTGTCCACCAAAGATATTTAGTAGATTGTGCTGCATGATAATAATACAGGAAGTCTGGCAAATTCAAGTCTCAAATACCCTTATATGCTACAAGTTTTAGATAGGCTCTGCATGGTTTCTCCCTTGCCACAAAAATTATGTGATCATCCATTGAATATGCTGAAACCACTTCATAGGTATATAAGGTAAGAAAATTCAATGATTAAAGGATACAGAAGAATATTCATTGTAATAGTGTTTACATGCCCCATAAAGTAAAGAAAAGATATCTCCACCTAACACATCCCATTGGATATGAGTCAATAGATCCAAAAAATTATTTTGAAACATCTGAGTAGAAGTAGATATCTGTAGTCCTAAATCTGGTAAGTGTTGTGCCATCCAGGTGAGTCTGAATTGCTCCAGTTCACTTCTCTCGTTAATGTAATTATCTAAGGGCATCATAACTGTTTGAGCAAGGTTAGGTTTGTAGAAAGAGACAGGACTAAAGTTTGTATTTCCTCTAAGACATAAGGTAGTGAGCTGGTAAGATTCTTAAGATGCAACAAGATATCATCTGCATATCATGATAACTTATACGCTTTCCTCCCAGCTCTATACCTTCTATGCTCGGATAATGATCAATGAGCTGCACTAAAGACTCTAGATACAAATTAAAAAAAAAACGGAGATAAAGGGCAATCTTAGTATGTACCATTCATAAAAAAATCCTGAGAATAGCACCCTATTGCATCTAACTTTTGCTGCTGGATTCGAGTATAACAATCTGACCCATTTAATAAACTCAGGGGAATCTTATATTTCTATAATACTTGTAAAGAAAGCCCAAGGAGAACTGATTGAATGCTCTCTTATCATCCAAGGAAGCCAGCACTGCTGGGTCATCCTGTTCCTATGCCTAATTTCAGCAAATGATCTGAAGACAGACAATCTGCCATGAATTCTACCTGGTTCACATTTCAGAGGGTCCCAAACCTATTGTAAATGAATTGCTAACACTTTAGTTAATATTTTGATATCTGGGTTTGAAAGTAAAACTGTGTGATAATTTGTTACCAGGCTATCATCTTTCCCTGGTTTTGGTAAGACAGAAATCAAAGCTTGTAGCATAGAGTTTTCCAGGTCCCCTCTCTCATTCGCCTCTTGAAACACCTTCTTTAATCCTTGAAGAAGGAGATCTTGGAAGGTCCTGTAAAGTTAACAGTGAGATCATCTGGCTCCAGTTGCCTTGTCCATGGACAAGGAACCCAAAAGCTTGACAAACTTCTTGAAGGGTTATAGGTCTTTTAAGGAAGTGTTGACTCTCTTCAGAAAGCAGAGGTAATTCAATTGCATTTAAGTATACCTTAATCTCTTCCTCAGTTGATTTTTGGTCTTGAATATTATTTAACTTTTCATAATATGTAAGGAAAGTTTCTGCTATTTTCCATGGCTTTGTCACTAATGGGTTTTGAGCCTCCCCTCTCAAAAACCTTACTGTGTGTGTGACTTCCTGCTTTTAAGCCTCAAAGCTAATAAACACCCTGCTTTTTCCCCAGCTGTCTATGAATTCAGTCCTAACACCTTATCCAGGGTAGGTCAATTTTCTAGTTAGTAAACAGGATGCTGCATATCCTCCTGTAACTTAGTGACCGTCATACAGAGGACCCATTTCCAAGATGCATGGTGCAACTCATGGGCATATGTGAGTTGCACCATGTGGCTACGCCAGGCACCCTGTGCCATATTCCAAGACAGGCAGGGTCCCCAACACCTACGTCCCTGTGACTTGTGGCAGCTGCAGGCTAGCTCCACAGGAATGGCACATTGGACCTGGGTGCTGCAAGTTGCAGCCAGCAGAAAAGTGCCCCCAGACCCCACCCAGAATGCTGCTGCAGAACCTAGGGGCATTGGGGGCTGGCCAGTGGCTCTGGCATTTGGGGGACACTGTGAGAAATGGACTCTGAGGGTCCCCAACATTTGGGGTGGGGGCATATCTGTGCTGAGAGGGTATGGGGAGGTGGGCTATGTGCATGCTGCAGCACTGCAGAGTGGACATCTATCAGTTGGCATGGAGGGATGCCCTTAGACCATCTCCCTGCTAGTCTAACTCTGCTGTGAAGCAGCTCTTGGAATCACGTATGTGGCTTATGGCAGCTGCCCTTTTGGAATGGGGCACTGTTGCCATAACCCACCCTTGCACCATGCTGCAGTGGGTTGTGGGTGTAGTGGTGGTGTAGGCCACCTTTACACAAGCCATGACTTGGAATCCCAACTTGGGAGATGCATGGCACAAGGTGTGATTTGCACCATGGAGTTTGGCATAATTCACCTTGCTCCATGCGTAATGTGTCTTGGAATCGGCTCCAGGTCTCTCTAATTGGTTTTGTTCATTAAGGTGTCAAGCAATAGTGTGATATGTTCATTTTCTAGAGGGCTGTTATTTTGGTGGTATTTTCTGTACCACTTGACATGCTCTTAATCAGATACACCTTCCTTGAGTAAGCTTGTAATTGATTTTTTGACTTATGTAAGTAATTTATTGTTGCTGTCTTACATGACTACTGTTGTTTGGCACTTAGTAACAGCCAGTGTTTGAAACATCAGCTGCCCACCCTCTAGCACAGGTGTGCTCTCATCTTTACCTATTTATGCTGTTGCTACTGCCATAAGAAACCTGGGTAGCGTGAGGCCTAGAATATGCCAATTCCTAACAGAATTATCCAAACACTCCTAACAGTCTATGACTGTTCTCAACCCTTGACCCCTGCCATAGCACCTGCTGGCCACCTAGGTGACAATGCCTCTCAAATTAGTTATTCACTGTTGGTTAGTTGCTGCCAGTATCCATACATGTTGGAATGCTTGATCCTGTTAGTTGCTACCCCATGCTCAGCTGCATCTTGCTGGCAATGTAAGCATGCACAGACATATACAGTATGTCCTGCCACTAGCGACCTGCACTTTGTCACTGTCTCTAATTTTCCTCCACTACTGCACTATGGTATAGCCTCATTCACCCTAACCCTCCCCTTGTTTATGGGCCCTACTGCAGGAACCTTACTGAAGTTTACCAGGCAGTCCTGTATACTGAGTAAATGTTAGAGGCCCACACAATGTTCCGCTAAATTATTTAAGCGGTTCCTTGCCTTTGACAAGTGCTACTCCTGCTACTCATTCTTGGGAGCAATGTATCTCAATCCTGACCCATTTCCTTCTTAAAAGTCCTTCAGAGGTCACCTTGAAATTGCTCATGTCAACCTTTGGGGCATTATGCCCAAATTTGATGAGTTCAAATCTGGATTATAGATAACCAATTCGATATTGTTGCTGTCACAGAGACATGGCTAACTGACAAAATCTTGGGTAAAGATATTCGATCAACACATATGTGCTATTCAGATCTGATAGGGCAGGTAGGAGAGGTGGGAGCTGCCTTGCATACATAAAATCCTATTTAAAAGCCTTCAGACTTCCCCTTAGTCTCAACCTGTCTGGGTGTGAGCTCCCTGCAGTGAACTTAAAGCTGGGGCCCAACGGTGAAAAATAGCTCAACTTCCTTGTCACTCATATTTCCCAAAAAACATACAGAGTGACTTTGACTGCTTTGTCAAGTCAGTCACCAGCCTATACCCACTGCATGAAAGGACAGTAATTGGTGATTTTAACAGTAACTGGCTGGCTAGCACCATCAAAGACCTTAAAGACAAACTGGCTAATCTCTACTTCACCCAGGTAATTAACATATCTATCAGAGTTAATTACAAAACTGGGACTACAACCCTTCTTGACTGTATACTGGTTAGTCATGTGGACAAAATAACTTTCAGTGCTATGCTACTTGACTTTCTGAGTGACAGTTCACCCATTACATGCAAATGGTCCACAAAGATTGCAAAATGAGCCCTCCATCACGCTCCCAGGATTCTGCAGAATCATAAGCCCCATACACACTTTCATGCCTTACTGCAACAACTTGATTAGTCCTTCCTAAATCACACAAGAGATGTCAATATGCCTTAAATTACATTACTCAACAGTTCAACAAGGTTTGCAATGCTGTTGCACCTGTCAGAAATATTGCTATTAGGGGACTCTCAAGCTCAGTACACATCGACTATCAAGTCTCTCTTTCATGATTGGGACAGAGCCTGGAATGTGTACAAGGAACACAGAAACATAGAATTTGATGGCAGATATGGACCACTTGGACAACACAGCATGCACATTTTCCCTACTTACTGTAACACTGCAGACCATACTAGAGCTCTGGCTTTATCCTCCTTCCCTGCAACAAGGTTCCTTTATGCCTATCCCATGCCTTATTGAATTCATTACAGTTTTGATCCTACCAAATCCTCTGGGAGACAATTACAGGTATCCACCATTCTTTCTGTGAAGAAGTACTTTCTTACATCTCCTGGTTTACCCCGTCCAGCATCCTAGCATGACCCCAATTTCTTGAACATCTTTTGCTCTGAAAAATACTTTCTTCTTGAAACTTATTTATATCCATGAGGTATTTGAAAGCCTCTACCATATCCTCTCTCTCTCTCTCTCCCCCTTTCATCCAGGGTGGTCCATCAGTCTCTCCTCATAAAGATTTTGATGCAGACCATTCACCATTTTAGTTAATCTTCTGGACAGCCTCTACTCTATGTTCTTCCTGAGATGTGGTCTTCAGAACTGGACACAGTACTCTAGGTGAGATTTTACCAGTGATTTATACAGTGGTATCACCACCTCCTGTTTCTGCTGGTGATACCCCTCCTATGCATCCCAGCATTGCACTGGCAATCCCACTGCCTTGTCACACTATTTGGCTGCCTTTAGGTCATCAGATATGATTATCCCAATATCTCTTTCATGTTTGGTGGTTGCCAGTACCACTCCTCCCATTTTATACTCTACCCATGTGTTGTTGCACCCCAGTGCAAGATTTTGAACTTTTCACATTGAAATTTAGTTGCCACACTCTTGACTACTCCTCAAGTTTTCTTTGATGCCGCTTCATTTTTCAACCCTCCCTGGGCGTCTACCTATTACAGATCTGTGTCATCTACAAAAAGATGTACCTTCCCTTCTAGTCACTCTACAATGTCACTAATAAAGATGTTAAAGAAGACCAGTCCCAGTGCTAATCCTTGTGGCACCCCAGGACTATGCTTACCACTACCCTCTGTCTCCTGTCTCCCAACCAATTTTTTACTCAGTTTTCAACCTTGGATTCCCCAGGCTGCTCAGCTTATTTATGAGTTTTCAGTGAGGACCAGTGTCAAAAGCCTTACTGAAATATAAGTCGCTTACATTCACTGCTCCACTCTGATCTACTTCCTGGTCACCCAGTCAAAGAAATCTATCAAATTTATTTGAAATGACCTCCATCTTGTGAATCCATGCTGTTTCAGATCTTGTAAACCACTGGATTCAAGATATTCCACAATCTTTTCCTTCAGAAATGATTACATTGATTTCCCAGCCACGAGGTCAGGCTGAATGACCTGTACTTTTCCACTTCCTCTTTACTACCACTTTGTGAAGTGGGAATATGTTAGCCATCTTCCAGTCCTCTGGAACCAACCCCATTTCCAGTGGGTGGTTGAACAGGGCTGTCAAAGTTGCAGCCAGAACCCCTCTGAGTTCTCTCAATATCCTTGAAGTATCCCATCTGGTCCCATTGCCTTGTTCACTTTCAGATTTACTAGTTCCTTCAGGACTCTCTCTCCTCTGTAAATGGACTAGTATCCACCACCCTACCAACAATGCCCATGGCTCTTATCTGTGGACCCTCACTTTCCCTTCTTCCGTGAACATTGAACAAAAGTATCTGTTCAGAATGTCCACGTTTTCCTGTGCCCCCCCACCCTCCTTACCCTTATAATCCTTCCTCTGGTCTTTCTCCTTTCACTTACATACCTGAAAAATGACTTGTCCTCATTCTTTACTACCTAGGCTATTTCCTCCTTCATTTGTGCTTTTGCCCTTCTAACTGCTTTCCTGCCTCCCTCTGCTTTGCTTGATACTCCTTCCTGTTCTCCTCACTCTGTCTCTCTTATACCTCTTGAATGCCAACTTTTCTACCTTTGCCTTCATGGACACCACCTTTGAAACACATAACAGTCTCATTTTCTTCTTGCTTTGCTTACTTGCCTGACACAGAGGTTTCTTGAATTCACTATCCAGCTTTTAATTTCGCCCACTGTTCCTAGACTCCACCTAAGTCCCTCCCCAGGACAACCCTTAGGCATTCCCTCATCTTTGTAAAATTGGCCTTCTGAGGTCTAGGACCTTTGCCTTTGTGTGATTTACAGTGCTGGTTATATAAAAAGCTGGCCATGGCACTGTGGTATTGCAGCAACCATGGAAAAAATACAGTAGATTTATTGCTATCATGAAAAAACTGCATGTTATTCAGCGCATTTTTTACCGTGGTAGTGCAGAGCATGGTAATTTTTTCCACACTTGTGGTAAATACCATGGTACTGATCAACTTTATGCAAGGCCCCTGGAATTCTGTGGTTCTACAGTTGCAGAATTTGCCGTCAGAATTTGCATCATGCCGCAAAATATATATAGTGCAGCAAAATTCATTGTTTTGGTGAATTTTCATATAAATATACTGTTTTTCCATAGTGTCAGGCTTTCTTTCCCACCTCATTTATCCTGAAGCCCTCCTCTTTGCTTAGCATATGATGTCATCGATGACATCACATCATATTTAGCAAATGACAGGACTGCATTCTGCCAGAGAAATGAATAAATCATGCAGAAATCAGAAAATGCTGCGCAGAAGTCAAGGAGCCCTGCTGCAGAAATCAGAAAATTCTGCACCAGAACACCAGGGGCCCTGCTTTTATGTAACTACCACTGTACTTCTGTCATAGATCTTGTAATGAACCACATCTTGTAGTGATCACTGGTTCCCAGGTAGCCACCACCATGACTTCTGCAACACAATCCCTGTTAGTGAGAACAAGGTCCAGAACTGCTTCCTCATGAGTGGGCTCCTGACAAGTTGCTTGAGGAATGCCCCTGCAGGAGTCTAAGATGTCCCTGCTCCTGGCTGATGCTGCAGCTGGGATGCTCCAATCTACAGTACATTCAGCAGGTTAATGTCCCCCACCAGAAGCACCTCACCTTTGTTTGCTATCTTTGGATGTCTTCCATCAAAACCTTATCCATCTCCCTCTCCTGTACTGGATGTCTGTAGAGTACACCTGTTCGAATCGCAGCACCCTTCCTTGTCTCTAGGATGACCCACAGTACCTCCACCCCTCCGTGTGTTCTCAGAATCTCTGTTGCTTTTATGCTATTCCCTCACCTAAGAAAAACTCCTCCCCTTTATTACCCACCCTATCCTTCCTGAACAGAGTATAGCCTGTTATGGCTATGTCCCAGTTATGGAATTCATTGCACCATGACTTAGGAATGGCAACAATGTCCAGGTCAGCTTCTGCCATTTATTTTAATTCATTTTTATTTAAATGTTTCACCAGTAAGGCATACTGAGCAGGGCTGCTCATTTACAGATGTTTCCTCGCCATAATGGCCACTAGGTCTGGAATTTTATTTTTCAGACTTGAGCATTTACACATAGCCTTCCAAATTTTGCTGTCTTCCTGCTTGTCAACCCCGTTCCCTTAAGCCTTCTCTCCTCTTCTCCTCTAATCTCATTCCCATCACTCTTAATTTCTACTATTTAGCATTTCTTGTTATTAGGTGCTTGTGGGTTTCCCTCCCTTAGGGTATTCCCTACTGACTACATCAGCTTGCGGGGGGCAGTTTATGTCTCCCAGCTTCCTTCCACCACCCCCTCTGCAAGTTTAAATGCTTGGTGATGTAACATGTAAACCACTCCCTGAGGACTGTGGTTCCTCTCCTGGATGGATGCAGGTCATCTTCCTGTGTAGGCCATTATCCTCCAGGTGAGACCCCAGACCCCAATGAAGTCAAATACCTCTTCTCTGTACCACTTCTTTAACCACTGGTTGAAGCTGCTGGTGTGGATTACTCTATCCTCCCTCCTGTCACGGACACTCAGCACCTCTGAAATCGATACTGAGCATGCTACCTGCCCAAGACTCTTCCCAACTCCTGAACTCCTCTTGCACTCTCTTAACCTTGTCCCTAGCCAGGTCATTAGTCCCAAGGTGGACGATGACATCCAGCTCTCTTCCATCCTACTGCACTGGTGATCTTCATGATCTGCTTCCCATCCCTCTGTGCTGTGGCACCTGGAAACACTTAACCTCTCTTCCCATCCCTTCTTGACCCAAATTCTATACCACTCACATCAGAGTCACCCACCAGGAGTTGCTTCTCCGCCTCTGGATTCTCTGCCACTCTCCTGAAGACTGCACTAGGGAGGAACCCTACATCCTCCCTGGTCACTACTACTGGTGACTCCACAGGACAGTCCTGCTCAACCAGAGTGGCATAAGAATTATATAGTGGTACCATTTGGGGCTGTGCCTATGACCCACCACCCTCACCCTCACTGAGCCCACGTGAAACCAGCTGCTCCTCCTCTTTGGCAACTTTAAGGCAGTATTGGTGGACTTAGTGGTCCCTGGGTGAGGGATAAGGCCCCTGAATCCCAACTAGCTCAGCATGGAGTGAAGCTACCTCCTTCCTCAGCCCAGAGAGGTTCATGCAGATTGGACAGCACCACAGTCTCCAAAAGTCTCCTGAAAACTTCCACCACACAACCACTGCACTGCACCACTCCCAACACGCCTACTTACTATCCTGCCTGTTTGTGCTTTTGCTTACTTAAAATATTTTATATTCCTACCCTAGATAGGGTTTTCACCTATTTTCCAATTTTGTGTGGCACCTACTCTCCTAACTCCCTTGTAGTGTAAGCCATAACAATAGTTAACTGGACCAATCCTTGAGGACTATTACAATGCTGGGCTGACTCCACTACATCGACTTCTTATATTACAACATTTACACATTTGACACTGTAACCTTTAACAATATTAATTTGTGGCTCTCCTTACCTATATCTATAGGTTAGTGATTTTCTTAAATAAGAAATAACAAAAAGTCAAGGTATAACAAGAAATAAAATGAAAACAAACACATGAAAAAGTTAAACAATTGCTTGTTTTTGGCAAAATTAAATAAATGCTTGCAACAGCTGTTGTTTAGGCTCTGTTGTTACCACAGAGACAGTCCACAAGGAAGTGGCAGTGGAACTGTTTGATTCACAAAACCTTTCATGACCATAGCATAATGCTGCTTAATATAATATAGATTCAGTACTATGAATATGATTTCTACTGTGTATAAGTTCATTTTGAGGTATTTTATGAATGTACATGTGATAACAAGAAATAAAACTACATTTTCAATGAATGAAAAGAAATAATATGAAATTACAGAAAAGAAACATTGGGCTGGATATTCAAATTAAGCCATTCTGTGGCACAAGCCCTTCGCTGCACAAAATAGTTGTGCAGGGGTGTGGCAGGCGATATTCAACGGAGTTGAGCTATTGAGCAACTCCTTTGAATATCACCCCGGCCACAGCCACTGTGCATGGCGCAGTGGAACTTGCACCACCGCAAGTGGTCAGAGTGGAGCATTCAAGATGCAGTGGCGCCAAGTTCCATTAGCCCATGGGCAAATTTCAATATTCAACAAGTGACATGCAAATGGGGCCATAATTCATGCAAGTTGCAGAGGACCACTTGCATCTGTTGATACCCCATTTGCATGCCATTAGCATGCAGGTGCACTGATCCCCAGGACTTGCACCTGGCACCCTGCCATGCAGCAGCCGTTGGGGACTGGCGCCACCTGCAGCCCGATCCGGGCATAACTGTTGAAATCCCCCACCCCTGACAGGCCCGATCACGGGCATAGGTAATAAACCTCCCCTGACTGGCCGATCGTGGCATAAGTGTAAAAACCTCCCCGACTGCCGATCGCGGGCATAAGTCATAAAACCCCCACCCCCACTAGCCCGATTGCGGGCAGAACAATTCAACCCCAAAAACATATCCCTGGTGGTCCAGTGGACATGAAGCCTGATCATGGCCATTAGTCCACCACCCCATCAAGGTCCACCTACCCTGGTGATCTAGTGCCCCCCACCCACCCACCCATGGAGCCCCAGCACACTGCTCCCCCATCAGCCGGCGGCGGCAGCATCCCACCACCTGCCACCCGCCACCCGCCGACGACTGCTCGGTGGGGCTGCAGCCCATTGGTTCAGAGCAGAGCCAATGGGCGTGCAGCTAACCGACCAAGGCAGTCAGATATGTGAATGAATTCATTCACATATCTGGACTGCCTTGTATCGGTATGGGCTGCATGCCCATTGGCTTTGCTCTGACCAGGCGTGCACAACCGGCAATCGTCGGCGGGTGGCGGGTGAAGGTGGGTGGGATGCTGCCATCCGCCGGCTGATGGGGAGCGTGCTGGGGGCTCCATGGGTGGTGGGTGGCGGACCAATCACAGGGCAGGTGGACCTGATGGGGGTGGTGACTCTAATGCCCGCTGATCAGGCTTTGCGGTCCACTGGACCACCAGGATATATTCTTGGGGCGGTTGAAATCTGTTCTGCCCACGACCGGGCTAGTGGGGGTGGGGTTTTTGTCACTTATGCCAGCAATCAGGCCAGTTGGGGGAAGGTTTTTACACTTATGCCTGTGATCGAGCCAGTCGGGGGAGAGGGGTTACTATATGCCCACGATTGGGCTGTGGGGCACAGGGGAGTACGTCAAGGGCCACCCATAGGTGGAAGCTGCTGTGTTGCACCCTGCATGCGGTAGCTCACCTGTGGGTGACCTCGACTACTCCTTTTTTTGCTCATAGTTGTGCAGGCGCAGGTTGAGGTTGCACTCTGAACAACCCTGCACAGCCCGCAGAATATTGGGCTGTGCAGTTTATGCATGGTTCCCTCCCCTCTGGTTGAGCATGCCTTCATTAGCATTGTGCTGTTGCTCAGCTTGACTTGGGGGCACAACTGCCTCCTGCTGAATATGGCAGAATGGCGCAATTTCGGATTCTTGTGCAGGCAAACCCTATTAGCATGGAGGAACCTTTGAATATCCAGCCCATTGTAACAAATAAAAAGAATTTCACAGGGCTCTACCATTGGTGAGAGCAACAACTACATAAAACAGGCACTTACCTTTGCCGCTGACAGGGTCCTCTGCTTCCTGCTTCCTCTATTGATGTCTGCCAACACCTATGATGCCAGCCTTGTACCTGTTCCACTCCTTCACTGTTTCACTCACTTGATGGGATATGGACATGGGCAGGGTACATTTATCCAGAAGTATAGGGAGTTACGGAACCTGGTGAAAACACAAATCAGGTTAGCTAAGGCAAATGCTATAACCCCAACAACTAAACCTAATCAATCAACCCAAGAGACTATGGGGATTTGGGAAGCATTAATGATCTCCTGGGAACACCAAAAACTCTACCTCAGCCTATCAAACTTGGTGATTCCACTGTCTCTGGAGATACAGCTATTGCTGATGTACTTAATAGTGCTTTTAGTGATTTGGCAGCCTATATCCCTAACATTTTATGGCAATGCTACTGCAAAGGTGACTTACCTGGTGAGCTTAACTGACCATATTTTACTTCCAACATCTCACCTGGTCTGAGGCATACCACTACCAGTCTAGAATTAAAATTAAGACTTGAGTAGATCCTGATTGCTTTAATATGAAGCTTTGAAACTCAGTCTTAGGAAGTCACTTACCTCCTCCAGCTAATCTTTAACCTGTCACTTGCCACTGGTACAGTTTCAGACATTTTGAAAAAGGCACATGTAGTTCTGGTACTTAAGAGTGGTGACTATAACTTTCCTGCCAATTATCGTCCCATCTCCATCCTCTCACCTTTATCCAAAGCACTTCAGAGAATTGTCAAAGACCAACTACTAGATTTCCTTAACCAGAATAATCTCCTGGACAATGAGCAGCATGGATTCAGAAGAACTTTAGTACAATGACTGCCCTGCTGAACTCATTGAGTCAGTTCATAGTTCTCTTGACTGGGGTGAACTTTCTGCTCTATCTTTATCAATCTGAGAAAGATGTTTGACCTCACAACCATACGCACCTCTGTAGTCAGTTGTCATCACTTGGTCTCTCAACAGATATGGTTGGCTGGTTCACAAACTATTTGACCAATAGAACCCAATCAGTCAAATGTTGGGAAGCCATATCAGATGTCCGACCAGTAAATATTGGTGCCCACTGGGCTCAATATTTGGACCATCATTATTCAGTCTATCTATTAATGACCTATGGTACCCTCTGTCTGTAAATCCTCCCATATAATCCTGTATGCTGATGATGCAGTCATCTTTTAATGACAGGAACCTTGACCAACTAAATCAAAGGTGGAAGGATAATTTTAATCTGTCAAGCTTGTATGCCAGCAACCTGCTGGTCCTGAAAGAAAAAACAAAGTGTATGTTGCTTGGCAGCTGCAGTAAGACAGACTTATCCTCTGGCCTCACAATCTCAACCAATACTGGTACTCTTATTGAACAAGTGTAAACATTCAAATACCTTGGACTGTTTCTAATCTGTGCCATGACATTCTCTGACCACATAGACCACCTAGTAAAGACAGTTAATGCAAGAATTGGCTTCCTTTATAAACACAGGAAAACATCATACCGAGGTTAAAAATTGCTTGTTCAAAGCTATATAATTAGTATCATTAACTATGGTGTGGTAGTTTATGGGTCTGCTAAAGATGCATTGCTAAACCAGGTAATGGGACTAGTAAGCAGGGCCTGTCATTTCACACCTGATGCTAGACTTGATACACATACTTGCCACCTATATTCCAACTAGGTCCTATTCAACTTCAGCAGAGCTGCTCCACCACACCCTTACACTAGGCTACAAAGCACTGTATGGCCCTACTTCTCCAGACCTGCGGTCTCTGTTAACATTTATTGACAATAGATATGTCACTAGCGGTTTGACAAGTCACACATATTTGCTTCCCAGTAGGGGAACAATGCTGGAGTCAGAACTCCTTCTTGTACTGGTTTGCCAATACTGGAATGACCTTACTAATACTATTAGAGATTGTGACTCTGTGTCACTATTTAAATCTAGATTGCATACCTCTGTCTTTGAATCTGTTACATGTAACTGCTTCAAATCAATTGCCCTACAACTTGACAAAGTAAACTTTGTTTACTGCACAATTCACTACTTATCACTTGTATAGTGTAAATATGTAATTTTGTTTGCTTTCCATGAAATGTTTGTCCACTTGCTGTATTGTATCTAATGACTTTGTAATGTATACCTGCAAATTTAATGTTGTTTCTGACACTGAATCCTTTGAAAATAGGCATATGCCTAAAAGAATTCTCTGTGAAATAAATAAATAAAAATGTTTTATTTTAGCTCAAAATAGCAACATCTCTGCCTGTTCCCTGTTGTGTTTATGATAATGTTCATGTGTAACAATAAGTTCTCACACTAGAGATTCTGTGGGGAACTAGAAGTTAAATCTCCAAGTCCCTAATCTGACATTGACGTGAGGTCGCTTTAGCTGGTTTTGCCTGTTTTGCCATGTCACAATGTGAATGAGTTCACCTCTCACTGTGTTTTTATACGCATTCCAAACAATGTTCAGATGTTCAACCTACCCTTCATTGTCCTCAAAAAATGTCCAGTGAAAATCTGTAGGGCTTTTATAATATCCTAGGAATGCAACGTGTTATTATTTAGGCACCAAATCTGACTGACCTCAGCACAAACATTGAAACAAATAACCGCTTTCACTGGAGCATAGTCAGAAATAACTACATTGAAGATTTTCACAACACACAAACCATTCAAGAGAGAATAGCTAAATAAAAGTAATCTAAAATCTTGAACTAGTCTGATGTGGGTGTGAAAAACAGTATACTCCTGTCCAGGAGATGTAAGGTTCATCGGGATCCACTAGAAAGAGTCACTCAACTACCATATAGCTCTCTGGTTAGGTAAAATACAATGCCTTGGACAACCAATTAGATCTAAATCTGGATCAAACAGGATATTCCAGTCACGCACAGAACTGGTGGCAAATGTGACCATTGCAAATGATATATATAAAATTGAGAAAACAAATTGAGGGTTGTCTTGTACAGGACCATACACCAAGGCTACTACCATCTCAGTCCTATCCACCACCCCATGCAAGATAAGATATCATCTCTTCATGTCTAAACCTCCTGTTGAAGCACAAAGAGAGGAGTGCACAATTAAATCAACTGACCTGCTCTCTTTGTATCTACTCCCATGCTGTACACTTGTCCCCCTCCCCAGTTGTGTCTTAGCAACTGGACATGAGGTTCAGTCAAATGTGTTTCCTGCCAAAAACAAATATCTGGGACATTTTCAAATGGGTGAGAACTTGCAAGCACTTCATGGGAGAATTTGCCCCTTAATACCTTGATATTCCAAGTAATCCAGGTAAACTGTGATTTAGCCATTATCCACATAGTTATATGCACTAAGTACATTACTTCACCATTGGTCTCATTAAAACAATCCACCCATGTGTAATACTGTTGATCTCCATATCCATCACTAACATGATAAGGTTCTACACATATAACTCCTCCACTACTCCCCCCTTCCCCACTTATTTTGAGTGTGCTCCTGAGTATTCCATTCCATGACATCTCCACATACCCTAAAGGTGTGGGTTGGTATAATTTGCTTACAGTTCTTATAAATAACCTTGCCCTCCCCCTGCAATCCTAGATCCCAATAACAAAACAAGACATACCCAACTTAGGCCCTCCCCAACCATTGCAAATAAATCCCTAAAACATATTATAACTGTGTGCTATCCCCACCCCAATAACCACCCAAGATACCACATTTTATCAATGTCTGAATTGATTATCCAAGGGTAAAGCAGGCTGCCACTAGTGAGTAACCTCCATGACTCCCCCACCTAACATCTAATTCTTAAGTTCATGCATATACTGCAAAAATAAAAGGAAGGTGAGATCACCTAAATATGCTTTTAAATGGAAAAATTTCCCATTTGAGTGGGTTACTAGTCACTTTTATCAAGGGCTATTTAAAATTTTACTGATCATCTATTGTGCCCTAACAATTTCTAGCACTGGAATATTAGTCCTCATGAAACTTTATTTTGTGCTTTTGATACCCCATCATCTCTTTCTTGGATAACTATAAGATATATTGCTTCTAATATGATATTCAAGTATATTCCTAGTCAAACCAATATAACAGTAATAAGAATATTCATTTATGTAAAGTGTCACAACACCAAACCCTAACCAAAAATAATTTGGGGGCTACAAGACTTGAAAATCAACATCAAAACTTTGCCAGGCAAATTTTATATTGAGAGACTTCCCAAAAGTCTTCATTTGAATTTGCCAGGCTCCAGTAGACAAACAAAGTACCTGTTGCATTAAGATATACTGATTTACAATTATAAGTGTAAATCATTTAGTCTATTATACTCTGGATTTTAATTTGATCTCTAGTTTCATATTTAACTCCTAAAATAAAGTTAACTATGTCTATATGGGATGCAACTGAACTGTCAGTCCTCATCCCTGAAAATTAAGCCTCTCTTCAAACACATATTCTCACCAAGAGGTTTATGACAATTGAAACATTGACTGGGCCAACACCTTCAGTAATCACGATCCTGAGGCTCAACTGTGTGTGTCTGGGGGGTGGAGCTAGCCATCAAACATGGTGGTCGAATAACTGACTGAAGGGACACCACGGAGGATGAGTTTTAATACAACCTGCAGTACAGCTTTGATTGCCTTTTCAAGGTGCAATAGCTGCAACTGAATAACGGAGCTACCGAACGACACCAAAAGTGACGGAATTGCCTTACATTTTACCAAGTATTTAGCTGCCTAAGAACTAAGCATCGTGATGAGGCATTGCAGCCCTTCCAAGCAGGTAGGTTTCAATTACTGCAGCTGCCAACAGGAGTTCCAGCTGCCTTTCAGCACTGATGCAGTATAGTGCAGTGGGTTAAGGCTCTGAGCTGCAGATCTGGAGACCTGGGTTTATATTCCACAGCCGCCTAGGTGCATACGATCTGATCCTGAGCAAGTCATTTAACTTCCTTGAGCTCCCAGGTCACATCTGAAACAAGCTTTGGCTTAGTGTGCTTTCCTGGTTAAAACAATGTTCCTTTCACTCAGCATGGCATCAGCAGCAAGTGTGGCTACCGACCAAGGCAACATATTACCCACAGCCAAGATACCAGCATAATTGTGGCAAAGCTAGACAAGATACTTACAGATACTGCCGACATTAAATCTATAGCTCAGTGAACTAATGCTGACTTGTCTAAACTTACCACCAGAGTGTCGCATAATGAGCAAGCCTTAAAAGCCCAAGGGAAACTGTCCACATTCAACAAACTGTTCTCCAGGACCATGACCAAAGGCTTCAATACCTGCTAAACAAGGTGGATGACCTGGAGAACAGAGTTAGAAGGAAAACATCTGAATTGTGGGGTGCCAGAGGGACTAAGGGCAGAGACATGGGCACTTTCTTAAGGAAATTTCTACCGGAGCTTCTCAGATTAAATAATGCCACACTCCTGAAACTGAAAGAACCCACAGGTCCCTAGCACCACATCCACAACCAGGGAGAGACCCCCACCCATCGTCTGTAAATTTCTGTGATACCCTGAAAAGGAGCTATATTTGCAACATGCAATGGAACAGGGGGCATTCAATTGGCAGGGCACAGGATCCACCTCCATCAGGATTTCTCAGGACCTGTCAAACCATCATCAAGCATATTCTGAGGTCAAGCAACAATTTTGCAAACTGCAAATTCCTACCTCTCTTAGATACCCTGCCCTATTAAGGATACAAGTGAATGTGTCATACATTATGTTTGACTCTCCGACGGGGCCTTGCAGTACTTCAAAGAACTGCAAGAACTGAATGGGCTGACAGCAACTACAACACTGCATCCATGAGGCACCCTATCAGTGAGCATGGAAGTAGACCACGAGTACCTAGCCACCCAGCTAGACGAGAAGGCCCCAACCCACACTTGGAACAGCTGTGGCAGCAACCAGCTCAGGGAAGATCTAAGAAAAAGCTAGAAATTACCCCAATGTGAAAGCAGACAGCAGAAGGGAGTGATCCAGGAGTAAGCAACATAGGGTCTTCGCTTCAGAGAGTAGCAGCAGCTCTTCAGCCACCCCGATTAAAATTTTCAATCGTTATGAGCCCCGAAGAGTTCACGCTTTGGCTCTTGATCTTTGCCAGATCTCACCAGAGAGGCCCTAATCCAAAAGGGCAAAGTCCAGCTACAGTAGATTGGTTCCTGATAGGCTAAGACTGGTAGACTGAATACAGGAAGCAGAAGATGGGCTTGAAAACTACTGAACAGCTGGAAGCTTTGCTGAACGAATCAGACGATGTGGATCCGGGGTTGACCAAACAGAATAAATTCTTGGTATTTGTCTTCACATAAATAATCTAAAGGAGGGTTATTGGGCATTTGTTGTCCAGCCTTGAAGAAGGGCAGCGTTCAGACAGCTGCGAGTATCTGTGTGCGGACATGAGCTGGCTACTGACTTGTGAGCCTCTCAGCTATCCTGGACCTACAATTATATCCTTTACATGTCACTAGCCCATCCAGATCGAACACCACTGAGTGAATGGAACAGTAATTCGGGTGATATGAGGGTTCTGACATCAAGGGGCCAAGTGGTTGACTCTAGTATCAGAATGGTGCAAACAGTGACATGGATAGCTCAGCCTGGCATATTGCTAAAAAGTTATATTGGTTTTACAAATGATAGTTTTATGATGTTAAAATTGAAAGCATGGATTCTCTACAACACATAATGGAGGTATGGTGTTTGCTTATTCTCTCTCTTCTCTGACTAACAATATCAGAGTTACAATGTACCACTGGATACACATATCCCTTGGGTTTGCCAAGTGGAGATGGAAATCCAGGCACTCAGCCTGTAGGTATTATTTGACTAATCATTTAATGCCATGGAGCCCCCATTACAGTAACTTTCACCTCCTGGAATGTCCGGAGATGAATGACCCAATGAAAAGAAAAAGATCATGGCTAGGTTGAAACAGCTTAAACCTAGGTGACATTTCTTCAAGAAACAAGGTCAAAAGGCTGAAGCATTGAAATTAGTAAGGGATTGAGTGGGCTGGGAAATTCACAGCACATCTGGCAAAGCAAAGGAGGGGTATCACGTGCAGGAAGAGAGAGAGGTGGTACTATTACTACATTGGAGGGAATCATGAGCAGGAGGAGAGAGGTGGTACTACCACTGTATAGATAGCTGGTCAGGCCTCACCTGGAATGTAGAGTCTGATTCTGGAATCCTTACCTCAGGAAGGACATTGACCAGATGGAAACAGTACAGATAAAGGTGAAAAAATGATTCAGGGTCAGCAGTACATGTCCCACGAGGTAAGGCTTAGGAACTGAATATGTTCTCCCTATAGTGGAGAAGAGAGAGAGAGACAGGGGACATAATTGAAACATCATGGTACAGGCTCAGGAACTTTTCACTTTAAGAAGAGATCCAGGACCAGGGACATGACCTCAGGCTGCAAGGAGGGAGGTTCTCTACCAACACTAGAAAGTTTTTCTTCACAGAAAGAGTGGTGAACACTTGGAACAGCCCACCCCAAGAGGTTGTGGGGTCAACACTGTGGGGGATTCAAGAATACATGGATAGACACAAGGAGCCCTGACTACAAGGGCAGCTAGAGTGTCAAAGAGGTCTAAAACAAATGGGGAAGACTGGATGGACCCAGCAGTCTCCTTTGCCATCAGCTTCTGTTTCTATGTTTCTATGTATCGCTTCTCATCTACAAGAAATTGAAGTGGCAACTACTTTAACAAAAACATGATACTGAGGTGAGGTGTATCCTAGCCAAGGTATAATCACACTATGGTACCATTTTCCTTGGGAACGTGTATGCCTCTAGTGATGATCACCCTGATTTCTTTAACAAAATATCTGAACACATTGTAGATATGTCTCTGAAAGCCCAACAATTATTATGGAGGGAGATTTAAATTTGGCTTTGGATCACCTGTTGGACAGGTCTAATGCCAGACCAGAGCCCCATGTAAAGTCATTGCAGACAGTTCAGGACTTCTGGCACTGCACAGATTGACAGACACATGGCTGACATTTGATCCCTTGGCTAAAGATTTTACATATTACTTGGATGCCTGAGCAATGGCCAACAGACTAGACTATTGGTTTAAGTCAACAGCTCTGAATTCTGACATAGCGGATGTGAGCATAGCACCCCTGTATATTTCAGATCATGCCCCAATATAGCTGTGAGGTATACTTGCATGCTGAGACTGCATGCTCTGTCACTTGGAGGCTGGGCCCACTTCTGCTGAATGACTCTGACTTTCAGCAATGGCTTAAAATTGAGCTCTTGTAATACCTACTCCACAATCCAGTGGGCTGTGCCCCCAATATGATCTGGGAGGCCCTTAAGGCCTCTTTGAGAAGATGAATCATTGCCTGTGCCTCTCACAGGAGAAAACAGAGGGAAAGAAGGACCAACAGCTAGAAACACAGCTGAAAAATAAGGAAGCTTTGTATAAGAAGGACCCACACCTGCTGGGCAATAATGTGTCCTGTAAGGAAATCACCTCTCTCAGAATTCAGCTGAGCACACTTGCTACCAGAAAGGCAGAGCTCCAGGTACTGTAGTCAGGCTTAAACATAAGTACTGGTCCCAAGCAGACAAAGCAGGGAAGCTACTTTCTTATAGATTAAAGAAACAACGAGTCGAAAGGCATATCGAAAATTAAAAGTCTCTATGGGTAAGATCACACACTCCCTGGATCCATCAACCAAATCATGGCCAGCTTCTTTGAGACTCTGTATAAGTCCCAGTCACGATTTAACCACCAAACATTTATGGAACTCATAGATAGAGCCAAACTTCTGTCCCTCACTGAGACTCAAAGGGTGGCACTAGACACCTCTATCACTGAGGAAGAACTTTTAGCAGCAATAAGGAGAATGTCCCACACAAGACCCAGGGAGTAATGGCTTCCCAGCCTACTTCTACCAGCTCATTAGGGGAGCAAGTCACCTCCTCTATGCTTATCATGTTGAACCAGGCACAGGAAGAGGGATTCTTCCAAAACCCTGAGGAGTGTTCATTACAGTCCTTCTCAAGGATGGTAAGGATCATGCCCTCCCGCCAATTACAGGCCAATTTCCTTAATCAATGCTGATGCCAAGATTTTGGCCAAGGTGTTGGCAGTGAGGTTGGAACAGATCCTACCGATCATTATACATCACTCACAAGCTGGGTTTATTAAGAGGCATTCAAGTGCAGACCACCTGAGGGCCTTGATCTCTACCTTTCAAAGGTGGTAGTTCTTACCTCCCCGAGCAGCTATAGCCATTGATTTCAAGAAAACATTCAACTTGGTGGAGTGGGAGTATCTGCTTGCTGTTCTACATCACTTTAATGTGGGCCCAAAATTTTGTGGGTGGGTTAGCACACTATACAATAGTCCAACATCTCGGTTCCTTACCAATGGTCTTCTTTCTGACCCTTCCCTTCATAGAGCTATGAGACAGGGATGCCCTCTCTCTCCAACGCTATTCATCCTGGCCATTGAGCCATTGGCATCAATGCTTAGAACCTGTGTCCACATCCCAGGAGTAAGGATAGAGGAGGTGGAATTCAAGACCAAGTTTTACACTGACAATTGCCTGATATTAACCAGTGACCTTGAAGTGACCATTAATCCCTTACTGGGCATTATGGAGAGCTTTGAACACTTGGCAGTGCTTAAAATAAATAAGACAAGTCAGAAATCTTCCCATCGAATAAGCATTCACTGCCCCAACATGACTCTGTGCTGGCATGGGTCTCTTCAGGCGTCAGTTACTTATGGGTAATTCTATCCCCACAGCTTTCCAAGCTGATCCACCTTAACTTCAACTCCTCATAAGGCAAATACAGGCAGACTTAAAAGATGGCGTCATTTGCAACTGTCCCTCCCTGGAAAAATAGACTCAATTAAAATGATGCTGACTCCAAAGATCTTCTAACTACTAGCCCACCTCCCGATCTCAATCCTGGACAAATGGTTTCAAAACTGGACTCCTTATAGGACATTTTTATGTGGGACTGCTCCTCCCAGATATAGTGAGCCAAACTTAGAGCTTACTGGAAAGGGAGGATGGAATCTTCCAATTTTAGACAATATAGGATAGCATTTATGGTGGCTAGTACACTTCAGGCCTTTCACCGTGAAGGGACCAACACTGCGGCCTGGATTCCTATTGAGACGGGATTAGCTGGTGGTATTCACCCTACAGCTCTGTTGAAAACCCACTGAAGGGACAGAAAGCACAGTGGCTTACAATTCAAGAGGGTATACAGTGTGGAACAAGCTAGCCCACATTACCAACACATTCCCTCAAACAGGAAAATATACATATATTTGGAACAACCCAGCTCTCTATATAGGAGGTTCCTCCTTTACATGGTCTACATGCATGAAAAATCTATATTTAGAGTTCTGGAAATCTATCTTTAGAATTTTGGACCTGCTCACACAGGACGATTTAGCCTTTGACTCTTTCCAAAATATGAAGGCCAAATTTGAGCTACCACAGTCGGACTTTTGGAAATACCTTCAGTTAAGACACTTGTATAATCAATGGTCCCAGACCTGGTGCCCTGTCCTTCCTGCCATCATCTCCCCAGAGGGTGGGCCCTCGCTACCTATTCAGAAATGTACCTTTTCGGAAATGGGTGACCACTAGTATTGGTAGGGCAGGTTTGATATATCAAAGATTAAGAGACGCAGCTCCTGACCCCACTAGTATGGCCAAAGTGAAATGGCAGGCCTCCTACAGATTAATCTCTCAAATGAAGAATGGGCCAAGTGCTGGAGATTAGCTCACCAGTCTTGCATTGATCAGCATAGTCATCTGATTCAGAACAAAATCTTGCATCACTGGTACCACACCCGGCTCAGCTTAAGTCTCTCGGGATTCTGAACCAGGACAGATGCTGGAGATGTAATAATTCTGATGCTGGCCTATTGCATATTCTGTGGTCCTGAGACCAGATTCAACCTTTCTGGGCTCAGATCCTGCAGGAGTGCTCCAAGATCCTTCTCCATGATATCCCAAAGACTACCCAATGCAGACTGTTGGGATGTCAGCCCACTGACCCTTCCACCCAACTGAGTGAGAAAAAGTGGCTAATGGTTGCCTCGTTGAAGCCAAGAGGCTTATCCCAAAAGGAGGATATCCCCACACACCCTAACCTGGAGGAATGGAGGAAAGCTTGGATAATCTAGCTAAAACTCCAGAATGTCCTTCAGAGTACAGGGTAGGAGCCCTGTTTCCACAGAATTTGGGCCCCTTCTTGGACTATATAGAGCATTAACAACTGTGGGACCATAGGGACAGACAGCTCATCTTGCTTTATTATAATGTTGCACCTTATTGTTTTCATATTAAGTATGACCAGTATGATAATAATTGGATTGTATAAACAGACCTCCAAAGAGAGAGAAAATGATTCTATAAGAATAGGTTCTCTTACATAATGTACCTATACTCATACAATTTTGAATTTGTGTAATATCTATTCTTGCCTCATGATACCTACTGTATATGTATGAATTTATGGTTTTAATTAAAAGATTAACTGCAAAAAAAAAAAACTGTGCATGTCCACTAAAGCATGCTCAGCATGAAATGCTGTACAGCAGCTGCCATCTTATTGTTACAGTGACACAGTTACATATTCCAGATAATGTACCCATACCATAAGTCCCGGTAATACTCTTCTAGTCTCCACTGAATGCCTCGGCCAGGTGTGTTACCTGGGTGTGATATTTGATGAAGGCCTGACCCTGAAGGCTCAGGTCTCAGCCGTGGTCAAACTTTCCTTTACCATCTGTGGAATATCGCCCGGTGAAACACCTGGTCCCACCTGAAGATCTTCCCACCTTGGTCCATGCCTTTGTCACCATTTGTTTTGATTACTGCAACGCCTCTACCTAGGGCTTCTGGGGTGGATATCTGCCATTTGCAGCTAGTGCAAAACGCGATGGCCAGGTTGTTAACTGGAACCTCAGATCCAGTCACACAACACCAGTGGCGTGAACTGCACTGGCTGCCAATACAGTGGTGGATCACAATTAAGGTCACATTGCTGACCTATAAGGCCATACATGACCAGGGACCCCTTTACCTGAAAGAACTCCTGTCTCCTGTCTCCCAATTGTCTCATCCACTCACTCCGATCCTCTGGCGAGGGATTGCTAGAGATTCCCAGGTATGCCTAAAAACATCAGGATGAAGATTGTTTGCCTTTATGGCTCCTACCTTATGAAACTCTTTACCTTTAAAAATTTTTAAAGGCATACTTGTTTCAACAGGCCTTTGAAGGGTCCTGGTAAAATTGCTGGAACATTGTATGAATATGCATATTTATTGTTTTAATGTATTATGGAGACAGTACTTGTTTTATTGATGTTGTTATGGTGCCCTGAGCTCTGGAAGGGTGTTTGCAGTGTCAGTGGTTCAGCAGGGAGCACACTCGCCTGAGAGCCGGAGATCAGAAGGCTGTGTGTTTCTATCCCCAAACCAGGTACTTGGGTTAATATCCTAATACTGACACTGTAGTGCAGCATGAGGGGTGCTGCATTCCTGAGATGCCATCTTTCAGTTGAGACGTTAAACTGAGGTTCCATCTGCCTGTTCTGGTGCTAGTTCAGTTGGATGTTAATGATCCCATGGCACTTCTCAAAAGAGGAGGGAAAGATTATTAAACACAAAACCAGTATACATCCAATCAAAGTACAATCTGTTGAACAAATCAAAAGGTAAAGAAATTAAACTTGACCAACTTGTCAAAGAAAAGCCTTAATGCAGGACAATATTACAGTCATATAATTGTCAGCATCTGTATCAGTTATCCAAGGAAGTCCTTTCCATAATTTGGAATATCCAGACCTGACAACTGATTACATTCTGAAACATACATGTTACTTAAATCTTTAACAATCTTCCTGGTTAGTTTAATATAAGTACTATCCTTCTGCTGTAAGGTAAACAAGCATCTAGCCTTCCAGAAATTCCATTTAACTACTGTAAAGAGTAAATGTAAAATATTTAAATTCCATTTCTTCCAATGGTGAGTAAAATGTCCATACATTACATTGGGATAAGTGACTTTTGCAAAAATAGGTTCTTGCCATTGTTGCACTAAGTGAGCCAAAAGTTTTTAATAAAAGAACAATCAAAGAGTAGTTGTTCTATTGTTTCAATACTGTTGATGCACTGAAGACGACTACATATTCTGTCTTGGAGCAGTTTATGTTTATAATTGTTCTTTACATTTATTCTTTCATGGCATGACAGCCAATGAAATCCCCACACAAGGTTGCTCGTAGTTACCTATATAAGGCTTCATGTGAGGAAAAGAGATAATCTGCTGAGTTGTAACTTTCCATTGCTTTAGCCTAAGGAAAGTCTCTCTAAGATAAGGCAGGGTTATTGCAATGGCTCCTAGGGTTCTTAGCAATTTTGTTTCCATTGATGAAACCAGGTCTTACAGTTATTATATAACCACTGTTCCCAGCAACTCTGTGTATTAACTAGGAGTAGTTTTAAATTAGATATTAAAAAATGCTATTAAAGAACAAAATAGGGTTAACATAGATAGGACACCTCCTTAACTGATAAATAAGTTACATTCCATTTGATAGGGTTGAGGCAGCTGCCCCATAATACCTGAAAAAACAAACTCAAAACTGAGGTTTCTAGCTGCCTAGGAATCAGGAACACATAACTTAAGTATAGGAAGATATGTACCAGAAAGGTCTTGATCAAGAACACCTGTTCTTTTTGCCCATCTTACCGCTGTTCCACTGTGCCACCTTTTGTTTCCCTATTGTCAATTTTTCTTCCCAGTTTAACTGTTCCATATCTGGAGGACCAAACTTAATACCTAAAATAGAAACAGGACCATTTGTAAGTTGAATAGGGCCAATGTTGGTCTCAGGTGTGGGGGGATTTCCAAAGAAAATCCAACATATTTGTCTAGGTTTAGTGTGGCCCCTGACAAGGATCCAAAGTGGCACATAGAGACAGGAGTTACAAACTGACACCTTGTCGGCCACTAGGAAGCATAGATCTTCTGCATATGCTAGGGCCTTGGAGTGGGCTTGTGCATTTGGACCAAACACTGGAATGACAGACTGAAGTTCATTTATTTTCTGTAGTAAGGGTCAATAAAAATATGTATAAAAGAGGACTCATGGGGCACCTTTGTCTTACACTATATTTAATTGGTATCACTAGACCCGTCCATCCATTTACTACTGGGACCACAGTAGCTGTTCTATATAATGACTTAATCCAGCCTATCATAATACCGAGTACCTTGTAATGCTGTAAAGTAACCCAAAGAAAATTGTGACTAATTGAGTCAAAGGCCTTCCTTTGATCTAGTAAGATAACATATCCGGAAGAGTGTTAGTATAGCCTATAGTTATTACTTCTCGTAATAGTATTAGGTGGTCCTGGATATTCGTATGTGGATAGAGTTCTCCTACCATGAGTAGGTGTTTTGTAAGAATTTTAGTTAGAGTTTAAAATCATGCTTAGCATACATATCAGCCTCCAGTTATTCAAATTTGTTTTCACCCTTTTTATGTAAGTGTATCAAGGTTCCTTTATTAAAGCTTAATAGTATGTTACTTGTTTGTAACATGGTATTAAAGACATTCAGTGATCTCCGCACCTAGGTGTTCTCCCACAATTTTATACATCTCATTGAAGTCCATCAGGCCCTGGTGTGAAGTTATTCTTTAAGCAATGAATGCCTTCCAAAACTTCCGTAAGGGATATCGGTTGACTCACTGTGGTAACTATATGGAGAAGGAACTGACTGAACCTGAATATCAGAAAAGTAGTACTGAAATTATCAGAATCTGCTGTCATGGAGGAGAACAGGATAATTAGATAAAATGAGTGACCATACACAAGATTGTATTTTGGGAAGAACGCTGAGTCCCTGCCTGGTCAATTAGACTTGATATTGTTTTTGTCCCATACTATGGAATTTTTGATCAAAAGGGCAAGTCGCCTGTACTGTTCCTTGTGTACCAAACTTATGTTGATGGAAAAGTTGTGCAGCTTTCTGTTTGAGGAAGGAAAGCATATCTTTCTGTACCAACTGTATCTGTTGTCCCAAGTCTTGTCCAGTAGTACTGGCAATTGTGAATAAAGTTTGTAAATGATGACGCTTTTGCAAGTATGTAAGATAGAGGTATTACTTCACCATTGACTGTATTGTTTTGAAAAACATATTAAGTCTTTTTTGTATCTTCCACCAATAAATGGGGTTATCATAACAGACCAGGACAGATTTCCTGGCTACTGAAACAGTGCTAAGGAACCAAGAAATCTATTCTCTTTCAGTAAGTCTGTATTGAATTTCCAAAGTCCTGGGCCTTTCATGAAGGATGGACTGCTGCCAAGGGTAGTAGATACCATTTTGTGGTCCGTACATTCCAGGGATAAAACTTTGGCAGATGAAATGGATAAGTTCTGGGACAGAAAGATGTAGTCTATTCTAGTTGTCAGAGTCCCTTTCTGAAAGGTGGGGTATGCTGCTTCATGAATTCTAAGTATGCATTCCACAATTGTGCTGTATGCATATTTTTATTAAAGTTTGATAATCGTAAAACATTTTTTTTGTCTTAACATGCTACGCTTATCTTTTCGGCTGAGACCACACTCAAATCTCCAGCAAAAGTATTTGCTTGGAGGTATGTAAATATGGTTGTATGAGGAAAAGTTCTAATGGGGCTGTTTTGGTTTGAGGTGCATGTAGGTTAATGAGCCAGAAAGGTATCTGTTGTAGAAGTACATCACAATAAGAGCCTTCCAGGGGCGAGGTCATATAATTTTATTAACTTAAACTCTGGCATACAGATTAGAATATCTAAACCAGAACAAGTGTCCTGTCCTATGGACCAAAAGGAGAGGCCAAGGAGCCAGTCTCTTTGGGCCTGCTTTATTTCGCTTGAGGTATGCAGCCTTGTGTCTTGTAGAAAGATTATCCCTAGGTGCAAGGATGTGAGAAAAGACAGCATTGTATGCCTTCTTTCCTTTCTTTGATACTATTAACATTAATATTATGACAAGAGAAAGTGTTGTACGGCATTTTTGGTACAGTGTATAGAACAGAGGGTCACTTAAGAGACTTAGTCTACCCACCAAAAATATTTTTTCCTGCCTGCAGATGTTATCCCTTTGCTTTAGACTTCACTTTCTGTTTTTGTGAACCCTCCCTTTGTACATATTTCTGTATTGGTGGTCCCTCTGGGTGTGAGGAGGTAATGGAGGAGGAATCTATCAGAGTCTTCCCCAGGACTGCTGAAGTCTCCTGTAAGATTACATATTGATTGGTAAGAGTGATAGGGAGGTTCTGGTCATTTTCTGTGAGGGGGCTGCTTTAGCTTTGCTCTGGCAGAACGCCTGCAGCTTCTTTGTGTAGGTTCTTTAGGTGGAGACATCTCAGGACTGACTATGGGGTTCTTTACAATAGCTCCAGAGGAGGTAGAGGCTGGTGGTAAGGAAGGGGATCCACAGAAATGGACTCTTCAGTAGGAGGTTCCACTAAAGGAGGTAGAAGTGGGTTAACAGGGATGGAGGGATGTCTGGAAGTGGAACAGACTGCATTGGATTGGGTCTGTTCCTAGTTTGGCTTTCTGAGCTTGAGAAATGGGTGTTTACTCACCTGGTAAAGGTGATTGTGTTGGTTGACATCCATGGCACTCCAGACATTACCTCATGGGTTTTAGCCCACCTGAAAGGCTAGGTGATGCACATGAATCTAGGATCAAATTTCTTGTATATCCAGGTCCCAGAAACCCCTGTTCTCCAGTTCAATCTTCCATAGCTGAAAGTAAGGTTATAACACAGCCACTACTAGAAAAAACACTAACGATCCTGTATAAAGAATGCAGAGTGAGGCGACATGTACAAGTGGGCTGCGCCTTGTTTTATTTTCTTATTAGTACAATCTAAACTCGACCCATAAGGGTCGAATGGCGACATCTTGGATGTCCCTTAGAAAATGAGGAATCAGTTATGTCCAGGTAATTTCCATTCCCTGATCCTGATCACTTGAGCACTGTGTTGGGAGGGTCATGGAGTGCCATGGATGTCAACCAACACAATCACCTTTACCAGGTGAGTAAGCACCCATTGTGATTGGTTGACCATTCATGGCACTCCAGACATTACCTCATGGGTAGATAAGAAGCAATACTGTACCCATGGGAGGAGACAGAGTGGTCTAGGAGTGAGAGGAAGAGCTGGCGGCTGAGAGGACCTGTGTACAAAGGTTGGCTGTTACCTGTACAGGTGCTCTAGTCTATAATGCCTGGCAACGTATGGATGGAAGTCTAAGTCACCACCTTGCAGATGTCTTCTGATGACACGTTGGCACTTTCCACCCAGAAGTAGCTACTGCCCTGGTGGAATGGGCCTTGATACTCCTGGGGGTGTCACCTGTTTTGTCTTGTAAGCCTCCTGAATGGTTCTCTTGAGCCAGCCAGCAATGGTAGTCTTGGAGGCTGCCCTGCCTTGTCTTTGTCCCTTGTGGCAATGAACAATCTCTCAGTCTTGCACAGAGGTAGAGTTCTAGATATGTATATGGATAGGGTGATCCCTACGCTAGGTGGTGTGGGATGGGCTTGTTCCAGGTTGAGTGTTTCCAGTAAAGGTAGGTAACCCAATGGGTTGTTCCCTGTGAAAGGTGGAGGAAACTTCGGTTGGAAGGCTGGTACCATGCGTAGGCAGACCCCTGAGGGTGAACACCGTGTAGGGTTCTTTGCAGGACAGTGCCCCTAATTCCCCGATCCTTTGGGCTGAACATATAGCGATGAGGAAGCAGGTCTTCAGACCAACCCAGAACGGGTCTACCTCCTGTAGCGGTTCGGAAGGGGTTGTACTGAGGAGTCTAGTACCAGCAGGAGGTCCCAGGGAGCGATGGATCATCTGACTCTGGGTCGCAGTATCTCTACTGCTTTCAGAAAACACAAGGCGTCTGGGTGAGTGCCTGGCTGTGTCCCCTATGGGACCAATGGCTGCTCAATGGCTGAGAGCTGTACCCTAAGAGACGAGTGTACCAATCCTTTGTCTACTCCTTGTTGAAGGAATAGGAGGATAGTGGACATGTCTGCTAGTTCAGGATCCTTGCCCTGATCTTGGCACCACCTCCGAATGCCAACCATTGTCTACCATAGGTAGAAGTGGTCGAGGATCATCTGGATTGCAGTAATGTTGAAATGACTGATTCGTGATACCCTGCGTTCATCGGTCTCTTCCTCTCAGGAGCCAGGCTGTGAGCTTTAGCGTCCGTGGGGCAGGTGTAGTACTGGTCCCTGGGTCAGCATATCGGGTTGGTATGGTAACCTGAGACTGGCCTTTGCCATTGCCAACACCATGGCAAACAATGTTTTCCGTGGCCAGTAAGGAGCCACTAGAATGATGGTTCGTCGTGAAGATCGGATCTTGGCTAGTAGTTGGGGTAGCATGGGTATGGGTGGAAGATGTAAGCCTGATCCGGGACCAGGGTTGTGACAGGGCATCGTCCCTGGGACTGAGTTTCCTGAACCTTGGGTAATATCTCTTGACCTCGCATTTTCTGCTGTGGCCATGAGGTCCAGGATGATCGGTCCCCAGTTCTCCTGGATCAGATCGAAGAGGCTGGGGTGGAGATGCCACTCCCTGGGTGGACTTGTTGTTGACTGAGTCAATCTGCGTGAATGTTGAGCTTGCCGTGAGATGAACAGTGCCGAGATGGAAGAGGTTGTTCTGTGCCCAGTTGAGGACCATCGCCGTCTCTCAGCATAGCTCTTCTCCTGGTGCCCCTTGCTTGGTGATGTATGCCACGGTGACTTGGTTGTCGGAACATATCAGGACTGACTGACCGGAAATGGAGGCTTTGAAAGCTCCGAGGCGTGGTATGCTGCTTGCATTTCTAGGACATTGATGGACAACTGGGCCTCTGATGTTGTCCATTGGCCCTGTGCCATCCTGTCGCCTAGACAAGTGCCCCATCCCAGAAAGCTCACATCCATCTCTATGGAGGCATGGTAAGAGTCCTCCTAGTGGGACCCCTTGTGTGAGATTGGTGCGCACTGTCCACCATGTTAGTGACTGTCTCACTGATGGTGGTAATGGGACTATGACATGCAGGTTGTATTCATTCGGTGACCCCATGTGAAGACGTAAGCTTTAGGGGTCACATGCCACCTAGCCCAAGGGACCAGGTCGATACAAGATGCCATGTAACCTAGTAGCTGGGCTAGTTGTCACATGGTTGACTGATGGCAATCCCGAGTTGGCATGACAATCTGATTAGGTTATGCACCCTTGTCTGGGATGGTTTTGCCTAGCCCTGTAATGTGTTGATTTTTTGCCTCTAGGTATTCTATCTGTTGCGTGGGTACCAGATGACTCTTGGCTTGGTTCACCACCCATCTGTGCTCCTCGAGAGCCCTCAGAGCGAGCCGGTGTGTTGAAGGAGTGCTCTATGGAGCACCTGAATCAGCCAGTCTTCCAGGTAGGGGATGATGTTGAGACCTTGTTCTCGGAGTCTGGCCACTAGCACTACTGACACCTTGGTGAATACTCTTGGTGCCGAGGTAAGCCCGAAGGGTATGGTCTGATATTGGAAGTGCTGGCCTAGGATGTGGAATCTGAGGTACTGTCTGTGTTTTGGTCTGATAGGAATATGAAGGTATGCGTCCTTTAAATCTATGGCAGTCAGAAAATCTCCTATGCAGATACTATGTAGGGTCAACTTTAGTGTGTCCATTTTGAACCTCTGGGGAACTACACGCTGGTTGAGGTGCTTCAGGTCCAGGATGGGGCATAGTTTGCCTGATTTCTTTGGGATGAGGAAGAAGATGGAGTACACTCTAGCTTCTGTTCATGTGGGGATGGGCTGTATAGCTCTGTTCTGAATCAGATCCCACAGGATTTGTTGGACCTGATGGGCTTTGCCTTCTTTTGGCAATGGGAGAGGTGATGAACCTGTGTGTGACAGGGATTTCAATAACTCTATGGAGTATCCTCTTGACACCACCTCTTGAACCCACTTGTCCGAGGTTGTGTAGAACCACTGGTGGCTGACGAGTGACAATCTTTGTCCCACGGGGGACACTGTTCTCACCCATGTGGAGATCTGTTCAAGTAGTCATTGTTGTTTTCCCCTATGTCCTCTACCTCTTCCTCCGAACCTTGACCCATGGGATCTGAAGGAGGAGGGCTGATAGGAGTGGGTGAAAGGGCTATGGTGTGCGGTGTGGTTACCTCTGCCTCGAAAGGTACTGGTTGGGTATGAGGTGTCTCTGTGTGCTTGGTAAGACTTGTTTCCAAAACCTTCAACTAGTGGAAGGTAGATAGGTGTACCTACTTTTGTTTTGATGAGTTCTTTCCCTCCTCTTTCTGCTTTAGGAACTCCTTCAGGCCTTCCCCAAATACATGTTTACCCTTCATGGGCAAGTTTTGTAGCAATGTCTTGGATTCATTGTCGGCCTCCCATAATTTTAGCCACAATGCCCTTCTGCCATGGTTAGTGATGGCTGTGGCCCTTATGTTCAGTCTGAGAGAGTCCACTGCCATTCAGCCAGGTATTTGGCTGCATCAGGAGTGCATTCCAACAGTTTTGCCTCTCTAGATTTGGGGTTTGCCTGCTCAAGAAGCTCTTCTAGCCAGTGAATCTGGGCACGTGCCATGTAAATGGCCATAGTGGATGCCCTTGTGGCCATTCCTTCTGTCTCGAAGGCCTTTTTAACATGTCTTCCACTTTTTGTCTGTGGGGTCCTTCAAAGATATAGTTCCACATGGCAAGATGTTTTTCTACTGAGTGCCGCCACCTGAGGATCAATAGTTGGGGCTGTGCACCAGTTGTTGGCTTTGTCCTCCTGAACCGGTACATGTGGTCCAAGTTCCTCTTGTTTGACATTCTGTTAGGCTCTGCGGATTGCCACTCCTTGTTGATGATGTCCTCGATTGCTGGACATACTGGGAATGTCTCCTTAATGGTTGCCTTCTGCTGAATCATGGGGTCTAATTTTGACTCCGTTTGCCCTCTTCAGTGTCGAACCCCATAGTGGCCTTTACTATTTTCATGAGGCCTGGAACCATGTCGAAAGAGCAGAGCTTGATGTGAGGATGGAATGGATTGCTGTTCCATGTCCTAGTCGTCACTTTCCACCCCTGCCTTCCTTGTCTGGCATGCCCTTGTCCTCTCTGGAGTCCGGCTTGTGGCTATCTGGTACTGGCTCTGCATGATCCAGGTGGTCTCATTGGCCCCCCACAATGTCTGGCTCTGGAGGTGGTGCGGTTGGTGTCCTGTGCTGAGTGAGGATTCTAGCTTTTCCATCACCTTCGCAGGAAATTCTGTTGACTCTCCATCATTGCTACTGTGGCCTGTTGGTTCTGAAGAAGGAAAGCACCCAGACCCATCCATGTGGAACCACTGGGCCCCGGATTATTGGGGCCCATGCCAGCAGTTTGTTCCAGTGATAGGTTGTCATTGTCAAGGAGGCAGGCAGCATGGGGCCCGAGCGTGGGGCAGGAGTTTAGCGCTGCAAGCAGTGCATTTCTTGGCCTTGACCATCTGGTGAGAAAGAAGACAAAAGCGATGCATATTTGATAGGCTTGGGTAACAATGGGCCTCCAACTCTGTGGGTGCCCCATATCTGTTGAGTGCTGCTGATAGGTTTTGGACTGGTGTGTGGAGAGGTGCAGGCTATGTAATGCATGAGGGTCGTTGTAGCGAGGGACCCTGCATGAAGATAACCAGTGTGGAGGTCGCTATGGAGAGGGCCACCAGTATATCATTATATAATATCTTGGATATATGGGTCACTATAGAGAGGAACCCATATGGACCAGAGGGAGGTACCTCAGAGTATAGGGTCGCTGGAGGGAGGAGGGACCCCATATGGAGGTAAAGAGCGAGGCTCTAGATTTGTTTATGTGGCCCTCTGTAAGCAGCATGCAAGCTCCTGATAATTATCCAGCATTTTAATATGGAGCTGGGTCCCTGATCTGCTGGAGACATGCTGAGAATACGTCTCTTTGTATGTATGTTGCAGTAGTCTGGCGTGGAATCACCAAGAAAAAGGCTTGTAGCGTGTCTCAGGGGCTTGTAATTCCTTAGCTCTGTAGGAATATCTCTTTCCCTACTGCATCACGATACAGAGCATACACGCGGCCAACAAACGCCCCAATTCACCCAATGCTAGGCCTGGGACCTAGCCTGGCTATGGAGTAGGCCACGAGGGCCATGCAGTCCAAGAGTGAGGGAATGTTGAAAACATGCCAGAGGCTGTCGAGGAATCTGCCTCTATAAGCGGGGGTGGATTGGCTGGCCTGGGTGCAGGAGCACTCGACTGGATGGGAGAGGGTGACCTCTGTGGAGACAAAACACCGAGGCCATGTGGCCAAGGGAGGGGAGGAGCACCACACTGCACTCGGGAGCAGGCCAGAGGTCACAAGGATGGTTACCCTGCAGTATTGATGTTGGAGGCCTGAACCCCGTTTTCTTTGTGCCCCATGTCTTTGCCTCCTGAACCAACCACATACTGTGGTGGGAGCTGCCCAGTTGCTCGTATATGCTGAGCGATGGAGGAGGCCTTAGGCCTGTCGATCAAGCGTATGCTGCACCGTGAGGAGTAGGTGCAAGGAGGCCGTGGGACCAACCATTAGCCACAGGGAGAAGGAAAATGAGGAAAGTTTCAAACACGGCACAGCAAGCTGCATACTTCCACTGTAGGCTTCCAGGAAGCCAGCTTAGTGCTGCCTATTGCAATACCATCAAGCAGGAATAAGCCTCTAAATGAACATGTAAACTAAACAAGGACCAAGCTGTATTGTAGTGGGGCCTAACCTTAAGCAACAGCACAACAGAAAACTTGTTTTAGAAATAAACATAGCGCTGTATTTTCCACTCATCTGAGTAAGCAACAGTAATCTTAAGCCTTGTTTAGGAAAAGGACACAGTTATAGCAAACAACAGTAATCTTAAGCCTTGTTTAGGAAAAGGACACAATAGTGTAGGTTTTTCCTTGCCCAAGAGAGCTATATTTTTCACCTGATCTCAGGGATAAATTAAATATAGTAAAAGAAATATAACAACAAATTCCTTGCTGAAAATCATCTCCCTTTGGGACTAATACCATTCTAAACAAACTGCAGCATATATGGTAGAATGCATCTCTTTGAAGCAAGTTGGGCAAATTAGCTAATTATAAAGAGACCTACCTTTGTAGAGTAGAACAACAGGGATCCCGTGCTTGTAGCCTGATCAGATGCATGATTTAAACTGGAGAACAGGGGTTTCTGGGACCTGGATATACAAGAAATTTGATCCTAGAGTCATGTGCATCACCTAGCCTATCAGGTGGGCTAAAACCCATGAGTAATGTTTGGAGTGCCATGGATGGTCAACCAATCACAATTAGAAAATGCTGATCAGCACCCTCATCATGGTGTTCCTGATTGTGTGCTGCCCATGTACAGTTTTGGAAAGTGTGGCCCAGCTCATCACATAGGTTACATTTACATTCATTCAGGTAAGCAGAACTTAAATACCCCAGCTCCCCACAAAATTGCATTTCATAGTGTCACAGGCATTGCTCAAATGATTAGAATATCCACATCAGTAACAGGCCTTAGGCTGGACTGGATAAAACAATACTCCTCTGTCCCACCCAAGAAAAAAGAATTAGGTAAGTGCACAACCCTGAGTCTGCAAATTTAACAACACTTTTACTTTCCTCCCCAGTCCACATATTTTCTGAATCTAGGATGGCTTCAGCTTCTCTGAGTACTGTGCAATGTAATTTTAACCAGTACATAACATCAGCTATGTCCACCCCTTCGTTGCTGAACAAGATAGAGATTGTCTTATATGCAGGCTTGGTTAGGGGTATAGCTAGAAAGGAGTCCACAAAGCTGTACATTTCAAGGAGTGGTACTTTGTCCAAACTTTAATCCCCGAGAGGTTTTAAAACTGATATTAAAGTGTGTCCTCCAGAAATATGAATCAATGCATATATTTCAAGGGAAAAGAATTAGTAGTCCTTCAGAAGACTTCTAGCTACAAAGAGACAGACTGAGGTTCAGGCATTCCACCCACATAAGACAGTCAGACAGCACTGTGACACTTAGCAGGCAGAATAGGAGTCTAAAAAGTGAAGAACATGTTTTTCTGTCCATCAGGTTTTTTCCAATTGTTTAACTAGGTGAGACACACTAAGATGAAAGCTTGTTTACAGGTGCAACCTAGTAGCACAGGGAAGTTAAGTGTCCTGATCAGGGTCACAGAGTATGCAAATGGGCGCTTGGGATTCAAATCCAGGTCTCCAGATTTGCAGTTCAGAGCCTTAAACCACTGTGCTATACTGACTCCCAATGGAGCTTCGGCCTGTGGTAAAGTATTTGGATGTGCTTCAGTATTCTGCTGGGATGGAGCAATCATGAGGCCGAAATTCAAGACCAGGTTTTGGGTAAGCATTAACTCTTCTGAATAGGCAAGGGACCACTAATATTGCTGTTTTGCTATTTAGTTGTGATACTGGGTCTGGAGACTTTAGTATAATGAGTTCAGGAAAGTCTGTGGGTGTTGGTATGCGGATTGGAGAACCTCCAGAAATCCAATGGACTGAACCTGGTTGCTTTTCCCAGCCCGCTCCTTGCAATGCTGTTTCTACAGACCACTTTTTCTTATTTAACTCAGTGACTGTGCTGTTTGTCTGAGAGGAAATGCCCGATTTTGCTTGCTAGTGTTAGAAGATATAGTTGTATCGGTACTCACAGAGTTCAGGGGTGTGGAATCCAAGCTATGGACGACTATGTCTATGTTAGTTCCACTGGCAGACAGTGGCTCCTTTGAAGGTCTGTTTTGGGCACTCAGCTGAGCGTTGCTGAGCAGCGCTGTCAGACCTCAGCTGCTGGATCATCTGCTGCAATGTCATTTTCTTAAATAAAACTTCCACTCCTCAGACTCCAGCAATGATTGTAGTTCCAATGTCTCCACTGTGTCCTGAATTAAGACAGGTTGTGCTGGATCACTCTTATTGAAAAATCAGATTAATTTGCAGTTTCAATCAGCTCACCATGTTCCTGTGTGGATTCTCTTAGTATTTCTTGCTGATGCTCATTAGGTAAACATTCAGATAACGTAGTTATCTGTTCCTGTTGTTTAGAATTGTCCTTAACTTCAGACTCTAGCTTAGATGAGATGGGAGAGGAGACCTGCTCTCCCATCTCCACAGCTTCCATCTGCTCCCCAGGACTGTTGTCCGCCATCTTGGTTGGCTGCTAGCAACATTGAGGCCCCTACTGCAGAGTAGGGGAATTTCCATAGTGCCCTGGCTAAATTTCCCCACATTCACTAAAATACCACCAACAGCTTAATCTGGTTCAAGGTCAGCTGGCTGTCATCTGTAACCCTTCCCCTGGGTCGTGCTCTAAAATAGGCAAGAAATTGTCTAGTGCATTTACCCAGTCAACACAAAAAGCAAAATAAATATATAATACTAATAATATTTTATTTATTTACTTACTTACTAGTCCATAAACATTAAACTGTGCAAAACAGTCCCAGTCTAACACTTGATTAACACAAAGGCATGGCTTGTTGTGTCTGTACCTAAAAACAGTTACTATAACACCTGAAATATGGGTGACTGTGTAATCTCTCATTTTTAAATTTTTCATACTTACTGTTGGTGTATTTTGCCTTCATAAATTGATCTTGCTTTGCTGTTGGGGGTTTACAGTATGTGGAGAAATATATATTGGGTGTATAAAACACTCATATAACACCATCAGCAGTGCAAACTATTAAGAAATATTATTAAAGAAGAAATTGAGGACAACATAGTAACCTATAGCTTGGGGATGAGACACAGCACAGCTTGTAAATGGCCAGTCCTGTCAAACCAATTTACTAACATTCTTTGACAGGGTGGGTAGATCTCTTAATCAGGGCAAACCAGTGGATGTGGTCTATTTGGACTCGAGTAAAGCATTTGACAGAGTCCCTCATAGAAAACTAGTAATTAGATTACAGAAAATGGTTTAACTCTGAGATTGACATTGTAGATAAACTCATGGTTATCAAACAGAACACAGAAGGTGGTACTGAGAGATGTTGTATTTGACTGGATGGCTGTTACTAGTGGTGTGCCCCAGGGCTCTGTTTTAGGCCCATGTCTATTTAATATATAGATTGAATCACTGCAGGAATGCAAATGCTCGGATAACAAAATCTACCAACACCAAGCGGGTTCAGTCGTTAGTAATGAGGACAAAATAACCAATTTACAGAACGATTATCTGAGATTAAACAGTGGGGTCTCAACCATGGACTGTATTTTAACATAGAGAAATATGCAGTCAAGAACTTTGCAGCAAAACCAGAAGGGCAGATTAGACTCTAAGAGGGTATATTCTAAAATGCACACCAGAAATAATTGATCTAGGTATTATTGTATCTGAGAACATGAAGAACAATAAACATTGTGATCACACAACTAGAAAGACTTGCAGTATATTTGGGTGCATCAGGAAGCACATATCAAGCAGGAATGAAGCATTTATAATACCACTCTACAGTACACTTATTAGGCCACACTTTGATTATTGCATTAAGTTTTGGGTACCATCAAGTAAAATGCAAATTCATAAAATTGAGGGCATACAGTGCAAGATGACAAAGTCAATAACCGACATGAAAAATCTGTGTTATGCAGATTGGCTTAAAAATTTGAACCTACACACATAAGAATACCAAAAAATGAGGGAAGATCTGTGTTTGGTATTCCAAGCTCTCAGTAATGATTTTTATTTCAAATTGAACAAACTTTATTAACTATTAAGTAAATACAAAATGACAAGAACAACATCAAGGAAATATCTGCAGTACTCCATGTATATACAAACAGATGTAAATAAGGGTGGGCAGACAATAATATGACATTGAGTTCAATAATGTATTATACAAACCCAACTCTAAACCTCCCTCAGCTCCACTACACCCACCCAACCCACCACCACAGGATTACCACAAACCAAAGTAAGATGCCATCATAAAACAACTACCAATGTACAGGAAATGAGGGAAAAGAGGCTTAAAAGTTAGCAGAACATACAGTGGGTCCCAAATATTCATGTATCTGCTAAGCCTATTGGACATGTTAGCTATAAAGCACTCAGCTTGGAGAACAAAAAGTATTTACTAGTACCATTCAATGAACTGAGGGACATTCTGGTTAGCCAGTGTCAGAGAATAATGTTTTAGCACAAGCTGAAATCAGAGCCATGTGCAGCCTTTGGTTACCTGTCAGCCTGTTGTCGTATTCCCCAACAAATATTTCTCAGGAGAAACAATCAGTCAACCCAAGATTTGGGTCCAGATGTGACTGAATAGACTCCAGTAGGCGCCACTTTTCACAGGACGATAAAATGTGAAATAGCATGCCAGGTGCTTTGGTACAATGGGAGCAGATGTCTGAAGGTAATTTACCCATTATTTTCAATTTAGTGGGGGTGTAGTAGAGATTATTTAGGATCTGGAACTGCATAAAGCAGTATATATCCCATTTGATATAACTATATAAGTGTTTTCAAATATGGGGCCAATTGTGGAGAACCATTCTCAGGAAAAACCTGATCCCAATAGTAAAATGTTGGTCCCTCACTACTAGCCCCCAGATTCTGTAAATTATGATAGTAGTAAGAGATAACATGGGAGGTAGGCATATTGAGGGTCAGAAGGATAATATGGATCCCATAAGAATTATCCCACAAGCCAGTACCAAAGTGGTACATTAGCGTATGCCTTAGCTGGAGATATTTAAAACAAGAGAAGACAGGCCAATGATATTGCTCTCTGAGCCTTCTGAAAGGTTAGCAGTTTACAGTCTCAAGGAGATCATCTACCATATCCACCTCAGTAAATGGCAGAAAGTGGGCAAATGCCCAGCTATTTTAAAATTAGGGTTTCGCAAGTATTGCATGGCATCCCTATATGGCTGTATTTTGGCCAGGAAAATAATTGCAGGTGTGCTTGAAGGGAGGCCTCAGAGGTGAACCCTTAAAGGAGCAACAAAGCTTGTGGGGAATGAAAAGAAGAGCCCAGATATCAAAACTGAGGTTCGAGCATTGAAAGTGTTCTGTGTCCAACCACTGAGGGACATGAAACTGGGTGCTATCTTAAATTTCGATCTAAGCCATTGAAAAAATTTAGTACAATGAATAGCTAAATAATAAACAAATTCTGGTCAGATCCACCACTGCTGCATAATGAAGTTAGTGAAGTTGTGTGGAATTTATTTATTTTATTTATTTATTTATTCAAACAGCAGTTTGAAAACCTTTGAGCCATAGGCTCATTTACAAAGGTACCTTGTCACAGTAAGACAAATGAAAATACACAGTATAACAGTAACTTAAGACATAGATACAAACAAGCTGGTACAGGTAGGATTGATGCAAACAATACCAGAGTTATGTTGTCCTTAGCAGCTTAGTAGTAAGCTTTGTCATAAGTATTGAGTATGGCTTTGACTAGTGGCAAGTATAGCTCGGGTGTTAACAAGGTGTTCCGTAGGAAGTTTTGAAGCACGATATAGTTGGAGCTTTGGAGATGGAGGGGCAGTATGTTGAACCAGGAGGGGGCCCTAAAGCTGAAGGCTCTTTGGCCATGAGAGGTCCTAGCTCTAGGGATAACAAGAGGTTTTCCCAGAGGTCCAGTATGAACTAGTGGGACAGAGCGGCGGATGGTGGTGGTCAATCCTGGGATAGCCCAAGGAGGGTCTTTTGTAAGGGTACAGGTCAGATATTTGAGGCACTCATTGAGATCAAGTACCAGCACTTTAGCGTCAGTAGACAGGTGTGTGTTAGCCTAGGTGCCCCAGTGCAATTAACCTGCAGGCCTTATTCAGAGTAGTGCTAATTTTATGGAGTGCGGTCTGATCAGCAGCACCATACATCGGCAGTCCATAGTCCACTAGGGACAGGATAGAGGAGGTGATCATGAGTAGGAGGGCCTCCGGGGAGGCAGTGTTTATACCAATGTAAGATGCCCAATCGGATATTAGTGGCAGTGGCTAGGGCAGCGATGTGTCCATGGAAGGACAGGGAGGGGTCAAAATGGATCCCTAGGTATTTATAGGAGCAAACTTGTTCGAGGGAAAGAGGACCCAGAGGAATGAGGAGTTTGAAGTTGCAGGACTTGTTTTGAGGATGAGTGAAGAACATGGTTTTGTTTTTTAAGATTTATCACCAATCTATGTTCCTTGAACCAGCCCTCGGCTTCGACGAAGGACTTCTGCACGAGTCCTGGAGGGCAATAGAGATTCTGACTCGGAGGCAAAGATGACTGCATCATCAGCGACAATAGAATGTTCCCTGAACAAGAGCGTGGAAGGGTGTTAAGGTAAAGGAGAATAGTAAGGGGCCCAGAATGGAGCCCTGGGAACCCCAGAAAGATGGGACAGATGTTTGAGTAGGTCCCATTAATTTTACACGCTGTAAGCAGTCAGACAGATAACTGGTGCACCAGGAGATAGGCCCAGCAGCAAAACCAGAGAGACTAAGGACATCAAGAAGGAGGGGTGGGAGACAGTGTCGAATGCTTTAGAGAGGTCAATGAAGACCGCACCAACCAGAGAACCAGTGTCTAAGGAGGAGGAGAAAGTTGGAGAACTCTAGGAGGGCTGTGTTGGTACTGTGGCCTGCTCAGAGGTATGGAGAAACAACACAATGATTTGTAAGTAGTTCGATTTGTTTTAGTTTCTGTTCTAAGGAAGGCATACACATTATTGGAAAAATATATGGAGGTGTACATTTTAATGGAAGGAATAGGAAGCAATACAGGTTTACAAAAGAACCCCAGAGCAAATGTTACTGAGGTATGTGATATTGGTCGGACAGCCAAATTTTAAAGAAAACACAATTGCACATACCCCAATAATGCAAAGCATCATGGAAACATGTGCAAAGCCCCATGATGATACAAAAGGTGGCAGTACATGAAAAGGTAATGGCTGGCATATGTTCAGCCTTGGGATTATTTACACAGTCGTCTTTTTTTTATAGAAACAGGGTTTTGCACATGAGGTGATGTAAGCTATATATAAGCATTGTGTTGATGTCAGGAAGTCAGGTGTAATGATGGACTGTTAGCAGAGAAAATATGATAGTAACTTTCAGAGGAGGTCGCTTTGATAAAGGTAAGGTAGCTATGCTTGTGATAATGGGAATATTAGGAAAGTATGAGGTCTATGCAGAAGTGGAGTATAAATATGCACAGTTTCATAAGTATGTGCTCAGAGTGCAGGCAAATGGGATATGCAGGTTTGTTTTAGAAATAGGTAAAAATAGTGATACATGCAATTGATAGAAAAATAGATAATTACATAGACATACAGATAGAGACAGACAGAACAGGCAGGCAGAATAGGAATGGCAGTGAAGTATTGAAGTGACGTGAACCCCACCCCCACCAATCAGAGATGGACAGGCATTGGGGTGTGCCTTTGGGTCTTTGCCCATAACGCCATGCCATTTCACCTCACCTACCCTGCAGACACAGACAAGTGTTGAGGTGTGCCTTGGGGTGTTCAAGCTTTACACTCACCTCATTCCATAAGGAAATATGCTGAAATGAGTACAGTACTGTATTTATTTATTTATTTAAGGGTTTAATCAGGAAGGCATAGTGAGCAGGGTACCACTTGATTCCAGATGTGCCCTGGGGATTGGGGTAGAGGGAGAATACAGTGGAAATACAAAATACAAAGTACATAAGAAAAATGTACATATGTATAAGAAAATGGAGGAACTTTGGGGCTGAAGAGTCAAAGGCACACCTCAATACCTGTCACTGGCTGCAGGGTGGAGATGAGGGTGGAATGGCATGAGCATTACTATTGACAATCCCAAGTCACACCCCTGATGCCTGTCAGTCCCTACAGGGCAGGGTGTTATGGTCAGAAACCCTAATGCCCTGGGCATTGCTATGTGATTTCAGAACCTAACAACAACATTTAATGCATTACATTATAAGGACAAGTAAATTTTTTAATACATGGACAGGCATTGGGTGTGCTTTGGGTCACTGCCATAAACTCATGCCATTTCACCTCACCCTAGCCTGCAGACACAGACAAGTGTCGAGGTGTGTCTTGGGGTGTTCAAGCTTTACACTCACCCCATTCTATAAGGCAATATGCTGAAATGGGCACAGTACTGTATAAGAAAGTGGAGTGAACTTTGGAGCTGAAGAGTCAAAGGCACACCTCAATACTTGTCACTGGCTGCAGGGTGGGTATCGGGGTAGATGGCATGAGCATTACTGTTGACAATCCCAAGTCACACCCCTGATGTCTGTCAGTTCCTACAGAGCAGGGTGTTATGGTCAGAAGCCCTAAAGCCCTGGGCATTGTTATATGACTTCTTAACCTAGCAACAGCATTTAATATATTACATTATAAGGACAAGTAACTGTTTTTAATACATTTATAGACAGTTACATAAACTTAATTTTCTTCATAGAATAATTTAAATTTAGTAACAGTGGTAGTACAAAGTAATTACCCAGACAACTTGGAAACTATAACTACTTTATATTGTACATTGACACCCCATAAGGACCTCCATGAACTTGAGATGCAAATGTTACACATTTATCAGTTTTCTAACAGGAATATTTTACTATCCTAAATACATTTCTTGCTTCAGAAACTGCTCAGCATATCTATTGCATGACCTGCTTATTGACATTTACACCTGCTATGCAATGTACTGCTGCTTACTATGCCAACATCATGAACCATAAAACAGATGACTGCCATAACTAGGGAGGCAGTATAGCACAGTGGTGTAAGGCTCTGAGCTGCATATCTGGAGATCTGGGTTTGAATCCCACAACCCCCACATGCATACTGGGTGACCCGAACAAGTCACTTAACTCCATGTGCTCCCAGGTTGCTCGGTAAACATGCTTTCAGCTTAATGTGCCACTCCTGGTTAAACAATTGAAAGAAAAATATATATATTATTGTTCTTGCTTTATTTTGCTACTACAAGCTTTGACTAATACATCCATCCATACAGGTATTTTTATAGTTTATGTGTCTGTGACCTAGGCAGAACTACATTTAAAATCTTACATAAATAAATCAACAGAATAACATTTGTTTCAGTACTATCTCCTTCCATTTCAGGTGCCCATGACACTATGTATATATATATATATATATTTTAATGTCAAAGCACTAAACCTATTCAAATGCACAAAACACAATACTTTATTCTCTTCCACACATTACTGCTAAACTTCAGGTCCCAGAGAGATAAAAATGTAAAGTTTCCCCTAGCTATTTGGGTGGGTGCTTCAGCTGTGTGTGTGTGTAGGAGGGAGATATAAAAGCTTTTAAGAAACAGACACTCTAGTATCCAATAAGGGATAGTCTTCTTTGGGTGACATATTTTATTCCTTTGTAGGCTTATACCTTAATTGTCATTCTTGTGTTGCAAGTGCTTTCTTTCCTCAAGTGCTGTAATTTCAGGATGCAGTTTCACAAGCGCTGTATACAGATTCAGTTTCAGTCATTCCTTAATTACTTTTTCTTTCCTTCTGAACCTTAAACTCTGATGCCCAGGCAGCTCTGTTAGTCAGTTGTTCCAACATGATACTGTAGATCCACCTCATGCCCCTCCCATGTGAATCAAATAAAAGGTGGGGGTGGATCTTTAGGAGCTTCTCAGGTGGAGGAGGGTGGATCTTACTCAAAAAAATAAAACTAATACTGCCTCCCACTACTCAGGTTCCAGTTATTGTACCTCCCATTTAAGAAAGAAAATAGTGCCCTACAACCATTGACTAACATGAAGCATACTCACGAACTGTCTAAAATAGGTTGGCACCTCATAACCATCTGCTCTTTGATATGAAATCCACATCACGATGTGTCAGGATAAAAGCCTTTTATTTTCAAGATAGGCAAAATAGTCAGCAAGCATACAAGATGTGAGCTCGATACACTTGCCCCTCCCCACGAACAAGCGTTGCGGCACACAACTAGTTTTTCAAGGCTGTGGCAATAAGGGATAGCACACCTATATACCCTATTTAAAGGTGAGGTTTAAAGCATGTATCCAGGATTTAGAAAATGTATTGTCACCACCATCGAGATATTATAATTGCACAACGGAAGAAAATGCAGCTATTCGTGCCCTGAAAATAATTAAATGATTACTATAAAGCCAGCTGATAAAGGAGGATCTGTGGTAGTCATAGACACCAAAGAATATGAATCGGAATGTTATATCAACTTAAAATACAGATTTTTATGAAAGTCTGTCTTGTGATCCTGTAAACAAGTTTAAATGAGAGATTGATAATATTCTGTATGAAGCACTATTGGAAGGTCTAATTAGTCATGATACATATGATTTCTTATCTATAAAACATACAATAAAATCTATTTTATATAGACTTCCAAAATTCATAAATGTTTAAAGAATCGCCATACAAACCGATAGTGGCCAGCACTGGATCTCTGACTGACAATATTGCACATTTTGTGGATTACTTTATTAAACCTATTGCACAAAACACCCGGTCATATTTGAAAGATACAGCACAATTTATGGATTTTCTTGCAGATATTGATATGAGTCCACAATCGAGTTTTGTAGCTTTGGATGTTTGTTCCTATATATGAATATTCCACATAATGAAGGGTTGGAAAGTTTAAGAGAGTTTGTATGAAAAGACCTCACATTCACATGCATTTGTGGAATTTCTTATCATGTTGACAGAAAAGGTTCTTACCTGTAACACCTTCATTTTTGATGGCAAGATGTTTTGCAGAAAAAGGAACAGCTATGGGAGCAGCCATGGCCCCCAATTATCGATTATATATCTATCAAAATGGGAAGAAAAATTCATTTTTGGTGATAAGAATCCTTTTTGGACAAAATTGATTTTTATAAATGTTACGTAGACGATTTATTCTTCATCTGGAAAGGTTCTGTAGGAGAACTGGGATTGTTTAAAACGTATTCAGAAAAATTGAATTGCAACTTAAAATTTGAACTAAAAGTGGATCTTGATCAGATCAGTTTTTGGATTTAATTGTAAAAAAGAAAACAATGGGGACATTAGTACAAAGCTGGTTAGGAAAAGTACTGACAGAAATAGTATATTGCATTTTCAGAGCTGTCACCCTAAACATGTTACAGAAAATATACCTATTGGACAGTTTTTGAGATATAAGCATAATTGTTCTCATGAAGGGACTACGAAAAGGTGCTGAGGAGTTAACAAAAGATTTTACAATGTGGCTATAATATGAAATGTATACAAGAGGGACGACAAAAGCGGAGCATAAGTGGAACACTAAAAGACATGTTCAAGATCAACAAGAGAAGAAGGAAACTGTACATATAAATGATGCTCCAAAATTCATTACCACTTTTAGTCCACAAGCACATTTGTTTATTCACATTATTAAAAGCATTGGCATATATTATCAGTGGATCATAAGTTTAAAGATTTGGTAAAAACTCCCCAAAAATTGTATATAAAAGGGGCCATAATTTACGGGATCAATTAGTACATAGTTACTATAGTGGGGAGACACAAAATGTGAATAAAATAATTGCTTTGCCTAATGGAACCTTCCGATGTGGAAATTGTCACTTTTGAAATTTATGAAAACTGGTAACATGTTTAAACAACCAGTTACGGGGAACAATATAAAATTGTGACTTTTGCAAATTGCAATACTTTGAATGTGGTATATTTGGCATGTTGCAATAAATGTATTGGTTTCTATGTGGGTAAAACAACTCAAAAACTAAAAGAAAGGATAGGACAACATGTTAGAAGTATTGTACATGCTGATGGTGTTAGTGCTCTTTCCCAACATGTTAATTCTAGGGAGAAGAACATCATTTTAACTTTCAAATTATTGAGAAAGTCATTATAGGTCCTAGAGGGGAGATTTAGATTTAAAATTACTTACTAAAGAGAAACTTATTGGCAATATGTTTTGAAATCATATATTGCTCCTGGTTTAAATGATTTTTCCAACTTTCCCCTTTTTATAGATTGTTTATAGATTGTTACTGTTTTGAGGGTTGAAATTATATACCTTTCAGATGTACCACATAGATTATGAGTTATAGTGGTATGCTCCTGTTTCTGCCATTTTTATTTATAATTTGTGATTAGTTTTGGTTATATATGTATTTTATTAGTATTTTGTATTTATATTTAGGTATGTTTTTTAGTATTGGATATAACTATTTAAAACCTGTTTTTATGGCAATTTTTCAATATGGGATAAAGTTTATTTATGGGAATATAACGTTACCTTTAATCCTCACCTTTAAATAAGGTATATAAAGTGCTATCCCTTATTGCCACAGCCTTGAGAAAGCGTAGTTGTGACGCAAAAATGTTTGGTTTCATGGGGAGGGCAAGGTGTATTGAGCTCACATCTTGTATGCTTGCTGACTATTTTGCTTATCTTGAAAATAAAAGGCTTTTATCCTGACACATCGTATGTGGATTTCATATCAAAGAGCAGATGGTTATGAGGTGCCGACCTATTTTGGACAGTTAAATTGAGTACCCTTTGGATTTGGTTTTGGCCCCATCTTTGTGGTGTTTGCAGCCACCTATGTATGCTTGTGTAACATGAAAGCGATTTGTGTGAGGGCGAAAGCATTTCTCGGAGGAGGGTACAGCGGAGGAGACTACTTACACCTTCAGCCAGTTCCACAGACAGAAAACATGACATCAGCCCTTTTGTACATGCAACTGTCCACAGGCTCTACCCACTGCAGCCAAAAAAGAGACTGGGAATCTGGAGGCCCCTCCTTGAAGTGCATCAATGTGGATAGAGCTCTTCGGGGTGTTTTGACCCACCAGAGGAAAGAGGAAATCATCCTGTTGACCTATGCAAAATGAGACTGTGGTAAATCATAATTAAACTCTGAAGGGATACAAAGTAGGGGGAGCATGTTCATTTTATAATAGCCATGCATCCTCACATAGTAATGGGCAACAGGGACTACCGCTCCTCTTTTTCCCCTCATTTTCTGTACATTGGTAGTTGTTTTATGATGGCACTGACCACTGAGTCTAGATTATATTGCTTCATTTTGACAGTCAGATGAGACACTCAAATAAATGCCCAAATATTTCAACTTATCCTCGGACCTATATAAGGCCCAGGTGCTCCACATCAGCCCATAAAGTCACACTATCTCCTTTCTCCCTGGCCATCACAGTCCCCTTGCAGAGTTATCAGCATCCTGAAGGGGTTCAGCTGAGACTAAGCATGTCTCCCCTATTCTACCTAGCCACTATCTTGGCTTTCCATTACTACAGCAGGGTCCAATTCATCCTGGCAGACTATTGATTAGGCTCCATCCCTCCAAAGGTGCAAATTCTTCCCCTCAAGGGTTCAATTCTCACTCCCCATCATTCTCTTAATTCCTATCTACTGACATTCTCCAACTCCCTGAAGGGTACCCCGTCTTGAAGGGTCATCTATTGGGTTAGGTCCTATTCCCCTCCTAGCATTGTCATACCTCCTCCTTCTCTCCCTCCCTCCCTCTTTAAATCCACACAGCCTTATCCCTCTTTCTATCTAGCCCCACAGCCCCTTTGCAGGGTTCCCCACATCCTGAAGGGCTCTCTGGGACACTGCCTTATCCCTCTCTGCTTCCCCAGTCCCTTTGCAGTGTTCCTCACATCCTGAAGGGGTCTCCAGGGACATGACTCTTCCCCTCCCCAACCTCCCAACCTCACCCCTCCCTCTCCTTCCCTCTTTTCTTTCACATAAGCACTTGTTTACTTATTAACCTGGCACTTATTATTGTCCACTCTTTCTACCTATTATGCGCAACACTGTTGTAACACTGTAACACCTGCCTACAACAATATGTTAATGTTGATCTTGTAACTTGAATGTTTAATATCTCATTCCTATTGTACCCTTTTCCCCCAGGTCACACTGGGAGATGAGCGACTTGTCACTCAGTGTGCCTTCCTGGTGAAACATTTCAATAAAGAAATAAATAAAACTATTAAGCAGCATGACTTCTGTTTTGGCTAAGGTTAACTTGTAATTCAAAAGTATGACCAAACTAAGTAATGATGTCCCAGGCTCGAGATAAAGATGAAGCAGGGGATGCAATGTGTAACAGGACATCGCCTGCATAAACTGATAATTTGTACTGTGATGGCCTAAAGGTATACCAAGAACCCATGGTGAGGCATTAAGTTTCCTGATCAAGGGTTCTAAATATGAGTGAAACAGATGGGGTGAGTGGACATCCTTGTCTGGTACCTTGCTGTTGGGGACACTATAAATGAGAGAACTCCATTACAGATTATGTGAGCTGAGGGGCAAGAATAGAGCACCTTGAACCATTTAATGAAAGTCTAAGGAATCTGATATCTGGGTAACTGATCCAGTCCCTGAGACCCTGTCAAAAGCCTTCTTTGCATTCAGGGACACCAACACTGCAGGGGTACCAGAGTCTCTAAACACAGACATAAGGTGGAAAGTATGCAGGTGGTCAGCAGAGGGCCTCCTTGAAGAAATCACATGCTGCTGACTTATGAGGGGACCCCAAACCTGACGCTATCTATAAGCCAATACTTTAGCAAGAATTTTAAGATAATAATAATATTAGTAATAAAATGTATTTATTATAGAGCATTTCACATATCAAAGCACTGTACATTTAAGATAAAAACAAAATACAATAAATACAATACAATCAAGAAAATACAGAATAGGCTTTTCCCACAAATGGTCTTAAGAACCTGCTTAAAGCACCCCACCATCCTGTGCTCCCAGCTGATGTGGCAGAGAATCTTGAGGGTAGGTGCCACAAACCTGAAAGCATGTGCACCAGATGACTTTAAACTTACCTGAATTCCAGCAACCCCTCATCAGCCAAGTGGAGCTGTCACAGAGGGGTGTAGGGAACCAGGAGCTCTTTTAATAATCAGGACCCTGTCCATGTAGGGCTTTGTAAGTCAATAGACCTACCTTGAAAGTGATCCACCACTTAATAGGCAGCCAGTGCAGACCACTGCACAGGTGCAATATAAGTTCTTCTAGATGCCCGAGTCAACAAAGCATGCTGCTGCATTCTGCACTAGCTGCAAGCAGAGGATATTAACCCAGAAAGCCCTAGAGTAAAGGAAGTTGCAGTAATCAAGATCTACATTAAGGAGAAATATTGACCTATATTTCAAACCAGGTTTTGGGAGCACCGCACAATGGAGTTTGCCCTTTAAGGGACAGACCAGGTTGTCCTTGGTGCACCTCTTCCCTCCTACATAGAATGGTTGTGCCTAGAAATGAAGGGGGGAAGGAAGGGAGGGGCTAAGGGCCAGAACAATGGGCAGGTAACAGGAAGGGAGGGGCGAAGGCAGGTACATAAGGGACAGCACAAGGGGCCTCAGCCACTTTTTGCTGGAGTTTTGATCTACATCAACTGCAGCACGTAGGATTGGCAAATCTTTGAGGTTTGTTCACCAGAGAGAGAGGTAAGGAAACAAACAATTGATTTGCAGGATGAGATGTGAAATGTTTTACAAAAAAGAGAAGGGAGGAATAATATATACAGTATTAAGATTAAATATGCTAATGTATGTAACTGAGCAAATATGGGGTGTCCTGAGTAGCGATGGGGGTCAGATTGTGGATGACAGAGCGACCCAGGATCACGTGGGGTGACACACGCCACATGGGGGTCTTGTTGAAAAGCCTTTGCTTTGTTTCATGCTTTGTGGTTTTTTATGCCTGGTTTTGCTGGCTGGTAAGAGTCTATAGGCTCTGGAAGAGCCCCTGAAGCAGGGGAGAGAGAGCATGAGTTGGGACCACATGGAGTGATGCCACATGCTGCGTTGGGATAGGTAACAAAGCCTTTCCTTGGCTTTTCAGTTTTTGCGGCAGTTGTCCCCCTTTGGTGGCTGTCTGGTATGAATAGTAGGTCTGGAAGAGGCCTTGAAGCTGAGGTGAGTGAGCGATCTGGGACCACGAGACGTGATGTCACATTGCACGGGGGTTTGTAAAACCCCTTTCCTTGTTCTGGTGCTCTGGTGGCTGTCTTGTGGCTGTTTTGGTTGCCTTCGGATGAATGGTAGGCCTGGAAGAGGCCCTGAGGCATGGACCGCGGTCGTGACATCACACGCCACATGGAGGTTGCTGGAAAAGCACTTGCCTTTGTTTTGGGTGCTATTGTGGCTCTGCATGGCTGTTTTGTTTGCCCATTAAGAATAGGAGGCCTGGAAGAGGCCTTGAACCTGGGGAGCGGCGTGATCCGGGACCACGTGGCATGTGTCACACACCGCATGGGAGTTGTAAAACCCTTTCCTTGTTCTGGTGCTCTGGTGGCTGTTTTGTAGACCTTTTGGTTGCCTGGGGATGAATGGTAGGCCTGGAAGAGGTCCCGACGATGGGACTGCTGGGCTGTGGACGCCACGCCATGTGGGGGTTATGGAGAAGCACTTTCCTGGGCTTGGTGCTCTTGGGGCTGTGTGAGGCCTTTTTCGTTTACTTAAGAAGGAAAGTAGGCCTGGAGAAAGGCCCTGAAGCAAGGGAGAGTGAGCTGATATGGGACATGTGGTGTGACGTCACACGCCACGGATGGTTGGGATAAAGCATTTTCCGGTGCTCAGGCTGTTTTTCATGGCTTTGGTGGCCATTTTGAGGCATACTGAGGGAAATTAAGGGGCCTGAGAGGCCTGGGGCAGAAGAAGAGAGAGCATAACCTGGGACCTCATGGGTGACATCACACCCCTGCGAGGTGGTAGCATTGGGGCCATGCCCCTCACTTTTGTGGGGCTGCTTGCTGTGTTTTGGCCTTTCCCTCTTTGGATTGGGTGCTGTGAGAGAACAGAGACTGGCAGAGGCATGAATAAGGGGAAGGTGACCAATTTTTGGACCACGTGGTGACACCACTTCCTATTGTGGGGATGCTGACTGCATGGTGCCTTGGTCATCCCAGGCAGGTGGAAAGCCAAAAAATTGCAGCATTCACAGGAGGAAACTCCTGGGGAGGCCAGCACAGAGCAGCGTTCTGAGGCTCGAGGCCAAAAAAATATATAATTATAAAAGGGGAGGCACTTGAATGGATGCAATGGGGGGAATGATTGGGTGGAGAGACAGGAACCAGCAAGGGCAGTCCTGTAACAAGAGGGAGTGGATGCAAGTCACGACCACACAGTGAGAATTCAAAAGGGGCAAGCCATGCAATGGGCGCAAGGGTGGGGGGGTCCAAATGGAAGGGAAGTGGAAGGGATAGGAGAGGGCAAGGAGACTGGCTTGCAGGAAACAGGGACACGAGCGACACACATGCCAGAAGGCCTAAGGGGCTGATGAAGATGTAGAAAGGGGAGTGGCCCTGTGAGTGTTGGGTCTCTCGAATGGGCATGGCAGAGAGCAGCCAAGAACCTGGTGACCTGTCAAGCAGGATGGGGGCCTTTACTGGTGGCTCAGTTGGTTTATGTGGGTGTGTGGTGTGAGGAACAGAGGGAAGGCATTACAAACAGGAACATATATACAATTAACCCTGTTTTTCTCTTCCTGTAGTTGTCTTCACAGAGCAAGGAAAAGAAGGACATGGCACCAAAGAAAAGCAGGTCATCACAGGAAGATGCTTACAGGGCTATGACTGAATTGGCAGAAAAGGCAAACAGAATGTGGGAACTGGTGGAGGGGAGGAACCAGGGAGACCCGGGAGAAGAGAAAAGCGCCCGGGAAAAGGTGGTGGCGGAAACGACCAGTCAAGGGCCACGTAGTCCCACCTGGGTACCACCGTGGTAGTGGGGCCCACCAAGGTGGTTGATCCAGTACCTCTGCAGCCTATGGACCCAGTGACACTGGTACCCCCAATCAAGGTGGGATATCCCTGGCTGAACCTAGACACAATGCCCAGAACATGGTGCTCCCTCCGAAACCCTAGAAGCTACCTCCTCCTCAACCACAGGGAGAAACAAGGAGACCTTGGAAGACTCCAGGCAACACGGCCCGGAGAAGGATACAGGTAACAATCCAGCGAGTGGGTGACAGTATAAAAGAATATATAAGGCAAATTGTGGTGGCACTGGGGACAGGAGGTCTAGGGCAGATGGAATCAGCTCTGGCAGAGATTAGTATGGAGAAAGAGGTGCCAGAAAAGAATGAAAGGGGAGTGGAGAGAGAAGGAAAAGGTACAAGGAGATAGGTGACCTGGGATGAGGATCGGTGAGCATGTGCCACTGGCCACAAAGGAAAAATATGGAAAGGGGAATATGTGATATATTCACTTTGGTGAGCCAGGAGGCAGCAGAAAGTACGAGGAAGCTGAGGGCATAGATAAGAGTGAGATGGCAGCGCTATAGTGCTTTTAGGGAAAAAAGAGGACTACAAGTTCACAAAAGGGAAGACTTGGGATGGGTGGTTCCTAGGTTTTGCCACTTTCTCAGTCATCGTCCTGGAAAAAGGCTGAGCTAGGCATCCCGCTGCTACTCATTCTTTGATAATGGAGAGCAAAAGCAAAGGGCGGGTGGGTGGTTATACTATGATGAATTTTTTGGCAGAGAATGGCAACATTTGGGGACGTGAGATGGGACAATCAAGCAGATAGATTTGTGGACGGATTACATAACAGATCAGTCCACACCCGAAGGTGAGTGGGGCAAAGGGGTTTACGCCACAGAGATGCTGCTGGGCTTGCAACAGGGCTTTTTGCTCATGGCCTCGATGTCATTCCAGCATGCTTGTTCAAAAGTGAGGAGGGCACCTGGGAAACAAATGTAGAAACGACATGGGCCCAGGGGCACAAGGGCATGGGGGTCAAGGATCAGGTCAACTGTTTTTCGAGATGGCCAGGGGTTTAAAGGGCAAGCATGGAACATGGGAGGGCGGGGTAGGGGGAAAGCTTAATAGAGGTGGTCAGAGCCACTGAGAGAAGTAAGGTCAGTCAAAATGGGAGGGAGGGCTGGGGAGGAGTGGCAGGGGCACAACAGGGAACAGTTTGGGATGGCCAGAACTACCATCAACTTGAAGGCATGGACTGTTTGCCTGGACAGATATCCAGACACGAGCATGTGGGATATGATTATAAGGGGTTTTAACACAGGGTTTTCACTGCAGTGTAGGGGACTCAGGCAAGTGAGGGAGGCGAGCAACCTGGGGTCAGTAAAAGAAAAGGAAGAGATGCTAAGACACAAGATAGAGAAAGAAAAGGCAGCAGGTAGGGTAGAGGGCTATTTAACACCACCCCATTGCTGAACATGCAGATTTCGCCATTGGGTTTGGTACCCAAGAAACAAGAGGGGATTACAGGGTGATCCACCACCTGTCCTATCCGAAAGGAGTCGGTGAACGATTTCATCAGTGAGGAGCATAGTAAGGAGACATATGCGACACTAGAGGATGCAGTCTGGATAATCCGGCCACAGAGGATGCATGGATGGCAAAATGGACACCGCTGCTTTCAGACTGCTTCCGTTAAGAGAGAAGACTGGGACCTATTGGTTTTAAAAGTGGAGGACAGTATTATTTTGACAAAGCAATCCCAATGGCTGTTCCATAGCATGTGCTACATTTGAGGCATTCAACACCTGCTTGCAGTGGATATTCTAGGAAAAACGGGTTATAGGACAGTCATCCATTATCTGTATGGTTTTCTTTTCATTGGGAGGAAAAGAGAGACACAGAGGATGCTGGGTAAGTTTCAGGAATTGTGCGGGAGCTAGGGGTCCTACTGGCACCAGAAAAACAGAGGGGCCCAACAGGGTTATGGAGTTTCTGGGGATTGAGATAGATGCCCGAATGAAGTATTTAGACTACCGGACAAAAAAGTAAGTAAATTGAAGGAACTAATCTAAGTGCACACACCAGCAGGAGCCGGTACAACTAAAGCTGGTGCAGCAGGTACTGGGGCACCTGAACTTCATATGCAGGGCCATCAGACTAGGGAAGAGCATTCACAAAGAGGCTAGCTAGGGCTACAGCAGGGGTCACCAGACCACATCATTGGGTGGACCTGACACAAGGTGTCAGGGAGGATTTTGAAATCTGGGAAGAATTCTTAGGGGGTACAATGGGTGCTCTTTCTGGCAAGAGGAGTGGCTATACAACACAGACCTCAACCTCTACACAGACCCTGCTGGGGGCTAGGCATGGGGGTTACCTGAGGGGTAGATGGTTCGCAGAACCCTGGCCTGCCAGTTGGGTTAAGGATGGAAAGTGAGAGATATAACATTATTGGAGATCATGCCCATATGAGCGTGAACCTTGATCTGGGGGAGGAATTATGGGATCTGAAAGTGACATTTTGTGTGACAATAGAGCAGTGGTGGATGTTCTGAACAACAGGGGAGCCAGGTCAGACACAGTCATGCAGGTATTATGGCTTTTAGTTTTAGGGCTTTGCAGCTGAACAAGTCATTCAGAGCACAACACATGAAGGGGTACACAATACCCTGGCTGACAACCTTTCCCGTCTGCAGCTGGACCATTTTCTGAGGCTGGCACCGGCAATGGAAGAACTAAAAACACCCATACTAACGAACATCTGGGACATTGGTAAGAAGGAGCAGAACTGTTGTTTCGCAGCTCATGGGCACCTTGGACTCTGAGGTCCCACGATGGGGCTGGCGAGTGTTTCAAACATTCAGGGCAGAGCACCAGATGGAGGTAAGTAGGCCACCACAGAGGAACAGTTGGAAATGTTCACCATGGAGCAGTGGCAGAAAGGCACAGCCCACATCACAATGGGAGTCTATTTGGCAGGGATTAGTGTTATCTGCAGTCTAAAAGGATGGAAGGACCTGACAAAATCATTACTCATCAGAAGAATGATGCAAGGATGGAGCAGGTTGAAACAGGGGCTAGCAGATAATAGAAGGCCTATAGGGGAGCAGTAGCTAATAAAGCTGAAGGACGTGCTCTGCAATATGCAGATCAAAGGCCAGGCAGTTATTTCACACAATTTATGTGGTAATGATCGAGGGCCATGAGAGTGAGTGAGGTGGTAGGCATGGAGAGAAGACAAGAAGGGGGTTAGAATGGGAAGATATAAGCTGGGGTGACAGAGATACGGATCAAGATTTGGAGGTCAAAAATGGATCAAAGAGGGCAAGGTTGCATAGTGACGCTGAAAGGGCAAGCAGAGGGTGCAGTATGCCCAGTGCAGGCTCTGTGAGCTTGCCGCAGACCATGGGAAAAGGACGGGAAATTATTTGTACATGGTGATGGGAAATGATCACCAGCTACCAAGTCATGGCATTACTCAAAAGGGCATGCAATTCATGGGGAAAACCCGGCTAATTATTCATCCCATTCCTTGTGGATTGGGGCTGCCTCACAGTGGGCAGCAGCGGAGAGACAGTGAATGGGATATTGGAAAAAAAGAAAATTGGAATGTGGTGCTCCTGGCTTGAACTGCAGAGCTGGGGGAGCAAGAAATCGTAGTTGGTGGGAGGACAAAAATGAGGGGGATAGGGATGACACTAAGAGCAAGTGCAAAAGAATGAATTTTGCTTGAACCCCATAGGTAGAGGGAGGATCACAAAAGTCTGGATCTGCGGCCATTCCTATATTTATTGGACTGGAAAAAGAGCAGAGAAGAAGGCTGGGGAAGGCAGCTGTACCAAGATGCGAAACAGTGTAGGTTGGTCTGGCATGGCATATGGGGGATGAGATGGGCACAGCTGCTTCCCACCTTGAAAGAACTCAAGGGACGGTGGCCCGTCCAGATCTAATTATTATACATCCAAGGGGCAACGACCTTGCAGGCAGGCCATGGGTAGACACATACTTAGAAATAAAAAGGGATTTAGGGGCAATACAACAGTGGTGGTCTCAGGTGTGCCTCGCCTGTTCAGATATGATACCAAGGAGGGTGGAGGCAGAAGCACAGCCACAGAGCAGTAGAGAGGACCAGGAGAAAGATGAATAGGAGGGTTGGGACATTGGTAAGGCAGATGGGAGGACAGGTAATACTGAGGGTGGTAGAAGAATGGGTAGAAGATTTCTACAGGTCAGATGGTGCACCTGTCAGACCTAGCCATAGACATGTTCAATACAGAAACAATGGATTTTATAGAAGCATGGAAGAAACATGCAAAAATAGGAAATAAAAAAAGGAAAGAATAAAAGGATCTTCCCTTAGGTAAGGAGAATGGTATCCTAAGTAGGGGGAAGCCAGCCATCCAACGCAAGCTGGAGACTGGCTAGTGGGGGAAAAGGAGGAGGAGGGAGGGGAAGAAAAAGGAATAACACAAGAAGAGGAAGAAGATGAAGGGAAAGCGTCTCGTTTTCACCATTACCTAACGGAAAAGGAGAAGAAGAAGGCACCAAGGTTTTCACCTAGGGAGGAATAATCAGAGATTGATATATGTATGGAAATAAACGAAATTTTGAAAATATGATAATAAAGAAATGGAAATGGAATATGGAATTATGAATATAAATAAATTAATTGCTAATCTGAGCACAACAACAAACAATGGTCTCTGTCTTTTGTGAGGGAAAGGGGGAATCGAGACAATAGTCTAGGTAAAAGAGTTATCCAAGATGCCTTCATTAAAAATATAATTAAAGTCTTTAAAAGTATGGAGGCCGATAAGGTTTTAAATGTTTTGTAAAACTTGATGGTACAACCATCTGGGCCTGAAACTTATCAGAAGCTAGAGAGTCAATAGCGAATGAATTTCAGATAAAGATATCGAGACCGCATGAAGTCCAAATCTAAGTCGGCCAAGTAGTGTAGGTCAATGTCCTGGGAAAAGTCTCCAATTGGGTAAGACAGAAGGGTGAAGAAGGTGGAGCATAGAACTCTTGGTGATAAGTCTTAAAGTAAGGTATGATGTCCCAAGGGAGATGAGGAGCTGGCTGGAAGTGGTAGTGATAGAGGATACTATCCTATCCATAGCTTGGGAGCAGAGGCATAAGCCAGAAGCTTTCCAGCTTTTTTCACTCTGATCAAAATATTTCACTTTCATGTACAACAGTAGATGCTCTGCCTTCTCACCCAGTAATATGATATACTGGACCCTAGCCTGTTCCAAACATTCCCAGTCAGATTGGGGTGAGGTCAAGGAAATGCTCTCTCTAAGGATCTAATGTGGTCTTACAAGGAGATCAATTCCATCAAAGCCACTTTTTATGTTTTGAAGCCAATCAGATCAGCCCTCCTCTGACAGCACATTTCAATGCCCTCCATAAGTAATCAAAGTTTACCACTGAATGGGAGTTAAGCTCCAGAAAAGAAGTGATAAAGGACTGTAAGTGCTCCAGCAAATTATTGGACTTAAGCAGTTCATTATTAAATCTCCAAACCTTATCACACTCAAAGGAAGGGAGATGCGTCAGTAGAAGAGAGTAAATGGTGATCTGAAATTACCTTGGCAAAATATTGACAAGAAATGATGCCAGAGAGGTGCACAACCCCAGCACAAATAATAAAGCCTGGAAAAGAATTGTGAGAGTGAGAGTGAAAGGAAAATTCCTGATGGTTTGGGTGGAGCACTCTCGAAGGGTCCATGAGGCCCAAAGAGTCCATGAGCTCTGGTAAAGCCAATTGCCTGGGAGATAAAGCCTGAGGACACCTTCCAGAACTACTGAGGTTGTTGCAGAAAACAACATTCCAACCCCCACTAGACATATAGGAATGTAGGCCCAAGGAACTAGCAGAGACATTAGGTCAGTAGAAAATTTAGGTTGTCCATAAGGGTCCATAAATGACCCCAAAGCAATTTCCAGATGGCCAAGTAAGGCTTTCAAATGAGAAACCAGCCCTGAGGATCTGCCACTCCTGGAGGAAATTAAATGGTACCCTCCTAGCCACTAAAATGGCAATGCCTCATTTACAGAAGTCAGAGCCTGCCACATAAGCTTGCCTCACCCAAGAACACTGAAGAATGGTGACCTGGGATGGGGGTAACTTGTTTCCTGCAAAAAGCAATAGTCCTCCTGTAGCTTTTGTAAATGAAGTAGGACCTTAGCACTTTTGTAGGGATTGAGCACTCTTTATATTCCATAGGCAAAATTAAATTCAATTGCCATTATACACCTGTCAATAGGTAATTACCCTACAAGATAGATATAAAACAAAAATATATAAAACCTATACAGGGTAGTGCAGTCCTTCAGTGGTCCACTCACCCACCTGAATCCACACAGAAAACCTTGAACAATTTGCAAACCTCCTCATCCCTCCCAGATTGAAAAAATCTAAATGGAACAGTACTTCAAAAGAAAAGTACACAGATAAGAATGAAAATACTCATAAGATCAACTCTGGGAAACGTTCTGGAGGATGCGGTGTTGTCCAATCTGCAGGCACCTCCATGGGCTGAGGGAGGAGGTTGCTCATCTCCAGGCTGAGTTGGCCAGGATTTGTGGGACCTCCTCCTACCCAGGGACCACCAGGGTCACTGCTATTGCCTCGGAGGTTGCCAAGAAAGAAGAGCGATTGGACCACAGTGGGTTCAGGGATGGTCATGGTGGTGGAACAGAGGCACATCCCTCCAGTTGTACTCTCCACAATTTCTATGCCATTCTGGAAAAGTGTGGTTCCTCATGAAGGCACCCACAGTGGAGACCAAGGAGGATGCTGGGAACCTCCACAAAGGAGACTCACAGGAGGGTGGCATGGGACCCCACAGGGAAGGAACAACTCCTGGTGGGGGACTCCATTGTTAGGAAGGTAGAACTTGGGGAAGAAGAGGAGAGGGAGGTAAGGTGCCTGCCTGGTGCCATGGCTTGAGGGACAGGGAGCGAATCCTCAGGATTGCAGGAGTAGCTGCACAGGGAGGGAGTTGAATGTCACTGTCCACCTAGGGACAAATGACCTGGCTAAGAAAGGGATCAGAGCAGTGCAAGAAGCATTTGTGGAGATGGGGAGGGCCTTAGACAAATATCATGCACGGTAACCTTCTCTGAGGTGCTGCCTGTCTATAGCATGGTGAGGCTGGGTGCTCCACACCATGGGATTCAATCAGTGGTTGAACAACTGTTGCAGAGCTCAGTGATTTGGCTTTATTGGGGCTGGGGGTCCACTGGAGGGATGCAGCCCTATATTGGCATGATGGTCTGCATCTGTCCAGGAGGGAACCAGGATCCTAGGTGAGAGGTTTAAATGCCTCATTGGCAAGCATTTAAACTAGACAAGGGGAGGCACTGAGAGGAGCAGGGAAATCCTAGTCCCCTAAAAAATCAGGGTACTAAGTGAGGTAGACACCAACATAGAGATGTCGATAGGAAAAGTGCAGTGGTAAATGGAGAAAGTGACAAATGCAATAAGAACAGGGATGGGGCAAGGGGTAAGGCATCAAGAAATGGAGGCTAATGAGTACCAATGCCTGTAGTCTGGGCAACAAGCTCCCTGAACTGGGGTCCTTGATGGAAGAAGGATGCCTGGATATTGTAGCAGTCACAGATACATGGTACACAGAGAACCATGACTGGGATGTTAACATACCAGGGTACACAACCTACAGGAGAGACAGGGAGGGAGAAGAGGTGGCAGGAGAGTAGCTCTCTATGTAAGGGAAGGGAAAAAGCAACTGAACAAAAGATTAAACAGGAGGAGAGGACGACTGTGGGTCACCTACAGACTGAAATGGCACCACAATCCACAAAGGGTTGTATACAGACCCATGTCAGGGGAGGAATGGACAAGGATATGATAGAAGGCATACTTAGGATGGCAGAAAAGGGAGATACTGTTGATGGGGACCTTAATATGCCAGATGTTAACTGAGCACCTTTGCTGCAGCCATATCCAAAAGCAGGGCTATTCTCGATGCCCTTCAGGGGCATGCCTCAGACAACTAGTTTTGGAACCTACTTGTGAAGGAGCAATCTTAGACCTCGTACTCTCAAATGGGGACAGTGACAGCATCTCAGATCTAGAAGTGGGTAGCCATTTGGAAACAAGTGACTACCAAACAGTGTGGTTTACGATAAACTCAGCTACAGAGTCAAGCCATACAAAAGTGAGGGTTGTGGACTTCAGGAGGGCTGACTTTGGCAAGATGGGAGAGTGCCTTAGAAAAGCCCTAGCAAACAGGCTAGAAGGAGGGTGGAGCAACAATGGGAAAATATCAAAACTGCCATCACAGAGGCAACGAGCCTATGTGAAGCAAATAAGCAAATCAAAATGAAAGAAAAGCCACTATGGTTCTCAAAAGAGGTGGCGTGAAGGTTAGGGAGGAAAAGATAGCATTTAGGAAGTATAAGGAAACACAGAAGGATCAGGACAGAGAATTGTACCAGTTAAGGCAGAAGAAAGCAGGGAGGGTAGTCAGAATAGCAAAAGCCCAAACTGAAGAAAAGATAGCCAGCTCGGCTAAGAAAGGGATAAAACCTTTTATTGCTATATCAGGGAGAGTAGAAAGACAAAGGAGGGATAGTGAGGCTGAATACAATGTATGGTGGGTGGGCAGAGAGGGACAGTGAAAAAGCAGGATACAGAATGAATACTTCTGTTCAATATTCACAACAGAGGAGGTGGGGGAGATGCCTAATCCAATTAACAGAAGCACTCTGGATAGGGGGTCGATCCTAGTCCTTTCACAGAAGAAAGGGTTCTGAAGAACTCCTAAAACTGAAGGTGGAAAAGGCAGGGGTCAGATGGAATTCACCCCAGAATTCTAAACGAATTAAGCAGAGAACTAGTGACACCAATAACTACCCTTTTAACAAATGATGGGATGATGGTGTGGTACCTGAGGACTGGAGGAAGGCAGATGTGATTCCCGTCACAAAAGTGGGAGCAAGACAGAGGCAGAAAACTGCAGACCTGTCAGTTTAGCCACTGTGTTAGGGAAAGTGATGGAATCATTTCTGAAGGAAAGAATTGTTGGGTACCTAGAGGCCAGTGGGGCACAGGACCCAAGGCAGCATGGGTTCACAGCAGGAAGGTCATGTCAGATGAATCTAATTGATTTTTTGACTGGATGACCAAAGTAGTAGACCAGGGAGGGGCTGTGGACATGGCCTACCTAGACTTTAGGAAGGCATTTGACACAGTCCCACACAAAGATTAATAGTCAAACTAACCAGCCTGGGAGTGGGTCCCAGGGTGGTAGCCTGGTAAAACATTGGCTGGACAACAGGACACAGAAGGTAATTGTAAATGGAGTCCACTCAGAAGAAAAAGGGGTTACTAGTGGGTACCGCAGGGTTCAGTACTGGGTCCAGTTCTTTTAATGTCTTTATAAGGACATTGCAGAGGGACTGAAGGAAAAGTTTGCCTTTTGCAGATGACACAAAGATCTGCAACAGGGTTGATACACAAGGAAGCGTGGAAAGGATGAGAAGGGACTTGTCAAGGTTGGAGGAATGGTCAGAAGTATGGCAGCTTAGATTCAATGCAAAGAAGTGCAAAATAATGCACCTGGAAACAAAACCCAGGGGAAGATTACACAATGGGAGGAGGTAGTAATGACAACAAAATGGAAAGGGACCTGGGGGTAATCATATCAGATGACCTTAATGTTGGCAAGCAATGTGAGAAGGTGGTAGGGAGGGCTGGGGGATACCGGGATGTATAGGGAGAGGCATCACCAGCAGAAAACATGAAGTTGTTATCCCCTGTACAGACAGTTGGTGAGACCCCATCTGGAGTACTGCATCCAGTTCTGGAGATCCCATTTCCACAAGGACATAGACAGGATGGAGGCAGTTCAGAGGAGGGCAACTAAAATGGTGCAGGGTCTGCAAGAGAAGCCTTATGAGGAGAGACTAAAGGAGCTTAATATGAATACCCTTGAGGAAAGGAGAGAGAGGGGACATGATAGAAACATTTAAGTGCCTCAGTAGAATCAACAAAGTCCAAGAGGGCAACATCTTTCAGAAAAAGAGATGTGCAAGAACAAGGGGTCACAATTTGAAGATAGAGGGGACAGCTCAGGGGCAATGTGAGGAAGTATTTTTCACAGCGAGGGTGGTGGATGCATGGAACAGCCTTCCTGAGGGGTTGGGGGTCTAAAACTGTGGAAGAATTCAAGAATGCATGAGACAGAGATAAGGCAATTTTGTGGGGGCTAGGAAGAAATAGACTGTTGGTTAAATAGGATCTGCAGCTTATCCTCTAGGTAGGAAATGGGCAGACTAGGTGGGCCAAGCAGTCCTTATCTGCCATCAAAGTCTATGTTTCTATGTAACTCTGCCGCCAACTCCCTCCCCGACACCACCCAAACCAGAAAAACTTTGGAAATTCCCTCCTCCTCACCACCCTAACCATCAAGAGCCCATCCCACATTGCCACCTGCCATATGTGGTGACGGAACCATGAAGAAAAAATCAGAAGAGTCCAAAATAAAAGAGAAAGCCAATATGGGACCATAAATTTTGACCCCTATAGTAGAAAAAGAAATACTTGGAAGTATCCTTCACCGAATAAAAATAGACCTTCAGGAAATAGAAAAATCCTCCCACATATGCACACATTTTGGTGTATGACACAACTCATTATAAGCAGGCTTAGTCCCTCACCCCCCAACTCCCACTCCTCAAAAGAAACAAAGGAATATATATCAATGGTATACCAACCAATGAGAATCTGGTATGCCACAATTATACTCACTAGGTAAATAAATTAAGGTAATATCAATGCCATGTTCTTCTTGATTAACAGATCAATAACAGTCCTCACACACTACAGTGTGAGAAATGACATGCCAATTATTAATGGTGAGGAAGCCAATAAAATGAACTCCCCATTATTCTGGAATAAATATAGTATACAGGCAACACACTGGTGGAATAAGAAGGTATAGAGTGAAAAGTTAAAAACTTAGAGTATACGCACGCTCATTACTTCCTCAGTCTGACAAAAAAAGGTATAGCCATAATAAGATCAGTGATACCCTGAGGTGCCCAAAAGTCTGAAAGAAATAATGAAGGTCCCAAGAAGCACTTTGGTCCTCCTTCCTTATTTATAATTCCATATGATTACAGAGCTCTGTCATAGGTCAAAGAAAATATCAAGAAAATTAATTACCAGCATCCCACCACCTGTGCAGAGAATCATGGAACCATGGGGTTAAATTAAAGTTCAAATTAAAATTATTAAAAAAAACACAACGTCACCAGATGGATAATCCCCAAGCACAAGAAAGAAAACTGTCTCCAGCAAAAGAAATCTTCCTAATCCAAGGAGAAGCAGGCTCACAAAGAGAAGGTCACTGTTCCTAATGTCTGATGACCAGGAGAAATACGACCCATGGAGGAACAATATCTTAATCAGAAATGGTACAATAATACATAGAGGACCGCCAGCTCCCGCATGTTTGAAGCAGTATTCTTTGCAAAGCAGGATGGAGACAACAAAGGCACTCCGGTTACAACAATTCAAGATAAAATCCATAGTGAGGCAAGGCCAGCATAACAAGACACCACCATTAACAAAGCAGAGACCCCGGATGATGAATGGCCACAAGGTAGAGTAGGGTCAAAACCAGTTCAAGGCTAGCCAACGAGCTCTGTGGAACAATAAGCCCAATACGAACAAGGATCACCTCTCCCAAACAGTAGTCTTCTAGTGTAGATCTAAGTTTGACCAAGGATTCTTGATCAAAGAAAGAAAGAAATCAGATAGGTTAGTCATAGGTTAAACCAAGATAAAAAGGCTCGCTCAGTAAATAAGGTGCATGAGCCAAGTACAGACAATTTGAGCAGCAAATAAAGGCTTGCACTCAAAGGGTAAAAATCACCACAACCACTCAGGTGTGCATTTTGAAGAACTTTATATCATGATGCTCACTACAGTTATATATATGTGCAAACAGGATCCCTACGCCAGTAAAGAGACCAGACTATGTATTGTGCCTAAACTAGCATTTTGTCAAAGGTCTTTTACAGGCTCTGGGGGTTCTTGTTTGCACATATATATGGATGTATGTGGTGAGCATTATGATATAAAGATACAAAGTTCTTTAAAATGTGTACCTGAGTGGTTGCTGTGATTTTAGCACTTTGAGTGCGAGCCTTTTTTTTTTTTGCTCAAATAACCATAGGCTAACAAAGTCCTGACCAAGCATGTAGGGCATCAGATCATCAATTGTGGAATGAAGTTGTACATAAATGCAGCATCCAGGTTGGTTAATCAGAGCTTGAGCAGATATGAGCCAAAATCAACTGAGCAAAATCTCGCTCAACTTCCAATCCTATATCAAGCAGGAACCACTGGTAGCAGGGCTCAGCAGACTAAAAAGATCAGGCAACAGTTTTTGAAGTTCTTGGTTTATCTGATTCACTTTGTCAAAGTAATGCCAGGTGCACTCAATCAGAATTTTCAGCCAGGCCAGGTAGAGCATCTGAAAATGAAGGCCCACATCAATGACCCTTGAGACAATGGGTAGAACAAAACCCTCTTTGCCATGTGGCTGTGGGCAAATCCTGTGTTACCCAAAGTTTATGACAATCCCAGATTATGTCCATAATGTCCTTAGTGTTCACCAGGATGTGCTGCTTATCCAAAAGTTAAGGAGGCCCATTATCAAGGGTCTAGGTGAGGATCCCACTGGCAGTTTCGCCGAAGAAAACAGGGAGCCCTTCCACTATATAGCAAGAATTGTTGGGAGAGGGCCCTGCAATCTTTTCAGGAGCTTCTGAGTGAAACAAATAGAAACGTGTCTTATCCATCCTCCGGTGACCGGGATTATCAAATAGTTTCTTCAAGACCTCCCTTCAAGGTCCTCCAGTTTAGCATCCCTTTATGAAGCCTCTGTCAAGGGATAAGGTCCATATGGTCCCGCCAGCACTCCAGTGAGGAAGTTCTGCCTCCCATCAGTTACCCTGAGGCTCAAATATCCCATCTTTATATGTAAGGCTTTAATTAATCTGCCAATGTTTTCAGGAGTCCTTATGGGGCAGAAACCTTCAAGAAACATCTCCTCAGATAACTGAGTTGCCAGTGATGAATGTAGTGAACTTTTAGTGCCAGCCTAGCTTGGGTCATTAGATCTTTTCACTGACTTTTCTGGTGTTGGAGGAGGTGTATGGCACAGCAGGATCAACTTCATTTCTGCTTCCACACTAAGCACTATCAGCCAGGACAACAATATTACAAAGACTGTAGACAGTGAAAGCAAATCGAGATTCACTAAAAATTCAATATAAAAAGTAGAAAATATGTCCAAGCAGCAGGAACTGAGGTAAAGCACATCTACCCAATGAGGCATCACATGACCCCCACCCTCAGTAATGATGATTTCTGGGACTGTGTAGAATTGAAATTAAAACAATGTCAGACTGCAACAAGATTACATGGGCTCCAGTTGGAGGACATTACAAGTTGTACAAATAAAAGACCATCATGGTTTTCAGAAATAATGGTGTCAATATGGAATAGAATGCCATATGAGATCATGAGCAGCAGTTCTATAAGTGAGTTTAAAGTTGCTAGATGGTTACGCCTTAATAACATTCAAGGCTATGCCTTCTGAAGTGTTTCAAATGTCAAGGACAAATTATCTATTACCTCATATGGTACCTATGAACCTATTGTTTAATATGTAATGATCACAACATTCACCACCACTTGCCAGCATCCATTCTTCAATCTGCAAAATCAGGTAGACTTGGCAAGTATATACAGAGTAATGGTAATATTGGGAAGGGAGAAGAGATTTGTTCATTAACAACATCCAGGTTTCTGGTAAGCCACAGAAAATCGTATGAAACCATCATCCTATTTTACCAGGGTAATGAAAGAAGCCCACAGACAAGAGGATGGTTCAGTCATGGTTGTTAAATTTGCTCAGTTTCACAATAGGTGCCTTCCAGCCTGCTAATGAGCAGTCTTTGAGGGGTAATGGAACCACTAGGCAGTCCCAGGATCAAGCATGTCAAACAATGATTAAATAATAAAGACTCATGTAGTGATCATGCATATTCATTCAAAGAACAGATAGAATAATAATGCACAGGAGACACAGCTGAGGAAATTTACCCTTGTGATGGTAAATCCTTATCTCCCACATGAACGCCCAGCACCAGACTCTGTAATTCCCTTGAAATCACCACAACATGTTTTGTTCATTGAAAAGGAGCTGGTGCCTCTGGGAAACCTTGAAGATAATTACATTCAGACTCAGTAAGTTGGATTTTCAAAAGGCCAGTAAAGGCACCATCAAGTGCAGTGTCTGCATCTGCCCACATGAGTTTGCATCAGTTGGCCCTGTTGTTTTCAAATGCATCCATCTGAAACAAAAGTTACAACATGGTGCAAAGTCAATTTGCTGCAATTTGTTGATACAACTTCAATCTGTACCAATTTCTTGACTCAGATTTGGCCTGTACTTTATTTATTCATAGTTGTATTTTGTTGCTCATATTTCTGCCTATACCTTACAGTACTGTATACATATTACAAGTACAATATATTGCCAGTCTCATTATTACTGTATATATTTTTTCCTGTACTTCCTTCCCAGGCCAGACCTAGAAGCAAGATTTTGCTCAGAGTGCCTCCAAGTTAACAATTTAAGTAAATAAATAAATGGGCTACAGTGACATTTTTATCCATCTCAAAGATGATCCAGCATTAGAGATGCAGTGAACTTAAATTCTGCTGGTGAAGTGCCTGCAAAGTGGGCACTTCTCATTGCCACTCCGCCACATGGAGTGGGCAATACAAAATGCTAACTTTGCCTTGTCATTACCACGCCACGTTAAGACAGAATGCTAATCGATAGGCGTAAGGGAGCCATTGTTTTAAATGGACTTCTGCTCTTCATTATGATTCTAAGTGATCCACTTGCATTCCAGATTTAGCAGCCCCACACACATCACATGGCTTACAATACTGTAAGTCACATGATCTTAGCCAGGCAGGAAGGAAGTGGCTTGCCAAGGAGATAGTTTCACTTCTCCTGTGCAGACGGAGAGAGAGGAGGTGGTCGTGAGACAGCCTGTGAGACTTGGAGATCAGAGCGAGGAGGAGATTTAAACTTTGAATTAGACACAATAGCTTTTTAAAAAGCTACATTTTTTGTATTTTCTGTACTCTTATTTACTTAATTTGTTCTTTCTGTAAATGTATTGTGTGTGTGTGATGATTTGATGCCTCATTAGTGTTTACTTTCTGTCCCGGAGTGTTTGTGGAAAAGCAGGACTGAGCAGTGCAAGTATACTGTGCTAAACTGTAAGTGTGCAGTCAGTCTTCTTCCTATGTACTGTATGTATGTACTGCAGACACTGTCCAGCTTCTTGCAAACATATATATGCTGATTGCTGTCTGACTTGTTGCTGTGTTTATGATATAAAGAATAAAGATAAGAATATATAATGTATATTTTATTTGTTAGGAGATCATAGCAACGAAAAAGCATGCTTTTCAACAAACTGTATCCAACAGACATGAAGTATTGCTGATGCACCCAAAATATGTCATGGTGTACATATATTATAAAGTCAGAAAATATATAAGGTCCAGTTCACTGCCACCACACTGTACTACCACATTCCTTCTTTTCATTATTTCTTCTGGAATGTCTTTCTAGCTTAGACTGGCAGTGTCTGTTTTGCAGCAAGTTGATGTACCCCATAACATGACATGGTGCCAGTGGTAGCACAATATGGTGCCAGTGGACTGCAGGACCTGTTATATATTCCGACTTGAAAATGTATGTACACCATAAACTATTTTGGGTGCCTCAGCAATATTTTATGTCTGTTGGGTGTGGTTTGTTTAAAAATAATTTTTGTGCTATTATCTCCACAAAGTCATGTGTGCACTGTGTGAGTGATTGAGGTGCACATTGACCCAAGACCTCTGAAAACATATCATATCACTTAGTCTGCTGCTGTTGATGGTACAAATAAAATATGCAATATATATTCTTATTTTTATTCTTTATACCATAAACACTGCAAAAGTCAGCATATATGTTCTCAAGAAGCTGGACAGTGTGTCTGCACACATAGGACAGAAGACAGACTGCACACATGTAGTTTAGCACGGTATAATTGCACTGCTCAGTCCTGCTTTTGACAAACACTCACGATAGCATGACAGAAAGTAAACATTACTGAGGCTCCAAAATATTTACCAGACTCACCAGAATTCCTAATCCCGAAATGCAACTGTCTTGTGTCCAGAAAATTCCTCAATGCTGATGAAGTGAAATTGCAGCGTAGCAAGAATTGCAATGTCTCCCAGACTTAATGGTGCACTCAGTAATGGGTGCAGTACTCACAAGAGTCCCAGAATTTTTTTGTATCCCCAAAATGCAGCTGCCTTTATGTCCAGAAAATACCCCAGTGCTGACAAAGTGAAATTGTAGCATAACAAGAATTGCAGTCTCCCAGAATTAATGGCACACTCAGTCATGCATGCAGTGGTCACACAGAGTCCCCAGAATTTTTCTGCATTCCCAAATGCAACTGTCTTCTGTCCAGAAAATTCACAAGTGCTGCTGCTGCTATTGCTCTTACGTAATGCTGCTGTGTGTATATTGACGTTACTGTGATGATGATGTCATGGTGCACAGTGTCTTGCCAAACAATGTGAAGGAAGGATAACATGAGATAAATGACCATGCAGTGTTCCGTCACAAATGATGATAGTGAGAGAACTGTTGCTTGTTCAAAGTGTGCAGCAATGCTATCACCTCAACAGGATGGAAGGGTGCCCTTGTGTGTACACTAATAGTAGTCATGGTGAGTTGATAAATATATATATATATATATATATATATATATATATATATATATATATATATATATATATATATATTTTTTTCTAGGTAGGGTTTGACATATGTATACATATACTCATTGTATTGTTTTGTATCACAGGTCACATACTGCTGGTGTGCACATTCCCATGCTTGATGAGACATTTTGGTGTTGGAATTGGAAATGGAATACTCTCAAGCCAATGAAAGTAAGTATTTTTTTAGGTGGGGGAGCATATTTGCAAGTGGTCTCATTAATGGTTTATTATTTGGTTACTTATTCTCAGATTTTATCTGCACCTTCTCGGTCCAGTAATGATGATCATGGTCATCATCGATTCAAATGACTTCTGCTTGTTGCATGTCTGCTCAGCCGGGGCATGATGATGATGAAGAAGTTCTTTGATAATGCAACTATGACACCACAAAGCATCTGGAAGTTTCCTAAAACAAAAATGAAGGACTTATTACAACTTGATTGCAGCAGTAAGACATTATGCTTAAGCCATGGCTGTTCCACCAAGGGATCTAGATTAACTCAGATAGCAAGCTGTCCCTCTGCAATCATCAGATCACCATTTAAATACCAGGCTGTAACAAATACACTGTACCGGTATCCTTCATCTCAACTCGTTACATTTAAAACCACATCTTGTCAAGTAACACAACCTGTCAAACATTTTCAACACTGTCATGGCTGCAGCTGCAAATTTGAAATACAGTGCATGATATGTTTCAGAAATATTTTTGTGATGTACATGTCACCTAGTTTATGAATCATTAGTTGGATTTTTGCACTCTTATGAAAAGAAAAGGATCAGATGAATAAAATTGGTATACTTACCAGTATGGATTGGAAATGGATATCCCATAGGTTCCTGTCAACAGTACTGCTGCTGTACCATTGATACAGACCTTCAATGAAGGACAGTCCTTTGTTGTTAAACTGTAAAACAAAAGTAAGTTGACCATATGTGTCTGACCATTGCAGCTCTGATAAGCTACATAAAACAAAACACACAGCTAAAGGAAGTTGAATAGCATGAAAACCATTAGTACACATACTTACTTTATAGTATTCATAGTAAGAAGCCTTGTGCCTGTGGCTGATGGATGTGGTCTCCTGTTTGACCTCTTCCTTGGCATGGTCAAGACATGTAATGGAAAACATTGTCACAATGGTGGTGGTGGGTGGTGGTGGTCATAGCTGAGGCACACGATGACATTCCCTCTCACATCTTCCTGCATCTGGTGGTGGTGGCAGTGGCTAACTGTGGTCATATGGTGGTGGTCAGGGGGCACACAAAGTCATTCCCTTGGTGGCAGTGACTAACTGGTTTCATGGTGGCAGTCCAGGGGCATACGGTGACATTCCCTATGGTGGTGGCAGTGACTAACAGCAGTCTTATGGTTGCAGTCCAGGGAACACACAAAGTCATTCACCCTGGTGGCAGTGACTAACAGCAGTTTCATGGTGGTGGTCCGGGGGGCAGGTGACATTCCCTATGGTGGTGGCAGGCTAACAGCAATCTTATGGTGGTGGTCCAGGGGGTGCACAAAGTCATTCCCCTGGTGGCAGTGGCTAACAGCAGTTTCATGGTGATGGTCCGGGGGACATTGGTGACATTCTCTATAGTGGCACTGGCTAACAGCATTCTTATGGTGGTGGTACAGGAGCCAGAATATTTTGTGCTCTGTGTTACAAATCTGATGTGACTTATGGAATTTGAGTCACTCTGGGTGGGACACTGATTTAACTTTATGAAAAGAAAACATGAATCATACAACAAATGTGACAGCCTTTTAACCACTTAGGTTAAACCTGCCAACATTAACCTCATCGTCATCATCCTCATAAAGAAAGCTGCCCTCACGGTCATCTATGTCGAATTCTGACCACTGGGAAATTCTTTCTCCATTGTGTCATCATCTACATCAGTGGTAGGCTGCTTCATGCTGCCAGTGTCACCAGAATGGTCCCTTTCTACAACATCAGCAAAACCATGACTATGCCGGGTATGAATACAGAAATTGCAGTCTGAGCTGGTATGTGCCTCTCATTCATTTTTATAAATGTCAGCAAACTGACATTTGCAGGAGAGAGGTTTGTACGATGATCCGAACTATTGCACCTGCTGAGCTGAATACCCTCTCTACACTCACACTGGAGGGTGGGCATGTCAGGAACTTCAGTGCCTCAGCAGTCAGCTCTGGCCATTCACTGACCTTTCCACTCCAGTATAAAAGGGATCATCAGTGATTGACAGATGCCTGTTTTCAGACAAATATGCTCAACCATTCGCTGTGCTGTACTAAGTCCATTTGTTGATGCATCATCCCATTCTGCTGAATCATTTATGTCACAATCCCCACTTGTGACAAAGCCTCCCAAAGTGGGCCAACGCCAACCATTTTGATGACAGACCACCTGGAACAGCAGTCCCCTTCCTCTTACATGATATGCTTGATACTACTCTGTCAGGATCACCTTCAGCCTGATTATACTGCTGAGGTTTGCTGACCTTAGACGTGACTTCTGTGCCCCATGAACCAAGCGCACCAGTTGCCCACTGACATTTTTCACCTGTTCAGGCCAGCCCTCCAGTACTGAGGCAATTCCACGTTTGTATCATGGGTCCAGATTGTTGCTATTACAAAGTTGTCACCACACTGAATGCTCAAGATGTGGTGATTCTGGTCAACACTGTCAGCATGTGTTTCCAGCAACACACTGCTAGCACTGTCTCCAGCAACATCAAGGCTATGCTGTACATTCAATAATGTCTGCCTCAGCACCTGCAGCAGTGGAATTGATTGGCTAATGGGCAGACTTGCCACCTCATTGCCTGTGTGGCATGTTCAAAAGGCCTCAGAATTGTTATTACAGAGTCCATGAGGTGCCACTATTCAGTCGTCATAGACATAGAGGCCCCGAACTTTCACAGCTAGTGTGCATGACAAGATATTCTGAGATGGCTTTGTATTGTTCATACAACCTCTCTACCATGTATAAAGTGGTGTTCCATAAAGCAGTGCTGAGGAGCTGTTTCAGATCTGCAACTGCCAAGTTGATCATGGGCTTTGCAGAGTGTGAAAGTGAGAACAGATATGGAGTACAACTGTCAGCATTTCCTTTATATCAGGGTGCTGCAGAAACTCCTGCACCACAAGATTTAAACAGTGGGCCATGCATGGAACCTGAACAAAGCCACCATTAGTGATGCATTTCACCGCATTTGGACCCATTGTCACTTGCTATGAACCCAGCTCTCAGGGACAGGGGTTCAGCCACTTGTCACGCTCAGTCAGTAACAAGTACAACAGGTCTTCACCAGTGTGTGAACAGGTCACATTGCACATAGCAATCGTTGCATGCTGTTAAATTCCTGGAAGATTGCTACCTTGACACTCCACCTTACTACACTGATTATTCACACTACTAACAGCACAAACAACACTCAGCACCTTCACCCAATGTGCAGTTATACACAAATATGAACTGCCTGCTGTTTTGCCACTTGTCCACATATCCATACTGAAATGGATGAATGGAGAGTAAGAATGTTGAAGGGCATGTCTTACAGAGTCTGACACAGTACAGTACAACTCGGGGACAGCATGGGTCAAAAGTATGTCATGAATGGACTTTGCATTTGGACAGGCACATGCAGCAAACCACCAGAAGCCTGAATTCTCCACAAAGGAAAGGGCAAAGATCAATTGCCAGCATTTCAGCTACAGTAGCATAAAGTTCTTGCACCACTGTGTGATTGGGTGGGTACTTCAGCTTATGCATAAAAACACTCTGTAAAGTGGGCTGACTTAAATGTTTTACATGGGGTGTGATGACAAATGGTTCTGCTCTGCGAATGGCAGGTGGTGGAGTGTGGACGTGTGATGAAGACTGCTGCACAGGTGATGATGAAAACCCACAAATGCAGTTATTTTCCAGATTTACCAACCAGGATTGATGTACCACTTGCATTAGACATACTGCATTCACCACCAACACCACCACCAAAACTGCTACTCTTACCACCACTGGACAACATTTCAAAATCATTATGCTCCTCCACCTCATTGTGCCTGTAGTAATCCTCTGCTCTTATTTCATCACTACTGCACACATTTAATTTCCTATTTGATTTTACAGTCATGGAAGGGGATAACATGCTCGTTATGGTTGATGGCGTGGTGAATGCCCACTGTGGTATTATTAACTGCCATCTTCTGCTGGGTCCACAGTGCCATTTGCCTGTTCTTAAGATGTGTATGATGTCCCCTGTGCCCAGATGGTTCCCTTTTACTTTCTCTCCACGCATGGCAAACGTGGCAGGTTGCAACTGACTCATCATTTGTATCTTGCACAAAAATCCCAAACAAGGAATTGTGATGCTCTAGTTTTAACATGTCCCTGATGCTGCTTATTGGACTATGGTCTTTTAAGCCATGAAGTGGGGTGTGCTACATGATTTTTCAGGCAGAACACACTTGGACTGTGACTGACCACCATGACTACCTATCATTATTACTGGGTCATCATCATCATCATCATCACCATCAATTGAAACCAGTAAATCACAACTTTTTACAGGGAGGTGGTTAATGCAAACAGACCCAGACACATCCACCTTGAATTTCTTTTCACCAGTTCCCAACTGGGGTTACTTACATCATCATCATATTCATCAACATCACCCACATCCACATCTTCTGCTTGGATGCTGGCATGTGGACTGCATGTTGCAACCACAGCAACATCATCATAATCAGATTCATCATCATCAACACTACCATCACCCAATATTTTTCACCACACTGTGAATCACTGCATGGCAAATGCATGACCTGAACAATGGTGGAAGAAATGTGACATTGTGTGCTGTCATTGACATGATGATCAGAATCCTCATGTTCAGTTACTGGGATGTTACTGGGGAGTATGACATCATCTGCACTGTCACTCACTGGCACTGCTTCATACTCCACTATATTTTTGGACACAGCACAAAATCCGTGGCTAAAGGACCCAAAGAGGAGCCAATATATAAATCAAACAGCAAATAATAAGAACATTGGCTACAACTCTACCACAGGTCTTGATAAAGCATCGTTTAGATGTGAAACGTACGTCGACAAGGGGGTGTGCTTTTGTATTCAATAAATATTGTTTTAAACGACCCTAGCTTTGGGCTTCTTTTTATGTGGTAGAGTTGTAGTGATGTTCTTATTATATTTTGACACGGTAAACTGGCCAGAAGTGGAACTTGAGGCAATAATACTGATACCACCACCAGCAACTGCACTAACACCACCAGCTGGGACAACACCATCTCTTCCAAGTATGAGTAAAGCTACAGATTGCACTGTAAAACCATTGAAGGAGAAATACTTTTCTTCACATCAGCAATTCACTTCTGCATACTACGCATACAGACAATCTACCACTGGCAGCAGTGCCATGGCAAGAAACCGCTTGGCTTGCACATCTCTTTGGGCATTTTGGGGATCAACAAGAATATTCTGAACAGATTTAGATTTTGGAACTATCACTCTGGTTGGGGGCCAGGGCCAGGGGGACACTGGATGTGAAGCCAAAAACAACTGTGGCTTCAACAAGAGATAAAGATGCAAAGTCACAAGTTCAACAACATCTTAACTAACCAGTGGTGCTCAAGTCACAAACAATCCAATCTGGAAAAGAATACCTGTTGCGGTTGGGGGCAATGACTGGGATTATGGCAGTGCAAAACCAAGAAAAGATACCACAATGGCAGTACAAAATCACGCAGGTGCAGTGGATAGCAGGTTCACACTGCTGCACCTGCAATTACACTATGGTACAATAAAAGGTGTATTATTTGTTTGCACGCTTTGCACACACACCACACACACACAATTTGTCTACAAGGGTACTCGTAGCAAATTGAAAACTTCAGTAATATACCACGATTTTAAACAACCTGAAATTATGCACTGCTGCACCAGGTCCACACACAAAATCAGCAAAAAACGTCAACAATTACCAAAAATATTGCTGTGTACATTAACACAGTCAGTCATACAAGAAAAATATTACCAATAAACAAAGAACTGCCTATTTCTCCAATTTAAATCTACCTACACCACAGATCGCCCTCCCCAAAGCACACTTCCACTGTCTCTCAGTACACAGACTCAATGTTGTACATTAATATTCAAAATCCACACAAACAATAAACGCTCAATGATATGGCACAGGAGGGTTTCCTACAATCGATGAAATAAAGTTTGAGCAAAAAGTTACTCAAAAGGTTTTTAACAGCTTTAGAAGGTCTGAATCACAGAGAGCTCTCAGAGCAGACTGTCTCCTACAGCTTCCTACCCACACTACCCTGAACTGAGGCTGTGCAGAACAATCTAGAGCCAATGTGACCTGAAATCCCATGAATCACTGCAAAATTCACCTTTGGAGCTTAAAAACAAAGGCAGAAGTGAGGTGAAGTACATTGTTTTCAATGTACTTTGTCTTAAAATTGGTGGAGTAGTGGTTTGGGAAGGCAGAGTAACGTGAAGTCATTGTTTTCATGGACTTTGTGTTACCCTTTATAACGTGAAATACTCCGCTTCACATTGCAAGTACATCCTTAGATTCACCTTCACTCAGTGCATCACTTCGTGGAGCCAATTGAGGCCACTTCGCCCACCACTATCCAGCATGTCCAGGCAGCTGCAGACACAAGTCTGCTTTCCAAAGTTTGAGTACAGGGATCCTAGATGGATCAGTGCCTGCATCCCACCCACGGCTAGATGTTAGATTGTCCAGAAGATGATCCTACCTATCTTTGACTACTGTGACATAGTCTGCGGTGCTGACCCCAGGTCCTCCCTGGCCAGACTAAATACCATCTTCAACTCCTTTTGCTGTTTTGCCCTTGACACCCCTCTGCACTCATCATTGTGATCTCTACAATGCTCTATCCTTCCCTTCCTGACAAATTGACATCTCTCTCACTGTGCAAAATTCACCTCAAAGCACTGGCTGAGTGAACTTCCTCCTATCTCTCTCCTGCCATTACAACCACCCCCTTCCCACTCACTAAGATTTACCGACTCACATACCCTGGTGGTCCCATGTTGCTCCACCCTTATTGGCCAATCAGATTATTCTTATCACATCCCAAAATCTGTAATTCACTTTCCCTCAAATTCACCACTCCTTCTGTTGCTACTGCATTAACTCTGCCTTTAAAACTTCCTTGCCCTTCCTGTGCCTGCCATAACCCTCCCAAATCCCACTACCATCTCCCCTAAGCCCATATTACCATATGCCTACTCCCCCACTCCCTATTTCCTCGATTGTGTTCCTCCTCGACCCTACTCTCCCTCCTCCCAAAGTGTTTCTCCCTTCTTCTCTACCCTTAATCTATCTCCTCCTGAGCTTGACCACTGCCTTGTGCAGGCAGAATCCATAGTGCATGTTGGGCAACAACTTACCCCCTTTCCCTATTTCTCCTTTTACTGAACCGTCTCAGTCACTGCTAGATCACTGCCTTGTGCAGGCAGGACCACTAGCACACTGGTGGGGTACTACCACCCCACTATAGTTGAGCTCTGCACAGGCTCATGCCTACTCCCCATCACTCCTATTTCTCTCTGATCATGCCCTCCTCCTTCTCCCCTACTCTCCTCCTCCTAAAGTGTTCCTCCCTTCTTCTTGACACTTAATCTAGCTCCTCCTGTGAGCTCAATCACTGCCTTGTGCAGGCAGGATCCATAGCACGTGGTGGCAACAACTTTACCCCTTTCCCTATTTCTCCTTTTACTGCACCCCTCAGTCAATGCTAGATCACTGCCTTATGCAGGCAGGGTCACCCAGCACACTGGTGGGATACTACTGTCCCACTATAGTTGATCTCTGCTACCCTCCACAACATCCCTCCTGACACCCCTCTCTCGCATCACTATACAGTATATAAATAACTCTCATCACAATAACCGGTGTCCTACCAGTAGAGCTGACCACTGCCCTGCCCAGATAGGGGTAACAGGACACTGTTTAATTTCAACTCCTCCCTTCCACCCCTTGGATATCCCCCACCTACAATACCTCTCTCGCATCACCCTGTCACTATCTTCCTCTCCTCCTCCTACTCCCTTCTGGTTAACAGAGCCTAACACAGTCTACTCCTATATTCAATTAAGCACTTATTAACTACCCTATACTCCTCTTATGTGCACTTTAGTCCACCCTGTTATCTCTGTTTGCCTGGAAAATCATGTTCTGTCTACGTCTCCATATATTTCATTTCCTTCTTCCATTCTACCCTCCTCAATTTTTCATTCCCTCCTTCCATTCTTCCTCTCTTTACTCCAATCACTGTAAATCTTGAATATCTGTGTTACACTAATGGCTACCAATTATTATTGGGCCACCTTACCATCTAGTGCTACATGCTGTTGCCCAGTTATTATATGTGTTCCAGTGTTCCCAACTGTCACCAACTGTTGCCAATTTGCTATATGTGTCTTCATATCTATTATGCTTAACTGTTGCATTGTTAGCCGATGTTATCCACCTGTAGTCCCTCCTACTCTCATTGTAGGCAAGTAAGAAAATTGTATTCCAACATTGCAATATTTCTCTGTATTCTATCCCATTGTTCCCTACTCCTCAAGTTGCAGCGGAGACAAGCAACTTGTTGCTCAATGTGCCTTCCTGGTGAAAAATTTCAATAAATAAATAATAAATCAGTTGAAAGATCTTGCCCAATGTGTCTGGGATTCCATACATTTCTCTATGTCTACCAGAGGTGGTCTGTCCCAACAGGATACCTGAAATTTCCAAGTGGGCCCCCTCAGTTTGGTATATATACCTTCTACACTCTGAAATTCTTTGCATTTACCATTTTTTTATTAAATGGGCTATGTGGGACACTGTAGGTAAATGTAAGATGCAAACATAAAGCTAGTTTATCAAATTTAAGTGGAATATTGATATAAGTGTGTCACCCTGGGCTGTCCCCTTTGCTTTTCAAGGTGTGCCCTTTATCCCCTTTCCACATGGGCCTCTGTAAACTAGTCTGACCCTGATGTCTAGTCCTTGTTTCTTCCTAACTAGGGCCACTGACATGAAAACAGGTTCCTTGCCCCAAAGAACACCGCAGCTCAGACAATCATCCTAGTCTTGTAACATCTCAATCTTTCAGTAAAATGGTTATGCTACCCAGAGCATTATGACCTAAACACATATTTGAAATATAAGACAAAAGTCTACATTATTATATTTTCAATGAGTTTTTCCCCATAGGAGTAAAGAGATTTTTGGTTCCAGCAATAAATTCAGAATTTTCCAATTTGTTTTATTAATAAAGACATATTTATTGACATATGACCGTACCACATAGACTTTATTGGTCTATATAGTTCTGTCTTGACATGAAGCAATAATTCTTTGCTTATGACATCACTGCCAGCTGACATAAGAATGAGTCTGATGTCATAAACAGAGAATTACAACTTCAGGCCAGGATACATGTGAGAATAGATGAAGATGTAGAGGTAACAACCTGTTTTATTTAACTCACTCAGGCCTGGAAACACCTGTAGGTAGCATCTGAAAGCATAGCCACTCAGGCCAATAATGACTGTAGACATACTCAGCTGGCTTTCACTCAGGCCTGGAAACATCTGAGGAAGAAAGCAGTTTTACCTAAATATTGAAAACACAAATTGCTTAGAATTTATGGCATAAGCACCTTTAGAAAGGTAATTTTGTGCTGAACAACTTTGCTTCTGATGCTTGTGTCTATCACGTATACTTTGGGGTTATGCACATTTGTTTATAGTATGGTGTGCATGGCTGACAGTTGTCTCTCAAGCCTCACCTGAGCACCTTAAATAAATCGAAAAAACCCTCAGTTTTTGGTATTTTGGGTAGTATAAAATAAAACTTAATTGGTTACAGTTAATTGCATAGCACTGTTGAAAGATAATTTCGTGCTGAGCAACTTTGCCACTGATACTTGTGTCTATCACATATACTTTAGGAGTTATTTGCATTTGTTTATGGTATGGTGTCATGGCTGACATTTGTCTTGCAAGCCTCATCTAAGCACTGTGAATAAATCCAAAAAACCCACAGTTTTGGTATTTCAGCTAGTATAAAATAAAACTGAAATGATTACAATTGATTGCATAGCACCGTTGGAAATGTAGCCCTGTGCTGAACAACTTTGCCACTTGTACTTTGTGTGTAGCACTAACATTTGATGAAGTGTTCACATTTGTTTGTGGCAGTTTGATTATGGCTTGATTTTGATTAGAAAGGCCCAGGATACGAGAGGTGGAACTCTCTAAGAGCTCCTGTGGAGTGAATGAGTTAATTGTCTTTGTAATAAAAATCTAAAGACAAAAACAAAGGCATCACAGGTATTGAGCGAAAATTTAATATACAGAAATATACACAATACAATCCAGCCACCCTACAACACAGGGAAACAATCTTAGAAACATAGAATTTGATGGCAGATAAGGACCACTTGGCCCACCTTGTCTGCCCATTTCCCTACCTAACAGATAAGCTGCAGACCCTAGTTCACCAACAGCCTACTTCCTCCTACTCCCCACTAGAATTGCCTTATGTCTGTCCCATGCATTCCTGAATTCCCCACTGTTTTTGACTCTACAACCTCCTCAGGAAGGCTGTTCCATGTATCCACAACCCTATCTGTGAAGAAATACTTCTCACATTACCTCTGAGCCATCCCCTCTATCTTCAAATTGTGCCCTTGTTTTGCACATCTCTTTTCTGAAAGATGCTACCCTCTTGGACTTTGTTGATTCCCTGAGGTATTTGAAAGTTTCTATCATGTCCCCCCTTTCCTCAAGGCTATACATCTTTAGTTCCTTTAGTCTTTCTTCATATGTCTTCTGATGCAGACCCAGCATAATTTTGGTTGCCATCTTCTGGACAGCCTCCACCGTGTCTATGTCTGCAGAGATGGGATCTCCAGAACTGTACACAGTACTCTAGATGTGATCTTACCAACTGTCTGTACAGAGGGCCAGCAACTTCCTGTTTTCTTCTGGTGATGCCTCTCCTATGCATCCCAGTTTCCCCAGCCCTCCTTACTGCTTTCTCACATTGCTGATCCACCTTTAGGTCATCTGATATGACTACCCAGGTCCCTTTCTGTTTTTGTTGTTGTCAGTATCGCACCCCATTGTGTACTCTTCCCTGGGTTTGTTTCCCATGTGCATTACTTTGCACTTCTTTGCATTGAATCTAAGCTGCCATACTTCTGACCATTCCTCCAACCTTGCCAAGTCCCTTCTCATCCTTTCCACCCCACCTTGTCTATCAACACTGTTGCAGATCTTTGTGTCATCTGCAAAGAGACATACTTTTCCTTCCAGTCCCTCTGCAATGTCACTTATAAGACATTAAAAGGACCAGCCCCAGTACTGAACCTCCTGGGTACCCCACTAGTAGCCCTCCTTTCTTCACTGTGGACCCATTTACTATTACCCACTGTGTCCTGTTGTCCAACCAGTGTTTTACCAGGCTGCCACCCTAGGACCCACTCCCAGGCTGGCTAATCTGTTCATTAATCTTTTGTGCAGGACTGTACAAATGTCTTGTAAAGTCTAGGTAGGCCACATCCACAGTCCCTCCTGGTCTGCTGCTTTGGTCACCCAGTCAAAGAAATCAATTAGATTTGTCTGACATGACCTTCCCACTGTGAATCCATGCTGCCTTGGGCCTGTTCTCCACTGGCCTCCAGGTAATCAACAATTCTTTCCTTCATAACTGATTCCATCATTTTCTTCTACCACTGAGGTCAAACTGACAGGTATGTAGTTTTCTGCCTCTGTCTTGCTCCCACTTTTGTGAAAGGAATCACATCCACCCTCCTCCAGTCCTCAGGTACCACCCCATCCTCCCATAATTTATTAAAAGGCTAGTCAGTGGTGTTACTAGTTCTTCCATTAGTTCTTTTAAAATTCTGGGATGAATCCCATCAGGCCCCATTGCTTTATCCACCTTCAGTTTTAAGAGTTCATTCAGAACCCTTTCTTCTGTGAAAGGACTAATATCAACCCCCCATCCAGAGTGCTTCTATTGACTGGATTAGGTATTGCCCCTGCTTTTCCATTGTGAATACTGAGCAGAAGTATTCATTCAGTATCCCTGCTTTTCCACTGTAGCTCTCTGCCCAACCACCTTCCTCTTTGTTCAGCCTCAGTATCCCTGCTTAGTCTTTCTTTGCTCCTAATGTACCTATAAAAGGTTTTATCCCCTTCTTAACTGAGTTGGCTATCTTTTCCTCGGTTTGGGCCTTTGCTATTTTGACTGCCTTACCCGCTTCCTTCTGCTTTAACTGGTACAGTTCTCTGTCCTGCTCCTTCTGTGTTTCCTTATACTTCCTGAATGCTATCTTTTTCCCTTACCTTCCCGCCACTTCTTTGAGAACCATAGTGTTTTTTCTTTCGTTTGATTTGTTTATTTGCTTCACAGAAAGACTTGTTGCTCTGTGATGGCGGTTTGATGTTTCCCTTTGTTGCTCCACCTCACCTTCTTGCCTGTTTGCTAGTGCTTTTCTGAGGCACTCTCCCATTTTGACAAAAAGCCTCCTAAAGTCCAGTACCTTCACTTTTGTCTGGCTTGACTCTACAGCTAAGTTTATCATGAACCACACTGTTTGGTGGTCACTTGTTCCCAGATGGCTACCCACTTCAGGATCAGACAGCCTCTCTCCATCCCCATTTGAAGTACCAGGTCTAAGATTGCTCTCTCCTGAGTGGGTTCCAAAACTAGCTGTCTGTGGCATGCCCCTGTAGGGCATCAATAATGACCCGCTCTTGGATGTGGCTGCAGCAAAGGTGCTCCAGTCAACATCTGGCATATTCAGGTCCCACTCAGCAATATCTCCCTTTCTCTGCCATCCCAAGGATGCCTTCTATCATTCCTTGTCCATTTCCTCCCCTGAGACAGGGTCTGTATACAACCCGTGTGGGTTGTGGGAGCCATTCCAGTCTCCAGGGTGACCCACAGTGCCTCCTCTCCTCCTCTTTACCCTTTAGCTCTGTTGCTTTTGTCCCTTACCTTACATAGAGAGCTATTCCTCCTCTTCTTTCCTCCCTGTCCCTCCTGTAGATTGTGTACCCTGTATGTTGACATCCCAGTCATGGTTCTCTGTGTACCATGTTTCTGTGGCTGCCACAATATCCAGGCATCCTCTTCCATCAAGGCCACCATTTCAGGGAACTTTTTACCTAGACTACGGGCATTGGTATTCATTACCTCCATTTTTTATGGCTTTATTTCTTTTGCCCCATTCCTGTCCCTACTGCCTTTGTCTTTTCTCCATTCCCCTGCCCTTCTCCCTATCGACTGCTCTATTTTGGTGTTTACCTCACTAAGTACCCTGATTTTTGAGGGGCTAGGATTTCCTTCTTCTTTTCAGTGCCTCCCCTTGGCTAGTTTAAATGCTTGCCACTGAAGCATTTAAACCTATCACCTAGGATCCTGGTCCCTCCAGGATAGATGCCGATCATCACACCTGTATAGCCTGGCATCCCTACAGGTGGAGCCCCAGTCCCAGTGAAGCCAAATCCTGAGCTCTGCACCAGCTTTTCAACCAGTCATTGAATCCCATGGTGTGAGTGCCCTAGCCTCATCCATGCCATAGACAGTTAGCACTCCTGAGAGTGTTACCATGTGTGCTACTTGACCAAGGCCTCCCCAACTCCAAAACCCTGTTGCACTACCCTGATCCCATTCTCGCCAGGTCATTCCTCCTAGGTGGATAATGATGTCCAGCTCCTCACCCTTGCCACTGCTCCCATGATCCTGAGGATTCATTTCCTGTCCCTCAAGCCTTGGTGCCTGTGAGGCACCTCACCTTCCTTTCTCCTCCCTCCCCAACTCTAGCCCCTAACAATTGAGTCCCCACCAGGAGTTATTTCTTCCCTGTGGGGTCCCGGGCACCCTCCTTTAGGTCTCCATTGTGGAGGTTCCCAGCATCCTCCTTGGTCTCCACTGCAGGTGCCTCCATAGAGGAACCATGCTTCACCAGAGTGGTGAATGAATTGTGGAGAGGCACAACTGAGGGATGCACCTCTGTTCCACCACCCTCACCCTCCCTAAGCCCACCATGGTCCAACCACTTCTCTTTCTTGGCAACCTCTGAGGTAGTGGCAGTGGCCTGGGTGGTTCCTGGGTGGGAGCAGGTTTTCTAAATCCTTGCCAGGTCAGCATGGAGACGAACAACCTCCTTCCTCAGACCAGAGAGGTGCCTGCAAATAGGGCAGCAATGCAGTTTCCAGAATGTCTCCCGGAAGACTGCTGCTCCACAGCCAGTGCATTGCACCACTCCCACATGTCTGTGTCCCTTCCAGTTACAGATGCTTTTTGTTTTTGTTCTTGTTTTAGTGTGTGCAAGCTTGTAGTGTCTCTACCCCTATTCAGTGTGCTGTGCCTTTAAGGATATGAACAGGTGTATGTTGTTAGCGTTTTGAGGAAGTGATGTCAGAGCCCCTGCTATAAAGGAAGCTATGTGCCTGGGCGGGTAGGGTGAGGAAGGGGTGGGTGGGAGTAAACCTATGCTGTCCAGAAACAATCACCTATAACTCTTACCCTCCACCCGGAGTGCCTTCCTCCTTTGAGACACCGATTTCACAAAGGCTGAGTAACATTTCTAGTCACAACTGACTGAAAATATCTCCCAGCTATAGTTCCTACCAGGCAAATTAAAGTTAAAACTAAGAAAAGTCCACCCCAAAACAGAATCAATACTAGTTACTCACAGGTCCAAAAGTAATAATTCAGTTCAGTATAGTCTAGAAAATAACCTCCTTGATTCAAGGAAGCTGGGACTTCTTTCTCAGTCTCCTGTCTTTAAAGTGAGAAGGAGACTGCAACACCTCTGAGGCAAAAAAACACCTTTTCAGCAAAAAGTAAATAAATAAAATAGGGCAAACAGTAATTTTGCTTAGCCTAATGATAAAAAGTGACAAAAATTTAAGCATCACCTATAATAATTTCACAGAAGATACACCCTGTAAGAAACACTTTGCTACAGAGAAAATAAAGCAGTAACAGAAGATATACCTTACAAAAGACAATTTGAATCAGAAGATTACAGCAGTAATCTGTTAGCACACACCTGCTTTGACCAGTTTTGCACGCATCTTGACCAGTTTTGCACTGTGTGTGCATCATTAGGATGATGATACACCACATGTCCACACTCATTTAATAGAGCCCATTTAAAGTGATACTCACAAAATTAACAGTGCCTACACCAGCAATCTATATTACAAATTTCAGAGTCTTAGATGCCTCTTTTCCAGGACTTAAATCCTGATCTATATATAATAAGCTCTCAAAATAATCATTTTAAAAGATAGGCTATTAGCCAATTTCCTAGCCTATAACTACTAAAGATGGTACCACTAGTTTGTATAGGGACATATGGCTTTAGCATTGCACTATTCCATACATCCATAAGATTATATCTGTGGATGTTACCCACCATGTTAATTCTCAAAAACTCTTCAAGCAAATCAGTTACACATACAAGTAGGCTATTAGCCAAAGTACTAGCCTATAAGTACAATCATGTTAAAATGGTCCACTAATAGAAGATAATGTGGCCCAAGCATTACACTATTACCTACTATCACATATAAAGTATTTCTTATTGGGCTGGCAGTATAGCCTAAAGGTTAGAGGAATGAGGTAGGGATTGGGTCCATCACAGAGCAATTATCTCAATTTGTGAACAAGCTTGATACATCCAGCAGACCAGACCTGAGTCTGATTCTCATGACCTCCACTTCCATACTGTGTGACTCTGAGTAAGTCACTTAACTGCCCAGTGATCCCAGGTTGCCCTGAAAACAGGCACTTGTACCTAGTGGGCCTTACCCAGTTACCAAAAGACTAAAAAAAATATTATCCACCAAATTGGTTTCAAAATTTTTTCCAGAAATTAAACGTATGTACGGTTACCTGATTAGGTTCTTCATAGGCTATATCTACACATTAAAAATATTCAGTATATTTGCTTAATTACTTGGAATCCATTTTCCTTCAACAGTATAGTTTAACTATTCACAGTAAAGCTTATTCAGATTTTAGCATTATCATGACCATGTGAGGAGAGAAAGAAGAAAGAAAAATAGTTATCCAGCAGCATATTCCTATTTGCATATCTTCACACTTATTTTCCTTGTTAGTGTTTTCTTCTTTTGTTAATCAAAGGCATAACATCAAATTTGTCATTAAGTCCAGGTTGCTTCAAGCCCCCAAAATGTATATCCAGTGAGCCTCCCTATCCAACAAGATGTCTTTTATGTTGCCTCCACATGTGGCAGGGATTGGGTCCATCACAGAGCCATTATCTCGATTTGTGGATTCCCACATTAAGCAATATGTACCTAGGCTGTGCTCCTATGTTAGGGACACAGCAGACATATTGCATATACTGGGTGATATACAGCTTGATCCAGATTCCTCTGGTTTAAATGGATATTGGCTCCCTGTACTCGATATCCCTCATCAACAGGATATTGAAACTAGGTCACTGGCTGGAGCTAGATACTACTCTTAAAATATAGAGGAAACTATTTGTTCTTGAATATGCAGAAACAGTCTTAACAAAAACACATTTCTTTTTCAGGGTGAATACTATCTTCAAATAAAGGAGGCTATGGAAAATATTTGCCCCAAATTATGTTAACCTTTACTTGGGACTCTGGGAGAAATTAGTGGTCTATGATCACACAGGTCAATCCTTTTTATCATAGGATTGACATATGGTGTTGCTGTATTGATGACATTTTTTGATTTGGAAGGGCACTGTGGATGAGCTGGGAGAATTTGTTCTGTATTTAGAAAACAGCAATAGTAATTTTAAATTTAATGTGTTGAGAGATATTAATTCGGTATCTTTTTGGATATAATAATCAGAAGAGATGAGAATGATGGGATACAAACATCCTGTACCAGAAACAAACAGACAGAAATTCTCTCTGTGCACCCCAGCTGCCATCCAAGACATATCTCAATAATATTTCTAGAGCTCAACTGAGAAGGGTGTAGAAACTGTAGCACAGAAAGTGACTTTATTGTACAGGGCAGGAAATGTGCAACAGGTTTTGGAAAGGCTACTCCACAACACTTGTGGAAGATGCCATGCTAGAAGTCTCTGGCCTTAGTAGAGATGAGGTGATGGTCCCCACAATACAAGAAAAGATACCAACAAGATACATTTTGTGTCTACCTTCTATAGACAGTTGGGTGCTGTGGAGGAGATTATTTGGAAACATTTGCCAATTTTGAATCTAGATCCACCACTCAGGAGGTAACAAAACATTCCCCACACATGGTATATAGGTATGGTAGGAATATTGGTGACATTGTCAGTAGACTTTGCCAGACTATACCTAAGGCTCGGGGGGTACTTGGTTACCATATAAACCACCAGCTACCTTCACATGTGGAAATTGCAAGTATTGCACTGCAACTGTGAAAAAAGTACTTTTCCCACTGTCAATGCCCCTAGAACTTTCAAATGAAATCTTTTTTCAGTTGTGTCACAGAGAACCTGGTATATCTGGTCACATGTACATGTGGGGCTTTTATGTCAGGAAAACGACATGCCAGTTCAAGGACAGCATAGGTGAACATATAAGAGTATATTAAATGAAGATGAGAAAATGTATTGGCTGTTCACTGAGCTAGGCAAGTAATGATAATAATGTACACAGATTTAAGTTTTGTGGTATTGAGGCGGTTAAACTGGGATCACGTGGAGGCAACGTAAATAACGTCCTGTTGGATAGGGAGGCTCACTGGATATAAATGTTGGGGACTTGAAGCAACCTGGACTTAATTATAAATTTGATGTTATGCCTTTGATTAACAAAAGAAGAAAACACTAAAAAGGAAAAATAAGTGTGAAGATATGCAAATAGAAATATGTTGCTGTATAACTATTTTTCTTTCTTCTTCTCTTTTCTCCTTCAAATGGTGGTGATAATGCTAAAATCTGAATAAGTTTTACTGTGAATAGTTAAACTATACTGTTGAAGGAAAATGGATTCCAAGTAATTAAGTAAATTTACTAGACAATTTCTAGGGCCAGATATTCAAAGGGTTTGCATGCGCAATAGGTTTTGCCTGCACAAGTCCGAACTTGCTCCATTCTGCGATATTCAGCAGGAGGCAGTTGCACCACTGAAAACAGGCTGAGCAACAGTGCAATGCAAATGAAAGCATGCTGAACTGGAAGGAGGAACCATGCATAAACATGCGAGTCTCGACATTCAGCCGGGCTGTGCAGAGTTGTGCAGGTCCAACCCCAACCTGCGCCTGAACAACTTTGAGCCAAAAAAGGCTTAAGTCGAGGCCACCCACAGGTGAGCTGCTGCATTGCAGGGCACAACACAGCAACTGCCACCTGTGCCTGGCCCCAACCCACTCCCTGTGCCCCCACTTATACCTCTCAACTGTCCCTGATTTTCAGGGACATCCCTGAGTTGCCTCAGAATATTTCTCTGTCCTCATAAAATTTGAATTTATGTGACAGAACACTGGGGATTGTAAGCATAAATAATGTTAAATATTAAAGTTACAGATGTCTTCCTATTCAGAAAATGCATCTTACATAAATCCCTAATTCTGTCAGCTTCCTGAGTGAATACTACCATATTTTAAGATGTGTCCCTGATTTGGGGTCTTTGTCCCTGATATTTTAAAGTCTTGTCCCTGATTCATGAGACAAGAGGTTGAGAGGTATGCACCCTGCAGCCCGATTCTGGGCAAAACAGTGTAAATCCCCACCACCACCCCACTGGCCCGATCACAGGCATAGTTTAATTCCCTGCACCAGCCCGATCGTGGGCAGCAATGTGTCCCCTCCAACGTATCCCTGGTGGTCCAGTGGACCGTAAATCCCGATCCGGGATGGAAGTAAGAAACCCCAATACATCCCTGGTGCCTAGTGTCCCCACTCCACCCACCCATGACTCACCACCCGCTCCCCGGCAGCGGTGGGCAGCAGCATCCACCAATGCCGCCCGCCGGCCCGCCGACTGACTGCCCGGTAGGGATGCACGCCCATTGGTGCAGAGCAAGAGTCAATGGGCATACAGCCCATACCATACAAGAGAGTCCAGTTTTGTGAATGAATGGACTATCACCTCATCTCTACTAAGGCCAGAGACTTCTGCATGGCATCTTCCACAAGTGTTGTGGAGTAGCCCCATTTCCAAAACCTGTTGCACATTTCCCTGCCCTGTACAATAAAGTCACTTTCTGTGCTACAATTTCTACACACCCTTCTCAGTTGAGCTCTAGAAATATTATTGACGATATGTCTTGGATGGCAGCTGGGGTGCACAAGAGAATTTCTGTCTGTTTGTTTCTGGTACAGGGATGTTTGTATCCCATCATTCTCATCTCTTCTGATTATTATATCCAAAAGATACCGAATTAATATCTCTCAACACATTAAATTTAAAATTATTATTGCTGTTTTCTAAATACAGAGCAAATTCTCCCAGCTCATCCACAGTGCCCTTCCAAATCAAAAAATGTTATCAATACAGCAACACCATATGTCAATCCTATGATAAAAGGATTGACCTGTGTATCATAGACCACTAATTTCTCCCAGAGTCCCAAGTAAAGGTTAACATAATTTGGGGACCACCAGGGATTTATTGGGGAGTTTCTTACTTCCATCCTGCGATCGGGATTTACGGTCCACTGGACCACCAGGGATGTATTGGGGGTTTCTTTACTTCCATCCCGCTGCATTGGCATTTACAGTCCACTGGACCACCAGGGATGTGTTCAGAGAGGGGGAGACACACTGCTGCCCGCAATCGGGCTGGTGGGGGTTCAACTATGCTCACGATTGGGCCAGTGGGGGTGGGGGGGATTCTACACTGTTTTGCCTGTCGATCGGGCTGCAGAGCATCGGTCCCCGACGGCTGCTGCCTGGCAGGGCACCAGGCGCAAGTCCTCGGGATCGGAGCACCTGCATGCTAATGGCATGCTAATGGCATGCAATGGGGCTGATAATCAGATGCAAATGGCCCCCGCGCCTTGCATGAATTATGCCCCATTTGCATGTCAGCTTTTGAATATCGGGATTTTGCTTGTGGCGCAATGGTACTTGCACCACCGCAAGTTAAATGCTCCACCTGACAACTTCTGCTGTGGCGCAAGTTCCACCGCGCCCATGCACAGTGGCTGTGGCCGGGGTGACATTCATAGGAGTTGCTCAAGGTGCAACTCCTTTGAATATTGCTCTGGACACACCCTTGCACAACTATTTTGTGCAGCAAGGGCTTGCTCCACAAAATAGCGCAATTTGAATATCTGGCACACAATGTGCAGATATAGCCTATGAAGAACATAATCAGGTAACTGTACGTATGTTTAATATCTGGAAAAATGTTGATACCAATTTGGTAGGTAATATTCATAAGGTATACTTTATATGTAATATTAGGTAACAGTGTAATGCTTAGGCCGCATTATTTTCTATTAGTGGACCATTTTTATCATTATTGTACTTATAGCCTAGTACTTTGGCTAATAGCCTCCTTGTACGTGTAATTGATTTGTTGAAGAGTTTTTTGACAATTAATATGGTGGGTAATATCCACAGATATAATCTTTATGGATGTATGGAATAGTACAATGCTTAAGCCATATCTCCTTATATAAAGTAGTGGTACCATTTTTGTATTTATAGAGTAGGAAATTGACTAATAGCCTATCTTTTAATGTGATTATTTTGAGAGCTAATTATATATATAGATCAGGATTTGAGTGCTGGAAAAGAGGCACCTAAGACTCTGAAATGTGTAATATATATTGCTGGTGTAGGCACTGTTAATTTTGTGTGTATCATTTTAAGCGGTGCTATTAAATGAGTGTGGGCATGTGGTGTATCATCATCCTGATGGCACACATAGTGCAAACCGTTGAGGTTGTTTCCCTGTGCCTTAGGGTGACTGGATTGTATTGTGTATATTTCTGTATGTTTAATTATCGCTAATACCTGTGGTGCCTTTGTTTTTGTCTTTGGATTCGGTTTCTTCACTGCTGGCATCGTGACTGGAGCCGAGTTTGTCAAGCTAGCTCTTTTGTAATAAAGCATGGAATGTCCTACAGATTTTGAATCAATACATTACTGTACTTGAGTTGTGCAATGTTAACTGTCATGTTTTGCAGGATATTAGACAGTAACTAGAAAAGAAACACAGCCCAGACTGTCATTTTAATGAAAACAAAAAACACTGCGGAGGAATATGAAAACACTGTGCTTAAAAATATGGTGGTACCTCAAGGAAAACTTTGGAAAATACATACAGTTGTAGTTAAATTTCATAAATATCCAATTGTTAGCTTTCACTTATAACTGCATGAGACAATGTGGTGTAGTGGTTAGAACACCTGCTGGAGAACAAGAAAAATATAGGTTCAAACCCACTGGAGCCAAATGCTCATTGCGTGACCTTGGACAAGTCACTTAACCACACAGTGCTCCAGTCCAGACAGCAGCAGAAATTGGTAAAAAAACCCTACTAGAAATAAGAAGTATCTCAGCTGGGCTATTCTGGGAATCTAAAGTGTGCAAAAAGTATTTGTTTTAAAGAAATTACTAAGGAAACTGGATCCCAGGCCTTTGGACTTCATATGTTGTTGTTGTTTGTCTACACACGATGTCATACCCACCTGCTTGTGACATCATCAGTTTCCACAGCAACAACTGTTATTCATTAATAAAGGATTATAATTTTGATATCATGTGTAGACAAAAATCAGTAGCATAATGTCTGAGGGACAGGGTTCTATTTCTAGGAAGCTGTCCTTCTTAGGGAAAAAACAGAGGGTAAGAGAAACAGAAACCAAGTGAAATGTAAGCAGAATGGTGTTTAAATGCAATGCTTTTGAAGTGTTCTTAGGGATCTCTCAGCCTCTGTAAGTTATTAGTTATTATACAATGGGCACTGTAAATGCTGCATTGCGATTGGCTGACTGGCACCTTTAGCTCATTGTAAATCCTGTGATATACCAATGGGAAAAGGTGCTAGTCAGCCTCATATAATGCCCATCGAAAGTGTATCCATCTGACTCCGATATCAAAGGAATTAACTGCCATTTTCTTTCCCACTAAACTTACAGCAAAAGTCTTAATGTGCTAAACAGCTTCACGAAGCACTCAGGAAAGCAAAATAAGAGATGCAAAGCCACTTTAAACCCCACAGAATATTTTATTTTGTTCTGCAGCTCAGAATGCAAAAAAGTGACGCATCTCTGAAATGGAATGCTGGCCAAAGTCAGACTGCAGCTTTCAGTTCTCTTCCTCCGGCTACACACTACTCTGTGTGCCTGCTGTTTGTGCCTCCCTCCTGACTACACATTGCTGTTCTGACTGCCGCTCCCTCGATACCGACCCTCCACTTTGCCTTTCCCTGTATCTATTACATTTCGTCATACTGAACATTACAGAGCAGCAGATCAATGTATTTATTTGAATTTTTCACACAAAAGATGAAACAACTTCTGTGACTAGTGGCCAGATGACCCTATCATTTTGAAAAGCCCACTCTTGAAGCTACAACTCCTGAATTCAGTTCACTTAAAGCAGCAGAATTTGTTACGTTTCCAGGAAAATCAGAAATACCTAACTAGTTCACTTCCTCATTACATCGTTGTTCCAATCCACTTCCATCAATGAAAGTCCGCTGAAAAATATGCAGTCATCTTTTTGTTTTGATCCTCATGGCTCCAAACCTTCAACACCGAGAGTTAAATAAGGGAAAAACAGACGGAATGCATAAGCTAAGAGTAAGAAAAGAAATATACCTTTCTGTGATAACTGGCTGAGGGACAGGAAAATAAAATGAAACACATCAAATACTGCGCTTTAAATTAACCTTCCTAAGTAACAGTGTCTCCCACATGTGCTCTGATATATTTGATGACTAGAGCTGATAGACTGACTCTCATTCTCCCAGTCACTCATCTATGCTGCAGTCTCTGACTAATACCAAAAAGAAAAAAATACATATACCTGTATCAGTTCTGTCTGTGTGTGTTGAGGGAGGGCTCTAACTATTTACCTAGCAACAGGGGACTTTCTTTCCTGGTGTAACAATAAATTCCTTCAAAATATATAAATGCAGTCAAAAAATTATTTCTCTTTAACTTTTGACTACCAAAAGTAAAGGGGACGTTATAAGCGCAATATACCACTCCAGGGTGTGGGTAATGTCAGGATTTACCACGCCTGGTGTGTTTTGTTCACCGGCCTGCAACCTTGTGACCAAACAACACACCAAGCATGGTAAATCCTGACATAACCCACACCCTGTCATGGTATATTGCTTAATTATCTATGTGATAAAGACTGCTAACTAAAGAATCAGACTGCTGCTTCTACTGTGCAGCATACCATGATGTTTAACTTGCTCTTCTCAAATTAACTGCCCCACAGATGAATCAGTATTTGTTTGTATTCAGAAAATTCAGTATAAATTCTAGTGACATTTGTTTTCATATGGATAACCATGCTGTCATTTTCCATAATATGTGGTTGTGTGCAATGCTGACCTGTCTATGAAACTTAGAGTCCTCTAAAATGTATTTTTAGCCTTCTTCCAAAATCAGCAGCCATCTGTTTATCCAACCCCTTTATGTTTTATTACAAGATGCATCTTATTGATCCTGATTGTGTGGTTTCTTCATAAATTTAAACAGCAGCTCTCTATTATAATAAAAAGCTAAAAACACTAGATTTACGCCAATTATGTTTTTAACTTTATTGTTTTCAAGTTATTTCTTTTTATTTTATCCTATTGATCTACAAAACATCGTATATAATGTAGCAATTATTTCACTGAATCTTTCAAAATATATCTGACTCTGCCTTGTTAACCACATGACTGCAGTTTGTGACATCATGTTCTGTGTCATGGTTAGCACTATAATGCCATAAACACTGTAAGGTTAACAGGGAGAGGCGAATGTTTTGAATTCTTTTTTGCCCCCCATCCACCCAGTGAACCCCTTCTACCCATGCGGTCCAGCAACCCTATCACTTACTGTCTTTGGGAGTTACCTTGGGGCATCTATTCCTCCACAGATTACCCCCATGGCAGGGCCATTGGGGACTCTGAACCCCTCTGTTACTATAACTTCTGTGGTCCTCTGTGCCTAGTAGCTGGTATGGAGTCTGTGATACTCCATGGGCCAGCATTCTGCTGCTGGCGGTATTTTCCACTCTTTTTCTCCTGGTTCCTGACCCACATATGCACCATAAGGATAATGGCTTGGATGCATGCATGTCAAGGGTGTGCTGGACATCCTCCATCAGGGATCATCCCCACCCAAAATTGCTGTCTAACCAGCATTGCCATCCATGGTCACCTAGGTGGCAATGTTGCAGTGAAGAAGACTGTCTCCCCTCCCTGGAGGAGGAAAGTGTCCATTAGGGTGCTCAATCCTCCTCCCCTGACTGACTCCTGGTTGGCCAGGGCTGCGTCACCTAACCCAGGACTCTGGCATGGCAGCAGGTGAAGTATGGATGGCTCTGTCTTCCATGCCACTGAGCTGACTTAAATTGTTTTTATACAGATTTTTTAGATGGACCAACAAAATATGCTGTAAATCTTGCAAAGCAACATTGAAAAGGAACTACATGTATTCTCTAGTAAATTGTAACAGCTCAAACATTGCATCTATGAAAGCACTTGCTGAAGTGCAGAGTTTCTCGTAAACAAGAACTGAAAGCTGCACTGTGCTGTTCTTCCAGTTTTTAGTTTAAGTTATTATGAAACAAAATTCAGCCAGATCAACCTGATATGTATTTATTGAAAGAAAATGTTTTCTAGGACTGCTGGATAACAGAGATTTGTTTATGTGGGAAAGAGGAACAAAAAAACATTTTCTAAAAGCTGTGAAGGGGAGCACAGATGTTTTTCATTCCAGCCCTACATCAGAAATTATAAAATAGAAAACACATGAATGGGTGCAAAACGTACCTTTATTACACACCCTCAGTGTGTGATGCTTAGATAAACCCATTGGACTTTTCTCTCAGGCACTGGTGGAACCATGCCTACTTTCTGTACAGAAAATGTGTTATCTTTTCTTATTAGACGTTACACAAAAAGGAATCAAACAATGTCAGTACATCTGGCTGCTAGTACTATGGAATAATGCGGGGGCAGACGACCACAAACCAAACCCTACAGCAAATTGGTCAATGGTGTGGGTGGGGAGAGTGGTGAGCACACACAGTGGACTCTCCAAAGAGGCTTTACAACTTTGCTGTGCCTGACTGTTCTGTTTGCTAATTGCTCTTTGTGCTTCTCTGCCATGGTCTTCCTTTGGGCTGTTCGGTGGAGGAGAAGACCATCATGGTGGTAGGTGGTGGCATGGAAAGTGACACCGAGATGAGACCTGACCCACCCGACTCCTGTGAGCAGCCAATGAAAATGATAAGTAATCAAGTTAAGTAGTTTGAGTCAATCTGACCAGACTATGACCATCTGCCAATGCCAACCTGTTGGTTATTCTTGTTTGATCAGTCTGTACTGTGCTGCAAGCTACAAGAGTCATGTGCAGATAACTTTAAAGTAATTCAGAGATTAATCCCATGGTGTGATCAATGCACAGATACAGCTGGTTGAAGGGACCAAATCCATTGAAGAGATGATCTGCTTGACTCGGTTCCATTTACCAGCTTTGCAAAGAATTTGTAGAACAGCAAGTGGCAGAAACATAGCCCTGGAACCGAGACATAGGCACTTGTGCACACAGCCATCTGGCACATCCTGTTTTTTTCTGCTCTCACATTAAGGGTACTAACTCTCTTTAGTTATCCTTCCATATGGGGTTGATTTCCATGCAGGTATTGTAGCTAAATTAGCTAATGCAAATACGATGCAGTGGCAGTTCCTTGCAAAGTCAAGTTCTCCTTATACATTTAAAATGGAATAGTTAATAAAGATTATTGATATTTTAGGCCAGAGCTGGTACAGTGGTGTGGTAGTCTAGTCTCAAATGAGCACACACTCAAGGGAGTGCACTACTGAAGTGGCACTTGTGCTATTGCAATATAGGTCAGGCTCCACTGACTGGAACCAGGCTTACAGGCAGAGCACTCCAGAGGAAGGATACTTAATCTAAGTTACCTTTAGATAAGAAGACTTGCCCTCTTCATACAGTTCATCACAGAATCACATAACAGCTGTGGAAACATACAGCAACCCAAACTGGTGCTCTGCCATTGTTTTCATAGCTGCTATGTGAGTCTGCTGAGCTGTCTTAGGAATAAAGCAATTTTTTTTTATTTAAAGCAGTAGTATTTCATAGTTGGCAAAAGAAAAACACAACATATAGCTTTCCAGCATTGATATATTTCACATGACATCCTGATCAGATGTTTTCAAAATTGTTTCTGTTACTAATTTTAACATTAATGACTGCAGTCATTACAGACGCCTTCAATAAGAGTCAAGTACCTTTCCTCAAGGTTACTTTTTTACTTTACAAAGTGAATTTATACTGCAAATAAATTAGGGGCTGCTTGCACAAATCTCTGATGGAAAACAGAAGTGACCACACCACACTGTTTAACTTATTCCCTTTTGTGTAGCCAGAGAACTTTTTAAAAACTTTTCACACCCCATATCTCAGTTCAGAGTGAAATATGATGGAAAACAAATCTATGTATTGATATTTTGCTAACAATACATTATTACAAAAAACAAGATGATGATTTTTTCCTTTCAGCAAATATTGCTGCTTTAACTTGGTGTCTACCGTCATTTCTCCACCATTCTCTACTAACGATCCTTGTCAAAGGTGTTGTGGTGGCAGGGCTGAGATCCAAGTTTGCATGGAGTAACCTGCCCTGAAGCAGTCAGTTACTGAGTGCCTAGCAGAAAGAGGATGCGCATCCATACTGACTAGAGAGGGCATATAGGGCCCAATATTCACATACTCAACAGAATAAAGCATGCACACAGCATGCAGATATTCAAATTAAATTTATTGCATATTGTAATTAAAGTGCAAAATACATAACAGTCAGTAAAAGTCCATAACCTCAGGAAGGTGTGTTGATACCAAATGCACACCGAGATTTTGTGAAGCATCATGGTATGTACTTTTCTCTGACTATGATTTGTATTTTGCATTTTAATTACACCATGCAAAAAATATTTCATATTTTTTAACTCTGTGCTTCTATAGGAGGCGGAATGTACTCCATATCTGTGCTGTAGACCCCATTCAGATTCACTTTCAGGAGGCAGTACAGCACAGTGGGTATAAGGCTCTGAGCTGCAAATCTGGAGACACAGGGTTTGAATCCCACACACTAGGTGCATACTGTGTGATCCTGAGTAAGTCACTTAACTCCTTGTGCTCCCAGGTCACATCTGGAAACAAGCTTTGACTTAATGTGCTACTCCTGGTTAAACAATGTTCCTTTCCTTTCCCACTCCCTGGTCACCGGGATGGACCTGCCTATGGAGACCATAGCTTTCCCTCCACAGTGGGGCTCCCCTTTCCAGGCACTTAGGAGGAGAGAGGACATGAGATGCTAATCCAGTGACAGGCAGTCCTTGGGAGACTCAGTGAAATGGTGCTTGCTGGGAACAGGCATCATGCTGCAGTGCCATAGGAGTTTTCTCTTATAGTTTCCCTGGCAGTGTGAATGTGCAGTGATGTCAGTGCAACATCAGGTATGCTCCTGCTCCTGACATTGTGATGTCCAGCTCACTGCCATCACCTGCATACATGCACACTGTCACAATGCACTGGCCCCAACCACTACTAGGAAATTTTACATTATCCTTCTTAAACATTAAAGCAGCCTTCAGTACTAATGCATAGTAATTAAGTACATACCTGCCAGACCTGGTTCACCAGTAGATACCAACATCAAAATGTGCTGTCTATCATAAGCACCAGGGCCAGCAAAAGAGAAACAGAGTGGTATGCAAGAAAGCTTTGGTAGCAGGACACTAAATACTCCCACAATTGACCTCAAAATACACAAGATATCATCAAAATGCACAAATTTTCTTAGTTGTTAACTTATGCATACACTTTTTAAAGGCTGGTTACTTCCCTGCTCTCAGGCTTAAATATGTTACACAGCAGCATGGTCGAGCCACTGAGGAAGATGGCAGCTTAGCTCTGTAGCTCTCACTAGACCTTAGCCCATCCGTGCTCGGATGCCACGATCCCATGGAGTCTCCTATCTTAATCAGCAGCTTAATGCATGAGTAATACCCCACTTGCTGGGTGGCGTGTCCTTTCAGTGGATCTCAGAGCAAATATATGATTTTGGTGGCACTGCGATCTGAAACTACTTTGGCCCGTCTAAGCCTAGGCTGCACAGGCCCTACATTTGTGCACCACAGGCTTAACAATCAGTGGACCATTTGCACCTCCATCCCTCCTTCCCTAGAGGCTTTTACAGGACCGTGGGTCTCCTTCTAATCTGCTGGCCATAACATAGATCTTTCATGGAGTCCCAAGCACCGGAGGTCAATACCTGAAAATGGACCAATCAGTGGCTGTTGGGGAATCCCTGCAACATATCACTAAACTCCTGGAAACTCTAATTACCAGAGTCGATGATATCAACCTAACTCTGGCTGGTATCACTAAAGACAGTCAACAATTACAGGACAGAATGAATGTGGCAGAGTAAAGAGCCAAAACCTGTGAAGCTCAGCAAGCTCAGATTTGGCTGTGTCTTCAGCAGCACGAAGAGTGGCTTGCAGCACTTTGAGAGGGCCAAGGATCATGAAAAACCACAGCTGCCACAATAATTTGTGGATTGTTGGTCTGCTGGAGGAGGCTGAAGGGCAATCAAAGGAGCAATTTTAAATGAAAATCTTCCTCACAAACTGGGGACAGATGGAGAGGCCCAACTGAAATCGAGAGGGCACACAGGGTTTCTGGCCAGGTAAACAAGCACTCCAATACACCTAGGCCAATTGTAGCCTACCTGTTAAGATACACTACAAAGAAGAATCCTTTGGGCTACTAGGGACTTAGGTGAGCTTTCTTGGCAGGGAGCCCCTTGCCATATACAGGTACTTAGCTCAGGAAACAGCTGCAAGTCAGAGAACATTCAGGACTATTAAAGATTTCTTTATCAACATGACTTCAAATTTAAATTAAAAACCTTACTAGATTACACATTGCTAAGGAAGGTCATTAGCTCATCGCTGATCACCAGGGGACATAGAAAAGTGGATTGCTCAATTATGGCCATGCCTCCAGTGCCCTACTACAAATCTCAGGAAGCTTAGGAGCCCCTCCAGCGCCGCCTAGAGTAGGAACCTTTTTTTCTAAGCGGTTCCCTGCATCGCATTTGCAAACGGACAGGTCCCACACCAAAAGGTCCCCAAGGAAGACTGCCTCTTAAGCAGCTTGCTCTAATGCCAATTCACTAGCACTGGCTTTGCAGGCATCCAATTTGCAGCCCTCCCTTCCTAAATGGGGATTAAACTCATCATCTAAACCAAGACAAACCTAGGAGTAGCCCACAGTATTCGCCTTCCAAATCCACTGCTGCTTCACCCTCAAAGATTTCCAGAATGACCTCTCTCCTATGCTGAATCAGGCGATGACTGGAACTCAAGATATGGACACTGAGCAAGTAGCAGACTGGGTGGTTCTCCCGAAATATCCTTAGTGGAATTGGTAGACACTGTCTCACCAGTCTGACTGGGACTCATCAGCTACTGCTGACTGCAGTGGTGCAGACACCTCTAGACCCTGGATGTACCCCTGGGGCTCCCCAAATGGTCAAAGGCTAATCTATGGATCCCCTGGAACTTGACTGAATTACTTAACTCTGTATTCATAACTGGTAGCATGATGGGGGCAAGTTCATACTCCATATTCCCTCCTCCTTACTATGCCTTTCTCCCTGCAACCTATGCCATGGCATGGATGTGCTACATTGATCTCGATGTACCTTTACCCCTCTCTGGTCATATGGAATGATTAAAGTTGGCAAGACAGATGCTTAAATATGGCCTTTTGACCATCTGGTAATCTTAGCTGAAGAAGTAAGTGGGCGAAGTAGCCCTCTCCTTCCCCCTTGTACTGTATGTGCAGCAGTTAGTTCCTAGGCCTGGTGCACTTCCACTTCTCATGGACTGGTCCTTTACTCCATTTAGAACCAAGTAGGTGGGTATGCCCCTCTTCCCTTCCTCCCCCTCCCGTGGTTCAGGTCATCCGACCAAGAGTTAGGGTGGGTCTTGGATGAGTCGGTTCTAAGTATCATCCACCACACCCTCCTGAATTGAGCACTGGGGATAGCATAGCTGCAGGTATATATTTATATTACCCTCGTTTGCATTGACCCCAAGTCTCATATCATTGTTGTTGTTGTGTCTCCCTTTGGCACTACTCAGTTCACTACTGGGCCAGTTGCCTGCTTTGATATTGACTTACTGTGTTTAAATACTAATTAGCTTTCTGCTCATTGTTTCTAGGATTGCAGTTACAGCCTTATCTACAGCTTAGAAACACAGTCCTGATGTTATAGGTTGCTTACATCCTTTACAATGCTAGTACACGTCTTGATAGTCCTACCCTCACTCAGGTATTTGGTGGCTCCAAGTTGGTAGCCTTTCTGTCCCTCAGTCAACTGGATGCTCTGTAAGTACCTCCTCTTGTCTATTGTGTGGAAAAATGTATATTACTCCTTGTGCCCAACAAGGATATTGCTGGATATCCTGGAATGTGAAAGGGTTAAATCATCCTATTAAATGTATAAAAGTTTTACAACATTTGAAATCCCCACGGGCAGACATTGCTATCCTTCAAGAAACCCACTTGTTATCTAAATGTACCAATTGGTTAAAACAATTCTGGGTAGGAGAAGTACTGGCCAGCACCTCCACCACTAAATCTAAGGGAGTAGCTATTCTTATCCATAGTGCTTCCTCCTATGTGTGAAAGAGGTCAAAATAGATACTCAAGGTTGTTGGTTAGTGGCAAAGCTTGTTTCCCTACAGGCGCTATCTTATTGGGCAGTATGCTCCCAATGTTGAGCACATTGATTTTTTCCTGCGATCAGCCAGGCTACATCAGACCTACAGTCAGAGGTATCACTGCTCCCTGTACTTCTGGGTGGGGATTTTAATATGGCAGGGATATATTTTTAGACAAGTCCCATTCCACCACCCATACGAATCCCAAGGCCAGACAATCTCTCCAATGCATGATAGAGGAATGGGCCTTCACGGACATCTGGTGCAAGGACCACCCACTGAGGGATTTCCCATTTTACTCTGTGCCCCATCAGTCCCACAGTCATATAGACTTCTGGCTTGCTACTGAATTAGCAGCCAGATGCCTTTCTGACTCAATATTGGCTTGATTCTAATATCAGATCATGCCCCTGTCTCAGTGAATTTAACTCCCCAGGCATCGCCCTCCAGAACTCGCTGGCGTTGCAATCAACTGTTACTTCAGGACCCAGACTTTCACCCATATCTTCTACAGGCCACCAAAGAATATTTTTCCCTGAATGCTGACTGTGGGTTCCCGAGCACTGTCTGGGAAGCATTTAAAGCTGTATTAAGGGTTGCATCATTGCCTTTTCAGCAGCACGGGATCAGAAATGCAGGGAAACGTTGACCCAGCTCCAAGCAAACTTAATCGCCTTGAAACATCGCTTTAAGTCTATACCATGAGTTACCCCAGATAATGCCCTACATAGGCAAATAGTCAGCCTTAAATATCAAATTAACACAATCCTGCATCAAAAGTCAAATGGTATCTCTTGAGGTCAAAGCAGACCTATTGGGCTGGATGTGAGTGCAGGAAGTTACTTGCCTTTCACCTACAGAAACAACACGCCTTCACATGAATACCTGCCCTAAGCACCTCTGTGGGTTCCATAGCGACCAATCCCAAACAAATTAATGCTACTATGCAGCAGTTCTACCAGTCTGTCTATCAATCTTGGTCTACTTCTGCTACAGAGTTACAGGAGCACTTTGTCAAATTTGTGCTCAAACCCCATTACCGACTCTCACTCCTGAACAGGTGACTCTTCTGGAATCACCCATCTCTTGTGCAGAGCTCCAATTGGCACTATCTCCAAATGGCATGGGGAAGGTAAGGTGCCTGTCTGGTGCCATGGCTTGGAGAGACAGGGAACGAATCCTCAGCATCGCAGGAGGAGCTGCACAGGGAGGGAGCTGGATGTCATTGTCCACCTAGAGACAAATGACCTGGCTAAGAAAGGGATCAGAGCAGTGCAAGAAGCATTTGTGGAGATGAGGAGGGTTTCAGACAAATATCACACACGGTAACCTTCTCAGAGGTGCTGGCTGTCTATGGCATGGGAGGCTAGGGTGCTCCACACCATGGTATTCAATCAGTGGTTGAAAAACTGGTGCAGAGCTCAAGGATTTGGCTTCATTGGGGACTGGGGGTCCACCTGGAGGATGCAGGCCTATACTGGCATGATGTCCAGGAGGGAACAGGATCTTAGGTGATAGGTTTAAATGCTTCATTGGCAAGCATTTAAACTAGTCAAGGGAGAGCACTGGAGAGGAGCAGGAAATCCTACCCCCAAAAAATTAGAATACTAAGTGAAGTAGACACCAACATAGAGATGTTGATAGGGACAAGTACAGGGGTAAATTAGAAAGTTACAAATGCAATAAGGACAGGGATGGGGAAAAAGGGGTAAGGCCATCAAGAAATGGAGGGTAATGAGTACCAACACCCGTAGTCCTGGCAACAAGCTCCCTGTACTGGTGGCCTTGACGGAAGAGGGATGCCTGGATATTGTAGCAGTCATAGAAACATGGTACACAGAGAACCATGACTGGGATGTTAACATACCAGGGTACATAACCTACAGGAGAGACAGAGAGGGAGAAGAAGGGGTGGAGTAGCTCTCTATTTAAGGGAAGGGATGAAAGCAACTGGTCAAAAGAGTAAACAGGGAGGAGAGGAGACACTGTGGGTCACCTTAAAGACTGGAAATGGCACTACAATCCGCACAGGGTTGTATACAGACCCCATGTCAGGGAGGAATGGACAAGAATATGGTAGAAGGCATACTTAGGATGGCAGAGAAGGGAGATACTGTTGATGGGGACCTTAATATGCCAGATGTTAACTGAGTACCTTTGCTGCAGCCACATCCAAAAGCAGGGCCATTCTCAATGCCCTTCAGGTTGCATGCCTCAGACAACTAGTTTTGGAACCTACTCATGAGGAGCAATCTTAGACCTCATACTCTCAAATGGGGACAGTGAGAGGATCTCAGATCTAGAAGTGGGTAGCCATTTGGAAACAAGTGACTACCAAACAGTGTGGTTTACGATAAACTCAGCTACAGAGTCAAGCCATACAAAAGTGAGGGTTGTGGACTTCAGGAGGGCTGACTTTGGCAAGATGGGAGAGTGCCTTAGAAAAGCCCTAGCAAACAGACTAGAAGGAGGGTGGAGCAACAATGGGAAAATATCAAAACTGCCATCACAGAGGCAACAAGCTTTTGTGTGAAGCAAATAAACAAATCAAAATGAAAGAAAAGCCACTATGGTTCTCAAAAGAGGTGGTGGTGAAGGTTAGGAGAAAAAGACAGCATTTAGGAAGTATAAGGAAACACAGAAGGAGCAGGACAGTGAACTGTACCAGTTAAGGCAGAAGGAAGCAGGGAGGGTAGTCAGAATAGCAAAGGCCCAAACTGAGTAAAAGATAGCCAACTCAGTTAAGAAGGGATAAAACCTTTTATAGGTATATCAGGGAGTGTAGAAAGACAAAGGGAGGGATAGTGAGGCTGAATAGAATGGACGGTGGGTGGGCAGAGCAGGACAGTGAAAAAGCAGGGATACTGAATGAATACTTCTGTTCAGTATTCACAAAGAGGAGGTAGAGGAGGTTCCTAATCCATTTAACAGAAGCACTCTGTATGGGGGTGATCCCAGTCCTTTCACAGAAGAAAGGGTTCTGAAGAACTCCTAAAACTGAAGGTGGACAAGCAATGGGCCAGATGAATTCACCCCAGAATTCTAAAGAATTAAGCAGAGAACTAGTGACACCACTGACTACCCATTTTAACAAATCATGGAAGGATGGTGTGGTACCTGAGGACTGGAGAAAGGCAGATGTGATTCTCCTTCAAAGTGGGAGCAAGACAGAGGCGGAAACTACAGACCTATCAGTTTGACCTCTGTGTTAGGGAAAGTGATGGAATCACTTCTGAAGGAAAGAATTGTTGAGTACCTAGAGGCCAGTGGGGCAGACGACCCAAGGCAGCATGGGTTCACAGCAGAAAGGTCATGTCAGACTAATCTAATTGATTTCTTTGACTGGGTGACCAAAGTAGTAGACCAGGGAGGGGCTGTGGACATGGCCTACCTAGATTTTAGCAAGGCATTTGACACAGTCCCACACAAAAGATTAATAGTCAAATTAACCAGCCTGGGAGTGGATCCCAGGTTGGTAGCCTAGGTAAAACATTGGCTGGACAACAGGACACAGAAGGTAATTTTAAATGGAGTCCACTCTGAAGTAAGAGGTGTTACTAGTGGGGCACAGCAGGGTTCAGTACTGGGTCCAGTCCTTTTCAATGTCATTATAAGTGACATTGCAGAGGACTGGAAGGAAAAGTTTGCCTCTTTGCAGATGACACAAAGATCTGCAACAGGGTTGATACACAATGAGGCGTGGAAAGGATGAGAAGGGACTTGTCAAGGTTGGAGGAATGGTCAGAAGTATGGCAGCTTGATTCAATGCTAAGAAGTGCAAGTAATGCACCTGGGAAACAAAAACCCTGGGGAAGATTACACAATGGGGGAGGTGAGGTAGTAACAACAACAAAATGGAAAGGGACCTGGGGTAAGCATATCAGATGACCTTAAGGTTGGCAAGCAATGTGAGAAGGTGGTAGGAAGGACTGGGGGATACTGGGATGTATAGGAGAGGCATCACCAGCAGAAAACAGGAAGTTGTTATCCCCTGTACAGACAGTTTGTGAGATCCTGTCTGAAGTACTGCATCCAGTTCTGAGACCCCATCTCCACAAGGACAATAGACAGGATGGAGGCAGTTCAGAGGAGGCAACCAAATGGTGCAGGCTCTGCAAGACAAGCCATATGAGGAGAGATTAAGGAGCTTATATACCCTTGAGGAAAGGAGGGAGGGGGACATGATAGAAATGTTTAAGTACCTCAGTGGAATCAACAAAGTCCAAGAGGGTAGCATCTTCAGAAAAGGAGATGTGCAAGAACAAGGGGACACAATTTGAAGATAGAGGGCGGACAGCTCAGGGCAATGTGAGGAAGTATTGTTTCACAGAGAGGTGGTGGATGCATGGAACATCCTTCCTGAGGAGGTTAGGGGTCTAAAACTGTGGGAGAATTCAAGAATGCATGGGACAGACATAAGGCAATTTTGGTGGGGGTAGGAAGAAATAGGCTGTTGGTTAAATAGGATCTGCAGCTTATCCTCTAGATAGGGAAATGGGCAGACTAGGTGGGCCAAGCGGTCCTTATCTGCCTTCAAAGTCTATGTTTTATGTATGTCTGTGGAGCTATACAGGCCCTTGGACCAGACATTTTCCAGCCATTGCAGCGTGTCTTTCACTTTGCCTATACCTCTGGATTTCTCCCCTGACTATGAAGTAGGTAATAACCTTCTCCCAAAAATATCATCTGACCCTCTAGACTGTGCCAACTTTGGCTAATATCTCTTCTGTCAGTTGACACAAAATACTAGCCAAAGCACTGGCATCTAGGCTGACATCTATTCTTCCTCCATTATCCACCCTCCCAAACGGGGTTCATGGAGGAAAATTGGGAGTGGATAATACAGACTCCTCCTAAACCTGATTTAATATGCCTCCAAATCCTCCCTTCCCTAGCAGCTTTGGCAGTTGATTTCTCAAGCATTTGATTCTATTGAATGGCAATATCTCTATGAAGTCCTACTCAGGTATGGCTCGGTACTTCTTTATGCAGTGGATACATACCTTTACTGTTCCCCCACAGCCCGTATTCTCACCAATAGCAAGATTCCCCCTTTGAGTTACACGAGGCACCAGACTAGGTTGGCCACTATCCCCTTACTATTCCTGGTGGCCCTAGATCCATTGATCAGGACATTTATTGCCTCCCCACAAATTCAAGGAATTGTAGTGGCCAACTAGCCCTACTTGATAGTGGCCTATGCAGATGACCTCCTGCTAACGCTTTCCAACCCTCAACAAACCCTACCGAAAGTGTTTCAGATGTTAGAAGAATTTGGAGCAATCTCTGGTCTCTGTATTAATAAAAAAATCACTGTACTAAGACTTGCATTCAGGAACTAATCTGTCCTGGCCAAGCACTGGGTTTACCTATCTTGGTATTCATATACCAACAGCCTGGCAAGCGTTCAAATCTGCCAACTTTTCCCCATTGTTTGCACAACTAATGGTGGAAGCTGAGATATGGCGTGGCTGCAACTCTCTTTACCAGGCAGGATAGCAGCTCTTTGCATGCTCTTGCACCTCCATGTTATGTATCTTCTAAATAATCTACCCATCCCTCTCTCACCCAAGCTTTTCACTTCACTAGAAAACTAACAACCAGTTTTTATGGGACTCCAAACTGCCTCAGCGGAACAAGTATAAGCTGAGGGCAATGGTCCCAGGAGGCCTCAATGTCGCCTGGTATTATGGTTATTACCTCTCAAGTATAGCTGCACAGGTAACCAAGTGGTTTGTGTCTAATATTATGGGCCCCAATATGGGTCCAATTGGACTCTGACCTGGCAGGCAATACCCCTATGTATACTTCTTATCTCTTGCAGTCTTACATGATACACTTTCTCCTGTCCACAGTGCTGTGCACAGCCCACTCTTGGAAGTGCCTTACAACCACATCTCATCTGCCCAGACAGTCTTGGAACCCTCCTATACAATATGCTCCTCTATGGTGCAATAACCTTATTCAAATTGACGTGGCATCAATATGTTGGCCCTCCTGGCACAAAGCCTCTGCCCTCTTTGATCAGGTACAAAGGCAATTTCCCTACCGCCTTAAAGACCTTTGGAGATATTTACAAATTTATAGTGCCTTACACCCTTTCTTTCCAAATCTCAGAAGGTCACACAATGGTCATGGTTAGCAAGCTTGCATCACCTTCCCTCCAACAAAGGGTTATGGGTCGCTTCTATAGTTCTTGGAGACTCACAATCAAATACAACTTTGTCTTGCAAAAGAAGTGGGAATCATATATTGGCTTTTCCATCTCTAACAGCCAATGGACTTCTTACCTTAAAGGTACTGTATATACCATACATACAGCGACACCAATAGTCACTTCCTACAGTTAAAAATGTTATCATTGTGCACCGCACACCAGCAATTCTCCATTCTCGTGGTTTGCTTGGCCATGACAAGTGTTGGCGTTGCTTCCAGGGGAGCCCACATTCTTCATATTTTATGGTCCTGTCCTAACTTGTTAACTTATTGGAAGATGGTTGCCTCGGATATCTCTTTAGTACTTAAGCAGCCAATTGCTCTGGCTGATGTTAAATTATGTTTGGGGACACTTTCACCCTGAGTCAGCTACCTAAACCCCTTAAGGACTGGACCTGGTAGCTATTCTGAGGCTAAACACCTTCTCTTTAAGTTTGGTGTCAGACAGTCATCCCTACCAGCACTGCCTGGCATGCAGCTTTGGCTAAGCTCTCTCTTTTTGATAGGCTTTCTCACCTTCAAAGGGCAGTCTCCGTCATTACCATCAGAGATGGGACAGATATCTTAGCTCCCCTCTTTGTATGAAATCCTTAAAATACCTCAATAAAATATTTCTGATAAAAATATGTTACACAGCACCCATAGATTATTCTCTATTTATAAAATGGGTAAGGAAAATGCTGAAACCTGACTGGGCCAATGTCATGGTTGGTTATACCCTACTGCCAGGAGAAACAAAATACACAATTGCTATCCATTAGGACACAGTGCTGGTGAAATCAATGTGCTAAAAAGCCTTTTGAAAATTTAGGTTTTAAACAGCAGGCATTTCATAGTCCCAAACTGGTACATTACCAACAAGTTTGCCAGCTCCACCCAGTGGCTCATATAGCAACAGAAATTTTTTAAATTAGATTTAAACAGAGTTTGATTATTTTGAAAACTCTTCTTAACTGAATATTATACATTTGTTTTAGTTCCCTAATTACCCATTTCATAAGCGTAATAAAATCCTTGAGTATGTTGTAGTTGGCCACACCTTCATGCAACTTAATGAGTTAGCTGCTTACTACACCTGTGGCTATGGGGTTTTGGCACAATTACCAACACCCTGGCAAGTTTTTTGCATACATATCATATGGGTCTGACTCTTCTAACTTAGCTTTGCTGTGATATAAATCATATGGTCCCAAGTGGTAGCCTGGGTGGAAAATTGGCTGGAGAACAGGACACAGAGGGTAATAGTAAGCGGAATCCACTCTGAAGATAGGGGAGTTACTAGTGGGGTACATGAGGTTCAGTTCTAGGACGGTCCTCTTCAATGTCTTTGTAAGTGACATTGTAGAGGACTGGAAGAAAAAGTATGTCTCTTTGCAGACGACACAAAGATCTGCAACAGGATTGATACACAAGGTGGGGTGGAAAGGATGAGAGGGACTTGGCAAGGTTGGAGGAATGGTCAAATGTATAGCAGCTTAGATTCAATGCTAAGAAGTGCAAAGTAATGCACCTGGGAAACAAAACCATGGGGAAGAGTACACAATGGGGGTGAGATATTAACAACAACAAAAATGAAAAGGGACCTGGGGTAGTCATATCAGATGACCTAAAGGTGGGCAAGCAATGTGAGAGGGCAGTAAGGAGTGCTGGGGTGGGATACTGGGATGCATATGGAAGGCATCACCAGTAGAAAACAGAAGTTGTTATTCCTCTGTAAGGACAGCTGGTGAGACCCCATCTGAGTACTGCATGCAGTTCTGGAGACCCAATCTCCTCAAGGACATAGACAGGATGGAGGCAGTCCAGAGGAGGGCAACTAAAATGGTGCAGGGTCTGAACCAGGAGACATATGAAGAGAGACTTAAGGAGCTTAATATGTATACCCTTGAGGAAAGGAGGGAGATGGGGGATGTGATAGAAACTTCCAAGTACCTCAAGGGAATCAACAAAGTCCAAGACGGTAGCATCTTTCAAAAACAGAGGTGTGCAAGAACAAAGGGCACAATTTGAAGATAGAAGGGGACAGATCAGAGGTAATGTGAGAAGTATTTTTCACGGAGAGGGTTGTGGATGCATTGAATGACCTTCCTGAGGAGGTTGTGGAGTTAAGAACAGTGGGGTAATTCAAGAATGCATGGGACAGACATAAAGGCAATTCTAGGGGGTGGGGGTAGGAGGAAGTAGGCTATTGGTTAACTAGGATCTGCAGCTCATCCATTAGGTAGGGAAAGGGGCAGTCTGGGTGGGCCAAGCAGTCCTTATCTACCCTCAAATCCTATGCTTCTATATACAGTAGAACAATTTTAAGAACTCCATGAAGGTTTTCTTCAACTGCAATAACTGAGTTAGTGTTATTTGCTGTCATTATAATTAAGCTGTGCTTCTGTTTGATGTACAGTATGTATTTTATTCTATTGTTTTACTTAGATCACCCTTAAAATAGGCACTTGTTGCCTAATGGCCTCCTTGCCAATGAAAGAAGGTCGAATTTTAATTAGATGATCAGGCGTTAGCATTTGTGGCTCTAGTGTTATCAGTTCTCTTCAGTTTAGTCACAGGCTTCTGTTAGACTATAAGGGCAAACAACGGACATGGACAGTGGTTTGCAGACTGGAATGTTGCTGACTTGGTGCATCGTTTTATGCTCTGTTGAAAGGTTCAGTGTGATTTAACTGTATCAAGAATTATGCCAGTTCCATGGGCACATGTAAGCACTAGAACCAAACAAGCATTTGTCAATGTTGAATGTTTCATACTTGGTAAACAATTTTGTCTAGATTCATGAACCAGCAAAAATGCATACAGCTGCATGAAAAGATGGCATAAGTGGGTTGCCACTTTTGGATCCACAGTCCTCAAAGTTTTCCTGCAGATTATGACTGACTACAAAAGTATGCAACTTGCAGGAAGTGTTGCCAGGGCCATTCACGCAGCTGTGGAGAACTGTTATGGCTGGTAGGACCAGCCGTAACATCAACCCCAAGTGTTGTGGCTGTGTATTTCAATCTCTGCAGCTGCAGGGTTTTGGACTGCAACTGGCGTTGTAGTGTGGTACTTAGTCCCACACCGCTTTGTGAATCTAACCCTTTGTTTTTGCAATTTTGACCCCAAATTTTGAAGATACTTGTTTTATGATTCACTTTTTAGACACAACATATACCATTTATAGTATATCAACAAAATGTAATTTTGCACCAGAGGTGCAAAACACATCTTGTCCAGGATTTTAAAATTGACGTCATGTTTATGAGGTGGTGTGAAAAAAAAAATATGTTGTAAGGTTGGAATCAAAATATTAAAAATTAGCAAAGTTATGAGTGAATGCTGAAACAGTGTAACTTTCAGTCATAATCTGGGTATTTTATCGTATCTGTACACCACATTTTTGCATAGCCATTTTATTATCCACGTAATGAACCTGGTAGGTAAAGGTTTCAAATTCCTGCAAAACATCATTCTGTGTCACCAAAGAGTCATTCTACACCACAGGTATGAAAACCATTTTGGCCAGGATTTGAAAAATGGTAGCTGTCATATTCATGAGGTGCTGTGATGCCTCACCACCCCTGAGACATATAATAATTTAGCATTAGCACATCATGCCCTGGATTACTACTGAAGCATTGGTGGCCAGTGGCCTCCCCAACCCTTGGCACCAACAACCCCCCACCATACCTGTCTCTCAGTGCCTGGATGGCCAGCTGCAGCAGCCTCACACACTTCCATGACCACCAGCCATCTGACTTATGCAGTGAATACATCATCCATATAGCTATGCGCTCCCTACATAAGTCAGATGGCTGGCAGCCATGGAGGTGTGTGAGGGCTGTGCCACTAGTTCCAGGCACCGAAAGACAGGTATGGTGTCAGGAGGGCTGTCAGTGCCATGGGAGGCAACTAGCCACCAATGCTTCAATTGGGGCACAGGGATTGGGGTACAGTGGACCAGAAAAACACTGTGCTGGGGGTGACCTTATACTACACAGGGTCAGGGCTGGTATGTTGTTGCAGCGGGGAGTGATTTACTGTACTGGGGTTGGAGCTGGCATGTGATGGGGTGGTGGGGTTGATTTAATGCATAGGGATCAGAGCAGGCATGTGCTGGGGCAGCGGGGTGATTTCCTGTATCAGGGTTGGGGCTGCCATGTTTTTGGGTGAGGGTGATCTACCATATGGGGACTAGGCAGCCTTGTGTTGGGGCATAGGGTGTCTCACAGAAATGTTGATGGGGTGGCCATGTGCATGGGACTGGGAATGTAAAGCAGTTACGGTGCACAACACTGTGGCCTTAATGAATTTTGCATAGTGCGGACACACCTGGCATGCCCTGGTGCATCACTGTCATCACAACTAGGGATCCAGTGCCTATCTGACATGTGTGCCCTACGTTGAATGCTACAGGGGTCCGTAGGACCCGCTGCATGAGCTTTCACATGTATTCTTACCTAAGCATCCAGATTCTGCAGCGCATAGTCATCATGCATACAGCTCAATATGTTTTTAAATGTCTGAGTCACAGCAACACGTATGATTTCTACATACTGGATACTATAACTGCATTTACTGCATTCTGTGTCCTGACATTATGTGTCTGTACTGTAATAAATGCATAGAAGCACAGCTTTCAGTTTTGTTAAAAGTTCTATTTAACTGCAGCCACAGTTCTCTTTTTAACTGCAGCTAAAAGTATATCATAAAGCAGAAACAGAAAGCTGGCCCAGAGGCATGGAGGACTGAGGCATTGAAAGCCTTAACTTGTGCCATGCCAGTGACCCATGTTTGGGAACAAGCAAGAGTTGTTAGGGGGTCAGCGGGGTGGGAGTGGTTTAAGTGTTCCAAGGACTGCTCTTCTCTCTCCTGGGGCGGGGTGGCCATCAACTCGGCCCTTGACTGCCATGGGGTGGAAACTCAAAGACCGTACTGGCTGGAGTGGTTTGAAGGGAGTGACCATACTCGCAAGAGTCGCATGTCTCCACATGCACATGCTAATGTGCAATCATGGCCAGACACAGGAAAAGGCAGAAAACAGAACTCAACTGTTCTGTGCACCTCCCCACATCTGCATCACCACCCAGATGCCTGGAGTGACTTTGGATGTGAACTATGGGGAGAGGATGGCCCTCCTTATCCATCCCCACCACAGGGGCAATCTGAGGGATTGGCTCCAGGTAGGTCAAGGACGGTGTTTGTCAACTAGGACAAGGTGGCAATGGAGTTGGGATCACCCTGGGGGTATAAATATGTATGAAAAACAGAAACAGAAATAAATGTAGTGTTTCATGAAATTTTAGCTTTTGTCATTTACAAGAAGGTTTTAAGACATATGAGAGGTTAATGACAAAGCAATCATTATTTACACAGCACCCTATCACAACGGCTCAGGGCAGTCTATGTACAGCAAACAAAAGGTGAAAATGAGCAAACTATAATATCAAAAATTTAAAATATAACCAAAGTATGATTATTAACCCTTGGTGTGCCACAAACTGATATATCAGTCCAGAATTCCTATACATTCCAATTCTGTTGGCAGCCTAAGGGTTAAAATATAGATTTGATAAAGTAACATGCTGGAAAAAGTTTGAATGAATGAGTCTTTAGAGAGGGTTTGATGTTCTCTATCGTGTTGACCACGCCAGTGCTCCCAGGAAGTGAATGCCACAGCACTGGAGCTGCCACTACAAAAGCTCTGTCACCTGACTCATAAAGAAAGGGGAACAAGGAGCAGCCAGTATCAGTGAAACAGATGGTTTGGAGTGGGAGATAAGGAACCAGGAGATTTTTCCAATAGTCTGATCCAAAACTGCATTGGGCGTTCTATGTTAACAAACACATCATGAAGGTGATGTGCCACTGCAAAGGCAGCCAGTGCCACACACACAAGACAGGGATCATGTGGTTACTCTGAGAAGAACCCACCACCCGCTGAGCTGCAGAATTCTGGGCCAGAGCCTTAAGTAAAGAGAGTTACAGTAGTTCAAACTAAAGGTGATGACAGCATGAATGATTGTCACCAGGTCTGCAGGAGTCAGATGTGATTTGATTCTGGTGATATTCTAGAGACAATAAAATCCAGATTAGACTACTGCTGACACCTGTTGTTCTAGAGTTGATTTGCTGACCTACAAAGCCCTACATGGGCAGGGATCCGACTATCTGCAAGACCTCCTGTGCACCTACTGCCCTTCTAGCCACTTCACTCCTCTGACAAGGGATTGCTGGTGGTCTGAAAACACATTTGTTTAGACAGGCAATCCCTGAAATAGTTTAATGTGGGTTATGATTAAGTAAGATAAATAATGTTTTAGATGTTGTATTATTATTTTTATAACATGCATTTGTGTGCATTTTTATGTAAAGCACTTTGATTTACCAGAGAATTGCAAAATCTAAATAAAGGATGATGGATTAATTGATGTATAGAGACAGCCTGTAGTCCAAAATGACCTCAAAGTCCTTAACCGCATCAACAGCTATGAGACATTGACCACCCCATGAAGGAAGAGCTAGGCTTCTCACAGCTGCAGAGCCCCAGCAGCCCAGCTTGATCAACATGACCTCTGTCTTTTATGGGATGAGACATAGCCAGTTTGATGCCACCCAGTTGCTTATCTTGGCAAGAGATCATCACAGCATCGAAGCGCATAGTCCACACCAGGGGAGCAGGACATATATAGCTGAATATCATCTGCATAACAGTGGAACTCAAAATTGTACCTCCTGATGATCTTCCTCAAGGGCAACATGTACACAGAGAACAACACGGGGCATAGATCGAACCTTGAGGGACCCCAAGGGATAGTGCAGAGGCCCCGAGATGACATTCCCTATGGCTACTTACTGCATAATATAATAATCTACTAAATAATGCATTTTGTTCCACTAACATCTGCAACTAATGAAGTTCAATGTAAAATTATTTATTTGATTACTATCCCAAAATAAATCTATCTAGGCACAACATGAAATCATTGATTACTCTTTATAAAATTGAAATGCACTAGAACATGGTCGTGTTTCATATTTTGTTTAGCATCAATGAAATTCTTACCTGACAGAAAATGTCATCCTTGCAGATTAAAATCATGATCTGAATACAAAAATTCAGCAAGCTACAGAAAATAATCACTGCATTTGTCCTTTTCAGCACTAATGAATGAAAAATAAATTCCATGATTTTGTCTCACTACTATTTGTCTTCTGCTTCCTAAAAAGTATTACGTAATAATGTAGGAAGTGTAATGTTCTCAGTGGTCATGTAAAAAAAAGACAACAGACATGTTCCTTCTGCTTTTGACATCTGGTATTATACAGTACAAGTCAGGAAATTTGAATATGATTATCATAGTGTTCATTTTGAACGTGTTAACCACTGCACCTGCATTTTGGACTTACATATAGTAACTGTCCTGTTACTAAAAACAGAAGATAACTGTAAGATACAAATTCAGATATCTATGCAGTTAGGTAGGAAATTTTTGTTTGGCAAAAGTTTATTGTAGTTTTAAAGGACACTGTCAGCCTTTTGCTGAATTTTTGCACAACTAAAAAGCATGTGAAGCATATATATATATGCCTTATGATGGAAAGTTATGGTCCCCAGTAGTAATATATTATCAGTTTATTAGATTTCTCATTATATTTACTATTACTGTCATCCAGACCTTAACCCCAGCCACCAGAGCCTCTGGTGTGCTCACATAGCAACAGGGTGCCTAAGTCCCTACAATCCTATGAGTGGACAAGATGGATATATTTCATGAATTATTAGCTTAGTATATTTTATGAAACTGTGCAGTAAACTGACACTTATAAAGTGATTCTCATGTAAAACCGAATGATGTAGAAGGCTTAATGGATGCTTGAAATTGAAAACTGTAACTCTGGACTTCTGGTGACATCACAGATGCAGCAGCAGAAGCCTGAGTGAATAGTCCCCAGAGCCCTAAAACTTGCATTTAAAAGATGCAAAAGCCACTAAAAAATAAAAATGGCAAATATATAGGTCAGCATAAAGACAGGCAGAGAGGATCTCGACCGAGAACAGTGTGAAATGAAGGATGCAGAACGATTACTTCAGACAGCACCAGCCTGAGTCTCAGCCCTTCTGTAAGCATGGACAACATGAGAATGAAAACAAGCAGTTATAGCATTCAAGATTTGAACAGCTCTTTAATGAAATCAAAGAAATGAGGGATAAAACAAAACAAGAATTTTGACTCCTAAATCAAAAGTTAACAGGGCTGGAGAATAGGATGGAGAAAGCAGAAGAGGTAACTGAAGAGGAAGATAATGTACAGCAGACTGGCCTACTAGTTAAAATACTGGCAGAACAAACGAAGTGAATCTATGACAAATGTATCGACTTGGATAACTGGTCCTGTAGAGACAACCTGCAGGTCTGGGCTACCAGAAGGTTCTGAAATGGGCCAGATGTCTGAATTTATGGCAGATTTACTCTCAATGTGCTGCAACTATCAGCCGGCTTTAATCTGGGATTGAGAGAGCGCACAGAGTGCCACAGCGAACCCCACTGAAAAGGTGCGAGACCTTAATCAATTATCAAGTTTAATCATTATAAAATGAAGAGAGATTCTTGTCAAAGCTTGGAGAATGAAAGAAGCCACCTACCTCTCCTCCTGTATTTTGATCATGATCCCCCACAACATCCAGAGGAAGAGACTGCAGTATGTGGATATAATCAAAGGTTAAAAGTGAAAGGCTGCATTTCCACACAACCTACCCAGCCAGAATGCGGGTGTTCTGGCCAGAGGATACCCAAGTTTATGAAAGTCCAGAAGAAACCCAGAAGGCCTTGATTGAAAGGGGCTAATGGATCCACAAGAGCAGGACCAATGAAACATCATCTCCTAGAAATCCATTGAGAGGAGCTCTGATTAGTCAGGGAACTAGTGGAAGGAGACAGGACGCGATGAGACTACATCATCAATGGGCTCCCTGAAAGCAATTCGAACACTGGTACAGAAGCTCCATGGAGACAAGGTACCCCAAAATGTAAACAAGGACACACAGGACTGAATTGGTACAGTGTTCCTTACATGTTTAATTTTTCTAAATTCTTGCCTGTAGTGACTCGCTGATAACTTACAGGAGAGTGCAGTGCCACATAAACTGAGCTACACAGTGCCTGGAGACCTATTGAGGCATTGAAATAAATGGCTCTTCCTTCGACTTCCTGCCTCAGTTTTAAGCTGGAAAAACAAAATAGTATCTTCCTATTTTTTGCAAAGCACTACTGAACTATGGACTAATTTATCGCATCCAGACCATTTTCTCTGAAATTGACATAAGAACATTAAGACATTAACAAAGCCAAACATAAAGCTTGAGCTGATTTCTTGGAGATGCACAGATAAGAAGAGTCTAGCTCCTTAGAAAGAGCTCTTTAATGCAAATTTGGGACTTTGAAGCTTTTGCAATCCATTTAATTCCTATATATAAACATTGACATCATGTTAAGAATCCTCAAGGGAAGTGGCAAAATTTATTTGAGGTGGTAATAACCTTTTGGGGGGGGGAGATAAAGGATCTCATTTTGTGCAGTGGGAGATTGAGACATTCTTTGAACTCGCTATCTGATCTGTTTGCTGTGCTGCCCTGTGGCATCACAAATAGCTGCTTTCTGCAGCTTGTACTAAACCTGATAGAAGTTAGTGTCAAGGCTCTTGAGGGGTACCACTTCAAGGGTGGTAAAGGTTAAACTCCTTGTTCTAGCCCCAACTGTGCTCATTGAGGGGGTGTTGGAGCCAGAACTTGCTGTTTGCAACACAGCAGAGTTCCACATGGTGGAAGTACAGTTAGTCTTTATTCTTGTTGTTTTAAATTGTAATGTTTAGAGTTATTCATTTTCAGCCTGTTGCTGAATTAGCCAAACTATCTTATCTGAAAATAAGGAGAGGGATAACGAAATTACGGAATGAGGGAGATGTGGAAAGTAGAGAAATAAGGCATTTACAACTGATCAGGAAACAAACATTAGAAATGAATAACACAGATATAACAGTAATTTCTTATAATGTGAGCGGATTAACCCACCCCATCAAAAGAAGTTGTATGATGTCATATCTACACAAACTGGAGTCATCATTTATTTTGCTGCAAGAGACCCACTTAAACAAGGAGGAACATGCCAAGCTTAAAAGTCTGGCTACCAGGTGGTCCTGGATTCCTCATACCGCATGGGCAGATACAGGGGTACAGCCGTCCTAGTGCCCTCTAGGGTGTCTTTTGAGATTTTGCACTCACTGATGGATGGGGAGGGAGGTATTGGGGTTTAAAGGAAGATTTAATGGGACCATGGTGACCTTGGTATCTATATATGCTCCTCAAGGACAGATTTCCTTTTTTAGGATTTTTCCTTAAGATAACTGAGTGGGCAGAGGGGCATCTGATTATGGAGGAGATCTAAATTTGTGACTCAACCCATCTAAAGACTCCTCGACACAAGTAGTTAGGAAAGAAAATAATGTGCAAAGAAGGTGGTGGGCCTCTTGAGTGAATTGGGTTTGTCTGATGTCTGGAGAACAATGCATGAATAATGTAGACAATACACATTTTCTCCCAAGTCCATCAGTCTTATTCCAGACTGGACTATTTTTGATACCAAGAGATTTCTGGGAATCTGCAGCACATCTTGGTTTGGAGATATTGCTTTTTCGGACCACGCCTGGTGTTATTAAAGGTGGCCCTAGGACCCATCAGGCACACAACCTTATGGCATTTAAATGTCTCACTATTACAAAACAAACAGATTCAAGAAACTATACAAAAACCATAGAGCAAACCATTATAGACAACAACACCCCTGAGATCTCACTGACCACTTTATGGGACACTGTCAAGGCAGTAACCAGAGGTAAATTTATAGAAATCTTGGCCAGATTAAAGAAGCAGAGGAAACAAAATAGAACAATTGAAAAGACAATTAACAGAATTAGAACAAGAACAGCAAAAAAAAAAAAACAGACAGGGAAAGGGGTAAAAGGTTAGCTAAGTATAAAAGGAATTGTTCGAGACCCTGGATTATCAGATAGAGCAGAAACTTCTGTTCCTAAGGTAAAGATTTTATGAGGGAAGCCTAGAGCATAAAGGCTTTTAACATGTTGGCTACATCAAAATAGAGCCAGAGCTAGTATACCAAAATTTTAGATCCATCCACAAAAGAGTGGAAATATAAGATTGAGGAGATATCTGACACTTTTAAAGCCTTCTACCAGAAACTATACTCAAGAGGTGCATCCCCAACTGAAGAGATAGTTAATAAGTTTCTAGCCCCTGGGTCTCCCAAAATTACTGAGCAAGAAAAAAACCCTGATTTCTCTGGTCAACTCATCAGAATTACTTACAGAAATCAAGAGATTGAAGGCCAGTAAGTGCACTGGCACTGATGGTCTGCCCAACAAATTCTGTCAGCAATTCAGAATAGATGTGGCTCCCTATTGATAAGGGCATATTACTGCCTGTGGGAAAGGATGGTATGATAGCTCCATCTTGGTCCCAGGCGATAATCTCAGTCATTCCAAAGCCAGCCAGGGACCCTGCTAGCTGCTCCATATCACCCAATTTCTATCTTAAACTCAGACTATAAAATCCTTAAGGTATTTTAACCAGAAGACCGGAGCAAATACTGCTTAAAATCATACATCACGACCAAATGGGTTTTGTCCTTGGCAGGCAAACTCTGGATAATATAAGAAGGTCAGCAGACATTATTGAATACTTACAGAGGAACCCACAGCCTGTGTACTTAGTGAGTTTGGATGCCAAAAGGCTTTTGATCAGGTATCTTGGTCTTTTCTGATGGGCACCCTGGCCGGCTTTGGATTTTCCTCCATATTTATAGACATAATTTTTAAGCTATATTCTTCACCCAAGGCATACATTAGCACTAATTGCCATATTTCATGGCCCTTTAATATAGAAAGGGGACCAGACAGGGCTGTCCACTGTCTCCCTTATTGTTTCGGCCTACATAGAGCCGCTTAGCCCAAAGCCTTAGGTTAAATGGAAAAATAACAGGAGTGTGACTTGGAGACACAGAGCACAAAGTGGCTCTATATGCAGACAATATTCTACTGTATTTAGCTGACCCAGAGACATCTCTGCCAGAGGTCTTGCTCAGATTGAAACATTCTCAAAGATTTCAGGGTACACTTTAAATTGAGGAAAAACAGAAGTATTAACAATGCATTTGCAGCCCCCACAGGATTTCAAGAAGAAATACCCCATGAAGTGGGATTGCTGCTCAGTTAAGAATCTAGTAGTTATACTGGGTAAAAGCCCAACCCAGCTATATAGGGATGATTACCCACCCCTTATAAAATGGATAAAAACAGATATGTATAAATGGAATTCTATGCCTTTCCCTTTCCATTCGAGACTACAGATTCTTAAAACCAATGTGGTGCATCGTCTGATGTATTTATTTCAGAGTGTACTATGTGAGATCACAAAAAGACATGGCAGAATGGCAGGGTCTGCTGATGAAATTTCTGTGGGAATGGGCAGGCCTAGAGTCTCTCGAAAACATTATATTTACCAAAAGGGAAGGTGGTAGAGCCTGTGCAAACCTACAAGATTATTGGTCAGCTTCACAATCTAAAATAGCCCTTATGTGGCTGCATGGGACTTACAGGGCCCACTGACAACAAATAGAACTACACAGCTGTAAAGATCTCAACCTTATAGTCAACATGTTTTCCCCTAAAAGGAGAAATAATAGGAACCTAGACCTGTACCGCTCTGTTAAAGCCACATTAAGGGCTGGTATTGGGGAAATATGGGACTTACAGCTAGGTACAACTGAAAGTACATTTGGTGGTTATAAGATGTTGACTTTCTCCCATCGATGCAGCACATGTGGTTCCAAAGACAGGCAAAACAATATATATTTGCATCATGGCAGCTGATGCAAGGAAACACTGTGCTGGCCTTGATGCATTGAAAGATAGATATGGCTGGACCCCAGCAGACTTAATTACTATTACCAACTTTGGGATGCCATAAATGATAAGCTTAGAAAATATGGCAACACTTGTAGACTCTAGACCATTTCCTACAGCATACAAAAGGATATGGGCATCTCCAAGTGGTAAGGAGCCATTACAGTGCTCTACTGGAACATGATAGCAGATAGAGCCCACACCTTGCAAACTACACAACATAAGTGGGAATCAGAAATAGGAATAAAATTGAATGATAAAAATGGCAACAGGTCTATCTTAGTTGTTGAGCACTACATCCTCCCCAGTATGGCAAGAATTTGCATGAAAAATTAGGATTAGATACTTTTAACTCCAGCCAGGCAATTTAGAATGGGACTCTTAACACAAAGCACATGCTGGAGAGGATGTACTTGCACACAAGCAGACCTAGCTCATATTTTATGGCAGTGTCCCATACTGGTTAATTTTTGGCAGAAAATACAACATCATCTGGTGGAGCTCTTTGGACTGAATACAAAACAGGTCCAGACAATTTATTACTGAAATTACTCCCCATGAAATTAAGGAGGAGGAGGGCACTACTTATGGTTTATATTGACAACAGCAGCCTTTGAAGGATGTCACCAAAAGTGGCTCCAGTTAGCTCCTCCAGACATAATGGAATGGGTTGAATTGATAGGAAAATACAAATGATAGAAAGATTAACTTTTGTAGCGAACCACAGAAGGGAGCAATATATGACTAGATGGAACAGGTCGGAACTTTATAAAGAAAAAATGAAATGACCCCCATTCATACCCCCTTTGGACAAAAACAAATAAAATAAATATTATATGTGTAAAGCATTACACATAGACAAAATGTTCTTCCTCTCGACTTCAGTACATGGCTTGGCTTTAATTATTTCCTGTTTGTAATTTACTTAATAACTTTATTAATCACATAGTTTTATGGTTATTTAAAGTTTTAATTATTGCAAAGCTGTTCAATATTAATAGGATTGTTTATACAGAGTCCTAACAACTGAAAAAGGACTTTATATGAAATGATGAGCTCTAAGAAAACTACACCAAAGCTTTTCTTTTGATGTTCTAAAAGTTATTAATCATCAGCTTATTACAATCAAAAAGAAAATGTATCATCTTGAACGTTTGTAAGATATGAATTATTTCAATAAATAAGTATAAAAAGAAAGCTGTAACTCTGGGCATGTGCATCAGCATCAATGCATGCCTGACATGGCCTGGACATCTGTGTACATCCACTCCACTTGTAGAACTTAACAAGTGAAAAACCCCTTAGCTGAGCAACATGAAGCCCTGCTCTGGACTCCACCTCCACTGCTGCTAGGAACCCTGGATCTGTCTATCTCTTCTCCCTCCCTCTCTGCATCTGGGGAGGGATCCATCATGCATCTTACAGTGGTCTCCCAGCAAGCTCCAGGCAGGTGGGGGTTGAAGGGCTGGGGACCATAAGGAGCTGATAATGGGTACATCCCACTGGCTGAAGGGAGCCTAAAACAGAACTGAAAAAATACTCAGCAGTACAGTCTACTCTGTATTGATGTAATTGCTTTCTTTTGATACAATGTGAACAGAAATTTGCCAGTTCTCCCAATTAAGATTTAGTCAAGTGAGCTCAATAGATAAGTAAAGAGCCAATCAATATCACAAATGAAGGGACAAATTACTTAAATGTAGTTTGGATATTTTTTCTCAACGTAGCATAATAAGGAGTAGAAACTATTCATGTCATGAAGAAAAAGATAAATGGCTCATAAAGCTACAGTTTTTTCATTCTTTGTTGTCTGTCGGCCCTTATTCTGTCAGCCACTCTAGCCTCATCACCATCACCCCAATTTTCCACAGCTCTTATCTTCACCATCTTGTTCCCCAGGGTTATGCTCCCCGGTAGGAATCGGTGGGGGGTCCAACCCATGCCTAGTTATGGATTTGGTCATTGGTGAGGCCTGAGTACTTGAGTGCACAGCCTGTAATGGCCAGAATCATCCTGCTTTCCAACAGTTTTTCTCCCCTATTCCCCAAGGTTGGCAGAGCATGAAATCATGTGGGCACGTTACATGAAGATGCCACATTTTCAGTGCCTGCACCCCACCCTGTGAGGTGGCCACTGCTGTACCACCTAGCCACCAGTAGGTGATAGCCAAGCAGTGTGCACTGCTGTCCTCCCTCCCCAAAGGAGGAGTGCTGTCTGTGGGAACTCAAGCCTCCTTCCTTCAACCTGCCCAGAGCGACCTTGGTCCATCAAAAACAGGTTACAGGTATGGCAGGTGGTATGCAATCAGTGCCTTGGCCCACCAGATCATATAGACTAGTGTATGGGTAACCATACACAGGTGGTCTTTCATTGAGAGGTGAGATGACATCATAGGGACCGTGTCAAGTCCACAGTGTACATTGTAATGTGGTTAGAAACAGCATGGACAAAACTGCACAAGTCAATCACACCTGGGAATACCATCGAAAAAGAAATAAAAATGTAGGTCAACCCATTTCACTGGAGTGGTGGTCCATGGCAGCAGTGTTAGAATAGTAAATCACAGTTGAAACAAATATTCATGGCAATATTCTTCTGGTACAGTTTTGATTTGTGCCCTGTTTGTCCATGCAGTGTTGTCCATGCAGTATTGGTTTTGCAGAATTGATGTGGAGCTGGGACTTCAAGGTCAAAACTTGTGAGGTCCCTGATGTCATCTCAACCCTGAGATGGATAACGTATGCCTTGTTGTGTATGGTTGGACATACAGTATAGAAGGTTATTTTCACTATCTGTTTATTTTTGCTATATTTGTTATTGCTCACAATCAGTGAAAATAAATGGATAATGAAAATAATGGACAGATGATTATCAGTAGTAGTGTATTGAAGAGTAAGCTGTCCGCTTAATTCTGTCAGATGCGAATATGTATAGAAGGTTGACTCCGCTAAATATAACAGATGCTAATGTAACCTGCTATATAGTACACTGTTTTACATAGTAAATGGTTCCCAAAAGTCAATTCACTCTTAATTCAAGATCATGACCCTCGGAATGTTAATGAAGCAAAAGAAGTGGCAATTTACACTGATCAGCTTTTACTGATGTGCACTCCTCCCCAGCATGAGTCAGTATGAAAGAACCCATCTAAAACCATTTTTTTTTTTTAATTAAATTCTCGGATTACAAATACCTTTGAGCAGAAACTGCTCGTTTACAAAGTTCCACGTCAAAGGATGAGGGTCAACATACATACAGAGGTAGTAAAGAATGCACAATAAACAACCAAAACAACTAAAAGAAAAATAAAGATACTCAGTCAACATACTTTGAGATAATATTCATGTAATGAGCAGCTTGAGTAGGCAGCTGGTGCGGTAACAATAAGAGATAGAGGGACCATAGGCAGTTAGTATTGCAGGTGTGCGACCGGAGAAGAAGTTGGCAGGCTAATGGGCCACTGTCCAATGGTGGTGGAAAATGTCTTGTACCAGTGGAGATGAGAAGCAGAAAAGGAGTCACAAGGAGGCCCAGTGCCAGAGGGAATGAGACTGGGAAAGGCGGCTGTGAGACATGAGTGAGCTGGGAGGTGTTTAGAGATCTCTGTTCAGAGAAGCAGTCACACTGAGTGGTAGAGGTGAGGTAAAGTTTGAGATTCCTTTTGAAGGGTCCAATTGTAATAGAGGAAAGTGCTTCTTTATTGAAGGAATTGAACCATTGATGCTCTATAGATAAAGGACCACTGACCCATGGAGGTACGACATCTAGGAACCTGAAAGGTTAGAGATTGGGCACCACGTGTTTGTTGAGTGCCACTGTAGGTAGTAAGGAGTGAGCTAACACCAGGTGGCATGAGATCGAGGACCACTGAAACTTTTTAGCACAGCTAAACTGGGGAGGTCCAGTAATTAAATACTTCATTGTGCATGATAATGAAATCCTGCTGGGGAGCACGTGTCTTTGAAAACTGATTGGTCTGAACTGTCAATTCCTTGATTTCATAGATGCACCAAGAGTTAAGATCATTCTAGCCTTCTCCTGCTCACTGATAAATTACTGTCTCCTGTCATTTCTTTATAGAAAAAAGCTGTTGCTGCAACTGTGAGCTGAGCATGTTAATGCTGCAGTTCTTTGAACGAATTCAGTGGTGGACATGAAAGGCAGTATGCTGTGGTACTGGTGCAAGGGAACTGCATAGACAGACATGTTTGAAGGCTAAAAGGTTATTGTAGTATTGCTGTGATATCAGTGATATACTATAATAACTTTTCATGACCTTTGAACTGTTCTACAACAAGAAAAAGAGATGTATGGAAATCCATACACAATCAATGGCAACCATATACTGTACTGAGCTAGCTGAAAGTCGTAATTTAACAATGAAAATATTCAGTCTCGATGTCTTAATGGTTTGACTAATATTTATTGTTGTGCATTGCTATACACTGTTAGGTTAGCAGTGCCATTGGCTCAGCAGGTTGCACATTCACCTCTGAGGCTAGAAAATTTAATGGTTGTGGGTTCTAGCCCCATACTAGGAATTTGGAGTAAACCCGCTACTGACACTCTAGTGTGGCATGAGGGGATGCTGCAGTCTTGAGGTACCACCTTCTCAGATGAAATGTTAAACGAGGTCCCACCTGCCAGTTCTGCAGGTTACTCATATGGGACGTTAAAGATCCCATGACATTTCTTAATCAGCAGGTGAATTGTATTGAAAAATTAAGCCATTAACAAACGCAGTCAAACATCATTTCATTCCATCACCTTCACCATACTACATACAACAAAAAAATTCAGAAGCAGAGTTGTAAACAAAAAGTACTAAACTGTACAAAAACAAAATACACATAATGAGCCCTATTCACAAAGATGTGGAGTGCTTACACACCATGTATTTGAAGTGCATAGCCACCCACAACCATTGCACCCCCATGAGGGATTCACAAGTGGGATGTGCATCCCATGTAGCCTGATCTCTGACCAGCCATGGAACTCTGCATGGGCTGGTCGGAGAGTGCAGGGGAGCATGGAACAAAGGTGCGTGCTGACAACTGGCCCTATTGGTGCTGAGGGTTGGGTGCTGGACACCACCTCGTACCACACCAGTGAGCCAGGTTCAGAAACAGGCCCAGGTTGTTGGGGGTTGGTGGGAGGAGGATGTGGAGTGAGATTAAACTGCCACGAGGTGGGTCTCCTCTCCCAGGAGGGATGAGGGGTACCCAGAGTGCATGTGCACCTCTACATGCATGCACTGCCATGTCTGCCAGTGTCCTGGGATCTTTGGGAGAAAGTCAAGGAAAAATGCAAAATTATTAATAAAAAAGGTGCTGAGTGCTGGGCACGGGGGGCAAGCTATACTGGGTGACCCTCAGCCATAAGGAAGATATGCAATACCTCAGGATACCAGGATGCCACTGCAGGCTGCAGTAGAGACATCAGGGCAAAGTGGATCCCCCTAACACTTCACCCCGGCCCTCAGGGGACCACAAGTAGGCTGGGCTGGCCAACCAAGCACTTGCATGCCATGATGCTACAAGCACACTGCCCGTTGCCTGCCATATGTGAGCTTCAGTTGGCAGACTGGGTCTGGGCATCCAACTGGATGCCAACCTGTGTCCACTGAACAGCCTCCATGCCCCTGCATGCCGGAAGTTGGGGCCATGGATGGGAGCAATGCAGTGGCCAGTTGTCAGTGAATACAACTACTGTGCATTTTTCCATGGGCACGGGGCTATACAGGTGGGATACATGCCTTTGGTGCATTCTTCCCACCCATTAGTGAATAGGCCCCAAGAAGGCTAAAACAAACAAAAATTATGCTCTTTTCCTCTAAACAAACCTATCCCCTACTGAAAATAAAATCTTATGGTAATCTATAGATCAGGAATTAATATATACACAACAATATTGAGCGATGACCCAAACACAAACTCAGCAGATAGTGTCAGAACTTGTTTCACACTTTCTCATCCAAGAAAATGTAACCAATGAAATACAACCCATAAAGTTTGTACTTGATGTTGTGGTAACCCATTACTATCATGTTTATATACTTCTAGCAAGAGGACACTAATTTTGCTACAGCTACACAAGACATTCTGAGCTACTGTAGCACTAAATGGCATCTCACTTGCCAAAGGGAAAAATTTAAAACATGTAAATGCTACCAATAAGGTGCTGGTATTATTTTTTATATTGGTAACCAGGTAAGGCTCACTAGGTACAAATGCCTGTTTTCATGGGTGACTTGAGAGCACAGGGGTGGTTAAGTGACTTGTCTGGAGTCACACAGTGTTCAAGTGGAGTTTGTGAGAATAAAAACTTGGTCTGATGGATGTACCAAGCTCATTCACAGCTCATTAATCTGACCTCTAGGCTATACTACCAGCCCCAGTATTAGTATTATACTTCCTTATCTGGGCTAGAAAGTCTCCTGAAACAAAACATTCATAGGCTAGCCTTTCCAAACATGGAAGATTCCATTTCTTTGATAAGTAAGATAAAACCCAAAAACAAACCGATATTCTAAAAGGAAATGTTCCAGTATTTCAGTCCTCACTGTACAGTCCAGGCAAAGACATCACTTCTTCTCTAAGGATTTGTGTTTATTATTCTCCCATACATTTCAGTTCATTTCAGTTCATTTTATTTATTATACTGGAAAGGCATGTGAGCAAATTTTCCCATTTTCACAATGGCGATCAGTTAGGAATCACAAATAAGGTTACAGAGTACATAATAAAGAAAACAGTAAAACAATCCAACATTGTATTTACAGAGTACATGAGGGATGTAATACAGAACTGGTAACACTGGGATAAAGTATGAGCCAAACTAGACAGGAGGTTGATGAAAAAAAAAAAGAAGAACAGTTAAGGCCAATAGGGGCTGTGTGTAAGTGTCCATATATTTGGGGATAAGTGCTACCGAGGATAAGGAAATGATGGTGGAGGCAGGTACACCCACGGGAGGGGGAGGACAAGGGAAAGGGGTGGGGGTATAATGAAAGGTAAAAGAGAAGGAGGGAGTTAGGATGGGGAACAGCAGCAAGAGGCAGAGGAGAAGAGGTGTTTCATCAGGTTGTTGTTGAAGGATGAGGAAGAGGGACAAGGAGGAGATCTAGGGATGAGAGTTGTAGAAATTTGGGCCATTAACAGAGAGAGAGTGTTTTGCCATGGGTGGTGCAGCAAAAGGATGGAAAAGAAGAGGAAGAGGACCTTCTTGTGGTCCTGTGATGGAATGTCTTAGGAAAGAGAGAGATGATGCTAACTGGGAGGAGCCCAAGAAAAGTTTATGAAAGAAAGTAAGAAATGGCAATGACAAGTTAGAGTCTTCCTGTTTGTAAGGAATGTGACTTGACTGTTATGCTTTGATGTGTGACCTGCTAGTCTATGTCTTGAATCCACAGCCAACCTCTATATCTGTCATGCCATTCAGGTGTTTTCACTCTGACCTGAATAAGGGAGCTTCTTCTCTCGAAAGCTAGTCTCAGAAATCATTTTGTTAGTCCAATAAAAGGTATCACCCACAACATATTCATTGTTTTTTTTTCTTCATGAAAGAAAGTAGCAATTTGCAGTTAAGGCGGTTGTCGAGTGAGGACCAGCTAGATAGATAGTACAAATCACGGTGGTGAGTAAGCCTCAGAAGACCGGAAGCAAAACGAATGATGCTGTGGGTAGGTGCTACAGAGTTTGCTGGAGATTTCTGGGATAGAGGGAGGTAGTAGATTAGGCTCCATAATCGAAAAGTGGAGAAGGAAACTACAGGTGAGGAGTGACTTGAGTCCTTGTTTAGGTACAGTTTAACCCTGTAGTGCATGGCTAGTCTCTTGTGGGCTTTCTTGATGGCTAGTTTGATGTGTGCATCAAAACGGAGGTGGCAGTCGAGGAAAAGACCCAGGTATTTAAATTCATTAACCCTCTAATTGCAGTAAGTTATCATCATTAACATGTAGGGGAAATTGAAGGCTAGTGATCTCCTGGGGCTGGCAAAGACCATGGCCTTTGTTTTTTTTAATTGAGTACTAGACACTTAGACAATAACCATATGTGAAGCCTCTTAAAGTCATGCTGGAGTTTGTTTTTCAGGGAGGAGTATTCTTTACCTTTCTGTAGGGGTGGCATCATCTGCATACAGAATTGTTTCAGTATTAGTACAGATTTCAGGAGGGAGTTACAGCAAGGGAGAAGAGAGAGAAGAAGAGAAGAGAAGAGAAGAGAAGAGAAGAGAAGAGAGAAGAGAAGAGAAGAGAAGAGAAGAGAACTTAAGATGGAGTCCTGGGGTACACCTTTATTTGATGGGGCAGGAGTCAGAGAGAATGCAGCTTATGATAGTTTGATGGGACCTGGCAGAGAGATAGTTATGAAACCAGTTTACCATGTCAGGAGAGAAGTGAAGATGGGACAGGGTATGGAATTATACATCATGGTCGACTAGGTTGAAGGCTTTTGTTAGATCAACAAAACTGAACCGTGTAGAGGCCTTCATCATTGGCTCTATTAATGAAATTAGTGAATTTTATGAATGCGGTCTTGGTGTTGTGATCAGTCCTGAAGCCATGTTGGGCATCAGTCTGAAGGTTATATTTTAACAGAAAGTTAATGGTTTGTTTGCGAACACATTTTCCAGAATCTTAGAGAGGGAAGCCAGGAGGAAGATTGGTCAGTAGTTGGATATTTCATCCTTGGGGCTGGATTTTTGCAGAGGTTTGGTGATTGCGCATTTCCATTTAATGGGGAGGAGCTGGTGCAGAGTGAGTGGTTAAAAATATTGGTAAAATGAATAGCCAGGGATTCACAAACTACCTGAAGTATTCTGCAGTCGATGCCATGTGGACCAACCAAAGGCCTGGGGTCATGTCTTTAAATTAATCTCACCACCTCAGAGGAGGAGGAGAGAAACCGAAACAAGAAGGAGGAGTGAGGGTTGGAGGAGGGAGGAGGAGGACCAGGGGTCAGGGGAGATGGGCTTGTATTTGTCTAGCTCTGAGAAATGGCAATTTAAGAGTGAGGCTACCTTGAGGAGATCAGTGACAGTTGCTCACTCATGGACATGCTGATATGGTCATTGCATTAGCTCCTTCCTAAGAGGTTATTGAGGATGTTCCAGGTAGGTCGGGGTTTCCAGCAGCAATGTTCTGTTTTCCAAGAGAAAGGAGGTTTGGCAGCCCTGACAGCAGCTTTGCATTTGTTTCTGAGGGTTTTGTATTGTTGAAGGGTGTTTATGGTTTCTGAATTTTGACCATACCCTGTCTCTCTGTCTCATCATCTTAAGGAGATCAGGGAAACCAATTCTTGGCTGTTTCCTTTGGCTCTGTTTTTCAATGGGGATCAGTGAGTCACAAAGATTAATGAATTTTTGCAGAACATATCAAGGGGCGTGGTCAATGTCATTTATGGCTTTCATGAAGGACCAGTCTATGGCAAGGACTGAGTTAGAATAATCAACTGGGTTAAGTCTTTTTAATTGTCTGGATTAGATGTACTTATGAGCTTGATGTGGAGATTTGGTGGTCAAGGAACAGTGGACAGTGCAATGGTCACTAATCATGTTAGGGAGAATACCCAAGAAGGTGATGTGAGTGGGTTGGTGACAAGTATGCATTCTAGAAATATTCATTCCCTGTTCAGTAGTTGGTCCTGGTGGGTGCGGAGATGAGCTGGTGCAGGCCATGGCTGATGATAGCTTCCTTGGCTTCATCAACATGCGCTGACAGCCAATTAAAGTTGAAGTCCCTGAGGATTACATATTCCCTACCCCAAGGGAGGGAATCCTTGAGGGAAAGAAACTGTCTAATTCTTGTGTGGGGTGCAAGGGGAAGATAGATTATGCTGATGGTTATTATCTTGTTGTTTCCTAGAACAAGATTTATTGACAGGGATTCAAGGTGAGGGGTTTCTAGGGAAGGATGAAATAAATTGGCAGAGAGGTTATTAGCTACCAAAAAGGCAGCCCCCACCCTTTTATCATGTCTGTCCTTCAAGATTAATTTTGTTGGATGGAATATTATCAGTGAGCTATGATTTGGTTAGGCAATGATATCAAGGTTTTTGCAGATAGCCAGGATTATTGCATAGATTTTTTTGCTAAAATACTTTGAACATTGGGGTGCATGATTTTAGGCTGTTTGGAGTATTTGGGGGTAGGTTTGTTTCTGCTGTGAATGGTGGTCCGATGTTGGGGTGGATGGAGCTGGAGATGAGTAAGAGAAGCCTCATGTGTCTATCTGAGGCAAACATGGCTATCTTATGGGATCTGAGCCTTAAGGAATGTTGTGTAATGAATAGCAGCTTGCTGTTGGAAGGGAGAATTTTTGAAAGAGGCAGAGTTTATATAGGCAGTTTTCAGGGGTTTGGGAGTGATGAATGGTTCCATCTAGAAAAGTGATGCAAGGGAGGGACCTAACAGGAGCAGAGGTGGAATGAAGGGGATCCAGTAGTGTTGGGGATCACGAGAGGCAGGGTAATGAGAAATGGGACCAGGGGTGATGATGGAAGGGCTGTAGAGAGGTACCATGGGGTAAGGACTGTCCTTGGTTATTCACAGGAGTCCAGAGGTGTAGAAAAAGCTCCAGAAAATGGCTAACAAAGTGTGAGGTTTGATGTGCTTCATTGATGATGGAAGTAGATCTTAGGTAAAAGTGGCAAGGGATTGTAGGAAGGTATGCTAAAGGTATGAACCTCAAATAGGAGAAAAGAGCAGGTGTGTATGTGTGGTTGGAGGAGCAAGGATATAGGAAGCTATGGGCAGAGGAAGATGGGACAACATGTGAAATAATAGGGTAATAGGGCAAATGGATGGTGAAGAAAACATGCTGGCAAGTGGAGCTAAGGTGAGAAGGAAGGGGTGCCTTTAAGAGGTAATAGATTTGTGAAAGGGAGGTGCCTTAAGAGTGAAGGGAAGCCTATATAGCAGCCCATCAGAGAGAGAAGTAAGGGAGGGAGAGACAGACTGGAAGAAAATGTATTTAAAAGGGTGTCAGGGCAGGGTGGGGGACAGGGACATATTGAAAAATTGAGTCAAAACCTCAGTCAGAAAACAGAGAGCTAGAGTCATGGAGTTGGTTAGTAGAGAGTTCAATGGTGAGCCTAGTTTCTTGAGACCTGGCTAATCAGGGGTTGGAACTGGCGCCAGAGAGGGAGCTGAACAAAAGCCGCTAAGGAGGCTGTACCTGGAGAGCTGGTGGGCAGTCTTGAGAAGAAGGGGCTATGGCTGGAGCAGTGCTGCATCCTAAGCTGAAGATCCACAGCAGGTCAAAGTGTCTGGTCAGGGGCTTCCTCCTGCAGAAGAGAAAGAAAGGGAGGAGAGGGTTGGTTAAAAGGCAATTGGTGAGTGGAAGCAGACATTGAGGAGAGACAGGAAAAAACAGCAGCAGTTCAAGAACAATGGAAGTGTGAAAAGAGGGAGGGTCCCTAGATGAGAGGCGGGGGCAATCAACAAGGTGATGGGCAGTGAGAGAGAGAGAGAGAGAAGAGAGTTAAGGAGATCAGAGAAGAATGGAATAACAAATTTTAAACACAAATTACTAGAAGGGTTGTAATCACTGTAAAAATACAAAACCAAGGCAAGTAATACAGGTGTCAGTAAAAGGCAGTAAAGAATTAAAATCACAGTCACAGTAGGTACAATTTAAAGGCAACAGTTAAAACAGTAGAAATTTGAAAAGAGAGCCCAAAAACTCGGGCAGAAAGGAGAGCTAGAGTCTTGGGGTCAGCTAGTGGAGAGCCAATGGGGAGCCTGGTTTCTTTAGCCCTGGCCAATCAGGGGTCAGAGGTGGTGCCTGAGAGGGAATGGAGCAAAGTCACTAAGGAGGCTGTATCTGGAGAGCTGGCTGGTGGTCAGGAAGAGAAGGATGGTGCCTGGAGCAGCACCACATCCTGGGCTGATAATCCATAGCGGGCCAGAGCACCGGTCAGAGGCCTTCTTCTTGGAGAGCTGGTGGGTGGTCAGAAGGAGAAGGGATGGCAGCTGGAGCAGCACTGTGTCCCGGCTGAAGATCTGCAGTGGGCTGGAGTGTCTGGTCAGTGGCACGCTTTCTGTATAGCTGGCAGGTGGTCAAGCAGAGAAGGGGCCGGCAGCTGGATCAGTGCTGCGTGCTGGGCAGAGCACATTATATCCAACATTTTCCGTGGAACTCCGTATCAGGCAATAATTTAACTACCAAATGAGTCCTCAAGTTATGCAATAATGTAGGTAAATTCAGGATTCTATTGATATATTTAAGTAATAACAGTCTCATATATTTGTTTCCTAGATAAAGAATGGATGTGTGTTTGTCACTTTCCATTTAAATAATTTTGTAGTGACAGGGATATACTCTGGTACTTGCAAGGAGCTAACTATTTTAAATGGCACTTCCTGCCATTTTTCCACCAACTTCTAATAAGCAATTCAGACTAGTCCTAGCAAATTAACTTTTCTGAAAAAAAATGATACATAAATGAAAATTTGTAATTTTAAAGGCAATCATCTAATTCATTTTAGTATAACAGCTGCCAACAACATCAAAAGGACTCTGCTGTCAATTACAATTCAAACTTGAAGTACAGTAACACCAGTCCACAAACTGAAAGGAGAGAATGGGAGTGTCAATCAGCCATAAGCCAGCTTTTAAATGAAACCACCAAACCAGTATAGACTCCCTCCAGTGAGCGGCATGATGTCATAGATAAAATACATTGTAAGAAGACTGAAAACATTTTGGGCTCAGAGTTCAAGCATTAACAACTGAAAAATGGCAAAAATGTTTACTGATTTTATCTTACATAGGCTTTCAGAATCAACACCAGAGCTAGGCACCACAGCATAAGCATAGCCACGTAAAGATGAAATTCTGAATGAAACTGTGAGGATATGGCAGATATTTTATGTAAACAGAGATTCAAGCAAAGCAGCACCTTGAATGTTATATCCTCATGAAACAATAAGGTTAAAGAATTTATTTAACTTACAAAAGTATGCCTACAATATCGTATTGTGTATTTTAATATCAGTAAACATTCATTACATATTACAAGCATTTTAAAAGTGCAACATACTGACATATATCTTTAAGGGATGAATCACAGACTTTGGAAATGAGCAGAGAAGCAATATGTGTTTAGTTCTTAGAAAGTCACTTGCAAGCAACTACACAGCTAAGAAGGGAGAAAGTGAATTCTAAGCTACACTGCAGCCAAGTAGGAAGAAAGGCAGCAGGATGAGGGTTGCTTCATTAACATTAGTAGTGAATCACATAAAGACAGCAACAATTAATAAGTAAGCAATACCCCTTTGCCAAGGTATAGGGTTACTGGGGATTAATCAACGCCCAGCTGCATTGTGAGACATGAGGCTGCAGGCTATTGCTTACTTATAACATGGATTTGGAGAAAGGTGCAACTCAATTGGTGCAATGGACCTGTGTTGTCATGGGTTAAATCCTTCCTTAATCCATAGTTCTGTGGAGCACCTTAGGGATTTCATCCACTGTCACGTGATCCATTGCACCAATTGGGTTGCATATCACTCCAAACCATGTTATAAGAGTTATTATGGCATATAATTCTAAAACTGTTTAAGAATGTTCTCTCTGAGATGTGATTTAAAGATTTGGAGTAATGCAAAAACATCTATGGATCTGAAAATGCAGGGAATTATGTAGCAAAAATAAAGAAAATACCGATTTATGATTTACTGCTTATTATTATAGGATAGAAAGTTGAATGATCTACGATTTATGGAGGTAATATAAAATGTCAGCACTGGGTGATTGATATGATTTTACATAGCTGAATGTTATTCTGCAACCCAAACATCCACCATCCCATCACCAAATTGTTTAGCATGTTCTTAATGGGACATACATATCCCAAATGTAGAGGGAGCACTTGTGGTTATCATGATGTACAACTGAGATTTACATCTTACAGTATATTAAACTGATTTTTAAATAACACTTTGTAATAGTTTTGTGAGCATATTTCATGATTAAATTTATGAGAGCACATTTGCGAAAAAACAAAACAGTTAACTTTCTAGTTCCACGTGCATGTCAGAAAACTACACAGCTGGAATAGTTGATCTTTCAGGATCGTGCATGATTATTCCATTCATGGCAAAACTTTGAAAATAGATAGAAACATAGAAACATATAGAAACATAGAATTTGATGGCAGATAAGGACCGCTTGGCCCACCCAGTCTGCCCATTTCCTACCTAATGGATAAGCTGCAGATCTTAGTTAACCAGCAGCCTATTTCTTTCTACCCCCACCCTAGAATTGCTTTTTAGACTGTCCCATGCATGGAATTCAACCACTGTTTTTGACTCCACAACCTCCTCTGAAGGCCATTCCATGCATCCACAACCTCTCTGTGAAAAATACTTCCTTACATTACCTCTGAGCCGCCCCTCCTATCTTTAAATTGTGCCCCTTGTTCTTGCACACCTCTTTTTGAAAGATGCTACCCTCTTTGACTTTGTTGATTTCCTTGAGGTACTTGAAAGTTTTTATCATGTCCCCCTCTCCCTCCTTTCCTCGAGGCTATACATATTAAGCTCCTTTAGTCTCTCTTCATATGTCTTCTGCAGACCCTGCACCATTTTAGTGCCTCCTCTGGACAGCTTCCATCTTGTCTATGTCCTTGCAGAGATTGGGTCTCCAGAACTGCACACAGTACTCCAGATAGGGTCTCACCAGCTGTCTGTACAGAGGGATAACAACTTCCTGTTTTCTACTGGTGATGCCTCTCCCTATGCATCTCAGTATCCCCCAGCCCTCCTTACTGCCCTCTCACATTGCTTGCCCACCTTTTAAGTCATCTGATATGACTACCCCAGAGTCCCTTTCCATGTTTGTTGTTGTTAGTATCTCACCACCCATTGTGTACTCTTCCCTGGGTTTTGTTTCCCAGGTGCATTACCTGCACTTCTTAGCATTGAATCTAAGCTGCCATACATTTGACCATTCCTCTAACCTTGCCAAGTCCCTTCTCATCCTTTCCACCCCACCTTGTGCATCAACTGTGTTGCAGATCTTTGTGTCATCTGCAAAGAGACATACTTTTCTTTCTGGTCCTTCCATAATGTCGCTTATAAAGACATTGAAGAGGACCAGTCCTATACTGAACCCTGTGGGTACCCCACAGTAACCCCTTTCTTCAGAGTGGACTCCATTTTACTATTACCTCTGTGTCCTATTCTCCAGCCAATTCTTTACCCAGGCTATCATCTTGGGACCCACTCCCAGGCTGGCTAACTTGTATATTAATCTTTTGTGTGGTACTGAGTCAAATGCCTTTGCTAAAGTCTAGGTAGGCCATGTTCACAGCCCCTCCTGATCTACTACTTTGGTCACCCAGTCAAAGAAATCTATTAGATTCATCTGGCATGAACTTTCCTCTGTGAATCCATGCTGCTTTGGGTCCTGTGCCCCTCTGGCCTCTAGGTACTCGACAATTCTTTCCTTCAGAAGTGATTCCATCATTTTCCCTATCACTGAGGTTAAACTAACAGGTCTGTAGTTTCCTGCTTCTGCCCTGCTTCCACTTTTGTGAAGAGGAATCACATCTGCCCTCCTCCAGTCCTCAGGTACCACCCCATCCTCCCATGATTTGTTAAAGAGGGTAGTCAGTGGTGTCACTAGTTCTACCCTTAGTTCTTTAGAATTCTGGGATCTATCCCATCAGGCCCCATTGCTTTGTCCACCTTCAGTTTTAAGAGTTCTTTCAGAACCCTTTCTTCTGTAAATGGGCTGGTATCAACTTCTGTATCCAGATGTTTCTATTGTTTGTTTAGGTACCTCCCTCTTCATTTGTAAATACTGAGCAAAATATTTGTTTAGTATCTCTGCCTTTCACAGTCACCCTCTGCCGCCCTCCCTTTATTAAGCCTCACTATCCCTCCCTTAGTCTTCTTTCACTCCCTGTTGTACCTAAAAATGTTTTATCCCCTTCTTAACTGAGTGGGCTATCTTTTCCTCAGTTCAGGCCTTTGCTGTTCTGACTGCCTTCCCAGCTTCTATTGCTTTAACTGATACAATTCTCTATCCTGCTCCTTCTGTGATTCCTTGTACTTTCTGAATGCTTTCTTTTTCTCTTGAACCTTCACTGCCACCTCCTTTGAGAACCATAGTGGTTTCTTACATTGTTTTGTTTTGTTTATTTGCTTCACACAAGGCTTGTTACCTCTGTGATGGCAGTTTTATTATTCCCCATTGTTCTTCCACCCTTCTTCCTGCCCATTTGCTAGAGCATTCCTTAGGCACTCACCCATTCTGGCAAAGTCAGCCCTCCTGAAGTCCAGTACTTTTGCCTTTGTATGGCTTGACTCTATTGCTGTGTTTATTATGAACCACGCTGTTCGATGGTCACTAGTTCCCAGATGGCTACCCACTTCTACATCTGTGATCCTCTCTCCATCTCCATTTGAGAGAACCAGGTCTAAGATTGCTCCCTCTTGAGTGGGTTCTAATACTAGTTGTCTAAGGCATGCCCCTGTAGGCATCTAGAATAATCCCACTCTTAGAAGTGGCTGCTGCAACTGCACTCCAGTTAACATCTGGCATATTCAGATCACCCATCAGCAATATCTCCCTTTATCTGCCATTCTAAGTATACTTTCTATCATTTCCTTGTCCATTTCCTCCCCTGAGAGGAGTGTCTGTATACAACCCTGTGCGGATTGTGGTGCCATTGCCTGCCTCCAAATTGATCCACAGTGCTTCTTCTCCTCTGTTTACCCTTTTGTTCTGTTGCTTTGATTCCTTCCCTTATGTAGAGAGCTACTCCTCCTCTCTTTTACCCTCCCTGTCCCTCCTGTAGACAGTGTATCCTGGTATGTTTACATCCCAGTCATGGTTCTGTGTGTACCATGTTTCTGTGACTGCCACAATATCCAGATGTTCCTCCTCCATCAAGACCACTAATTCAGGAAGCTTGTTACCTAGACTACGGGCATTGGTACTCATTGCTCTCCATTTTTTGATGGCTTTACCTTCTGTAGCAGCATTCCCCACTGACCTTTCTACCTTGGTCTTTTCTCATTTAGTACCCTGTTTTGTGGGGAGGCTGGTATTTTCCTGTTGCTTTTCAGTGCCTCCCTTGACTAGTTTAAAAGCTTGCCAATGAAATTTAAACCGATTGCCCAAAAGACTTGTTCCTTCCTGGACAGATGCAGACCATCCTGCCAGTATAGGCTGGTATCCTCAGGTGGAACCCCAGTCCCCAGTGAAGCCAAACCCCTGTGCTCCACACCATTTTTCAACCATTCGTTAAACTGCATGGTGCAAAGTACCTCGCCTCACCATGCCACTTACAGGCAGCACCTCTGAGAAGGATACAGTGTGTGCTAATTGTCTCAGGCCTCCCAACTCTACAGCGATCCTTCTGCACTGCTCTAATCTCATGATGAGCCAAGTCATTTGTCCCTAGGTGGACAATGATGTCCAGCTCAAACTCCTGTGCAACTGTTCTCGTGATCCTAAGGATGCGCTTCCTGTCCCTCAAGCCATGGCACCAGGCAGGCACCTTACTTCAGTTTTCCTGCTCCCTCCAGTTCTAGCCCCTAATAATTGAGTTCCCACCAGGAGCTGCTTCCTTCCTGTGGTGCCCTGTGCCTCCTTCCTGAGGCCTCCTTGTGACAGTTGTCTGTACCCTCCTTAGTCTCCACTGCGGGTGCATCCATGGGGAACTATGCCCCCCAGAATGGTGTATGGATTGTGGAGTGGAACAACTGACTGGGTGTGCCTCTGTTCTACCACCCTTACCCTCCCTGAGCCCTGTAGTCCAACTGCTGTGCTTCTTTGCAACCTCTGAGGTAGTGGTGGTGGCTCTGGTGCTCCCTGGATGGAGGAGGTTCCTTACTACTGTCCAGTGGGCTTGAAGACAGACAACTTCCTCCCTCAGGGAAGATAGTTGTCTGCAAACAGGGCAGCATTTCAGCCTCTCGGAAAGACTCCTGGAAGACTGGCTGCCCCACAGCCATTACATTGCACTACTCCCACATGTCTGTCTACCTTGTTTAGTTTTTTTGGGGGGTTGTGTGAGTGTGATTGGTTTGTTATATAGAAATATATGTGTTATAATGTATTATATAATGTGTATGCTTATATTGTCAGTGCAGTGTGCTAGACAGGATATGAGAGTGATATGCACCTTGCCTTCTTGAGGAAATGATGTCAGAACCCCAGGTATAAAGGAACTATTTCCAGGGGTGGGTGGGGTGAGAGTGGGAAGGGTTTGGGCCTAAACTGTGCCCTCACAAAACAATCAGCTAAATGCTCTGACCTACCACTGCGATGAGTGCCTTCCTGTCAGCAAGATGCCCTCACGACTATGTGACAGAGAAAATACCCTGCTAATCAAACAGAAAAATCCAAACATCCAAGTCAGACACAGGTAAACCTCCCCAGCCCCAAAACAGCCTGGTGATTTGTGCTCTGAAAGCAGTCAGTACCAAAACATGTCAGCTATGCAGAAGGGCAGATGAAGAAAACATATTCAACCCTGTGGGTTTAAACTCTTCCTGCACTGAAAATCTTAACAATTGTAACAAAAGTAAAGCAATGTCCTCCTCCTCTGTTGATTGAAAGACTGCCTTTTCTGATAATTCTAAGTTCCTTATTTCACCCTTCAGTTAGATGTATCCTCCACCTGAAGAATATTAACTTTCCTAAGGAATCTGCTTTAAATCAAAGACAATTGTAAATTGTAAGGTTCACTTCCTCTGTTGTGAGCACAACTCACTTTCTTGCAAATCTTAAGTCCAGTGTTGCAGCTTCCAGCCAGCGGTAGCTTCACCTGAAGAATATTAAGTTATCTGATGAGCCTGCTAAAATTAGTACTGTTATCAAGGTCTGTAAGATTCTTCCTGAGCTATTGGCTGATAAGTAGCTGTGATGTAAGCACTTCCTGACACAGTCTGGCCTGCTCTTTAAGGCACACCGAGATAAACAAAAGAAAAACAGTTTCCACCCCCTAGGTACTGTCTGTGTCATATACAGCCTGTAACCTGCTCTCAATTCAGGACTTATGACAAATTCTTAGCCCAGTGAATAACTCACAGTATTACAAATATTGCAATGCAAACAGTCAATCACTAACTCCAACCAAGTCAGCTGTGCAGAAGGGCAGACACAGAAAATGTATTCAGCCCATGTGGGTTTAAACTCTTCCTGCACTGAAAATCTTAACAATTGTAACAAAAATAAAGCAATGTCCTCCTCCTCTGTTGATTGAAAGACTGCCTTTTCTGATAATTCTAAGTTCCTTATTTCACCCTTCAGTTAGAAGTATCCTCCACCTGAAGAATATTAACTGTCCTAAGAATCTGCTTCAAATCAAAGACAATTGTAAATTGTAAGTTTCACCTCCTCTGTTGTGAGCGCAACTCGCTTCTTGCAAATCTTAAGTCCAGTGTTGCAGCTTCCAGCCAGAGATAGCTTCACCTGAAGATCTGTTATATCCAATAAAGAAAGTTGGTACTGAGGTGTAATGTCATTCCTGATAATCTGAAGCCGATACCTAGTTGCATAATTGACAGATTCTCTCACTAAAGATAGCAATACAGTTTCTACAGAGAAACAGGCCACCTAGTATACTCTAGTGAATCAGGATTTTCAGTTCGCTGTATCTTGCCTGCAATTGCTTGGAGTACCAAAGGCATGATAATGTGGTTGGTGTTGCATGCTGCCCTCAAAATCTTTTTCACAGATTAAAATGCCACTACCGCAGGTCCCTTGACAATCAAATAAGAATCTGTATTTAAAAATAATTCACCAGTAGAACAGTGGTTAATGTTAAATTGTAGGAGTGGAATTCAGAAAGAATTACCATTCCAATTCTATGAATGTTCACAGAATTTTACATAAAACTTTCTCTGAAATTTTCACACAATTTAAATTTCAGTTATGTTGTTTGTTTTTAAAAGCACTCAGTCAAATGATACCAAATCCGCAAGTACCCTGGTCTGCCCAACATGTACTGTATAAGTGTTTCATACTTCAGATGTCTAGCCTTAAAGGTGATGAGTTACAAGTGGACACACATTTAATCAAAATTTAATTCTCAGTTATTTCTAACTTAATTTAAAATTTTATATAAATCTCTCCATGGTTTCGCATATAGGAACCATAAAACCTATGAACAAACAAAATGCCAGCAGAAAAAGGCCTCACTGACTATCAAGTTTGCTCATTTGTGCAGCTAGCTCCTCAACTTGCAGCTGCCCCACCCTCCCTCTTCATAATCACCCCCACACCATACCACCCTCTCTTAAATCCTCCCACTATTCTACACGATACCACCTCCTCAGGCAGAGTGTTCCACTTATCTACCACTTTCTGTGAAAAGTGTATCTTGATTTCCCTCATGAATCCCACCAATCTCAGCCGATATTTTCTTGTGTCCTCCCCTTTTGATCTTAAGAATCCTTCTGTATTAATCCTGTTAATATCCTTTAGGTAGTTAAAGGTTTTGATCATATACCCCATCCCTCCTCTCTTCCAGGAATACATTTGCAGCTCTCCCAGACTCTTCTCATAGGATTTTCCTCAAGTCCCTGTATCATCTTTGTTGCCCTATGCTGCACTCCTCTAGCAATCTGATGTCTCTCTTCAGGAATGGCCACCAGTACTGCATGCAGTATTCCAGGTGCAGCCTGACCAGTGACCAGTACAGGGGTAGGATCACTTCTCTGTGCCTGGAGGAGATTCCCCTCACTATGCACCCCAGCATCTTGTTTGCCTTTGTAGCCACCTTCTGCACTGAACTGAGTGGTTCATACTCCCTGCTATTAGTTCCCTAGATCCTTTTCCTCCACTGTGCTTTCTAACTGTAACCTCCCAACTGATATTTCCTCCCTTGTTCCTTGTTCTGAAGTGCAGTACCTTGTATTTCTTGGCATTGAACACCAGCTGCCATTTCTCCGACCATTCCTGTAGTTTGGGCAGGTCTTCCTGCAGCCCCTCCACCCTCTATGTCATCTACCACTGCACAAATCTTAGTATCATCTGTGAACAGGCTGATCTTACTCCAGATCCCATTTGAGATACAGGCTATGAATATCCCAAATAGCACTGGTCCCAGTACTGAACCCTGGTGCACCCACTCATAACATCCCTGGGTGATGAGAACACCCACCACCACCCTTTGTTGCCTACCCCTCAGCCAGTTGGTGATCCAGTTAACCATTTTGTCCCCACTCCAATGTATTCCAGTTTTCCTCCCAGCATCCCGTGTGGCACAGAGTCAAAGGCCTTGCTGAAGTCCAAATATAGACATTCACTGCATGGCCCCTGTCCAGTTCCCTGGTAACCCAGTCATAGTACTTGACTAGGTTCATCTGGCAGGATCTGCCTGATACTAAACTGTGCTGATGGCCATCTTGGAGCCCATTGTCTTGCAGAAAGGTCACCCACCTCTTTTAGGATTGACTCCATGTGTAACAAGCTTCAGTTCTCACACTTCAAAGGGGCTGAGTTCTAGGCAGCCAAACACTTTGCCTTAATTTAAACTTCAGTTATTGTGGTTTTATCTTAAGTTGACTCATCCACATTCTATTAAATCTGCTGCTGTACATGCCCATGCCATATGTATAAGTTTATGCACGTGGTATGGGCTTGTATAACATCCCTGTTCATGCCAACCCTCTTCCTGAACCCTTTCTTACTCTTGCCTGGCTTTTGACCACCCCATACCTCTCACTCCCTCCTAACCTCATAGTTCTGGCAACCTTGATTAGATTATCAACCTGTTTTGACTCCTTCTTTCATCATCAGCTCAGAATTCTGTCATGTTGGCACTATTGCAATTTTGAGCTTATCCAATTTGTACAGATAATTCGTATGCTAATTTAGTTGTCCTCCACATACAATTGTTTTGCCATTTTGTCTGCAGCACAATCAACTTATGCTCTGTATGTTATTATCATTGTTACCACATCACCAGATTGGCTGTATTCTGTTTGTAATTGTCGTCTCCCCATCCCCTGTCCTGCAGTCGCACCTAGAAATGATCCTTGGCTCATTGTGCCTCTCCCAGTTACACATTTGTAAATAAATAAATAAAAGTGTACACTACTTCATATTTGTCACTTTAATGCAAAGGGAGAGCTGAATTATAGGGGCTGAACATTCAATCAAAATTTAAAGCAGCAGTGTAAACCAAATCAGGCAAAATTTGACTCCACCTTTTTCACTATAAAGGATTTCAGGCATTTTCCAGTTTAATTTGGTGGTACAATTTTCTAATTCCACAAACATTTTATTATTTTATAAATGTTTTAATTTTTCTGAAGAAAAAGAAGGCTGCCACAGTTTCCTTAGAAATAATATTGTAGACTTGGCAAGAGCTTGGGCAGAAAAATAAACATTTTTCATGGTACACAGCATACAAGGTACCTAGACAAGTACTTTGATAGGTATGCTACTTCTTAATTGTGGCTGAAACTAGCTTTTTGTTGGAAATCATCTTTCATTGCACTGCTGCTTTAATTTCAGTTATGTCCATCTACTGTATTCCTTCACAGTTTCAAGCTTTAAAGAACCTTACTTATGGGAATGTATACAGTATGCCACTGTAGGTCTCAAGCATGCAATGAGGCTTAAATTTGGGTTGCCAAGTCAGTTCAGTATTTCTTTATTGTTCGACTATTTAGTCATTTCAAAGTTAAAAAGAACTGCATCAGGTAAAACCACATCTAAATACATTCATACACTCTAATGAATTTGTTACAAAACATATGTTTCATTTAAGTTATTAATTTGTGCAATGCCTCACAATATACCCAAGGTGTGCTGTTATCCTACCACAATGCACACCCTGTCATATCTTACTGCTTAATTGATCACCAACATGGCCATGCTTTGGACTTGGTCTTCTCACTGGGTTTTAATATGAAAATGATAAGGTTGCTCCAGTCATCTGGTTGGATCATCATATAATGCAGTTTCTTTGCAAGGTTCCTGAATTCACCTCCCGTGGAGATGATCAGTTACTGCTGTTTTAGAAATCTGGAGCCTCAGGGTCTCTTGATGACACTGGACATCTTGGGCATGGAGCTGGCTTGTGGATTGGGAGTAGAGGCAGCAGTGAAGGACTCTAATGTGACTCTTGCCATGGCTGTTGACTCCTACTACCACCCTATGTACACTCCTTAATTTTATGCCATGGCTCACAATGGTTTGATGGTGACCTGAGTAGGTTGAAGACTAAGGGGTGGAAGTTGAAGCATTGTTGGTGGAGGTCCCATTTAGAGGGCAATACATTAGCACTGAATGCAGTAGGTGACACTTGGCTATTTCATCTCTGGCTGTGAAGTGCTCTGCTGTGGTGTGCCTCATGGGTCAATATTGACTCCCATCCTGTTGGCTGTGTACCTGTTGCCACTGTGGAAGATCACTGGCTGATATGACTATCGTATTCATTGTTATACCAATGTTACCCAACTGTATGTGTCCTGTGCCCCTGATAGCAGGGCGACTGGTATGGATCTGACTGAGTGCCTTAGTGATGTTCAGGACTAGATGGTAGCCTGGTGGCTTAGGTTACATCCTTACTAGTCAGAGGTGCTACTGGTGGAGCTGGTTTGGTTTGATTGATCATCCTCTAGTTATGACACCACTTTATCATCTTTGGACAGTTTTACTCTTGAGGCAGTAGATAGGGTCAAAAATCTGGAGGTCACTGTAGACCTAAGCTGACATTAAGACATTAGGTGTCAGCTGTTATCCAAGGGGGTGGATTATCATCTTTGGAACATCTCTCAGATCAAGCCTTTTTGAGCCATCTGACCTAGCAACACTGGTGCATGCACTTGTCTCATCAAGACTGGATTACCATAATGCTCTATACCAGGGGTTATCTGCAAAGTTGTTGCATTACTTACAGCTGGCCCAGAATGTGTCAGTCTACCTGGTTTCTGGCTCATCTCAGTTCATGCATATCACACCAGTTATCTGCATTCTGCACTGGCTGTCAGTGTGGTGGTACATCAACTTGATGGTGTGCTTGTCAACTTACAAGGCCTTGCCAGTTTGGCCAGTACTATTTTTATTGATGTCTTTGCTTCTGTAAGGTGCCAGGAGTCCCCGGAATTGGGCACCATATACTGTATATAATATTGCCTTGCCTTAAAGAGCCACTGATGCTCAAGAAGAACTTTGAAAAACATAATAATTGGACTACAAAACAGCTTATATTTCTCATTAGATCTGTAATTTTATTCCCAGTATTTATTACTGAGATAATATGCATGAAAACAGTATAATTGTTCCTTGAGGGTTCATCAGTTCCTATTGCTTCTTCCCAACCTGATTTCTTTATACTCGGCTTGTGACATCAGTTATTCCCATGACAATGGACGGTGATGTCTCAACAGAGCATTATAATTTCAAGTAGGGAAAAGCTATAGATTTAAATGAACTCTAAAGGATAAAGATCTTGTTTTTGTGAATATTTCTTCATTAATAAATAATGGAGGGAGAAATCTATACCAGATATATGAAATACAAGCTGGCTTGTGTCTGAATATGATGTTTTCCAAAGTTTTCCAGTAGCTCAGCAGCTCTTTAATTATAAGTTTAAAACTAGAGAACATTACCATTATATTTAGCAGCTTCTTAGACCTAAAAAGAAGAATGTGAATCACAGTTTTATTAATCTCTTGCTTAAAGGATGTCCATGTTACATTCTGCCAAATACTGCAAAATAACATAAGTACTTAAAGAACAGGTTTTGAGTATGAATTGTTCTCCCACCCCCTTCAACATATATGGCAGCTTTTCTTCCAGTTAAGACATCCATCCATAAAGTAACATTTTTTCAGGCTGTATTTCTTATAAAAACACTTGTAAAAGTTCCTTGTATCTGGTAGCCAAATGCCAGCATTTCCCTACCCAGAGTCATGCCCCCAAGTTTGCATTTTTCATTATGTCAGTACAAGAACGACACAGAGGCGTGCTCCATAGACTACAACAGGGGCAATTTTACAAGCTGTTTATATACTTTTAAGTGCTGAATTTGAGAAAGGAAGGCCACCATTAAACTAACAAAGACTTTGGTTGAGGGAGTACTATTTCTGAAGATGGGAAGGTCACTTATTGAATGAGAGATGTCCCAAAGGGAACATACTGTATATACAGAAGGATCTTCTCCAAGGCCCCTATGGTTCTGAGTCCTGTGAGTACCAGTGGAATAAATTTGCCACGCTTTTTCTAAGATTCTTTGCAAGAGTAAAGGTCTCCCTTTTCTGGCAAGTATTCTGGGGTAAGGAATACCTGCATGCTCAGGATGTGCTGCTGCAATTGTATCAACAGGGAGGGTACTGGTCTTGTCAAGAGACAAGAGTTATGGGATTCAAATTAAAGGATGGGGTTAAGGATGCAGCTAGTGCTGGGGTCACCAGCTGCAGTAGTTATATGCGTGGGTTAACCAAGAGATGAGCCACTGAGCTGGGCAGCACAAGAATAGTAGATCCCCAGATGGAGCCAGGAAGCACAGCATGTCAGTAATTCCAGCTTGAATGCAAGTAGTATAAGAATCGCACCTCAACCCCTCCCCACACAAAAAGACTATCCTTAGATTCTGATGTACTGCACGCCTATGATTTAGCTGCATTGAAAAGATGCAGTGGGGAAGAAATCTTTGGACATGAAGAAAGAATTATTCTGGCAACTCGTAGCAGGCAAATTTCATTGACTTGTAAGCTAACATTTCTATAACTAAAAATCCCGGACTCCCTGCAGCTGACATCAGAGGATGGCTGCAGCAGTGGAGATTCAATAGCCTGCAGTGAATGCCAAAGTTTTTTTATAAATGTAATCTTCTGTTTGCTGGTCTGTTGTTCTCCTTGGGGTCCTGAGGACTGTACTAAACCCCATGCGCAGCAGGATCAGCAAACATCTGACTGTAACTTACAAAACCATTAACATGTATACTGCAGACTGTAGAAGGCTACTGAATCTCCCAGTTCTGCAGCCCTCCTCTGATATCAGCTGTAGGGGATTCTGGGATGTCTGTTTACACAAAATGGCATCTTAGAAGTCAGCAAAATTAGCCTAATACATTTTACTGTGCTGCAGTACTCAGTAAGTAAAAAAAATGTTTTGTACCAAGTGCAATTGGGATCAGCCTTACACTTGGGTGTGAGGCTCTTATTGCTGATAGTTCCTTTAAGTGAGAGTTTCACTGTGAAGAACATGGAGGATATTAGGAGACTAGCTGTTCTACTGTGTCAATCTAGTTAGCTATAGAGAGACAGGGAGAGGGACAAAATAATTGCTAGGAAGGAGCCACAGACCTACAAACATCTCCGTTCATCTCATCAGATGAATTAGTAATATGTGCTTATTCATCAAGAGGAATTCTGGAGGTATTACCTAGAATCCTGCTATAACTATTTGAGAATATACTGTATTGCCATCATTAATTTTCAGTATTTCCACTAGCTGTGCAGGGGCTGAATATTATTTTCCAAATACCATGAACAATGGGCTGTCCGAATATTCAGAAACAAATAATGAATAGCCCACTATTTAAGTAGTATTCATATTCAGCTATTTAAAAAATACAGTTTCCATGATTTTCTCCTTCCTAGGTGGCTAGGCTAGTCTCCTGTCTCCTTTAACAGTAGGAATTTTCGAATTGGCCAATCCGATGGTCCCAGTTTCCCCTCTACCACAGCCAGCCAGTGTCATAAGGGAGCAAGTGTGGTGGTGGTGGTGTATGATTGAGAGGGCAGGTCAGTAGTATCAAAGTGATGCTAAGCAGCCTTATTGGCTGAGGTGCCTATCATCACTGTAATACTACTGACCTACCTCTTCCACATGATCGCACCACCACATTTGCTCTCACTGGCTAGCTGTGGTATCGAGCTGGTGACAGGAGTCCACTCTACTGGGGGGTCCAACTGAGCCAGACAGGAATCAAAGGTATGTCTATGAGCCTCCCAATTTATTAGTCAAGTCAGGGGCACATTTTAGAAATAATATACTGCTTTACGGAGTGTGGGACTCATCTGTGGGGAAAGGCTGGTGTTGGCTCTAGGTGGAGCTGGCGATAATTCATTTTTTAAATGATAAGCAGATGCAGTGTTGAGGGAAATTTACTGTTAGAGGGACACTGTCAACCCCTTTAGGTCTCAAAGTGTCCCTAGTTTGAAAACACATTTTATAATTGCCAGCATTCTGTAAATACTGCTGATGTAGCTGGTACTGTAGTTTGATTCTGCTTTTTTTTTTTTAAAAGTGAAAACAGACTGCCCACCATACTGGTGTTAATACACAAAACAAGTTTGTTTACATTCCTTGATCAGATCAAACTGCATCTTTTCTGGACTTTGGAACACCAACAACACAGTCTAACCACTCATGATGCAGTGGGAGTTTGGAAGGCTATTGCATCATGAGTGACTGCACTGTTTGGGGTGTTTCTAATGCTCAGGAAGTATGCAGTAAGAACAGACCCAGGATTGTAAACAAAACAAGGTTGTTTATAAATATGCATTAGCATGCATTTCAGTTCTACTACACAAGGAGACAGACAAAACAAAAAGTAATATCAATAGATTTTAGAGAAGTAAGCAATTATAAAATATAGGTTTTAACTAGAAATAATATGATGAAAAACAGGTTGATAGTGCCACTTTAATGGAGACAGACAGTGACCAGGAGACTAATCCTGCCCATCTAGAAAGGGGAAGATACTTTGTTTAAAGATCACCCAGCCAAATACTGAAATACCTAATACCCAAATATTTATAACCTTTGACTATAACATTTCACTGAATATTTAAAAAAGATTATTGCACAGCCCTAATTTCTACAGTAAATATAAAACTTATATACCATTTTCCCCATTTGTGTTACATACCAGGATATATTGGTATTAAATATGCATGATAAATGTCAGGTCTATATCTGCAGGAGCAGAGAAGTGACAAACATCTACATTTTAGAAATGTTTAATAACATTTCACAAACAGTTACATAGTGATATTTCAAACCTCTGTCATACAAAAATTCCTAAATCAAATATTTTATATTTAGTTCTATGACTGCTACAAAAATGTTATGCATGCTAATTTTCACGTATCTACAGGGTGTCAGCCAAGATGAAATACAGTCCTTTGCAGTATTACTGCAAAATGCTACAGTATGCTGCATGGAACAATGCATGCCAGCAGCAATTAAGCCCTTTGTCATGCAATATTTTATGATATGTCATTTACTGCAATGTATTGCCTTGCATTATGGATGGCTGCACTGTAGCTCCAAAGGTGTCTGAGTTTTAAGCAGATAAAAAGTTTACAAAATGTTACCCAAATATAAAATGCCAGAGTGTTAGTCCCTGTATTTGTAAAACAATTTATCCAAATAATAAGATGTAAGGAAAGTGTTTTAAGGCTCCTATGTACAAGTCACCATACCAAATGTCAGTTGTTTAGCTCATTAAATGGCTATGTTATGACAAAATAAAAGACATTTCAAAACATTCACAAAGTTTCATGAAATTCTGTGGAATTTTGTAGAATTCGAATGGGATTCCACAAATTCTGAGTTTTTTAATTCTACACAGGAAACAGAACATATACTATACACAGTCTAATTTAATGTACCTCTTCTGCTTTCCCATAATAAAGCACCAGAACAGGTTTCATATGAGGTGTCAACATAGAAACATAGATGCATAGACTTTGACAGCAGATAAGGACCACTTGGCCCAACTAGTCTGCCCATTTCCCTATGTACAGGATAAGCTGCAGATCGTAGTTAACCAACAGCCTGTTTCTTCTTACCCCTACAAGAAATGCTCTATATCTGTCCCATGTATACTTGAATTCTCCCACAGTTCTAGACCCCACAACCTCCTCAGGAAGGCTGTTCCATGCATCCACCACCCTCTCTGTGAAAAAATACTTCATATTGCCCTGAACCACCCCCATCTTTAAATTGTGTCCCCTGCTCTTGCACATCTCTTTTCACCTCACCTGGTCGCACCTGGAAACAAGCTCCGGCTTAGTGTGCCTTTCCTGGTTAAACAATTTCCCTTTCCCTTCCTTTCCTTTTCTGAAAGATGCTACCCTCTTAGACTTTGTTGATTCCACTGAGGTACTTAAAAGTTTCTATCATGTCCCCTCTCCCTTCTTTCCTCAAGAGTATACATATTAAGCTCCTTTAGTCTCTCCTCGTATGGCTTCTCTTGCAGACCCTGCACCATTTTAGTTGCCCTCCTCTGACTGACTCTATCCTGTCTATGTCCTTGTGGAGATGGGGTCTCCATAACTGGATGCAGCACTCCAGATGGGACTCACCAACTGTCTGTACAGAGGTATAACAACTTCATGTTTTCTGCTGGTGATGCCTTTCCTATACATCCCAGTATACCCCAGCCCTCCCTACTGCCTTCTCACATTGCTTGCAAACCTTAAGGTCATCTGATATGATTACCCCCAGGTCCCTTTCCATTTTGTTGTTATTACTACAATCCCCATTGTGTAATCTTCCCTGGGTTTTGTTTCCAGGTACATTATTTTGCACTTTGCATTGAATCCAAGCTGCCTACTTCTGACCATTCCTCCAACCTTGCCAAGTCCCTTCTCATCCTTTCCACGTCTCCTTGTGTATCAACCCTGTTGCAGACCTTTGTGTCATCTGCAAAGAGGCATACTTTTCCTCCCAGTCCCTCTGCAATGCCACTTATAAAGACCTTAAAAGGACTGGACCCTGTACTGAACCCTACAGTACCCCACTAGTAACCCCTCTTCTTCAGAGTGGACTCCATTTACAATTACCTTCTGTGTTCTGTTGTCCAGCAAATGTTTTATTAGCTTCCACACCCTGGGACCCCTCCCAGGCTGGTTAATTTGACTGTTAATCTTTTGTGTGGAACTGTGTCAAATGCCTTGCTAAAGTCTAGGTAGGTCATGTCCACAGCCCTCCCTGGTCTACTGCTTTGGTCACACAGTCAAAGAAATCAATTAGATTTGTCTGACATGACCTTCCTGCTGTGAACCCATGCTGCCTTGGGTCATGTGCCCCACTGGCCTCTAGGTACTCAACAATTCTTTCCTTCAGAAGTGATTCCATCACTTTCCCTACCACAGAGGTCAAACTGAAAGGTCTGTAGTTTCCTGCCTCTGTCTTGCTCCAACTTCACGGAAGGGAATCACATCCACCTTCCTCCAGTCCCCAGGTACCACACCATCCTCCCATGGTTTGTTAAAAAGGGTAGTCAGTGGTTTCACTAGTTCTCCCTTAATTCTTTTAGAATTCTGGGGTAAATTCCATCAGGCCCCATTGCTTTGTCCACCTTCAGTTTTAGGAGTTCTTTCAGAACCCTTTCTTCTGTGAAAGGACTGGGATTGACCCCCTATCAAGAGTGCTTCTGTTAAATGGATTAGGAACCTTCCCTCCTCCTCTTTGTGAATACTGAGCAGAAATATTCGTTCAGTACCCTGCTTTTCACTGTTCTTCTTTGCCCACCCTCGTCCATTCTATTCAGTCTCAGTATCCCTCCTTGTCTTTCTACACTCCCTGATGTACCTATAAAGGTTTTATCCCCTTCTTAACTGAGTTGGCTATCTTTTCCTCAGTTTGGGCATTTGCTATTCTGACTTCCCTCCCTGCTTCCTTCTGCCTTAACTGGTACAGTTCTCTGCCCTGCTCCTTCTATGTTTCCTTATACTTCCTGAATGCTATCATTTTCTCTCTGACTTTCCCCACCACCTCTTTTGAGAACCAAACCATAGTAACTTTTTCTTTAGTTTTGATTTATTAGCTTGACACAAAGGCTTGTTGCCTCTGTGATGGCAGTTTTGATGTTTCCCCATTGTTGCTCCACCCTCCTTCTAGCCTGTTTGCTAGTGCTTTTTAAGGCACTCTCCCATTTTGCCAAAGTCAGCCTCCTGAAGCCCAGTACCTTCACTTTTGTATGACTTGATTCTGATGCTGAGTTTATTGTGAACCACACTGTTTGATGATCACTTGTTCCCAGATGGCAACCCACTTCTAGATCTGAGATCCTCTCACTGTCCCCATTTCAGAGTACAAGGTCTAAAATTGCTCCCTCATGTGTGGGTTCCAAAACTAGCTGTTTGAGACATGCCAGCGGTAGAGCATCGAGAATGGCCCTGCTCTTGGATGTGGCTGCAGCAAATGTGCTCCAGTTAACATCTGGCATATTAGGTCTCCCATCAACAGTATCTCCCTTGTCTCTTCCATCCTAAGAATGCCTCTATCATATCCTTGTCTATTCCCTTCCCTGACATGGGGGTCTGTATACAACCCCTGTACGGATTGTGGTGCCATTTCCAGTCTCTAAGGTGACCCACAGTACCTCCTCTCCTCCCTGTTTACTCTTTTGTTCAGTTGATTTTATCCCTTCCTTTACATAGAGAGCTACTCCTACCCCAGTTCTCCCTCCCTGTCTCTCCTGTAGGTTATGTACCCTGGTATGTAAACATCCCAGTCATGGTTCTCTGTGTACCATGTTTCTTTGACTACTATGATATCCAGGCATCCTCTTCCATCAAGGCCACAAGTTTAGGGGGCTTGTTGCCCAGACTGTGGTCATTGTTAATCATTACCCTCCATTTCCTGATGGCCTTACTCCTTTTGCCCCATCCCTGTCCTTATTGTCTTTGTCACTTTCTCCATTTACCCCTGCCCTTCTCCATATCTACATCTCTGTCTTGGTGTTTACCTCACTTACTACCCTTACTTTTTGGGGGCTAGGATTTCCTGTTCCTTTCCAGTGCCCCCCTTGGCTAGTTTAAATGTTTGCCAATGAAGTATTTAAACCTGTCACCTAGGATCCTGAGCCTCCTGGACAGATGCAGTCCATCATGCCAGTATAGGCCTGCATCTCCAGGTGGACCCCCAGTCCCCAATGAAGCCAAACCCTGAGCTCTGCACCAGTTTTTCAACCACTGATTGAATCCCATGCTGTGGAGCACCCTAGCCTCACCTGTGCCATAGACAGGCAGCACCTCTGAGAAGGTTACCATGCATGCTACATGTCTAAGGCCACTCCCCAACTCCACAAACTCTTCCTGCACTGCTCTGATCCCTTTCTTAGCCAGGTCATTTTTTCCTAGGTGGACAATGACATCCAGATCCCTTCCCTGTGCAGCTGCTTCAGCAATCCTGAGGACTCCGCTTGCACCGCACTCCCTCTCCCTTCCTCCCAGTTCTACCTTCCTAACAATGAAGTCCCCCACCAGGAGTTATTTCCTTCCTCGGGGTCCCATGCCACCCTCCTGTGGGTCTCCCTTGTGGAGGTTCCTGCATCCTCCTTGGTCTCAACTGTGGGTGCCACCATAGAGGAACCACACTTTTCCAGAACAGCATAGGAACTGTGGAGAGGTACAACTGGAGGGATGCACCTCTGTTCCACCACCCTCACCCTCCCTGAGCCCACTGTGGTCCAACCGCCCTCTTTCTTGGCAACCTCTGAGGCAACGGCAGTGGCACTGGTGGTCCCTGGATGGAAGAGGAGGTCCCACAAATCCTGGCCAACTCAGCCTGGAGATGAGCAACCTCTCTCTGCCCAGAGAGGTGCCTGCAGATGGGACAACACTGAATCCTCCAGAACATCTCCGGAAGACTGTTGCTCCACAGCCTCTGCACTGCACCACTCCTATCATGTCTTATTTCTGGCCCTTCACTGTTGTTTGGAATCCTTACTCTTTCCTTTTTTATCTTTTCTTCTCTCCTACTTACTTACTGCCTCTGTGCCCTTTAACACCTGATCATCCTGTTCTGAGACAAGAAGATCCTATATTTCTCAGTAGGCCCCTTACTTGCTCAGAAGCAGACCTCCAGCAGCTGGGGGCTGAAGAGCTACTCTTGCCCTTCTAGGATGGTGAGTCTTTGGTGGATCTGTGATCACTCAATTCCTGCTCCCAAACAGGAAGTTCCTGTTGTCAGTCAAATTATGTGCCTATACAAGTAGAACTAGCTTTGGGTGGGAGGGTGGAGGAGAGAAGGAGGGCAATATAGACCAAGTAGAGAAGTCCAGTCACACATCACTCCTTCCTCCTAGTGTTCTCTGTGAAGTCTCTGGCAGAATCTATCTAGGGCAGTGTTTAAATCTAGCTTCCTTCCAGCTAAGTCACTTCCCCTACTTAACAGATCTTTCTACATGTAATTAAATTTCACAGATAACAATCCCTTCAGCCACCTGAGATTTATGCCTAGATAACTGCTTCAGATAACCATTCACTTCAGCTAAGTCAGACAAACACACTAACTTTTTGTTCTGTTTTTTTACCCTAAATTGAAGGTCCCAGTAGAAGAGTTCTACTTCTTTAGTCCCAGTAGAGAAGTCCAGTCACACATCACTCCTTCCTCCTGGTGTTCTCTGCCAAGTCTCTGGCAGAATCTATCTAGGGCAGTGTTTAAATCTAGCTTCCTTCTAGCTAAGCCACTCTCCTACTTAACAGATCTTTCTACATATAATTAAATTTCACAGATAACAATCCCTTCAGCCACCTGAGATTTACACCTAGATAACTGCTTCAGATAACCATTCACTTCAGCTAACTCAGACAAACACACTAACTTTTTTTGTTTTTGTTTTTTTACCCTAAATTGAAGGTCCCAGTAGAGAGTTCTACTTCTTTAGTCCCAGTAGAGAAGCCAGTCAACAGCACTCTTTCCTCCTGGTGTTCTCTGCCAGTCTCTGTCAGCAGGGGTGTCAACAGAAACCAGATCAGCTACTGTATGTGTAAGATAATCTGATACAAGATCAGGGACACTCACTGAAAATAAGAGGGTGACACCCAGAAGGAAGGAAATGTATTACATTTATTCAGGGACACTGTGTAATAAGAAACTGAACTGGCAGCTGTTGTAACTCTAAAGCAAACAAGTTACACATAAGTCTAGATAACAGTGGCCATAATAACTACCCATCTAGTCCTCTGTACCTATACCTAGGTAACACAATATAAATAGTCACTGTGCCACTTCAAATCAAATCAAATCAATTTTATTTTTAAAACTGTCTTTCCAAAGATCAAGGTGCTGTACATACACAAATAAACATAGCACACATCTTAAAATCCAAATTCATAAAATCATACATAAACCTTATAATTTATGGCAGCTTTAAATACTAAAATATCCCTTCAATTAAGCTTCTCCAGGAATGCTAGGCTTAACAAATAAGTTTTGAGGATGATCTAAAACTTTGATGGCCAGGCACTCTCTAACCCAATGAGGTAGAGAATTCCAAAGGGTAGGGACTGCAAATGCAAACGACCTGACCTCAGATGTCTTCAGGTGCACCCTGGGAATCTCTAGCAATCCTCATTGATGGGTCGGAGGTGGGGGGCAGTAGGGAGAAAGAAGATCTTGTAGATACTGGGGTCTCTGTTCATGTGAGGGCTTTATAGGTCAGCAAACCAACCTTGAAGGTGACCTGCCAATGTACTGGCAGCCAGTGCAGTCCACGAGCACAGGCATAATGTGACAGGTTCTAGAAGTACCAGTCACCAGCCTGGCTACCGCATTCTGCACTAGCTGTAAGTGGCAGATATCAACCTCAGTAGCCCTAGGTACAGGGCATTACAGTAGTCAAGGCAGGAGGTCATGAAGGCATGGACCAATGTTGGAAGATCATCAGGAGGAACCAGGTGATTCACCCAGGTGATATTCCTCAGATGGTAAAATGAGGTCTTGGCAATGGCTGACACCTGCGATTTCAGGATCAAACTGTCATCAAATATAATGCCTAGGTTATGCACCCAGTCTGAGGTAGCCAGATGAACACCCCAAGCCAAAGCCCAGAAGGTTGTCTAGCTGACAAACCCACCTCCCGATGATCTGGGTCCAGCACCAACACCTCAATTTTAACTGGGTTCAACCTCAGCCAGCTGGCACTCATCCAGTCCAGGATCTTGAAGAGGCCATTGTTATACACTGAGATAACATCATTCTGTTCTGGTGCAAGGACACATACAGCTGAGTATCATCTGCATATCAGTGAAAACTCAGACTGTACTGCCTAATAATGTCTCCCAATGGCAGTAGTTACACTGCAGACAACATGGGTGACAAAATGGAGCTCTGCAGAACCCCATAGGATAGGGGAGCACATCAGAAGAAAAATCCCAGTGACCACTCTCTGAGTTCTACCCTCAAGGAATGATTAAAACCATTTGAGGACTATACCTGACAGTTCACAGATGAAATACAGGTGCTCAATAGTACATCATGATCTGCAGTGTCAAATGCTGCAGAGATCAAGGAGGACTGAGATGGAATGAGTTCTCTGTCTCGCGCTATTAGGAGATCATTAACACCCAAACAAGGGCCATCTCGGTGTTATGCCTCTTGCTAAATCTGGACTGGACAGAATAATAGACATCATGGGTGGAAAGATGATCATTCAGCTGCAGGCGCAACTGTCTTCTCATTAACCTTGCCCATAAAGGTAGGTTAGAGACAGGGTTATAGTTGGACGGACAGTCTGGGTCAAGGGAAGACTTTTTCAGGAGCGGTCGACATCTGCTTCCTTTAGGTATCAGGAAAGACTCTCTCTCCAATGAACTCCAGACTATCTTGGTCAGGACCAAGCCGATATCATCAACTCAGCCCATTAGGAGTCGCGTTGGGCCTGGGTCAAACTACAGCTGGTTGACTGCTACGTCTGAATAATCCTTATGATGTCCATGCATTCTGGCCAACTGTAGTCAGACCAAGCAAACTGGGTGCTCTTGACTGCCTGTTGACCTCCACAACACCCACTAGATGGGGCTGGATTGATCCCTGACCTAATGGTGGCAACCTATCTGTGAAAACCAAGCAAACTCATCATACTTCTCTATGAAAAAGCTCCCCAGGCTGAAGACAGATTTGATTGCACAATCTGTCAATGGTCCAGAAGAGCTGAGTTGGTCAATTTTACATAGCAGCAATCTCCCGGACAGGAATTCTGCCTTCTTATGGGTGATTGTTGATTGATAGACTGTATAATGATCCATCAATCTAAGCCAGTCAACCTCCAGGCCTGATTTCTACCAAGTCCTCTCTGGCCTTTGACCCACTTTCCTCAACTCTTGCAAGACCCCATCAAACCATGGGGACCTTGGGTGAAGAGAGAGGGATGAACATGAACAGGAGCAATGGAATCCAGGGCCTCTATCACTGCCTTACTATAGGCAAGTACCAGATCCCCTGGATCCATGCATTCACTGAGCAAACTCAATAGTTCCAGCACTGCCATTAGGCCCTCTGGGGTCAGACCTCTTAAAGGGCAGTATCAGACCATCTCCATGGGGGCTGGCCTGTTGGAGGGGCATGAAACTGAACCCTATGGTGTGCTGGTCAGACTACCCACTTCATCATATTGAGTTATTTATTTCAAATTATTTCACCAGGTAAGCATACAGAGATGCAAGGATAATCTTGTTTACTGATATGACGCTGGGGAAGGTTGTGGGGGTGACAGAGCTGTGTAACACCCTGTCCCATTTGTTATATGAGACTTAAAAGCAAGAATTGTTTTGTCCTCTCATATTCTGCCACTTGTCTGCCCTTTGCCTGTCTTATTCCACATTCAAAATTTTCTTATGGTACCTAGAAATGGCCACTATGATGCTCCACAATTTCCCCATTATTTCCCTCCATCACTTACTGTTTCTACTCTTCCTTTCTTCTCTTGCTTCTTGGTGGTTAAAATAAAATCTGTGAATCTTTATGTGAAACTGGCTCACTTGGTTTGCAAATGTACATATGTATAGTGTTGAAATTATTGCAGAGATCTACAGTGCCTGCTACAGTTAAGTTGACTGGTACAGAGGTTTACTGATCAGTGTGGCTCTGTGCTGCTCAGTATATCACTCAGTGCAGCACCAGTTGTTATTCTGTGGTGTGGTATAGGTAGCCGATAATGTAATTCATCATTTATCCAGGCAGTGATGGCAGCAACTAATCAGAAACCCTGAAGTGCCCGTGATTTATATTTCTTACTATTTGTACAGGTGCACTAGCAGGTGGCATGTTAATTGTCAGGGATTTAATGCAGAATTATAGCTGGTGCCGCACTCCAGTGGTATGCCAAGATTTTAAAGCTAATTGACCACAGGTCGCTCTCATCCTGTTTACTCCTTTCCTGTTACTTGGATATATTTTACAACTTTCTCATTTTTCTGAACTTATCAGCATTAATTTTAATATTCTCCAACATGCAGCTTTAACATTCAGCCATGTGTAGTTTTTCCTCACTCCTTTTCAGCTACTGCTGGTCCCTGATGTCTCCACATTATGTACTGTAATTCCTTTATAGAGTGCTTTCCTGGTAATCTTGCCATCCCATCCCCATCCCAGATGTCACCCCAACTATTAAAAACAATTTCCTGGTAGTCCAGTGTAAACCTCCCGATCCTCGATGGTGTTGTTTTGTTTAGTACTGTACATTCATTTGCTGTGTACCACCTGCATTCAAATTGTAGCCATGTTGGTCCAGTTCTTTTGGATTTTTTTTCCTTTCCTCTGCAGTTCACACTTAGTGACAGCTAACTGTGCTGTTTGTCATACAATAATTCCTTTTGAATATGATGAGTGTGATGGCACTGTAGTGTTCCATTAGAGAGTGTGTCTTTTCCTTCTGAACCCACTGTACAGGAGGAAGTCAGTAACAGACAATTTAAGATGTGCACTCTGTGAAGATTGCAGACTGGTACCAGTAGAAGAATGGTGTTCAAAGGAATTCAGGTTTCAGTCCCACCAGGGCAGACTGTAGGTTTTGAGTCTCCAGTTTTCTAAGCTGTCACAGTTCTTGCTTTGCAATAAAACTGATTGGCCCAGTTAACATTTCTAGCTTTCCAACCAAAATATGGGTGAAACTGTAGATCGCTTTGAGCTACTGTACAGTTGCACACTAGGCAGACATCCACAGGTGCCAAAGGACCATTGTTCTTATTATGTTTTCTTTTTATTTACCATGGTCTATATGGCAAGGGTTAGTTCTACTGCAAGGCAGAACTGTAACAGCTTAGAAAACTGAGGAATCAAATCCTAAGGTCTGGCCCTGGTGGGATTCAAACCTGAATTCTCTGGTACTTTCTGTTTAAAACATAAAGCACTAAAAGTGTGCTAAACCTAAATAAGACCTTCAAAATACAATGTGGGAATTTATCAACTTGTAATGCAGTATAATAAACAACAGGATTACACAATAAAAGAAAAGTAAAACCAAAGATATAAACAGATATAAACACTTCAAATCTGTTTTTCCACTCCCACTTTGGCTGTAGTGCACTGTCTTCTATCCTGAGTAAAACAGCATTTGATCTCCTTAAATGCAGTCCTATATGTGAAGGTATGACAATTTATATTGTAATTGCACAAGACAGACAAAAATGAAAGGTTTTGATTGAAGTGAATTGATGGTCCCAATGGTAAAAACATCAAGTGTATAGGATATCTAACTTTTTGTATTGAGTACAACTAAGTTGGAGTGTCCACTGGATCCTAATTCATAGATTCTAGACAATCCTTTTAAACAATCCTACATTATGCAACATTATAGGAGAAAGCCATGATCTCTTTCTGAAGACCACTGAATATAAAAGTTAAGGTTGGTCTATTGTAGATTTCAAAGGGACAACAGACAGGAAGGGAGATTTTATTTACTAAAATTGACAGATTTTTTTTCTATTTGCAAAAATGTAATGTTTGTCCATATGGCCAGCAATTCGAAGATACTGTACATTTATTAACAACCCAAAATATGAAATATGCACATTTGTTAATTTTGATCTGCAGTTTTAAATACTATATACTGTCTGACATGCCCCCGTGACCTATGGTACAGTACCGTATATAGAGAGAATGGTTAGATAATTAAGAAAAGTAGTGCAAGACCACGTTAGAAGTATGACAATTTATACTGAAGATATAAGAGAAAAAAAAAAGAAAACAGTTTGTTAATCATTCTGCATTTTTTGTTTCAGATTCATTTTATTTGCATGAGTGCGTTTACTAATTTTCAGCCATAGGTTCTGTTTTCATGCCAGCTCTACTGACTGTGGCTCAAAGATATTCACCCCAATTGAGCACTGTTCCAGTTTACTTTTATTTATTTCATATTTATTTCTTGTTTCTTGATTTTTACTGTAGTTCTGTTTTAATGCCACTTCTACTGACTTGCAATTCCTGTGAGGGTAAATACGAGACATTTTTAGTATAGTTTGCTGGGAATTACTGCCTGCTGCCCCTCCCTGAAAGTGCTCCGAAACTATCGACAGAGAAGAGTGCTTTTTATTTATTTTTGTTTTTATTTTGTTTGATTTTAAACTTAGAGAGTAGTCATTGGTCACAGAACCAGAAAATCACTTTAGTCACATCAGTAGGTCAGCCTATGAGGTGTGCAGAGCAGTGAGGAGAGAGCTACAAGTAGTATGTGTAATACAGTCATGTACTTCCAAGAGGCATTTGAGGGCATTTTGGGAGAATTGAAAGGAAAAGGCAATCAGTAGTGTGGCCATAATGTTTATCAGTTGAACAACTGATTCTACTTGGTGACTTTTCCATGTGCACCTAATGGACTGACCCACTGATATGACTGAAGTGACTTTCACATTGTTTGATCAATGATTGGTCTCTATGATGAAAATCTAGCAAACTAAACAAACAAACAACTAAGTAAAGAATAAAATCCACTCACTGTCTATAGTTCAGGAGCAGTTGGGGAACCACCAGAGAATAAGGGTTATTTATCAATTTATAATAATTTCAAGTATGAGGTGGTGGGACTCAAACATGAGTCACCATCTTTAGATGTGTACACATAAAACACTGGGCAGACTGTCTCACTAGACTACTTTATCTATGGTAATGTACTGTATGTAGAGCATTTCTCAGACCCAAGTAGTATGGATGTCGCATTGGTACAGATACCACTTACAACTGTGTGTAAAATGCAACTGCTGTATGTGATAGGATGTACTTTACTGTAGTAATGAAATGTTAGAGAATTGTCTTACTTGTACCATTGCTACAGAGATGAATCTTGAGCTTCCTTATTAATTTGATTTTGAAAAAAATAACACTACAGCTAGAACCAGCCTTAACCTGGTCATTATGTAACTTCTTAAGTTGCTATGACTTACATACAGTATATATTGGCAGATTTTTACTTAATATGTTTTTTATTGTACACTTCTGGATGTCCTTGTAGGCATATCCTCCCAGATTGTGCATACAAATAAACTGATTTGTGTCTTTCTTGGTCTAAATTGCTTTTATATTATAATTAAAGTAAGTCATGTAAGTAAGTCTGTGAAGAGGTCACCAATACAACTGCTACAACAATGAGAAAGAATGCAGAAAATGATTAAATGGCAAATATAATTAACCCTGTTTTAACTGTTCCCTTATTCATTCCATTATCTGAAAGAAGCATGCAGGGTTCCAAATCCCTGCTTGGGCAATCAGAGGAAACAATGTGTCAAAATTGTGTTACAAATCATTACTCTTTAAAGATTGTTGCAACATTGTTGCAAAAATAATATATAGTTACTTCTGAATTACTCAAGTAGCTATTTAAAACTGTTGGTTTCTTTCTAATATGGCTTGAATTAGGGCACAGAAAACACAGCCTTAATTACCTTATTGTAATACAGTAATATATAAATAAATAAAATTTGTACTTGTAAAGCTTAACACTTGATAAAGAGGATTGAGAAGTGTGGATTTCTGGAATCTGTAATCTTTTTTTTATTTTAACAACACTGGAAAAGGAATGGGCAGCCTTTTAACATAGTATATTAATTTTAGCATCTCAGCCCCTTTGTAAAATTGCAGAGCCTACCTCTCAACCTCTTACCTCATAAATCAGGGACAATGCTTAAAAAATCAGGTTCAGGGACACATCTTAACAATCGGTAATACTCACTTAGAAAGCTGACAGAAAAAGGGAATTAGCATAAGAAGCATTTTCTGAGGAAGAACTAGTCTGTAACTTTAATGTTTAACATTATTTTTTGCTTACAGTCCCAACTGTTCAGTCACAAAAGCTGAAATTTTACGAGGGACAGAGGAATATTTTGAGGCAAATCAAGGACATCCCTGAAAATCAGGGACAGTTGAGAGGTATATGCAGAGGGTTCAGCTATCCCATGCATTTTTATATTTATGGGCCAGAGGCAGTGTTCTTCCTAACAGTGTCTGAAGGATTAGGGATGCAGACACAACCCCTCCCCTGTCATTAGGACAGCCCTCTGCAAAGGATTGCAGGAAACAAGAAATAATCCTCAAGAGGCCAGCCTAAGGCTGAAAGTAGAAAACTGTTTTTCAGTGGGGTGAATGATGCAAGGAACTTAATCAGAGCACTTACCATTTAAACAACAAGGAGCCCACGCACCTCCCATATGCTCATAAGGCTATTTTCCACTGACAGCTCCTATTATAAACCGCTGTTTGCTGTCCCTGATCTGATAGTCAAGTCCTATGTATGGTATGGGTTGCAGTTCCTCATCAGTGATTTTTTGTTGCCTTTGCCTTTTACTGTATCCAGTACACCTAATTGGGGGTTGTGGAGCTCTATGGCACAACACAAGCAGGTCCAGTGTTTTCTGGGCTTTTGTGGATTGGGATGTTAGTTTTGTGTTGTAATCTATGTTCTAACTAATTAAAGTTGTAGGCCCAATTCCAAGATGTATGTCGCAATTGCTGGTGCTTGAAAGTTGTGACGATGCCACAATGCTGGGGACCCGGCAACAGGTACCAGAACAGGCAGGATCCCTGGCAACTATGTCCTGTGACTTGCTGCACCTCCAGCCTTGCACCACAGGAGAGGTGTACCTGACCTGGGTGTTGCAAGCCGCAGCAATGCCCTCCCACAGGGTGCAAGCCTCAAGTGGCACAGCCCCAAAGCAATGCTCCCCAACACCATGACAATGCCCCACAGAGCTGGGCAGGGTTGGGGACACTGACTACCATAGGTAGATTGGCAAGCCAGTGGACGGTACTTCCCTGCAGTTCAGGGCTCAGGGATGGGGGTATGAAGGTGCCAGCTGCCCACAGAGGGCTGCCTGCCAATGGGGGTGGGGCAGGACCTGGGTGGGACCGTGGGGAGGTTGGCTGTAGGGGCACCAGGCATGGAGATGCAACCCCAGTGGATATAGTATGGTTAGACCAGTTAATAGCTGGTCTAACCATACTTAGACTATTGTCTACCAGGGTCCCTCTTGGAATATCAATTTGTCATTCCATCAGCCGCACTGCTGGAATAGGGCTATAACCACTGCCAAAAACCCCTTGCATCATGTGGCAGGGGGTTTCTGGCATAGCCAGTGGTGTATACCTTCCTGGTGCAGGCAACCCATGTGCCATGTTGCAGCCTGCTTTTCAGAATAGTGGGTGGCATAACGATGTTGCAAAGTGTTACTTGTGCCATTGGGTTTGGCTCAAATCAACTTGCACCATGCATAACCTGTTCTGGAATCAGGCTCCTGGAGTCAAACTTTGGATGTAGTATGCATGAATGTGCTGTGTATCAGCAATAGTGTAATTCAGTTGAAAGTAACCCTTTACACAGGATCCCAGCCCAGAAATGAAAATCAGAGCTTATGCTCATAAAATTATTTTGTATAGACTTTATTAAAGCAGTTACAGCCTGTGTAAAGCAAAACTTGTTACTGTATAGGAAAATTCCACCCTGTGAATTTATCAGAATTTTATGAACTCCATCATTTTAGACACAAAAATTGTCTATTGCCTAACCACAGAATAATTATCTTACTTTATGAAATGACAATCATTTATCTACAAAATAAATGTCAAGAAAATTACAACTGATCTCAGTTTTGATCAAACTAATTGTTGCTTTCAGTGATTCCAAACAGCAACAATAACCAAAGAAAATTAATTCTACTCCATGTCTAGCCTTTTTCCTTAATGAATTATTCCTGTTTTGCCTCTGTAAAAGGAACATTGTTTTTCTTAAGCAATTTGCACTACAAGCTCTTTAAAGATGTTTTGATTTTTGTTTTACTGTAGTTAGCATGGCAGAATAATAAAACATGGGGTGGGGTAATTAGGAAGCCTGCATACTTTATTGAATTGATGTCAACTACTAACACACTGTTTCCTAATTAAGAGATAGCCAGTCTTCATGCAAAGGACTCACATGAAATCCAAGAACTCCAATAGCTGTGGCAAAGAAAACAAAACATTTACCATTAATTCATTGTTTTAACTATGTTACCTTTAGATGTATTGGCATATATGCCTATAATTTACATTTCCATTTTATCTATCTATCTATCTATCTATCTATCTATCTATCTATCTATCTATCTATCTATCTATCTATCTATCTATCTATCTACAGTATCTATCTATCAATTTATATTTCACTCTTATTTCCTCTGATGGCTTTGTGTCTCTTAAACTTCTTTTGTTTTGATTTCAATTTTAGTTTTCCAGTTACTATAAGCTGGCTTTTAAATATCCAGTAACATTCTACTTTGTTCTATTTTAAATTATTCTATCAACACACTGTTTTTCTAAGTTTCAATACTTATGATCTGTGCTTCATTATCTGGCTCCCTCCAGTTCTCACTATTCCCATCTAGTCCCTGGTTCCCCTATTTTCCTTTAAATGTATTTTTTCATGTGAGTCTGCACTGTATAACAGTTTTAAATGTGTACAGCATTCAAAGAAATGTTTTCAAATGTTATTGAACTATTCAACAGAGGAGATAAAATCATTTTAATTTTTATGTGTGGTTGATCAATGCCACTGTCTTGCATTTTGATCTGGAAATGTGCGTACCCAGACATTTCAAATATTGGCTAATGAAGTTGCATTGGCAGAAAACTGTCAGCATAACCTACAGTGTACAATACTGATGTCTCTCTCCTTTTTTGTTTCCTGCCTGCAGAGAATTGTCCACTATTGAACTGATGGATTGTGGTTGCGGGTATCCATAGTGCAAACTTGTGATAGAAGGTGCATGCACAGATTTTTGCATTACATTTTCACAGCTCACTAATCACTGAACTGCTTGATCTCTACAGTTCTTCCATTGTAGTTGCATTTTGTGGTTTTAAGATGACAGCTCTACAGCAACCCTTATTTATTTATTCATTCATTTATTCTCTTAATATATATGATTCTTGATTATGCATGTGCAGCTCCTTGAGGGCATGCCCAGTGGAGGCTTCCAGACAGGTGGCAGCCCATCACTGCATGGTTGATAAGGTTGAGAGGGGGGCACGGGGCAGGGGGCTGGGGCAGGGGTGGGTGACAGCAACACTAATGCACCTGTGTTCCCGCTCAGCTCCTGAACATCTGCATGCAGCGGCAGGGGTGTGATGTCCACTGCGTGGTGGTTCTGAACCCGGAGGACCATGCATCCACCTCCACCAGACCCAGGGGCCAGATCAACTGCAGGCCAGCACCAATGTCCATCTGGACACCTGTGGCATGGGTGCGGATGAGGCCCTGGCTGTGTTTTAGCTGGACACAGGCTTGGTGTCCTGTGTGCTGAGACACAGGTTGGGGCGGAGTCCAGATCTGATGACGATGAGACCTTCATCATGGATAGTGATGTTGTGGCCACAGGAGAGGTGCTATACCACAGACCTGCCACAGCAGCGTGGATGGTGTCCTGATGGTGGTTGCCTCCCACCCACCACTGCGGCTGGCATCACCGAGGCTGCCACTGGTGCAGCAACAGCTGGTGGTGGTGGTGCTGCTGCACCAGTGATACCTCTGCAAATCTGTCAGAGGCAGCAGCAGCATCTGGGCAGCATTGAGGAAACCCTGGGCAGCCTCCACCAATGGTGCACTGCATAACATCCAGCCCCAGAAGGGACTCACTGTGCAGCACCCACCTTCATGGGGGCTGAGTCACAGGGTCAGGCTACATCCATGGGTCAGCAGAGTGCCCATGCGCCCAGGGTGATGACCCCTGGACAAGCACACCCATCTGGTCTGGGCCTCTGTTGAGCAGCAGGTGCTGGTCATGGCAGGGTGTATGCGCCTGTGCAGAGCTGCACCAGGCAGCAAAGCAGCGTGACAGGGACTTTGCCCTGCTCCTGGCTGAAACCACATGAATGCGGCTGGACATGGCTGCAGCCATGGACTGGCTCACCACTGTGGTCACAGCCGGACTGGCACCACTGGCCTCCTGGTGTGTGGCTGTCCACCACAGACCTGTGGAGTGCATTCTCCAACCCACAGGCCTGGCGTTGTGTAATCCCCACTGTGTCCATGCCAGGGTCTGCTGTGGGCATTCTGAGCACGCCTGGAGTGGGCATGTTTGGGGACCTGCAGACACCTGCAAGGACCCAGTCACATTCCCCGCAGTGTCACCCTGAGGGACCATCTGTGACACCCCTGAAGCTTGTGTCCGCAGTGCATTTTGGTGGGTTGTCCATTTGTCTGCAGCAGCCATGCCACCATGCAGCATTACTGAACTGCCCACCTCTGCATCCACTGTATGCTGCTGCCTTGTGTGCACATTGGTGTGTGTGTGCATGTGCATCCCATGGCCATGGCATCCGTGGTCGACACCACACACAGGCTATGTACCCACCCACCCGGTTGATGGCCATGGTGGCATGTGCATGATGATGCCAGCATAGCACTGACTGCCACTGTGCACGGTGATCAGTGTCTGACACACGCCTGGTGACTGCCTCTGGGTGAGGCATGGTGGTCCTGGGGTGCATGTGTGTGTGTGCAGGTATGTGTCTGGGTGGGGTTGTGCCCAGCTGCCGCTGTGTCTGGTCCCACCCCTGTCCACATCCTCTGGCTGTCCCTGGCATGGGGCGCACCCATGCATGCCTGTCCACTGTGCCATAGGCCCTGGTCCTTGCATGTTGCCATGGTCACCTACCTGCAAGCTCCATAGTGCTCCTCTATGAGCATGTCCCTGTGCTGCTGAGCCATCCTTGTTAGCCAAGGATCCTTCACCCAGGGAGGGCTGCCCACCACCTCCAGGCCTGGCATCCATGTCGTCCCCACTACTGTCCCCCTTCGACCTCGACAGCTATCCCACAGTCAGTGGCCATGTTGTGTAGTATACAGCAGTCCAGGAATAGGCCACAAGCCTTTGAGGGGCTGTACTAGGGGACCACCTGTCCAGGCAATGGAACTGAGCCTTCAGTAGCCCAAACACCCGCCCAATGATGTTCCATGCTGGTGTGTGTCTCATTATATTGCTCCTGTGCTGGGTCGACTGGTGCTGGTATGGGGTGAGCAGCCATGGCCAGAGTGTATAACCACTGTCACCTGTTTGTAGAGATGTCTGGTTAGTATGGTGGACTGTGTCACAGCACCCCCAGCCATCCTGGTACATCCCCTGGCACCTATCCCCTAGCAACCCCACGCCCTGTCCTGCTGTTCCATGCATAACACATCCACAGCATACTCACCGACTAGGTGGCCAGTGGGGATGTCCCCAGTCTTGAACCTGTGGCACAGTGCTGACTGGTGCCAGATGAAGGAATCATGTGCTCCTCCAGGGTGTGTGGCAGAGTCATTGATTATGCACCCCTGGCATTGCACACCACCTGGCAGTTGACACTGGGGTAGCATTTCCTGTTTATGTATGTTACCCCTCCGGTCTGGTGGTGCAGATGCCAACATGGGTGCAGTCGATGGCCCCAGCATGCCAGTCAAATGTGCCACCCTGTGGAATGCCTGCATGTTTGCTGTGCACTATGCCTGTGTGCTGGGGAAATGGATGTATTCTGCAGCATGTGGCAGAAGTGCACTGAGGAATTGTGTGAGGAACTGTAATCAGCCAACTGGGTTATGCCTGTGATGTCCCCTGTTGGTCTCTGGAAGGTCCCCATGGCGAGCAGGCACATGACGGTGTGACCTTGTCTCCACCAACAGGGCATGGCTCTGTCTTGTGGGTGCCTGCATCTCCTCACTGCACAGCTCACAGAGCTGCCTCAGAACAGCCCAGTTCAGGTGGTACTGGCCCATAATCTCTGTATCACTGTACTGTTTGAAGGTGATACTGGTACAGTACCACCTGTTCCAGGCATAACGTCGATGGGCCCTTCCATGGCTGCGCTGGTCTGCCTGCTGCCTTCTCACACCCCTCATTACTGCCTCCATCTGAATATGGCACTGGCCATGTCCTGGGCAGTACTCTCCACCCCACTGTAGCTCTCCAGGACCTCTCGACTGTGTGCTGGCATTCTGTGCCCTGCACTGGGTGAACCCCTGTGTTGTGACTCTCTGGCCTGCAGTCTGTGGACTCCACCTCCCACCTCTCTGGGCCCCTGTGCAGCCCCTTCTGTGTTGGATGTCCCTAGCACTTGCTGCAAGTTGCCTCAGGCCCAGTCTCACACCCAGTCACACATACACACACACACACACACACACACACACACACACTCACACTCCCAGACTCTGGCAGTGTTGGATTCTCCTGGTCCACACTGTGTGCCTCTCCTGGCCTGCCTCACCCCTGTGGCTCCCTTCAGCTGTTCAGCCTGCCCTCACTCTCCCTCTTGTGGCCCCTCTGGCATAAGCCCTTCCTCGCTGCTCTCTCTTTATGTGCACAGTCTGCTCCATTCAATTCCCATTTGCTCCACGCTTGTGCCATTCACCTGCCGCTGAATATAGCACTGTGCCATGTATGCCTGGCTATGCCCCATGCACTTGCACATGCATTCATTATTATTGCACTGGTGCACTGGAACTTGTTCTGCTCATCGCTGCCGCTGAATATCGCTTCGGCACATTGATGCAGTTGTGTAGTGAATCCCTGTTGTGCAGTGCACAACTGTTCTGGAATATCCCGACCGTATTTTAGGAGAGAACCTTAGTGTCACCTTTTGTAGTACAGTACAGTAATTATTTCTGTCTAACTTTATGCTGCTATCCTTTTGATAAGAATTCATCCTTCTAGAACAAAACGGAAAGAATAATATTTAACAAGCATGGTATAGATACTCTGTAGCCATTAAATAAAAAAGATACATGAAACCAATGTTTGTCAATCTCTTTGTGGTCCATAAGACTCAAATCCCATCACTGTTAAGCCTCAATACAACGGTGCTGCATATCAGTCGGCAATTGATTTTGCTACTCACCAGTGCAGACTGGAATATATTCACACTTGTTGTATATACACATATATATATATATATATATATAGTAACTGGATGCTTGAAATAAATAGGAATTATAACTTATAAGATCTCGAGTCCTCGGTGTTTGAACCCCACAGTTAACATCAGATTTTTTGTGTTGTGCTCATCTTAGAGTGTAGCATTTTTCCTATTTAATTCCAGTATCCAGTTATCTCATACTGTACTGCCCACAAGATTCTTGAATTAATATGAGAACCCAATTTTAAATTCTCCATGGTTGCTAAGGTTGATACTAATCTGCTGTCTAAATCTGGAAAATCATCCTTGAGCTGAAATGTGGGTGATTCTAAGCAAATTATACTCTGGTTCATAGTATGGTAGGAAAAGGAGCTGGACAAAGTGAACCAATGCCTGTTGCTGTCAATTACCCACAATAATGCAATTTGACTCCCCCAAAATAAACATGTCTATTTTGTTTTTAAACTCAAGTTTACTTTTACTACTGACAGTATCAAGGGGAGTAAATTCATCAGGTTTACTATCACCTAGAAAAATATTTTCTTTATAAGGTATTAAATTGACGTCCTTTCAGCTGCAATGATGACAAATTGTCTAGCATGACACTTATCAGAAACGCCCTGTTAACCCCAGAAAGCTAAGTAGTTCATGTAATTAAGTCAGTGGCTGGCTTGGAAGGTGCTGAACAATGAAAACATCAAAGAGCTTTCTGTTAAAGAGTTAATATGTTTGGTAGTTGGGGAGGGAGAGCGATAGTGCTAAATTTGGAAATGTGAAAATAAAGAAGATACATCTCAGCTGAGTTAATTCAGCAAACTCAGCTATACACACAGATACACAGAAATGTGATGGCAGAGAAAGGCACCACAGCCCATCTAGTCTGCCCTAACATCTATATCTATATCTGCAGTTCAGCTGTTAATGTACCTGTTGAAACATACAATCTAAAAACTCAGATATATTTGGTCATCCTAATGGAATGCTTAGTTTAATCAGTTTAAGAGATCTTTCTGTCTACTTTTGCAGTTAGCTGCAAGCGAAGCCATTATACTGCTGCATAGGAAGAGCTTGTCCAAAGGATGATATTTATGATCAAAATAATTAAACCTGAGGATGATAACAGACGCTCCCCACACAACCAAAATCATTTGGCAGTGTGACAGGGAGAGTCTGATATTCTGCTGTTGGTATTATTATTTTTAGTTAAAAAAAATGTTGTGGTTCATGAATAGGTAGACTTGTAGGGTTGGCTATAATTTAAGGAAAACATCCTCCATCTAAGCAGAACATGATTTACAACAACTGTGAATGAATCGGCTGGCTACAGTACATTTATTGCATAGATGTGGTGCTGTATAAATGCAAATGCATCACACTGAAATCTGTATTTGGTAGTGATGGTAATATTGTACAATATGCTGTATGTGAGTGAAGCAGTCATGCCCCTATACTTACAGAACTGGGCCAGCACTCACACTGCCAAATAATACTGTATAGTTCAATTGGATTCATACAGCGGTCACATCTATACAGTACATGCACTGTAGCCAGCCAATTGATTCACACTTGTTGTAAATGATGAACAATAAACATAAAAAGTAAAGTAAGTTGCAATTGGGGCTTTTAATGAATCTATTCTTATTGTCCTCCCGATACCTCACATGGCTCATTTATTAAACTTTTGATTTCTGTGTCAGTTTCTTTACCTTATTAACTGATTTATAATACAGTACTACTGTGTCAGACATGCAAGGCACCGATTAAATAAAGTAGATAAGAACTGAGCCTGGTAATGTTTCTCTTTGTTCTGTGGCTGACTTCTTTGAACAGTGCATTGCATGTCTAGACACAGTAGTACTGTAAGTCAGTAAGTAAGATAAATAAAAACACAACATACTCAAAAGTTTCATAGATGAGCCACTGGAGGTAATGTTTAGGCAATAAGTTACTATGACTGGGGTCTTGAGGCACAGCATTTTGTGTCATTAGATGTATATTTCATGATGCCTTTTTGTGGATTTGTCTGTAATTAACATTACCCCCACACCCCTGTCTTCCTAATAATGATTATTTTGCCATTATTGATTGACTTGCAGTTTTGTGAGTGGTAAAACTACAGTACATGAATTAAAAGCCTTGTGATGAAATCCAGGTCTACAGAATATACACTCAAGGTATGGGAAACTACAGTGCAAATGTCATGTGAAAACATTATGTTGGAATCATTTTCTATCCCCTCAAAATAAAATAAGAAAAGGAAAATAAGGCAGTGCCACAGTCTGTCAGAGGAGGAATTATTAATATGTCAGTAGCTCTGTATTTATTGCTTATATTTCCTCCTCGGCAGTATGGGTATGACTGCTTTATAAATGGAATAAAAGTCACTTCCTAACCTTTGTGTAATAACTAAAAGTTGGATCTCTGAACTCCAGCTAATTAGCTAGTCCAGCAAAATGAAGATGGCAGATTTCACACTTTTCAACCACTTTTACAAAGCTGTACCAGTAAATCTCAGCAAAAAAAGCATTCATTGTCCTTTGGCTTTTATTCATTTTATAATGCATTTATGCTGAATCTGGTTGACTTGTTATATTTCATTTTTCTCCGGTCCTGACTGTATCTACTGTACAGTAGTATTACAATGTAATTGCTTAGTAAAGACAGCCCATAAAAATAGCAGTCTTATTTTAATGGGGTCCTGCTTTCCTCAATTTTTACAATGTACTGTACAGTATTTAGCTACAATAAGGGAGCTGAGATCCCAAATCTTTTATTAAATATTTAGGTAGTACTTTTGTTTGATTAACTACAGTACATCTCCTACATCCCATCGTTTTGAGCTACAGTAAAACAAACTTTTACCATTATAATATTCTTGTGCAATGATAGTTGAGGGCACAATCTCAAACATGCACACAGATTTTTTTTAATTTGTTGCTTTTTCTTGCATTATTATTTTAGTAATTATAAATTTGGGGGGTTTTTTTCATTAAAGGGACACTGCCATGATCTGCTAGTACTTAATATGCTGTTTATAGTCAACTATGTGACTTTTTTCTTGAACAAACAATTAGCCCTATTTGAACATCACATGCTACCGTAGTTTTGACTGTTCTTAACCCATTCTTAGTTTTATACAATACTTTGTTTTGAAGCTGGGAGGTCAAGTCCCACTTGCTTTCAGAGGCCTTGACACAGCAAGACTCAATCTCTAGTTGGTCATGAACTCATTAAAATACCGCCACACTCATGCAGAAGTAGTGGCTAATTTGTAAATATTGTGGATTGTGGATGCAATTAAGTGGTCAATTTACCCTCTTTCATTTGTTTAAAACAAGCAGTGCCATTTTAATATGTGCCATGTACTGTATGTAAAAGCATTGGCAGGTGACATAACAATGCAAAATATACAAAATCAAATAAATTTCACCACAGCTGTGATCTCTGCATGTGATTGTGAGAGTGAATTTTTGGTGGTACTGTATATCTTGTGATTTCTTTTAAAAGAGCACTGTTAATCCTTGTCACTTTGCAATACTGCATAACTAGTGAAGGAACAGGGACAGGTTCAGGGTTCCATAGATGCATTTTAGGAACATGATTTGCATTACATAGATACATAGACAGTGTCAGTAGATAAGGGCCTATGGCCCACCCAGTCTGCCTATTTGAGCATTTAGTTCAGTTTATGTTTTCCTAAAAGTTCTGTTGCCCTTACCCCTGACCTCCAGAATTCTTTATGTCTATCCCATGCATTCTAAATCCTGTGATTGTTTCAGCTCCCCCACTTCCTCTGGCAGGGTGTTCCACTTGTCCGCCACCTGTTCTGTGAAGAAATTCTTCCTCATGTTTCCTCTGAATCGTCCTCCTCCAACTTCATTCCATGCCCTCTAGTCCTGGAACATCTTTTTGCTTAAAATAGTGTATTCCTGCACCCTGTTCCTTCCTGTAAAATACTTTTATGTCTCTATCATATACCCTCTCCTCCTCTCCTCCAGGGAGTACATGTTCAGTTCCTTCAACCTGTCTTCATAGGACTTGTGATGCAATCCATGCACCATCTTTGTTGCCCTCCTCTGAACCTTCTCTATCCTGTCTATGTCCGTCATAAGTATGGTCTCCAGAACTGTACACTGTACTCCAGGTGGGGCCTCACTAGTGTCTTGTATAGCGGAATTATGACCTCCCTTTCCTGCTGGTGATGCCCTGCCTATACATCTCAGCATCCTATTTGCTTTACCTGCTACCTTGTCACACTGTTTCAGAGATGATAACCCCAAGATCCCTTTCCTGCTTGGTGCATGCTATATCCTCACCCCCAACTGATATATTGTGCCAGGGTTTTGTGCCCATATGCATTATCTTGCACTTCCTTTCATTGAATTTCAACTGCCAAACCCCTGACCATTCTTCAAGTTTCTGCAGGTCCCTTCTCATTCTGTCTACACCTTCTGGTGTGTCTACTCTGTTACAGAGCTTTGTGTCATCAGCAAACAGTGAAATTCTGCCTTCTAGGTCCTGCGCAATGTCACTGATGAAGATGTTGAATAGGACCGTCCCAGCACTGATCCCTGTGGTACCCCACTGGTCATTCTTCCTCTGTGGAGTGACAGCCATTTACCACCACCCTCTGTGTCCTGCCACCCAGCCAGTTACCTACCCACCACACTACTGTCCTGCCCACACCCATATTCCCCAGTTTGTGTAATAGTCTTCTATGTGGCACAGTGTCAAAGGCCTTGCTGAAGTCCAGATAGGCCATGTCCACTGCCCTCCTCTGATCCACCTCCTAGTCACCCAGTCAAAAATTCAATGAGGTTGGTCTGACATGACCTCCCCCAGGTGAAACCATGCTGCCTTGGTTCCTGTAGTCCATTGACAACCAGATGTTCCACCAATCTCTTCTTCAGTAGTGCTTCCATGATCTTCCCCACTCACCGAGGTGAGGCTGACTGGTCTGTAGTTCCCTGCTTCCTCTTTGTTCCCACTTTTGCATAATAGGACTACATCTGCTGTCCTCCAGTCTTTGGGTACCTCCCTGTTTCCAGTGATCAGCTAAACAGGATAGCCAGAGGTTCAGCCACCACTCTCTTAGTTCTTTAAGGACCCTGAAAATTCTATCTGGCCCCATTGCTTTATCAACCTTATTACTTCCAGTTCCTTCAGGACCCTTTCTCGTAAAGAGACTTGTGTCCATTTCTGCACCATTCTCATCCCTGGTACTCCCTTCAGACCCATTACCCTCCTCTTCCTCAGTAAAGACTGAGCAGAAATACCTGTTCAATATGTCAGCTTTACTGTTGTCATCCTCCACGCAGCCTCCATCCTCCCCTTCAGTCTCACTATCCCTCCCTTTGTTTTTCTTTTTCACTTATGTACCTGTAAAAGGTTTTGTCCTCTACCCATTGATTTTGCAATGTGTTCTTCTGTCTGAGCTTTGGCTTCCTTACTGAAATCCCTGCTCCCTTGCTTTTCCTGGTACTTCTCCCTATCCCTTCTGCCTGTGCTGAAAAATAGTGTGTTTATTGACTATACTAAAACGCATGATGGATTTAAAGTAAGGCAAAAAGGGACAATGGTCAATAAAATGACCACTTTGAGGAAATGACGATCGTAATGAGACTAGCACCATGTTTCACATTGCTATAATCACAGATGCAGCAGCACTGGTGGCAGCAATAAGATTCCAGAGTCATAGCTCTGTACTCTAAATACTGAGCTCTACCACTTGTCAAAGAGTTGGGGCTTGCATGCGGTGGTCTACTAAAGCACCAGGGAAAGGTTTTATTTTAAAACAGGGGATTGGGGCTTGTGAGTGGGGAACATCTGGGAAAATATTTTATTTAAAATGGGAGATTGGGATTCTGGATGGGGACCAGTAAACCACCAGGAAAACTGACAAAAATTCAGATAAATTAAACTGCATTTAGACAATGACTATGACTATGTGCATTAGATTTGCAACAACAGAAGACATGAACCATTGTGGAGTGGACAGATCAACTTCAATGAATTTTATTTTAAAAGCAAAGGTCATGAATGATATATGATCCCCACCCCTGACAATTAACAGAATGCAACTACTGTATGCCTGAAATAGTGTCACCTGGCACGTTTCAGCTGTTGCTGATGAGGACTGATTAATAGAAGGCATTACCATATATGTACCACATTCCTGAGTGGTAATAAGGCACCAGTCAGTACTAACTCCACCTAAATATACCGTGTTACCTGTACACTTTTCTGTAGCAGGCACTGTACTTGGGTTTCTTAAAAAATAACAATCTGTAATACAGGGTAGACCTTGGACATGTATTTTGATCTCACAAGCTTGTTTACAGAACTGTCAACAGAGGTCCAGCTTTGTGATAGAATGTTTCATTTTGTTTCATCTGTTAAAGACTATATTACTCTTCAGGTTGCCCTCAGGAAAAAATTGACACAGTTCTGGTAATGTGTTGCAAGAAACAGGAGATGCAACTTACAACATCAGGATGCAGAGTTTTAACTGCTAGGAAAATACATCTTCTATAAAACTTGTTTTGTTTAGAGAGATGGAGAGATTGAGATTTGAATTAGAGTGACTCAGATGTACGACTTTGTTGTTTGCACTGCCTTTATGAAATGCTATCCTGTGCAATTTTATTTTTGATAATAATAAAACTCTATTAACTTCTCCTGATCTGCCTGTGCTTCCTGATCTATGCCTCTATGATAGATAGTGTCCTCAGATTGGATTTACAATGTGCATACCTTATGCCTGGAGTTTTGTGTGTGTGGGTACTAGACCTGGTACCAAAGGAAACATACTGTAGAAGAAAGGTATGAACCTGCAGCAGCAAGTCCAAGAGTGATTACCAGAAGAATGTCAGCCAAACTAGAAGCAGAAACAAACATCCAAACAGTCTTTATAGCCAGTACTAGTGGTGAAAGAATATGTCATCAGACAGACAACAGGTATGACAAGGGTGGCCAGACAATCCAGCAGAGAACACTATGAAGTGGCTGAAATATGACTTTTGGACAGTGAAAGAAATTAAGTAGATGGTGAAAACTTTAACAGAACTGGCTCACAGAATGCTGTATGGAGGCTGAGCAGAGATCTGAGTATACCACCAGGGCAGCATTGTGAGTCCATCAGGAAAAACAGGTCCCTGAACAAGCTGGACAAGGTCAAGCAGTGAGGATAGGATCCATGCAGACAGAAGCCAGAGGGGTCTAGTCAGAGTATGGAGAACCAGTTCAAGCAATGATAGCCAAGCTGAAGATGGAGCATTTGGAACTTCCTGTGTTTTTTGGGTGCTACCTGTTGGTTTAGAATCAAAGGTAGTGTAACTCTTGGTGCTGGAGGATCATTCTGTGACCTGAGATGGAGGTATGGACCCTTTAGTAAAGTGGTCGAAAGGTGAAGAAGATGCCCATGAGATGACTGAACAGACTGATGTTTTGCTAAACCAGGGATTCCTATGGAGATTCAGAGACTGAAGTGAGCTACCAAATGCAGATAAACATCTTTGCAGGTTATACCAGTATGCAAAAGTATTGATGGGATATTTATTGCTCCTGGTGGATAACAGAGCCCATCCCTACTATAACATCAAGGAAGGCACTGTTCAGGTTATGTCCCAACCCCAGGTCAATCAAGATAGGAGAGCAGGGGCTAGATATGCAGAAGATTATCTGGTACAAATCCATGTTTGCCCGCAAACAGAGATTTGTGAATGTGCATATTGAAAAGCCTGGTTAGGCTGGGTAAACAGGTTTTATGCTTGGGCAATATTCAGGAGGAGTGCAGTGTAAATGAAGGGCAGGGACCTGAATATTGGTGCAGTCCAATATTCAGAGCATGTGTACTGCACAAGGCCATTTTGCTCAGTTCCCTGTGCGCGCATACAGCAGTTCAAAACCTCTACTTATTCCTTCGTATCTCTAACAGCTGGTGAAGGAAGAGTGGTGGCCCTAACCCCATTGCAGCAGGCCCTGGTATGTAGTGGTCCCCTTCTACCAATCACCAGCCCGATGCTTAAAAGTAAACTTTCCCTGTTGTCTAGTGGTACACCTCTCAATCACTGGCCCAATGCTGAGAACAAAACTTTCCCTGGTGTCTAGTGCTCACCCTCAACCAATCACTGTCCCAATGTAGAAATAAGTTATCCCTGGTACCCAAAGGGCCTTGATTGATGCAAGCTGTGACAAAAGGCAACTTGTTTCAAAACCTGGTCCACCAGGGACCCTGTACCCAATTTTCCATAGGGCAGGGTTCCGTGGCAAAATCCTCAACTTATGCGGCAATCCTGGCCATGCACCAAATAAACAGCACATCTTGAGGGTTTTCCACAAGCTGTAAGGCAGCTGTGCACTACTCTAGAATGTTGCTGGTGGTCTAGCAGTCCCCTCCCCCAGCCCTGTTCTGCCTGAATATAAATATATTAAAATAAACTAATTTCCTGGTGGTCTAGTTGTCCCCATCCAGCCCCAATCTACCCAACAATTTGAATGTTAAAGAAAATCATTCCTGGAAGTCTTGCATCCCCCGCCGATGTACCCATATCCCAAAATGGTACTAACATACTTCTCTAATGGTCTAGTGGTCTCCCAGCCCCAATCACAATGAAAAGTAATATGTTAAAATAATCATTCACTGTTGGTGTAGCATTCCTCCCCAGCCCTGATCTGCCTGAAAACTAATATGGTATGAACATACGAATTTGCCAGCAGAAATAGGCCACCTGGTCTATCAAGTGTACTCGAGTGTGCAGATAGCACCCTCACCTTGCAGCTGCCCCACCCCTTTCTGAATTACCCCTCTCACCTTGTCCTATACCCTTTGAAACTACCCACTGTCTTACAGGCTACCACCTCCTCTAGTAGAGCATTCCATTCTGCCATGACCCTCTCCGAAAAAAGTGTCTCCTCATTTCTGTCCTAAATCTCCCTCCAATCTAAGGCTATGCCTCTCAAGTCCCACCCTCCTCAGCATGATTATCCCATCAGTGCCTACCTTGTTTATCTCCTTTACATACTTAAAGGTCTCAGTCATATCCCCCAGTCCCTTTTCTCCTCCATGTTGATAAAAATCATTCTCGATGATCCAGTGGATCCTCACCCCAGCAGGTAGTGCCCACCACTCTGCTTCCCCAGCCTAAACCCTAAGCGCTAGTGACTAGCACAGCCTCCTCTTCCACTATGGCCAGCCACTGACTGAATCTATCACTGAGCACATACTGTATACAGTACACGCTAGTGATAGTTCAGTCAGCGGCTGACTGTGGTGGTGAGAGCAGGGCTGTGTCAGTCACTGGTTTGGGCTTTGGGCTGGGGGAGGTAGTGCACTACCTGCCAGGGTGGGGGGTCCATTAGATCAATAGGAATGATTTTTATTAACATATACATTTTCAGGCAGATTGGGGCTTGGAGGTGGATCGTGAGACCATTGGGGAATGATTATTTTAGCATTATACTTTTCATAAATATCGGGCTGGGGGACCACTAGACCACCAGGGAATGATGTTTTATAACATATTCATTTTATGACAGATCAGGGCTGTGGGGGAACTGCTAGAACACCAGGGAATACTTTTGTTTAGCATAGTCATTGTTAGGCAGATCAAGGCTGGGGTTGGGCCACGGCACAACAGGGCTCTCACAGTGGCACTAGTGGTCAATCCCTTCCCAGATGGTGATATTCTAAGTACCCTTAGATCAACCCTGGCTGGTCTATGGTACTAGAATTTCACCCTCTGGTAAGGTTTGAGAATCTTGATTTAGGGATGTGGCAGCTTACATCTGCCGCGATGCCCCTAACACCATACCCCAGACCATTTTGTGGTGCATGGACTGTGCAAGCTCCTTTGTTGCAAGGCAGACTGAGACTGATGCAGGCTGCCTTTGTGAATCATTCCTGATGCATCTTGGGGTGCAATTGGCACTTGCACCATTTTCTGTGGTGCAAGCCCCTTGTGCCATTCTGGGAGATTTCAGAACCAGGCTTCTGGTGTCCAAAGGTGCCCCCACCTGATTTCATGAACACTGTGTTAATAACAATTTCCCAGTTTCCAGTGTACCCCAATCTCAGTCCCTGTATTATATAGTAATATTATACCCTACTGCCTAGCAGACCCCCCATCCCTGATCCCATTTACAACAATAAAGTAAAACATTCCTGGTGGCTAGTGGATTCACCCCATCCATGATCTCCTGTATCACAAAAGGAAATCTGTTCCTGGTGGCTAGTGGATCCCTCACTCACACCACAGTAGGTAGTGCCACTCCCATTCCTTCCCCATCCCAACCTCGAGCTAGTGACTCAGCACAGCTCTCACCATTCTCCATTTCAGCTAGCCACTGCCTGAGTTACACGAGCATGTACTTATACAAGTATTGTACAAGTGCATGCTCATTTACAGTTCAGTTGGCAGCTGGTCATGGTGGTGAGTGGAGGGCTGTGCTGTCTGCCAGCTGGGTTGGGGCAGCAGGGTGGTGGCATTACCTGCTGGGGAGGGGGATGTGAGGTCAGCAAGCCATTAGGGAAACAGATTTTCTTTGTGATGCAGGGATCAGGGATGGGGATGGAGGTTTGCTAGCCATCAGCGAATGTTTTACTTTTCTTATATAGGGAAAAGGGATGGAGGTCCACAATGCACAAGGGAAAAGTTATTACTATGTAATACAGGGATCAAGATGGGGGTACACTGCACACCAGGAAATATTTATTGACACAGCAATCATGGGATCAGGAGGGAGGAACCTCTGAACACCATGGATAAGCTATTTCTACATCAGGCCAGTGATTGGTGGGTGGGCACTAAACATCAAGAAAGGTATACTGTTCAGCACTGGGCTGCTGATTGGCAGGAGACACTAAGACACATTGACACTCAGATTCAGTCATCATAATTGGGTGACTACCAGGACTAGATGAGTAAGGGAGCCGCCCGTCACTGTTGGGGGTGTGATGGGGAAATGGGTCCACAATGCCATTTCCACCATCCCAGCCCCTGCCGTGACTGGAGAAGCTCCCCTCCTCTAGCCCCTGGTAGTGCTAGTCACTGCTGGTGGATGAATCTGAGTGTCAATGAATGAGCTTGTACTAACACACCTCATTCACTGAAAACTCTGTTAGGCTGCTGGCCGTGGAGATGAGTTGAGGGCTGTGCCGGAGGTTCACCTAAATCATGGGGGGAGTGAGGTGGGGCACCACCTGACAGGGTGGGGTTGGGGAGTCCACTAGACACTAGTGAAATTAGGGACTTTTGTATTTTATAGATTTGGGACCGGGGACAGTAGGTATTGCTGAAGGCCGGGGAATCTTCATTTTGAACCCTACATATGGCGGGGGATCACTAGACACCAGGCTAAAATATTTATTTAATGCTTGCCAGGAGGATGTGGAAGGTTTTTTTTTCCTTTCGCATGGTAATACTGAATACCAGTGGAATAGTGGGCTATTCGCTATTCAGATCCGAATATTCAGATAGCCCATTATTCATGGTATTTGGAAAATGCTATTTGGTATTCGCACAGCCCTAGTGTCTGCCAGTTAATGTTGGCTGTAGCCCCCAAAGTGAAGTATGTGCTTACTCTGCAGAATAAAAGCCTTTACTTCCCAGAGGCCAGGAAAATAGAAGGTCCACAAAGAAAGATCACCTGGGGAAAGAGCTAGCATTCTGGGAAAATACGATGCTTCATTCAGGGCAGGGAGAGACATAAAGAAAAGAAATAAATGGGTAACAAAGAGTGTGAAGGTTTTGCTGTAGTGCTAATGGTTAAACTAACTGGAAACATTAGAACTGGGTTTTGTAAGAAACTGAACAAAACAACATTAAAATAGAGTGTCAATGCAATTTTCTGTTAAGATATGGTTCAGGAATTGAGAATTCAGAAGGCTGAAAAAATGTGTGTGTGTTCAACTGAAATGTTTGCTGTAGAAAGTGTTAGGAAAAGGGATATGGAAAGAACTGTAAATGTTATAATGAAAAAGAGAATTAAAAGACTGGTTTGGAAATGTCTTTTTAAAGAAAAAAACAGATTTACTCTTAAAGAGGAGGTGTGTGACAAGATTTGGTAAGACACTGTCCATTTGTTATACAGGGAGACTTAAAGAGCTGCTAACACTTCAATCAAAACTTTGAAAATACAATATTTAGGTACAATTTAGCTTGCATTCCATACATATTCTATTAACTTCACCATTATTCATTATTGAGAAATTTGCATGACTAACTGATCTTTATCCCTTAGAGTTCATCTTCCTCTGCAGCTTACTCCTGCTTGAAGCAATAATCATCTGTTGTGGCATGACAGTCTGTTGCCATGGGAGTAACTGTGATGTCACATGAAGTACATTATCATCTCAGGTAGCAGAAAGAAACAAGAATATATGAAGTTTTCAGGAGCAAAGATCCTGTTTCCATGCAAATTACCTCAGTAATAAATAACGGAGAGGAGAAATACAGAGAGAATATAAAATACAAGCTGAACTGTGTCTAAATATTATATTTTGTTTAAGTTATCCTGAAGGCGTCAGCTGCTCTTTAAAAGCAAGAATCTATTTTGTCATGTCTTATTCGTCCATTTGTCTGTCCCTTGCCTGATTGCAAAGTATTTCTGTGGCACCTAGGAACTAGTCACTCTGATGGTTCTACAATTCCATTAGCTCCATTCCTTCAATTATTGTTTATATTCTTTCTTTCTTCCCTTGCTTCTTTGTGGTTAAAAGTATATCTGTGAATCCCTATGTGGAACTGGATCCCTTTGTTAGCAAATGTATGTACTTATATTGTTATAATGATTACAGAAAGCTATTTGGGTTTCTTAAAAAACAATCTGTAATATAGGGGTTGACCATGAGATATTATTTGGACCTCCACAAGCTTTGTTTACAGAAATGTCAACATTAGACCAGCTCTAGGACAGAATTTTCTATTTTGTTGTCCTTGTTAAAGACGAGATGTGCTCTTCAGGCTAGCCTCAGGAAAGAAATTGACAAAGTTCTGGTACATTTTGCAAGAAACAGGAGATGCTGCTCACAACATCAGGATACAGAGTTTAAACTGCCTGGAAAAGACATCTTATATAAAGAGAGCAATGTTTTGTCTAGAGAGTTAGAGAGATTGAGATCTAGTTGAGAGAGATTCAGATGTAGGACTTTGTTGTTTGCACTGCCTTTATGATGAGCTATGCTATGCAGTTTTTAATTTTTTTTATTTTATTGTTATTGATAATATTAAAACACTGTTATTCATTTTTTACTTATCCTAGTCTGCCTATGCTTCTGGAGCTATGCCTTTATGACAGGGAGAAGAAGAAGGAGGCAATTCACAAAGTATAAAACACTGCATACTAATGCAAGGAATATAGTTTTAGACTCTGTATGTACAGACAATGCCATGCAATGTACATACAATATTATATAGAGTGCATACAATAATGATTAGCAAACAATCCAACGGAACAAGGAAATGAAATAAAGTCAGGTACTGTCACAAATTGAGGTAATGATATTTCTGAGGTACAGCTTATTCCAGTTGTGGAATAAGTTGAAATTGTTCCACAACTGGCGAAGCTTGTAACTGAAGCAGATTTCTCCACACTGAGTTTATGCCTAGGAACAAGTAATCTATTTCAGAACTAGAATGAAGGTTGTGGCTAGAGGAGTGGATGGGGTAAGAATGGACCTCAGGCAGTTTGTGAGCTTATCTAGTGAGAATGTAAACCATATACAGTAAGTCTAGCTGACATACAGTGAAGGCCAGTTTAAGTAATCAAAGAGCAGGCAGTGGTGGGTTTGCACTGGGCAACACAGAATGAGCCAGCAGAGGGTACTACATATGGGAATGTAACCTGGGTAGGCAGCACTGGTAAGCAGAACCATAGACAACATCTCCATAGTCAATTACAGGGAGGATCAGATGTTCTACTAAAGACTTCTTCAGACTTTGGGAGAGGCAGGCACCAAGCCCTGCAGTACCAGTACTGGATGGAACAGTTGCTGCTTAGCTTCTGCTATATTTGTTCACTATCCCAGATTGATATGAGATGTAATGAGACATGTATCCGATCACTAATAAGTTATCCTTGTTCTAGTTCTGTGGAGGAAAACAACAGTTGTGGAAGGACTATTGCTCAGCATTTGGCTGCACTGGTATTAGTTACATAATAATGCAATTGTGCTGTTTACTTTATATATTGCAGCTGAAACAATGAAATAGAAACTGTGCTACAGGGAAGCATAAGCATGTGGTATCCAGTTATAGGCTATGATATACAGAGCCAAGCAGGTTGCAGTGTATGAGCCACCATGAGCACTGATACGCACTATCTTGATTGCTTTGTACTGTAGGCAGCTGTGTTACCACTACAGTACTGCAGTATAGTTTATCTTTCTGCCTCTGACTCTGATGATGAAAAAGAATCCTTGTCCCTGTCTCCTTCCATGAAGTATTGGTGTTTCTGTCTTAACTGATAAAGCTTCCACCCAGGAAAATTTGAGAGGGCCTGGTATTATGCACAGTACCTCCCTGGGATGCATTACTCACCTACAGTACCTCCTACCTCTGGACAAAGCTGGACAAAACTGGAATGGGGCTCTAGAAAGCATGGAATAGGTATAAGGGAATCTTAGTGATAAGACAAAGGAGACAAGCTGGAGATCAAGTAGGATGCGGTGATACAGTAGTCGGGGAAAATGAGCAGACTGGGGGGCCAAGAGGTCCTTATCTGCCGTCAAGTTCTGTGTTTTCATGTTTCTCTCTGACCCACATATTTCACTTTCACTGTTCCTCTGGAGTTGTCAACCCTTCTGTTAATAACAGTGGTGATAAACAGGGCAGTCAGAACATGGAGCCCATTCAATGGCACAGTCACACATAGCTCGAGAACTCCAATGTCACTTCTGTGGTCCTTGTTCTTACACCCTTCTTGGGTGTTCTCTAAAACCCATCACCTTTCATTCTCCTGAAGACTTAATGACAACTTACATGACAACTTTGATGTGCACATCAACTCTTACCACTTGTCATTCATGATGTTTGTTCATGTGCTTGCTGTCAATCACCCTCTCCACAGTGGTGGAGCAGTCTCTGATGCCTGATTAGGTGAACAGCTTCATGCTATTCAGTTTTCAGAACACAGATGAATGCATGTCAGTTTGCTCATCCCCAGCAGAAAAAATAGATCACTGTAATTTGTTAACATTCAGGCCTCTTGATTGGTGCTTACAGCTAAGCCCAAATGACTGGCAGTCCCACTGGCTGACTGGACTAAATCCTACTGGCTGACTGTACTATGTCCTCAGTCAAACTGGCTGAAAGTCATGTTTGCTGATTAGGTTGCTTTTGATCCCATTGCCAGCCACTAGTAAATGGCATAGTTTTGGCACTGCTGCATTCACAAACAGTGACTGAGCACATACACATTGTGTCTACATCACATTTGCATTCCTTGCTCCTCAGTCTCTTAAGTGAGAGCCTGACCCCCACTACTCTAGCATTTACTGCTAGCCTAGTAATTCCTAGAGTCCCAAGACTTCCCTGGAGAGCAAAGCACACTCAGATTCGTAACTTTCCTCTGGCTTCAAGTTTTGTTAACTTTTAATAAGGGGGTAGATACTGTTCATGCTGGATGTGAACATCATGGTAATAGGCTTTGGGTGTGTTATAACAAGTGTAACACATCTCAATACTACTTTACTGTCTATTATTTTAGTGCCATTCCACTGCTATGATCAGCTCACCATAGCTGATCTGATTTACCACCATTCTACAGCACTGATGCTTCATCACTGTACATCACTGTGTATGGTATGCAACAGCAATCCATCTCTGCTGTGCTAAACTGTCTTCTAGGTGGTTTAGTAACTGTTGGAACAGCTGGTACTTTCCACAACAAATGACAATCACATCTGAAAGTGCCATAGAGCAAGGCCAGTGGTTGTACTTCACTCACAGCTATGAAAATTACCCTCAGAATCAACAGGCACATTTGGGCTGCTGCAGGCATGGAAAGATCACACTCATGTGGTAGGTCCTCTGAAAATCTTGGCCCATGAGTCCAGAAATTCTATAGGGTCATGGCTGAACAACTGAAAATCAAGCTCAGACATTAAGACCATCAACCTTGCTATACTAACAGGGACAAATAATCTAATTGTTTGGGGTCCAATGTCGAGCAGAAAATTTCATATCACTATTCTGCTGACTCATAAATTATTCTTCATAGGATTAACCCCTCCCATGCAATAAAGTTGCTTGTTCCTTTAGTATAGCAGAGTTGATGGTTTCACCTCTAGGGTGCATTTTCTTTTTGGGGGAGGTGCACCTTACAAACCTTAACAAGAGATATTGTCTCACTGACTGATCATGTGGAAAACAATCTTCAGGGGCTCAATTTTCAAGGTTGACAAAGGCTTGCATCAAGCCCTGTGTCAAGCCTGTTTTTGTGCAGCTGTACCAAAACTCCTTTGACACTACTGTATTCAATTTAGTACACTGGGCGAGTTGCAACTCATTCCACACTTTACAGCAGCTTACGCCAAATATTTGGCACAAGCCCTGTAAAGGTCCACCACACAGTGCAAGTTAGACTAGAGAAAGAATGGTCTAACATCTGACATGTGGCCTTCACGAGCGAAAATCCAGATCGCTGGCTGGGAGAATGCAGCAAGACCTGTGCCCCACATGAGCGGTATACCAGGGGCTTGCAGCGTTCTTGGGCTCTGAAAATTGAGCCCCAGGTTTCTGCTAGTTAACCAGAAGGTGCAAACCACCTCCTACAAAACTCAGACCCAGCAAGCATTTATTCTCTTAATGAAATGGCACTGAAAAATAAATAAACCTGATTGGTCAAACTGATCACATAACCATATAGCAATTTCTCACCAATGCACTGTAGCTAAAAGCCAATATATTAAGTAGAGACCCATTTTATAAGTCATACTGTATATCCCATTCTAGAGTGAACAGTAATGCTAATGTTAACTCGATGAACTTCCAGGGATATAGTGGCATTCTGCATAAGAGGCTTGTGCAATCACCCCTGGTGCTACTGCACACACTGTCATGGATTATTGCTTACCTCAGTGATAATATTCAGTAACACTACAAATGAAGTGATTCTGAAAACTATCAAATGTAATTGGCTAGTGCAGTGAACAAATATAGTACTCCAGCTAACTATATATACCTAACACATAGGGCCCAATTCTGGAAGCCACCTGCATCAGGCGCAGCTTGTGGCAGAAAAGGGGATGCATCCAACGCATGTGGCAACTGCAAAGGTGTTATTCCAGAAGGTTGACAACTTGTGTCAAACCTTCTAGAATAGCCACAAAGTCTGGCCTGCAGCCGAAAGGTGAGCACAATTGGGGTCCTGGCTCAAGTCCGCAGATGCATCTGCAGACAAATTCACAGGAGTACACCCCAGGTACCAGAAGGAGCACTAATCCCAGAACTGGGCACAGAAGAGGCAGCTGCTGCAAAGCTGTGGCACAGGATGTCTTGCCCCATACAGCACTATACCACAACTGCCTGGGCACCCGTGTGCCAATAGGATGGAATGCCTGATGTGGCAGGGTCTTGCCAACCCACTGCCAAGCCTCTAAGTAGCTACATTGCAGTGGTAGTATAATCCCCTCCCCAATGCACAAGTAGCCCCAATCCCTATTGTTAATTGAGAAAAAAAAGTCTGGTCTCATTCTACCCCCCACGCTCCTGCCTAGTACACAAGTTTCAAGTCCTAACATGGTGGTTCTGTGGCTCCTACCATCCCCACCACAGCAGACAGTTCTCAATCACCTCTGTCCCCCTCATAGCCAACCCACTTCTGCAACTAGCACGTACCTCTGCACACCACCATGGCCAGCCACAGAATATTATCACACAGACTGCATAAGCCTACTGTTCATTTCGTGGTCTATGCGATTACATTCTGCATCTGGCCATGATGGTGAACAGAGGGAAGTGCCAGTCACAGAAATGGGTCAGCGAGGGGGAGCGGAGTACTTGAGCACTGTCTGTCAGGGTGGGAGCCACTAGACCACCAGAATAGAACTTGGAACTGTGTGCAGGCACAGCAGGAGCACCGGAAGGGAACAGACTGGGATCAGAGTTTTTTCTTCACAATCTATAATGAGGATCAGGGCTACTACTGCATTGGGGCACTCATACTACCACTGCATTGTAGCTACTTTGAGGATTGGTGGGGGTTCGCACTCACCTTGCCACAGCAGACATTCCATACTATTGGCACATGGATACCCTGGCAGTAGAGGGACAGGCTCCCTATGGGGCAAGACATCCTGTGCCACAGCCTTCTGCAGCCACAACACCCATTTCCCTCCCCACACTTCTGTGCTTTTATGGCTCTGGTGCTCTCCACCCCAAGGACCACCACTTCATGCCTCTACATGTCAGAGCCACTTAGACCACCTCCAGGCTGGTCTAAGTGGCTCCTCCTGAGTTCATGGTGGGCAACCAAAATCCCAGAACAGAGGATGTGGTAGCCTCTCACCATGGTGCAAACCCACTTGCAACCTGGCACACTGGGTTATTGGATGCAACCCTGGCACAAGTGGGTTTTGATGCAGCTGTGTCTGGCACAGATGCTGACCACGTTATAAAATCACATTTGACTCAAGTTGTGATGCAAATCACAACTTGCATCAAACACTTTTGATGCCAGTCACTTGCATCCCTCAAAGCCCTTTGAAAATGAAACCTATGCTATTATATACCATACTATGCCCAGGGTGCATCTAGAATCAAGCGGTACTTCTGCAGCATGCCTTCCTGGTAAATCTCTTAAATAAATAAATAAATATGCATTATGATGCCTAAATCACAATAAAATATAATTTGTGCATATTTTATATTATTATTTACTGCACGCAATGCTCTGTCATTTGGTGTTCAGTAAAATGAAAGCTCAGAATAGAGCTTTCATTTACTGTATGTCAACATCTCTACTGTTTTAGGGTTTGGGATGAAGATTGATATTGAAAAATCCACCTGAACTAAAGATTAGGAGTGATATTTTCAAGTCATAAAATGGGAAAAATTCTAGTTGCGCTAGCAGTATTTTCAAAAGTCATAAAATGGGCAACAGTCCCAGTTACATTGGGTGGTGTTTTCAAAACTCATACAATGGATGCAAGCTCTAATTGCATTTAGTTGAATTTTAAAAGTCATAAAACAGATGCAATTCCTGGAGTGGGAGTTTCAAAAGTCATAAAATGAATTGAAGTTTCTAGCTATGCTAATAGTAGAGACTGCCTTGATATTGTCTAGACCATGTTCAGTCTTGTTTGAGTTATATTTGAAAGTTTGGATTTATCTGCAGGCTTTCTAGCAGCTTAATGGTTAGTGGGGGAGTGGGGTTCTTTATGGATGGATGTAAGATGGCAGCTACACTGGGCTGTCCATTGCTAGCTTGAGAAGGAGGGAATTTTTAATTTGTTTAATCTATTTTAAATCTTTTAATTTACTATTCAGCAAAAATTTTGTTTAGTTAGTGCGGAAAATGCTAGATAGGGGCTCAAGTGAGGTAGAAATAGGAGCATAGCTTTCTACTTTCAGATAGGAGCTGGTCCAGTTTAGAGGAGTCTGTTGTTGTACTTACTGATTGTAAGGGAGCAGTTGAAGTTCAGGAGATCACCTGCTTGCTGGAGTTGTGGCCTGGGAACCAGTGTCAAAGTAGGGGAGCACTGGATTGCTGTCTGAGTGCTTTGAGGAGCTGACCGTTTTTGAAGCAATGAGAGGTTGCTTTGCTTGGAGATCAGAGGTGTACCAGCATCTGGACTGGTGAGTGCTGAGGGCTGGTCTATTCTGCCAGGTCTGTGGTGAGCAGCTAGAGAAGGAAATGGTTTGGCATGGGTTTAAGACTCTGGCATCTAGTGTCCTGAATGTGCCAGTAGAAACTGTTTCAGGGACTGGTGTGGCTGGATTCAGTGTGTCCTGCTTCCTGTGGCTGTATTTTGGCCTGTGGAGCTGGACATGGACTTTTCTGTGAGAAGCTTGACCCCAAGTTCAACATCAGGTATAGTAACTCTGGTATTTCTGGACAAAAGACTCTACCGGAGGGAGCCAGGCAGTGGAGAGCACCTGGTGTCCCCAGAACCAGTACGGACAGAATTATTCATCTTACTGTCTGACTGGATTACCCAGGTGTGTGCAGAGGCCATTTACCTGCATGTAATTTCAGCTCAGGGTGAGCCAACAATAGAGCAGGTTTGCCTCTGTGGAGGGTTTGCTGCAGCATTTAAACATCCTTCCCTGCATGATCACCAGCCTTTATTTCCACTGGGACACTTGTGCAATATACTTTGAGCAGCAGCTATCCAAGAGATCTGTGTTTTGGAACAGTTTGGCAGCTTGAAAATGACTGTGAGTGCAGCATATGTGACTTTGTAATTGAAACTGCTCTGATTTGTTTCATCTTGCTGCTCTGCTGAACAGAGGGATTACCCAGGTGTGTGCAAGAGGCCATTTACCTCATATGTAATTTCAGCTCAGGGGTGAGCCAACAATAGCGCAGGTTTGCCTCTGTGGGAGGGTTTGCTGCAGCATTTAAACAGCCTTCCCTGCAAGATCACCAGCCTTTATTTTCACTGGGACAATGTGCAATATACTTTGAGCAGCAGCTATCCAAGAGATCTGTGTTTTGGAACAGTTTGGCAGCTTTAAAATGACTGTGAGTGCAGCATATGTGTGACTTTGTAACTGAAACTGCTCTGATTTGTTTCATCTTGCTGCTCTGCTGAACAGAGGGATTACCCAGGTGTGTGCAAGAGGCCATTTACCCAATGTAATTTCAGCTCAGGGGTGAGCCAATAATAGAGCAGGTTTGCCTCTGTGGGAGGGTTTGCTGCAGCATTTAAACATCCATTATGCATGGCGCGAGCGCCACTGGAGTAGATTTTGCATAGGAATGTGTACCCATAAAAGAGAGGGACCTCATTTTAAATAGGTTTTATTGTTTATCTGGTTTTGTATTTTTGGTTTTAACTGGTGGGTCTGGTTGTTTTCGTGGGAAGGCTTCTACAAAATTAAGGAGTGATGCTCGTGGAAGATTTAGCTGTTTAGATAAGCTGTCACCTGACTCCTTTTCAGTCCCTTTTTTGAGTTAGGATTTGATTTTTTTCTTTCTTTTTTCCTTATATGTATGCTTGAAGTGGTAAGATGATAAACAAAACTGTTAAAGGGCAACTAAAGGAAGCAAAGGATAAATCCAAAAAGAATAAAAGGCAATTGCTGTGTTTTTACTAGGAATTGGTCATCACGGCTTCAACCCCTAATGATTTGGTAGAAAGTCCCATAGTATCCTACTTACCTCACCTTTAAGGAGTTTATGAATGAGGAATGCAGATCAGATTTAGCTGGAGATAATTCAGAATTTAATGGAAGAAATCAAATTCATGGCTAAGAGCTGGGATAAGAACAGTCCAAATAATACAAATCAAGAGACTTTGATTAATTCATTGAAGAACCAATTTAGTGGTAGTGATGGGACTAACAGGAATTTGAGGAATTTAAACAATTATCCTCTTTTGACAATAAGAATATAACTCCGGACTTGGAAGTAATTAGTAACTTAGAGACTGGTGTTAAAATTCCGTCCCAAGGAAGATCACTGATTTCTGTAAAAAAAAAAAAAAAACCTTTCCTAAAGCCCCTAATAATATTTTTCAGGATGTTCCAAAATGAACAGCACACATATGGTTTCCAATATAGGAGGTTACGATTGTACCACTTTTGGGAAAAACAAATATAGCGGATCATTCCCAGGTTTTTAGACAAGAGTGGATGGGAGAGGTAGAAGCAAGTCAGCAATGCATGTCTGGGCAAGGAGATTATATAGATAAAGATGATGGTATTTCATGCTTTCCCTCAGGAATAAAGTTATTTAGTCCATTAGAGATCTCCAGTGTGGTAGTGGTCTGCAATATCGACTCTAAAGAAATGGTGTATTCATCCCTTAATGATGCACCTGAAGAGTTTTTTCAAAATGGACAAAGAGGTCCAGGACATCTATTTAGATAAAGATTTTTGGTTCAGTGTCCGGATACTATATCAAATATACCATTAAGGCTCTTGCACATCCAGTAATGTCTAATGTTGTTTTATTGGAGGCATATAATGGTATTACGACAGCTTTGAAACTCTTCTAGTTTTGTGCTGTGAAGTTTGCTCTTTAGAACAACAATTTCACAATTATTGGGGAAAGAAAGTTCACAGATCTAGGCATAATTTGTCATTTTCTCCCTAAATGTTCGAGAGCCCTCAAAAGGCAAAAGGGCAAAAAGAAGGTGAAGTAGAAGTAAGAAAAAAGGGGAAGAAAAGCTTGGGCCTGTGGGACTTACTCAGACTCCTAACTTAGGAAAACAGAAAGATGAATTAAACATTAAGGATGAAAAGACTAATAAAATTGGAGTTACAGGTACCATTAGGATAGGAGAGGTACAGAGAGATACAAGGAAGAATCCTGACCAAAAAACAAATCTATACTTGTGGATGGGACACTTATAAAAGATCAAGAAAGGGTGGGGGTGATTACACTGAGAAACAAAAACAAATTCTAAGGAGAATTTAATTAAGGTAGATCAGTCTAATAAAGATCTTTGCCCAAATCTCATGTTGGCCAAGGAGGATAGTAACCCCAAGGGTATGACCTGGAAGCACATAATTTAATTTGTACAGGAAAAAGTAGTTTTAAATTAGATAAGCTGTATTTTAAACATTATGAATCTACTGCAACCCTAACCAGCCTGATAGCCCATATGTTGAGAGCAGAATTAGGGTTACCAACAGTCGCAGATGCTCTTATTATGGTGACTAGCGATACTTCCAACCCTACTAATTCAGTTTACTTTATGCTCCCTAAAATGGATATGGCAAAATTGGTCTGGGCTAAGCAAGGCCTGGTAGATTCTTTGGGATTACTGTTATCAACACCAGTGACCTGGTCAACAATTAGAAAAATGTTTATAATAGGGCAAAAATAGGAAAAATGTTAACATATGATATATTCAAAACTACTCTTGTAACACTGAATTGGGAGCTTGAGATTCCGTGAAACCTCAATGATCTCTATTTTTGGGCTGGATATATTGGAGGAAAAACTGCTACTAATTTACCATCATTATTGCGGATGATTTTATCAACTATTATCAAAACCCATATACTTCCAGAAGAATTTGTGGAGGTGAATAGAGTTTGGAATGATAAAGAGGTACTCAGATTAACTGTATTATTGGTTCTGCACAATTGTTGGTATTACTTTTTGAAAATAGACATGTGTTGGATGAGGTGGTATTTACATGGTGGAATTGAATGAGTGGGAGACATCAGGTCAATCTAGAGCCATGCAACCTTGACTAAGTTTTTGGAAATACAAAGTAATGAGTCCTCATTAGAGCAGGAAGGGGTCAGAAAGTAACCCTGGTTATAATGTCTTAATTGGAATATAGCAGGACTCCATAATAAGTTTGTGGATCCATGATGGGTTGCTTTTATTTCAGCGACATGAAGTGATTATTTTCCAGGAGACATGGGTTTGACATCTCCTTTCCTGAATGGATATGAAACTAGTTTTGTGCCAGCAATTAAAGGAAAAACATGAGGGAACAAAAGGAGGTCTGGTTACAATGATCAAAATTAGGGAAGGATTAAGGGTAATCAAAAGTTACTCTCAACCCAGAGATCCTTATGGTAGTGGTTAACTGGGACCTTTGTATGGTTCTGATTGTTAACATTATATTCCACCATGTTTTCACACTTACTCTACATATGATTTTTGGTCCAAACTATCGATAGAAATAGATTTAATGATACGGTCAAATTGGATAGATACTGTCCTTTTAGCTGGGGATTTTAATGCTAGGATAGCCAAAGTTTGATAATTTATCATTGTTACAAGAACTATTATATGGCAGATTTGGAAAAAAATACAACTGACATGATTGTAAATGAGGCAGGGAGACATTTTAGTACTTTTATCACAGAGAATAATTTCTTGATTCTTAACAGGGAGATTAGAAGGATAAATGAGGTGATAGCACTTTTCTCCCCAGTTGGTAAGAGCGTAATTGATTTTATATTATGCTCTCCTTTTGATTATCATTTCTGTAGGAGATTATATTGTATGAGAACAGAAAGCGATCATGCAGCAATTTTGCTGGATTTTAGGATTTCTTATAGTGTCATTCCTCCTCCCAATAAGCCATTGCAGATATTGAGATTAGTGGGAAAAAGGTTAAGATTGAATAATGAGCGAAGCAAGGAGTTTGGAACCTTTTATACTCTTCTATTTTGTGAGTTATTTCAGCAGGCACATAATGGCTCCAAGGTGAAAGGATCAGTGAATTATTAAACATGGGTAGCAACAGATTAAGACACTGATTTACTCAGCTAATAGTGTTAAGCCCCAGTTAGCATCCTGGTTTTATGGGTATTGTAAAGAGAAAAGAAATTTGATGAGGCCATCAGGCAGACAAAAAAATCCAAGTAAGATGGTGATTATAAATTTAAATAAATCGAAGGAGTACAAGGAATTTCTCCATCAGAAAAAAGAGAATTTACTGAAAAACAATGGGGTGTTATGTACTGAGTTATTAAGGAGGGTGATATTAAGCTTTTGGGGCTTTGGTGTCCAGGGACAGCTGATCAAATTCTAGACCTCCTATATATCCCCAAGGAAACTTGGATATCTTATTATAGTCTACTATTTAATAGACATTCTACCAACGATGATGATGTGATAGAAAATTTTAACATTGAGGGGAATACACATCGTTAGTGTTTTCATTTGGAGAGGTGGAAGAAGCCATTGTGAATTTATCAAATAATAAAGCACCTGGACCCGATTTGATACCAGGAGAAATTTACAAGGCACTAAATTATTGGGCACTTTTTTACTAATTTTTCAATATCTGTTTAAAGAAGATTTATCCCATTATCTTGGACAAAAATATAATAGTTCCAATCCATAAAAGGGCCAACTTCATTTGCCATCTAATTATCGCCAGTCAGTCTTATTGACATTAGTGGAAAAATCTTTGCTAAAATAATATTACATAAATTACAAGATTGGATAACTGTAAACTCCCCATTATCGATGTTTCAAGCAGGTTTTCGTAAGGATTGTTCTACGATAGATAATATTTACATCTTAGCCCATCTGATAGAAAATACAGATCATTTGTAAAATGAAGCTGTATGCTGTGTTTGTAGACTTTTCTGCAGCATTTGACTCAGTTAATAGAGCCAAGTTATGGGAGATATTATTAAATAGAAGCGTACCATTAAATTTATTAGCCCCCATTATTAGGTTATGTTCTTAAACAACATCGGCTATTAGATATGATAATAAGGGCAACATTTCTGACTATTTCAGTACAACTGAGTTAAACAGGGATGTCCTTTGGCCCCCTTCTTTAATTTGTATATTGATGCCCTTCTGACTTATAAAGATATAGATATTCTTGATTCCCAAAAATTAAGAATATCCCAGTACGTGTCTGGCCTATGCAGGCGATCTGATTATTTTGCTTTATCTGCTCAAGGTTTACAAAATAAAATAAATCAATTTTGCTCTAAATGTAAACATTTGGACTTATTAATAAATATGAAAAAACTAAGCTGCTGATTTTTACACTTACAGGGACATCAAATTAAACCAAGGATTTATTTAAATAACGAACTTATTGAAGTGGTATCCTCTTATATATATTTGGGGTGAAGTTTGCTTGAATGGAAATTGGATAGAGCATTGAGAAGACAAGTGATAAGGGCAAAACTGATTGTTAGGGCTTTCTTACATTTGCTAGGAAATATGCAGGATATTTCGTCTCGCCGTCATTGATAGTCGGCGAGGCCAAAATTAATCCTATTCTTTTGTACGTCGTAGAGGTCTGGAACAACAATGTCCCTTCATGGTTGGAGATCCCACTTTCTCTCTACTATAAATTTTTATTGCAGGTTCCACTTGCCACTTCTAATGTTGTAGCTAGGGCTGAATTGGGTAGAGTACCTATTGTCACAATAATTGATATACGTCTCATGAGTTACTGGATCAAAATTATTAATCAACAGACTAATATTATGCCTCTACTATGCCTTAGAGAAAATTATCTTGGCACAAACAGAATTTTAGGTCTCCTTGAGTCAAAAATATTCAACGTATTTTGGCAGTGTTAATATGCTTCATCTTTGGACAGATTGGGAGAAATCAATATCAATATCTTATGTGTTTAAGGAGTATGTCAAAAGAAAATATTTAGGCTTGCCTATGATAAGCAAATGGAGCCCTCAGAGCTCAACGTCAGGCCAGATGGTTAGCTCAAAATAAAATTGATGTATTTATAGAGAAATCTTACTCTTAGGCTGACCCTGTTAGAAAGAAAAATGATTACTTGGGGAAGACTGGGAATCATCTGTTCTAAATATGCTTTTTAATAAGATGACTCCACCCAATTCAGGTTTGAGTTTTGTAGATGTAATAAGGGTTTTCAAGAAGATCTTTATCATATTACGGTACAGTGCCCTTTATATAAAATCCACTGTTTAATCTGTTAAATTACTTTCTTATTAAATATGTGAATGCAAAATATTATATTTTATTCATACTTCTTCACCCTCAGACATTGGAGGAGGCTAAGATGGTTTCAAGTTTTTTTTATCAGGTGTTGAAACACAAAGAAAAACGTCTCTCTGCCTATGACAATTAATTTGTTCATGGATTTTATGTGTTAAAATTTTAAATGTAATATTAGATTTAATATTATTTTTCTCTTTTTTGTATATAATTTTATGTGCTTAGTATGTTGTAAAGGCTTGATTGCTGAACAATAAAAACATTGAAACCTGAAACTGTCTGACTGGCTGACCTGTATTGGTGGAGGGTAAACTGGTCTGGATTGTGATTTCCTCAAACTTGCAGTGGTATACTCACCCAACAGTGAAAGTTCGACAGCGAGGTCCCCAGTGACTGCAGTGCCATGCCACTGTGGGGACCTACTGAAACCAGGCACTGTCTGTCAGGGGTCCTGAACCCCGAATCAGCTCCAACTTGGAGTTGATAATCCTCGAGGGGGGTGGGGCACAGCCCCGTGTGTGGTGGTTCAGGGGTGGAGCCCTCAAAGAAAACACTTCATGTCTTGAGAAACCGCAGCCGACTCTAAATGCAGTTGACCTGCCAGTTTCACTGTCAGGGCATTCAACAAGAAATTTGTTGAACACCCATCGTGGATCCACTTGCAGCAATGGGAGGGCTGAGGAAGTAACTGGAGAATCAGAATTCTTTGCTACAGTTCAAAGGGGTGACAGTCCCTCATTCTGTTTCAAACTGCTAGATGCCCTCTGAAGACATATATGGCTGAGTTGTAACTAAGTGTCTCAGCTAAAGGATCTTTATTCATTCTTTGACCCTATCTCCTTGTTGGAATAATTCTGTGAGACCAGCTTTGGTGACTGCATTCTCAGTTTGGACTCCTTCTATTTTTATTTTACCTGCCTTTAGAGATTGTGATACACATGCGGAAAAAATTTTCCACCAGTGGAATTTTCACTAAAGGCAGAGTTTGGCTTCAGTGGAAATTCAGAAAACATTTTGCTAACTTCTGCAGAATTTCCTACTGGGACATGTGGGTTATTGCAAGTGTTACGTGACTTTTGTTATTTACTTGTGGAAAAGTCCCTCGTCCAAACTGTCCAGTTTCTCCAGAGATGCGGAACAATTTGTGTATTAATCCATCTTTATCTTCTGCCCTTTCAATACAACATAATTGTTATTCTTCATGTTAGAGAAAATCGCTCATTTAATGTTAAGAAGCGTAATTTGTTCCCAGAATGCCACAGGTGCAGTCACATTTCTGCATGTAACATATTTCCATTTTATGCTGTCTTGTGGTAAAATAATTCTGCATCTCTTAAACAGCAGTCAATGTAACCCACGAAATTTTCTGTGAAATACTTTTCAAATCTGCTTGTTGCCAGGCAAAAATCAGAAATTTTGCTTTAATTTTTTATCATGTAATATTTTATTGAAATTGTCCAACTTTTAACATATTGCTTGCATAATACACAGAAGCAAATATACCGTAAGATTCAATCCCTGACAAACAAAAGTGAGATAGCTAATAATACTGCCACCTTAAGGAATACAACCAAAATACATGGTAGCACTAAACTACATCAATAATTGTCAGAGTCCAAGTCTCAACTGGCCTTCAGGAAGGCATATACTATGAGTAAAACAAACTGGTTGCAATAAACTTTAATCAGACACAGAAATTTGTAAGGATAAGGATTCAAGGAGAACATTGCATTGCAGCACAGCCTCTCATTTGCTTGATGAATATATGCCAAATAGGTTCTCATGATTAGTTTATACCCAGTAGTTCCAAAATAGAGTATTTGAGTTGTCAAAGGTCAGGATTGAAAAAGGAAAAGAAGGAGGAAAAGAGTGAAAAGAACTAAACATAAAAGGAGGGATAAGGAGCATAGCAGGAGATATATGAAGGAGAGGGGATGCCTCATATTAGGCGTACCACTCTAGGCCACCCTGCTATAAAGTAATAGGAGGATTTAGTAGTGGGGGAGGCAGTCTACAAATGTGGGAATGCAGGTAAGCATCCAATTTTGAGTGGTAGTCAGTGAGTTTACCTCTGGTTGCTGCTGTGAGCCTCTCAAAGATGGCCAACCTAGCCATTGCTGCCTGCAATTGAGAATGTGTGGGGTAAAGACTGCCTCCATCTCACCAAGATGGCTCTCTTTGCTTCCATGACAGCTACCATGACCCAAGCTTTACTAGGGGAGACAGTGCATTTAATGTGGAGGTGTCCCAAGCAGAAGGGAGCAATGTTGAAGAGAGAGCGCGCTACCCACTATAGCAGAACAGTCATTCAGGACTGATGCCCAGAAAGTGTGAATTGTTGGGCACATCCATAGTATGTGGTATAGATGGACTGGAGAAGAGTGGCATCTCCAGCAGCTATCCTGTGGGATTATCTTTCACCTATAGAGGACTGAGAGGGTTTGATACCACCTGAGGAGAATTTTTAATTGAATCAACTGGCTGGTTGAGTCTACATAGGCTGTATGGGTCATTCTAAGACATTCTGACCACTGCTGTGGGGATAGAGGTGAGAAAGATCCGTTCCCATGCGGCTTTGCTAGTTAAAGTGACATCCGTTGGGAATCGCTAAGAGTTCGATATAGAGCACCTACAAGGCCCCCCTCTGTTGGGTTGGGAAAGATTATTCAGGCACCTCCAAGGGGACTGGGATGGCCAAGTCTTAAGGAGAAGGATCAGCGCACTTAGTATTTGGAGAAATGTCCAAAAATCTTGGGATGGTAATTTGTATTTAGCTCTGAGCTGCTCAAAAGGACATCAGCATATGTGTATTCAGAATGAGTAGGTCAGCTACCATCTGAATGCTCTTAGAGGCCCATAAGGTCCATTGGAGTGGCTTGTGGTCTACCTTAATGAGGGATTATTCCAAATCAGAGCATAACATAACGGAGGAGGGTAGTTGGCCCTTGAACACAAGTTATTGCCATTGCCCGCACCACAATGTACATGTGTTCGCATAAGTGGCATGAGTTGAGGATTAGCGGGTTTCCTGCTAGATAACAGCGAGTAGAGGGAGTCTTCGCTGACAGAGTGGTTTCCAGTATTACCCACTGGGGGTGGAGAAATTTTGCTTTATGCTCAGAGTGAGATTGTAGTAGTGAGGAGTGAGAGAAAGAGAATGAGAGACAGAAATATAGAGTAAGAGTTTTGGGGAGATGGAGAGGTCCAGAGTGCAGCTCATTAGTACTTTTTCTTCAGTTCTGTTTGGAGGGTCTTTCTTTTTGTTATTTGAGAACAAGATGGCTGCAAGTGGCAGTGAGGAATTAGCTTTGAGCAGCAGTAGCTAGGCCCAGGCCCAGGAGGAACCACAGCAGCAGGAAGGTCAGAGTGGGGACCAGGATGGGCAGCCACAGCAGCAGGGCCAGGAACAGCAGGCCTCCACTCCGTGATTACACCTAACGCCTCCCCAAGAAAAATTGCACCTCCATTCACATGTAAGGAGGTTGCTATCCTGGCAAAGGAGGTCACCAATAATGAAGGGAAGCTGTTTGGCCAAAATAGGCAACCTTTGAAAGAGAGTCAGAAAGTGTGGGAAGCCATTAAAGCCACCTTTGGATGCTGATGGAAGGGACCTGTGCCACGCACCATCCATCAACTAAAACATAAGTGGGACAACCTCCAATGAAGGGACATCGAGGTACTGGAGGTATTTGGTAGTGCTATGACCATCCCCACCAGAAAGGGACTAGCCAGAAAAGGAGGACAGCAGAGACCACCACCACTTGATCCCCACAGAGAAGAAGATGCAGGTGGAGGGCAGCGGCACTAGTGAATAAACTTTTTCTTAATTTACTCTTTTTCAACCCTCTTCTGTCTACTGTGGCAGCAGCGTTTCAGTGATCCTCATAAGGCTCGTGAGGCCCTTACTCTGCTATTGGTAACTCCTAGTGGAGGCGCTGGACCTTCTCCCATCCTGCCTTGGCCTACCCAGCCCAGCAGGGAGCCCAGTTTGTCCCCTCCCAGCACATTAGAGTGTGCAACTCTGTCAGGTAGTTCAGCGTCCCCCCTTAAGGGCCCAGTTGTGACATCTGAGCAGACAGGTCCTCTATTCCTACCAGCAGCTACAAATGTGTTTTTCCTTTGTTCCAATTCTGTCCCCTGAGAACACCAGTATGCAAGGAGCCAAGGAGGCAGGGCACATTGAGACATGCATCTGCTCCTGCTCCCAACAGATGTCCTTCCTCCCAATCGCTCTGTAGTCCAGCTGCACCACCACCTGTGGTCACCTGACCCAGGTGGTGGTAAAGTGTGCAGCCTGGAACCAACCATCCCTGGTGGATAAGAGCAGGCCCTCAGGTGTTCAGTACTTCTCCCTGGGCCACACCTCCAGCAACTTGAACTTGCTCATGACCTTAGGTCTCTGGCATCACAAGTGGTAGTGCTACCACTGTGCCAGTGGGCACCCTTGCACCACTGAGTATTATGACTTTATTTTTCAAAGTTGTCATGTTCTTCAAAATGATTGTTTTCATCGGTGTCTGCTTAAATTATACCATATGTTTGTTTTACAGTGAGCCTGGGTGGATCATAGAGGCATGACTGTGAAATACCATTCATTTTTCAATGTATAACTCTGGACACTGAATAGCAGTGCTCCGTCCTTGAGGTTGAGCCACCGTGGCTTACTGCACAGATATGTTTCATGTGATGCTACCCTGCCCCATGAAGTTCCAACAGTGATTGTCATGAACAAGTTAAAGATAAACTGTCTGTTGCTCCAATACACTGCATGTAATGTGAGCCTTTTTCATAATTTCATTGAGATAACAAAATGTGAAGAACAGGATACAGGCATGTTGTTGTTCCTGTAGCTGCCTACCACCCTGCGGTGTCATGCATGATGTATGCCCCCAGCCCTAAGCTGACTACAAACCCTCTTTGATGATGATGGTTGTGTGTGTGTGTGTGTGTGTGTGTGCGTCACATCACAGACATACTTTCTCTGTAGCTGTGACATCAAATTTCATGCTCTTGCCACTGCCAGTGCATCACCTCACATATATCATCAGTGACAGGAGCATGAACCGGGAATTTGTTGCATCCATTTCAGACCACTTTTGATCATTTGTCTGTGTTAACTTTTATGCAAGCATGATATTGTTAACACAGTTGCTGCATTTGCATTCACGTCCATAGCAACTGACTGTCTCCATTGTGGCTATATGTGACTTGCCGTGGTGGGTCATGACCACCATCTGCATCCTCATCCACATTGTCCAGTGGGAGGTGGTCATGTCAGTGTTCATGACTGCCCAGTGCCCACTGCTCCAGTACATACATCCCTTATGGCATCCCCTACAGCGGAGTGTGATGACTGCTGTGGCATTCAGTGCATATGTGAGCTGCACTGTGTGTATCCATATTTGCAATCCTCACCCTGAACAGTCATGTCACTCCATCATGGCCATTTCCAACAGCACTCCTTATATGAATATGTGATGATGTGCAGTTTTCTGAAGGCGTGAACCCTTAGTGTGATTCTTCTTCACTTCCTTCATGTGATTATCTGTAGAATTATTTGGTCAAGTTGGCAGTTTTCCTGTCCCACAGGATGGAGTGTGTTGAGTACTGCAGTGCTGCTTCACTGTTATGTATTCCAACTTCCAGCACTTATCTCAGCTGTTCATCATCATTTGCAACAGGTGCTGCCAGAAGGTCCGGAGATGATGCTGAGGTCACACGGTCATTCACTGATGTAGCAGCAGCAGTGTTGTTGCACTGCAGAAGCTGGAGGAGACCAAGCCTGAGTCCTGCAGATCTTGTGTCTGGTAAGCTATGTGTGCTGTTAGTGAATGAAATTGAATCATGTGTTGAGGAACTCATATGAATTGAGAGACTACCATGTGTTGTGTTTCATCACCGCACCTCGGTGGAACATGGCCTGCAACTAATAGTCTGTGATGACCGTATTTATTCTACAGGCACCATTGTAAATAACAGCTTTCATCTATTGTGTTGTGAATCTGAAGTGCTTCTTGAACTAAGGAACAGCTTGCTGACTGACTCATACCACCTTACTGGTGCTTATTAACCTACTGTTATTCCCCATGTAGCCCTGTAAATAATATCAAAAGTAATTTGAATATTGCAAAATGCACCTGCATTGTAGTTCATGCAGTAGGGTGAAGGGTGCTAGTGACATACAGTATTGTTGATCATGCTGATGGTGAGTGTGTCATGTCATACCAGGCAGGAAGGGATTGGGTGTTCAGTTGTTTATGCAATCCTTGTAAGTCTACTTTACACTGATCATACAACAACAAATGATAATTTTGAATAATGACCTGGTGGCAGTGTCTCCAGTTCATGACATCCAGACTACCAGTTTGTCTACATTGTCACTGGAACAGGGAAGGGTGGCATTAATTGATTCCATGTTCAATCCAGTTCCACTGTAAGAAGTGGCATAGCCTCCTTGACTGCCCCAGTGTTTTAACAACTTTAGGAATCATTACTTCTGGGTACCGTCTGTATCCAGTCCACCTGACCTACCTAAACTGCATCACTTAGGTATGGTATGCACTGGTGTGAATGTGTCACTTCCTCCCCAGTGGAGTGCAAGATGTCATCTCTAATCTGGGCATATAAACAGTGATGTACAGTGGGCTGAGGCAGGTGTGTGTGTGGCCTCATCATGCAGTGCCTGCAGAGTTATGACATTGGTCACGATGTGCCAAAATTAAGTCGTAGGGGCCCATGACTGGCCATCAGGTGGATATCTGCAAATACTCTACAGAACCTTCTTTCAGGGTGATAGTGTTAGCATTGTCATCACTGGGTGAGGTCAGTCAAGACTTAAATCATGATAGCAAATACTTTGTGCACATCTATGTATTTCTAAGTTAGGCAAACAGGTAAGTAAGATGGGCAATGTGCAATGTTGCTACTGCAGTACTGTGACTGGCCTACAAGTGTGAGCACACATCAGAGATAGATCCAGTTTGCTGCTCAATGCAGGCAACGTAGTTTGTAATTGAAATGGTCAATGGAGGCTGTGAAAGTATCAGTGAAACCCTGGTCTGCTGTTGTAGGAATGACATATACATAAAGAGAAACATAGAAGTTATAGATGCCTTCACATAAGGGCATCATGTGCCACTGTCAACCATTCTGCAATAATTTTTGTCTCTTTTCATACTACTGTGTCACTGTGCACCCTACATGTCTCTTGCCTTGTTTCTTCCCCTTCACTTCCAATATCCTGTGCTGCCTACCCATGCTTTCTTGAATCCTATAACTGTTTCACATGACCAACTGCACTGGCAGAATGTTCAACTCTTACGCCACACTGTCAGTGAAGAAGTGCCTCACATTCCCTCTGAACCGCCCCCATTCTAATGGCATAGCATTAGGTCTCATAGGTCTGCATATTTTCCTTTGAAACATGTGCTCTCTGTGCCTCACTTTACGCATGAGGTATCTGTGGTATGGTTCTTTATATCATACCCCCATGTGAGCATACAGTTATCATTGCTGGAACCACTACAATGTAAACCTCTTACCAATTTTTGTCCTTAAATGTTAGTCTGCTACTGTGAGACAATGTTTCACAGAGCCACTTGTGATTAATCATTTGATCATCAACTGCCATGTTTGGTGTGTTTTGTAACAGCACTGCTCAGGTAGTATCCCTCAAGCGGCCCTTAACTGCCAGTAGTGCCTACTGTTCTCATTTTCATTTCACATGTCAAACGCATGACACAACTGCTGACTGTGACAAGCACCACATCATCTTTCAGCCTGAGTATAGTCCTGTGTACAGTGCCCAGTAATGGGGTACTGGGGTACTCTACAGGACAGACACACATTCACTTGTGCTGCATATGTTTGCAGCATGTATGGTTTGGTAGTGCTGTAGTTTAGAAGTGGGTCGAGTAAGAATCAATCATACCATGCGCATCATGCATGGTATGATACCCTTATTTTGTAACACTAAACATGTAGACATCACATTATGGAAAGGAGGATCCATGCTCTTTTATGGTGCATGCTGATTTCTGACTCATATTGCAATACCAGAACAGGCCAAACAGCACTGTGACATTTTCAAATTCAACTATATAAGTGGACTTCAGTGTCTGCAAAAATGCAATGTACATATGAACATACAAAGAAGCCAGCAGAAGAAGGCCATCTGGTCTACAAGTCTGCTCATAGTGCAGGGTCCACAGCTTAAGCTAATGTCCCTGCCCTCCCTCCGCACTCCTCCCATCCTCTCCTAGCCATGATTCTTACCTTCCCCTGTGCCTATCCCAGCCCTCTTAAAGCTGCCCACAGTCTTCAATGAGATGACCTTCCAACAGCACATTCCCAGTGTTCACCACCCTCTCTGTGAAGAAGTGCTTCCTGACCTCCCTCCTAAACCTTCCACCCTCCAGCTTAAGACTGTGCCCCTCATGTTATGGTTGCCACTCAGCTTAAAGAGACTCTCCTTATCAATCTTATTTATCCCTTTTAAGTAACTGAAGATCCCAATCATGTCCCCTATCTTTCTCCTGTCTTCCAGGGAGTACATGTTCAGTGCCCTCAACCTCTCCTCATATGCCTTACCCTGCTGACCTGCTTTCATCTTTGTAGCCCTCCTCTGGATCTTCTCCAGCAGATTAATGTCCTTTTGAGGTGTGGACAGCAGTACTGAACTCCATATTCTAGATGCAGCCTTACCAGTGACCTGTACAAGGGCAGTATAACATTTTCTCTTCTACTACTGATCCTCCTAGATATGGATCCCAGCATCTTGTTTGCCTTGCTGCTGCTTTCTTGCACTGCATGGAGTGCTTCAGGTCACTAGTGATCATCACTTCTAGGTCCTTCTCCTCTATATGTAGATGACTGTGTGTGTGTTGGCCCACGGGCTGTGGGTGCCATTGCCTTGCAATGGTTGTTACACCATGTCTATGACACACAGTGGTGGGGCACACATGATAAGAGGGTGCAGTATACCACAACACAAGGGTGGTGTTCTACCATTGTTTCGACTTAAACTTTCGACACTCATGGCCTTTATCCTTCCAGGCCTCTCTACATATTGTGGGTGGGGTGTAACAGGTACAACAGTGAACAAGGAGGTGCTTGAGTGAATATAGAGACCGCTAACCATGGCATTAGCAGAGGGTCAGGGTACATTGATGTGACACTGACTACTGAAAAAGTACTGTACTACAAGTACCGATGATAACATTTAACTGACAGTCACACACACTTGCATGGTGCATTCTGCTAAACTGCACATCTCTTTCTGTACTGCAGACAATACTGACACAGTGCCATGGCCTGCCCTGGAGAAGACAGAAAAGGAGCAGTCCTCCCAGAAGAGAAAGACTAGCACACACACAGAGAACCATGTGCTCAAAATACAGAAGGAGCTCCAAAAGCTTGCCCACAGAGAAGACTGGCAGCAGCAGGGCACCTCACAGCCAGCAGGGAATGTGGAACTGGGTGAACAGCCATCTGTGGTGTCACAGATGCATGCTGGGGCAGCCACTCTATCAGCCACCCCACATCCTGCTAGCCCCCACAGGAAGAGAGGGGAGGAAGGGCATGAAGGTCCTAAACAAAGCAATTGCCAGATTTGAGGCATGCCTCATAAGAATTGAGGACAACCAGGCACAGATGATGTGCCGACTCAGGAAAGATGGCAAACAGGATGATGCCATGGACTCTGCCATCCCTAGCCATTGCCAGTCGATGTTGTCGGTGAATGTTTTTTTCTTTTCTTTTTGGTATTGTTATGGAGACTGGAGAGTTTATCTCCAAATTAAAATGTAAATAGTTGTAGTTAGTCACTGATATGTGTTTGGTTTTGTAACTTTTTTCATGAATATTTCACTGTAAATAGTTTTGGGAAAATTGCTGTTGTTCACCTCCCTGTTGTTGTTGTATTCCTTATGTTAAATACTTGTTGTTCTTTGATATTGCCTTCATTGTTGTTTGTTATGTTTTCATTTCCTTGACAACATAAATGTTTAACTCTTATGACATAACACTTCATTGTCAGGAGTCAATTTACTGGGTTTCAGGTTAAGTTACTTTTTGTGGGGCCCATGGGTGAGGGGTGGGGACCTAAGAAGCAGCAAATTGGGAAACAGGTAAATACTCAACAGTTGAGGACAAGAACAATGTCCACATAAATATTTTGGGGGTTTCTTATTTTTGTTGGGGAGATGCCAAAACAGCAGCACACAGAGACATTTTTGTTTTTCTTATTTTTATTGGAGGAGGGTGCCAGAACAGTTGCAAACTGGGAAACAGGTAAACGATCAACAGTTGAGAACAAGAACAATGTCCACAGTTTTCTTTTGGTTTTCTTATTTTTGTTAGGAATGGGGGTGCTGGAACAGCTGCAAACTGGGACACTTGAAAGTAATGCAGTGCTATAACTACAGAACTGCTGCTGATGTCAGTGTGAATTATCAGCATAAATCTAGATGTAGTAATCCTTTGCTTTATCACCAACCTTTTTGTAACACAGCAGTTTATGACCAGGGCCACTAGAAATTGTGGAAAGGTTACCAAAATTGCGGAGCATTTGCAAAAATTGTGGGAGATTGCGGGGTTGACTATAGATCCTGAGTGCTTCACAATAAATCTTTCAATGTTTTCTGAGCAATATTAGTCAGTATAAATTGCTAAATGAATACACTGACACCTGAATATGTAAAACATAAAGAAAAGTTTGTTCCTAAAAGAATACTAAACTGATAAGCCTTCATAAGCTTTGCCTATCTTCCAAATGTAAAAGCATCTGACTCTTACAGTGCTAAATAGATGCTATAAATATAAAGTGAGCCACAGCAAATCAATATTAAATAACTCCAGAAAAAATATTTTTATTTTTTGTTTCTGGCTGTAGAATAATGTAGCCTAATCAACAGCGGTTTACAGTGCTCTGCTAGCTATTCATTCATCCCTTTGGTACAAGAAAAAATAAGCAGATAGATTGGTGAATAATTGAGTTTTAGTAAAATGTTGGTAAAGTGGTTAATGGTCATAATTTGTACTGTAGGAACTGTACACTATTTTTGAAATCTCATATTTAAACTTTAAATCTGGGGGTATTGGGGCTGGCAGTATAATCTAGAGGTTAGAGTAACAAACTGTGAATGAGTTGACAACATCTAGCAGACCTGGGTTTGATTCCCACAACCTCCACTTGCATACTGTGTGATTCTGAGCAAGTCACTAACCTCCTCAGTGCTCCTGGGTTGTATCTGAAAACAGGCATTTGTATCTAGTGGGTCTTACGCAGTTATCAAAAATGTAAAGAAATACCAATATATTTTTACTGCATCATACAGTAGTCAGGTGCCCTGTAATTGTGATTGGTTGGCATCCATGGCACTCCAGACATTACCTCATGGGTTTCAGCCCACCTGATAGGCTAGTGATGCACTGACCCAGATCAAATTTCCAGCATATCCAGGTCCCAGAAACCCTGCTCTCAGTTTGAATCGTGCATCTGAACAAGGCAAGTAGCACACAGGAACCCCTGTCTGCTCTTAAAGGTAAGAACCATCAAAAACATCTATCTTTCCAGGCTTAGGGCTCCTTCCGAGCTGGCTTTATCTGCTTTATCTTAAGTTATTCTATCTTGAGCAAGTTTTTGTGAAAATGCAATTTTTACTGTTGTTATGTCCTGCCCCTAGCGTTGGTGGGCAGGATATGTTGTTAAAGTGCAATGGATATGTTTATTCTCTGCCTAGCGTTGCGGCAGACTATGTGTTAACTCTTCCAGCGGAGGGACATTTAAACTCCCCATAGTACTCCTAGCGTCGCCGGTTCCCGGCGCCATGCGATGGCCCCACCAAGGGTTTTTTCACCTCAGGCCGCATGCAGAGTGGAGCGCGGCCACCACGCGTCCGCCAGGCCGTCAGCTGCCCTCTCCCCACCCCTTCTTCCTCCCCAGTGCCTTGCCGCTTCCGAGTGGCTTTCTCCTCTCCCGGCGCTGCTGCTCACGTTCTTCTCCTCCCGGGCGCCAATGCGCGCGGACACTCCTCGTGCTTAGCGCGTTCTCTAAGCCTCGTTTGGCCCTTTTCCTCTCCTTGGCTGGTGCACCCTCTTAGGCCTCTGCTAGGCCTTCCTGCCAGCCGCACGTCTCCTTTTCGTCGACTCCTCTACCCAAGTGAGGGAGAGCCTGAAGATCTCCTCCTCCCGGGATGCTGCTCGCACCACGCAGCGTGTCCTTCTCGGGAGGGTAGAGAAGAGAGAGAGAGAGAGAGAGAGAGAGGGGAGAATCAGGAACGGAGAGAGAGAGAGAGAGAGAGAGAGAGTATCTCATGGGGGAGGGGCAGTTTCTCCCTCAATCTCGAGGGCTTCAACTTCCTCCCTCGGGAGATGCTAGACTGTGGGCTACTCTCCGGGCCTCCACCCAGGGAGGCCTACCTAGGCAAACACAGAGCCCGGCTCCTCCTATCGCGATCCCGAGCCCTGGCCTCCCAGCAATTGGACTGCAGTAAGATATTAGCCAATGCAACCTTCTGGGGAGCATTTTTTATGCCGATTGGACTCCCAGCAGGTTTCGCGCTGGTGTTCGCTAGGCATCGGACCACCACCCCAGGGTTGGGGGTCTCATCCACGCCTCCCTTCCTCAAAGAAAAAAAAAAAAAAGGAGAAGGTTGGAACCTGGCATTCGGAGATTGTCTACAGAGAAGGGTCGGGTCAGGGGCCCCCAGCTCCCATCCATTTCATGCAGGTTCCTTTTCCACCACTCGGTCCCTTCCACAGCGACCCGGTAGGTGCCATCCTCGTCCTGGTCCTCCTCAGTGCCTCAGCTCCCTCCCATAGTGGGCCTTGGCAGCAGACCACTGCCCGTCATTGCAGGGGTCCTCACATAGCACCCCAACCTCAGGCGTGCCATCTGCAGCCTCTGTGATGCAGGGCTCCTTCAGCATGTGGATGAAAAAAAAGAGAGGGAAAGCATTACGATCTTCCTAAACATTCTCTCTCTATTCCAGATGGTGAAAGTGAAGAAATGCTCGCGTGCAGTGCCATCCTCCTCCCCAAACCCGGGCCCCGCTGTGCAGCCTGTCTCCTAGACGACGACTCCTCCCTGGGCGGACCCGCCACTGGACCCCAGCAACCCTGGACCCAGCAACCCTAATTAGATGGACCGGGATCCCTTCTAATCCAGAATCAACAGGCAGCGGTGGCCACGATGGAGAGCCAACAGAACTTTATGCTCAAAATCATGGAGAAACTGGAGTCCCTTAACCAAAACAGGGCAAGACCACCCAACTCGAACCCGACAAAGCTGAGGACCAGCGAGGAACTCCCAATCCCCGAGGACTCCCTCCCAAACATCCCACTCGGCAGCACTGACGAGGACGGAGAGAGAGGGCGCTGGGGACGAGGATGACGCAGAGTCGGACACAGAGGAGATGGAACTACAGACGGCCCTTCACTGACTTCAAAATTATGTTCTTTTGACATGATTCCGGGGCTCATGAAGGTGATCAAGGCCACAATGGGGTTCGACACCGAAGACGCTGAAGAGGGCAGGCCGAATCGAAACTCGACCCGATGATCCAGCTAAGGCCGTCCACCACAGAGACTTTTCCCATTTGTCCAGCTATTGAAGACATTTTCAACACTGAATGGCAATCCCCAGAACCAGGCAGGATGCCAAACCGCAAGAACCTGGACAGGATGTATCCGGTGCAAGGGAAAAATCAGACACTGGTGCAGGGCCCCACAATCGACCCTCAGGTGGCAGCCCTCAGCAAGAAGACCGTGCTCCCTTGCGGCACAATAGCACTCAAGGATCCTGCAGATAAAAGGGTAGAGGACATGCTAAAGAAGGCATTTGAGATTGGGGCATCACTGCTAAGGCAGCCACCACAGCCATTTACACAACCGGGCGCAGATTCGCTGGCTCGAAGAACTCCAGGAGCAGGTCACCCTAAGTCTAGGGAGGCAGAGCTGTTGGAGTGCACCCTGGATGCAGCCAAGTACCTGGCCGATATGGCAGTAGACACCTCTGCACCTGCAGCAAGGTCCACCGCTATCACCAACCGGGCCCGTAGGGGCTCTGTGGCTGAAGCTTTGGGGACGCAGACCATGAATCCAAGACTTTGTTGCAGAATCTGCCTCTGCTGGGAAAGCATGTGTTCGGGAGGGGCTACAAGATTATTTAAAGCAAAGGAGGAGGTAGGGACCTTCTCAAGAATAGGTACAAGTCTTCCTATCTAGCTTCCTCTAGCGGAGATCTCGAGGGGAGCAAACCTTACCAATCCCAAGAGAGATCCAACTCAGCAGTCTCACTCCTTTAGGGAGAAGCTCCTCCACCGGCTCTGTGGCCCTTACACTCAGAACTATCAGTCCTCAGCGTTCAGAACCCGAGGTTAAAGATCGGAGGGCGAGGTAGAGGATTCAGGGAAGCAGCAGTGACTGCATCCCACCAAGGCACGGGGCCAGGACCCTTACCCACCGGTGGGGCAAAGACTGGCCCTCTTCAGCCCACCAATGGATAGCCACGACGTCGGACAGATGGGTTTGAGACGAGTGTCCAAGGGTACCCATAGAGCTAACCCATGCCCATATCCCACACAGGTTTGTCTCATCCCCGTAGCCAGGAGAAAGGTGTCCCCTCATCAGGTCCAACAAATCTTATCAGAGCTAATCCAGAACAGGGCCATTCAGCCCTGCACCGTTCCGAGCAGGGATTAGAATCTACTCCATCTTCTTCCTGGTACCCAAAAATGGGGAGCTCAGGCCCATTCTAGACCTAAAACTTTGAACCAACACATAGTCCCACACCGTTCAAGATGGAGACCATCTGGTCCACCTCCGATGTATCCGGGTGGCGACTTCCTGATGTCCATCGACCCAAAGGACGCCTATCTCCACATTCCCATCATCCGGAAACACAGGCAATTCCTCCATTTCCACATACTGGGCCATCACTTCCAGTACAAGGTGCTACCCTTCAGACTGTCATCAGCCCGAGAGTCTTCACCAAGGTCTCTATAACCTAGTGGCCAGACTCAGGGAACAAGGACTAGACATCATCCCATACCTAGACGACTGGCTCATTCATGCTCGATCCGAGGTCCAGGCTCGGACGACACGGAAATCACCATCCAGGCACTCAAGGCCACGGCTGGGTGGTAAATCAAGAAAGAGCCATCTCAGCCCCACGCAACAGATCGAACATCTGGGGGCTATCATCAACTCAGCCAAAGGTGGGCAAAACCGGTCCCAGCGCGAGTTCACAACCTCAGGGAGCTGGCGTGCAAAATGAGGGCCAGCCAACACTCAACAATGGGGAAGATCGCCCAGTTGCTGGGCTGTATGGCCTCCTGCATAGACCTTGTGCCTTGGGCCAGGTGGCACATCGTCCACTCCAAACTACGTCTTGTCTCGGGCGCCGAGCAAGCACAACCTTCAGTGCGTGGTACCTCTACCCCAGGCAGTAAGATCCTCCCAACTAGGTGGACTGTGAAGGAATTTATCCAGGGGAGTCCCCTAGAGCCCCCCACCCAGTCTCCATAGAGACAGATGCGAGCCTTTCAGGATGGGGAGCCTGTCTAGAGAATCAACGGCACAGGGCCGATGGTCACCAGCAGAGGCAAGCTCTCCATCAACATCCTGGAGATGAGGGCTGTATTCCATGCCCTAGGGCATTCAGGCACCTAATACCCGGTCGGTCGGTCCTAATCCGCTCCGACAATCGGGTGACGGTAGCCTACATAACGAAACAGGGCGGGACCAGGAGCAGGGCCATGATGAGGGAGACACAACGGCGTCCTCAACTGGGCCCAGACACACCTCATTCATCTGAGCACAGTCCACCTCGCAGGGAAGCTGAATGTCCGCAAGAGACTGGCTCAGCAGGCAACAAGTGCACCCGGGGAATGGCGGTTACACCGGCGCTATTCCAGGTGATCCAGGACGACATGGGGCCCATGTCCATGGATCTCATGGCATCTCGGGAGAATGCCCAGGTCAGCGAGTATCTACTTGCGCTTCAAGGACGGCTTTCCCAAGGGACGGACGCCTCTATCACAGTCCTGGAAGAGGAGGAACACCCACGCCTTCCCACCTCTCCCTCTGATCCCCAAGTCCTAGCCAAGGTTCAGGAGACAGGCCTTATGGTCATCTTAGTGGCCCCATATTGGCCACGCAAAGCCTGGTTCGCTGCTGCCCGAGAAATGTCGGTAGACAAATTCGGATACCCTACCGGCCGGACATGCTTTCACAGGGCCAGTGCTCCATCCGACTCCGGGACCCTGAAACTCACAGCCTGGCTCCTGAAAGGAGGAGACTGAAGGCAACAGGGTACCATGAATCGGTAATCAGTACCCTGCTCCGGTCCAGGCGGGCCTCCACCACATCCACTTACAAGAGGCAATGGTCCATCTTCACTCGGTGGTGCCGAGAACAGGGGCGGTGCCGAACAGACCAATCTGGCCAACATCCTTCTGTTCCTCCAGCAGGAGTGGACAGGGACTGGCACACTCCTCTCTCAGGGTGCAACTGTCGGCCATAGGGGCGGCTATAGGCCCTCGTGGAGGGTATCCCTGGTGTCACCCGACTCCATATGCTTCTTGAGGGAGTGGAGATCATGGTCCGAGAACCAGGCCAGTAATTGCCCCATGGTATCTTCCTATGGTTCTGGAATCCCTCAGATTGGCACCCTATGAGCCCTCAAAGAGACGGACCTCTTTTGGGTCGGCCTCAGGCATGCTTCCTGGTGGCCATCTGCTCGGCCAGAAGGATTGGGGAACTTGGCACACTGTCCTGTGCAGAACCTTACACAGTGTTCACACCACTGGGGGTCAGTCTGAGAACAGTCCCAGCATTCCAGCCAAAGTCCCTACCAGCTTCCACAGGAGCAGCCCATCGAGCTGCCCACCTTCCCAGGCAACTCCACACAGAATCACGGCGGGACCCTCCCACCACCTTGATGTGGGATCAGTCCTTTCGGTCTACCTAACCAGAACCGCGCCCCATTCGCAAGGCAGAGGCTGTTCGTCATCTCGAAGGGGCAGAGACAGGGTACGCCTCAAGTCTACCATTGCAGGATGGCTAAGACGAGTCATTCAGAACACACACAGCCAACCTACTGGTTCCACCACAGGGATCAAGGCTCATTCCACCAGAGCGGTGGCCACTTCCTGGGCGGAGAGAGCCAGTGTATCCTCAGAGGATATTTGCAGAGCGCCACTTGGTCCTCATACACACCTTCACCAGACACTACAGGCTGGAGCAACTCCAGGCCATTCGTCCCTCTTCGCAACCCAGGTCCTATCAGAGGCTTCCTCAGCGGTCACTCTTAGTCACTCATTCCTCCCGGAGGACTAATTGCTTCTTATCTACCCATGAGGTAATGTCTGAGTGCCATGGATGCCAACCAATCACAATGGGTGTTTACTCACCTGGTAAAGGTGATTGTGTTGGTTGGCATCCATGCACTCAAACCTCCCTCAGAGCGACTAGAGTGACGGCTCCGGGCCTAAAGGGGTACCTAACATGTAGTATCTAGGAGGACAGACAGCATGAACGATGCCATAACAACGACCAGTTGAACTCCGAGTTCAAGTTTAGATTGTAAGAAATAGGGGAATAAAGATCGGGCCCCAGGGCCTTTCACTGCCATGTCGTAGTATGACTCCTTTGTACCCTGATTCACGCTTCTGGTATTTCTGCTAACGCACTATCACTGTATGTTTTTTCTCTTTGTACTAATTAACCTCATTTCAGCTATGGAAGATTCAAACTGGAGAGCAGGGGTTTCTGGGACCTGGATATGCTGGAAATTTGATCTGGGTCAGTGCATCACTAGCCTATCAGGTGGGCTGAAACCCATGAGGTAATGTCTGGAGTGCCATGGATGCCAACCAACACAATCACCTTTACCAGGTGAGTAAACACCCATTTACCTTTGTTTTAATCTGGCTGCAGTGGTTTTGTTTAAAGATAAATGTTCACATACATTTTGTGTTCTATGAGCTTGTTTTTAGACTTTAGTCAGGTTTTTATTGTAGACTTTGCATGTGAGCATCTAGGGGTAGTTGCTAAGAGTGAGATTACTGTTACCAATTAGTTTATTCAAGTTTAAAATCGGCAGGGTCATCCAAAATCCTCAGCTGTTTGGATCAAAACTAGTCTGAATGAAAGTATGCTCAAAGAAAAACTTGCCCTGTCATTTATAAAAGGCTTCATAGTTAGCACCCATTTAAGTGAATGAGATAATTTGCACCTTTTCTCCCATCTTGTGTTTGTCTGTGTGGCAACAAAATATTTTTGACAGACTGCTTCAACACAAAACAAATGTTAAGTGTTTAAGTGTACTTATGCTTGGCCAGTGGAGTTTGAAACCAAACAAGACAAGAATTCAAAAGAAATCAGTGTCACATAAAACCCTTGCCCTACCTTGCATTGCATTGTTTGAGCCATATCCAAGTCTGCATGCAAAATTGTCAATATATTTGAGAGTATTTTATTTAAAATGTTAATACTTTTTTACACAGTTCAATAAAAACTTAAAATTGCAAAATATTACAGAAATATTACAGAACATGTCAGTTTTTATGGAGAATGGTGAAAATTAGGATTCTGCAAAAAACTGCGATCGCAATTTTCCAGTGGCCCTGTTTATGACTCAGGAATTCTTCACTGACTCCAGGTGCAAGGCTCTTTGTTATTCTGGCAATGTAATTAAATACACAAGGTGTTAGGCTACCTCACAACACAATTTCTACACACAACACACATGTTCTGTGACTCTGTCACATACTCAGGAGAACTCAAACCCTCAGCTGTGTCTTCATCAGATGGCACTGTCACTCTCCACATCCTCTGATGAGTTCTGCTGCTCACCACCTTCTTCTGCAGGATCCTGGAATGTTTCTGTTGTTGACACAATGCACTGCTTGGGAAGAAATGGGAGTTCATTTTGACAAATGTTAGATACTCAACATTCCGATCAGACAGGCGGCTTCTCAGTCAGTCGCAACAGCACCTGTGGTGCTGAAAACCCTTTCAGAGATTACATTGGCACAGGGCATGTGAGGTACTCCATGGCAATAGCTGTAAGCGCAGGTCAGATTTCCAGTTTGCTGCGCCAATAGTTCAGGGGCTCATCATTCCATGCTTATCTGCTATAGGTCATCCATATATGACTGTACCATATGGTGTGCAGACAGCTGCAGTTCTGTGTCACCCTCTGGAGGGTGGCAGGTAGACACATCAATGTCATTCAACATGAACCAGAGGGTGTCTGTGGTACTTATGTTACCAGGTGATGATGAAGGTGAGTGTGCAGACACTTTACTAGTGGTGGAGAAGGATACAGGGCAAGGGGCTCTTGTTGCTTGTGGTTTCTATAATGTGGCTGATTTTCCACTGTACCTCTGAATGTGTCATCCAGTTTTGGACCTTGCCACACAGGATGCCCAAATAGTAATCAAGATCAGCCTTGCCACCTGGAAGAAGTGCCATTATGCAATGCTTGTACCTGGGGTCAAGCAGGGTTGCCAAGTGTATGCATCCAAGTTGTTAATGTGAATGGCTCTGGTATCATCATCACACAGCTGCATGTAGTAGTAGCAGTAATATTTTATTCATAGACCATGAAAGGAATTAACTCAGTTGAGCAATATTCATTTACAATGAGATCCCGAGGTACATTCATACAAGTTTCTAGTTATACTCCATTACATGAAAAATAAAACTTCACTAAAACATATATGCAATTTGCAATGGTATATACAAACAATTATGGTTACAAAATATGAAGATGAATAAATAATTTTGTTATGTTATACCTATAGAGCAATACGCCATGGGCTCAATCCTGTTCCAGATACCATTTGTTTATAAAATATTTTCTAATCTCACTAGTTGCGCTTCAGAGTTTGATTGGAATTAAAGCCTATTTAGTAATACATCAAGTATGTCCAAGTAGGTTTTTGGTGCTCCAGCATACAAAATATCCCCATAATCTATGGTAGGAATGATCATGGTATTACACTTTTAATCTGGTTTCAATATTCATAAAGGGCCTTAATAAAAATCCCTAGTTTTTGTTAGCATTTTAATGGTCATGTCTATGGTTTCCTACTTTAAGGAACTGTTCAACCACATGCCGAGATACTTATACCCTGCTACCTGTTGGATATTTGTCCCATTCAAAGTCTAGATGGTCAAGGTATCTCGGTCTTCCTGGTAAGAAGTTCTATCGAATAGGACAGATTGAGTATTTTCACATTTAGTTTTAATACATGTGTCTTACAGTAATGCTCAGTACTAGTGAATGTGGCCTGTAATTTATTTTGGATATCTATAATTGAATTCCCTCCATATAAATCACTATATCATTGGTGTAAAGGCAATACTTAATGTTCACATCATCAGACCAAAGTCCATTGGTATAGACATTAAACAAAATGGCCCCAAAATGGAGCCCAGAACACCTGATTTTATGGCCAAAGGGCAAACTTAAAGGATCCCAATTCCACTAACTGTTTTCTATCCTGTAAATATGATGTAAACCATCTCAATGCCATGCTGGTGATTCCAAGTCCCTGAGCCTGGACAGGAGAATATCATGACTGGCGTGTTAAACATGATGTGGTCAGCCAGCTCTACTGCAACAGAGTCTGCAACCACTTCAAATTACCCCTTATACTGACCAGTGCCTGGCAGAGTACATGCAGCAATAGTATCACCGCTCAAACATGCACTTTCAGTGCTCACAACCTGTGTCACTTGTTCAAGTGGATGGAGTACATGGATAACACAGTCCATCAAAAACACTGGGATGGACTCAGTGACATGGCTTCCTGTGCTTCACGATCACACATGTGCATTATGTACTCATTAAAGGGGCTTGTACTGTTTATGCAGTCTCTCAAGCATATACAGTATAGAATTCCATCAGGTTGGCACATCAAGCTTCAAGCTGTGCTGTGGTATATTATTGGCCTTCTGTAGAGCCCTGAGCTCTGCTCTAGCCATTGCAAAGCAACTGAAATGGCTGCAGATTTTATGGCAGGCAGCCAACATGGTACTCACTGCTTCATGATCCAGAAAGGACTTCACAATGAGATTCAACACATAGGCAAAGCAGGGGACATGGTAAAAGCAGCCATCGGAGATTGCTTTGATGGCATTTTGACATTGTCACTGGCAATATACGCAGCCTTGAATCCATGTGACTTTAGCCAGTATCTAATGGCCTCATTAATGACCTCATTAATGCATACAAGAATTCTTTCAGATGTGTGACTCATGCATACTCTGCATACTCAATGTGGCATGCTGTCGACCATCACTAATACTGCTGCCAGTAGTCAGAGGACAGGTAGATGAGGGACAGGGATGCAAGGCATATACCCAAGGAAAATAGGCCCAGTGTACAGTTATGCATATATAACTAACACCCAATGATGGAGCACTTGTCCAGATGTCGGTGTTGAGGTGAAAGCTGGCTACTGCAGAGTGGGACAGAGCATGTAACACCATGCAGGATAGGTCAATATACATTGCTGGAAGAGCCTTAGTGCTGAAATAAGTTTGACTGAGCACTTTATATTTAGGTGCAGCCTTCTCCATAAGTTCAATGAAACTTGGATTCTCAACAATTGAGAAGAGTAGAAGGTCTTTTGCCAGCATCTTGGCAACAGCTGTGTAAGCTCTTTTGTCATGTGGTTTTGTGATGATACTTTGTGTGCTTTGTTAATGCTGACTTAATATCTGGCTACTGAAACCCAACAGTGTGGTGAACTTTGGGTGGTGTTTTGCCTTGCCAGGTATGGTTTTGTGACTTTGGATGCCTTGTACACCAGCAGAGACATGCTTGAAAAAGCTCTCTATCTGTGCACCGGTGGATAGATCACCTTGACTACCACAATATCAAATCAAATCAAATCAAATCAAATCAAAACAGACTTTATTTGAAAAAGGTACCTTTCCAAAACCAAGGTGCCTGTACATAACATAATGAAAATCAATAAATAATTAAACAATGTTAAAGTGTATCCAAACGGCAACATTAAAAATCATTATACACATGGCTAAAAGAAATGTTTTAATGCCCCTTAAAACTTTGGACAGTTGAGCAATCTCGCACCTGATGAGGTAGAGAATTCCACATAGTTGGGGCATAAAACTAAAGATATGGCCCCAGATGTCTTTAAATGAACCCTAGGGAATCTCCAGCAATCCTTCGTCAGTGGATCAGAGAGAGTGGGAGGAACAGTAGGGACAAAGGAGATCTTTCAGGTAACCAGGTCCCTGATCATAGGTCAGCAAACCAACCTTGAAGGTGATTGCCAACGTACTGGCAGCCAGTACAGTCCATGGAGCACAGGCACTATATGACTGGCCCCAGAAGAACCAGTCAATGCCTGGCTGCGCATTTCTGCACTAGTTGCAGACGGCGAATATCAATCCCCAGTAGCCCAAGATAAAGGGCATTGCAGTAGTCAAGGTGGGAGGTAACGAAGGCATGGACTATAGTAGGAAGATCATCAGGAGGAACCAGGTGCTTCACCTGGGTGATGTTCCTCAGATGGTAAAAGAGGCTTTGACAACTGCTGACACCTGAGATTTAAGTGTCAAACAGTCATCAAACACAATGCCCAGGTATCTGTATGTAGCTCCATGTGTGAGGGTGGAACACAATAAGGGGTAAAATATTTCCACCTCATCACCAGGCTGGGGATCTCTCTCTTTCAGACTGTGCTGAACTATCAGATCTGGGCATGGATGCCGACGCTTATGCTGTGTCCATTTAATGGGTGCTTACTTTTCATATGACTGTGCATACCAGTCATCCCATAGTGTGAACCTGGCTTACCCCTGCTAATTTTGGAATGACAGATGTTGCACAGAGCCATGCTGTCATCAGACTCATCGATGACAAAGAAATCCCTCAAGTGAATGTCCATCGACACACTGGATTTTCATGAGTGGGGCAGATGGGGACAGGGATGGAGGCATGGGCAATATTCTTTTCTTAGGGTGCTCCTGCTTGCTATAATCCCTATGTCCTTTTTGGCAATTGCTGACCCTTTCCCCTGACAGGTTGCTGCAAGAACAAGGGGGACAATTTGAAGATGGGGGGGCGCTCAGAGGTAATTTAAGAAGTATATTTTCACAGAGAGGGTTGTGGATGCATGGAATCGGCCTTCTGGAGGAAGTTGTGAGTCAAAACAGTGGTGGAATTCAAGCATGCATGGACAGTCATAAGGCAATTCTAGGGGTGGGGGCAGAAAGAAGTAGACTGCTGGTTAACTAGGATCTGCAGCTTATCCATTAGGTAGGGAAATGGGCAGACTGGATGGGCCAAGCGGTCCTTATCTGCCGTCAAATTCTATGTTTCTATGTTAAAGGGGTGCTGGCACTTTACCACTGACAGTTGTGGTTGCTGATTGTGGAAGATGTGGCTGCCAAGTAGGGTCCAATACTGGGTCATCATTGCCTCACCCTCAACATCCTCATCACTAGTACTCTCACTGCTTACTGAAATTTCAGACTGTGACAGTAAGGGCTGACTGTACCTTACCTCCTTTTCCTCAGTAGCCTTCTCTGCCACATGAACAGTGGCACTAACTGGATGCTTGCTCTGATGAAGCTCTTGATCCTCAGACAATTTCTGAAGTGCTCTGTGTTGTTGTTCCTTCTCAGTCCCTACTCCACCCACAGAAACTGTTCCTGCATCACCCTTACTGTCATCATTGCTGATAATACGTGCCACTGGAACCAAACCTCCTCACTCTCAGTCCCTTGCAGCTCCTTACTTAACTCCTGGGTGTCCTGTGACAGACTGTTCACTATGCTCCTGCTCCTCTTGAGACCCTAAGGACTTACATAGTAGTGCGGCAACATCCGTGGTGCAGTCTTTTTACACTTTTGTATGCTGTGCAACATCTGCTGGAAGTACCAGCACTGCTCTGCATCCCAAAGAAGCTGAAAGCTTTGATTCAAGTGCGACTGATACAGGTGCAGTATATGGCATGGCTGGCATTGCTCTACCATCTGAACTTGCAGTACCATAAACAGTGCTGCTCCTACTACCACCTTCCCCAGTACCCTGTACACCTCCTTGTGACACCCTTCTGAGTGATCAAGAATCACTAAGCACTTTTCCACATCCTCCATGCTTTCTAGCCTTTGCCTGACATGTTGTACTTCCTCTGCTTCAATACGCCTTAAATACCAGCAAATATCAAAACAATACAGCAAAACTAAAACTGGGAATGCAGAACATACAGTGTACCTCAAGTTACATATGATATAATCACAAAGGTCAACAAAAGTGTTGAAATATCTTTGTCCCAGCACTCGAAGTAAAGATACCAGCAATAAATTTCTTCTCCTGAGCAAAATAAAACTGGCAGATTGCAATCACAAAGCCTGTTCTGTGAGCAGAACAAACAGAGCTCTTCCCTCTTCAATAAACTCTTCAGAAGTGAGGAGCTACCTAGTGAGAAATGTGTGCTATCACCTGATACCTCTCTGCACCCCATGTGACTGCAGAGCTGCAAAGCCCGTGATTAGAACTACGCGGTGTAATGTGACCTTTTCCACAGAATTTCTGTGGTGAAACACAGAATTTTGGTATACTACAGAATTTAAAAGTATGCAACTCTTTGGTTCTGTGGAATGCAAAAGAAGGAAACATGGAATAACACAAAGAAAAGAGGAAAAAATGAAGCAATTAAAAAAAAAAAGCAGGTTAATTGCTGACCCCACACTTAAGGTGCTGGGCAGCTTGGATGGTTACATTCACTATGCATACTTAAAACTTACATTTGCACCTATAGAAAAACAAATATAATTATACATTGCTAGTGGGGAAAAAGCAGAATTACATAGATAATGTGGATAATTGCCTGAAATGGTAAAATACTTTACAAGACACTTATTTCCGCACTTAATAACAAAAGTCCACAGTTCATAATGAAATACTGAAGTACTAGATGGAAATCTGGAATAATTTGCTGAATGTTTGGAATCCTGCCATGGCGGAAGAGCAGAAAATTCTGTGAATATTTCAAAATTTCATAGAACTTCCATGACGGCGGAACTACACTTTCACCCATGCCTAGATTGTGGGCTTTGGGGAGGGGGTATGAGGTGTGTGTTGGCATGTGTGTGTGTGTGTGTGTGATTGATTGTGTTGATGTATGAGTGTGGATATTGATACTGCAGATTTTATTTAAGTTGTAGTTGATTTCATTAGTTGTTTTGTTGATAATTTATTATTTGCAGAGGGAAATTAGCTTAGTATGTAAGTTACACATTGTAACTGGAGGTAATGGAAGTGCATATTTAGGATGTACTAGATGGTGGCTCCTTGAGAAGGCATTATTCCTTCTATGCCGACCTCCGTCCCTTTGATTGCCCCTCATTACCTTCGGATGTCTATAGACACTGTAGGGCATTGGGGATTGTCCATAGAGCAAAGGGTGAGGGTTGGAGGGTTGGCAGGGCCTATTGTGAGAAATATGGCTGAGGGAGGTGGATTGGTGTGGTGAGCTTTAAGAGGTGCCTGGGGTGAAATGGGTCCAGGAAAGGTGTCTTCCTTGTCTTGTGCCCATACCCAAGGGTTCTGCCTTTGGTTGGCAGAATCCAATGGACCAGCCTCATCAACCTATCTTTTCAGGCAGTATTATGCAATGCCAGCTCTATTAAGAACAGTATGGTGATTATAGCTGATCTTGTTTCAACAGTTGATCTGGCTTGCATCACTGAGACCTGGCTGTATGATAGTCCTGGTCATGTATTGGAACTGGTGGTTCCTGCTGGTTTCTCAGTGATCCACTGCCTGAGAAAGGATCGTGGGGTGGGGGTGGTGATTTGTTTTAAATCAAGCTTGCACCTCACGGCTCTCCAGTGGGAACAACAAGGTCATTTAAATGTGTGCCATTCAGGAGGTTGCAGGTGCAGGTTGCAGGATCTTTCTCATTTACCATCCTCGGGGAATGAGAGGAATTCCTTCAGGAAGTCACAGACTTTGTTGTCAAACTGGTATTGGAGTCACACAGATGGATTGTTCTGAGTGACTTCAATGCCGGGTAGATGACAAACGCTCACTATTTGGAAAAGACTTCTCCAAATAATGCATTTTTGGGCCCAACAAAAACACAGCAGTAGAGTCAAGCCACACACAGGCAAAGGTACTGGACTTCAGGAGGGCTGACTTTGCCAAAAAGGTGAGTGCCTAAGGAATGCACTAGCAAATGGGCAGGAAGGAGGGTGGCAGAACAATGGGGAATAATCAAAACTGCCATCACAGAGGCAACAAGCCTTTGTGTGAAGCAAATAAACAAAACAAAACGATGTAAAAACCACTATTTTCTCAAAGGAGGTGGCAGGGAAGGTTAGGGAGAAAAGAGAGCATTCAGGAAGTACAAGGAATCACAGAATGAGCAGGACAGAGAATTGTATCAGTTAAAGCAAAAGGAAGCACAAAAGGCAGTCAGAACAGCAAAGGCCTAAACTGAGAAAAGATGGACAACTCAGTTAATAAGGGGATAAAACCTTTTATAGGTACATCAGGAGCAAAGGAAGACCAAAGGAGGGATAGTGAGGCTTAATAAAGGGAGGGGGTGGGCAGAGGGTGACTGTGAAAAGGCAGAGATACTAAACAAATATTTTGCTCAGTATTCACAAATGAAGAGGGAGGTACTAAACCAAACAAAAGAAACACGCTGGATATGGGGTTAATACCAGCCCTTTCACAGAAGAAAGGGTTCTGAAGGAACCTTAACACTGAAGGTGGACAAACAATGGGGCCTGATGGGATTCTCATCCCAGAATTCTAAAAGAACTAAGGGTAGAACTAGTGACACCACTGACTACCCTCATGGGAGGATGGGTGGTACCTGAGGACTGGAGGAGGGCAGATGTTATTCCACTTCACAAAAGTAGGAGCAGGGCAGAATCAGGAAACTATAGACCTGTTAGTTTAACCTCAGTGATTGGGAAAATGATGGAATCACATCTGAAGGAAAGAATTGTTGAGTACCTAGAGGCTAGAGGAACACAGGACCCAAGGCAGCATGGATTCACAGTGGAAACATCATGTCAGATGACTCTAATATATTTCTTTGACTGGGTGACCAAGTAGTAGATCAGGGAAGGGCTGGGGACATTGTCTACCTAGACTTTAGCAAGGTATTTGACACAGTCCCACACAAAAGATTAATATACAAGTTGGCCAGCCTGGGAGTGGATCCCAAGATGGTAGCCTGGGTAAGAACTGGCTGGAGAACAGGACATAGAGGGTAGTAGTAAGCGGAGTCCACTCTGAAGAAAGCGGGGTTACCTGTAGGGTACCGCAGGTTCAGTACTAGGACCGGTCCTCATTAATGTCTTTATAAGTGACATTGCAGAGGGACTGGAAGGAAAAGTATGTCTCTTTGCAGGCGATACAAAGATCTGCAACAAAGTTGATACACGAGGTGGGGTTGAAAGGATAAGAAGGGACTTGGCAAGGTTGAAGGAATGGTCAAATGTATGGCAGGTTAGATTCAATGAGAAAAAGTGCAAAGTAATGCACCTGAGAAACAAAACCCAGTGGAAGAGTACACAATGGGGAGTGAGATACTAACAACAACAAAATGGAAAGGGACCTGGGAAGTCATATCAGATGATGTAAGGTGAGCAATCAAAGTGAGAGGGCAGTAAGGAAGGCTGGGGATACTGGGATGCATAGGAGAGGCATCACCAGTGAAAACAAGAAGTTGTTATCCCTCTGTACAGACAGCTGGTGAGACCCCATCTAGAGTACTGCGTGCAGTTCTGGAGACCCAATATCCTCAGGACATAGACAGGATGGAGGCAGTCCAAAGGAGGAAACTAATATGGTGCAGGGTCTGCACCAGAAGACATATTAAGAGAGACTTAAGGAACTTAATATGTATAGCCTCGAGGAGAGGAGGGAGGGGACATAATAGAAACTTTCAAGTACCTCAAGGGAATCAATGAAGTCCAAGAGGGTAACATCTTTCGAAAAAGCGTGCAAGAACAAGGGGCACAATTTGAAGCTAGAGAGGACGGCTCAGAGGTAATGTAAGTATTTTTTTCATGCAGAGGGTTGTGGATGCATGGAACAGCCTTCTTGAGGAGGTTGTGGAGTCAAAAACAGTGGTGGAATTGAAGAATGCATGGGACAGGCATAGGCAATTCTAGGGTGGATGTAGGAAGAAGTAGGCTGTTGGTTAGCTAGGATCTGCAACTTATCTATTAGGTCGGGAAATGGGCAGACTGGGTGGGCCAAGTGGTCCTTATCTGCTGCCAAATTCTGTTTGTCTATGTTTCTATGTAACTCTTTCAAATGATTTCTATGTCCAGAAGAAGGGTACTGTGAAGGGTGCTGTGTTTGCACCTCCGTATGCAAATATTTATATGGCTAATTGGGAAAGCTGGGCAGTCAGGGACCATAATATGAATACTTTTTGGGACAGATTGGAATTATACTGATGTTATATTGATGATTTGATTTTGATATGGAAGGGCACGAGGGAGGAATTGCATCAGCTTGTGGAATATTTACAATCTATGAACAATAATTTGAAGTTTTCTGTTACCAAGGATGGGACTCCAGAAATGGGGTAACTGAATTATATAGAAAAACAAGTGACAGAAATACAGTGTTACATTTCAATAGTTACCACCCAAGACATCTTATTGAAAATGTTCCTCGCAGTTAATATATGCGTCTTAAAAGAAATTGAACTACCACAGAGAAATTTGAAAGTGGGGTGAAGCAGATGACGCAATGATTTGTCCATCGTGGATATAAACAAAGGGTTCTTGATAACAGTATAAATAAGTTACAGGATATATCAAGGGAACAGTTGCTGCAATCTGGGATTAAACAGCAAACTCCAATACATAACCAAAGGATGAATTTTATTACAACATTTACCCCTCAGTCATTTGCTATGAATGATATTCTAAGAAAACATTGGCACATGCTACAACTTGAGCCAAAGTTGAACACATGGAAAAAAATGCCCCAGAATAATATATAGAAGGGGAGAAATATTTGTGACTATGTGGTAAATAATCAGTTGAAAGAAGATAAAATGAAAAGTCTTGCAAATTGCCAGTTGGGACATATAAGTGCAATACTTGCACATTTTGTGGATATCTGAAAGTGGTGGATTCATTTCAGAATCCACAAATTGATAGACAGTATACGACAAAATGCTATGTTGATTGTAACACTGAGTATGTTGTGTATAAAGCTACGTGTACATGCAACAGCTTTTATATAGGAAATACATTGAGGAAGTTTAAATTATGTTTTGGGGACATTTGAAAACCACAGAAAGGGGTGATGTGAGAATGCCCTAGCTGTACACAGAGCAATAAGGTGCAGGGCACATGTTTCCAATTTCAGGGTATAGATAGAGTTATGCCATTTTCAAGAGGAGGTGACATGGATAATGCACTCTTGAGGAAAGAAAGTTTCTGGCAGTGTACATTAGGGGCCATTAGGGGCCATGGCTGGGGACTTAATGATAGATTCCAGTTATAGCCCTTTCTAAAAGAGTAGTTTGGGATGAATGGTATATAGGAATTTTTTGCACTTGCTATGTAATAGTATAAGTATAAACAGGGTTGTATGTATTTCATGTTTAGTATATTATGTGTAATATCTCATGCATTAGGTCTAAGTGCAATATTTCTTAGATTTAATTTTATGTTAGGAATGTGTGTCCCCATCTTAAGGGGCTATATGGTACATAAATTATGGCGCGAGTTATTCAAAGGGTTGTGCCTCGTGCAAAAGTTGTGCGGTGCAATCCTGCATTGCACCCTGGCAGGATATTGGAAAGGCTGCCTGGTGCAGCACAAATCCTGATGCGCCAAGGCACAATGTAATCATATGCTGTGCAGCTGTAGGTGTGCTCCATGCATATGCTACATATCCCATATTCAGTCCAGGACATGCAGCACATATGCTGGTGCAAACTCTGCATTGCACCACATAGGGTGGCTCAAAGTTGAGCCCCGGAAATGTAGGAACAAATCCTGGCCACCCACAGGTGGGCTGCTGTACTGCATGGTGCAACACAGCAGCCGCTCACCGTGAGTGGCCACCCACCCACCCAGAATACCATCCCCAAGCACACACAGCCCTAGTGGTCTAATGGAATCCTCCCCACCCATAGCTGCATCACATGGTATATGTTAGAATTAAATCCATGGTAGTCTAATGTTCCCCAAGTCCCCGATACCCGATATTTATTTTTTATTTATTTATTTTTATACTGGTAAGTCTGTGGGAAAAAGCCATTTTCACAAATGACCAGTTTGTACAAAGACATACATACAAAATTTAAAACAGTTTACAGGCTATAAATATGCATTATGCATAACATTTACAATTTGAGTTTTCCATCCAATTTTTTCTAAGTTCAGACTTGAAAATGGATAACTGCTTTGTCTTGTGACATTATTAGGAAGTTGATTATGCATCATAACAGTAGTAAAATTCAATGAATTTTGGCCAAAAGTTGTTTGACAGAATGGAACCAAAAGCATTTCCTACTCTGTAATCTTGTGCAACTAGCTGTATTCCTAGGGAATAAACTAAGAATGCTTTAAGCAAAATTAAGTAAACCTTGTGCAAAACAACAAAGCCCTAAAATTAAATCACCCCTTTAAGGACATACAACCCAATTGTTTATAAAGTAAGCAATGATGGGTTAATGTTAATTGACCGGAGGCAAAACGTGGACAGAATGATATGTAACTTGGAGTCTAGAAAATCTCTATTATAGGTAAATGAGTATATTATAGACCCATAATCCACCATAGATAATAGCAAACTATGTGTAAGTAATAATTTAAAATCCACCATAAGATTGCCCTTAATACATAAAGAACCCCACCCTTTTATGTACCCTACTAATTAACTCTGTAACATGGGAATCAAATGCTAAGTGTCAATCAACTAGTATTCCCAAGTATTTAAACTGCCTAACCTGTTCAATTGCATTACCCAAATTATCAACAATTTGTAATTCTTGATTTTGCACTCTCCTGGGATAAGAAAATATAATTGTCTTGGTTTTGCTGAGTTTAACACCAGTTTATGTTTATCAAACCAATGATGAAGCAAACTAAAATCTTGTTGTAAAGTATTCTGCAAAGTCAAAAAATTTTAACGAAACAAAACAAAACTGCATTGTCTGCATACAATAATAACTCAGTTTTTTAAAAATTAACAACTAAGGAATTTATAAATAAAGAAAAGAAGAGGGCCTAATATGGAGCCCTGAGGGACTCCACATTTCAAGATAGAAGGTTCTGATAATGTTCCATTAATTAATGTTTTTGATTCCTATTAACTAATTACTGAACCAAGAAATAACCCCATCTGACAACTTTACAGAAGATAACTATTTCTAGAGTACCTCATGATTCACTAGATTGAAAGCCTTGGTGAGGTCCACAAAAGCCACTATAGCAACATCTCCATTATCTATTGCTCTAGCAACTTGACTAGTGAACCTCACCAAGGCTGTCTCTGTGTTATGATTAGGCCTGAAACCATGTTGTGAATCTGACCAAAGTTTATATATTATTAAATGCTCTGTCAACTGAACTGAAACTATTTTCTCTAATATTTTAGAGAGGAGGTCCAACATAGAAATTGTGATAGTTATTTGGATCAAGTCTTGACCCTGATTTATAAATTGGCTTCCGCTGCACTCTTCCAAACATCTGGCAAGGTCCCATAACAAAGAGAATGATTAAACAATTTTGTCAAAGGTCCTCCAATACTATTAATAACTCTTTTCAGTATCCTATAATCAAGATCATCCAATCCCCTATTAGGCCTAGGATCCATTTTAAACACAAACTCAATCACGTCCTTAGTTTGTAAAAACAGAAATAACATTTTGGAATATTATCAACCCCATATATTCTATCACCACTTGGTTGCAGAGAGCATCCAAATAGCTCCAAGAACCATCCATGCTACCCACATAAGAACTATACCTACCCAAGTTAGCAAAGTGTAAATTAAATGCTTCTGCCACAGTTTTAGGATCCATAATAATATTACCATCCTTCTCTAATACACAGTTTTCACTCCTTTAGGTTTACCCATTAACAGATTAATTGTATTCCATATTGCACTTGGATTCCCTTAACTTCTGTAAATGTTTGCTTAAAATAATCCTACTTTGCTGCACGAATAGCTAATTGACACTTATTCCTAAGCTTCTTATAGAGTAATTGATGATCCAGTTGTTTAGTCCTTCTGTAAACTTTCCATGATTGATTTCTTTCCCTTATCAATTTCAGTAGGTTAGAAGTGAACCAGACTTTGCTATTCCTCTTAACCTAATAGATCTAATAGGTATTATTTTATCACAAATGAAAATAAAATAATGACATAATTTCTGATATGCTTCATTAATATCAATTATGTTATCAAAAATGACCAATCAAGTAACTGTGATTCCTCAATGAACCTTCGCTCATCTAAATCTCTAAGCCTTCTATATTTTATAATCCTGGCTTCTTTTTTATGAGTTTTAACTAACCAATCAAAAATACTGGACTGTGATCACTGATCCCATCACAGAGAATTCCACAATTAATTATATGTGATGGACTATTGGCAATTAATCAAGGGTTGAAGAGTACCCTGTTTTGTAATTCACCTGGTGGGGCCAGCAATCAACTGTTGAAACCCAAGATCAATGACAGTTGTTCTAATCTCATGTTCAGCTGGAGACAACCAATTTAAATTAAAATCACAGACCAAATAGTCTCCCTTATTATTAATCATGTTTGAATACTATTGAAAAAGCAGGAATCCTCCTTTGATCTGTCCAGTGGAACATATACATTTATGATGGTCAAAACTTTTGTGTCACCAAAGGAAATGAAAATACCAATTGATTCAGACATTTTACTATCAGGAATAATAGTTAATTCTTGTACCAGCAAATGATCAGCTACATAGAACAGGCACCCACCTACCCTATCCTCGCTAAAGATAGAATATCCTGGCAATAAAATTTCAGAATTAGTGATATTATCAGACAACCAAGTTTCAGTCACAGCAACTACATCAAACTTGTTATTCAAAACCCAGCATTCCAGAATAATTTTTTTTTTGCTAATAAACTAGCTACATTCAGGTGAACCATATGAAGGGAAGATTTTAAAGGATTCTTGATTTCAATTGGTCCCTCAGCCATAGGGCCGGGTTTGGAATATACTGTTCCTGAGAGTAACTAAAATAACAATACTAACTTCCTAACTCTGTTTGAAAACATTAAACCTTTCTTATAACACATTGTTGACTTATTAATGACAGTGATTGGATGTACAAATGAGATAATCTCATAATTACAGTGAAAACAAAGCAGCAATGAAATCATTTCCCGAGATAAAATGCAATTCTTGAACATTATCATCAAACTTCTGATCCTGCCAATCTGAATTACTTAAATAAATTGAGTTAAAAACCCTTTGTCAGATTATTTTGAAGAACATAACGTTCTCCTTACTATCAGATAGTTTAAAACAGGATGATTTAACACTGTCAACTGTAAACAGTATAAAAATAGGATTGCTAATTTCAAAATTGAAACCATTTTCATCACCCACCTAACTATCTACACTAAGCCAAAACCAGGTAACTCTATTCCAATTACCTACCCTGAATTATCAATATCACTACCAAACTCTGATAGCGGCTTCTGCCACCAGCCGGAAACAGGAAAGGGGATATTTAAAACTTTAAATCACTTAGGGACAGAATATCTTTAAATACTGTCTAACAAATTAGATTACATTTATACTTGCACTTTTTCCAACACATAAGAATAACGTTATGACCTTCCATTGTCCAAATCTTTAAAATTTCTCTTCCAAGTGGTGCTCGCGCCACTCACGCTCGATGCAGTAAGTAGCGAGACCTTTATACGTTGTCCTGCCCTCCTCCTCCTCCTCCAGCATTAGTCACTCACTGAACAGCCTCTCACAGCTGATTCAGGTTGGTAAAGATTAGTCAATGTCCCAAGCAAGTTTTATTGCATTAGGAGAAGCACTGGCACAGATTACAGAAAAGTTATTGTAGCTCTAATTTAAAACACACAACAAGGGTTCACAGTGCTGAATTATTTCAAGTGTACCTCTGAGTTGGGACCTGGTGGTCTAGTGATTCCCCCTCCCACCTGAGTTCCGAATCCCAATATATGTAAATATGACTATTCCTGGTGGTCTAGGGTAACCCCTGCCCATCGCCATGATCACAGTAAGCCTCTGTAATTAATTGCCCAGGTGATCCAGTGGCATCCACCTGCACATAACCCCTTGCCCACACTGCTCCCCCATCATCAGCAGGCAGCTGCATCACCTACGTACCCCCATCCAAATGACAGGTACAGTATGGGCTGTAAGCCCATTGATCCCTAGTGTGGACCAATGGGCTTTACAGGGCATACTGTACTAGACAGTTCCAAATATGTGACTGGCCAGGTGGTATGCAGGCAGGATGCAGCCACCATGCTTGATGGGGTGTGGGGTGCAAGGGTTTTGTGTGGGTGGGTGGGGTGCCACTGCATCACAAGGGCAATTAATTATGAAGGTTTATTGAAATCATGGTGATGGGTGGGGTTCCACTAGACCACCAGGGATGGTCATATTTACATATATCAGGACTCAGGTGGGAGGGCAGAACCACTAGACCAACAGGGATGGTCATGTATTAGATATATTGGGGATTCAGGGAACAGGGGGGCCACTAGACTACAAGGGAGTTAGTTCTATACATAAACAACATGACCGTGGCTATGGGGCGGGGGATGCCCAGGATCCCCACTGCTCATATCATGCTGTAAAGGGCACCAAGCGCCAAGTTGCCAGGCTGCCCTGCCCTGTGCAATGCATGTAAATGGGGCCATAATGACATGTTAATGGCCCCATTTGTGCCTTGCATTTATTATGGTCTCCTTTGCATGCCCCCTACTGAATATCAGGGGTAATGCACCTAGTGCAACTGCACTTGCGCATCCCGTGCTCCCTATCTGTGGCTTGAGCCGGCGCGGTGCCACTGTGCCATGCAGTATGTGTCCTGATCATGCCATATTCAGCGGTGCTGTGCCATGGTGCATCCCATTGAATATCACCTGGACCTGGCCACAGGCGCATCACAGTTGTGCTGTGCCCAGGCTTACGCCACTGCCTGGCACAGTCTGAATACCAGGGTCCATGTATTTACTTAGTATGTGTGATATAGTATTTTCATATTTTTCTTCTCTCCATTCCCCAATCTCCTTTCCCTTTTTCCTTTCTTTCACATATCCCTCCTGCCTTTTTATATATTTGTACCTTCATTAACATTACTATGTAATATATGTGGGTATTAATTAATATGTGAAATGTTGTAAATGTATGGTAGCATATGAATTATTGCATGTCACTTTAAGGTTGTGTGCCTTTTAAAGGGTACTTTTACACATACATGCTATTGCCTGAGAAAGTCAAATGTGATTCAAAACATTTGGCAGCACCAGGCTTGTTAGCATCTTTTAATAATAAATGCAGTCTTATATCTGACATCCAAGCGTTGGGATTTTATTACCAGGGACAACTAGAGTTCCACTTTTCTTGTGGACATCTGTGCAGTTACAAGCTATGCCAGTTCGATTAGTCGGTCCAGTATCCGACTCTTTGTATGTGTTTTAGGTGCAAACTGATAGCTTCCACCTTTTGTCATTATGTGTACTCTTTGTACAGATTTAAAAGATTAGTCTTATGTTTAATGTGTGTGAGTCAGTTGTGAGGTCTGAGTATGAACATGGTTAGCAGAATGTAATGCCTGTTAAAAGAGATTTCTTAAATAGCTCACCCCGTAAGATCTGCATGCCTCATGATGCTTTGCACTTTATTTTAGGCATTTAGTCAATAGATACACCTATTTTGTCATGCATACTCTTTTGTGCTGATTCTTAAGATTATTGTTGTGCTTAGTTTGTGTGACTCCAGCAATGCTAAGGAGCTAAGTAGTGAAATAGCAATTGGAATGTAGTACCAAGTTTTCTTTAATCAGTTTGCCCAGCACACACACATACATATGCACATGCAAGCATGCATACACACCATGGATTTACATACCCATAATGCTTTGAGCTGAGTCTGAGAATTTTGATTGCAGGTGTGTTTAAAGAAACCACACACATTGGTAAACATTTGCCTATTTGCCTTCTTATATCATTTTACATTCTATACTACATTCTGTTCCTCTTCTTTCTGATCAGGATTTAAACTATTTTACCTTATAAAATGGTAGGGACTTTTAAGTATCTTAGTTGGCTATGAACAGTGCCTTACACCATGACAATCACAACTTCGAAATACTCACACCTACTGTGCTGCAGCATCAAATGTAGCCCTACACCTAAATTTCTAAAATTTTCAAACTACAGAGGCAGTCATTTTCTTCACACCTGGTCAAAGCCTAAACATGTCTGACATACCTCCTTTCAACTGTGAATTTGTTTTCAAACCTGTGACACTGCATATCCTTCAAATTCACCTTCCAAAAAGCAAAACAAAAATATGTACATCTGTACAGGTAACAAATTTAAAACTAAGTGCTTGAAAATTACAAAAGATCAAGCAAACACTCAGAAAACTAACTACAACATGGGCACTGAGTCTTTTCAACACATCAGACAACACCAAAATACTAAACTAGACTTTATGGAAGCCCCTCTCAGAGAAATATATGCTGTTTTTAGACAAGTCTATACAGAAGGAGCACAAGCTGGGGAAATAGTACAGCCTTTCCAGCTTCTTGGGCCTATGTGCTGGGCTGAGAAGGCACATACAGATAAATAGCCCTCTCAAGCTGAGAAAAGTTGTGAATATTTAACTCTGAACTTCAATAAGTTCACAAAACAGTCATGCCACAGTCACTGACCCAGACACATCTGACTACATGGCGAATCTATGTTGTCCCTAATTACTCCCTCTGCCCAGTGGCAGCATTCAGAAACTACATATCTAAATTATCAGAAACCCTTCTGCACCTCTACCTACACCCTAAGAGGTAAGACTGAAGATGGAGATGGGATTCCTACTGCTACACAAATTATAGCATTCAAGCAACCACTGTCCAGTTCCTCTCACAAGCTAGCCCACTAGAACAGAAAATAATGTCCATAACTGGACATAAATCAGAAGACAGTCTCCACAGCTACTGGCAGTGACATCAAAACATCAGTCAGGCTGGAGAGCCATTTTAACTTCTGTCCAACCGAAGATGGTAACTCCAGCAAAGGAGCTTACTGCTGGAACAATGGACTTACAGCTGAACCCAGCACCAGCACAACTCTTCTGAGATGGATGCCAATACTGCTAGCAGCCCCAGCAAACACATTTCAACTGGAGACAGATTCCTCAGTCAAAGCAGGGATTACAAAATTGGACTTTCAGACCACAAAGAAACCAAAGGTTTAAACAACAGAATGCACAGCTACAGCCTATGCCATACAACAAAGCACCACAGCACCACCTAGCACCCATCTACAGCAACTGCAGCAAATACAACTCAGTAGCTTCAAAACCTTGCTGTTCCAAGAAACCACCCATTCATCCTAAACAACTGGAGCAAATAGAATTCATTAACTTCAATAAATAAATGGAACAGAAGTCTGGCATGCCTTTTCTAGTTTTAGCCACCTTCATTTTACTAAGCAACATGTGGTTCATTGTGTTTTGTAAAACAGGGCAGGCTGGATAGACCAATGGTCTTTTCTCTGCCCATTTTCTATGTTACTATGTTTTAGTGTGCCCCCAATTTTCTGGGGTCTATTTTCATTAACATTTTAAAAACAGTTCAGTAAATTTATTTTTTATAAGAGCACACAAACTAATGCAGTTATCTTTATTTACAACAGTGGGACACATTTTATAAGTGCATTAAGACATTCCAGAGGTATTGGTTTTCTTAGATTAATGCACTTCCAGATGCTGCTCACTACACACCTGGGAATACATTAACCCATGACAACCAATGCCCTTGTCATGTCTTACTGCTTATTTTTTAGCACCACTCACAATGAAAAGACTAGATTATACAATGCAAGAAAGAATCCTGGGCTGTGGCTGTGATTGATCAGTAAGGCTGGACTTGTGATGGTATCCGAGCACAACATCATGGATGTACAGTAGTCCTGGAACACAAATGACTGAATGCCATTAAACAAAATTACTGCCTAGCAGATACCGCCACCCTCAGCCGCTTTCACTTCAAACACAAGCATGACATTACCATAGTGCGAGCACTTCACTTCATTAAATCACATACTTAAAAGGTTCTGGACATATTTTAAAAATCACTAACTGCTCACAACCCAAATCATAAGTTTTCACATAAGCGGTGCTTCACAATATGTTTTACCGCAGGAAAGTCAACTGCCTGTTTCTTCTGAAAGCAATACAGCAGTGATTTGTATTACACCCTTCTAAAAAGAGACACCACTCTTTTGTGTGTTTTTAAAGAACTCCTTTGGTAAAACCATAAGATAAACCATCTCCTCCAGTTCACCCCTACAGCAACCTCGCATCCTCTGATCCTGGGTATCCTGGTATGCCTTTCATTCAGCAGTGATCAGCAGCTAAGAGAACCTGCTTTCCTCCTACCACCTCCATACACTTTCCCTCTTCTTTGGCAGTCCTCAAACTGATCCTGCTGTTACATGTATGGACAGTTGTCTCTTTTGTGTTCGATTCAGTACCTGCCTGTGCTACTTTATAGTGTTCAATAGGTGCCAAAGTATTTTCTGTACTTGTGATAAAATGTTTTAATAAAAGGAGCATCAGCAGGCAGCAATAGCAGCAAGTGGGTGAGACCTCAAAGCACTGCAAACACTGCTCATTCACTCAGAATGTCCACTACAATAATCTGCCAGTGCAACATTTAAATATCACAGCAAATTGTACCAGGAGAACCACAACCAGCACTCAGTGTTGGTGGGGTGTATAGTGAATGAAAGGGAGTGATAACTGGGACTGAGAAGAAAAATATTGCATCAAACTGTACCAGGAGAACTGTGACCACCACATGGGGGGTGCAAAAGACAACAACAAATGCATTGGCAGCTCTGCCTATTGGAGAAACACAAAAAACATATTTTATATAAATGTACTTCCATGCAGAAAAAACAAGTAAAGAACCAACATGTTTTTATTTTTTTATTTTAAAAGATTAGCCATTGTATAATAGGAATAATGCACTAAAGGAAGTGTGTCATGCTATGATTACGTCCACTTCTCTGGTGTTGGACACACCACCTCCTGCGGCTTCATGCCCAACCACCTGAGGTGTGACATAATCCTTGCATCACACACACACACACACACACACACTGGACGCATGCATTATTCATTAAATAACACATATACAACTGGAGCTGCCTAGCTATATGGGATATAGTTTCAGGCTAACCCTGACATTTCATTTGCTGGCTGTAGTTAGGGGTTGCATTTATTACTGCCAGGTTTCACACTTTTCTTGAAGCTGGTGATGCGAAAATAGCGGTGCAACTCTATGCTGTCTCAAAATATGTAGAGTACTTGGCTAGTTAAGACACCTGTAGGTGGCACACTTTTCTGCTTGTCTCTTCACTGAGGTACTTAGCAGTGCTAAAGAGATGCTGGGATGCCTCAGTAGGGTCTCTCCAGCAGGAGGAGGGAGGTGGTGTCACTGTGTTGCTTGCTACTGAAACCCACCAGAGTACTGTGCCCAATTTTCAAGGCTGCACCATAGAAAGGACATAGACTGGGTGTAAGCAGACCAGAGGGACAACTAAAGTGGTGCAGTGGTTGCACAAGGAACCCTATCAGAAGAGACTGCTGGATCTCAACATGAACACACTGGAAGAGAGAGAGAGAGAGTGGTTATGTGATAGGGATCTATAAGTACCTCACAGCGGTGAACAGGGTGAAGGACGAAATCTCATGTAAATGAGAAGAGCACCAGGGACGAGGACATGTAGTGAAGCTGGAGGGAGGAAGTTCCAGAGAGATGTGAGGAAATATTTCTTCTCAAGAAAAGCTGGAGATGCCTGGAACAGACTGCCAGCTGAAATGGCAGAGGTTAAAACAGTGGGGACCTCAAGCGGCATGAGATAACATCGGGGCATGTTTAGAAGAGGAAGGAAGGGTTGCCAAAGGCCAGATAGAGTCTCGAGGAGACAGATTAGGCAGCAAATATCTGGACCGGCTAGATGGGCCAAGTGGTCTTTTCAGCTGACAAATTCTATGTTTCTATTGTATTCTAGTGGATTTTAAAAGGAAAAAGACTAGACATTTTACTTACCAGCTTAACATACTGTAGAATGTGTCAGCAGAAAAGGTCTGATAGGCCCATCTAGTCTGACCTATTTTCCTGTTACTGCACCCTGGACCCTATTTGGTCACAGGTGACTCTCCCTTTCCTCTGTCTAGTATGCCCATGTGCCTATCCCATGCATGCTTGAAGCTCCCACTGTTTTTGCACCTGCCACCTCCTCTGGCAGGCCATTCCAGGCATCCACCACCCTTTCCATGAGGAAGTGTATCCTTACATCCTTATTAATCCCCATCTAGAGACAAAGAGCTGTACATCAAGTAGGGTCTGTGTGAGAATTTAGTTAGAGAAAAATGAGCAGACTGGGTGGGCAAAGTGGCCCTTATCTGCCATTAGATTCTATGTTTCTATGTCCTAGCATGCAACCCATCCTGGTACTCCTCCTCTGAAAAAGACTCCCCTCTGGTACCTTGTTTACCCTCGAGGAACTTATAGGTCTCAATCATATCCCCTTTCACCCTCTCACCCTCTCCTCTTCCAGGAGTACATGCTGAGCTCCTACAGCCTGTCTTCATATGGTTCTTGTACAACCCCACCACCATTTTGGTGGCCCTCTTCTAGATTGCTTCCCCTATCAATGTCTTTGTAGTGGTATGGCCGCTAGAACTGGACAGAGTACTCCAGGTGGGATCTCACTAGTGATCAGTACAGTGGCAACACCACACCCTTATCCTGCTAGAAATCCCCCATGCATCCAGATCTATCTAATCTTGCCTACTGTGTTGATGCACTGTCCTGACACCTGAAAGCATCAGATATACCTACTCCATGGTCCTTCTCTTCTTGCTTGGTGACTGTAATTACCCTTCCATCTTATACACAGCCCCTGGGTTTCCCACCTCAGATGCATGACTTTGCACTTTTGGCATTGAAACCTAGCTGCTGCCCCTAGAACACTCCTCTAGACTGGTCTGGTCTATTTTAGTGTTTATTTATTGTCTGTGTGGCAGTTTTATTATTAGATTGCATTTATTTGTACGGTGCCCAGAGCCTTCAGGACTGGGCACTTTGAAAATGAACTTTGCCTTGCCTTGCCTTGCCTAGATTCCCTAGCTCTGTTTGTGCTTCTCCAACCCTCCCTCAGCTGTCCACCCTGTACCAAACCCTATGGTACTACACTGGTCACCCTCTATACCTTGAGTAGCTGTCATTTACCACCACCCTCTGTCTCCTATCCTTCAACTAGTTTGACACCTAGTTTACCACCTTCTCACTGACCCCCAGCTTGCTAAGTTTCTTAATCAGTCTCCTGCTGTGGTACAACGTCAAAGGCCTTATTAGTGCAGATAGGCCATCTCCACTGCCTTCCTGATCCACCTCCCTAGTTACACAGTCAAAGAAATCTATTAGATTTGTTTCGCATGACCTCTGTGGAAGTACAGTGGGATACAAGACTCTGATACCAGTGTAGATGGAATTGCACTGCAGCAGTTTTATTCCAAAAAATCAAATAAATGCAAGCGAACTGTTCGATTACAAATAAAATAAAACAAAACAAGGAGGAATACTTCTCCCAAGGAACATTCGTAGAAATTCCCAAATAAATATGAAGAACAAGCCTCCAACTTTCCTTAGAACATACTAAGGTACTGGGGTTAGCACTTTGCAGCACCCTAGGCTAGACTAACATTTGGATACCTCTGTGCGTACATTTTAGTGCTAGGTGAACATGTGATTCTGAAAACCACTCCCGTCTTATATAACAGGTAACAAAAAGCATAAAGCAAATAAATATTATTTTTAAACATTCCCAGAGGTTAAACAATGAAATCTCAAATATGTAGAAGGGCTGGAGTGTAAAATAATAAATTTAAACTCATTTGTACCCCATACATGGGTTCTTCCTATGCTTTCTGGACTCCTCCCACTTAGACTATGTATAAATGTTAGAAAGGTTGGGCCAGTCGGTGCTTAGATAAACAGAGACTAAGCTGGAAAGGAGACCCTAAGCGTACAGGATACAGAACTTGAGTATGGGAACACTAAAATATATGTGCTTCAGGTAACAAATTATTTCCCCTTTTATTTCAGCAACAGTTCAAACCAGACAATACTATAAAGCTAGCATTAGTCTAAAAGTGCTTATTTTACAGCAACCTTTGTTAAACCTGGAAGAGCTGGTCTGCAGGTGAGGCTGTGTACTTCCTGGGTGTAACCATGAATATTTGTGATGTTTGGAAGCCTAGAAGGGCATAAATTAACTTTGTGTGCAGTCTGGGTCTCTAAGCTTAGCGTTTACATTCATTTATTTCAGTCCACTAATGCCTGCACTGAAATAGTCTTTTCCTGGAATGCTGAGGCGTCTCAGAACGCCTGAAAACTCCTATTTAGGACTAGGACTGCTTGGTTTACTTATGAGGGGCTGTCTGAATACTAAACGCTATAAATGCCATTTTACTATTGGAAACAGGTTCCCCACACAGTACAGGCTACAAAATGGGAAAAAATGAACATTAAGCAATGCCGACTAGCTACCGCGATATGCATGCGTTCATGAAGGCATTGCACACGATTGTGTAGGCGACTGTGCTCACGTTAGTGGAGGAGGGTAAATGATATCAGGGCTGCCTTTGGAGACTGAAACAGTGAAAATTAAGCAAAGGGATAGAAAGAACATTAGATAAGTGACCTTCCTACCTAATGAGGATTCAGAAAGGGACATTACAGAATCAGAGACACAAAGATCAGAAAGGGTGCTGTTGCAACAGACTGGGGACACAAGAGGAAAGTCTCCAGAGGTCAGGCATCCTATGCCATGAAGCCGTGCTGCCCAAGGCCCTGCAGCACATTTACCTCCAGGTACTCCATCAGTCTTTCCTTCAGCAGGGTTTCCATTATTTTCCTCATCACTGACATGAAACAGACTGGTCTGTAATTGCTAGTCTACTCCTGCTGCTGCTCTTGTGCAGAGAGACCACACTGGCCTTGCTCCAGTCCCTGGAACTACTCCTGTCTCCAATGAGTTGCTGAATAGTGTCACCATAGGGTGGCTAGCAATGTGCTCAGTTCTTTTAGTACCCCAGGGTGGATCCTGTTTGGCCTCATCACCTTGTTTACCTTTAGGGCTTCTAATCCCCATCGGACGCTCTCTTCCGAAAATGTACTCCTGTCTAATTCCCACTCTCGCTAGTGGCTGCAGATGCATGTCAGCCCATTCCCTCCCCTCCTCCACTGTGAAGAATGAGCAGAAGTAGTTATTAAAAATTCAGCTTTTCTTGATCTCCCTCTACACAGTCCCCACGCTCTCCTTCTCCTCACTATCTCATGGCTTCCTCTTTTTGCTCACGTGCCTTTGGGCCTTGCTGCCCTCACTTTCCTTCCTACCTCTGTTTATCAAGATATAGCACCCTGTTCCTCTCTTTTGGATCTCTAGTATTGACTAAAAGCTATTTTCTCTGCTCCTTACCATTTCAGTCACCTCCTTTGAGAACCATAGTGGTCTCCTTCTCCTCTTCTCAGGTCCACCTCGAAAATGAGTTATACTCAATGGTGATCGCCTGGTTAAATAAAGATTTTGATTAATTGATCAATTAATTACCCTTACTTATTTCCTTCAAAAAGCTTGCCTGTGCCTTAGCTATTTCCTCCTTATCCTTTTCCATTGTGCCTCCAGTCCCACCCAGCCATTCCCCTTCAAAGTATTTACTAAGGCAGTCTCCCATTTCTTTAAAACCTACTCTCCAGAAGTCCAGGACTCTTGCCCTAGCATGTTTTTTTTCTTCCACCTGATCTATATGACAAACAACACTGTATGATAATCTTGTGCCAGAGGGCTACCCACTATGATGTCTACAATGCTGTCCCTGCTCTTAAATACCAGATTCAGCACTTCTCAATCTCTAGTGGGTTCTGAAACCAGCCGCCTAAGAAATGTCCTTGCAGGGAGTCTAGGACAGCTCTGCTTCTAGTTGTAGCTGCATCTAAACTGCCACAGTCTACATCCAACAGATTAATGTCCCAATGAAAATACCAACACTGCTTGCCATTCTACAATGGTCTCCGTGAAACCCTGTCCAACTCCTTCCCATGTGTTGGTGGCCTGTACACCACTGCCTTGTGAATAAAGGCCCTGGATCCAGACTCCAAATCATCCAAAAGAACCTACAGCCCTTTAGATCCCACAGCTTCTTTGTATTTCCATGGGCTTTATACACTTCCTAACACTAAAACAGCCTCTCCACCTCTTCTCCCTTCCTTATCCTTCTGAAACATGGTGTACCCCAGAATGACCATATCCCAGCTGTTGTTGTCAGTGCACCATGATTCTGTTAGGGCCTCTAGATACAAGTCTGCCAGCACAATGGTTCCCTCAGCATCAGGAATTGTATTTCTTAGGCTCCTTGTGTTGGTGACATGACTCTATTCCTTCGTCCCTCTCCCACTCCTACAAATTTTCCTACTCCAGTACATCTTTAATCCTTCCTATTTCCTGGTACTTACCTCCCTTTTTTAATCACCCTCCCTAATTTCTCTCTCAGCCTTTGACCCATCTCCGACTCTTCCCCACACACCTCTTGTCCTTACACCTGTCTACATGGGGAATTTATTTCCCCAGGGCTTCTCCTCTCTGATGCTACACTTTCAGGAGGGGCATTCACTGCCTCCCTCATCATTTCTGCTTCACCTCTTGGCTAGTTTAAATGCCCATTGAAATAACATTTAAACCTTCCATCCAGGACTGTTGTTCTCCTCCTTGATGGATGGAGGCCTTCTCCTTTGTACAGGCATCTATCCAACAGGTAGAATCCCAGCCCACAATGTAGTCAAATCCTCCTCCCTGCACTATGCCTTCAACCAGTCATTGAAGACAGGTATGATGATCCTCTTCTCCTCCAGGCTGTGCACAGGTAACACCTCAGTGAAAGCTATCATGTGAGCTACCTGCCGCTTCTCCACCCCATAAACCTATCCTGCACCATGCCTGCTGCATCCCTACCAAGGTTGTTTGTCCTCATATGGACAATGACATCCAGCTCCCCTCCTTCCCCACTGCTCTAGTGATCCTAAGGATCTGCTCTCCATTCCTCAGTGCTGAGGCACCATGTAGGCACCTCACCTCCATCCTCCCTCCTGCACTGTTCCCAAAACTACACCTTAACAGTTAAGTCCCCACCAGAAGTTGCTTCTTCTTGTGCTGGGGTTCTGTGCCTCCACCTTGTGACCTCCTTCTAAAGGACCCTGGCATCCTCACTTGCCACTACCATGGGTGCCTCCTCTAGAAGTCCTGTCCAAAAGAGTTGTGTAGGGGCACCAGCTGAGGAATGTGTTCCAGCCTCCACCACCCCATTCCAGAGCCCACCATAGTCAGTCCGCCGCCTCATTCTTGGTACCATCTGAGACAATGGTGGTCCCTCTCAGGAGGAGGAGGTCTCCCAAAGCTCTAGCCAACCTGGCTGTGAGTTTGGTGACCTCCACCCACAGCCCAGAGAGGTGCACACAGATGGGCAGCACTAGCATCTCAGTCTCTATAAGGTCTCCCTGAAGACTGCCACCCCCGCAACCCGCTGAACTGCACCACTCCTGTCATTTCCAATACTACTCTCACTATGCCATTAAAAGAACTATGTTCTTACCCCAGATAGATTTCCTTTTGGATTGGCTTGTCCTTGTAGCTATACTCTAGATAGGGTTTTATTTAACTTTGCCCTTATGGTTTATTTCTCTTTTAGTTTAACTTTACCCTTATCACCTGAAACTAGTGTTTTTTTTTTCAAGCTTTCCTCTGGCCACTTCTTGCCCATACCTAGAAAAGGGTTGCTAAGTTAACTTTTGTCTCCCTCTTTATCACCTGACCCTAGATAGTTCTTGTATGTGTTTCTTTGTCACTCCTTCTAACCTTTACCCTAGATAGGGTTTATAAAGCTTAATATACCTGCGCCAGCACACATACGTGCATGAATCATACACACACACATATGCAGAACTTACTTACCCAATATGATTTAAGGCTATTAATTTAACTTGTGTTTACTGAAACCAGATCACACAAGTTGAAAAGTATCTGCCATCTTTTGTGCAGTTTTTAGGTGGCAAGCTATGATTGAATCACCTCATGCCATGCATACACTTTTGTGAAGATTTTAAAGATTATTGATAATGTACTTGAGGTGGCTGTGTGGTCCTGAGCAGTAAGGTTATACTCAGACTGCAGTGCCAAGCTTTGTTTAGTCAGTTTACCCCCATCATGTGGATTTGCATAGCTATGATGCTTTGCTCTTTTCAGACATTTGATTGCATGGGTATTTACAGAAACCAGCCCCATTGGAATCTGCCTTCCTGTATCATTTATGCATCCTACAGACTGTTACTCTTCTTTCTGATTAATATTTAAAAGATTTAACCCCATTTGCACACACCCCACCTATGAAAATACAAAGACAGGCCTCGAGGCAATGCAGCATAGAGTAACCAAAATGACTCAGAGTCATAGAGACAAAGAAATATAGAAAAATAAAATGTGACAGAAGATAAGGGCTGTTGGGCCCACCCAGTCTGCACATTTCTTTTAACCGCCATTTTTTTGCTGCAAACTCTACTTGATCTATGGTTGAATCCCTCCATCTCTATGATTCCCTTGTGCCTGTCCCAGACATTTTGAATCCCACCACTGATTTTGTCCCCATTATCTCTGCTGGAAGGCTGTTTCAGGTATCCACCAGCTTTTCTGTGAAGAAGTGCTTCCTCGCATCCCTCCTGAATTTAGTCCCCTCCAGCTTCATAGCAAGCTCCCTTGTCTAGATGATCTTTTCTCTGAAAACCCCTCCTGTAACTTATTAAGCCCCATGAGGTATTTAAAGGTCTCCATCACATCCCCTGCCCCTTCTGTCCTCCAGAGTGTATGCATTTAGTTCTTTATCCTCTACTTGCAGACCCTACACCATTTTAGTAATCCTCCTCAGGGCAGCTTTCACTCTGTCTATGCTCTTCCTGAGATGTGATCTTACCAGTGATCTCTACACGGGCAGCACCACATTCCTCTTCCTGCTAGTGATACCCCTTCCTGTGCACCCCAACATCACAATAGCTCTTCTGACTGCCTAATCACACTGCCTGGCCACCTTTATGTCATCCAATATAATTACCCTTAGGTAGCTTTCCTGCTTGGTCTTTGTCAGTAGTACTCCACTCATTTTGTACTCTGCTCCAGGGTTTCTATGGCCCAAGTGCATGATTTTACACTTCATTGCATTGAAACCCAGTTGCCATACGTTGACCACTCTTCCGGTCTTTTCAGATTCTTGCCCATCCTCCCCTTCGAGTGTCCACTCTGTTGCAGATTTTGGTGTCATCCGAAATAGGCAGACCTTCCCTTCGGTTCCTTTCCTATATCACTTATAAAGAAACTGAACAGGGCCAGTCCCCCACTGATTACTGAGGTACCCACTGGTCAGTTTCCTTCCTCAGAGCAAACTCCTTTTAACACTACCCTCTGTGTCCTATCCACTTACCAGTTCCTGACTCAGTTTACCACCTTATATCACACCCCTATGTTACCCAATTTACTTACCAGTCTCCTGTGTGAGAATAGTGCCAAAGCCTCACTGAAATCCAAGTAGGCCACATCAACCACTCTTCACTTATTCAACTCATTTGTCACCCAGTCAAAGAAATCTATCTGATTTTTTGCCATAAACTTCTCCCTGTGAAACCATGCTGCTTTGGGTCCTACAATCAACTGGATACGAGATATTGTGCAATCCTTTCCTTTAATCATGTGTCCATTAACACCCACCTCAGATGCCAAGCTGACAGGCCTATAATTTCCCACCTTCTTTTGTTACCACTTTGTGAAGTGAGACTACAGCTACCCTTCTCCAGTCCTCTGGGACCATGTCAGTCTTCAATTATCTGTTAAATAGGTCCATCAGAGGTGCAGCTAGTACCTCCCTGGCTCCCTCATCACCCTAAGATATCGCATACATGTGATATCTCCTCTTACGCAGTAGACTCCTGTTTTTTGACTGAACTCCCTCCTGCCTCCTGGGAAACAAAATCTCCTGCTTAAGTAAAATTCTGTCCAAAATATCCATGTTTTTGGGCAGATAAAGACACATAAAAATTGAATCAGTGATGAACAATGTATCTGATAACTTTGTATAACTAGTTGTTTATTCTTTTAGTGCTTATTCTTGACAAAATAAATACATTCAATTTTTGTATTGACTTTTTCTTATTTTTTGATGCCATTTAAGGACAAATTCATGGCGTTACGGCATCTCCCTACTAGCAGGCCAATCTCCTCCTAATTTGACCCCAAATCTCCCTCTTAAGCAAGTTGGCAGGCCAATCTCCTCCTAATTTGACCCAAATCTCCCTCTTAAGCAAGTTAGAACATATCACATGTATGTATACTGCCTCTGGCCCTATAACTTTGCTCACCTTCAGGTAGTGCCTATTTCCCTCCCATGAAAGCTCTGATACCTTTTCATTGTCCTTCTCCTTCTACTGTGAACACTGAGCAGAAGTATTTGTTCAAGATGTTTGCTTTTCTTGATCCCCTTCATACAGTCACCCCTCCTCCTTAACCTTACAATCCCTCTCTTTTCTTCATTTTTTCACTAACATATCTAAAAACACCTTGTCCTTGTTTGATACTCCTTGAGCTATTCTTTCCTCAGTTTGCACCTTTGTTCTCCTTGCTGCTTTGTTTGTCTCCTCTCTTTTCCTGATACCCTCTCCATCCTCCTCTCTGGATATCCTTATACCTTCTGAATACCACTCTTTTAGCCTTTACCTTTTCTGCTACCTCTTTTAAGAACCATCACAGTCTCCTCTTTCTTTTACTTTTGCTTACTTGATTGACACAAGGTTTGTTGCTTTCCTCTGGTTAGGGGTTGATACCAGTCCATTCACAGAAGAAAGGGTTTTGCAAGAACTCTTGAAACTGAAGGTGGACAAACCAATGGGGCTTGATGGGATTCACCCCAGAATTCTAAAAGAACTAAGGGTAGGACTAGTGACACCACTGACAGCTCTCTTTAACAAATTATGGGAGGATGGGGTGTTTGCTGAGGGCGGAGAAGGGCACCAGAAGACAAAGAAAGAGAGAGAGACTAAAGCAGCTAAAATGTATACCCTCAAGGAAAGGAGGGAGAGGGAGACATGTTAGAAACTTTCAAGTACCTCAAGGAATTAACAAAGTCCAAGAGGGTAGCATCTTTCAGAAAAGAGATGTGCAAGAACAAGGGGCACAATTTGAAGATGGGGGCAGCTCAGAGGTAATGTAAGAAATATTTTTCACAGAGAGGGTTGTGGATGAATGGAACAGCCTTCCTGAGGAGATTGTGTAGTCAAGAACAGTGGGAGAATTCAAGAATGCATGGGACAGACATAAGGCAATTCTAGTAGGGGATAGGAGGAAGTAAGATGTCGAGTTAACTAAAATCTGCAGTTTTATCCATCAGGTAGAAGCGGGCAGACTAGGTGGGCCAAGCGATCCATATTTGCCATCAAATTCTATGTTTCTATGTTTCTTATGTCCTCTTTTAGCTTGGTCACTTTTCCTCCACCTTCCAGGTCATCCCCTACCAGGTTATTGCAGAGGCATTCCCATCTTAGTGAAATCAACCCTTCTGAGGTCCAGGACCCTCACCGTTGTGTGGATGGATTCTGAAGCTGTTCTTATGTTGAACCACACTGTACAATGTTCACTGGCTCAAATTACTTCCCACCTTGATGTCTGCAACACTGTCCCTATAAGTGAGCACCATGTCCAGTATTGTCCTATCCTGAGTGGGTTCTCTGACTAGTTGCCTGAGGAATGCCGCCTTCAGGAGTCCAGGATGTCCCTGCTTCAAGCTAAAGCTGTGTACGGAGGTTCCAATCTACATACACCAGACTGAAGTCCTCCTGCCAGCAACACTCCCTCTTTTCTACCATTTTGCCAGTTCTAATATTACCTTATCTAAGTCCCCCACCTGTGCTGGAGGCCTGTAGATCACATCGGTCTGAACAGGAGCTTGGTTACCTGACTTGTGGTTGACCCACAACATCTGCCCCATGAATTCCCTGTATATTTCTGTTGCTTTTATGCTTTTTCACATAAGCACCATTTCCCTCCTTTACATCCTACCCTGTCCCTTCTGAACATCATGTAGCCTGGAGTGACCATGGCTTGGTCATGGTTGTCAGTGTACCTTGAGTTGGTAATGGCCCCAGTATCCAGGTCAGCTTCTGCCATGATGGCCTCTAGTTTGGGATCTTATTTCCCAAAACTCCTAGTATAGAACTCTTGGCCTTCCAGATTTTGTTAGCTCTTTGCTGTGCTTCCCCTATTTCCTTTTGTTCCCTTCCTCCCTCTTCTGACTGCTTAATTTCCCCTTCCTCCTTTGCTGACTCCCTTCTTCCTTGACTAGCTTCCTGAGCGATGGGACTCTCACCTCAGGATCTCCCTACTCTCCATCTTAGCATGTGCAGAGGCAGTTTCTGCATCCCTTTTCTCTCCACCACCTCCTTCAGCTAGTTTAAATGCTCACTGAAATAATGTTTAAACTGTCCACTAGAACTATAGTTCCCTCCTGGATGTAAACAGACCATCACCTCTATATAGGCCTTATCCTTCCAAGTGGGCCCCAGACCCCAGTGTAGCCATATCCTAATCTCTGCCATTCCTTCAACCATGAGTTGAATGCCTTGGTGCAATGCTCCCTCTCCTTCTCCCCATCATAGACAGGCAGCACCTCCATAAAACCTACAGAGTGTGCTACCTATCTAAGACTTTCCCAGCCCCTAAACTCCCCTGCACTGTTCCTGCCTGTCCTTAGCCAGGTAATTTGTCCCAGGTAGCCAATGACTTGGCTCCCCTCCCTTCCAACTGCCCTAGCGATCTGTAGGATCGCTTCTCATCCCTCAGCCCATTGTGCCGGGTGAGGCTCCTAACCACCCTCTCTGCTCCCTTTCCTATTTTCAAGTCTAATCCCCTGAGAATGAGCCCCCACCAGAAGTTGCTTCCTCCTTATTTGTGGGTCCTCTTCATCCTCCTTAGGGCTTCCACCTGAGAGGGCCCCACACCTTTCTTGGTCACTATGGAAGGTGCCTCCTCTTAGCAGTCCCACTCTGCCAGAGTGGCATAAGAATTCTGTAGTGGTACCAGTTATAGCTGAGGCATGTGCCTACAACCTCCCCAACCGTCTGGATCCCACCACCCCTCCCTCCTTGAGCCTACCATAGTTCAGTCACTCCTCCTATCTGGCATCCTTTGAGAGTAATTGTGCCAGGTTGAGTACTCCTGGGTGAAAAAGGTCACCTGACTCCTAATCAGTGCAGCCCTGAGTCTAGTGACCTCCTCCTGACTCATAACCAATGCAGCCTCGAGTCTAGAGATCTTCTCTGCCAACCCAGAGAGGCACATGCAGATTGGGCAGCATTACATTCCCCAGAGGTCTCCTGAAGACTGTTGCCCACAACCACTGCACTTCACCACTCCCTACATTCCCTATTCCTGATCTCCTGTGCTTCCTAGCCTCTTGTCCCATAATCTAGTAAGGCTAAACTGTACACAGTCGAGTTACTAAAGTAAAATACACAACCCTTTTACTATCTTACTCTAGGTATGTCACAAATACAGATATGCTATAAACAGCAACATTTACAAACAACTTTTTTTTCTAGTACCCCGTCTAGCTACAAGTGTAGCACCAAGGCCCTAAAACCACAATCACAATACCACCCCAAGACAGTTTAGCAGCATGCACCAAAACACACAATCACAATGCCACCCTGAAACAGTTTGCAGCATGACCAAAACACCCAATCCCAGTATTACCAGAATCAGTTTAGCAGCAAGCCCCAAACCCACAATCACAAAACCAACCACAACCATTTTATAAGTCACCAAACACATGATCACAATACTACCTGAAACATTTAGCAACACACCCCAAACACAATCACAGTATTATCCAGAACCAGTATAGCAGCAAGCCCCAAACCCACAATCACAAAACCTCCTAGAACCAGTTTGGCAGCAAGCCCCAAAATCACAATCACAATACCACCCAGGAACTGTTTAACAGAAAGCTCAGTCCCAAAACCACAGTATATCCCTGAAACAATACACATATATCTGGGATCCAATGAGCAGAGGTCATGGCTGATGATTGTCTCCTTGTCTGGCTCCTTGCAGACTCCAGTCAGTGTCCTCGTGCTCTTCCTTAGCATATGACTGCAAGCAGGAGGGCCTCTTGGCATTGAGGACTAAACTAATGGAAGGCAGGCTCTGCTAGCTCCACCCCCTGCCAACTCTGCCATTTGATTGATTGGCAGAAAACCAAATCCCTTTGTGTCATTCACTGGGAGCTGTTGCTGAAAGCTCAAACTTCCATGGGTTTTCTATTTAGGAGAGAGAGAGAGTGAGAGGAGAGAGAGCAGTCTTCAGATTAAAGTGATCCCCACCTATTCTACAGCTCTGGAATCTGTTTGAGCCTATGAAGGTCCTGTGCCCTTTAAATCAGGTGGGTTCTGCTAGCTCCACCCCCTCAACAACTATGCCGTCCCGTGATTGGTGGCAAACCAGATTCACTTCTGTCACTCACTAGGAGACACTGCTGGAAGCTCAAACTGCCATGAGTGTTCTGTTTAGGAGAGGAGCATTCCTCAGATTAAAGCTTTCACCTCCCATTCCACAGCTCCAGTGGCTATTTCAGCAGGGCATGTCCTATGAGGATGGGCTGAGGCACTAACATGTACTCACTGGAGGCCTGAAGAGAAGGACATGATGGTTACCTTGAGTTCCTGAAAAGAATGAACAAGGTAAACTGTGAGAGGCTACTCACTAGAAATGGTGAGTTAAAACAAGTGGACATGAGTGGAAGCTGGTGTGGGGAGATTCATGAAGGACATTGGAAAGTTTTACTTTACAGAGAGTGACTGAGCCATGGAACAGTTTGCCATCTTAGGTGGTGAGCACAAGAAAAACATTATTGGATTCAAGCATGGCTGGGACAGAGTTAAGGTCTTAATAGTTACTCTGGAGGTCTGCAGTAAGATGGGGAGTGGGAGGTGAGGGAAAAACATCTACACAATAGAATTTGAGTGTAGGATAGGGTGTAGCGGTACTGACTGGGTGGACCAATAGCTTTTCAACCAGCGTTGGCTATGTTTCTATGACTTGTGGAATATTTTGAATCCAATGGGTTATAAGACTCAAGGCAGCATGGGTTCACTGGGGAGGTCTTGTCAAACAAATCCGATTGGTTTCTTTTACTGGGTGACAAAGGATTTAGATCAGGGTGGAGCAGTGGATGTAGCTTACCTAGATTTCAGTAAGGCTTTCAACACTGCTACACACAGAAGACTAGTGAGCATGCTAAGAAGCTTAGGAGTGGGTCCAAAGGTGGTAAACTGGATAAGAAATTAGTTAGAGCATAGGCAACAGGGGGGTGGTGGTAAACAGAGTTCACACTGAGGAAGGAAGTGTGACCAGCGTGTGCCTCAGTGATTAGTGCTGGGATGGTCCTCTTTAATGTCTTTATAAGTGACATTGCAGAGGACCTAAAAAAGAAGGTCTGCCTCTTGTGGACTGCACCAAAATGTGCAATAAGGGTGGACACTCTGGGAGAGTAGAAAGGATGAGCAGAGGTTTAAGAAAGCTAGAGGAGTGAGCAAGGGTATGGCAGCTGGGTTTCAATGCAAAAATGCAAAATAATGCACTTAGAACACAGAAAATCAGAGCAGAGTTCAAAATGGGTGGAAAGGTATTGAGTGGAAAGGTATTGATGACTACCAAGCAGGAACAAGACCTTGGGGTAATAATACTAGATGACCTAATGGTGGGCAGTGTGACAAGGCAGTTGGAAGGGTGAGAGGGATGCTGGGGTGCATGAGAGGTGTATCACCAGCAGGCGGAGGGAGGTGGTGTTGCCTCTGTATAAATCACTGATAATACCCACATACCGTATCTGTATCTACTCCTGGAGCCCACATCATTGGAAGGACATCTACAAAGTGGAAGCAGTCCAGAGGAGGGCAACTATAATGGTGCTGCATCAAAAGCCCCTGAGGAGAGACTAAAGGATTTCAATATGTACACCCTAGAACAGAGGAGGAGATGGAGATATGACAGAGACCTTAAATACCTCATGGGGTAAATAAGGTAGAGGAAGGAAGTATTTTCAGAAGAAAATATGCACAAGAGCATGGGGACATGCTATGAAGCTTGGGGGGAGGAATCAGCAGAGATGTACTTCTTCATAGAAGGAGTGGTGGAGTCCTGCAGCAGACTTCCAGTATAGGTGGTGGGGTGAAAACAGTGGTAGGGTTCAAGAATGCACAGAATAAGCACAAGGGAATAATAGTGGAAAGGAATTGGGAGAGAAAGAGCTGTAGATTGAGTACGGTCTGTGATAATGGTGTAGGTAAGGAGGAATGGGGCAGACTGGATGGGCCAATGGGTCCTTATCTGCTGTCAAATTCTATGTTTCTATGTTAAGCTTAAGCTGATGTTGGAATTACATGTGTTGGGTATAGTTATGGGCTGTTTTTAACCATTGCTAGGTTTTGCCCTTTCCTGAACCTGGTTATGTGAAATTTGTGGTCATATCAGTCCAAATGCTTGGTGGGTCCCTTTCCAAATAATTATTGGTTTGTAGTTTGAGGCTGAATAAGCAGAATGTTCCACAGCAGAAAGTCACAAAAAACAGCCATATCCAGGGTAAATGTTCCAATTTTTTTTTATTTCATGTGTAACAGTATGATCCCCTGACCATGCTCAACATTCCACCCCCATGGATCTTTTCAGGGCTAGGATCTGGGTATCACTTTTTTGTTGTTATAGTGTCAATTCATCTCTATAGGTATCATAGCTCCAGCATATTGGTTTGTTTGAATGCTCAGTCTGTAATAGTTTGATCTGCTGTTTTAGATGTCTTTCAGAAAGTGTTATGTGGTAGAACACATAGAGAACTAGAAAAAGGAGGATGAGCCAGGAATGATAGATCAGTCAGGTTGACATCTATAGTGGGAACACTTATGAAGACTTTTCTAAGGGAGGAACTGGTGAACTTCCTAAAGGGAAATGAGCTACAGAACCCCAGAAAACATGGGTTCACAAGGGAAAGTCTTATCTGACAGATCTGGTCAATTTTCTTGACAGGATGACTATGGCAGCAGACAGGATACACCTGAATTTCAACACAGGTCTTTGACCCAGTTTCCCACAGGAAGCTGGTCAAGAAGATAAGAGACGTAGTGGTGGGAGAAAATTGGCAACGTGGTGAAGAACTGGCTAAGGGAAGAAAATAAAGAGTAGTAATTAATGGGGAGTGTTTAGACATAAGGGAAGTAACAGGTGGAGTACCTCATGGGCCAATGCTGGGCCTGGCCTGGGCATAGGGCCCAATCCTTTCAATGTTTTCAATACTGACATAGAGGAGGCATCATACGAACATAGAAAACTGCCAGCAGAAACAGACCTCATTGCCTATCAAGGTCTGCTCGAGTGCAGCTAGCACCCCTAGATTGCAGCTGCCCCAACCTCCTCCCCCATCTTCAGGACATTCTCAGCACTATCAAAGGGAAGATCCACATCTTTGCAGATGACACAGGATCTGTGCAAAAGTGGACACTGAGGAAGGGATAAGAACACAGAGAGGATCTGGGTAGGCTGGAGAGCTGGTCAAAGATGTGGCAGCTGGGCTTCAGTGTTAAAAATGTAAAAAGATGCACATTGGGAAGAGCAACCCAAGAGTACAATATGAAATTAGGGAGTGGTGTTGGAAAGCACTACAGTGGAAAATGGTCATGATATTGGAAAGCTTCAAATCAACAGCAAATTGTGCAACAGCTATGGACAAAGCAGACAGTATGGTGGGTTGCATAGGGAGGAGGATAAGCAGTAGAAGTCAGGAGGTGATCCTCCCATTGTACAGGTCATGGTAAGACCACACCTGGAATACTGTGTAAGGTACTGGAGACCACACCTGAGTTGAGACTGCAACAAGGTGGAAGCAATACAGTAAAATGCAAACAAGGTCTTCCTCAGATTTTGGGACAAGACATATAAGGGAGACTGCAGGACTAGAACATGTACACCCTGAGAAATGGTGGGAAAGGAGTGACATGAACAAGACATTCAAGTATCTGCAGGTATAAATAGGGTGGACACCAAGGAACTATTCTTCTTGAGCTCATATACAGGGAAGAAGGAACTCAAACTCATAGGTGGAGATTCAAAGGGATGTCAGTAAGCACTTTTTGCAGAAAGAGTGATGGATGAGTGCAACACGCTAACAAAGAAAGTGGTACAAGTCAAATCAGTGATCAGCTTCAAGCAAGGATGGGGCAGGCATATAGGATTAGTCAGAAGGGGCAAAATAAAGGGAGGGATGGCCACTAGGGCTAGTGCAGAATAACTAAGTAAGATGGGCAGACTGGCTAAAACAATGGGCTTTTATGCCATCATTGTCTATCTTTCTCTTTCTATGTATATATTATGGTGGTGCGCAGCTACTATGAATTAGGAGTTGAACTGCAGGGTTTTATGTTAAACTCAAAATTTCACACTTTAATATCTTCACAACCATTCAAACGATTGCATGAAATGTTGCATGCATGGTCTCACATGGCAGATCTGTGGAACTGCCAAGTTTTGTTCTGATCGGATGTGCAGTTTCCAATATCTGGATAGTAAAAATAGTTAATTTGTTTGTGTTTTTTCCCATTGGTTTGAACAGGATTTCATTGAATTTTGCTACAGCACAAAGCGGTTTGGAATTTTGATCTGACATTTTCAGGGTCGAAGGGTCTGGGCCACAGATGTGCCTTTTTCTTGTTTGGTGAAAAAATATTAATCAGTTACAAAGTTATTTAATTTTGAAATTTTTAAAAATGAGTTCTGAGAATGCTCAGTAAGGAGTTTTATTTATTTTATCTAGTTATTCATTTGTTAACTGGGTATGCCCACTAGGCACAAATGCCTGTTTTCTGGGGCAACCCACGAGTAGTGGGGCATTTAAGTGACTTACTCAGAGTCACGTAGTATCCAAGTGGAGGTAGTGGGAATCAAACCCAGGTCTACTGGATGTACCAAGCTCATTTACAGCTTGTTACTCTAACCTCTCAGCTATTCTGTCAGCCTAAAATACAGTAGCTGTATAAACAAAAAATAATTATTGTTTTGTAATGATGTCATCTTTCTCATGAGGGAAAATTATTGTTTTGTTTGTTGCCATCTTGTTGTCTGTTTCCCGTAAAATAAAATTTGAAAACCCACAAAATGACATTCCTGAGAGGATCAACACATGTGGCTTGCTTATCAAGGACCCCATGCCTGGATTCTGCAGTTATCTGCTCCATAAATGCCCTTAAATGTGTTTTTTAACATTATAAATCTTATTTTGTACTGTATGATACAAGAAAAGATTCTTGTTTCGTATGATGAGTCACGAAACAAGATTCTTTTCATAAGGGAATCAATGTATTTCAATGGGGTTTTGAACTTTGGTGCATAACTTTGTCATTTTCATATTTTTATGACAAATTTTCAACATGACCTTTTGAAACCCCACCTCATTAACACTGTTGTTGGAATTATGCAAATCTGTCCAGAAAGGTGATTTTGCAGTCACAGGAAGAAGAAATCACCTTTTAGGTGGATTTGAAAATGTTCTCCACCCTTGTTCATCAGGTGGGTCATAAAAGACAATGTTGAAATTTTGGGGTCAAAATATGTAAAAATGCTAGTTATGCTTATATGTTAATATTTTGCTACACTTCCTCATACCTTTGACAGTTTGAAATATTTTGACTTGAAATTTTCAGCATAAACATCTTTTACACTACCTGTTGAATGTGACAGATGTCATTTTCCAAACCCTAGTGAAATTGAGTTTTACTTCTGTGGCACACATTAGTGTTGCAGAATCACATTTTGGCAGGACTTCAAATTGTCATTACTGGGTTCATGAGGTGGCATAATAAGAAGGCTGTGCTGACAGTTTCATCCCTGTTTTAGTGCAAGAAACAAGGAAAAATTCTTCTCCCTTTGCTGCATCTTCTTGTGATTGCTGTCTTTTATAATGTAATGTATTTCCCTGATGTCTTGTGGCACCCCCACACCCATCTACATCCCTGTATATTTCTCTTCCCTCCTGTCTAGTGGCACCCTCCTACACACCAGTTGCTGCTCCTTTAATAAAATAGAATGTCCCTGGTGTCTAAAGGCATCCCACATCTACCGATAGCCATCCCCATAGGATATTAATATTTTTCTGGTGTTTAGTGGCACTTACCCACCTGTTGATCAATGTCACCATACCAGAAATAAAGAAAATGGTCCACAATTTTTTTTACCTAAAAATGAAAATGGTCCCTCACCAATCTGACCTCCCTACCCCTACCTTCCACTCAGCACCCACTACCCACACCATCCAGTACATCCCCATACTCCTCACTCACCTGAACAGGTCACAGGGCTAAGATTCAATCTCTGATCAAAGACACATCTTGCTACTGAGCCAGCAACTGCAATATGAGAAACCAAGGTAAATGTGGTTCAATGTATTTCAAATAGTTTTTCAACTTTGATGCAAAATGTCACTATTTTTGCATATTCTGACACCAAATTTTCAACATGGCCTTTTGGGGACCCTACCTGATGAATAATGTCAGTGGAATTTTATAAATCAGGCCCGACTGGTGATTTTGTGGTGTTTGGCAAAATTACCTTTCAGTCAGTATTTGAAATTTATACTGCCTTTGTTCATGAAGTTGGGTCATAAGAAGGTTATGTTGAAAATTTAGGGTTGGATTATAAACATGGCAAGGTTCTGCACGTGCATTTAAATTTAACTTCTCACTCATAACTTTGGCAGTTTAAATATTTTCACCCTAAATTTTCAGCATAGCCATTTTACATCACTCCAGAACATGACAGCTGTCAGTTTTCAAATCCTGGCCAAAATGTGTTTTCTCACCTGTGGTTTGGAACGACATTGCAGTGGCACAGAATGATGTTTCCACTGGGATTTGAAAATTCTCAGCACAGCTTTCATGAGGTGGGGTAAGACAAGGCAGTGCTGACAATCTGATTTCTGTGTTGGCTGAAATGCTCCACAGCAGCATACATGTGCATATCTATGGAGGGATGGGAGTGCAGGGCCTCCACAGACAAATAAGGATACGATTATACTATCTCAAAAGTAAGGAAATTCTTTATAAAAGCTCAGTTAATGCATCAGTTAGGGTTAAAATGACAAAAGTAGGGAAATGTGGTGTTAGGATTCCTAACTCTAACACCCCACCCACCCGCTGGCAGCAAACCAGGTGTGTGGTGTACCTTAGGTTGTCACAGCTAATGCTCACCCCATTCTCATACACTGTACACATCTCAGCTTCTTTACTGATGGTAAGGGGTGAGCATTAGCCTTGAGAACCCAAAGGTACATCCCGTGCCTGGTTTGCTGCCTGCAGGATAGGGTGGGGTGTAAGAGTTGGAGCCCTAACACATATTTTCTACTTTTGTCACTTTAACCCTAACTGATGCATTAATTGAGTTTTTGTTTAGAAGAATATATATATATATATATATATATATATCTATAGTATCTCCCAACATTGAATTTTGATCCACAATGTACTGTTCTAAAGATTTTCTTCCCACTATATGCATAAAGAAAAAACCTGAAACAGAATTGGTGACTATGTTATCATTTTTTAGCTGTAATTTACATTTAAATATAAAACTCAAGGACTGTTTACTTCAAAGATTTTTGTAGCCTGTATATCTGTGATCCTAACTTATATCAAATTCCTAGGCAGAAAACCACTATTGGTCAATCTGCTTCTCCTACCACTTCCCCAAACTCTGGAATGAACTCCTCCCCAAATTCACCTCCTCCTCTACCCGCTCCATGTCTTCAGCTCTAGCAAACTACCTCTCAGTAAATTGCTCCTGTACCTAAAACACAAGGTGTCCCTTTGTCCCCAGACTGCCTGACCAGCAGCACCTAGCTCACGCTATGGAAGCTGGCTTATCTATACCAACCTCAGCACTTCTAGTACATGGGCTCTACCCTGTCCTAAATGCTCCTTGATACTGCCTGATCCTCACATTTCCTCCATTCAGTGTCACACCTCATCTATCCAATACTATGCCATCCTGTAATATAATCTATGCCTGCCTACTGTTGTTGTTGAACTGTACTGATGTCATCTCCTAGCCCAACACACAATTGTATCCTGCAACTGCATAACTGTATCCTGCAACTGCATAACTGAATCTTTCTCTAAACTGTTCAACTGAATCTGCCTACTGTATTGCTGTAATTGTGCTCAGCTATGTTCTACTCTTTTCTAAATATGTAACTCTTGATAACCTGCGAGTTATCTTCCACTGTACCCTCACCCCCAGGTCACACCGGAGATGGCGTCTTTTGCTAAGTGTGCCATCCTGGTGAAACAATTTCAATAAATAAATAAATAAATGTGTTGGATTTAATATTATTCATTGCATTTTGCACTAGTAAGAGCTGTGGCTTTTTAATTAATGTTACATACTATAGTCAAATAGGGCTGTTTATTATGTACCAAAATCCATCTGTTTTGTCTGGGAATGGTACCTTTAAGATGATCAGCAAAAGAAGATAACATAAAATGTTCCAAAATACCTATGCAACAGTGGTTATTGAAAAAATAAAATAAACAAGGAAGTAGTAGTCAGCTACAGATGAAGGAGATACTGTACATTAGGCACTCCATATTAACTGAAGTTATAGGTATGAAGAAACAGTCTGAATAACTTAATTTATTAAAAACATGAGAGATTTTGGAGGATAATTCTGCTGAAAATACAGCATCACAGGCCTGTTCATCTGAAGTAAATACCAATAAAAACATTAGTTTGCCTATAATTCAGATTCCCTCTCCTGATACAGTTATCCCTGAGCCTAATGATATCTCCACATCTTTAGGTTCCCAGGATGTTCTATTAACAGGTCTGGCAACTTCCCAACCCTTAGATAGGAAAAAATTGTCAAATTCATACTTAATCTCAAATCCTGATGGCTACAAATGCTATTTTGGACACTTTAGAATCTACCATAGATGCATTATGCTTCCTAACACCCAGTTTAGGTTAAAATCTTTTCAGTATATAAGGATGATTCCCACTCAGAGGGCAAGGATTTTGCTACAGATGGGATCTCTACACAAACTTCTCAGGTTAGATGGGAAATTAAAAATAATGTATGTCATCTCAGTCGTCTCCCTTTACTTCATTTACTTTGCATCTCTTCCATATTAAAAGATAGTTTGGTTACTATTCTTTCCACCCAGATGGTTGCTAATATTGTAATGAAGGAACAACTAGGCTGTATAAGGAGGACTTTGATATAGTCAAACAACAGTTAGCTATTGTAAAGGGACTTAGAACTCCTTAAAGATAGATTCCTATTTTAGAAGGAAAATGGTCCCTGGATCACATCAGTCAATCAATCAATCAATCAATCAATCTTTATTTTACCAGGTGAAGCACCGTGAGCAAGCTCATTTCCAAGGTGGACCTGGACAATCAGAAATGACATCAGATAAATAAAACATATACATATACATACACAGATATGGCATTACTACTCCTAATATAGAGCAGCACAAATGTAACAGCATATAAAACATCACTGATGATCTGTCTGATTCTGCTCCTGGGCAACAAATATTGACCAATGGAAGGCCTGACTTCAACCTGTTACTGATTAATTCATCTCCCCAGTTGCAAGCTGAAGCCCCAATTAATTAAATTTAAAAGGAAAACTAGAAATTCTCAAAAGTAACCCCATCAAAATAAAAAAATTAAGGAAAGAAATTGCTTCCAAACAATCTGTAGATGTTGCTATATAAGCTACATTTTTAAAGGTAAATGAGCTTATGTTTGGTGCAAAAGCAGGATCTAAGACTCAGATAAAAGGTTAGAGAAAGTGTGCAAACTCTCCTTTTATAGATTACCTCATTATATTGGATTCATTAGTTAGCAGTACACATACCAGAAACTCTCATGAGATGGAGGTTGGAGACCAGCAGTTAACTGAAATAGCTGATGCTACTGAATGTCAGTTTAGACAAAATCAGATCTCAAATAGCAACACTTCTAATATAGCAAAGGTTGTGATAACATTTAAGAATATTATACAAAATGATAATGAAACTCAACAATCCCTGCTTAAAATGTTAAAATATCTTCTTATAAGGAATTAGAGATTTGACCATTAGCCCCTGATTTTTAATTTAGTTACAGAATCTAGGATGGTAAAGAAAAGGTCTTGATTTTACTTTACTTAGCTACTGATGGTTGCTTAAAGAGCAACTCTCTATTATAATGAAAAGCTTAAAAACACTAGATTTACACCAGTTATGTTTCAACTTTATTGTTTTCTAATTGCTATTTTCTTTTACTTTCACCTGCTGTTGGCCTTCTAAATATTGTACATAATACAGCAATTCACTGTTTTTCAAAAGTGTCTGGCTCTCCTTGCTAATCACACAATTGCTACTTGTGACATAGAAACATAGAATTTGACGCAGATAAGGACTGCTTGACCCACCCAGTCTGCCCATTTCCTACCTAATGGATAAGCTGCAGATCCTAGTTAACCAGCAGCCTACTTTTCTACCCCATCCTCTAGAATTGCCTTATGGCTGTCCCATACATGCTTGAATTCAATCACTGTTTTGACTCCACAACTTCCTCCGGAGCCATTCCAGCATCCATACCTCTCTGTGAAAAATACTTCCTTACATTACCTCTGAGCTGCTCCCCTCCATCTTCAAATTGTGCCCCTTGTTCTTGCACACCTCTTTTTTGAAAGACGCTACACTCTTGGACTTTGTGATTCCCTTGAGGTACTTGAATGTTTCTATCATGTCCCCTCTCCCTCCTTTCAAGGGCTATTCATATTAAGCTCAGCTTGAGTCTCTCTTCATGTCTTCCGTGCAGACCCTGCACCATTTTAGTTGCCCTCCTCTGGACAGATTCCATCTTGTCTATGTCCTTGCGGAGATTAGGTCTCCAGAACTGTACACAGTACTTCAGATGGGTCTCACCAGCTGTCTGTACAGAGGATAACAACTGCCTGTTTTCTACTGGTGATGCCTCTCCCTGTGCATTCCAGTATCCCCCAACCGTCCTTACTGCCCTCTCATTGCTTGTCCACTTTAGTCATCTGATATGACTACCCCAAGGTCCCTTTCCTTTTTGTTGTTGTTAGTATCTCATCCCCATTGTGTACTCTTCCCTGGGTTTTTGTTTCCCAGGTGCATTACTTTACTTCTTTGCATTAAATCTAAGCTGCCATACATTTGACCATTCCTCTAACCTTGCCAAGTCCCTTCTCATCCTTTCCACCCCACCTTGTGCATTAACTCTGTTGTAGATCTTTGTGTCATCTGCAAAGAGACATACTTTTCCTTCCAGTCCCTCTGCAATGTAGCTTACAAGACATTGAAGAGGACCGGTCCTAATACTGAACCCTCGGCACCCCACTAGTAATTCCCTTTCTTCAGAGTGGACTCCATTTACTATTACCCTCTGTGTCCTATTCTCCAGCCAATTCTTTACCCAGGCTATCATCTTGGGACCCACTCCCAGACTGGCTAACTTGCATATTAATCTTTTGTGTGGGACTGAGTCAAATGCCTTGCTAAAGAGTCTAGGTAGGCCATGTTCACAGACCCTCCCTGATCTACTACTTTGGTCACCCAGTCAAAGAAATCTATTAGATTCATCTGGCATGACCTTCCTGCTGTGATCCATGCTGCCTTGGGTCCTGTGCCCTCTGGCCTCTAGGTACCCGACAATTCTTTCCTTCAGAGTGATTCCATCATTTTCCCTATCACTGAGGTTAAACTAACTGGTCTGTAGTTTCCCACTTCTGCCCTGCTCCCACTTTTGTGAGGGAATCACATGACCCTCCTCCAGTCCTGAGGTACCCTCCATCCTCCCATGATTTGTTAAAAGAGGGTAGTCAGGGATTGTCACTAGTTCTACCTTAGTTCTTTTAGAATTCTGGGATGAATCCCATCAGGCCCCATTGCTTTGTCCACCTTCAGTTTTAAGAGTTCTTTCAGAACCCTTTCTTCAGTAAATGGGCTGGTATCAACTTCTGTATCCAGAGTGTTTTCTGTTGTTTGTTTTAGGTACCTCCCCTCTTCATTTGTAAATACTGAGCAAAAATATTTGTTTATTATCTCTGCCTTTTCACAGTCATCCTCTGCCCACCCCTCCCTTTATTAAGGCTCACTATCCCTCCCTTAGTCTTTCTTCGCCTCCCCTGATGTACCTAAAAAAGGTTTTATCCTTCTAACTGAGTTGGCTATCTTTTCCTCAGTTCAGGCCTTTGCTGTTCTGACAGCCTTCCCAGCTTCATTTTGCTTTAACTGATATAGTTCTCTGTCCTGCTCCTTCTGTGATTCCTTGTACTTTCTGAATGCTTTCTTTTCTCTTGAACCTTCACTGCCACCTCCTTTGAGAACCATAGTGGTTTCTTACATCATTTTGTTTTGTTTATTTGCTTCACACAAAGGCTTGTGCCTCTGTGATGGCAGTTTTATTATTCCCCATTGTTCTTCCACCTCCTTCCTGCCCATTTGCTAGTGCATTCCTTAGGCACTCACCCATTTTAGCAAAGTCAGCACTCCTGAAGTCCAGTACTTTTGCCTTTGTGTAAGCTTGACTCTATTGCTGTGTTTATTGTGAACCATACTGTTCGATGGTCTCTAGTTCCCAGATGGCTACCAACTTCTACATCTGTGATCCTCTCTCCATCTCCATTTGAGAGGACCAGGTCTAAGACTGCTCTCTCTCGAGTGGGTTCCAATACTAGTTGTCTAAGGCATGCCCCTGTAGGGCATCTAGAATAACCCCACTCTTAGAAGTGGCTGCTGCAACTGCACTCCAGTTAACATCGGGCATATTTTGTCTTTTTAATTCAATAAATCAGTCTGTTGTCATGATGAGCACTATGATGTCATAAACAAAGGCACTGTGAGGTTAACATGGGATAAGCAAATGTTTTCAAATGTATTTTCTACAGACTTTTTAGAAGGACTACCAAGATGTGCTGTAAATCTTAAAAAGGAACATTGACAAAGAAAAAAAAATGTATTCTCTAGTAAATTGGAACAGCGGAAGTATCTTATTTATGAAAGCACATGCTGAAGTGCAGAGCTGCTCTTTAAGTGACTTACAGCTGAAGGAATCTATTTTATAGAAACGTGTATACCTTGGAGGTCCAGAAGAGTTTGTAACCCTATTTGTTTTGGAATTAAAATGACAAAATATGAAACAAACAATTCACTTTTAGGCAAATAATGTCACTGTTAATATTGTTTTAAAAAATACACTTAGGAAGGAAAGGGATAACAGTGGCTGAAAGAACATTGGATGGAACTCAAAGGAAAGTAAAACTGATTGATTAATTTAAGATAAATGATTTACAAAGCCAATAATTAGAAATTCTGAAAGATAGATTCTCTTGGCAAAACTGATTATTATGCCATAAGGAACGACTCTCCTATGAAGGAAAATAAATGTACTCATGTGATGCACCCTGGCCATTACTAATTTGATAGACAAAATCATGGCAACCGGGGTCCACTAAGGGAGATTAATACACTCTTTTCTATTGAAAATAGATTCACTGTATATTCAGTGACCTAAGAGTAACTGCAGGATCATCATAATACAGATTGTTTAACACCGAAAGGCTTTCATTTCTGTTACATGGCAGATTTAATTTATAGATTCCAGACTAAGATTTCATTACATCTTTGAGAATATTCTGGTTATTTATTTTGAAGAAACTTGGTCTGTAAAACTTGAAGAGTCTTTTCTTAATGGCTTTTACATATATCAACTACCTGCTAGAAAAGAGAAACTAAAGGGAAATCCTTCGGTAGATTGATAATGCTAGTCAAAAGCTTAAAATAGAATTTAGAATTATCTATCTCTATTGCTATATTAAATCTACTGTACTTGTCATTGATGTTGTTATTGGTTGGCTCCATATTATATTGAAAATTTTGGTGTTCCTCCAGATAATTCATTATATTACACTCAAGAAATTTAATTTGACCTATCTTCATTTTCTGAACAAGTAATATTGAATGAGAACAAAATACCATCAATCAATGATGACTTTAATGCTTGTATGGACCCAGCCTATTTAATAATCTGGCAGATCCTGATGTGTCTGTGCCAGATTTTTTTTATCAATAACATTTTTATTTGTTACAATTAAAATACATTTAAGTATCATAATAATACAATAAGCACCACACTAGTTCCTCAGTTATAAATACACTATGTCCTTAATTTACAATAATAAATCACTTATGATATTAAAACATATTAATTATAAAGCTCTATAACTCCAAAACATATAAATGGCTGTTAATCCAGTGTCTTGTATAACAACATTCCCCTTGAAGGAAGGCATAAGACACAGAGAGACAGATGGGGAAGAAGAAAAGAGCAATGAAGAAGATTGATTTTCACAAATCCCACCTACTGGGTGGATGAAGTAAAATGCTTATATATTGTCTCCCATTTGGAATTAAAGATTTTGGCCTGGTCTAACATTAGGTGTGCCAGTCCCTCTATTCTCAAAGTTTCCAAGTATTCAATTTTCCATTTGTTAAAGGATGGTACCTAGTCTTCTAACCATCATTTCAAAGCTAAATTCCTCACTGTAACTGAAATGAGGGAAATAGTGCACTGCTGTTCTTTAGTCCAGTAATCTGCCTCATCAAAGTACCACACAAGTACAGTTTGTTCATTAAATCTCCCTCTTAGCAAGGTAATTTCTTTTAGGTAATCATAAATTTTCTCCCATGGTGGGATCATTTTCGGTAAGATTAGAATATATGGACTAAGTCACAGTTAGCTCTATCACACCGCAAACAGTTATTGGTAGCTCTCAAACACATTTTTCATTATTTCCAGGGTGTAGTAGAGGTTATGAATTGTTTTGAACTGGATAGGTTTAGCATTCAAATACTTCAATGTTTTAAGGGCATTAACTATATTTTGTTCCACTTCCAAGCTGTGGCACATATATCCTGGGTGTTGGTCTACCATCTTATGCACTGTAGATCTGGGCACTTTATGCATGCTAAAGGTAAGTTGTATACCAGATTTACCAGCAAAGATCTCTAGTAGGAACAGTAAGGCTACTGGAACAAATGAGAATGGCTATTGGTGGTAACCCGGCTCGAAGAATATGGACTAAATGTAATGAATGGAAGGTTTGATTCAGATGTTGCAGAAATAGAGAATGTACATATTAATCACACAATATGGCAGTGGCTATAGATGCTGTGATTACTCCCATTCTACAAATTGCCCCTTCTATAGATTTGAAAATTATACATGAACCTGAAAAGGATCATTCATTTTAATAGTTCAGAAGGAGTCTCTTGTACTAGGAAACCAGGAAAAACAGCACCTAGATTTTGGAACCAACATATCAGAATTGCTAATAAAAGAATCAAATGAAATTGATACAGTATGTAGCAAAAACTTTATTATCTTAATGCAGCAATACTCTCATTCAAATTTCAAATATTCCTTTATTCTGCAAGATTCTCCCTGCCTTAAGTATAATATGCTTCTCAATATTTTTCAGAGACCATCACCTATCTATATAAGAATGTCAAAACAAAAGTAAACAAGCAATCTTGGTATAATACCACATGAAGAGATGAAAAAACAATTGTAAACAGATTTATTATACAAGGCAAGACTGAATTCCATGAGAGAAAATCTGCTGAATTAAAAACTACGAGGAAATCATATAAGGTTATTTTGCTGGAACAAAGTAAAATATTTCATGGAAATAATTGGGAAAAGATGTTCCAAGCTATGGATCATAATGCTAAGATAACATTCTGGAACCTAGTCCCCATGAACCATATGGCTACAGCCAGCCAATAGTGCAGCTGTAGTCCATATAAATCTCAGATGACCAAGTGACCCCTCATGTGAACAACCCAAAGCATGGTGACACAAAGAGTGTGCCATCTACCTAAGTGGCATCTGGGGCACTGGCAAAGTGTCGAATGGAATAATGTAAAAATAGCAGGCATTCTACATGGTTGGGTACAGATGAGGGCGAGGGGTGAACCCATTACACTAAAGAAAGAAACAGGATAGGGTAGGAGAAAAGAGGAATAATGAGAGGGTTGGACAGTAGAGGTGAGGGATATGCAATGACCTTATCTAATCCCTGTCTGGGATAGGTCAACAGAAGTAAGGTAAATAGACATTATAGCTATTCCATAGCTGAGGTAGGCCTGCAATGGAAGGAAATAAGGATGACTGCAGCTACTCCTTATCTGAGGTAGGCCTACAGACACTGCCAAAACAAAATAATAGATACTCTTTATCTGTGGTAGACCTGCAGAAGATAGGAAATAGTGGTGACTCTGGCTACTCCGTATCTGGGGATAAGCTACTCCCTATATGGGATAGACCAGCAGAGGAAGGAAATAGTGGTGGCTGTGGCTACTCCCTATCTTGGGCAGGCCTGAAGACATAGAGTAAAGTAGGAACTAGAACTACTCCCTATCTGGGGTAGGACTGTGGAGGCAGGATAAATTGAGAAACTATCACTACTCCCTGTCAAGAGTAGGCCAGCAGAAGCAGGAGACTTAGGAAAGGGTAGATAGGAGTGACAAAGGCTACCAAGCTGGGTGTAAGAGTGGGTGAGGCATAAGTAGATTATTAATAGGCAATCGGCAATACTGCCAGTGCTTAGTATAAGATCACTGAAAAACATAGCAAAGGTTGGGACCAAGAAATAAAAGAGTAGAGAACATGTAGAGACATCAGGAAGGTAGAGATAGGATTATGAGCTGTAAGGGTGTGGGGCAGTATTCTAGGAAAATGTGGGAAGGCAGGGGATGCCCAGTGTGCGAAATGTTAAGCTACTTCATGGAGGTGGTACAGCTGCTAGGGTAGGAGCTGTGAATGCTGTTGGGGAGGAGGAGGCAGGATAGATCAGGTAGGAGGAAGGGGCAAGGAGGCTCAACAGGTGAGAGAAATGAGCAGTAAGGAGAGGCGGGGAGAAAGGCCTAGATGCACTGGGTCCCTGTACCCAGAGGTAAGAAAGTCTTGAAGGGAGGTGGAATATATTGGGTGGAAGAGGGGAGTTAGGCAAGTGAAGATTGGAGGAAGCCCCACTACAAGTTACCAGTGTAGTATAGGTTCCTCCCACTGGGTAGGTGATGGGGACCAAATTGGAAAGCAGGGAATGGATGGGGTTCAGCTCATGGAGGAGGAATAAGGTAAATTACAAGGGAAAAGTGGGGTAGAAGTGGTGGTGAATAGGAGGTGGGATTAGGAAGATCTGCCAAACATGAAGGAGAGGAGAGAGGAAGGGAGAACACAAACGGGAGGGCAAAAGTATTCCTCGGGAGACAAAAACTGGGGCAGCTAGAAGGGTAGGGAAGACAGACACACATGAATGGACAAGCAGAAGGAGATAACAGGCGGAGGCGGGAGGGAGAGATATTAAGAGGGCACTACAGAAATCAGTAGGACCAGTAAGGGGGAGGTGGGAAGGAGAATGGGACAGAGACAGCAGGGTCATAGTTCTGGGGAGACTTGATTGTGAAAGGGGTCAGATGGGAGGAGAAGGGTGAATCACACCAGATCAGGATGGTGGTATACATGCCAGAAATGACATAGTGGGAAGTGAGTAAGAGGTACTGTAGGGAGGTTTAGGGCAGTGGGGTAGAGTTGCAGGGGGTGTGGCTGGGTTGGTAGCCTTCTCAGAAGTACTACTGGTACTGACAGCCAGCAGCAAAGAAGCACAGAATTGAATACCTGGCTGAATGGGTGGTACAGGAAGGAAGGCTTGGGGTGCACAGGGAGCTATGAGGGGACCTGGAATGATAAATCCTCTATGCACCTGACCAGGTACATTTTAGTAGAGGGGATCCAGGGTACTTAAACAGAAACTGCAGAGTAAATAAACAAGAGCCTACATTTAAACTGGGAGGGCAGAATGGGTCACTGTACCAGGGTCTCTAAGAGGAGAGGACTTTTAGACTTTCCCTCCCAGGTTGAAATGGCAGCAAAATCAGTACAGGAAGGGCAGCAGAGAGTAACAGGGGAGGGAATCTATATGGTGAGGGCAATCAGGAAATGACATGGAGAGTTCAAATAGAGTAGAAATAAGAGGGACCTGAGGAGAGCTAGGGAGCAAGAAAGGTATGGGGACAGGCGAACTGGAGAAAGGGTGGGTAGCCAGGCTGAAGAGGAGAGAGACACAGAGTCATGGTGGAGGTGGGCGTCCCTTAGGGAATAAAATGGATGACCTGCAGGTATTGATTGCAGAGGGAAGGTGGACATAATGGTGGTTACAGAAATTTGGGATACTCTGAACCATGGCTTGGCCTCTATTCCTGATTACAAGTTATACAGAAGGGACAGCGACAAAGGGAAGGGAGTTTATTTATTTATTTATTTATTTATTTATTTATTTGTTGCAATGTTTGCAGGAAAAGCACACTGTACAACAGGTTGCTCATCTCACGGTGTGTCCTGGGGGATGGGAATCAGGAACATACACACAGCCAAACAATAATACACAAATACAGTAAAAGCATGACGGTGAACAACGCTGGTGATTACAGAAGTAATTTACATTATAAATGCAGCATAGGATCCAATATACATTGAGAGTCAAGGGAATCTAGTAAGTGCTAAATACTGGCAGAGAGCATTATCCTAAGTGAGGTAATATCAGTATTGATCCAGTTATTACAGTGAAAAGGGTAAGGAAATAGGAGAGGAGTGTGGAAAGATTAGGGAGAGGGATGGCCAGGGACTGCAGCAAATGAATCAATATGGGTTTTGTGTAAGTGGTGAATTAAGAGATTATGAAGATGCCTGGTGGGTTAACCACAGATAAAATTTACTGAGAGGAAGTTGTGGAGTGTAGATGAGATGGAGTAGGGTGAAGATGAACAGAGTGCATTACTAGCAGAACTTGGAGACAGGAGATGCAAACCAGAGGTGATGTGGGTGTGACTACAAATGGCAAAGGGTAGGAGGGTGAGGTTGTGGGTAGTATAGAGACCACCTAAGCAGGAAGAGGAAGGGACATGGAGTTAGGGACCATGATCTGGATGGCTACAGGCAGGGGTCTGTCCTGGAGCTGATGCTAATGAATGGACAGCATGTTCCAGACACTAAGGTGGTGGAGCCCCTGGGAGTGAGTAACCACTATATGGTCATGTTTAGAATGGACATAGGCAGGGAAAAAGACAAATACTAGGACAAGTGCACTGGATTTCTGGGAGGCGGATTCCAGGATGGGAGAATTGTTAAGGGGTCACCTAGCTAGCATCAGAGAGGATATGGGGTGGATCATAAGTGGTCCGCCATCAAGAACGTGATAGCAGTTTCTGCTAATGAGTGTGTCTGACTAATGGTAAAAAACTCTGAAACCAAGAAACTAATTTGGTTTAGTAGGGATGTGACCCAGGCAGTTAAGGAAAAAGACGACCATGTATAGAAAGTTAGAGAGACCCATAAGGATGAAGACGGTAAGAATACTTGGGAAGGCTAAGGAGGCAGGAAGGATTGTCAGGCTAGGCAGGGCCAAAAGAGGTAGTAGACAGCAGAAGGGATCAAGAAGGGGAGAAAGACTTTTTCCAGTATATCAGAAAAAAGGGCTAAAAAGGATGGAATAGTGAAACTAAAAGGGGGTCAAGAGTATAGTAAAGAGAAGGCAGAAGTACAGAACAAATAATTCTGCTCAGTCTTTATGAAAGAAAAGGACAGGCCGGTACTGCAAGAGATGGGAAGGGGGATGAGCAGGAAGAAAGCATCATGGAGCATAGGGTGAAGAGTGGTCTCACAGCCTTTAAAATTGACAAGTCCCGAGGTCCATATGGTATCCACATGAGGGTGTTGAGGGAGCTGGCAAAGGACCTAACAGTTGCAGTGGCAGGTCTGTTCAGTAGCTCACTGGATTCAGTGGAGGTGCCACAGGCATGGAGAACCACACATGGTGCCACTCCACAAAAGTTCACACAGGGATGAGCCAGGCAACTACAGGCCAGTGAGCCCGACTTAAATTTTCTGTATGCATATGGAAACAATCTTAAAGGAAAGGCTAGTAGGATTTCTGGAGGTGAATGGTCTCCAGGATGAGAGGCAGCATGGGCTCATGCGGGAAGATCTTACCCAACTAATCTGACTGACTTGTTTGACTGGGTAACAAGAACAGCAGATAAGGGCCAAGAGGTAAAATACTGTACTTAGTTTCAACAAGTCCTTTGATGCTGTACTACCAAGAGATTTATCAGGAGGTTCGAGGACCTGTGGGCAGAGGAAAAATTAATGAGATGGGTGTCAAACTGGTTTGGGGTATGACCTAGAGGATAGTAGTTGCGAAGAGCACTTTGGTTCAAAGACATTACCAGCCTGGTTCCAAAGGAATCAATGCTTTGCCCAATGTTGTTTAACATGTTCATAAGCAACATTTGGTACAACATAAAGGGCAAGATCTACTTTATTGTGGATCATTCCATGCTCAGTGGGAGTGCAGACATGGCTGATGGGATGAGGACTATAGAAGATCTGTCCTGGCTAGAAAGGTGGTCTGGAATATGCAAATTGGGTTAAATACAAGGCGTGCAAAGTCATGCACACATGAAGTAGGGTGCCAAGGACTGAATACAATCTAGGAAAGTCCTGGTCAACAAATCAGAGAAGGAAAAAGACTTGGGGTAGACATCATCAGAGACCTGTAACAATTTAGGCATTGTAGGAAGGCAACAACCAAAGCAAAAGAAATGTGGCTGTATTGTGGGGGACTGCAAGCAGGCTGCAGGAGGTCATATTGCCTGTACAGATCCTTGGTGGCCATACCTGATGTATGGCTCTACAATACTGGAGACCCTACCAAAAAGGATACTAACCTGTAAGAGTTGGTTCTGAGGAAGGTGACAAACATGGTTCAGGGACAGCAGGGCAAGGCATATAAGGGCAGACTACATGATCTCAACATGTACTCACTCAAGGAGAGGAAAAGGGCATGGTTGATACCTTCAATACCTAAAAGGTATCAACAATGTAGATATAGGAGTCCTCTTTAGTCTTAGTGGAAAGATGACCACAAGTGGGCATGGCTATAAACTGGCAGGGGAAATTTCAAGAGGAGGTCAGGAGACACTTCTTCACAGAATAAGTGGTGATGGGGTTGAATGAACTCCCAGAGGAGGTTGTCTCCATAGAGACAGTAGATGTATAATAGTGCATGGTATAGGGTGAAAGGAGGTCAGAACCAATAGATGGCAAGAAAGGGACAAAGAGGGTCAAGTTTGATGGCGTGGGGAGTGGGCAGAGACTGCAGTATTTGCTGAGAAGGGCTCCACAATTTGAACAGACTTGATAGATCAATAGAGCTTCTTCTGCTGCCAGTTTTCATATGTTCCTAAAATACCAGCAGAATTTTCCCTCCTATATAGAGTGGTGGGCACATATTCTTCTAAATATTTTCAAATAGTGGGTTCACTCACAGCTGAATGAGCATCTCAGTCTGTACAGTCTGCTCTCTCGTATTCAATCTGGCATCAGAAAAGGACATTCCACAATATGGCCCTGTAATAAGGAAAGGACTGAAGTGTGTCAGGGAAGAAGGAAAGGAGGGCAGCATGGAGTCATTAGGTGCATCTCCAGGACTCCAAAATAGGACCCTCAGGATGGTGTGGTGTACAGGCCACCCTCTCAGACTAAGGAGTTAGACAGGGAACTAGCAGGACAGATCAGAAGGACCAGAGGAGGGGTAGTGCAGTGATTGTGGGGGACTTCAACCTTCTGGTAGTGGATGGGTACCCAGCCACCACGAATAGGAGAGAGCAGGTACTTCTGGACACCCTTCCAGGACAGCTTCCTATTGCAGATGGTCAATGAGCCAACCAGGTTGGGGAACACCAAGACCTCATGCTGATGAATGGTGAGTTTGTGAGGAGCTGGGGGTGGAAGAACCACTGTGAGGAAGTGGCCACTACTCAGTGTGGTTCCACGATTAACATGGAGAAAGGGGTAGAAATGGACACAGGGTGTTAGACTTCAGAAGGGCTGACAATGGAGGAAGAGGAAATAGTACAGAGATATCTGGCCAGGATCCATCCAAATATGGACACTAACCAGAAGTGGGAGGTCATTAAATTGGGAATTGTGGAGGCAACCACAACATGTACAAGGGTCCAGAATAAGAAGTCTAGGGCCAAGAAGCCTAGCTGGGTGAGCAGAGGTCATGGAAAAGTAACTACTAAAAGAGACACTTTTAGAAAGTACAAAAAACAGGGAGAGGGGAGGACAGGGAGGAATACCTGAATTAGCCAAGGAGGTGACAGGCAGCTCAGGGTGGCCAAGGCATCCAGAGAACTCAGGCTAGCACAGGGCACCAAAGAGGAGAAGAAGGACTTATTCAGGTACATCAGGAGAAAAAGGAGTTGCAAGGACCAGATATTAAGGATCAAGAGGATGGGGGGTGAGTGGAAGCAGACAGAACAACAGAAGCATTAAATGAGTTCTTCTGCTCAGTATTTAACACCTAAAGGGAAAGGTGCTATATACCCAAAAGGGGTGGGGAGTGGGCATGGGGGAGGAGGTGACAGATGGGAAATCCCAGTGGGCAGGGTGCGAGGAGGGCATGAGGGGCACTGAGGGTGGACAAGGCACCTGGGTCAGATGGTATGCACCTCAGGGTGCTAAAGGAGCTGGCAGAAGTCCTGGCAGAACCCTTGGCAGACCTGTTCAATGCATCCCTGGACTCAGGGGTGTATCTCAGGACTGGAGGATGGATAAGCCAGAAACTACAGACTGGTAAGCCTCATTGTGGGAAAGCTGATGGAGACAATTCTGAAGGAGATGTTGTTTCCCTCCTAGAGGCTAATGGGCTGTGGGAAAGCGACAACATGGGTTTGTCTCAGGCAAATCCTGTCAGACCAACCTGGTGGAGTACAATGACTGCATAACCAGGCAATTAGATAAGGCCATGCAGTGGAAGTCCTGTACCTGGACTTCAGTAAGGCCTTTGATTTGGTGCTGCATGGGATGCTTGGAAATAAGCTGAAAGGCACAAGGGCAGGGGCAAAGATGGTAGGATGGGTAGTGAACTGGCTGCAAGGGAGACAGCAGAGGGTGGTGGTGAGAGGAAAGCTCTCGTCTCCCAGGCGGTGACAAGCAGGGTGCCACAGGGCTCTGTACTGGGATTGGTATTGTTTGGGATCTTCATAGCAGGCATCTCAATAGGCGTCAAGAGTATGGTCAGTTTGTTTGCAGATGACATCAAGATGGGAGCAGTAATGGATGACTTAGGAGGTGGCAGGGGTGCAAGATGATCTGGAAAATTGGAGGCCTGGTTGGACACTTGGCAGCTGGGTTAAATGCAGAAATGCAAGGTGCTACATTTTGCTGCAAAAAAAGGAGGAGCTACCAGTTAGGGGAATTCAACTATCCAAGATGGAAGAGGAGACGAATCTGGGGATGATTATAATGGGAACAATGAACAAAAACAGCACAGTGTAGAAAGGCAGCTGCAAAGGCCAACAGGATGCTGGGTTGTATTGCTGAGAGGTATATCCTTCAGGAGGGGAAGGTTATCCTGCCACTATATAGGTCACTGGTTAGACCACACCTAGAGTATGGTGTGCAGTTCTGGCGACCATACCTGAAGAAGGATATTAGGTTACTGGAGGTGGTGCAGTGCAGGGCAACAAAAATGATCCCGTGTAGGTGACTTACCATATGAGAGCAGGCTGAGGGGAGTTGAAGATGTACTCCCAGGAGGAAAGGAGGGACAGGGGACACGATTGTAACCTTCAGGACATTAGGGAATAAATAAGATTGGCTCAAAGAGCTTTTCAAATAAGAAGAGGAGGGGACTCACGGGCACAATCTGAGATTGAAAGGGGAAGGTTCAGGAGGAAATGTGAGATACTTTTTACAGACAGGGTGGTGTCTGGGTTGAACGTATTGCCAAGGAAGTGGTATCCTGTAGAACAGTGGGCTGCTTCACAAGGAGATGGTACAGGAAGGGGAGAGTCACTGGAGGGGAGAGGAGGGAGGGAGGGGCAGCTGCAGCAAGGGGATGCTAGCTGCAAAATTGAGCAGACTTGATAGGCCATAAGGCTTTTATCTGCTGGCAATTTGGTATGTTCATATGTTTGTAACTTATGTTTCTAAAATGGTTATATTACCAAATCATGGAAAGGCAATTATTATTTCAGTTTTTCAATTAAGGAGACAGGTCAAATCCCAAACATATGCTGCAGAAATATGGGAATCTATTGAATCTGAGACTGCCAAGAAAGGAGAAATTCCTTCATACTTGCCATAATTCTCTTTTCTGTTATCTTCAATGTTGTTAATAGGAAGTGATTATATATGCAAAGGCAGTATCAAAGGGAAAATACATTTTCAGGTATATCAGTGAGAAAAAAAAGAAGACAAAGGGAGAGATTACATGGTTAATAAAGGAGGCAGGGGCTATAATGAGGACGAAGAAAAGGCTAATATCTGACACAAATATTTCTGCTCAGTTTTCACAGTTTAGGGAAGGAAGGAGGACCACAAATAAGCACCAGAGAGGAGAGAGACTTGACACCAGTCCCTTTCTGAGGAGAAGATCAAGAAAGCACTCGATAATCTGAGAGTGAACAAAGCCAAGGGGCCAGGCAGGGTGCATCCAAGAGTGTTAAAAGAACTCAGGGAGGTGCTAGCACAACCCCTGACAGAATTTATAACAGTTGACTGGAGACCGGCATGGTCCTGGAGGAATGGAGAGAGCGAACATAGTCCCACTTCACAAAAGTGGTAGCAGGAGGAGGTGGAAATTATAGGCTTATCAGCCTGTCATCTGTAGTAGGGAAACTTATGGAAACACTATTAAAGGAAAGAATAGTGGAACAACTGGAATCAATGGACTGCAGGACCTGAGACAACATGGCTTTATGCAGGGAGATCATGCCAAACACACAAGAAGCTGGTAAACAAGTTGGGTAGCATGGGATAGGCGATAAGGTGTAAACCTGGGTACAAAATTGGATAGGGATAGGAGGCAAAGGGTGGTGGTAAATGGAGTTCACTTTGAGGAGGAAGACTGACCAGTTGGGTACTGCAGGGGTCAGTAATGGAGCCAGTCCTGTTTAATGTTTTCATTAGTGACATAGCAGAAGGTGTGTCTCTTTGTGGACAACACCAAGATCTGCAACAGGGTGGACACTCCAGAGTTGGTGCAAAGGATGAAAAGAGACTTGAAACAACAGGATGACTGATCAACAGTTTGGCAGCTAAGGTTTAAAGCAAAAAGTGCAAAATAATGCACTTGGGTTACAGACACCAGGGGGTTGTTACAAAATGGGAGAGATACTTGCAGTGGCAAAGCAGGAAAAGACATGAGATAATCAATCAGATAACTTGAAGGTGGCCAGACAATGAAACTAAGCTAGGAGAGCTTGTGGGGTGCAGGATGTATAGGTAGGGATGTTACTAGCAGGAAGAGAAATGGTGTTGCCACAACGTAGGTCTTTGTAAGACCCCACCTTGAGTAGTATCCTGTTTTGGAGCCACATCTCAGGAAGCACATAGACAGGAAAAGGCCATTCAAAAGAGAGCTATCAAGATGGTACAGGGTCTACATCAAATGTTCTATAAGGAAGGGTAAAGGAATTAAACCTCAGATCTCAAAATACAAACACTATGAAACCCTATGTACCTCCTATTGACACTTGCCTTCCACGATGCCCACCTCAGCACCTTCCACCTCTCGTGATGTTGTGAGTTTAAAAACATTACCAACCAGCACAAACTGCCCTAATTCAACAACTGCACCTGCACTCTGTGTGTTTACATAGCCACCACACTCTCCCCACTCCAACAATATTAACCATATCCTCCCCAACCATCACGCTGCTCTAATCTCCAATAATTACACTAAGTGAAGCACACTCTGCAGGATTTGCTCCCATGAGGTAACAATCCTTAGATTACAGGCCGCCAGACTGCTATGTCTATTACTTCTGATATCAGGTAACATCCATCCTAATCCTGGTCCCAGAGTGATGGGCTCAACTCTGCCTGAGAAGCAGAGCCTTATCACTGTTGCCTCAATTAACATCTGCAGTTTGCTGGCCAAGTTTGACACTCTGCAAGTGTTGGCTGTACAACATAGACCAGATGTTTTATCAGTGGCTGAGACTTGGCTCTCACCAAGAACTAGAGATGCAGTGATGTTTTACTATGCAGGTGAAATTGCAGAAGATTCAACAATTTCGCCCTACATCTCTTAGCCAGATTTTTGAAAATAACCCTGAATTCACCATTTGTGACTTAGCTTGCTTTGGGGTTTAAATGCAAATTGCACTTAAAACCCCAAAGCAAGTAGAAGTCCCAAATGGTAAACTTCCCCAACACCACCCCTGATCTATCTCTGGTGTCTAGTGGTCTCCCTCACCCTGTCAGGCAGTACCCCACCCTGCTCCCCCAACCTCCAAGTTCGATCCATTAAAAAATTATTTTATCCATTCCCTGGTGTCTAGTGGACCCCACCCTGTCCGTAGTACCCCATCCCTCCCCCCAACCCCACTAGCCACCCTGACCTCAAAACCCTTCAACAACATCTGCAACTTAACTTCCAAGATGGTGGAAGATTGGTTCAGTAATGCCCGACTCTCGCTAAATTATAAAAAAAACTAAAACAATGCTTTTCACCTCTTCCCACAGCAAGTACAAATCATCCAACCTGGACATCCAGAACAAACAAAACAAAACTCTTGAAATGGTCCACAACTTCAAATACCTGGGAGTCACCCTAGACAGCCCTTTATCCTACTCTCTACACATAGACCAGGTTTCCAACAGAGCTAACAGGGTGATCAGGCAACTATATAAACATAGACACTGTCTAAGGGAGGAGGTGCTCAGGCTTGCCATAAATGGCTCAGTCTTCTCTATCATAGATTATGGGCTTGCCATCTACAGTGTGGCCACAGACAAAACACTAAAGAGAATAGCCTGACCCTGAACAAAGCATATAGACTCTTCGAACTCCATGCCTCACCTGCACATGTAACTTGTTCTGCTCATGGGCTGGCTGGACCTCGATCTCAGAACTGCTATCAAGTCTGCCTCCCTAGTTAAAAAGGCATTTCTGGGCCAGATCCCTGTCTGGGTTCAGTCCATGCTCTGCCCTCGGCTCCAGCTTGATTGACCAGAGGCACACAACAGAACCACTTTAGGGTACCTTTCTGATGTGCAGCACAAGGCCAGCAATCCTTCGATTCCGTACCCTGCATCTGCTCAACTTCCTCCCAAATAACATACTTTCTGAGACCAAATTAGGATAATTCTAAGGCTAACCTATGCCCCCACCTCACTGGTCTAAAGAAGTGTTCCTGCTCATTATAACAGCCCTGACTGACCAATGTCTGCTCATAAAATGCATGGACTTACTCCCTTTAAAGGAACACTGTCAACCCCTTTAGGCCTCAAAGTGTCCCTTGTTTAAAAACAATTTTATGATTGCTAACATTCTGTTAAGATTGCTGATGTAGCTAGTAGTTTAATTCTGATTCTGTTTTTCTTTTGAAAGTGAAAAACAGACTGCCTACTCATACTGGTGTTACCACACAAAAACAGGTTTGTTTACATTCCTTGATCAACCCCAATGCTTCTTTTCCTGGACTTGGAAACACCTCAACACAGTCTAGCCACTCATGATGCAGTGGAGTTTAGGTGGCTACTGCCTCTCATGAGTGACTGCAACGGCCTGGGGGTGCTTCTGATGTTAGGAAGTATTCAATAAGAACAGATTCAGGATTTGAAACAAAACAAGGTTGTTTATAAATATACATTAGCATGCATTTCAGTTCTACTAAACAAGGAGGCAGACAAAACAAACAGTAACATCAATGGGTTTTAGAGAAAGTAAGCAATCATAAAATGTGGGTTTTAACTAGAAATAATATGATGCAAAACAGTTTAACAGTGTCCCTTTAAGGCTAACACTGCCCTAAAGCACCTACTCTCCCTGAGACACCTATTCCACCCCTCTTCTCTCATCACTCCTAATCCTCATCCTTTCTTTTGATCTCTCTTCTATCATCTCCCTCCTCCCACTACCCTCCTCTCCCGGTTCATAACCCCACTTACCCAACCTACCCTCACTCACCTCAATTTTCTTTCCCAACCTCTTCCTCCTCCACTCACCCACACCCTAAAGACAACTGGTACCAATCCCTGCCTCTGAGCTTTGTTCCTAAGTATAATCACTGACTGCTTCTCCTCATATGTACAATAATTCTGTCAAACCTAATAACATTTTTATATTTGATGTATAGTGTCAGTTGTTCATTGTCTGTTCTGTACAGTCTGATGTGGGACCTGTGTAAATGATCTCCCAGCTCAAATGTTGTAAATACAAGATTGAAATATATAAAAATAAAATGAGAAAAAGCAGGTACTCCCTGAAGGAGAGGAGTGGGGAGGATATAGTCAACCTTCAAATACCTCATCGGGGTGAATAAGGTACCAGTGGAGGTATTTTTCAGAGGAAAGGTTGCTCCAGAACAAGGAAACATGATATGAATGTGGAGGAGGGTAGGTTTAGGAGAGATGTGAGAAAATACTTATTCACAGAAAGGGTGGTGGATGCCTGGAACAAACTTCAATGGAGGTTGTGCAGGCAAAAACAGTTAATGGAATTCCAAAACCTTGGCTAACAAAAGGGAGTCATAAGAGATAGGTAAATGAGTGGCAGAGAAAGTGCCATAGACCTGGAAGAGTCTACAGTGTAAGCAATGCAACAAAAAGGGCAGACTGGATGAACCCGTGCAGCTCTTATCTGCTGTTAACTTCTATGTGTCCATGACTTCCATTGACAATATGGAGTGATACAGAAAAGGGTTAGAGCTTGGCAACAGATTTTATCTTTGCCACAGTCTGACCCCTGCCTGTGCTGTTTAGGGATGAATTAGTGGACACTAGATTTACCACAGCTAGAAAATCTAGAATACTTTCTTAATGGTTGCAGGTTAAAGGGATGAATCACAGCAAATTACTGTACCTGTTTTTGACTTAGAAAGAAATGGGCTCTGTATGATATGATGCAATCTTTTATGTTTGCTTGCATGTGCGCAAGAAACATGTTGAGGCAACTTGCTGCAGAAGCAGGAGTGTGGAGGTGCAGCACTGTTGTGGCCAATGCCCTCACTGCCTTTTGAGGCTTGGTCCGCTTCCCAATGCAGTGGCACGCTGCTGCTGACACTTAGTTCAGCCAGCTTGCCACCACCGTGAAACATTTTCGCTGCTGCAATCAGGGGCCATCTCATCATTGCAGTGTCAGCCATTCCATTATGAGGGTGACCCATCATTGCAGACGGTACCTTGCATGCCCCGAACCAGTTTGCCGACAGGAGCCCAGTCCCTGTCGGCATAATCCACCCCAAGTTTCTGTTGTATGCCGAGAGCTGCCCAATCCCCTCAGCACCATGAGCACCCCATCTTTCTTGTCGACAGGGCACCCAATCCTGTTGGCTTCAGTGCCCTTTCCTAGTTGAATTTGCGAGGGGTTGGAGCCCATTCCTCATCGACATAATGCCCCAAATGAATTGTGTGTCGAGGTGTGCCGATTCACCTCGGCTCTTCCCCCATTTGTGCGGACAGGATGCCCAATCCTCATTGGCTACAGCCCCCAAAACACTCAGGTGGCATGCTGAGGCCCACCCAGCACGTCAAATGTCCCTGTAAAGAAAACCATCCCACAATGTTTTCTTTTTTTAAACCTAAAACAGAAAACAGTCCTCGTTGCATTCCATGGCCCTCCCCAACCCCTTCCACCCTCTTACTGCCTCCCACCCCCCATCCCATACCTACCTCCAGAGCCCAGCACGATGATCTTGGTGGACCGAGAACACGCCTGCACTCTTCAAAGCTGATCACGAACTGAAGAAATGCTGGTAAGTTGTATAATGGCATTAATAGGTTTTTTCAACTTTGGTGCATATCTCAGGCATTTTGGGAATTTTGGCACCAAATTTTCAACATGGGGTTACTGGGACCCCTCCTTACTAATTCAGCCACTGTCATGGTGTTATTTGGTCCTGAAAGGTGATTTCGTGGTCACTGCACAGAATCACCTTTAGGGGCTGATTAATGAAATAACAGTGCCACTGTTCATGAGTGGGCTCTCAGAAGCCTATGTTACCAATTGATGAAAAAAATCAAAAAAATTGACTATTTTATGGCGTGTGCATTCGCGGTTTGCACACTGCGCTCTAACCATAAATTGTAATATTTTCACTCCAGATTTTCAACATTGCCAATTTTCCACACCTCCTTATGAACAGTGCACCTGTCATTTTCACATTCTGGCCAAAATGTGTTTTTGCACTTCCGGCGCAGAATAGCTGCCCGCTGTGGGAAATCAGTTTTCAGGATAGATTGAAAATGACAGTGATGCTGTTCATGAGCAGAGGTCCTAAAATGCCTATGTTGAAAATTTGTGATAAAGAAAATCCATAAAATGACTTGTTACAAGTGTACGTTGCACAGTTTCCATGCACCCTTGTAACCGCCAGGAATTTGCAATATTTTCACTCCAGATTTTCAACACTGACATTTTTCACACCTCCTTATGAACAGTACAGCTGTCATTTTTCAAATCTTGGCTGAAATGTGTTTTCACACTTCCAGCAAGAATAGCGTGATAAGCTTTGGGACATCAGTGTTTGGGACAGATTAAGATCGGCGAGTGAGAGAGGGGGGAGTGAACGAGCTCAACTGAGCTCTGTCAGGACTGCTGTAGATTTATTTGTGGGCAGAAAAGGTGCCAACACAGGCAGGAGCCCAGTACAAAGGGCAGCCTGCAGTGCTTGGACAAACAGAATGAGCTGGAGTCACGAGGGGAGTGAGCAAGCTCAGCTGAGCTCTCTCGGGACTGCTGTGGATTTCTTTGTGGGCAGAAAAAGGTGCCAACACTGGCAGGGTCCCAGTACAAAGGGCAGCCAGCAGCACTGGGAGAAACAGAATGAGCAAATCAGAGGAGGAGTGAGCGACCTCAACAGAGCTCTGTTAGGACAGCTGTGAACTTCTTTGTGGGTAGAAAAGGCGCCAATGCAGGCAGGGCCCAGTACAAAGGGCAGCCTGCAGCTGGGAGAAATGGAATGAGCGAGTGAGAAAGGGGAGTGAGTGAGCTCAACGGTGCTCTGTCGGGACTGCTCACGGATTTCTTTCTGGGCAGAAAAAGGTGCTGACGCAAACAGGATCCCAGTACAAAGGGCAGCCTGCAGCACCGAGAGAAATAGAACAAGTGAGTGAAAGAGGGGAGTGAGAGAGCTCAATGGAGCTCTGCTGGGACTTTACAGTTGCCCTCTCCACCCAGTGTCCTTTGTGGTCCTATATTACAGCAGGGTTTCTGGAGTGGAGACAAAGCAATAATTGGATACTTTTAGGATTGCTGTAATAATACAGATTTAGTTGTTCTGTTTATTTCTCTAGCTGAGCTAAGAACTGAGCTATACTGCTATGATTGCTGTAATAATACATATTTATTTGCTCTGTTTATTTCTCTAACTGAGCAGAGTAATACTTGGTGCAATAGGATTTCTAACTGGGCTAAGTGAAACTATATGAGCTGAGAACAAAAGTATGGTAGCTGAGGGTGCAAAATGGACAAGGAGGCTTTAGGATAGCTACAGTAAATAATGTATGGGAGCCGCTTATTATGTATGGAAAACACACAGATAACTTTCTTGTAATCTCATTGCTATGACATCAGTGATAAACCTATCTTAAATGCGTCATAGCGATGAGTTTACAAGATGGAATGCAAACACTGTTCAAGATTCTTTTTTCAGAGCACCGATCGCTAGCCCACTGCAAGCATTTGAAATATCAATTCCACAGTGAAAGTTAAAACTTGAAGGAACCAATGATCTACTGCAGCTTGTTTTCTGCCCCAATGCTAGGTACCTGCAAAGCTGTGTGCTGAATTTGTGTCCTGATGACCGTTGCTGGGCCTTCTTGGTGGTTGTTTAGAAAGCGTGTACATCTCCACAGCATTCACTGCCATGACACCACGTGTTGCAACTGACCAACCGGATCTCCCAAATGGATTTCTCCGAAACGCCCACTTTTTAAGATGTGTGGAGTTTTTGGTTAGTGATACTGAAGCATTTAGTTACGGGGTTTGAACACATGTTTCTGACCCCATACACTATAAAGCTAATGTGGGGTTTTCTTTAGTAACCTCACTAGAAATGCTTTCTCGAGGTTACCATGACAACTCTGTAAACCTCTCGAGCTGTGTGCTCTTGAGGTTTACAGTTGTCATAACAACCTCTCAAAGCGATACAGCGTGGTTACTAATTCAACCCCATACATTATTCTCTATCTAATGGATGAGATTTGAGACTGAATTAACCCAGTCGGCAAGGGGGCTAGGGGGACTAGTGTTGGGGACAGGAATTTGAGTAAATAGATGCCTAACAGTTGTAGTAGGGTACAGAACCTGGGAGTAAGAGCCCATAACATAAGATGGGGCCAAAATGGGGCAGGTGCCACATGGCAATAGGGCGGCATCTTTGGAAGGTTGGTGGGGTGTAGAGAGTGTGGGTCCGCCATGATCCTGGACTGGGCTTGGAGGATGGGGGGTGTATTGTCTGTAGATGACTAGCTAGTTTGAGGGAGGAACTGTGGAGGTTAGGAAGAGTCTAAGTGGCAGGGCAGATGAGAATGGTATGCATCCTGGCAGGGGGATGAGGGATGGCAAGCGGGGACGGAGGAGGAACAACTAGGGAGTGAAACTGGCCCCAGTATCAGAGGCACTAACAGAAAAGACAGGAGAAGGGAGGGGTGACCAAGGTGGAGGCTCCTGATGAAGGAGGAAGAGACCACAAGGAGTACCAGGGAGAGATCAGATGGCTCGTGGTAGGGAGGGACCAGGGGTGGCAGGAGGGAACAAGTAGGAGGGGGAACCGATAGGGGGAAGAGATGGAGGAGGGTATCAACTAGAATTGATTTGAACCCCCTGCTATGGGAGAGAGAGGGGACAGGAACATACTGAAAGGTGCGAGGACACGGGGCATGAGAGGGATGGCAATAGGTAGGAAAGAGATAAGCGAGGACAAAAGGGTAGAAGGGGCTAGTAAGGAAGGAGGGGTGGTGACTGGAGGAGAGAAGGCTACAGGAATGGGGAAGCATGGAAGGGGCATCACTATCACAGTAGAAGGGAATGGGGGCTCTAAATCGACAACAGCGGGGATGGGGAGGGTTGGAAATCAGCAGGGGAAGAGGGGAGGTTGACATGGAAGCTCAGTAGGAAGTAGTCATGCTGGGAAAGGGTTCAAAGAAGTTGGAGGAATAAAGCAGAGAAAGGGGTGAGGCAAGTAGGGAGTACAGATACTGAAGTCACAGAGGTGCAGCTGGCGAGGGTAGGGGTAGGGAAGAACAAATACTGCTGTGGTGGGCGGCATTAGAAGAGAAAGGGGTAAGGGATGGGAGGTACTCATCCTGGGGTTCTATACTGAAAGGGGTGAGATGCAGCAGAAAGGGAAAGGCATAGCTGTATTTGGGTTGAAGCTGTCCCCAGGTTGAATGCAGGAGGGGCAGGGCAGGCATTGCTCAAGTGTTCAGTGATGGGAGGAAGAAACCTCATTTAGTGTTGCATGTGGGGACAAATGACTTGATGGAGGAGACTGTGGAAGTAGTGAGGGGAGGTTGAGGTAGTTGGGCAGACAGAATGAGGAGTTGAGGAGTCGGTGGCATTCTTGGAGGTACTACGGTACCATGTGCAAGCATGGAGAGGAAGGGTAGGCTTGAGGAGTTCAATGAGTGGCTGAGGATTGGTGCCACACCAAACATTATGGGTTAGTGACTAACTGGGGTAGGGTCTGGGGAATAGTGACTTGTACATGGGGACAGGGTACACTTGAGCAGGAAGGGAGGGTGTATTAAAGCAGGATCAGTGCCAGCCCAGTGGTGCTAGGGTTGAGGCGCTGGACACCACACCTCATGCCACGCTGACAACCTGGGTTTGGACGACAGCCCAGGCTGCCAGAGTTTGGTAGGGAGGGAGGATTGAGCATCCAGAGGACTGCTCTACTATCCAGGAGGGATTCAGGATCCACCGCTTGTAGCAGCCCCGGTGACAACCAGGGCACTACTAGAGCAGGATAGTAAAGGCGGAGTGTGGCGACGCAGCATGCTGTGCCCAAGCATCATTGCACACCCGCACTCCGCAGCGGAGAAAAAGTATGGGCTACAGTCAGGCAGCATGAGCTTCTGACCCCTGCTATCTGCCCTGAATGGTGCCTCCTCAACCAGATCCTGCTCAGGTGGGTCTACCTGGGAGAGCTCTTCACCACTCCACCATGGGGGTAATCCATGGAGAAAGGACGTTGGCCTGATGTCGGGGCAGAGCTAGGCAGGTGAGTCCGGATGACCAAGCCGACCATAGCCGGGAGAAAATATGTACAAAAAAAAAAAGGCAGGATTTGATGGGTATATCTATACTAAGGTGGATTTAAACTAGTGGGGGACGGGGTGGCCAAAAGACTGAGGTTGGTATAAAGGTCCGGACAGGGAAGCCTAATAAGCTCACCACCCACATATAGGTAAAGCTGGAGGTGTAGTAACCCTGGGAGGGCAGGCAGAGTGGTCCGAGTGTAACATAGAAGGCACCACCACCCAGTAAGAATAAGGAGGAGAAAGGGTCTGGGACAACCAGGAAGAGGGACACAGGCCAAGAAGGAGAAGAGTGAGGAGAAGGAGGGTACGGTGGAAGGTGGTCTGACTAAATCGATAGAGAACTGGTTACAGGGAGGGTACAGAGGTGGTGGTGGTGGATATCTCTTGGCACCCAAAGCAGTGACAAGCAGGGTGTCACAGGGCTCAGTGCTGGGCCCAGTGCTATTTGGCTCTTTATCTCCAATATAGCACATGGAGTGGGAGCATGGTTAGTTAGTTCGCATATTATACCAAACTGGGGCGGTGGTGGACAAGGAGGACAGATGTCAAAAACTGCAGGGGACCTACCCGAACTAGAGACATGGGTGGTGGGTGGCAGCTAGGATTCAGTGCAAATAAATGTAAGGTGATGCACTTCAGGGCTAGAACCAGAAGAGGACTATTTGTTTGGGATCACAGAGGAGAGAAGGACCTAGGGGTGTTGGTAACTGGGAGCCTGAACAACTCAGCCCAGTGCAGGAACATAGCAGCAAAGGAAAACAGGATGCTGGGGTGCATCACAGGGGTTCTCATCCAGACACAGGGATGTGATCCTACCTCTCTACAGATCATTGGTCACACCACACCTAGAGTACTGTGTGCAATACTGGAGGCCATACCTGAGGAGAGATATAAAGTTACTGGAGGGGTGCAAGAAGGACAACACAAATGTTAAAGGGGTGGAAGGAAAGGAATATGAAGTTAGGCTGAAGGAGCTGAACTTGTGCACACTGGAGGAGAGGAGGGATGGGGATATGATTGAAGCATTTAAATACCTGAGGGGTAAATAAACCTAGCACGGAGAGGGTGTTTAAACTGAGGTGGAAGAGAGATGAGGGCACGGACTAAGGTTGGAAGGGATGTTTCAAGAGGGAAATGAAGAGGCACTACTTCTCTGAGATGGTGGTGTCTAGTTGGAATGCACTGCCAGAGGGGTGGTAACATGTAGGACAGTCAATAGCTTTAAGGAGGAGTAGAATAAAGCAAGAGGAAGAGTCGGGAGGTAGGTGCTGGGGCAAGCAGGGGAGGAACTGAGGGGAGGAAGCTGGGGCAGCTGCAATCTAGGGTGCTAGCTGCACACTAATGCAGACTTACATAGACCCGATTGGTGTGTTCTGCTGGCAGATTTGTATGTTCAAATGTATGTTCGTATGTAACATCACAGTGACTCTGTTCATGAGCAGAGGTCCTAAAATGTCTATGTTGAAAATTTGGTGGCAAATGTCTATAAAATAACTGTGTTGCAAGCATACATTGTGCAGTTTCCATGCACCCTCATAACTTCTCAAATTTGTAGTATTTTCACTCCAGATTTTCAGCATTGGCATTTTTCAGACCTCCTTTTGAACAGTACAGCTGTCATTTTTCACATCCTGCCCAAAATATGCATTTACACATCTGGTGCAGAATATCGCGGTTGCTGTGGGTTATCAATGTTCAGGACAGATTAAGAAAATCATAGTGACAGTGTTCATGAGCAGAGGTCACAATATGCCTATGTTGAAAATTTGGTGAAATAATTCAACTAAATGACTGTGTTCTGCGCATGCATTCGCAGTTTCCATGTCACGCTAGGAAGTTTGAGCATTTTAATATTTTCACTACAGATTTTCAGCATTGCCATCTCTTCACATCTCCCTATGAATGGTACAGCTGTCATTCTTCATCCTGCCCAATCTGTGTTTTTGTACATCTGGCGACAATGCACGGTCGCGCTGTGGAAACTCAAAATTTCGGGACACATTGACAAAATCACACTGCCACTGTTCATGAGAAGAAGTCCCAAATGCTTTTATGAGGTGGAGGCCACAAAATGGCCATGCTGAACATTTGTACTGCAAATATCAACAATACCCAGGATGTTATGGTTTCTAACCATAACGCCCCACTCTGTACAGACTGACAGGCATCAGGGTGTGCATTTGAATGCCGACTGTAATGCTCATGCCATTCCAACCCACCCACCCACCCTGCAGCCACTGACAGGCATCAAGCTGTGCCTTGGACTCTTCAGCCCAGAGTTCACCCCATTCTATATTGCACCCATTTCAGCATATATCCTTATGGAGTGCAGTGACTGTAAAGCCAAACACCCCAAGGCACCACTCAACACTTCTCAGTGTCTACAGGATAGGGTGAGGTGAAATGGCATGAACGTTATGGGCGACAACCCAAATGCATACCATAATGCCTGTATGTCTCTACAGGGTGGAGGTGGGGTTGGCATGAAGTTCAATACTTCACTGCCATTCCTACTCTGCATCTGTCTAATTCCTGTATTTCCAATGCTAATACCAGCAAGCAAACATTCGGCATTGACAAATGCTTGTTTATTTGAGTTATTATATAGGGAGTTACCATTCACACTTCATACAGGAAAGTAGCACTTGAGAAATTGCAGGACAGAGAATGTGAAAGAGATTTCAAACTATAGCCACAGTAGTTTAAAGATTACTCGCTGGTACATTTACTCCACCCTCCCAAAAAAAAAAACTAGTTATAAAACTTATTTGGACTTGTTGGAATATTCATTATTGAGGAAACTTTTGACCGATTCAGGTTTCAGTTGTTTGACTCAAACATTTTAAATGCCAAGTTTGTAGGTATTCATTATCACCCCTTTTCATAGACACCTCGACAGCCGAAACACAGAAAAAACCATTATGGCGACATTCGAGGTAATGGTCTTTTTCCTTGTTATCTTCCCTCAGTGTTCCTCCTTCTCCTCCTCCCTGGACCAACTCTGACCTGGAGTTGGAATCCTGAAGTCCTGGGGTGCAGGGGCAGAGCCCCACGAAAACACCCATTTAAGAGGTGGCACAATACCTGCGTCAGTATTGTGCCGTTGCTGTCAGGGGAGGTTGGCATTCTCGCTGATGAGAAAACTTGGTGCTTCCACAGATATTTCTAATGATTATGAATGCACATTTTTTTAATAAGATACAGCAAAACTGTTGAAAGTAATTCTACACAGTGTGTCAAGACAAGTTTAAAACAGTAGCACTTCTCTCAAGTATGAATGTATTGTTCATCTGCCCCAGTATGTACAGCACTTGCACTTTATGTGGATAGAGTTGCCTGCTCTGAACATTGTGTTTTAATTTTTATTGTTTTTATGTATGACTTGTCACCTGTGAAACAGGGCAGTTCCTGCTCATCTGGTCTACAAGTATAAAAATGAAAGTAAATAAAATAATAAACATTATGTGGCTGTTGGATGAGCATACCAGAGAACATAACCCATGTAGTACTTTGTTTTCCTTTGTGCAATGTTATGTGAAAAAGTGGTAGGAATCTTTTTCACCAGTTCTATAGAGCCCCCATTTAAGCAGCTAAATTATTCATTGCCTAGTGTTGACCCTTCTTTAACAAGGAAATATGTACTAAATTCTGTAGTTAAGCAAAGAAGAAATATACACAAATAACTTTTATACATAGAAACATAGAAACAGAGATTTTGACAGCAGATAAGGACCACTTGACCCACCCAGTCTGCCCATTTCCTACCTAATGGATAAGCTGCAGATCCTAGTTAACAGCAGCCTACTTCTTCCCTACCCCACCCCTAGAATTGCCTTATGACTGTCCCATGCATGTAGATTTCCACCACTGTTTTTGACTCACAACCTCCTCGGGCAGTTCCATGCATCACAACCTCTCTGAAAAAATACTTCCTTAAATTACCTCTGAGCCGCCCCCTTCTATCTTCAAATTGCTGCCCTTGTTCTTGCACACCTCTTTTTTGAAAGATGCTACCCTCTTGGACTTTGTTGATTCCTTGAGATACTTGAATGTTTCTATCATGTCCCCCTCTCCCTCCTTTCCTCGAGGCTATACATATTCAGCTCCTTAAGTCTCTCTTCATATGTCTTCGGTGCAGACCCTGCACCATTTAGATCTACTCTGGACAGCCTCCATCCTGTCTATGTCCTTGCAGAGACTGGGTCTCCAGAACTGCACGAGTACTCCAGATGGGGTCTCACCAACTGTCTGTACAGAGGGATAATAACTTCCTGTTTTCTACTGGTGATGACTCTCCCTATGCATCCCAGTATCCCCCAGCCCTCCTTGCTGCCCTCTCACATTGCTTGCCCACCTTTAGGTCATCTGATATGACTACCTCAGGTCCCTTTCCATTTTGTTGTTGTTAGTATCTCACCCCCACTGTGTACTCTTCCCTGGGTTTTGTTTCCCAGGTGCATTGCCTACACTTCTTAGCATTGAATCTTAGCTGCCATACATTTGACCATTCCTCTAACCTTGCCAAGTCCCTTCTCATCTTTTCCACCCCACCTTGTGCATCAACTCTGTTGCAGATCTTTGTGTTATCTGCAAAGAGACATATTTTCCTTCAGCCCCTCTGCAATGTAAACATAAAGACATTGAAGAGGACCGTCCTAATACTGAACTCCCATGGCAATTCTCACTAGTAACCCCCCTTTTCTTCAGAGTGACTCCATTTACTATTACCTCTGTGTCCTATTCTCCAGCCACTCTTTACCCAGGCTGTCATCTTGGGACCCACTCCCAGGCTAGCTAACTTGTATATTAATCTTTTGTGTGGGACTGTGTCAAATGCCTTGCTAAAGTCTAGGTAGGCCATGTCCGCAGCCCTCCCTGATCTACTACTTTGGTCACCCAGTCAAAGAAATTTATCAGATTTGTCTGGCATGACCTTCTTGCTGTGAATCCATGCTGCCTTGGGTCCTGAGCTCCTCTGGCCTCTAGATACTCAACAGTTCTTTCCTTCAAGTGATTCCATCATTTTCCCTACCACTGAGGTTAAACTAACAGGTCTGTAGTTTTCTGCTTCTGCCTTGCTCCCACTTTTGTGAAGGGAATCACATCTGCCCTTCTCCAGTCCTCAGGTACCACCCTATCCTCCCATGATTTGTTAAAGAGGGTAGTCAGTGGTGTCACTAGTTCTACCCTTAGTTCTTTTAGAATTCTGGGATGAATCCCATCAGGCCCCATTGCTTTGTCCACCTTCAGTTTTAAGAGTTCTTTCAGAACCCTTTCTTCTATAAATGGGCTGGTATCAATTTCTGTATCCAGAGTGTTTCTACTGTTTGTTTTAGGTACCTCCCCACTTCCTTTGTAAATACTGAGCAAAAATATTTGTTTAGTATCTCTGCCTTTTCACAGTCCCTCTGCCCACCCTCCTCCTCTTTATTAAGCCTCACTAGCCCTCCCTTGGTCTTCCTTCGCTCCCTGATGTACCTATAAAAGGCTTTATGCCCCTTCTTAATTAGTTGGCTATCTTTTCCTCGGTTTGGGCCTTTGCTGTTCTGACTGCCTTCCCAGCTTCCTTTTGCTTTAACTGATACAGTTCTCTGTCCTGCTCCTTCTGTGATTCCTTGTACTTCCTGAATACTTTCTTTTCTCTTGAACCTTCACTGCCACTTCCTTTGAGAACCATAGTGGTTTCTTACATCGTTTGTTTTAATTTGCTTCACACAAGGCTTGTTACCTCTGTGATGGCAGTTTTATTATTCCCCATTGTTCTTCCACCTCCTTCCTGCCCATTTGCTAGTGCATTCTTAGGCACTCACCCATTTTAGCAAAGTCAGACCTCCTAAGTCCAGTACTTTTGCCTTTGTGTAAACTTGACTCTATTGCTGTGTTTATTGTGAACCATACTGTTCAATGGTCGCTAGTTCCCAGATGGCTACCCACTACATCTGTGATCCTCTCTTCATCTCCATTTGAGAGAACCAGGTCTAAGATTGCTCCCTCTCAGTGGACTCCAATACTAGTTGTCTAAGGCATGCCCTTGTAGGGCATCTAGAATAACCCACTCTTTGAAGAGGCTGCTACAACTGCAGTCCAGTTAACATCTAGCATATTCAGATCACCCATCAGCAATATCTCCCTTTTCTGCCATTCTAAGTATTCTTTCTATCATTTCCTTGTCCATTTCCTCCCCCTGAGAAGGGGGTCTGTATCTACACCCCTCGCGGATTGTGGTGCCATTGCCGGGTCTCCAAATTTACCCACAGTGCTTTTCTCCTCCCTGTTTTCCCTTTTGTTCTGTTGCTTTGATTCTTCCCTTATGTAAAGAGTTCCTCCCTCCTCTTTTACCCTCCTGTCCCTCCTTTAGATAGTGTATCCTGGTATGTTTATGTCCCAGTCATGGTTTTGTGTGTACCATGTTTCTGTGACTGCTCACGATATCAGATGTTCCTCCTCCATCAAGGCCACTAATTCAGGAAGCTTGTTACTCAGACTACGGGCATTGGTACTCATTGCTCTCCATTTTTGATGGCTTTACCTTCTTTTGCAGCATCCCCCACTGACCTGTCTACCTCGGTCTTTTTCTCATTTAGTACCCTGTTTTGTGGGGAGGCTGGGATTTTCCTGCTGCTTATCAGTGCCTCCCCTTGACTAGTTTAAAAGCTTGCCAATGAAGCATTTAAACCGATTGCTCAAAAGACTTGTTCCCTTCCTGGACAGATGCAGACCATCCTGCCAGTATAGGCTGAGTGTCCCTCCAGGTGGAACCCCAGTCCCCAATGAAGCCAAACCCTGTGCTCCACACCATTTTTCAACCATTCATTAAACTGCATGGTGCAAAGTACCTCTCCTCACTCATGCCATTGACAGGCAGCACCTCAGAGAAGGATATTGTGTGTCTACTTATCTTAGGCCCCCCAATTCTACAAAGTCCTTTGCACTGCTCTAATCTCATGATTAGCCAAGTCATTTGTCCCTAGGTGGACAATGACATCCAGCTTAGACTCCTGTGCAGCTGTTCTCGTGGATCCTGAGGATCATGGTCAAATCTTGAATGTTTGCATGTCTGCATTGCATTGAATGTGTAACTTTTGAAACTGGTCTTTTGAAATGGAGTTCTGATGATCAATACAGCAATTGCTGCTATTTATTTATTTAGCAGAAAATTGGTAACTGGGAAGGCACACTGAGCTTGCTTCTTTTCAGGTGTGCAGGGAGGCGGGCAGTGCAGAAGATATAAACAGAGGTACAATTAACATATGTAGTAAGCAACAGCTCCAGCATACAATATTTTAAAATCATACAGTTGAAAAAAAATAAAGATAGATGACAAAAAAGTAAACACAGCAAACTACTATATGGTTGCACTGGGAGAAAAGTAAGTGAATGTTGAAAGTTTAGTAAGCTCATCCCTGGCTAATGCATACTGATTTTATCACATTCCATATACATTTTTCTTATTTTTTATTGTTTACAGATGTGTAACTGGTATGTGGCCAAAATCAAATAATTATGGTACTAGTGCCTCCCCATGCTGCTTGAAAGCCTGCAATTCATTCAAATTTATTCAGTTTTCTTACTTGGTTTTCACTCCATCATTTTAACATTTAAAGTAGTTACTGATCTCATTATTCAGCTGAATCATGATAAGCTTGACCACTGATGGCAAGGTGACCCCTCATCGGTCAGAAGTCTACACTTTACATTTTTACATGCCAATATGAGCTGAGGTCCCACTGCTTTCTCTTTTCTTGTATGGAAACCACTCTCTGGCTTCATCTTTTAACTTTAAATGTTACCATGCCAAGAGGAGCTGAGGTCCCACACCTTATTTTTCCTTCTTAGGTGGGCCCTGTAGACCCTGTGTGAAAAAGGAGATAATGCCTGTCCTTGTTTGCTCAGGGAATGGGGTGGCCATTAGGTTTGATAACCCCAAGGAAGAACCAAACACTGATTTGCCCAAATTCCAGAGACCCAATACCCTAATGTTTTTCTCTTTGCTGCTTGGTGGTGGTGGTGGGGGGTAGGGTTGGAAACTCTAATGCCACATTTACCTACTTTTGTGGCATAATTTGAACCCTAACTGGTGCATTTATGCAATTTTGTTGCAGTGAATGTCCTGTCTTTTGAGATAGTGGAACGGGACCAATCTGAACACATGTAGAGCATCCATTTTGAGTCAGTGGTTGGCAGGAGCTGCTGGAAAGAGCCACACCAGTGGCAGGAAAGTGGCCAAGCAGTTGATGCATCAGCGGAGGCAGAGAAGCCTGCAAGGAAATGCTGGGGAGAGTGATCCAAGCTCAGGGAGCCAATCAGAGTGTGTGGCAAAATTTGACCAGCAGGTGGGCTTAAAGCCAGGGCACAGCAACAAACAACACCAGAGCATCCATTTCTGGTCAGTGGTCAATGGGAGCTGCTGGAGAGAGCCACATTAGTGGCAGGAAAGTGCCCAAGCAGTCAGCGCATTTGCGGAGGTGGAAGCCCACAAGGAAACTCCGGGAAGAGGGCTTCAAGCTCAGGAGCAAATCAGAGAGTGCAGCATGAAATTTGACTGTAGTTGGGCTTAAAGCCAGGGCCCAGTCACAAACAGCACCAGAGCATCCATTTCACCCCACACCCATCCCACACTCTATTAAATGCTCAGGGGACAAGGAAGAAAGGGACCTTCAGGGGTACAACCAATCAAGTGACAACATAGGAGCAGAGGCTGAGCATTAGAGGAGAGTAGACTGGATCAATGGAGAACATCATCGGGAAAAGAGCTGATCACTAATAGGAAGGAGCACAGAGGGTAATTCTAGGACTTTCCATATAGGGACTTATCATTTCCAGAATGGTAGGAGCACCCTACAGGCAAGTGACCACCAGGTGGCAAATCTGAAGTAGTAGCCCAGTTGAGACATTATATACTGACTGGATTCTGGGGAGCACCATATTGGGGTAGTCAAACTGTGTGATACAGAAAGGAAGGGAATGTAAACTGTACTGAAAGAATGGTATGTAAAATGTACTGAAGTACTGGTATAATTATACTGGTGAAATGTATTGAAGAAGGTATGATGTACACTTATGCTGGTGAGACTAGGACAATGGCTGAGGAGGAGGAGAGAAATGGCCAGTGGGGAGGAGGATGGGGTGGATAGTAGGGTGTAATATATGTTTGAGCTGAAGTGTTCATGGACACACTATGGAAAATAGGGAGTGTCCGGTATGCAGAAATTACAGAACTCTGAAGACGAAATTGAATGGCTGTATGGAACCTTAAAAGGGATACCTGATACAAAGACACAAAATCACCTTGGATTCGAGAAGGTGGAAGCTGAAGAACAACAAAATAACAAATTGAGGTCCAGGAGGGAAGGGCAGGAAGTTGCACAGGGGCAAAGCATGGGTCAGCAGGACATTATTGTAACTAACTATAGCAGACTGGGAGGGAGTAGCAAGTGGCAGGATGGAGAGAGAAAAACAAAGCTGGCTCTAAAAGATAGAGAGGGCAAAAACTGGCTCAGACTTCCAGTTACCTACATCAAAAAAGTATGAGGTGCTGGATGCAGGAAGACAAGGAGCAGGGAAACATACAGAGAAATGGAGAAGAGAGGATGGAAGGGATACTGATGGCAAGAGGGCAAACAGAGGTGACCAGAAAATGGAACCTCAGTGGAAGGGGCCAAGAAGAAGGGATGCAAGAAAGACTAGGGAAGGAGGACCACATGGAAACAACAGAGGGCAAAGGTCACCATACCAGTGAGGAGGTGGTAGACGTAATGGAACTGGGATTCAATTGGGAGGAGAGGACAAGGGGACTAGTAGCAAAGAAGGGGACACTGAAAAGGCACAATGACATGGGTGGAGGAGAAGGGTGAAGCACAAACAACAGGTAATAAAACCAACATGGAGGACACGAGAGTGGCAAGTGGACAAATAGGGGACTCAAAATAGTGATCTTTGGAAACTAAATAATCAAAAGTATAACATGGAGATGTAAGAGGACCCACATAACAGAACAAGGGTAGACTGTAGACCAGTGATGGAAGCAGAAAAGCACTACCTAGCATACAGGAACTGACAAAAGAGGTGAGGGAGACCAGACCTAGTACTGCATTTTGGAACCAATGATATAGCTGGAGAAGAGCTGGAAGTAATACAGGAAAGGTTCAAAGACATAGTAAAGGCAAGTGAAGATGTGAGGACGCTCAATGGCACTCTCAGAAATAATCCCAGTCCCCAGGGCCAGCAGGGCAAGGAAAAGAAAACAGCTGAATTCAACAGGTGATTAGCTGAATGGTGCAGGAGGAAGGCATGGCTTTATAGGGGAGGGGACATGGTACAGCAAAGAACTGTATAGCCAAGACAAGCTATATCTTAACTGGGCAGGAAAAAGAATGCTAAAGAACATGATGAGGAAATACATGGCAAAGGTCATTGGTTTAGACTGCTAAGGAGGGAACAGAAAAGGAGCAAAATGCCCCCCATGTAGGCAGAAAAAAGGAGAGGAAAGAATGCAGGCAACAAGGTGAATGAGGGTGTGGGGGGATGGACAGGGTCAGGACCATGGAAGCAATAATAGCAGAGGCAGAAGGGACAAGGTGAGCGGTGTTGTCCCTCAGTGCACACAAAATAGGGAACACGATGGAAGAATTACAGGCCCTCTTCAGTGAGGGCAATGTGGACATTGCAGCCATTACTGAAACCTGGGCAATGGCATATCATGACTGGGACCTCTCAATCCCAGGGTACAAGCTGTACAGATGAGACAGAGAGAAAGGAAAAGGAGGTGGGGTTGCAGCTTACATAAGGAGGAGATAATGTGTGAGGGAAGAAGAGGTGGAAGGAGCTATGAGGTCACTGTGGTTTCAGCTGCAAACCAATAGGGTAGGAAGTTTAGGCTGGGGCAGTTTATAGACCATCTAACCAGGGGAGGAAATGGATAGGATGCTGGGCGAACAGCTGAGAGACAAGGCAGGGAAGGAGGAGACAAGTAATGGGGGACTTTAACTGCCCAAAACAGACTGTAGTAACTCCTGCCATGACCTGCACCAGAAGCCAAGTGACCCTCAATACAGTACAGGATGACTTCATGACACAGCTGGTGGCAGGACCAACTGGGGAAGCAATCATGGAGCTTGCATTTACTAACCGGGAGCACGTCCAGGAAATTGACATCAGGGAACCCCTATGAGTGACCATAGATCAGTATGGTTCAAGATTGATATTGGCAAAGAGGATATCCAAACGAGGACTAGGGCACTGAACTTCAGGACAGCCAATTTTACTAGGATGAGGGAAATGATCAGGAAAAATTAGGAGCACTAGAGGAGGATGGGTAGAAACACTGTGAGGACATACAGAGAGAGCCATTCAAATGTCCGTTAATAGTTAGAAACATAGACATAGAAACATAGACTTTGACAGAAGATAAGGACAGCTTGGCCCATCTAGTTTGCCCATTTTCCTACCTACAGGATGAGGCCACAGATCCTAGTTAACCAACAGCCTATTTCTTCCTACCCTCCCACAAGAATTGCCTTATGTCTGTCCATGCATTCTTGAATTCTCCCACTGTTTTAAGACCCCACAACCTCCTCAGGAAGGCTGTTCCATGCATCTACTACCATATCTGTGAAAAATACTTCCTCACCTTGCCCTAGAACCGCCCCATCTTTAAATAGTGTCCTCTTGTTCTTGCATGTCTCTTTTCTGAAAGATGCTACCCTCTTGGACTTTGTTGATTCCACTGAGATACTTAAAAGTTTCTATCAGTTCCCCTATCCTTCTTTCTTCAAGGGTATACATATTAAGCTCCTTAAGTCTCTCTCATACGGTTTCTCTTGCAGACCCTGCACCATTTTTGATGCCCTCCTCTGGACTGCCTCTATCCTGTCTATGTCCTTGTGAGATGGGGGTCTCCAGAACTGGATGCAGTACTCCAGATGGGGTCTCACCAACTGTCTGTACAGCAGGATAAAACTTCCTGTTTTCTGCTGGTGATGTCTCTCCTGCATCCCAGTATACACCCAGCCCTCCTACTGCCTTCTCACATAGCTTGCTAACCTTAAGGTCATCTGATATGATTACCCTCAGGTCCCTTTCCTTTTTGTTGTTTTACTACCTCCCCGGACTGTATTCTTCCCTGGGTTCTCGTTTCCCAGGTGCATTATTTACACTTCTTTGCATTGAATCCAAGCTGCCATACTTCTGACGATTCCTCCAACCTTGCCAAGTCCTTCTCATCCTTTCCATGCCTCCTTGTGTATCAACCTGTTGCAGATCCTTGTGTCATCTGCAAAAGGCATACTTTTCCTTCCAGTCCTCTGCAATGTCACTTATAAAGACATTAAAAGGACTGGACCCAGCACTGAACCCTGCAGTACCCACTAGTAACCCCTCTTTCTTCAGAGTGGACTCCATTTACAATTACCTTCTGTGTCCTGTTGTCCAGCCAATGTTTTACCCAGGCTACGCCCTGGGACCCACTCCCAGGCTAGTTAATTTGACTATTAATCTTTTGTGTGGGACTGTGTCAAATGCCTTGCAAAGAGTCTAGGTAGGCCATGTCCACAGCCCTTCCCTGGTCTACTACTTTGGTCACCCAGTCAAAAACCTATTAGATTCATCTGACATGACCTTCCACTGTGAACCCGTGCTGCCTTGGGTCCGTGTGCCCACTGGCCTCTAGGTACTCAACAATTCTTTCCTTAGAGTGACTCCATCACTTTCCCTACCACAGAGATCAAACTGACAGGTCTGTAGTTTCTTGCCTCTGTCTTGGTCCCACTTTTGTGAAGAGGAATCACATCCACCTTCCTCCAGTCCTCGGGTACACACCATCCTCCCATGATTTATTAAAAGAGTAGCCAGTGGTTTCACTAATTCCCCCCTTAATTCTTTTAGAATTCTGGGGTGAATTCCATCAGGCCCCATTGCTTTGTCCACCTTCAGTTTTAGGAGTTCTTGCAGAACCCTTTCTTCTGTGAAAGGACTGGGATCGATGCCCCTATCAAAGTACTTCTTTAACTGGATTAGGCACTTCCACCTCTTCCTTAAGTGAATACTGAGCAGAAATATTCATTCAGTATCCTGCTTTTTCACTGTCCCCTCTGCCCACCCACCATTCATTCTATTCAGCCTCACTATCCCTCCTTTGCCTTTCAACGCCACTGATGTACCTATTACAGGTTTATCCCCTTCTTAACTGAGTTGGCTATCTTTTCCTCAGTTTGGGCCTTTGCTATTCTGACTTCCTCCCTGCTTCCTTCTGCCTTAACTGATACAGCTCTCTGTCCTGCTCCTTCTGTGTTTCCTTATACTTCCGGAATGCTGTCTTTTCTCCCTGACTTTCCCAGGCACCTCTTTTGAGAACCATAGTAGGCTTTTTCTTTCATTTTGACTTGTTTATTTGGTTCACACAAAGGCTTGTTGCCTCTGTGATGGCAGTTTATTATTCCCCTTGTTGCTCCACCCTCCTTCTAGCCTGTTTGCTAGTGCTTTTCTGAGGCACTCTCCCATCTTGCCAAGTCAGCCATCCTGAAGTCCAGTACCCTCACTTCGTATGGCTTGACTCTGTAGCTGGGTTTAACGTGAACACACCGTTTGATGGTCACTTGTTCCCAGATGGCACCACTACCTAGATCTGAGATCCTCTCACTGCCCCCATTTGAGAGTATGAGGTCTAAGATTGCTCCTCATAAGTGTGTTCCGAAACTAGCTGTCTGAGGCCTGCCACCTGTTGGGCATTGAGAATGGCCCTGCTCTTGGATGTGGCTGCAGCAAATGTGCTCCAGTTAACATCTGGCTTATTCAGGTCTCCATCAACAGTATCTCCCTTTCTCTGCCATCTTAAGAATGCCTTCTATCATATCCTTGTCCATTCTCTCCCCTGACATGTGGGTCTGTACACAACCCCTGTGCAGATTGTGGTGCCCTTCCAGTCTCCAAGGTGACCCACAGTGCCTCCTCTCCTTCCTCTTAACTCTTTTGTTGAGTTGCTTTTATCCCATCCTTTACATAGAGAGCTACTCCTCCCCTCTTCTCCCTGCCTGTCTCTTCTGTGGTTATGTAGCCTGGTATGTTAACATCCCAGTCAAGGTTCTCTGTGTACCATGTTTCTGTGACTGCTACAATATCAGACATCCCTCTTCCATCAAGGCCACCTGCTCAGGAGCTTGTTGCTCAGACTACGGGCATGTGGCACTCATTACCCTCCTTTTTCAGTGGCCTTACTCCTTTTTCCCCATCCCTGTCCTTCTTGCCTTTGTCACTTTCCCCATTTACCCCTGCCCTTCTCCTTATTGACAGCTCTATGTTGGTGTTTACCACACACTTACTACTGTGATTTTTTGGGGATAGATTTTCCTGCTCCGTTCAGTTCTTCCCCCTTGGCTAGTTTAAATGCTTGCCAATGAAGCATTTAAACCTAACACCTAGGATTCTGGTTCCCCTTCTGGACAGATGCAGCCCATCATGCCAGTATAGGCTTGCATTACTCCAGGTGGACCCCAGTCCCAATGAAGCCAAATCCCTGAGCTCCGCACCAGTTTGTCTACCACTGATTGAATCCCATGGTTTGGAACACCTAGCCTCTCTTCGCCATAGATGGGCAGCACCTCCAGGAACATTACGTGCATGCTACTTGTCTAAGGCCCTCCCCAATTCCACAAACTCTTCCTGCACTTCTCTAATACCTTTCTTAGCAGGTCATTTGTCCCTAGGTGGACAATGACATCCAGCTCCCTCCCTGGTCAGCTGCTCCAGCAATCCTGAGGATTGTTCCTGTCCCTCCAAGCCATGGCACCAGGCAGGCACCTTACCTCCCTCTCCCCTTCCTCCCCAGTTCTACCTTCCTAACAATGGAGTCCCCACCAGGAGTTGTTTCCTTCCCTGTGGGTCCCTGCCACCCTCCTGTGGGTCTCCTTTGTGGAGGTTCCCAGCATCCTCCTTGGTCTCACTGTGGGTGCCTCCATAGAGGAACCACACTTTGCCAGAATGGCATAGGAATTGTGGAGGTACAACTGGAGGATGTGCCTCTGTTCCACCACCCTCACCCTCCTGAGCCAACTGTGGTCCACCTCTCCTCTTTCCTGGCAACCTCTGCACGGCAATGACAGTGGTACTGATGGTCCCTGGATGGAGGAGGTCCGACAAATCCTGACCAACTCAGCCTGGAGATGAGCAACCTCCTCTCAGCCCAGAGAGTGTCTGCAGATGGGACAACACCGCATCCTCCAGACGTCTCCCAGAGACTGCTGCTCCACAGCCACTGCACTGCACCACTCCCATCATGTCTTATTTCTGGTGCCTTAACTGTTTGGAATTCTTACTCTTTCCTCTGTTTTTTCTCTCTTCTCTCTCTACTTACTTTCTGCCTGTGTGCCCTTTAAGCTCCTGATTGTCCTGTTCTGAGACAAGAATATCTTATATTTCTCAGTAGACCCTTACTTGCTCAGAGGCGAGACCTCCAGCTAGAGGGGCTGGAAGCTACTCTTGCCCTTCTAGGATGGTGGGTCTTTGGTGGCTCTGTGATCACTCACTTCCTGCTCCCAAACAGGAAGTTCCAGTTGTCAGTCAAATCCTGTGCCTATAAAAGTAGAACTAGCTTTGGGTGGGAGGGTGGAGGGAGGAAGGAGGGCAATATAGTCCCTGTAGAAGTCAGTCACACAACAGTCCTTCCTCCTGGTGTCTTCTGCATAAAAATGAAGGGAAGAAGGCAAAAGCAAGATGCCCCGCTGGTTTAGCATGGAAGTAGCTAGATTAATAAGGGCAAAGAGTAGCTTATAGGAAGAGCATGCAAACTGCTAGAGATGAGGCTGAGGAGGAATTCCACAGACTGGCCAAATTAGTCAAAAGCCCTGACAGCCAAGGCATGTAAAGAGCTACAAATAGCAAAGGCAGTAAAAGGAGGAAAAACAGAAAATGCCTTCTTTAACTACTGTATGTAAGAGAGAAAGGGACAAAAAGACAGCATTGTCAGACTCAAACAAGGGATAGACTGGGTGACAGAAGGACGGAGCAAAAGCAAAGGTTTTAAATGAATACTTCTGCTCAGACTTTACAGAAGAAAAGATGATCCAATGCCAGAGGCAGGGGTTAGGAATGAGGGTACAGGGATAGATCCAATAGAGGTTATTGAGGCAGAGAGAGGGTGAAAGGGGCTAAGGGTGCTAAAAGTAGATAAATCTCTAGGGCCAGATGGGATGCACTCCAGGGTACAATGAACTGGCAGATCCTTTGGCAGTTCTGTTCAACAGTTCCCTGAACTTCGAGTAGTGCCGACAGAATGGAGAACAGCTAATGTGGTACCACTCCACAACAGTGGCACAGAGAGGACCCAGGTTAAGCCTAACCTCTATAGTGTGTAAACTTATGAAATCTGCACTAAAAGAGGACTGGTGAAGTACTTGGAGGAGAATGTTCTGCATGACAGTAAGCAGCACAGATTTCTGGCTGGAAGATCTTGTCAAATGAATTTAATTGAATTCTTTGACTATGTCATGAAGGCAGTAGACAAAGGTTAGGCAACAGATATATGCTTGTAGTTTAGCAAAAGCCTTCAACTCTGTGTCACATAGATGGATTATAGCAAAACTGAAGGCACTAGGGTGGGGAAAGATTGGTCAGATGGGTGGAGAACTGATTGGGGCTAGGACACAGAGGGTGGCAGTAGTGGAGGTTGCCTCTGGTACTAAGGAGGTCACTAGTGGGGTACCACAAGGATCGGTCTTGTGCCCAGTACTGTTAATGTGTTTATAAATGACATCAGGAGGGTATTCAAGGCAAGATGTGCCTTTTCACTGAACATATCAACATTTGAGGGAGGATGGATGCTCAGAAAGGGTACAAGAACTGAGGGAGGACATAGCCAGACTGCAGAAGTGGTCAGGGACTTGGCGGTTGGGCTTCAATGTCAAGAGGTGCAAGGTGATGCACATAGGGCAAAAAAAACAAGAGCGGAGTACTTTACAGGAAAAGGACAAGTAACCGAGACTGAGGAAGAAAAAGAACCTGGGGTAGCAATCACTAGTGACATGAAACCATCCACTCAGGAAAAAGGCAGTAAGAAAGACCAACAAGATGCTGGGATGCATCACAAGAGGATTCAATGTAGAAACAGTGAAGTTATTCTGTTACTGTATAGGTCACTATTGAGGCCTCACTTAGCGTATAGAGTGAGATATTGACACCCATACCAAAAGAAAGACATCAAACTGCTAAAGGGGAGCAGGAGGGTAACCAAGATGATCTGGGGACAGCAGGACAAGTCATACAAGGAGAGGCTGGAATCCTGCAGATGTACTCACTGGAGGAGAGGAGGAAGAGTGGGGATATGAAAGAGACCTTCAAATACCTAAGGGGTATAAACAAGATAGCATGGGACAGGCTCTAATGTATGAGAAAATGCCTTCACCAGAGGACACAACCTAAGGCTGGTGGGAGGAAAATTTAGGAGGGATCTGAGGAACTACTTCTTCACAGAAAGGGTGGTGATGCCTTGGAATGAGCTGCCTGAGGGCAGTCGTGGCATCAGGACAGTGGGATCTTTCAAAGAGCTTGGGACAAAAACAGAGGGAGGAGGTGGGGACAAGAAAATAGAAGGGAGGAGGAGAAGTGAGGACACAAACATTGGTGATGGGATATAACTCAGGATCCCTCCTTAAATCAAACAACAAGATAGGCCTAGATGTCTCCTTCTGCCAGCTACTGCTTATGTCCTTATGCTTATGTTCTTATGTAGATGTCCAAGCCCTCTGGATCCTGCATCAAGGAAGATTCCATCCACTTACCAATTCTATGTAGCGACAGATGTCAGCAATTCATGGGCCTGTCTGGTGGGCTGCAGAAATGCAAAGGCTCTCTGGTCTCTGCACTTCCATGTGGCCACGAGACAGATGCACATGAAAAAGTCCATCTGTCAGCCAATGTACAGGGGCCCTCAGCCACCAACATGCGCAGATGTGCTGGGCCTGATGCCAAAGAAGAGTTTTCTTTACTATGGTAAACAGGCCTATGGGCAACTCCTGCAGCTTTCATTCCCTGGCTGGAGGTGTGTCACATAACAGCACGATCCCCACTGTCACCCATCCTGCTGGGTCACTGGAGCTCACCACTGATCTCAGCTCATGAGCACTGGATCACAAAGCATACCCACTGGGGTCAAGACTGGCTACTACATACAAAATTTCTTAATAATTATAATTTCTCTATTACGGGTCACATGATGCCTTCTGAGGTGGGCAACACAATAGAGGAGCTCTGTCAAATGTTAATAAATAATTTGCTCTACCTTTACTTTTGATAAAGTATCGTGTGGGCATTTATTTCCCTGTTGAGAGAAGTCATAACACAGGATGAGATGGTTGCAGAAATGGAAGATAATCCACAGGAATTAGGATCCATCCAGAAGATTCAGAGAAGGAACAGGAAACCACAGTGGAATGGAAGCTAAAGGCCTCATGGAGCTGCTCACCGGCAGACCTGGCTCAGGTGCACCTTCAAATATAATGACAGAACAGATGTACTCAGAGGTTCAAACCATCAAAACAGCATCATTTACCCTGATTGCTGAATTCCATGATTGAAGCCAACAGTTACGGAGTTGAGGCAGAGAGTAGCTGATGCGGAAGTTTGCATTACCGATGTAGGACAAGGTAGAAACTCGAGCCTGAAGTGGTAGTCCTGAAGAGAACAATTAAAAACTTGAAGAAAAGGTTGATGACATAGAGGGTTGCTCCAGGAGAAACAATCTTGTTCTCATGGGGCTCCCCAAAGGAGAGAAGACACAGCACTGATTACTTTCCTGCAAAATTTTGCACCAAGCTAGTTGGTCCCTCTGTACATGGCCTGACATAAAATTGAAATGGGCCATCGCTCAATATTGCCCAAACTTGCTCCTGAGATCCTCCAGCCAATAATTTTAAAAGTCCTTAATTATTTGGATAGAGATCACCTCCTGAAAGCTGCTCATAATGTTGACAAGGTGAAATGGGAAGGCAAGCACTTGTGACTGGTACCAGATCTTATGCTTAAAGTTTGGCTGGTGGGCCACTTACAGACCCTTGCAGTTGAATTTCTGGGTGGCTAGATAAAGCATAGGATGCTTACTTACACCACTTCTGAGACATTTAGATTTGACTCCACTTCTCAGGCATCTACTGAGTTGAGACAACTGCTGCCAGATCTTTTTGGGAAAGGAGGGTGAGAGGTGGACTGGTATCTAGAAGAAGACCCAAGGTTTTACTTCTTCAACTTTCCAAGGTTAGTGCCTTTTTCATGGGACAGTTGCGGCGTTCTTTGTTATCTCTTCAGACTTGGGACATAAAGAGGAGCATTTTCTTTATGGTAATGACTGCAATGGAGTAGCTGAGAGGTGCAGCATGTTTATGCGAGCTAAGACTTTCATGGTGAAGACACTTAACCTGTTATTTAAATGAGCTCCTTTTTTGATGTGTGCATGTATTAAATTGAAAATAGTAAAACAAATACTGATGATTCTGAACTCTTGGGTGGTGCATGATATTGGCAGTGCTATGAGCTGTGCTATTGCTGACTTATGTTTTCTTTTGAATGAAGCAGAATCTTGCATTGCACCAGCCTTTTCTTTCTATTTAAGCGTTTGAGGAGCCTCCATCAGCAAGGGACCATGTCATCTTTATTTTTCTAGCTGGTTTAATGTTGTGAATATCCCTGCCTTAATTGTAATTAAGACTTGGACTAGTCTACCGGCTGGGAAGATTTTACTTCAGTGCTTCATGGTGACTAACTGCAGAACTGTAATTCGACCTGCTTAAAGATTGGACCCACAACGAGAGTGCTCTTTCTGATTTCAGATGGTTCATATAAAGAAACAACATAAAGAGACAGTCTCATTCTTTCTTTTTCCTGATGAGGACTTTTATTTACAGATTTAGGCTTCTTTGTGTGTATGGTGAAGACGTTAGTAATTTCAATAAGTTTTTTAATCCAGAGATGGATAGTTACATATATATATGGTCATTTCTCCTTCTTTAAGACTGTTATGATGCCTGAATATTTTTTGTTTTTGTAAAGCTCTGTTTCCTTTTAGTCTATATATATAAGCCATGCAGCTTTTGGTATGGGACCTCTCAGAGTAGAGCAGCATTTGTTCATAGAGTGAGATATTAGTAACACCTTAATTTATTTTAATATATTGTATTAAAGGACTATATTGTTTTTCAATCAGTTTATAAGATGGCGGATGGCAAGGTGGATCTATGACAATCTTTCATCCCATATTGGGTAAGTGGGGTATTTCTAAGGGATGGTCATATGTTTTTTATAGAGGCGATGTATATGGAGTAGTTAGTGTCCCTGATAAATATAGAACAACTAGGATGTGAGATAGTATGGTGGTCTTTTCCTCCCTAATGTTGTAGAGATTTCTTGTACTTTCAAGCGTTGGGAGTGGGAGATGGATCTTAATTAACAAAGGGAATGTTCTCTCCTTTTAGATTGCATTATGCATGAGACACTGTAAGCTGAGGTATACCCCCTGTGATTTCTTTATTACTATCAAAGTACTTTAAAAACTTGTTGGGAAGGTTTTTTTAAAATGTTTGGAGTGGGTTGTGATAGGACTTTATATCTAAAGGAGACTTGTGTAGGGACTGGTGGTCCAGCTTATTCTAGGGTGTATTCATGCGTTGGTAGGGACCGTATCAGACTCTCATTTAGTATTTGTGTCATGTGCAAGGAGAAATTTAGATTCAGATTTTGTTTTTTTACTTTACTTCTAGTAATAAAGACAAATTAGGGGTGCTGTAAGGTGGCTAGGGTTCTAGATATGTAAGATTTCTTGAAGCAAGGAGACTTTGGCAGTATTTCTCCTCCTCGAGCATCATGGCATTGATGTATAGGATGGGCACTCAGTTCAGAGGATAGGTAAATTTAGGGAGGGAGGGGTGGGGGTCACAGAGTCTTCAACTGTCAGGTAGTTAGGAGGGAGGAAGTGATATGGGAGGAGGGTGGTGGTTAACTTTTGGGATGCGAAGGAAGTTTGGTTAGGATTGGACTTTTTATATTATCATGACAAATAATCCTAGTGTTATATACCCCCTGCAAATGGGGGTTCCCAAAAGACTTCAGAACTCTTGAATTCTCCAAGCCTGAATGGTGTTTGGCATTTAAGCCATTTATCAGTGAGTGTTTTTAGAACCTCTGGTACTGTCTCTTTAAGAGCTGTCTGCTTGCAGACATAATTAATTGTATGGGGACTGTGTGTTTCTTTGATTGAGTACCACTCAAGCTGCTGCTAATTCACTTCATTTTGCAGTCACTAGGAGTGCAAAGGAACCTATCTGAAAGATGTAACTGTTTGCTAGAAATTATTTAGAGTAATAATGAAATTACAGTTTGTCTAACCTGCTTTCTTTGCAGTCAGAACTGTGTCTGCTAGTTCCCCATTCTAGTTTTGAACTGCTGAACTGGACCAATCAGTGTGGGGTAAGCTAGCTCTAAAATGGTGCCTTGGACGAATCAGAACTTGGACTCATAATCTGAGCCAGCCACAAGAGGATTGTATGGGCAGTGACTCTGGGAGATGTAGTTTAGACTTCAGTGCCTTTTGGACCAACAGCAGCAGTCTATTGTGAGTGACAGCCAATCAGTCAAGAACTGGGAGGAACTCAAAGGAAGTGCCGGTTTTGTCGGTTGGAGTTTCAGTTGAGCTTTGGCAGTGAAGAAGGAAGAGGGCCCTGTGCTTTTCAGTGTGCAGTTTTAGTCAAAAACGTGTGTAAGGCCCAGAGTTACGGTCTGCAGCTTGTGTGTAACAGCTTATTAGGACTGAATCCGTCCTGTGAAAAGAATCAAGGATCTCTGAAGAGTAGAAACCAGGCTCACCCTGTAGAAGACTGGAGAATTGCTGAAAAGTACACTCGGTCTGTCAGGAACTGAATCTGCTGTGTGTTCTCCCGGTATTGTGCAGTAATTGCGATCGGGATACAGATGCAGCCTGCCTGGTATAGTGCTTTCTTTTATATGGATGTGTGAAGAGGTTTGTGTACCTCAAGTGAGCCCTGCTGACATTGAAGGACCCTATCTTATTTGGAGGTCGTGAGTACTAATTTAGAAGTCGCTTCCTGTTGAATTGCCACATTAAATCCAAATGGAATTACTGTACTGCTGACTGTTTAATTCTCCTTTTCTCTGTGTGAAAGGGCCCTATCAGCTGCCACGGTTTGGACTAGCCACTAGGGCTTGGGTACCCAGGGACAGTAACTGATAGGGATAGGCCTGTGCACAGAGCCATAAATGAATTATTAGAGTGATAAGCTAATTAACCTGATTTCCCCTGTTCTTGTTATATCCCCTAAATAAATCAGAGCTGCTTGTTTCAGCAAAGTTATACTGCCTGAGTATTTGTCTATGTTAAAGTACTGTACTGTGATTGTTGCACTGTATCTCATTTCACAGGAGGTCCCAGTGCTGGAACCAGACCTGGGGTAAGTGTATACTGTGAAGGTAATTCTGATATATTGTGTGGCCACTAGTGGGAAGAAAGGGGTTGCAGTGTCCCAGAGGGCTGTGACCAAGTTAGTTTAACTATTGCAAACCCTGACCTCTGGGTGGAGGCACCCGCCATTGGATCCAGGCCCCTCAACCTGTTAGTGGCAAATCAGGCAGGGGTAGTAGCCCCTGGGATAGCGCCATCTAGGGGTTACAGTTATATCTTGGAATATAAAGGGGAAGGATAATTCCTAAAATACTGTCTCCTGCATGCTGCAGGAAACTCACATTCCATGGGATAGGCTAAGTACTGTACAAAAATTATGGGAGGACCAAGTATTTGGTGCGGGATCAAGTGCCAGGCCAGGGTAGAGTGGCACCGTTGATACATAAATCAACCCCATTTACATTGATTAAGGAGTGGTATGACTTGGAGGGTCGATGCATAATTGCTCATGGTAGACTGGCCAATGTGGCAGTTGTTTTTAGCACAGTCTATGGCCCCAAATGTTGATACCCTTCCTTTCCCTCCCTGGTGGCTATTCTGGCTTTACTTTGGGATATTCCATGTTTTTTTTTTTATGGGGGATTGGAACGTTGTTTTTCCAAAAATGTAGACTGGTCTCATTGAAGAGTACGGCTTTCCCCAGCCCAGTGAGGGTTAAAAGAATTTATGACAGATTCTGGTCTGGATGTCCCTTGGAGAATATTTCATAAAATTGTGAGGAACTATATGTATTACTCTCACCCCACCAGGTATACTCACGTGTCGACTTTTTCCTTTGTAGTTGCTCATATGAAGGGAGTGGATGATGTGGGCATTCATCCTAGAGTGATATCTGATCATTCCCTTATTTGGATTTGTCTAATGTTAACACCCTAAACCCCACAGTCTGGCACTTGGTCCCTTAATACCTCCCTTTTGGCTGACTCATACATTGTAGATCATGTGAGGAATCATATTAAAACATCTTGGCATGAGAATGTTTTTTTTTTTTATAAACTACATTGATGTTATTTGGGGGTCATGTAAAGCTTTGTGGCAAGGGAATTTATAGAGTTGGCTACAGTGAAAGAAAAAACTTAACAAACAGGCAGAGGAATGGCTGACCAGAATTAAAGAGCTGGGATTTTGTTTGACTAGGGATCAGATCACCATTTTTGGTCAGAACTCACTATCCTGTGGGCTAAGTATTCAGCATAACTTCTTGATAAAGTCACTCACTCCACGAAACAGGTGAAGGCAACTTTTAAATGGGACAGCGTGAAAAGGTGGGAAGCTTGTGGCTGCTGGATTGAAGCAGCAAAAAGCAGTCTGCTGATTGCAACATTAATAGATTCAGATTCAGGGACATCAATTTCAGACCCCTCTCAAATTACAGATATATTTAAAAATGTTTACCAAGTTCTATACACTGCAATTCCTGTGGTGGACAGCTATGCTGAATCTTTAAAGGAGTTTTGCAGGATGTTGATTTACCTTAGTTAGCGAGGCTCAGCAACAACTGTTGGCTGGTCCAATAACCCAGAATAAAGTCTTGGAATCCATTGATCATCTTCCAGTTGACAAGGCCCCAGGCCCTGATGGCTTTCTGACTTCTTTTTATAAGTCTTTCAAAGTAGAACTGGCCCCTATTTTGTGTGACCTTTTAATTATTTGTCTATTCACAAAATTAGAAAAAACTCTTTTGAAGCCCGCATTGTAGTTTTACCAAAACCAGGATGAGACCCTACCTTCCAAGACAATTACAGGCCCATCTCCTTGTTAAATACCAATATCAAAATAATGGCAAGTATTTTGACATTCAGACTCTCAGGTGTGAGGATCTAATTGAACCAGATCAAGTAGGTTTGTGGCCAGAAGACATTCAAGTGATCACTTCCGTAAAATTTTCCACCTTCTCTCCAGGTCCGGGAGGGGGCGCATATGGGTGCTCATCTCCCTAGACTTGGAGAAAGCATTTACAGGGTGGCATGGAATTGTTTGCTCAATATTTTGCCCTGTTATGGCTTGCCTCCTGGTTTTATCCTATGGATCAAAATATTCTATCTTTGTCCTTCAGCTAGAATTTTTAGTAATGGAGTTTTATCTTTGTTATCCTTCTTGACTCAGGGAAAGTGTCAAGAGTGCCCTCTTTCCCCTATGCTTTTAATTTATGTTTTGAGCCCTAGCTAGAAAACTTAATTGTTCCACAGGGGTGAGAGTTTTTAAACTGGGACCATATGAGTGCAAATTGTTGATGTTTGCAGATGATGTGCTGCCTCATCTTTTGAATTGGAAGATATCTCTTTCTACTGCCTTATACATAATAAAAACTATGGCAGCTTGGCAGGCTATAAATTGAATCACCATAAAACTACAGTTTTAGCTTTGTCTAATTAGTATTCCAAGGCAGACATCAAGGAGATGGGCCTCAAATGATCTTCTTCTTCTTCTTCTTACTCTTTTCTGGATATACAGCTTAAGTCAGATTTGCAAGCACTAAAATCAATAAATCTTGACCCATTAGTGAGACAAATAGAACAAGACCTCAAGACCTTTCCTGTTGGAAACATTTACCTCTCACCCTCTGGGTAGAGTTAATATTTTGATGGTGGTATTCTCCAGATTTATGTATCCCCTTTCAATGTTAAATATCTTCCTCCTGAAAACATGGTTTCAGGAAATTTTTACAATCTGGTCTAATTTCCTTTGGTTGGGGAAACATCTGAGGAGAAAAATTGTTAAGCTCTGCCTTACCAAGAGAGATTGGGGATTAAGGGTTGCATCTTTTCCTCTATCATCTCGCTTTTCATGGCACTAAATATTTTAAATGGTTAATTCATCCAGAGGTGGGGTCTTCATCCTCTACATGGTGGAATATAGAAAACTATAGGGTTTCAGCTCATGGTGTGACATTGCCATTATTTTTATATATTCCTTCAGAAAACTTCCTGAATTCCTGAGATAAATGCTGATTGGCTGGCAATTAGGCGCATCAACAACTCTGTAATCTTTTCAAGCTTAAAACCAAGAAAGATCCTGGACAACCATTTTCAATAACTTGAACATGCTGATAGGTAATAATGAGGTTAAACCCTCTTTGTGGAAGAACTTAAAGGTCTGAACAATATCAGATTTTTAAAGGAGACATGTTTTACCTACTCAATTTAGGAAATCTTTCACCTCCTTACCTTTTCAGCTTTTGGGTAAATGCAGATTAAGCATTACATGTATTATACCCTAGGGGCACCTCCATGGTCAGAGACAGCCTCCCTATGGTTTTCTTTTGGCCCCATAGGCTACTCAGGATAGACCCATCTCACAGTTGTATAGGGAACTGGGCTCTCAGTTTTGGATGTTCACCTCCTTCTGACCTATTACTGGCAATCGGCAGCTGGTTTGTCATATGATACAACCAGGTGGAGGTTGATCTGGTCTGATATAAATTTAGATTTGTTAGACAGATAACAGCTTACACAGTTTAATATCCTTCCCAATCTTTATTATACTCCTTAGATTGTGCCATATGGGTAAATGGGTGGATCCTATTTGCCACAAATGTCAGCAGGCAGAGGGATCTATGAACCATATGATATGGGCCTGCCTAGAGGTGACCTTTTTGGAATATCATCAAAGAATAAATGTTTTTGTTTTTTGGTCATACTAATTATTTCTGCCTGGAAGTATGTATTATTGGTAATTACTCATCCATTTCCATACTGCCTCATGTAGCACTTATCTCAGTGGTGGCTAAATTGCTAATTCATAGACACTGGATTAATGATTCATTCCCAATTAGGCAGGAATGGATCCAAGAATATTCACAGCAGTGAACACTGAGAAAGCCATTGCAAAGTAATATCATTGTCTTACCAAATTTAAGGCTCTGTAGGAGCCCTTTTGATTTTAACAGGCGGTGATGGAATACATCTAGGCCTTTTATGATCTTTCCCTTAACGACAATATATTGGATGGTATGGAGGATCATGGTTTGCAGTATTTTTCTCACTATCTTTCCTGGTATTCTTTAGAATAAAGATTTTGGAGGGAGGGAGGTTGAGGTGTTGGGGAGTATGGAGGGATGGGAGGGGTAATGTGTGTTTTGTGACTGATATGTCATGGGATGTGTTTTCATTGACAATTTTATATTATTTTTGTGTTGGGGCGGGAGTGGGAGTGGAGTTTGTTCATTATGTGATTGTATAATGTATGACTGTTGAAATGTGTATTTTGGTTTATAAAATGAATATAATTTATTTAATTGTAAAAAAATTAAGTCTCTATTATTTTTACCAAAATTTTCAAGAGTCATTTTATGACCCTTATAAACATGAAATGTGGCATTTAGAGTATATTGGTGGTAATGCCATTTTGCACCAGATGTCGAAAGCACGTCTCATCAAGAATTTTAAAATTGACACCTGTCATGTTTATGAGATGTTGTGAAAAATGGCTCCGTTGAAAGTTTGCAGTCAAAATACTGAAAATTAGTGAAGTTATAAATAAACATTTAAATATTGCATATTTATTCATAACTTGGTAATTTTGCCGTAGTTATACATCACATTTTCAGCACAACCGTCTTATGGCCCTACATTATGAACCCAGCAGGTAAAAATGTTCAGAACCCCACCAAAACATAATTCTGCACCACAGGTGCAAAAAAGACATTTGGCCAGGATTTGAAAAATTATAGCTATCACATAATGAGGTTGTGTGATAAAATGGCTATATTAAACATTTGGGGTCAAAACACTGAAAATTACTAGTTAGGAGCAAGCATATAATTTTTCAATGTAAACTCATAACTTTGTTGTTTTTAATATTTTGATCCCAAATTTTCAACATAAGTTCTTATTACCCATCTCATGAACAAGGGTGGTGAAATGTTTCAAATCCTACCCAACAAGTGATTTTCCAAAGCAACCATAAACTAAGCTTTTAGGGCAGATTTTCATGATTCCACTGCCCTTGGTCATGAGGTGGCATCCCCAAAAGACCATGTTCAAATGTTGATATAAAATATAAAAAATGACAAAGTTATAAATAAAAATGTAAACCCTTTGAAATACATTAAACCAAACTTACCTTAGTTCTCATATCACAGTCACAAGACATATCTTCAACTGGACAATGGATCTACATTGTGGACATGTTCAGGTGAATTAAGGTGTGTGGGGTGGGGTGGGGAGGTAGGTGCTGAGAAGGAGGTGTGGTTGGCAGGTCTGTGGAGTGATCAGATCTGCAAGGAACTATTCCTTTTGCAGATAAAAAATTAAGAAAGGATGGTTTTCTGTTAACTTCTTTTGCCTACTTTTACCTCCCCTTGGCTAGTTTAAATGCTTGCCAGTGAAGCATTTAAATCACTCACTAGTATCTGATTTCCTCCCTGGACAGATGCAGTTCATCCCAGTTCTATAGGACTGCATCCCTTCAAGTGGGACCAATTCCTCAATAAAACCCAAACCTTCTGCTCTGCACCAGTCCTTCAGTCATGCATTGAACTTCATGGTGTGGAGTGCCCTGTCCTCACCTTTGTCATTGACTGGTATAGATAGATAGGTAGATAGACAGACAGACATACAGGCAGACAGACCTAGACAGAGAGAGCAGGAGGTTGCAGGCACACTTCTTTAACTGAAGACAGCAGCACTCCAGCTGCAGCTTCAGAATTCAAGAAAGTCCCACTGTCTTCATGCTGAGAACACAGGTGAACAGCTCCTCTCCCTAAGCTTAGCACCTAGGATTTTCAGGTGCCCAGAAACATTATTTCAGGACAATTTTAAAACAAACAAACAGCAGAATCTAGCTAAATGGATCTAATTTACGAGGTCCAAGTGTTTGGTTTCTGAAAATACATAATTTTTAAGTATTTTAAATGTTTTTAAGTTAAAAAAAAAACATGATGGTGGCCAGTACAATTTTTTTCATGACAAGTAAATAGTGATAATAAGCTGTCACAACTGGGGTTTCACCAGTCGAGCCTGACAGTTATCCAAAAAATCCTACACAAAATCCTTGTAACTTTGGAACAGTATAATATTTTTCACTAAGCTTTTGAAAGGCACTACCGTTCTACAGGACACTTCTACCCTGACTGTTTCTTGAAAATATTCTGTACCATCTAGTCTGTGCATGAGAGCAAAAATAACCCATGTTAAGCATAAGAAAACCAAACACCATTTTTGTTAGCATTTTTGGTGTTCCATAGTGGTGTTCCATAACTCAAAAACTAAATAAAATACAATCACAAATGTTTTCATGTCTTGAGACTCTGCCAGCCTGACCACATATGCAAAATTTGGGACTATTTTGCCAAATACCACCAATGTTATTAAGGTGCAAAATTGGGGTTAAGCATTAAATAGACTGCTCAGCCCTAACTATAGGGTGCTACTGCATCACTATAATATATTTTACCCTGCAATTCATAAAGCATTTGTTCAATTTTGTTAGTTTATTTTGCACTCTGTTTGTGGTTTTATTCCACCCTGATTCATCTTCTCTCTTTAGGCATGAAGGGTATTGCAACACAAGTGAAATAAAAGCTAACAACGTCATAGATGTCATGTAAAAGTGTTTCATAAACTGAAGGGTAAAATGCTGTTTAAATACTAAGTGTTTCAGAAATAACAAAGGTTCATCAATATAGGTCATAGCCATTGAGGCATCATTCTAAGAAAAAAAGGCGGCTACTGAGTTGGTAGAAGGACAAACTGATGCTCATTGCCTTTTGCACTATATATCTAGGTCAAATCCCCTAACATTTATGTCAGTATGCAAATTATTGCTCCAAGAATAAGTGGGCTAAGATGGGGTTTGCTCCTCTAATATCTCAGTTATTGACTCCCAGAGAATGGCAGTATGGCATAACCATTATCACATGACATTATGCCATGGTGCGAGTCTAAGCAAATGGGTGATACTGCCTGGACATTTCACATTTTACAGTACACACACCCACTGGCCATTTCAGTCAACTCTGTATCAGTCATTGTACACTTTCCCATTGCCCAGTAACTATCACATTTATAGTACAGAAGATTCACACACACATACACACACACACACACACACACACACACACACACTCTCTCTCTCTCTCTCTCTCTCTCCATCTCTCTTCATCTCTCATTCTCTCTTACATCTTGAGGCATCCAGAAACACTCCACTCCTAGCTCTACCTCACCAAGAAAGTGGCTGAATCACCACATGTTCCACCAAGCAACTTCATCATTAGTAGCCCCTCCCCAATGAAGTATTGTTATGATGATGCAAAACACCATAGTTTGCTGCTGCTCTTTCTTGTGTTTACTTTGAACATAATTTAATTCCCCTTGTTTTGCCACAGTTGGCCTTATACTAGCATGTGCCTATACATGCTCTGTTTTTAGTGCTGTATCAGATCACAGGAGGCAATGACATATTGAGGGCAATTACTCTCTGTGCATGGCTCTGAAAGTCATTTGCACTATGACCTCAGCAGCAACCTCCCTAAACAGTTGCAAACACTTTAACCACTATGCAGAAAGACTATGACCCTTTTAATTATACCTTGAGAAGGTCACAAATACAGTATGTGACTGTTGCTAAATGATCACAGTGATCACTTATCATCAGTCATTAGGACTATTAATGGTGTCCTATGCTTTGACTGTGATATGCTGCTGCTTTAAAATTTCATTTTTTGGCTTTTCATTTGGGGGATTAAAGGCACACTCATAAATAATACAATATGCACAAGATATCCATGATATGACAGTTTTATGACATAGCAATATACATCTTGCAACCTTGTACATGTTACACTTGGGTAAGGTTGAAACATAATGCTAGTTTTCAAACATTAAACATTAGCATACCAGTTTAAATAAATTGTCAGAACATTAGTGCAGTTCACAAACATTCTTCATCTTCCTGTTGTGGTAGGTGAACATCAATAGCTGCCTAAGATTAGCCCAGAAAAGTCCATGCTTATTCTTGTTCTTTGGCCATTCTATGTAAGTCCTCTGTGCCATAGTGCTTTCAGTTTGTAATATTTTGCAGGGATTGTGTACTGTGGGATTGGTTCCAGTAAAATTAAGATCAAGTTATTAGAGTCTTCATTGAAAAGCCTATGATGTGCAAAGCAGAGCTCATAATGGCACCACTCACTCTGAATAAAGTTGGGGACAATACAAATATGGACTTGTAGCTTTTCTCAATACAATTAATGATGTTTTCTATTATACTTTTACCAGGAATGAAGTTTCTCTCATGCTGACAGATCTGTAAAGGGCTGTCTCCTTTCTCAGGTTTGGTAAGAGATACTTTTTACCCAAGGTGAATCGAGTTGACTGTAGAAACAAAAGCATGATATAGCAAACCTGGTAGCAACTCCTGAGAATTCCTTCTCAGCACTCGATGTTTTGTTTGTGTCCACTGCCATATCATTCTGAAATACCAGGGTAAATCTAGAACTTTACAAAGAACTGATGTACATACTGTCAACATGACCATAATGACTAGAATTGTAACAAGAAAAAGTGTTATATTACATGACAGCGCCGCAAACTGAAGTCCTTCAGCAGGGTTCCATTAAAGGTTTCTGGATATTCACATCTGTATGCCTCTGGCCACCCAATCATTCTTATGTTAGATCTGTTCATGAAGGTTATAAACTTGCTTAGCTCACAGGAACACTGAAAGGATTGTTCCTTGCATTAACTCTAAATTCTGGCAGCTGTTAAAGAAATTGGAAGTAAGGCTATGAAGTAAATTCATTTCTACAATCAGCAGCTCAAGTTTCTTAAAACTGTTACAACCAGGAAGGTAACTCAGTTGATTAAGTCCAACATTCAGTTCTTTTAGGGATTCAAGATCAACAAGGTCATTGGGAGAACTGTAATTTTGTTATTCTGCAAGTCAAGTATTTCAACTTTATTTGGTAGGCATTTAAAACAGAGTCATACAGTTTGTTTGAAGACAGATTCAGCATTACTAGAGATTCTAGCCAGCCACAAGGCTCAATACAAGTGCCATACTGAAGTATGTTATAGCTTAGGTCTAAATGCTGTAATGCTTTCATTTTTCTAGTCATGAAGCTCACCGGCAAAGTTGTTCTAACCTTGTTGCTTCTTAAATTGAGGGTCTCCACAGCAGGAAGATTGGCACAGTCTTGAAGAATGTCATCTGGCAGAACATTGCTTGAAAGGTCAATAAAGCGAAATGTACTAGGACTGGATGGACAAACCATGAATACCAGGGACGTCTCTGTAATAGTCAAATTTTCTATGTTCATACGTGAAAGGAGCCTGTAGACATTATTCAGTTTAAAATAAATTTCTAGGATTCTGCTTTTTTATTGTCAAAGCCTTCAGGGAGGTGTTAACATAGTTCAAGTAACCATCATCTCTGCTGCTGCCAATGCTTAAGTTGTAGGTATTAAAATATGAACCAGATGAATACAAAACTAGTTGAAATATATTTACTAGAGCAGTCCATGACAATTTAATGTTAATGAGTGACAGACTTGATAATCTTCTGTTCTTGTTTAGTTCATTTATTGGCGTAGAATTAAAAGTACAGTCATTGCATTCAACGTTTAATAGTTCTAAAACTTCTGATGCATGTATTGCATCAGTTACAATATCTTTGGGTCATGCATTCAGATGGAGGCATGGCAATCTGAAGTTTTCTTGAATTCAAGGCTGTTATACTACCAGGTTCATAGAAATTAAGATGGTCCAAGCCAAGAAAAACAGTTTGTAGTTCTAGATGTGAAATTCTTTCCAGATCATGTTTCCAGATCTTTGTAGCACTGAAACCTAAATAGTTAATCAGTGACAAGAAAGAATTCTTCCCTAGTGTCAGATTTTCAAAATTATTATATGAAAGATCCAAATACTTCAAAGCTGTGGTATGTTTAAGAAATGAACAACACATATTATATAACCTGTTGTTAGATAAGTCAAGGTATTCCAAATCCTTATTAAACTGGAACACATCCATGTCAATTTCTTTAATTGAATTAAACGATAGATTTAAAATGTCATCCTAGACAAAAACTGGAAGTCAGAGTTGTGAATTTCTGATATCTGATTTTGTGATAAATCAAGTATTTCTATTTCTGTTGCTATATTTCTTGAAACAGTGGACAGAGACATGGAATGATAACTTTTCACAAACTTCTTTTTTCAGGAACCCATGTATTGGTGCAGATCTTGGCCAGCAAAAACAGACAATGATCATCATGATACATGCCATTTTGAATACCATTAACTATGTTTTGTATTCTGTGACAGTGGTAGTTTCTTAAGGATTCTCAAATGATGGCAACAACCTGTGGGAAAATAATTCTATTAAATATTAATTGTTCATGTTTTATATGAAACATCTGAGAGATAAAACACACAGTTTGCAAATGCATCAAAAATTACACTTTTGAGTATTTCGATGTAAAGACAGCTCTGTACTTTGATATATATTTCCATAAATAAGATGTATCTGCTGTTACAGTTTACTAAGGATACATTTTTTTCCTTTTCAATGTCCTTTCCATGATTTACAAAGCATCTTGGTAGTCTATCTAAAATGTCTGTATGGAAAACATTTGTAAACATTTGCCTGTCCTCTGTTAACCTCATAGTGCCTTGGTTTATAACATCATAATGCTCAACATGACAACAGATTGTGATGTCACAAATACCAGTTGTGTGGTTAGCATAGGAGAGTCAGATGCATTTTGTAAAACTCAGTTAAATAATTTCTTCATTATCTATGATATTTAGTAGACCAATAGCAAATGGAATTAATAATAATAAATTAGTTACAAAATAACTGGTGTAAATCTAGTTTTGGTAAGCTTTTTATTATAATGGAGAGTTGCTTTTAAGGCTGATATTACCATTGGTGCATGTCTAATATGTACTGTATTTAGCTGAGCAATTACTGTGTACTGTTAGGTTATGAGTGTCTGTTTAAGCTCAAAGATGAGAGAATTGCAACCCAAAACTGAGACATTCATAACAAAGGGACATAAAGACTCTTGTGCTCATAAGGGACAGTAACAGCACATCTAAAATATTACAAATCCTGTTAGATACTCATGTTTTCATGTTTTCATTTACAGAAAGAACACAGATACCTTGTATGTGAAAGAGACTATAGCAACTTGAACGTAATGTAAATATTACTGTTATTTTGATGGACTGCCACATTATATAATGTACCTGTCTGATCCATTAATCTGTAAGAAGCAGGTGAGAAGGCTATCTTTTTTACTTTATTTATCAATATTTCAACAAGAAGAAGAGTGAAAAAATACAATAAAACAATACAACAGCATACAGAATCCCCCACCTCCTCCCTGTAGGGATAGGTGAATGCCCTAAAATCCAGACATAGCTAAAGGCAATAGCCAGTAAAAGAACTAATCCACAAAGCATAAAACATGACAACCTACCTAAAGTAAACAATGTGTCCCACCACCACAAAACCAGTGGAACTGATGAAAAAGAAAAGGGCAACAAAAAAAAGAAACAAAACAAGACTCCCAAAAGGCTCCACAGTTCAAGATGAAGTCTGCTCCAAAGCATTCAAATGGCATATAATGTGTAGAGCCTGCCCCATAGCTTCATAAAGATGCAGTCAATTATGAACACTTGCAATCATTTTGACAGACAGAGGTTAAATAGAAACTCTTGCAGCTGTTCTTGGTACAAAAGCAAAATGTGGTCCTTTCAATGCCTAAGAACACATTTTTTAACAGAAATAGAAATCTGGGCATTGGCATACTTCTGCTCCTTGATACAGAGTCCAGCAAAATCACCAACCAAGCACAGCATAGGTTTAAACAACTGTAAAATGCCTAATAGGGGATCAAACCATGACTAGATGGCCTCCCAAATGGGTTGAACTTTATTGCATTCCCAGAAAATATGCATTAGAGTCCCTCTGGATGTGCCACAGTAGGTACAGACTGAAGAGCTCAAGAACCAATCATAAACAACCACTGTTGAGTACAGTATAAATTATGGAGAATATTAAACTGGATTAAGCAAAGCTTATTACAGGGTATATAAGTATATAAATCCTTGAAATGTGAAGCCAGAAAGAGCATCTCTCGAAAATACCTTATTCCAATATGGGCAAGAACCATCCATCCAAAAAGCATGAATAATAATCAAATTATAAATCCTGGAAACAGCATGGGATTCAGAGGCAATCTCCACTGCTAGGCCTACAAATCCACAATTATCTGTATGCCGTATGCCAAGGCGAGATACAGATGTGCTGCAACTGCATGCTTTAACTGACAAACTTTAAAAACATATCAACTCCCTGTATGGAACTCATTACAAATATCATGCACTGGCATAAAGTAACCATACTGGAGCAGACAGGCAACCCTTTCAGTTTGTAATTGTGGAAACCAAAGTCTAGAAAAGCACTTCTCATCTACCTTAAAGCTAGTGTTTCCAAAACTCAGTAGGGATACATCCTGGTGAAAGAAAAGCAATGACAGTGACAGACTCTCAGACTACACGGGAGGGCCCTAAGACCAATAAAGGGCAAAGATGAGGAGAGAAACCCAACTGCTGATAAATGGCAAGTTCCAAATCTAACCAAATAGGAACATAGGCAGAGGAAGTCCCATCTTGGGCCTGAGAAAACCTGCATAAGAACATACTATAATGACTTGCAAAGTAGTATGCAGTAATATAGAGTATTTAAGCTGACCCACTACTTTAGAAACTGCCAGGCAGCCATAGTGTATGACTCTCCAAAATAGGGTTACCCAGCTTATAAAAGAATGACCTTTAAGCTAAGTCATGTTAAAAAAGCTATTTATTACATTATAAATAGCAGCTTACAAAAATACATATCCACAGCTTCACCCACATACTTTTGAGGCAGTCATATGACCTTCTGGGGTGTTTACCTAACCATAAGAAATCAGCGATAATAACATGGACCTTCTTGAACAATGATATCAGGAGATAAAGGTTAAGCATGTGGAGGGATAAAATAAGCAGGGAAAATATTCATTTTAATTAAATTAATACATCACCAGAAGGTAAGCAGGAGTGACTTCCATCTAGAAAGATCCTGTTGCAGGGTCAACAACAGATCTTCAAATTCAATTTCTTAAACTGAGCCTGACTCCAAGTAAGGTATAAGCTGAGATATTTAAAATGGGTAGAGGCCACAAGAGCTCCAATGTAACACATCTGCTTTAAAAACACCAGAATTCAGAGGCATCACTTGGATTTATCAAGATTAAGCTTATAATTGGAGAGTGCCCAGAAGTGTTGGGTAATCTCAAGGGCAGTGGAAATAAATGTGGCAGGATAAATAGCTTGAAGCAAGATATCATCAGTATAATCCAAGGCACAGAGGAACTTGAACCAACAGAAATCCCCATAATACTAGGGTGAGTTCATAACTTGTATAACAGGGTTCAAAATAATGATTAAATAAAGAGAGGATAAAGGCAGCCCTGCCTCGTACCACAGTACAAATGTATAGAGGATGAAAGCTCCCCATTACAATAAATGCAGGTATTGGCAGATGAGTATAAGACCTGGAGCTAAGTGACAAATAGGACTGGAAAATCACATTTCCTCAAAACAGCAGACAATAATGGCCAATGAACTTGATGAAATGCAATTTCTGCATCTAGGGACACCAGGACAGTGGGTACCATGGTGTCATCAGATGCAGAAAATACATGAGCCAACTTGCAAAAATGATCAATGAAGGATCTGCTTGGCATAAAGCCCACCTGCTCATGGCAAATTAAAGGAGTCCATACCCAGTTTATGCATCACACCAAAATGTTGGCCAGTATCTTGATGTCATAATTCATAACGGAGATCGGATGATAATTACTAACCCTATCCAGTGCCTTCCCGGTTTGGGAAGAAGAATTATAAAGGCTTCCAGGAGAATGGGGTCTGAGACACCTTCAGCAAGAAGGGTGGAATATAACCTATGCAACATTAGGGTGAGAAAGATCATCAAAAGTTTCATAAAGATTAGCAAAAATTATGTCCAGTCCAGATGCTTTGTCTGAAACATGGTCCTTCAGGGCCTCCTGAATCTCAAGCTGGGAAATAGGGCAGGACAGCTCTGCCTGTTGAGCCTTCAAAGACTGGGAGATCAGGGTCCCTCAGTTAACCCTGAAGGTAATGGACAGAGGGGATCAGAGATGGGGTCACATAAAGTATGATAGAACCGTTCAAATTCACTGACAATATCCCAGGAGCTATTTAACACTACCATCAAGGCCAGAATAGATATAGAGAATAATAGGGGACTGCAGGTTCTTTAGCCACAACACCTTCAGCCAACCAGCTTTCTCCCACTGGTCTACATACGTGGACTGCGTTTTAAGAATTGTGTATTCCATCTGCTCCTGAAGCAACTCAGCATATTGATCACAAAAGCAAAGTCAGCTTTATTATAAGCATGTATAACATCTATAAACATACACAAATTTAAAATCAAAAAAAAAAAATTAATATCATATGATAAAAGTTAAACATAGGGAAGTGCAAGGACAATGCAATCAAAAAGAAAACAGTTCAAGATAACTAAAATATCTCTATCTGAACAATCATTTACTACAAGTTCATTATACATACAGTAGAAACTAAAGATTTTAAATAAGCTAGCCAGCCCTCTTCACCTGTCAAGTAAGAGGTCTAAGTGTTCAATCTACCAAGGGCAATCCTAGTAAAGTTCTCAGGCACAAAGATATGGCTGTTTTTATCACAAAACGACATACATTGCAATATATCTGATTCACTACCTTCTATTAATCTTTCACCCCATATGGGTACAACCATTGGAATCTAATATCGTACAGTAGTGTGCATTGAAAGAACATGTGCCTAACTGTCAAAAGGTTCTGTTGTTCACATTTACAGTGCTTTGCATCCTTACCCTGATTCAAGGTACATGTTCTACTATATACAGTATGTTAGTAACTATACCGGCTCATAATTTACAGTATGCATTCCTATCAGCTCTTTCTCCAGGAATTCTAGGTATTTTCATTTTACATGGCAATTTTAACTTGCAATATGTGTCATAATAATACATGTCTTTTAGTTTACTAAATTCAACTTGGAAAAAACATCTTCTAGCTTCTCTATTGCCATCTTAGTATATGCATTAATATTTTGCATGACATAGATATCCCACATTTCCATCACATCAATCTTCCTTAATAATGTATTTAATCTTGTGAACCAATGGCTCACCACTTGTATTTCTTGTGCTTCTCTCAGCACAATTTCTTAATCTATTATCAGGAAGGAGTAGGATCTTTTCCATAGCTTAGCAGACCTTATTTTGGCCATCAGAACCACAGATCTTAGATTGAACTCACTTCTAATGAAAGCTGTGGTTCTGATATTATTAAACCATAATTTGTGTGTGGAAGTTATTCTGGACACTTCCCAAATCAGACATATTCTTATTCAATGTCCAGGGGCCAGTTTCACAAAGGCAACTCAGGATTCAAGTAGAACTTGCATCATGAGTTTACATCATCATTGGGATTCAGAAAGCCAGCCGCAGCGAAATGCTGCAGGCTGTCTGTGCTGATGTTGCCAATGCACCATAAACCACCTTGTGACATGGCATGAGGTTTATGGCAACAATCACACCTCTATTCAGGAAGGGTGGCAGCAAAATCCTCAAACTTGGATTCAGAAAGAGACCCCCAGTGGACATTTATCAAGAACACTTACACAAGCTATGAGGTGGGGTAGTGGTCTATACCATCCACTGAGGTTGCCAATATGCAGATAGTGCTGCACAATTGAGAGGCCACTATGGCCCCAACAGCCCCATTCCCCTAGTGCAGCACTGTTCCCCCCATCCCTCACATGCCCAAAGTCTCCATAGTAGACATTAAAAAGCCCAGTATGGGCTATAGCCCACCCATCCCATGCCTGATATTACAGATGACAAGCCCTTATGGGCGATCTGACACCCCTCCCAATGCCATGATGCCTATTTCCACACCCTGCAGCCACATCCCATCCCATCCCTACCATTATAAAACACTCACAACATGCCCCATATGTCCCTGGTGATCCAAGGCCTCCCACCCAACAGTGTGAGTCCCCATTCCCTTCCACCAACCAACCTGCGGCAACTGGCACAGCCCACCTCTCACCACCACAGCCAGCCATGACTGAACTTTCTATGAAACACATATCTGTTTAACATATAATATACATGCTCCATGAATTACAGCAGTTGTCATTCACGGTGTGTATATTAACTGTACAAGCTCCATAGACAGCTCAGTTGGTGGCTGGCCACAATGTGAGGAGAAACTGTGCCAGGCCTCAGTAGGGTATTGGTTGGGAAATGAGGGGCCGGACTGACGGGTGGTGGGGTGGGAGGGGCCACAGGATCACCAAGGATATGTGGGGCAGTTCAGATGTGGTTTGAAATTATAGAAATCACACAAAAACACATATCCTGGATTTTAGGGCAGACTTTGGGGTTATGGGGAGATGCTTGATAGTGGCATTAATGGAATGGGGTGGGAATCAGAGGGTTGAGAAGCAGTGGGCAATATTTAAAATGGGGTTACAAGAGCAACAGAATTATGCATTAACCAGGTTAGTAGGGGAAAAGGAAGAGGAGACCATTCGTTTTCCAAGGAGGTAGCGGAAAGCGAAAGCCAAAAGATTGCATTCAGGCAATACAAAAGACACAGGCAAAAGGAAGAGAGATACCAGGAGAAGCAAAGGGAGGCAGGGAGGTCAAGTAAGGAAGCCAAAGCTCAGACAGAAGAGTACATTGCAAAATCAGTGGGTGGGGGACAAAATCTTTTACAGATACATAAGTAAAAAAGAAAGACAAAGGTAGGAATAGTGAGACTGAGAGGGAGGATGGGGGCTGGGTGGAGGATGGAACAGCAAAGCTGACATATTGAAAAGGTATTTTGCTCAGTCTTTACTGAGGATGACAAGGTAATGGGCATGAAGTGAGTACAAGGGGTGGGAATGGTGCAAAATGGACTACAAGTCCCTTTACAAGAGAAAGGGTCCTGAAGAAACTGGAAGGAATAAGATTGATAAAACAATGGGGCCAGATGTGGTGCACCCAGGGTCCTAAAGAACTATGAGAGGTGGTGGCTGAACCTCTGGCATTCCTGTTTAGCTGATCACTGGAAACAGGGAGGTACCCAAAGACTAGAGCACAGCAGATGTAGTCCCTTATGCAAAAAGCAGGAACAAGAGAGCAGGAAATACAGACCAGTCAGCTTCACCTCTGTAGTGGGAAGGTCATGGAAGCACTACTGAAGGAGAGCTTGGTGGAGCGTTTAGTTGCCAAAGGACTACAGGACCCAAGGCAGCATAGTTTTACCAGGGAGATCATGTCAGACCAACCTCATTGAATTCTTTGACTGGATGACAAGAGATGTGGATCAGGAGGGCAGTAGGTGTGATCTATCTGGACTTCAGTAAGGACTTTGACACTGTGCCACATAGAAGGCTATTAAACAAACTTGGAATATGGGATTTGACATGACAGTAGTGTGGTGGGAAGGTAACTTGCTGGGCTGCAGGACACAGAGGGTGGTGGTAAATGACTGTCACCCCACAGAGGCTAAGCGTGACCATTGGGGTACCACTGGGATCAGTGCTAGGACTGGTCCTATTCAACATCTTCATCAGTGACATTGCACAGAACCTAGAAGGCAGAATTTCCCTGTTTGCTGATGACACAAAGCTCTGTAACAGAGTGGACATGGCAGAGGTGTAGACAGAATGAGACAGGACCTGCAGAAATCTGAAGAATGGTCAGGGGTTTGGCAGTTGAAATTCAATGCAAAGAAGTGCAAGATAATGCATATGGGGCACAAAAACCTGAAACAACATATCAGTTGGGGGTGAGGATATAGCATGCACCAAGCAGGAAAGGGATCTTGGGGTTATCATCTCTGATGATCTCAAGGTAGGAAACAGTGTGATAAGGCAGCAGGTAAAGCAAATAGAATGCTGGGCTGCATAGGCAAGGGCATCACCAGCAGGAAAGATAAGTCATAATTCCACTATACAATACACTAGTGAGGCACCACCTGGAGTACAGTGTACAGTTCTGGAGACCTTACCTATGTAAGGACATAAGCAGGGTGAGAAGGTTCAGAGGAGGGCAACAAAGATGGCACAGGGTTGCATCACAAGTCCTATGAGGACTGGTTGAAGGACTTGAATATGTACTCCTTGGAGGAGAGGAGGAAAGAGGGGTATGATAGAGACATTCAAGTATCTTACAGGGAGGAACAGGGTGCAGGAATACTATTTTCAGTGAAAAGGATGTTCCAGGACTAGAGGGCATGGGATGAATTTGGAAGGAGGGTGGTTCACAGGAAACATGAGGAAGAATTTCTTCACAGAACAGATGTTGGGCAAGCAGAACACCCTTCCAGAGGAGATGGGGGCTGAAACAATCACTAGATTTAAAGAATGCAAGGGATGAGACATAAGAATTCTGGAGGTCAGGGATAAGGGGTAACAGACTTCTAGGAAAACATAAAATGAACTTACAAGATAAAATGGGAAGACTGGGTGGGCTGTAGGCCTTTATCTGCCAACAGTGTCTACATACTGTATCTATGTAGATCCCTTCTTACTAGTTCTGTACTCACTGTTCTGATTGCTTTCTTTAGGCCTAGCGGTGTCTGTGAGTACAGAATGATGTCATCTGTGTAGCTGAGAATACTTATTTCCTAATAGCAGATTTTGGGAACAAAGGTATATTTCCTTTATCTTGTACATGATCTCTACAATGTAAATATTAAAAAGCAAGGGAGCTAAAGGCGGTCACTTGACACCTTTGTTAACTGTGATATCTTCCATAATTTTACCCTCTCTGGTGACTCTAACAAATGCTCTGTTACCTTTATGAAGTACTTTCAGCATCTCTAGTAGGTTAGGATTAAGACCTAGCAGACTGAGTGTATCCATAGCAAGGTCCTGTTCACATTATCAGACACAGATTTGAGGTCTAAGAAGGCCGTATAGAGGTCCCTTTCTCCTGTTTTGCATATTTTTGAAGAAATATCTTAGGGTGAACATGTGATCAACTGTGCCATTCCGCTACTGAACCCTGCCTGGGCTTCCAAGATTATATTGTTATATGATTCCCAGTTTCCAATATCTTCAGGAGAATCCTAGTCATTATTTTATACCTCTACATAACATACAAACTGATAGGCCTATAATTGTCTGGGATGTTGAATGGGCCTTTCTTGTGTAGGGGACTATTATGCTATTACTCCCATTATCTTGGTATGGTTTTCTGTACAAAATGAAATTATACAGTGAGTAGAGAATGTCCACTCAACTATCTGTATTACTATGAAATACATCAGCTTGAACCCCATCATACCCAGGAGCTTTATTTTTATTCTGTGCTTTGATGGCCCATAGAACTTCATCCTTATTTATAAGGGTTCCTTAGATGGACTGAGTATCTCCATTGATGGTGATAACTGTACTGTCAATGTTGACTCTTTATGATATCACTCGTATTGCTCAGCATAATATTTTTTTGAAAAAGGAAACCATGTGTTGGCTGTAATTACTGATACTGTACTATATTGAATGTTGCAAGTGCCCAGGGCCACTAGCTCCCAGAAGGCTTTGCTATCCTTATTATGGATTGCCTACTGCAGTTGTTGCCATAAATTGGTTTATAATCATTTTCTTAAATCTCAAGAACATATTATACTCTCTCTTGATTGACTTATAGGCTATTTTAGGTGCCATGTCCAGAAAGTTCCTGACAAGTCTGCTTATATTATTCTCTACTTGCTTACTGTTCCTGCAGTCTTTATCAAACAACTTATTAGAGCCCAATGATAATGGGCCCTATGCAAACAAAGCGTAGTCACTCCACACCCTATGCATCCCTGTGGGATGCTTGAAGGGGCATGTGCAGAACTACGCATGATGCTCCCAGTATGCGTCTACACCACACCAGGAGTGGGCTGGGGCATGCCAGCATTATGCGGCTTGCATAATCCTGTGTAAGTGTTGGCCGTGGGGGTACAGATGGGTGTACAGGCTAAGCCAGGAGAACCCTGCCTTAAGCCTGATAAGCACTCTACACCCATCGGTAGATGCACACCCCCACATCTGCCAGGCACCACCTGGCCCATCACACATATGCATGGCCCCGTGAGGTGCACCCTCCTCACAGCATGATGACCCAGGGATGCAGGAGCATTGGCTCACAAATGGTGCCCCTAACTACACCACTTTCCCACCCCTAACACCAGCCCCTCAGGGCATAAGGAAGTACCGTTCCTCCCTCCAGATGCACCACATTGGTGCCCCATTGTGGATGAGCCAACAGCATATCCGCCTCTTATCCCCATAGCCATCAGACATCTGCAGGGCTCACTGCCAATGTGTGCCCCGCCATGTAAGGGATCCAGTGCAGGACCTGTCCTGGCCATCTGATTGCATGCCTGGCCTGTCCTCCAACCCCACCCTAGCTGCACTGTGGAGTCCTGTGCACAAGGTGGGTGGGGCAATGAACAGATGGCTGGCAGTTGTGAATGCCACTGGTGCACACCTTGTCCGCAGGTGCAGAGCTCCGTTGGTGGGTAACATGCCTCTGGCATGTATTATCCACCATTGGTGCATAGCACCATTGAGTCTGCTTTTTAGAGGCAGCACTTTCTAGTTTTCTTTTAATCCTTTTAAACAGAATTCATATTTCTGTATAGGATCTACAGTTCCTATATCTTCTAGGATGTTAACTATGTTCCCCAGCTCATTAATAATCAGGTTTCAGAACTCTGGATCACTTTATCAATTTTATTATATGTTGTCATATTTGATTCTGCCATCTGGGCATCCACCCTGGACCTTAGGTGCTTAAATTCTTTACCTGTTATATTCAATATAATGGGAAAGTGGTCACTTTCCCAGATAGTTCTCACTACAAAGCTTTTAATGATCTAAAATGAAAAAAAATGTCAATCATTCACAAGTCCAACAAGCTGCCACCTTTTTAGTGGGAAAGGTCAATTCCCTTGCCTATCCCGGGCACCTGGCCATTAACCAGCCTAAAGTTGTTTGTGGCTGCCCAATTGAGTATACATTTACCCTTCTTTTTGAGGTGCAACCTTACAGCTTCCTGTTGATATTTTATATACATCATCCAAGTTCAACTCCTGGGTGCACAGTTCTGCTTTGTTACTTACGTGTCCATTAAAATCCCCATCAAAATGATTGTGCTATTCAGGTAGGTGCTCTGAATGTGTGATCTTGTTGCCTCTAGTGTGTCCATTGCTGCTTTCATGAAGCTTAGACCAGCTAGTGGAATATAGGTGTTTATTACTGTGAGTACCAACACAAATGTTGATACTGCTCTCACATATAAGTAGAGGTAGACCATAGTTTATTTTTCACATTTCTGAAAGCTGCAAGTGGACATTAACATTGTCATACCAACTTTTGCCTGAGCAAATTGGGGCAATTTACAGCATTGGTTTGCCAGCTAGTATGCCCATCAAGCTTAAATATGGAACCCATCAGCCAGGTCTCTTGTAGCAATATTATGCCATATTTTTAATTTCCTGATGCCACCCATTATCTTTGATTTTTGTTGCAAGGCCAGAGATATTCCAACTTATAATAGAGGTTAAACCTTGATGTCATTATGAACTGATACTTACTATACTTAACTCATTACTATTATTTGACAGCTCAATTTTAGGGCTGTGCACAGCCTAATATTATTTCCCAAATAACACAAATAATGCACTAGTCAGTATTTGGATCCCAAATAATGAATAGTTCTCTATTAGTCTGCTATTTGGGAAACACTGTTAAAACAAAAATGACAAGAACTAGCCCCTGCCTCCTCTCCCAACCCATGTCAGCAGCAAAACCCCAAGCCATCCACCCTTCATCAAAAAGCAAACTCCTCCCTCCTCCCCAGTATCCACAGGTTGTTTTTTCTTTTTATTAATGTCCCCGAAAAATATTAATATAAATTGTGGGTGTCGGTGTGATTCTACCACCTGTTTCTACAGTCATTTGTAGGCTTGTGAGTCAGTCTTCTGTAGCAAAAATAGCACATGACTCTCCTCCACCACAGCATCCGACCCTGGTACCCACCAGTCTAGCATCCAGATATTCACATTCAAAGCTTAGAAGGTGCTGGTATAACCCTCCTTCTTCATGTCTGGCTACCTTCTCATGAATGAAGCACTTGCACGCTTGCTATAGTAAATCAGCTGATCACATGATCAGAGCAAAAGTAACTAATATGTTCATGGTACAGCACCCTGAAATAAACTACAGACAAATTCAAACCTTCCAGTACTGGGGCGTGCCAACAAAACCAAGCGAGTCCATGCTCGTCATAGTGAACAACCACCACTACAGTAATACAATATGCTTAATCATATTTCTAGAGTGCTGAATCATATATTATACCAGCCTCACATATACAGTAGGTCATAAAAACCATATCTATTACAACCAATTAGAGGATCACTTAAAAACATGGTCAACATCCAGATCAACATACAAAACATGACTAGTAAGAACAAGCAGAGGAAAAGGACAAAGTCTTAGAGTTACATTCCAGGTGACAAAAAGATTGTAGCAAGCTCAGTGTCCATAGGTTCAAGACCCTCACAAGCCTTTAATCTGGTTGGTAAGAAAAGGTCTGGGAACAAAGTAAGAAGCTGAGAATTAGCTTGTTTGGTGAGTCAAAGGTTCACACTGTGACCTCATTGAGTACCAGAAGCTTAGAATGATTGAAAACCTTATAAGTAATGTGAGCTGCCGCAGTTTCAAGGTGAACAGCTGATGTGTTGCATGTCATTCCTGGACAGACCTTCTGAGATTCTGAAATACTCAAAGCCTGGCATTATCCCAGCTGATCTTCTGCAAGGATTGGACATTTGCCAGTAAATGCTGCTTATCCAAATGCTTCAGAAATCTAAATATGAAAGGGCAAGGATGGGACCCCTATGGGGCATCAGTCGCAAAGCACAGTGTGCACATTTGATTACATAAGCCGCCCATTAGGAAGGGCCCACAACCTTCTCACGCAATCTTTGGGTGAATAAAATTAAACTCATACCTTTGGCCCTCTCTGGCAAGCCAATAACAACTACATTATTCCATTGACTTCTGTCTTCAAATCTTTATATAAGCTTCAAGTCAGGTGGTCTTTTGCTGCAGCGCTAGTAAGGTCAAGTTCAAGCTTTCCCTGCCAGTTATCAATAGAGCTAACATGGGCCTCTTCATCATCCTTTCTCCTGGCAAGCTCTTCTGTGGTGGAAAGAATAGCCTTCATGTACCCGGTTAAGAAAGCAAGAACCTCTTTGAGAGAGCCTATCTCCTCCAAAAATCATTCTTTCATGAGGGGTTCAGCTGAAGTAACAGGTTGGATGGATGTACTGGCCTTTGGCTTGATCTGCTTGGATCTCCAATCACATTCTGGGGTTGCCAGTGTGGTATGATGCAGCAGGGCCAATTTCATTCCTATACTGAGTGCCCAGTGGTACCAGCAATCACTCCAGATACTTCACACCTACAAGAAAGTGCTAAACTAGACAAAAGGTGGTGCTAAGGTCTAATGGTATGCAGGACTGCATAAGGAGAGAATCATGAGTCACAGAAGGAGATGGTACTGCCAGTTTATAGGGCACTGGTGCACCCTCACCTGGAGTACTGCATATAGTTCTGGAAATCGCACGTTAGAGAAGACATCAATAGGACTGAGCCGGTGCAGAGGAGAGCCATAAAAGTGATTCATGGTCTGCATCAAATGGCATATGAGGATAGCTTGAAGGAGCTCAACATGTACTCCTGGACAGAGTAGGAGGGGACATGATTGAGACATTCAAGTATATCAAAGGTATAAGAAGGTAGGGTACAGGAGCTCCTTCAGGAGAAGAAATGTGTCAGAACTAGAGGACAAGATATAATTCTCATGGGTGAGTAATTCAGGAGCAATGTAAGGAAGTTCTTCACTGAAAGGGTGGTCAATCCAGAATTGCCTACCCAGAAAGTGGTGGAGGCCAAAACAGTAAATGGGTACAAAAACACCTGGGACAGGCACAAAGGTATCATTTCACAGAAAGGATAGAAAGCGGGGTAGTTACCCATATCAGGCAGACTAGATGGAGCTTGCGGTCCCCTTCTGCCATCAATTTTATGTTTCTATGTAAAAAAATATATATAAAGAAGACCATGGTCACAGTGTTAGAAAGGTGCATTCATCATTGGCAGAGCACCATGTGACCTTGTAAGACTATCTTAAAATTAAATAAGTTGATGGAAAACAAATCTAAGTGGGACTCTCCATGCTTGAGGGCAGGTGCATATTTTAGATAAAGAACTTCAGAATTTTGGAATTGCTAGAGTCACCCCTTGATGAGTATCTGAAATGTTTACTATAGGGATTTTCAGAAGACCCACTGCTGAAACTGAGCAGCTCCAAACTCACATAGCTTGCTTTTCAACCATCCCTGAGTCAAACTCTGCCCGTTTGGCTCAGACTTCCATTTTTATTTGCTCCTCCTCCAACCTCCCAGCCTGTTTGCCAGGCTAGCGAGACATGTGACTGGCTTTTGGAGGTTTAGGAGACAGGAAAAAGGTGCTTCCAGCTGCAATCCCAGATGTACCCCAGTTTAACATGTGCAAATAAAAGGGGACCACAATGCATTTGGTGCCTTTCTCAGGACAGAGTCAGCAGAGGAGGAAAATTTGCCACTTTGGAAGGGACTGTCTTGGGACAAGGGCTGTATGGCATGGACCTGCATGTTGAACAGAGAAGAAAGGTCACGGTAAAGTTGGGTGGATTATGAAAACCCCAAATAAAGTTTAAAATAAAACAAGCAGATATGAGATGGGGCTCATGAAGAGAAAGTGAAAGTGAGAGTTGAGAGCTGGGTAGTCGGACTCAGAGGATGACAGAAAACGTGGAGGAATCTGATTAAAGGAGGACAGACTAAGAGAAAAAAAATACAAGAAAAGAACAAAGAAAAGATAAGAATATAATGATAAAAAGTTAAGGAGAGAGAAGGAATGAAACTGAATTTGGGATTGGGAAGTAGCCTGAAAAGAGGTAAAATGAAAAACAATTGTGGGGTTGGGGATGTGCTGAAACTAAAAATAAGAAAAAAGAACTCAAGAAAATAAAAGACAGGTTCCATTACATCAGAAAAAAAAGAATATAATAAAGAAGCAAAAGACAAAAGGGAAATGGAGTTAGGAAGGTGGGCTGAAAGTAAAGGGTGACAAACGATTGTGGGGTGGGCAGTGAGCTGAAGGAGAACAAACTAAAAATAAGAAAAAATAAATAAAGAGGATAAGAGGGCATGTGAGGAGGATGACCATGTAAAAGCATCTATCCTAAACAAATAGTTCTGCTCAGTATTTACTGAAGAGAAGGTAGGGAAGGGCCCACAGCTTAGCACCATGGACATGGGAGGGTGTGCACTAGTCCCTTCACAAAATAAAGGGTCCTACAAGAGCTCAAGGGTAGACAAGGCAATGGGACCTGATGACATACATCCCAGGGTACTAAAGGAGCTAAGGGTGGAACTAGCAGAACCATTATCAGAACTGTTTAGTGAGTCTCTTGAGCACAGAAGAGGTCCCAGAACACTGGATAAGGGTTCACGTTGTTACACAAGGTCCCTGCACCCTAATTGATACCCTCAGAGGTACACAGTAGACAGCTAATGCTTTGGTATAAATTATACTAATACTTAGGGCTAAGGGCATCTACCATACAAGAGTAGATGTCAGGATATGAATGCATATTGTTGTACTCCACTTTGCTTGCTAATGCACATATATTATACCATGTATTTTCTGTCTATTTCTTACTTGTCAGATGCCAAGACACCTGTCCTTGAAGTACTTATAATATATGAAGACAGCATTGCCATCTTTTGGTGATGTGCACAACTACATAGTTATGTAAGACTCTGTATAAGAACTTCTTTGTTCTAAAACTGATGACTTTACAGAATCATATAATGTTATCTTGGACCATGGAGCCACCTCTAATTTAGCCAATAGGCTCATCTCTGTAATTAGAAATGTTTCTATCTTTTGGTAACCATAGTAATTATCATAGGTATATAATGTAATGCATGAAGCTTTACACCTTGGAACCCGAGAGACCCCAAGAGACTACAGAGAAACCTCGAGGTGTGAGGGAGCAGCACTGGCTCCCGGTTCGTATTGGTAAGAACTGCTTAGTGCAACTGTGATTTATCTCCTTTGGTAGTAATAAACTTGTTTATTACTCATGCAACTTGTTTGTAGGATTACTTGCATTCCCAATATTGACAAGAATCTGAAAGTGAGGTTTAGACCTCTTGACAAATTGGTGACCATGTGCAGGCAATATTTGGTGTTTGTGAGTTTTCACTTGTTGCTAAACTTTCCCTTCTGCGAGGGACAGTAGGTGTACATTCCTGTAACACCTCTCCATTTTAAACCAGTTTGTAGTTATTTGCAAAGTCTGGCTGACTTGTTGGGTGTGGTCGATGCCGACTCGACCCTCTCCATAGCAGTTTTGAATTGCAAGCCTGCAACTTATACAGTAGCCTGGCTGTGTTTAAAGTACTCGTCTTGATGGATCGATATGCCACAGCTGCTCTTTTCACAGTTTGAATTTTCGTTTCCTCCCACATAATGGCCACAGTATCAGATATCTAGATATCCTGCGCAGAATTGAACTCGATGTCTCTAACCCGTTGCCTCCCATGGAGGATGGGCTTGCCGCGCAGGACACAAGTCAATCCAAAAACCCTGTACTGGGAATTAACTCAGTGAACGAGAGATCGCCGATAATCAACCAATAAGCATCATGCTAAAGGGTTGATGGTTGCCGCCTCTATGCTGCTTTGGAAGCCTCTGAAGTGAGTTTTGAACCCTTGATCTGCAGATTTCATCTCTTAAGCAAGAGATGGGTTTGCAGGAAACAGAATGTATCAGACTGCAGCAGAACTTGAGTCTGAACTCCAAACTCTTGGAATGAAAAGGATTCGCTATTGCATCATTCAGCCCAGAATGGTGAACAGGAACTATGTATGTTGAAGCAGGTGTGAAAGTTTGAGACACGATAAGAGTCAGGTTGTGCAGATGAATGATTTTCTGAGTGTTGCGAATGCTCAGTTGAGTGGCGAAATGGGTGAGCTTCAGGATGAGATCAACCAGGTGCGCGTAATGATTTAGAGGTAGCCTACAAGGACAATCGCAAATTGGTAGCCGCGTGTCGAGTTCGCAGAAGCAAAGCAAGATGAGGTTGATATGGATGTTTGCAAGTGTGAATCATGATGAATGTAGAACTAAGTTCATGACACTGTGCCATCAGCGAGAGGTTCTGGCTGGACATGTTAAGGCAATGGAAGGCGTGGCCTGCCTTCACTTCGTCATCAGAGGGAGTTATCTGATGATGACATTTCACAGTACAATGCCCAGTCACGCCCCTACTATGGCCCAGACTCCCCACCCAGCCATCCACAGCATGGTGGGTCCCCACCCCCAACTCCCAAGTCATGCGTCGATGACATTGTGGCGCTCATCATGGGAAGCGCCAGCATTGCGGCACCCATGATGGGAACAGGCTCTAGCCTGGTCCCGCCAGTGTGCCTCGGTAGCCGTTATTAATGTGGAAGACAGGCAGAGATAGAAACTATGATTGAAAGAGTGTTAGGCAATGTTCCTCTTCCTGAGGAAAAGCATGGAGGCTATTAAACTCAGATTAGGCAGCTTTTTCAAGAAGCAGGCACTCATGAAGGTATTGTCCACACTGCGGCTGAAGCTGAAGCTCGTGCAGCCCTGGATGGTGCTCGAGACAATCTACCTTGCCTGATCGACCCACTAATCCCGATAAATGGTCTACTCTGTTCAGCAATTGCTGCCAGTATCGGTCGGATGAGCCCGTCCGATAACCTCAGCTGTCACTTGGAAAAGGTATGTTCTAAATGCAAGATGCTCAGCCTCGCTGCAGAATATCAGGTCCAAATACTACACCAGACCATCGATCCTGGTTTGTGGGCCAAACTCCTAAGCTGTTGGCCAGGATGGGACGCAACCTTTGACGGGTTGCAGCTGAGCTAATTTCTGCTCACAGTCTAGGTGTTGTAGGAGTGATGCTTGCATACCCCATGAAGCAGAATGCAAAAAGTCCAGCGACTTACCACCTGAGACTCTGGATGGCCTACCGAGCAGGAAAGCGCCTGGCGCAAGAAGCTGCAGATGTAGATCTTATTGAATATAGACCCTGTTCCTTGGAACATGATTCCAGTAGTAAGAGAAAGGCAGAGCCAACCACTTACCAGAATACGGATAGGTTTGCCGATATTCTTTGGAAACTGAGAGGAGTACCAACTGTATATCCGTGATTTGGGATCCGGTTCAAAAGGTAGCTGCAGTGGAGCCCACTCCAGGAACCATGACACACTACACAGTGGAAGGGGCAGGCCCAGCGTAACAGGCCCGACATTCCGGCCCCCTCCAGCTGGGAATCAACACCCCAACAGGCCCAACAACAGACACATCAACAACAGCAATGGGGTGGGAACCAGAATTGGCATAAAACAGGAAGCATAAGGGTAGAGGAAAACCACAACAGAGAATGTGTCCTTCATAGGGAGATAGCTGAAGAAAATAAGAAATTTCAAGATCTCCTGGGACAAGTACATTCTGTGGCAGATGCTGTTCCAGCTCAGACCCTCGCGACAGTACAACCCGGCAGCACAGGCCACAACCGGCCATGGAGACACGGAGGTACAGGCCCTCAGGCCCACCAGTCTGAACCCAGAGGCTCCTCCCTATAGCATCAGTACAGCACGGTGAAGTCATTCACGCAAGTCAGGCCCAACCTCTGCATGCTTCCGGCAATACAGATTGACAATTACAGGCCCCAGTCTGTATTGTAAACAAGCTGGTCTTGGATACAAATGGAAGGCCCTGCACCAAGGCTGAGGTCAGGGCTGCCAACTAGTAGTCTTACTAGATACAGGTGCAGCTGTATCTGTGCTACATGATGAACACCAGGACACATCTCCTTGGTCTACCAGGCGGAAGACCAACATGTCAGGAGTCGATGGTACTAGGCTGCCTGTATACCGTTCTCTACCCTTACTGGTAGAGTTAGGCCATTAAAGCCTCACATACTTTCCAACTAATGGTACTGCATGATTATCCTAGTATCATAGGGATAGACTTCCTTGTGCCACACACGCTGTGTGGTGAACCTAGCTAATATGTTACTGATAAGAATCAGGGTCAATATCATACCATTTTGATTCCTGATTCACACATTGTGGCCATGATATCTGCCAATGACAAGGAGTATGATGTCATAGATCTGTTCAAGAATCACAAATTTTTCCCAAAACTCCTACCTATTCTGCAACGACATTTAGAGTTGCGTGTTAACAAGCAGGACTGTGGTAGAATGCACACCGTCATTGAAGTGCCAGGCCGGCACATGACTGGCAAAGGCAATACCTTTTCCAACTGAAGCCTTGCCTTCCTTAGAGAAACAATCAAGTCACCCTAAACAAGGGGTAATCAGAACTTGTGTTTCCACTGCTGACTCCCAGTGTGGCCAGTGAAGAAACCCACAGGTGCCTGGAGACTTACTATTGACTACAGGAAACTGAATCAGGTCACTCCCAGTTGTTCCTCAACTGTTGTATCAGCACCAGATGTGCTCTGACTTCTAACCTCTGACCAGAAATGGTTCAGTGCCTGGACATCTCAATGGTTTTGGTCATTGCCATTGGCCCTTAAGATTCAACATAAATTTGCCTTCACCTTTGAAGGAAGACAGTACACATGGACTTGCTTGCCACAAGGATTCCATAACAGTCCATCCTCTTCCGTCTCTACATGATGGATGCCCTCAAGAGTTTCTCTACCCCCAATGTCTCCTACAATATGTGGACGACCTGTTGTTGGTCACAGCACCACAGGAACAACATCTGAATCTCTTGGATGAACTATTGACTCTCATTCAGAGAGCAGGCTTGAAATGCAACCAGCAAAAGCACAATTGTGTCAGAAAGAAGTACTTTTCTTGGTCTAAAATAATTGATCAAGGTCAAAGCCCTACCTGGAAGAAGGTACAGGGACTGCAAGACTTGCAATTACCTACCAGTGTGGCAACTCTTGAAGGTTTCTAGGTATGGTAAACTATTCCAGAGATTTCATTTGTGATTTTGCTCAGAAAGCTCTCCTCTGTATGAGCTACTCAAAGAGGATGTACTATGGACTTGGGGCCCTATTCACCCAGGATGTGATGACACTGAAGCAGGCCTTGGCCTCCACGCCAACTGGTAAACCCCAATCCAGCATTACCATTCCATCTGAGTGTGCCACCTCTGACATTGCCATGTCAGCAGTGTTGCCCCAGAAGGTGCATAGCACCTGAGACCCATTGCATATGCCTCACAGCTCTTGACCCCAGTAGAGCAGAAGTACAGCCTTTGTGAAAGGAACCTCTGGCCACCTACTGGGCTGTCAAGCACTTCTTTGTATATCATTGGGTACTCACCACTGATCATCAACACTAACCATACACCAACCACCTTTTTACTCTCAGATACGGTGAAGGACGGTCAGTCTCAATACCAGGCTGACACACTGGTCACTTCTTCTCAGGACAGAGACATACAGGTCCAACCAACTAAAGTTTCATCCATGCTAGCTCATGGCCTCCTTTCCAGGGAGAACCCCATGACTGTGCACTACAGTCACCTGATCTTCCAGATCCAGGTCCTTTCTTCCCTGCCATGCCACAAGCACGCAAGAGTACCTCTTTGTGCCGTGTCTTTACTGATGGTTCAACATCCTACTATCAGGAGAACAGATTGCAGGGATGGGTATTTTGGTGATCTACCCTTATGGGAACACTGTCAAAATATCTAAATGCTATAGTGTAGCTTCATCACAGTACACAGAGATGGCAGCGGTGGCCTGTGCCCTCGAGTTCATCCAGCGTGGAACCGAGGACACCATCATTTTCGGACTCTAACTGGGTGTGTTGTTCCCTTACAGAATTTCTTTCTTTCTGGCAGCAGAACTCCTTCCTTTCTTCTGATGGCAGCCATTGAAGTACAAAGAATTGGTAATATACATACTATTCGCTGGCACAGAAATTTGCACACAAACTTTATGTACACAAGGTTAAAGCCCACTCTCTCCATGATCCCTATCATGCCTTCAATGACACAGCAGACACCCTTGCTAAGGAAGGGGCCCGAGGGGGACATCTGGATGATGGACCATCCAGAGGCTAATGCAGCTGTTCACATTGCAGCACTCAAAAGAAATCTGAATCTTTTCTCCCTGGACCTCTCCACAGCCCAACAGCTGGACACTAAACTCAAAGAGGTGTTCGGATTCCTTGACAAAGGTACTGAAAAAAACTTCCTACACATAACCCTTATCGGAGGCATGAAGGTAAGTTACACCTGTCACCAGATGACAAGCTGATTTGGTTCCAACCAGATGACTCTCCCACCAAGTTGTGGGTAGTTCCCAGACACCTGAGATCTGAATTCTTGCACCAAGTGCATGACACTCCTACTGGTAGACACCAGGGAGCAAGAATACCCTCCAACGACTCAAGACCACCACTTGGTGGCCGGGTATCACCAAAGATGTTAAACAGTATCTAGACAATTGTCTTGTTTGTGCACAAAACAACCCCATCCCAACCAAACAAAATGCCAAACTTTACCACAAAGACATTCTGGCCTTTGGCACGCCATCCAAATTGATTTTATTGGCTCCTGGCTAATACCAGCAGAAACAATAAGTATGCTCTTCTGGTAACCGACCTTTTCTCAAAGTGGGTGGAGGCTTTCCCCACTAAGACATGCACAGTGAAGACTACTGCTAAAATCCTGGTGGAACATATTTTCTCCAGGTGGGGCTACCCCTAATGTAGACTCTGACAAAGGAACCAGTTTTACAGGTGAGTTGATGAAAGAATCCCTCGAACTCCTTGGAGTTCAACAGAAGTTCCACATACCTTACCATCCTCAATCATCAGGTCAAGTAGAAAGAGCCAACAGATGGATTAAGCAAATGCTTTCCAAATTCATTGAGGACAATCCCAAAATTTGGGATTCCCTATTGTCTTTACTCCTTATGGCAATTAGCGGCACCCGCAGCCACCACTCATCTTACACCCTTTGAGGTGATGACTGGAGACAGATGAGATTACCTGAACACCTGTTGTTCGACCTGCACACCCTACTGCAGACCATGTGTCTGTGGACCAGTATGTGGAAAAGCTCAGAAAAGACCTCATACATACACACTTGTACACTGTAAACTGCATGGGCAGAGCCCAGTAACAATCCAAAATACAATTTAACAAACATGCACAAGAAGTGGATTGGTAAGTTGAATCAGGTAATGGTACTTCAATTTGCACATCCCACCCACTCCTTCTCCAATTAGTGGGAAGGTCCATTCCCCATTATCAACAAGTTCAGTCCGTAGTCTATCAAGTTAGACTCCTTCACAACAACAAACTGACTGACAAATGGTTACATGCAAACCAGCTGAAACTGTATAAAGGAGCTTAACTTACTTTTCCTCACCCCATTGGGTGGAATTGTACTAACATACTAATATTTGATCTTTCTGTTCAGATACACTGACAATATGGCTATTTTGTTCCTTTATTTCCTCCTCTCAGGAATGATCCCCTGCATCCAAGGCACGGTACGGACCTCCACGACAACTCGACCCTCCAGCAACACCTTCAGAGGAAGTATCCATCAAAATACCAGATAGCACGATCACTGACCAGGAAGGTTCCGATGCTTACCTCACTGCCTCGGTTATTGCTCCTGATAATCTACCTTCAAATTGAGTGGCAAACCACATCACAAGAAACATTCTCCCTGTGGCCAAACTCTCCAAAGGAACTTTTCAGGGTTGGCCCATTGCTAAATTATCCGCAAAATGGTTCACTGTCCTTGTTACAAACTGCATTAAGAAATTCTGGTTTGTACAATATAACATAGATCCTTCTTACTGTAATTCTTTGTCCAAAGATTCTGTTTGCAGATTTTGTGTTATACACCACATGGCTTCTGCAGCCATGTACCTCTCTGTGTTACCACCTACTGATAAACAGTTTTGGAATGTCCAAAGCATAACCCTGGCCCCTGGTGGTCCTACAGCCACTGCCCTCCCAGGTTCTTTAATTAACAATTTACAGTTATGCATACTGTTTTGTTTAACCTTACATACTGGAATATGATAGAGTTTGGTATGTGTCATAACACTCATACTTCAGCATTTTATAGTACAGTATTGCTTGATAGTTTAGCTGCATTTCAGATTCATATGCAAGATCCTTTTGCTGGAGTCTATTCTACTGAACATAGAGGCAACTTCAGGAGGAAGACTTCTCCTGATTATTTGAATCACAACGTGAAGTTGACAGTTCTGATGTCACAGGTGCAACAGGTACTGTCACAGGTCTTTTGGTATGGCTCTGTCTATCTGGAATAAAGCTGACATTGCTGCTATCAAAAGTCATTCTGCTAAGTTCTCCACTGGCTGGGTGAATAACGTTTTACCTCAATTATTGCATGGTGTGGATGGCCTTAGTCAGGAAGAAAGATACACTGTATACAACATGCACAACATTGCTAAGGCATTCGCTGATTCTAAAGATAAGATTAACGACTTATACAACAAAACAATAGAGAAGCAGATAAACAATACATTGCTAGGGAGATACTCTGCTCTGATTATGGCTCTTACATTATCACTACCATCAACAACCTCTTCCGTGATCTAGAATCTGGAAGAATTCCTGACATTATACATGATAGATGCATTTCCAAATGGTATTGTCCAAGATGTAAAACCACTAGCTGTGTTTCCATGTGTATGCAACAGACTTTGTCTATTCCTCTCTCCATGGCTAGGAATTTGGGATTTGTGACCAGACACCCCAATACTGGTCCTTGTTTCACTACTAAGAAATGTTCCATAACAGATACCATGTTTGTTTCCTTCCCTGTCTCCTTACCCCATTTTGATCCTACTACAGCTTTGTTTGACAAGCTTACACTAGTACGTTCTATAGGACATTTGGATGAAGACATCTACAGAGAACACCTGGATCTTCCTCCTCTACTGGTTTACCATTCTTTCCTGGATGTCTGGGTGGGCCCCACATGGACTGCTGTGCGAAAAAGCAATATATTTATCTGTGCCGCTGTGATGTGTTTGACGTATACAGCCTGTTTGTGGCTACTCCCAGACAGTATTGATTGGACTTTCACCATGGATGGTGACATCACTAAGAACAGCACCAACTCTTTCGACTAAACTTTGGCTCCTGATCAGCTGTACCAATCCTATCGTGAGGAGCTCATTGCCTGTCAACATGGATTTGAAGATGACCTACACCTGCCCTGTCCAGTTGCAAAAGTGGAGACTGCCTACTGTGCATTCACAGTACAACTCTGATGGAGAATATTGTATCATCATGAGCTATAAGACTTACACATATGGTTCTGTTACAGGTGCTATTGACTACCCCAATTTCTGCTTTATCCCCACCAGAAGACTGTTATTGGACATACTGTTATAACCCCTGTCCCCTTATGGATGCCGATATTATTGATGGTAACCCAGATTATCTACTCACACTGTCAGAATACTTGCCATACTTTAGTGTACACATAGACCCACTTACACTGAAATCACTTTTAGACAGAAAGACACACACCTCATCCACATTAGCAATAATATCACCAAAGCCAATGAAGCCATTTTAGACCTGATCAATGATGGAGATATGAATAACTCATTGACTAACTCCTGGTTAGAAATTACTTTCAAAGGTTTTGTTATTATACAAGCATTTTAATTTTCACTTTGATTATTATGCTTTGCTGCCTATGACGTACATTACACCAACACTGTGAGCAGCTCGAGTTCCTTTACAAGGCTCACGCATCGGGATTAAACCCACCACTGCTCCTGCCCTTTCCCTAGACATCTGCGTTGCCCTGGAGGCAACATGGGGGGATTGTTACACAAGGTCCCTGTACCCTAATTGATACCCTCAGAGGTACAATCGTAGACAGCTAATGCTTTGGTATAGATTATACTAATTATTAGGGCTAAGGGCATCTACAATACAAGAGTAGATGTCAGGATATGAATGCATATTGTTGTAATCCACTTTGCTTGCTAATGCACATATATTATACCATGTATTTTCTGTCTATTTCTTACTTGTCAGATGCCAAGACACCTGTCCTTGAAGTAATTGTAATATGTAAGACAGCATTGCTATCTTTCAGTGGTGTGCACCACTACACTTAGTTATGTAAGACTCTGTATAAGAACTTCTTTGTTCTAAAACTGATGACTTTACAGAATCATATAATGTTATCTTGGACCATGGAGCCACCTCTAATTTAGCCAATAGGGCTCATCTCTGTAACTAGAAATGTTTCTATCTTTTGGTAACCATAGTAATTATCATAGGCAAGCCCCCAGACTTTCTGCGTTCGGCCGTGGCTGACCACAAATTAGCCACAGAATTTGCGGCCACTCATGGAAATTGCTGTCACCATGAATTTGAGGCTGATCATGGAATTAGTGCCTAATCACCGCAGGGTTACAGTTGACCTCAGAACTCCCCATCAAATTGCCTCCCTGCCAGGTATTCAAGTGATCTCTCTTATATTAGCAAGTTTGGATAAAAGTGGTAAAATTATGGGTAAAAATGTGCCGCAGAATTTCTGCAGAAATTGGTGTCACACACAGAAGTTCTGTGGCAAATGGAACCCTGCCACAGAACTTTGCCTCAAGTGCAGCAGAAAAATCGGCCTTGATCATAGGTACAGTATATAATGTTATGCACAGGCTTTACACCTCAGAGACCAGAGAGACCCAAGAGACTACAGAGAAACCTCGAGGTGTAGGGAACGCTTAGTACTGGCTCCCAGTTCGTATGGTAAGAACAGCTTAGGCCAACTGTGATTTATCCCTTTGGTAGTAATAAACTTGTTTATTACTCTAATGCAACTTGTTTGTGATTACTTGCATTACCAATATCGACAAGAATCTGAAAGTGAGGTTTAGACATCTTGACAACATGATCCCGCTCCACAAGAGTGGTAGCAAGGAGGAGGCAGGGAACCACAGACCAGTCAGTCTTACCTTAATAGTGGGCAAGACAATGGAGACACTCCTTAAGGAAAGGATAGTACAACACCTGGAATCCATAGGAGCACAAGATCCAAGATAGCATGGGTTTACAACATGAATGTCCCATTAAACTAATCTCATAGATTTCTTTGACTGGGTAACCAGAGTGGTGGACCAAGGAGGAGCAGCTGATGTCACCTACCTTGACTTCAGCAAAGCTTTTGATACTGTTCCATAGAAGATTGATTAATAAGCTGGGTAGGCTTGGGGTGGGTCGAAGTTGGTCAACTGGGTGGTAAACTGGCTGGTGGGCAGAAAACAGAGAGCAGTAGTAAACAATATACAGTCAGAAGAGATGCAAGTCACAAGTGGGGTACCTCAGGGATCAGTCATTTGGCCAGTCCTCTTCTATATCTTCATCAGGGACATTGCAGATGGACTGGAGGGTAAGGTTTACCTGTTTGCAGATGACACCAAGATCTGCAACAGACCAGATGATCTAGATGGGGTGGTCAGAATGGCAAGAGATCTGGATAAACTAGCAAAATGGTCAAAGAGTGGCAACTGGGGTTTAAGGCAAAGAAGTGCAAGATCGTGCACATAGGGATAAGAAACCTGAAGCCATCTATAGGCTGGAAGAGGAGTTGCTGGCAGTCACAAGGAGGAAAGAGACTTGGGCATCATCATCACCAATGACCTGAAATTATCCATGCAGACCACTAAACCAGTAGGAAAGGCTAGTGGATGTTGGGGTGTATTAGTAGGGTATAATAAATCGGAGAAGGGAGGTAATAATTCTCTTTACAAGACACTGGTTAGGCCCCATCTGGAGTGCTGCATGAAGTACTAGGAGGCCGCACCTTCACAAGGACATTAACCAAATTGAGGCAGTCCAGAGAAGGGCAACCAAAATGGTGCAGGGACTGTATCAGAAAACATATGAGGACAGATTGACGGAGCGAACATGTATACACTAGAACAAAGGAGGGAGAGAGGTGATATAATTGAAACATTCAAACACCTTAAGGGCATTAACAAGGTGAAAGGAGTCTAACATGTTTCAATATAAGAAAAATAGCAGGACAGAGGACACAGCATAAGGTTAGAAGGAGGCCGATTAAGGGGTAATGTGAGGAAGTTATTTTTTACCGAAAGGGTGGTGGATGTATGGAAAGGCCTACCTCAAGAAGTGGTGGATATGAATACAGTGCAGGGCTTGAAACAGGCATGGGATAGGCATAAGGAGCAATACAGATGAGTATGAATAGATAGGTCATTGACAGAGCAAGGTTGAAGAGCACATTCATAAGGTAGAAAAAGAATGGGTAGACTGGATGGGCCTTGCGATCCTTATCTGCGGTCAAATTCTATGTTTCTATGTACATAGAAACTGATGGCAGATAACAGTAAGGACCACTAGGACCATCCAGTCTGCCCATAAGCCTTACATTTTTGTGGTCTCTGACTTTATCTGGTCAGTGGCTTCTCACCACTCCTTTCCACTTGTAAGGCTCCCTTATGCCTGTCCCAGGAATGTTTAACTCCCTCCACTGTGCTCATTCCCACCACCTCCTGTGGCAGATGATTACATGTGTCCACCACCCTCTGTGAAAAACTCCTCACATTTCCCTTAACCTGCCACCTACCATTCTCATATTATGTTCCCTTGTTCTTGTTATCTACCTACTGTATATCGAACATGTCTCCCCTACACTTTGTTTATGCCCTTAAGGTACTTGAATTTTTCTATTATGCCCCCCATTCCTTTCTCTCCCCAATGAGTATATACTGAGGTCCTATAATCTCTCCTCATATGTTTTCTAATGCAAGCCCTGTACCATTTTGGTCACCCTTCTCTGGACTGCTTCCACCCTGTCAATGTCCTTATGAAGGTGTGACCTCAAGATTGCACACAATACTCTAGGTGAGGCCTCATTTGTGTTTTATACAATGGTATCACTACCTCTCACTTTCTGCTAGTGATACCTCTACCTATGCACCCCAGCATACCACTGGCACTCCTGCAGCCTTTGTACTCGTTTTGACACTTCAGATCATCTGAAAATCCCAGGTCCTTTTTTTTCTTGGTGATTGTCAGCAACTCCCTCCCATCCTGTATATCTCCCCAATGTTCCTTTGTCCCAGGTGCATTATTTTGCATTTCTTTGAATTAAACCTCAGTTGCCACACCTCAGACCATTTTTCAAGCTTTCCGGGTCCCTCCTCATTTTTCCACCCCATCTGGAGTATCATCCCTGTTGCAGGTCTTGGTGTCATCTGCAAAAGGCTGACCTTTCCTTCCAGCCATTCCTCAATGTCACTAATGAAAACATTAAACAGGACTGGCCAAGGCCAATCCCTGAGGTAGCCCACTGGTCACCCCTCTCCCTGGATTGGATCACATTTACCACCACCCTCTGCCTTCTAACTGTTAGCCAGATCCTAACTCAGTTTACCACCTTGTGCCCATGCCCAGACTACCCATCTTGTTAACCAACCTTTATGTGGGACAGTGTTGAAGGCCTTGCTGAAATAGAGTAGGCAATGCATCCCTCACCCAATTTACTTGCTTTGTCACCAAGTTAAACAAATCTATCAGATTCATCTGACATGACCGTCTTGCTGTGAATCCATGTTGCCTCAGATCCTGGGCACCACTGGATCCAAGTGTCCCAATGTTTTTTCTTTAAGAAGTGCTTCCATGATCTCACCTACCACTGATGAGAGGCTCACCAGCCTGTACTCTCTGCCTCCTCCCTGTACCCACTTTGTGTAGAGGGACTACATGTACCCTCCTCCAATCAACTGGTACCACACCTGTGTTAAATCCTTGGTGGACAAGGCTGCCAAAAGTGCAGCTAGCTCCCTTAATATCCTCGGGTGTATGTCATCTGGCCCCATTGCTTTGTACACCTTTAATTTTGGGAGCACTTAGGACTCTCTCATCTGAGAATGAACTTGTGTTCACCTCCCCTTCATATCTGTTATCCAACTGTGGTCCCTGACCCTCCCTCCTCAGTGAACACTGAACAGAAGTATTCATTCAGTATTTCTACTTTCTCCAGGTCTCCTCCTTAGACTCCCCTTCATCCCTCTAACAAGAATGAAATCAATAAAAGACAAAAAGTTACATTTTACAACACAGAAAGAAAAGAATATAATACAATAATAAAGGCAAAAGATAGAAGGGAATGAAAAACAGATGTTTTATTATTTTGGTAACTGGATAAGTCCCACTAGGCCCAAGGTCTATTTCCAGTAGTGATCCAGGAGCACTGGGAAGGTTATGAGACTGGCTCAGAGTCACACAGAGTGTAAGTGGAGGTTGAAGAATCAAGCCCAGGTCTACTGGATGTACCATGCTCATTCACAGCTCATTACTCTCAAGCAGATTCACAGCTCATTACTCTAGAGTCTAACCTGCAGGTTATACTGCCAGCCAAGCTGGAGCTGGGGAGGTGGGCTGCCTGAAAGGAGGGAGGGTGACAATTAAACAAGTGTGGTGTGATGGTGTGGGCTGAAACTAAAAGAAGGACAAAGTAAGAGATCACTACTACAAGACAAGAAGTTTGAAAAATACCATTTTAGTTTTCTACAAAAACATAAAAATCTCAACAATTTGTTAATACTTGGCATTACTGATGCTAACTACTTTCAATGGACCCACTCAGAAGAAGTCCCAAGTGCCCAAACCTATATTCGCTCTTGGTTACAGATTGAAAGGGATTTATTAAATAAATTTCACTACAGCCGTCTCCTCTTGCTTTACGCTTTCTCCAAACTGTTGCCCACTTTATTCCACTCTGTTTGCATGTTCGCAAGGGCTCATGCCCAGCTTTATAGACACTTGAATTTACATTTTCTCATTTCAAAGACACTTGCCATACTTTATTCAATAACCCCAATGTCTTGATTGACCATAAGCCTGTCCAACCCTCTTTTGGCTGGGGTTACCTATTTCTACTATTGATAAGCTCCTTACTGACCAACTGCCCATATCATGTTTATCCTTTCAACAGCAATATGGTGCTTTCTAATCAGGACTGCTTTCACGTTTTTCAAATTTTCCATTGCATTTTGTGATTTTAACAGCAATGTTGGGTTTCTACTTGGGACTACAGTACTTCACTTTTTTCAAATTTTTCATTGTATTTTGTGATTTGTGGACCCTCCTAGCAAATGGGCAGGAAGGAGGGTGGAAGAACAATTGGGAATAATAACGCTGCCATCACAGAGGTAACAAGCCTTTGTGAAGCAAATAAACAAAACAAAACAATGTAAGAAACCACTAGGGTTCTCAAAGGAGATAGCAGTGAAGGTTCAAGAGAAAAGAAAGCATTCAGGAAGTACAAGGAATCACAGAAGGAACAGGACAGAGAATTGTATCAGTTAAAACAAAAGGAAGCTGGGAAGGCAGTCAGAATAGCAAGGCCTGAATCAAGGAAAAGATAGCCAACCTCAGTTAAGAAGGGGATAAAACCTTTTAGGTACATCAGGTAGTGAAGGAAGACTAAGGGAGGGATAGTGAGGCTTAATACAGTGGAGGGGTGGGCAGAGGTGACGGTGAAAAGGCAGAGATAATAAACAAATATTTTTGCTCAGTATTTACAAATGAAGAGGGAGGTACCTAAAACAAACAATAGAAACAATCTGGATGCAGAAGTTGATACCAGCCCATTTACAGAAGAAAGGGTTCTTAAAGAACTCTTAAAACTGAAGGTGGACAAAGCAATGGGGCCTGATGGGATTCATCCCAGAATTCTAAAAAGAACTAAGGGTAGAACTAGTGACACCACTGACTACCCTCTTTAACAAATCATGGGAGGATGGGGTGGTACCTGAGGACTGAAGGAGGGCAGATGTTATGCCCTTCACAAAAGTGGGAGCAGGGCAGAAGCAGGAAACTACAGACCTGTTAGTTTAACCTCAGTGATAGGGAAAATGATGGAATCACTTCTGAAGGAAAGAATTGTCAAGTACCTAGAGGCCAGAGGGGCACAGGACACAAGGTAGCATGGATTCACATTAGGAAGGTCATACCAGATGAATCTAATAGATTTCTTTGACTGGGTGACCAAAGTAGTAGATCAGGGAGGGCGGTGGACATGGCCTACCTAGACTTTAGCAAGGCATTTGACTCAGTCCCACACAAAAGATTAATATACAAGTTAGCCAGCCTGGGAGTGGGTCCCAAGATGATAGCCTGGGTAAAGAATTGGCTGGAGAATAGGCACAGAGGGTAATAGTAAATGGAGTCCACTCTGAAGAAAGGGGGTTACTAGTAGGGTACCACAGGCTTCAGTATTAGACGGTCCTCTTCAATGTCTTTATAAGTGACATTGCAGAGGGACTGGAAGGAAAGTATGTCTCTTTGCAGATGACACAAAGATCTGCAACAGAGTTGATGCACAAGGTGGGGTGGAAAGGATGAGAAGGGACTTGGCTAAGGTTAGAGGAATGGTCAAATGTATGGCAGCTTAGATTCAATGCTAAGAAGTGCAAGGTAATGCATCTGGGAAACAAAACCAAGGGGGAGTACACAATGGGGATGAGATACTAACAACAACAAAAATGGAAAGAGACCTGGGGTAGTCATATCAGATGACTTAAAGGTGGGCAAGCAATGTGAGAGGGAAGTAAGGAGGCTGGGAGATACTGGGATGCATAGGAGAGGCATCACCAGTTGAAAACAGGAAGTTCTTATCCCTCTGTTCAGACAGCTGGTGAGACCCCATCTGAGTACTGTGTGCAGTTCTGGAGACCCAGTCTCTGCAAGGACATAGACAAGATGGAAGCTGTCCAGAGGAGGGCACTAAATGGTGCAGGGTCTGCACTGGAAGACATATGGAGAGAGACTAAAGGAGCTTAATATGTATAGCCTCAAGGAAAGGAGGGAGAGGGGAGACATGACAGAAACTTTCAAGTACCTCAAGGGAATCAACAAAGTCCAAGAGGGTAGCATCTTTCAAAAAGAGGTGTGCAAGAACAAGGGGGCACAATTTGAAGATGGGGGTGGCTCAGAGGTAATGTAAGGAAGTATTTTTTTTTCACAGAGAGGGTTGTGGATGCATGGAACGGCCTTCAGGAGAAGGTTGTGGAGTCAAAAACAGTGGTTGAATTCAAGCATGCATGGAACAGTCATAAGGCATTTAGGGGCAGGGGTAAAAGAAGTAGGCTGCTGGTTAACTAGGATCTGCAGCTTATCCATTAGGTAGGAAATGGGCAGACTGGGTGGGCCAAGCGATCCTTATCTGCGTCAAATTCTATATTTCTATGTTTCCTCCTTGGTCTAACCAGATGTGTTTGTTATTTGATGGTTTCTCAGAGCTGGCCCAGCAACCACATCCTATATCCTGTCTTCACAAAGCTATAGGACAGCAATTCTGGACTTCTGCCTCCTCAAAGGCTTACTCCTGGGAAGGAACTCTGGACATTGAGCTCTCAGATGAAGTTGCAGAATATGGACAGGCACCTATATGTATAATGCAAGACTGCTTGCATTTACAACAAATTCAATATTTTCCAAAACTTGTATTTTTCTCCCACAAACTTTATCAGATAGGTAAACAACAGACTCAAACCTGCACCAGATGTTACCAGGATAATGGTACTTTATATCATATGCTTTGGCAATTCCCGAAAGTACAGCCTTTTGGGATTCTATTAAGTCCCATTTGGACCCCATTCTTGGCCTTCAAGATGCTTTTATTTCAGATATCAGTATGCCTGGAGACTACAGTACTCAACTCTTGGGGCCCTGTAGGGGTCATATGGCTTTAATTTCGGCTGTAGCTAAATTAATTATCTTATGACACTGGTTGGGCATAGTGATGCCCACATGGGCTGAATGCCCTTAATGTGGGACAATCTATTGCTGTTTTTAGAATGCTTTTCATGCGTATTGGAGTTGCTGGGAAACACTGCATACCTTATTACTTATTACCCACTAACCCATATACTGTACATTCATAGTCCTCCAGGGAATGACTCGTCCACATTGGGTTAACTGACATGCTTTTCTTTGTCCTTTAAGTTTTCCTCCACTCAGAGATTTGCTAATTATCCTGGACAGATGGGGGTACAGGGAAGGTATGGGTGGGGTATGTTGTCACACATGTAATGTTCTCTGTCAGTTGCCTATTTAGTATTGTATTGTTTCTTATTTTGGTCTTTTTGTTATACCCTTTGTGTGTTGCCTGCTTTTAATGCTGTTTACACATTTCAGTAAAGTATACTTAATTAAAAATAATAATAACAATTAAAGAAGACTTATATTGGGGAGTGAGAGACAGTTTGGAGGCCCAAGACCTGTTAGAATGCTGCTGTAACCAGGCCAAAATAATAGAGAAAAAGAATGTTTTGCACCATCCCGCATATCTGAAGCCCTTTGGCTAATAAGGTATTAGCCTACTTGACTAGTTGGCCAGATGCCACTTTATTTTAAAAATCTCCTTTTGAAAAAGTATTCCAAATCATCCTGCTGTTTAGAAACAAAACAAAATGTTCTCAACTTGACCCTGACCATCCTGCAAACCAAAATCCCTTGGCTAGTGTGCCATAAAACTACTGGGCTAGCTGCCTAATTTAGTCAAAACATCGCATTTGAAAGGCTATTCTTAAGCATTTTACAAATCATCCTCATGTTTAAGAGACACATTTTGTTCTCAACCTGACCATTCTGCAAAGAAGAAGCCCCTATGTGAGTGCACCATTAATCTACTAATCTACCTGGGCATTGTAGTCAAAAATCATATTTGAAAACATATCAAAATATTTTTGTGGGTTTTCCAAATCCTCCTGCTGTTGTTTTTTTTGTCTGTTTTTATATTTTGTTCTCAAAAAACATGGCAGAAGGGCGACTAAGATGAAGAATAATGGTGTTGCTAAAATGCCTAAAAACAGCAAGTTGATTCTGCTATAAGTTGCACTATCTGTTAAACTCCTAGTGTCTCTGCTGAATTATGTTTGACAGAAGAAAAAAAATTCTCAGTTTAGGCGTAATGCCAGAAGCACATCCCCATTCCTGTAAGGATCCACTCCCTGACAAATCAAGCAAAATAAAGAGATGCTTAGGTACTGTGCCTTGTAAGAGGAGTAAGGTGCAAGGTAGTAGAGGCACTATTATAAAAAGTCCTCCAGGGTGTCACCTGCAGAGGCAATGAAAGAATGACGATATATGCTTTCAGTGTTCCAGTACTGCAGCAATCATCTTATGACTCAGACTCCACCACAGACAATAACAGCAGTGGTAGCACCTTTCTGCCCAATGGTCTTGAGTCTGAGCCATCAGAGTCTTCTTTCAATACTGATGTAGTGCAAGACCAGTCCCATCAGAAACCCTGGAGACTGGCCATCAAGAGTGTGCTTACAAATGGAGGTGGCAAGTAGCATACTGTTTCCCTTGCTGACACTGTGGACCCGATTCTCAGACGCATGTGACAACTACGCAGGTGTATTCAGTTGTAACATGTGCCACTATACCAGGGATCCTTGGCCCTATTCCAAGACAGGCAGGGTCCCGCGCCTACGTGCTGCACCATGTAGCAGCCGCAGGCATGCACCACGGAATGATACAATGAACTTGGGTGCTGCAAGCTGCCATCCATGGGAAACAGACCCATCCGAGCTCCCCAACCCTGAAACAGGAGTGCAAGCCCTGGGGCCATTGGGGTCATCGAGTGCTCACAGGCATGAGGATGGCACCACAGAAAATGGACTATGGTGCCCTCAGGTCGCACCCCAGTATTGGGGGACTCTATGTGATGGGGGCATCTGTGGGGCATGTCTGTGTGTGTTGCAGCACTGCGGGGGGCAACCTACTATTTGGCAAGGATGGATGCCTCTTAGACCAGCTAACTTCCAGTCTAACCCTGCAGTGGTGCAGTGTGTCTTGGAATGGCATAAGTGGGTTATGGCAGCCACTCTTTCAGAATAAGACACAGATGCTGCAACCCCACTTCCGCTGTGCCATAGGGGCTGCGGCAGGTAGAAGTCTGCTTGGGTGCAGGCCACATCTTGAATAGCAACGGCGTAACGCATGTTGCACAGTGAGACTTGTGCCATTGGTTTGGCACAAGTCACCTTGTGACATGCATAACCCATTTTAGAATTCTGCACTTGTGATTTACATGAGGAGGAAGATGTCTCTGATGATAATAACGTAATCAAATGAAATCACTGTTACTGCTAGCAAGAGGTACCTATGCCAGGAGAGTGCAACTATGAATGCCACTTCTTGTGTATAGAACTACTATTATACTGACTGCAAGTATGCTGGTGTGAACTATGACATTTTGTAAAACCAGTGTCAGTAAGGGGGGACAGGAAAATAACCTTGGCACATCTAATTTAATAAAACACATAAAGAGAACGCTTTAATTGCATGCAACAGAAAGACAGAGCATTATAGTCTGGTGAAACAGAGGATGAGGAGGTGACAGTGACCTAAAAATCAGGTTATCAAAAGTGGTGGCATAGCTAATTATTTTCAACTCCATCTGACAAGAAAGAAACATCTTGATCTTTATCTCAGTCACCATCACCATCTGACTCCTTTGCATCTGACAGTTCCCCTGATTATTTACTTTCCATTCCCTTGCAAAAGACAGTGCCCCAAACCAAAACTGTTAACCATGCAAGTGTCATTCCAAAGGGCATCCAAATATGATCACACCCATCCAGTAGCCTGAAAATTAAATAAGGCAACAACAGGAATAATAGCTATTGACCTGTGTCCCTACTCTTTTGTTAAGTCTGTTGACTCTAAACAGGTAATACTGATTTCAGCTCCACAATAGCAAATGCTATCCAGAAAATATTTTGCCACCAAGGCTGTACCAAATATCTATTTAGAATTTTGTGAAAAGGGACAGAAGCCTTGAAATTTACAACAGTGCCACAAATATATATTACAATGGATATCGGACTAGTGGCCCAACTGAAACATAGAGCTGTCAGCAGATAGGACCACTTGGGCCACTCAGTCTGCCCAGTCTGACCATGCCTATATGGTCACCACAGACCCTTTCTGATCTCCAGCTACCCCCAACCCAGCCCTCGCTTTCTACCTAATATTTCTCTGTACCTATCACACACATTCTTGAAGCCCTCTACTGTTTTTGCTACCACCACTTCATCTGGAAGACTATTCCAAGCATCCACCACTTTCAGTGAAGTACCTCCATACAGCCCTCCTAAATTCCTGCCTTCCAACCATTGCATGCCCTCTTCTCTTGGTGCACCTTTTCATACAAAATCAATACCCTCCTGCACCTTGAGGTTCTTATAGGTCAATACCATGTGCCCTCCTCCTCTCTTCCTGGATGTACATATTCAGATCCTACATGACGGTTAGTAGTCACTGGACTTTCTCTCATGATTCTACTGCTTTTCCTCTGTCTCAACCATGACCAGCCACAACATTTAAGAAGCAGGCTGCCTTGTGCATTACTAGTTCTGAGTTAAAAGATCACACTGCAGTGAAACTATTGCAGGAATTAAGAATATTGCTTGTAGGGCTGTGTAGAATATTGAATTTCTGATGGAATGGAAATCCACAGAATTTTACAAAATTCCATTGATTTCACAATTTGCAGAACTGTGACATTCCCATGCAAATTGTTTTTGCAGACTAATAATCCTCAGTTAACATAAACTGTGGATTCTTTTTCCTCAATCCTTAGAAAAATATTTCACTGTTTACACGATCCACAGAAAATTATTCCACAGTTTGCACAGAAATTCTTTTCAAAATTCAATAGAATTTAAAAGAAATTCCACAAAGCATTTCAGAAGCAGTATTACCATTCCACAGTAATTTTGATAGTGGAATTTCATGTTCTGCACAGCCTCAATTGCTTGCTGAATGGCTTTTTCTCATGGCCTGTCTCCAGGGTTTTTGATGTCCAATAATGGGGCTTATATCATATCTGCTGTGAAGGATGAAGAGTTGATGCACATACCTTGATTTGCTCATCTCCTCAGATCTGTAGTACTCAGAGGCCTGGATATTCAGACTGTGCCAGGGTGTGGCGCAAGCCTGGGTGCAGTGCAACTTGGCTGTGCAAGCGTTGACTGGGCGATATTCAACTAAGCTGCACCATGGCACAGTATCAGTGAATATTGCACCCCTGGCTACCCACAGTGTGCATGGCACAGTGGCACCGCGCCAGTGCAAGTGGCCAGAGTGGAGCAGTGGGATGCGCTAGTGCAAGTTCTGTTGCACTAGGTGCAACACCCATGCTGTTCAAAAGTGCACATGCAAATGGAGCCATAATGCATGCAAGGCACAAATGGGACCATTTTCATGTCATTATGGCCCCATTGCATGCAGGTGTGCCGATCTCTGGTGACTTGTGCCTGGCGCCCTGCCAGGCTGCAGCCGTCGAGGACTGACACTCCCTGCACTGGCGGCAATGTGCCCACTGCCCGATCACGAGCATATGTAGAATGAAAAAACTGTCCAATATCCTGGTGGTCCAGTGGACTGCTTGTGGCCAGATCACGGGCATAAGTAATAATAAAAGTTGTCCAATATCCCTGGTGGTCAGTGGACCACTCGCAGCTTCAATCACGGCATATGCTAGAAAATACTAGTCCCATATCCATGGTGGTCAGCGGTACCTCCCACCGCCCACTGGGCCCCACTGCCCGCTCCCCGGTCAGCGGTGGGTGGCAGCTCCCACCCACTTGCCACCTGCCGCCACTGACTGACCTTGTATGGTAAGGCCATGTGCCACTGGTCCCACAGCGTGAGCCAATGGGTATGCAGTCTGCATCAGATTGTTATTAGTCCAGATATGTGAATGGATCCATTCAAATATCTGGACTGTGTAGTACTGTACAGGCTGCACATCCATTGGCTCACACTGTGGACCAACGCATACAGCCCTACCATAGTGTTAGTCGGCAGGCAACGGGCGGCAAGCGGGGAGCTGCCGCCCGCTGCTGACCGGGGGAGCGGCAGGGGCCGCAGTGGGCGGGTGGGGAGGGGTACCGCTGACCACCAGGGACATGGGACTAGTATTTTACAGCATATGCCTGCTATCAGGCTGTGAGCGGTCCACTGGACCACCAGGGATATTGGAGTACTTTTATTTTTACTTATGCCCACGATTGAGCTGCAAGCAGTCCACTGGACCACCAGGGATATTGGACATTTTATTATTGCTTATGCCTGATCATTGCTGCAAGTGGTCCACTGGACCACCAGGGATATTGGACTTTACTTTTTTACTTATGCTCGTGATTGGGCATGGGAGGCACCACCACAAGGGTGCAGCCGGGCTCAGGTGGCCACCACAGGTGGCAGCTGCCGTGTTGCCCTGCAGTATGACAGCTCACTTGTGAGTGGCCAGCTGTTGTTCCTTTTTGTTTGGCTCACCTGTGCTGTGTAAGTAGGGGTTGCACATGCTGGGCTCAGCACATCTCGGGCTGAGTATCGGGATGTGCAGAGTATGCATGGGCACATCCCCCACCTGCGCTGCATACATTACTGATGCGCTCTGGTGCATCGGGATTTGTGCCAGGCAAATCCCCATTTGAATTTCGCGCTCAGGGCACATTAGTGGGTTGCGATGGTGCAACACTGTTTGGCCATGTGCAACCCTTTTGAATATCTGGGCCCATGTATTAAGTACCGTACACAAACATGAGAACATTTTAATCCTTCTGCTAAGACATGCAAAATATCACAGCAGCTGCAAAAGGACAACAATCTTCCACAACATCAGTTAAAGCAGGAGGTGGTCACCTGATGGAATTCCACCTTCTACATGGTACAGTGGCTTCCTGAACAGCGTAAATCAGTGCATCAATACACTATAGATCACTCAATAGGAAAGGGGTGTCACTCTGTTCAAGCCAGTGGACCCTGGGAGATTGTGCCACATTCTTCAACCATTTCAGGAAGACACTCAGGAAATCATTGCATGCAGTGCCAGTGTGAGACAAGTAATACCCCTGAGATTCCTTAGGAAAATACAGTATTTGAAAAGCAGAAGGCAACATTTCTTGAGGGAAGTCGTTGTTTCTCTTGTTGAAAAGCTAGCTATATGTCAGAAAGTGGACCCAGAATATCAAGGCTGTTAGAAGTAGAACATTATACCATAGTCACAAAATGAACACTAAAATCACTGGTTCTGATTGTTTGCTGGCACCTGGAGCCGTGTAAACCTCGATAAACACCGAAGAGGTGCCAGCCTGCCAGTCTCGAGATCCCCAAAGTTCAAATCAATCTAAAGCGCCTCACCCCAAAATGGCCACCATTTCAGTGTCCTGCTATGAACTTCCACCACACCTCACCTTTCACCACAAAAAGAAACAAATCCAGCTTTCAATTAATACACTCAGCCAAACTCGATGAAATGTTTCATTCGCTCAACTAAAATGAGCAGCAAACAGTGCAAGCAACTGAAGCAGTTACCTCTCACTCCCATAGCTCTGGTGGCTGCTACTCAGGTCCCCAACATCAACAGTACAAGTGTGCCATTCCCAGTCTTGCATCTCGAATCATCGCAGCACCCAACTTCAACTCCGCATGTACCATGTAGTCCATAAATCATAATTACAAAAATAAATGGCAGTCCAAAAGAAATTGCCTGAACACCACCGTGACTGCATTATGCCTGCAAACTCATACCCAGAAGTACCCATCGCCCCAATGCAAAATCCAGAAATGCAACCCAGAGCTATTTTGTATTGCACAGCAATAAAATATAGAAAAACTATTTAAAATGGGAAACACATTTTTTTCTATTTAAAGAAAACAAAAGGAGAAAGTCATGAGTATAATCAGTAATAACCTACCTTAATGGTGTGGGTTATGGTGGATTTACCATGGCTGGAGAGCATTTACCTACTCGGCGGCGCGTTCTCATGGGCAAGCCATGCCAACCATGGTAACTTCCTATAACCCACACCCTCTTGTGGTTTATTTCTTAATTATATTCTGCCACAATGTTAGACCTCAATTTAAGGCCAGCCTCACACCCTTTCTCCTCTGAATTACAGATATTAGCAGGTATACAGACCTACTCACTTTAAAAGTGTCAGATGAAATAAATACTATTTTGATTTCCTACTGGTTGAGCATGTACCTCCAAACCTCAGTGCCAGAAGGAGAAACATTTGATAGAAAATATGAAGATTGTGACATTTAGTCAAGGCTAAATGATATTACTAAAGACAGCAGTTCTTCCTGTGCTGGTCAAGGTCATACTGCTTCCACTATGGTTGAAGACTAGTTAGGAAACTCAGCATATGGGACAACCATTTGAAATATTGGTGAAGTAAGAGAAAGATCTGGCCTGCATCGCATGTTGCTGTTTTTACTCAATTGTCCTCCAACTAGTGCATACTGAGAGAGAATCTTCAGCACTACTGGTAGCATTGCTTTGAGTCTGCACAACTGCTTGTTGCCTGAAATGTGGAACGTTTGACATTCATTAAAGTGAACCGTTGCCTCTTCTTTACTGCTTCCACTGGTTTTCTAAAAGTCATTTCCATAATGATGATGATGAGCCAATAGTTATTGATTAACTGGACGATTGTGACTGTGTGTGGGGTTAATCTGCTGCTGTGCAATATGTAAGGCCAGAGGAGACAAAACAAATTATAATAAGAAACATACAATGCAGAAAAGAAACAATGTACTCTTAAATGATGACTAAGAACAAAGACTGTTAGTCTCATCTGTGCAAAAAATAAAATAAAAGAATTGAAAAATGTGTGTGTGTGTGTGTGTGTGTGTGTGTAAATTGAAAACATGTGTGTGTGTGTGTGTGTGTTAATCAGCCTCTAGCTGAAATGTTGAGTGCAGAATGAAACATCGAGGAACCCAGTGCTGGAAAAGAAATGCCAAAACCAGATCTAACTCACTGTCAGCTAAACATTCTGCCTAATGAAAAGAAAATGCTAAGCAGAGAATTGCACAGTGGTCAATGTTTCATGTCCATTAGACTCTTTAAAAATTATTTCATTTGCTTGCTTTGCTAATTTTTCTGTTGACCCTAATTTTCAGCTGACCATCCAAGGGTTGGTAGGGGTCCTGTAAGCCATTTTCATTCCACACCCTATGTTTTGACTTTTTGCTTTGCAGGTTGGTCATGGTCAGACTCAAAAACAAAGAATTCTTAAATAACAGAATGCAGTGTGTCACACACAGTATAATCTGCACTATGACACTGTCCTTTAACATTTTGTGGTATTCTTCTCCTGAAAAATGCCTTTTTTCCACCACCCGATCATTATAGGCCCAGACTAGGAAAATCCAAATCATTTCCAATACTAAATCCAGCTCATCCTGGATTTGGCAAATCCAAAACTAAATGCAAATCTACCCTGGTTTTGCCCATCCCTATGTTTAGTAATAAACGATAATGAAGGTATAGTTACTGTGTATAATTTTTAGATGAGAAAAATATTACTAGGACGGGAAAGAATTTAGGGTCTTTTGTGTCCATCATTATGCCAACATGGCAGAGGCTATACCCCAGTCTGAATACTGACATAAATTCAAGCTTAACTACTGGAATGTCCTCTGCCTCATGCTGTGTAATCTTCAATGCAGTTCTCCTAAGGAATCTGTGCAGTTCTGTTTTGAAAGCCTGAACTGTATTACCTTTATCACCTCACTGGGTAGGTTGTTCCCATGCTGATTATCCTCTGCATGAAGCAATGCTTTTGTATGTTTCTTCTACTCCACTCCCCCAAAAGAGTTTATGCACTCTAGTTCCCTCACACTCACCAACTCAAACAGCCATGAATGCTTTACAATGCCTATCCATTTAGGTATCAGACCACTGTGATTGTGTTCCCTTAACCTTTTCTTCTCTTGAATAAATAATTTGCATAATATCTTCTACGGTACTTATCAAGTGTTCTCCTGTCCTCCTTTAACCTCCAGTGTAGTTCCTTGTGCAACCATAGAGGCTTCCACCCAGCCTCTTACCCTTGTTGCCTATAAGTACCTGTAGCCCTCTGTTGCTAGAGAATTGCAGCTGGAATGGCTCCAAGGGAGTGTGCCCACCATGAGCTTTTATATTTACTCCAGATCTGGGGACTCAGGGCTGAAATGGGCAAGGACACAAAGGGAACCATAAAAAAAAATAAAGAAGCAAACAATTGTCCACTAGTGCCAACAGAGTCAAGCAGTTGACCTTTATTCATTGTCCTTACATCTTCACCTCTTGTTCTGGCAATGGCAGACATGGCAGGAACTACAGGGTATTCTTCAAGTAAGTACATATTTCAGTTTAAAATGTGTTACCTTCCTTTTAGGTCATGCTGAGGTCATTCTTGGTTCCATCTGTGGGCCCAATTTGGATGAGTCTGCCTTTTCTACCTCCCTCATACCCATTCTAGCTGACTGGTCTGCATTACCATGATTTTTGGCAGGGACTGGAATATAGTCCTCTCCCTCTCCTGGTCAGATCTGGACTCACAGTCATCTCTCTCACCTGGTTCCAGTAGGTCACCCATGAACTAATGCATTCTCTGGGCCTTATTGACTAACAGAGGATACTCAACCCACAAGGAAGGAATATTCTTTCTATTCTGCCCCATCACTCCTTTTCCTGGATTTATTTTTCTCCTAGGGAAAGACCTTATGGGAGGGGGGGTAAATATGTGCTATTATACATCCAAAATTATTTTGGATCACAACTCAATCTCCTTCAAATGGAACTTTCATCTAACAGCAGTAAAAAGAGAGTGCAGAGGCTAAATAATCAATTATTAAAATCTGAGGTACTACGCAGCATATTCAGAACTTTATTCTCAACGCTCAGCTCACTTAACGCCCCTTCTATGCCAAAATTAGACATACTATGGGGTGCACTTAAATGCTCTTGTGAGGGAAACTCATACCACTCTCTACTAAATGCAAAAACAACTGGCTATTTCCTCTCCTCCATTCTCGAACAAATAAAACATGTAGAGGAGCACATCCTACCTGATGCCTGAATAGAGGATTCGAACAGCTTGAATCACTTCGAGGAATACTTACTGTTGAGGTCCAAAGCCTACTATTTTGATGAAGGTGAATGAGCAGGTAAGTTCTCGCTCTTCGCCTCTGATCCCAAACCTCAGATAGAATTGTAACCTCCATTCATTCATCCTCAGGTCCAATTAATCACTTCCCACCTCCATTACGGTGTCTTTTAACGATTATTACCAGGATCTCTACTCCCTTTCTTGGTCCCTCTCACTCACACAATTTGATGCCTTCCTCAATGACATTTCCTCCCTACCTTACAGGACCCCCAGGAGGCAGTTCTTAAGGCACCACTGTCTTTATCAGAGATTCTAGATGAGATAGACTATCTCACTCCTGATAAATCACCAGGTCTGGATGGGTTTACCTCAAATTTTACAAGACTTCAAAGAACAAGTGGCCCCTATTCTTCTGGACACTTTCCAGTATTTCTTTCAAGAAGGTATTACTGACCCTTAACTCACAGTGGCTATAATAGTACTTCTTCCAAGCATGACAAGGATCCTCTTTGGTTTCTAATTACAGGCCAATTTCCTGATTAAACAGATCTCAAAATACTTGCTAAGATCCTGGCAGCTCGACTAAGTCAAGTATGGGACTCGATATTAGCAAGGAACAAATAGGATTTGTTACAGGCTGCCTTTCATCAGATCACTTGAGGAAAATCTCCTGTCTTCTCTCTGCATCCAGGGATGCCTCCATACCGGCAGCTTTGGTCTCCTTGGATGCAGATAAAGCTTTCGACAGAGTATCATGGGACTATCTGTTTGCTCTCCTTCCCGGTTTCATATCCCTACTGAATTTATTAAATGGATCCAAATTCTATATACCTAACCCTCGGCCAGGGTTCTTTGTAATGGCATACTTTCCACTACATTTCTCTTAAAGCAAGACACCTGCAAGGATGCCCTCTTTCCCCTACTTGTTCAACTTATTTCTGGAACCATTAATTAGAAATTAACTGCTCTCCCTGGTGATGGGTATCCCACTTACGGTCAAAATAGCAGCCCAAACTCCTTCCTAGTCTGACTAAAGCCTCTGGCTGTTTCTTGACACCCCCACCTGTACCCCCAAATTGCTAATTAGTGGAGATTATATGTGCAGTGACTTGTGTAACAGTTCCTGAACCTAATACGCTGAATCTACCAGTATCCAAATGTTAGCCTTTACTGTATTTCATGTACCATTCTTTGTTACATTGTTACCAGTGTCCCCTGCTGAACCACTTTGTACTGCTCTCCTGGTTGTATCTGTGTCTGACGTGGAACCTTTGAAAAGGAGTCTTTGACTCAAAGGTATTTTCCCAAATAAACAAAAATTGAAATTGAAATATTCTACTGCACTTGTCATCCCCAGCCAAATCGCCTCCAGCAACTTTACATATCACACATTTCGGCATGATCTTGAATTACAAATTAAATCTGGGCAAAACTGAGGTAATGCCACTTTATAAATACACAGTAAGAGCTGACATGGAGCACCTAGGTCTACATAGAACCCTGTTAAATTGAAATATTTAGGTATATTTCTACACCCTCAGTCAATAATTTTAAGCAGCTTAACCTCAATCCCTTACTAACAGTAATAAGGGCTGACTGAAACAGATGGTCACAACTGCCTCTCACCTTATGGGGCCATATGAGCATCCCCAAGATGAACATTCTACCTCAACTCTTGTATCCACTTCTAATGTTCAATGGTGCTTTTCCCCTATCATGGTTCTCACAAGTTCACCGTATATTTAGCTCTTTCTACTGAAAAGGAAAAGGCCAGGAGGAACTACTTCTGCCTCACGTATCATAAAACAGACAGTGGTTTGCAAGCCCCCAAGGTCTTTCTTTATTACCTGTCCATTCATTTAACGAGAGTTATATACTGACTCAAACTTCCTGAATGTTACTGAGTGGCTCTTACGCTTTCTTTGGGTAAAGTAGAACAAGGATTATGCTCTCAATATAATATTGACTATAAATCACTTCCTTTTTAAGTAAAAAGCATCTTCCAAACAAGTACAGGTTACCCCACTGGAGATCTTGAAGGAGAGTTTTGAAGATCACTGAAGAAGGATAGGAATGGAGGGTGATAGGAAGTTACTTCAGCTGAAGGAAAAGGAAAGATGAGAAACCTGTCTATCCCACTGAGGTTCTAGAACAAGAGCTACAGAAGAAGCAGGGGTCAGCAGAGTGGAGGGAGTAGGATGAGGGAGGAGAAGAGTGGAGAAAGGAGGAAGGGAAGAAAGCAAAACCAAATTCTGGAAAACAAGGCAGCAGAAGGAGAGGTCTTTTGCCCAATGAAAGAAAGAAGAGTTTGTTACAGAGGGAGCAGTGGTGGGTACAGGGAGGACAGTTTAAGTAGAAATGGAAGAGGAATGGATAAGAGGTTCCAATGTGGCCAGGGTGGATTAAGGGAGGGGACCATAGATTACACTCATGTAGACCATTCATGGGCAACAGATTATGAAGTCACAAATGGAGAATTATGTCAGGTGTCGAGAAACATAGAAACATAGAATCTGGAGACAGATAAGGATCACTTGGCCCATCCAATCTACCCATTTCTCCTACCTACAGTACACTATTAGTGCTGACAGTGTCCAAACAACAACTCTTTTCTCTACCACCTTCCTTATCCCATGCATTCCTGAATGCCACCACTGTTTTCACCAACACCACCTCTGCTGGAATGCCTTTCAAAGAATCCACTCTTTCTGTGAATATGTACTTCCTCATAACTCACCTGAATCTACCCCTTCCAACTTCATAACAAATCCCTTGTTCTTGAACATCTATTTTCAGAAAACTACTTCCTCCAGTACCTTATTTAGCCCTGTGAGTTATTTAAAGGTCTCTATCATATCTTCTGCTCCTCCTCTGTTCCAGTGTGTACATATCAGTGTATATTATGGGTGACCAAAGTAGTAGACCAGGGAGGGGCTGTGGACATGACTTACCTAGACTTTAGCAAGGCATTTGACACAGTCCACACAAAAGATTAATAGTCAATTAACCAGCCTGGGAGGGTCCCAGGGTGGTAGCCTAGGTAAAACATTGGTTGGACAACAGGACACAGAAAGTAATTGTAAATGGAGTTCACTCTGAAGAAAGAGGGGTTACTAGTGGGGTAACGCAGGGTTCAGTACTGGGTCCAGTCCTTTTAATGTCTTTATAAGTGACATTGCAGAGGGACTGGAAGGAAAAGTATGCCTCATTGCAGATGGCACAAAGATCTGCAACAGGGTTAATACACAAGAAGGCATGGAAAGGATGAGAAGGGACTTGAAGGTTGGAGGAATGGTCAGAAGTATGGCAGCTTGATTCAATGCAAAGAAGTGCAAAATAATGCACCTGAGAAACAAAACCCAGGGAAGATTACACAATGGGGAGAGGTAGTAACAACAACAAAATGGAAAGAGACCTGGGGTAATCATATCAGATGACCTTAAGGCTGGAAAGCAATGTGAGAAGGTGGTAGGGAGGGCTGGTGGTATACTGGGATGTATAGGAGAGGCATCACCAGCAGAAAACAGGAAGTTGTTATTCCCTGTATAGACAGTTGGTGAGACCCCATCTGAATACTGCGTCAGTTCTGAGACCCCATCTCCACAAGAACATAGACAGGATGGAGGCAGTTCAGAGGAGGGCAACTAAAATGGTGCAGGGTCTGCAAGAGAAGCCACAAAGAGAGACTAAAGGAGCTTAATATGTATACCCTTGAGAAAAGGAGGGAGGGGGACATGATAGAAACATTTAAGTACCTCAGTGGAATAAGCAAAGTCAAAAGGTAGCATCTTTCAGAAAAAGAGATGTGCAAGAACAAGGAGATACAATTTGAAGATAGAGGGGGGACAGCCTAGGGGCAATGTGGAGGAGGTATTTTTTCACAGAGAGGGTTGTGGATGCATGGAACAGCCTTCCTCAGATGCATGAAACAGTCTTCCTGAGGAGGTTGTGGGGTCTAAAACTGTGGAGAATTCAAGAATGCATGGGACAGACATAAGGCAATTTTTGTGGGGGGGTAGGAAGAAATAGGCTGTTGGTTAAATAGGACCTGCAGCTTATCCTCTAGGAAGGGAAATGGGCAGACTAGGTGGGCCAAGCAGTCCATATCTGCTGTCAAAGTCTATGTTTCTATGTTTCTATATTTAGTCTCTTCTCATAGAGTTTTTGATGCAGACCCTGCACTATTTTAGCTGCCCTCCTCTGAACTGCCTCAACTCTGTCTATGGACTTCCAGAGATGTGGTCTCCAGAATTGGACACAGTACTCTAGATGGGGTCTTACCAGTAATCTATACAGAAGCAACACCACCTCCTCCTTTCTTCTGGTGATACCTCTCTATGCACCCCACCATCCCACTAGCACTCCCTACTGCCTTGTACTGCCTGGTCACCTTCATTTATTTATTTTATTTATTTTTCTTTCATATTGTTTTTAATTGTTTAACCAGGGTAGCACACTAAGCTAAATTTTGTTTAAAGGGTGACCTGGGAGCACAGTGAAGTTAAGTAACTTGCTTGGAGTCACACATTATGCAGAGTGGGGCTGTGGATTCAAACCTAGGTCTCAGATTTGCAGCTCAGAGCCTTAAACCGCTGTACTCTACTGCCTCCCTTTAGGTAATCTGATTTGACTACCACCAAGTCTCTTTCCTGCTTCGTGGTTACCCAGCTTATTAAGTTACTGGTCTCTTATGTGGAATGGTGTTGAACGCTCTTACTGAAATCTTGGTAGGTCATGTCTACTGTTTCACCCTGATCTAGAGAATCAGTGAGACCAGATAAAGTCTAGACAACAGTGATCCTGTGTTGACTTGTATTAACATAATAAAAAGAAAATATGAAAGTAAATACAGAAAATATACTGGAATATAATCTGAAATGTGCCTTCATATGACATTTTAAGTGTCCCTTGATGTTTTAATGTGCATCAGCCTAATACATTTTAAGATACTTTGTGTCTACAGAAATCATTGTACACTACAGTGACTGATGCTGAAATCAGTTTCAAATTCTATGATTTGGAGATGGCATTACAAATTTGCAAAATGTACCTTTCCAATTCACTAGAAATTAGAGAGTAATAAATGCCTTTTAATTGTTTGGTAACTGGGTAGGTACAATAGGCACAAGTGCCTGTTTTCAGGGGTGACCTGGTAGCACTGGGATGGTTAAGTAATTTGTTCAGAGTCATACAGTATGCAAGTGGATTTTGTATGAATCAAACCTAGGTCTACTGGATGTACCAAGATCATTCACAGCTTGTTACTCTGACCTCCAGGCTATACTGCCAGCCCCAATTTTTTTATAAGAAAGCCTTTTTAAATTTAAAACAATAAAAAAATTAAAATAAGAACATTAAAAATTAATAAGAAAAAGCCAAATTACTGTAGCAAGATATTATAAACAAGCCAAGGAGTATATAAATCAAAATAACTATAATGACTAGAAAAGTCTAGTGACAAGTACATTTATCAGTGCAGTGAGTTTCTAACAACACTTTGAACATACAGTATGGAGGCCAACCAGCAAATTCATTTTGTTTGAGGCTTATAGTTTATTCTGATGTGTAGGAACAAGCCATCTGAAGGACATTTCACCACATTTAGTTACATATCTGGAGCTCTCAAGCAGATTATAAATTACACATTCTCAGATTGTATAGACTAGAAGTCCTGCAGAAGTGAGCCAAGATACCGTGAGTGTGACATATCTTTCCGAGAACCTTGTAGGACCAATGTACAGAGGTTTTCAGCCTTCTTGTGGTTAGGGATGTCCAGCATACTACAGTAAAAATGGTGCAGTAGTGGGTTTTAGTAGGCAACCCAGAGATAAATCACAGTACCCTATGGTAAAGGTCATCTAATTGGACAGGTTATAAAGTGGCTGTGCCTCAATACACCAGTTCACCATAATAAGGAGCTGCATAAATGTGTCCCTGACTAGTTTTTGCATGTGTCAGCAGGGAAGTTCAATGTATTTCAGTAGTGAAACCAGCCTTGGGTGCAATTTCAAATGTAGATTACTGATACAGTTGCTGAAAGAAAGTTTATTGTCTAAACATAGGTCAAGATATTTAAATGTGTCAACTACCTCAAGCTGTGCCATATTAAGGTGAAGACAATGGGGGAGGTGAAGTTAGTTCACCATGTTGTGTTTGGAGCTAAAATTATATAATTTTTTGTTTGTGAGGCATTAAGGATCAGTTTAGATGCACAGTTTCACTTGTAGGGTACTGAATGCTGATTGTATGTCACTTAGAGCATCAGGAAAATTAGTCCTAGTGGTATGTATTGTATATCATGAGTGATAACAGTGGAGCTTGATGGCCCCTGTATTATCCCCAAGATCATTTGTGTAAATTGTGAATAGGAGTACAGAGTCTAATGCCAATTGCAGAGAGTTTTGCAGTAAAATCTGATGATCTACTATGTCAAAGGCCTTACTAAGGTCAAGAAAGATAGCTACAGTTGTAAGCTTTTGATTCATGCCAGAAAGACACTCATCTGTTACTTTGACAAGCACAGCTGCAGTACAATGCAATGCCCAAAACCAGACAAGGTTGGAGTAATTATGTTAATATTGAGAGATACGTCTACACCACCATTAACTAGTTTTACAATACCATAGCTAAAACAGTAGAGGTGTGTGAAGTCAGTAAAATTTGCTTCATGTAATAGTTCATGGAGTTTTGACTATCCATGAACTTGTACCCCATTCAAAATTCAATTTTGCCTTTTCAGTGAATTAAGCAAAAATGTGAAATTGCTGGCTTTGCTTCTATTGTGCCACCATCTTGGTTACTACTATATGCAAATGACAATTTTGAAGCTAATTTGCGCTGATACAAAATTTGCACTGCAGTATGGGCTATAATGTCATCTGATGCTCTATGGGTGTCCCATGTTGCTGAATAGCCTATAGGAAGCAGAGTAGGTCATGTCTGAGTGCAGTGTAGCTGACACTTCTCAGAGAACACATTGTATTAGTCTAACTAATCATAAAACCTGTTAAAACAAAAAAAGGTCCATATGAACAAATTGTGATAAAAATTGTTTGTGAGTGCATAAGGTTAGTGGAAAAATACCACAGTTTAATTTTAGGGAAATCAAGAGTAAGCAGGTTTATAAACAAATAACCAAATCAAATCAACATAAGGTTATGAGTCTGGATCAGGTGGAAATCAAGTTCCTGAAAGATACTGCTTTACAGATTACACCAATCCTTACTAAATTGTTTAATCTTTGCTGAGGCAAGGTATGTTACCAGAGTGTTGGAAAAACTCTAAAATAGTTCCTATATTTAAAGGGGAGATCAGGATATTCTGACAAATTATCGACCAATAGCATTGTTGTCAGTAATATCTAAAGTATTTGAGGGTCTTGTTTGAGACAGATTCAGGTTTTTTTGAAAAATACATCTTATTGTCAGATAGTCAGGCTGGTTTTAGATTGGGGAGGTCAACAGACTCTGCTCTCATGGACTTTCTTGATACCAACTCAAATGGACTGGAGCAGGGAGAGTCCATGGGAGCAGTGTTCATCAACCTCTAAAGCCTTTGACTTAGTGGACTTTAGTATCCTGATGGAAAGGCTTTCCTTGGTAGGAATGTCACAACCAGTCAAATTATGGCTTTGGTCATACTTGACGGAATGAACATAACAGGTTAGTTTAGGTGATATTTCTCTGAGTGGAAGGAACATATGGGGTGCCCCCAGGGTTCAATCCTTGGCCCCTATTGTTCCTGATTTATGTAAATCCAATTCCACAAATAATTGTCAGATCACAAATGTTTTGGTATGGACAATATGGCATTAATTGCAAGAGCCAATACAAAAACAGAGTTACAATATAAACTGCAATCAGAGTTTGATTCCTGCAATGTTGGTTGAGATATTCAAAATGTTGTTAAGTAAGAAAAGACCCAAGCCATGATGTTTCAAACAAAATATGCAGGCAAATCACTAAGCCAGGAGATAGATATTATTACATTTGATTGAACCAGATTACAGGTTGTGTTCCAATATAAATATTTGGGGATACTCCTAGATCCTAGTCTTACATTTGATAATCATATAGAGAATATAATAAAGAAGGTGAATATTAGATTGGGGGTTATTAGACGAAAGGAAAGGAAATTGTTTAACCAGGAAAGGCACACTAAGCCAGAGCTTTTTCCAGGTGCGACCTGGGAGCACAAGGAAGTTAAGGACTTGCTCAGGGGTCACACAGTATGCAAGTGGAAGCTGTGGATTTCAAACCCAGATCTGGTCTGCTGGATGTCACCAGATTTGCAGCTCAGAGCCTTAGACCACTGCGCTATACTACCTCACTCTTGGCTAGAGAAGACAGAAATAAAATAGCATTGCAGCAATTATTGCCAATAATGGAATATGGGAGCCAAATGTATCAGTCTGCAACAAAGTCAACTCTGAAAGCTTAAATAAAGTTTATTATAAAATAGCTAGGTATGTTACACAATGTCATGTAAATACTCATAATTGTATTTTATTACACAATTTAAAATGGGATTCATTAGAGATTAGAAGAAAGAAAGATTGGGGCAGTGAGCATATGTGGCATTTAGGGATGGAAATGGTATGCCATATATGCTTAGGCCTACAAACAGATATTCTCAAGGATAATTCAAAATAGAGGCTTAAAGGTTCTTTTAGTGAGAAATCAGTATAGAATGATGCAAAGGAGATTTTATTTACCAATGATTTAGAATGAATTGAGACTGGGTGTTAGAAATGCTGGTAGCTTGGGTCAGTTTAAGAGAAGTTTGACATTAATGGAAACCAAATTGTATGTGCTTAGGATTTCAGAAATGCTCCTAAATCATGTTGTTGTTTAGGTAATTTTTTCTCAGCTCATTGTATTGTATTGTACCCTTTATTGAAATGTTGTATATTTTTATTGTGTATTGTTTATATATTTTGTTTAGTTGTCTGTGTCATATTGTATGCAATTATGTCAAGCTGTTGTACTTGGAACCGTAATCTGTACAGGACCATCATGTAACTAGGGCTTAATAGTTCTAATGATAAACTCCTGTCAAAAAATAAACAGGTTTATCTATCTATCTATCTATCTATCTATCTATCTATCTATCTATCTATCTATCTATCTATTGTGGATACATGTTTTTTATTTTTGTATTCACTCATCAGTTAGATAGTATAAAGACATTTTGAGTTTCTGCATTTTTGTCCGTGGATTGTGCTTGGGGAAGGGGTAGCAACATTGTAGGAGGCTAGGTTCAATCAAGATATGTAGTTTTTTTTCTTAGTTAAGCAGTATTTTGTGTTATATGTTGCTTTGTTTCATTTCTTGCCATATTCTCCATTGCTAAATTAAATCCATGTGCATTCTGTGTGTGAAATACTGATTCAGTGTTCAGTTTCACATTCCAGATTTCCTGTGCTAGTAGAAACCAGACCTTTGTTTTGGGGCACATAAAATACAGATTCAGTGTGCAGTTTCATTTGTCAGTTGAAGTATTATCAGTGTTGTGATCTATAAAAAGAAAACCTTACCATTAAAACAGAAACAGGAATAATGACTGGCAAAATAAAGGTAGGAAAAGGGATAAGTGCATATGTGTCAGAGACGAGGTTAGTAAATCAAAGACACCAATTAATACTCCACTGCCAACATCAATGTCTGAGCACATGTCATCAACAATTCCTGTGGGCTCAGGGGCAAATAACAGTGAGAGTACTGGAGCTGTTAGCAGTGGTGGCATATCTGTCACAACATTTTTCAAAACTAAATTGGTGGCTGCAATGATGGTGGGTAAGGTGACAACTGAGGAGAAAGGTAGCAGCGCCACAAGTACCAGCAGGCAGGAAACAGTGGAAGAGAAGGTGCTGTAGTCTGGGTACCCATGGTGGTGTTGACTGTTGTGCTTCTGGAGTACACAGCATAGAGACAGTGGTAAATACTAGAGATGTAGAGAATGTGGCTGAGACTGCACACTCCACAGGTTGAGGTGGTTGAGGAGGACATACATTTTGAAGAGAATGAGAGTACTGTTGATGATTATGATGATGTGTGCTGGAGCCACTTTGGGAGCCCAACAGTAAAAAACACAAGTCGTATGATTCAGATGTTGCATTCCAGTACCATCACAGCTAGTAAAGAAAGCACACCTAATATTTTGACCTTTCCACCACCGTCACAGTCATCCTGGCACAATGGAAAAGAAGGTAACTAAATCCCTGTGGAATTTCTATGTCCTTGACCCTGCTGATGAGTCAGTTGTGATCTGTCAGCTCTATCAAGCCACGGGTAAGCAGGGAGTAAAAGGAAGCCATCTAGGCACTGGTGGGCAACTCACCCACCTCAAGAACAGACACCCTGCATGTTGGTGTCAGCATGAAAAGAAAGGTAGTGTGAAGTTCACAGTGTCAGTCCAGTTGAGAAAGTGGTTGGAGGGTCCACAATGTGAAATGCTGTGGACTACATAGCAGAGGAGCATAATTCCATTCTGTCTAGTAGTATGGGGCATAGCAGTAGTTCTACTAGTACCACCCTTTGAGACATAGAAGCAGTCACTGTATTGCATAATGCAGCTAAAGTTAGAACTGAAGCACCAGCTCATAGCACCCCAGCAATGCTACCACAATGATTAAAGTTGTTTATTCCAACCAGACAAAGAGAGGACCAGCCCACACTCCATGCCATGCTTAATCATCATGTAAAATTCCCACCAAATCACATGCTATTCTGGAACTGTATGGCAGAGCATCAGATATGTAAAATCATGTCATTATTCATTCAGCAATGCCTTATAAGCTGTAAATTTGAGTATGGATATGTGGACCAGTGGCAAAACAGCTGTCAGTTCATTTTGTGCATTACAGGTCACTGGGCACAGATACCTGGGGTCCTGTTCAACTTGGATAGTGGCAAATGCTGCAGCAAGACAAACTGTGGTTATAGCAACATTATAGGTCTTCAACAGTATGCCACATTGATGATGAAAACCATAGCAGCGTCACATACAGGTGAGAAGATACTGAAAGTACTTCTTTTGGAAATTGATAAGTGGCTCCAGCCACACTCATAGAAAGCAGGTTTTATTGCCAGGATAATTGATCTAATGTCATCGCGAATTAGTGATGGTGTTTTCTTCCAGAGTGCCATGCCTGACTCAGTATCTGAATCTCATTGTCCAGCAGCTTCTAGCCCATCCAAATTTCAGGGAAATTTTGCCTGTTGCACCCCTCATCTGTGTGCACTTTGCATGGTCCAGAAAGTCACATGACCTGCAAATTCACAACAACTTGCCTCAGCACCACATGAAAATGGATTTGGTGACAAGATGGAACTCCACCATATACATGCTGGATCACTTATACAAGCAGTACAAGGTGATTTTCAATTATACAATGGCAAGAAAAATCTGGACTCTGATTGGTCAGTCTTGGGCTGGACCCGTGATGTTAATCAGTACAACATCATGGGTCTAGTCTCAGCCTCACTGTGAACCTGCAGATGAGCTTGTGGATGATGAGCATGAGCTATGCTATTTTTTGCATCTCCTCTTAAGAAACAAAATATTTTTCCACACTAATAAAAACATTCTTTAAATTATTTTTTTATTTTATATATAACAACGAGCCATTAGTATAATAGCTAATAATGCCCTCCAGGGTGTGTGTCGTTTGGATAACGTCACACCTCAGTTGTTGAGCTCGGCCTCTGACCTCGTGCCCAACCACCTGAGGCGTGACATTATCCCAGCACGACACACATCCTGTCAGGCATTATTGCTTAAATATATGCTGGTACATACTAGCTGGACAGTACTGGTGCATCCCTTAGACTCACAATGGAACAGTGGCAGCAGATAGATGGACTTGTCATGATTCTCAGGCCATTCGAACATGCCACTCCAACGAGAGCGATGGAAGTGCCTGTATGAGTCAGGGCAATTCCACTTCTGCATGTGCTGAGGCAAGCACTGTTGAATGTCCAGAGAGTTTCCATCTGGTTACAGCTCCAGTCTGGAAGACTGTGAGGGCTGCTTTCTGTGGATATTGATTAAAATATGGCCTGATTTTCAGTCATTGGTCCTCTACAGAATAAACATTTTAATTTTAACTTGTTCTGTTACTTTATTTTCATAACTTTTTATTGTATAAGATTTTTATTAGGTTTTCAGCACAGTGTACAATTCACAGTACAGCAAGATATCCTTACAAAACATGGACATAAGACTGACCATATCTGAAATAAGTCCTATCATAACTCCATAATGAACCAAAGGCTAGATATATATGACAGAATCAATAGAAACAAGTAAGTCAGATGCTTACACCCTCTGTGAGTTAGCAGTAGCAAATCAGTAATCAAAGATAGATATCTATGACATCCATGTCATATGGGAGGATTGCAGGTGGTATAGGAAGTTTACAGAGGTCAGACTGTTGGTACAGTTCCCACTTAGATTGGTAATAGTGCATGTTATTCCCTTGGGTATGGGATAGCCTTTCAAAGAGGGATAAATGAGCTAGTGATGCATGCCAGGCTTTCTGGTGGGGGGGCCTTTTCTGTCAGTGTGTGAGAAGAAAGCACTTTACTTCCAGTTGGGCTAGGAGCACCCAGTCTCAGAGAGGTTTGGGTGTATAACTTAGGAGGTAGTATCACCCAGAAGTAACTTAGGGTCTATAAGGGCAATCGGAACTTTAGCATCTTTGAGAGATCAGAGGCAACCATGTTCCAAAATGAGGCAAGTCTGGGCAGGTCCAGACTATGTGCAGGAGGTGGGCTTCAGACTGTGAGCACTGCCAGCACTGAGTATGACTAAGAAAACCCCATGTATGGAGGCCACAGGAGTACTATGCCAGAACAGTAAGATTTTAATTTGAAAGAAACAACTCTTTAGTATCTCTATAGATACGATGGGCATCTTTGTGATAAAATTCCATTGATCCTCAGAGATAGGGGAGCCAAGCTGCTCAGCCAACTTTAACTGACGTGACAATGTGGCATTTGGCTGGGCCTTCCTCCAAGTTGTATAGAAATGACCAAGCAGGCCCTTAGATGTGGGATGTCTATGAAGGGCACCCAGCCATTGCTAGAGTGTAGTGGAGGGACAGCTAGGAAGGAGGGATTGCAAGACACTACGAATCTGGAGATATCTCCAGAAGTCCTTGTGCAGTAGGGAGAATTTAGCTTGCAGTTGAACAAAAGACAATAGGGACATAGAATCAGGGGAACAGAGGTCCTGCACTGTTCGGATGCCGCATCTTGCAGAGGAGGCCAGTACAGCGGGGTCCCATCAATTTGGAAATTGGCATTATGCCATAATGGGGCAAGCTTATCGGGGGGCAAGCCTGTTTGGGTGTGTGTGATTTAAACATGAGAAGTCTCCAGGCACGAACTGTGTTGGTAATAGTGGGAGGAAGGATTGAGCCAGCTGCGACCGGAATGTGAGAAGGTAGTAAGAGCTGCTCCTCTGCCAGTCTGTTTCCAGCTGGACCCAGGGTGGGGAGCCCAAGGGGCCAGGTACAAACCATTTGGTGACATGGGCTGCCATACAGGCAAGGTGGTAGCCTAGACTCCAAGGGACGTTTAACCCCCATGACCAGTGCACTCTTAGCTTTTGCTTGCTACATCTGGGTGGTTTATTATCCCACAGAAAGCAGGAGACTAAATGCTCCAGTGAGGTAAATAGTTAGTGGAAAAAGATATGGGCAAGTTATTAAAGAGGTACAAGAGCCGGGAAAAGAAGCATGTGGATCTGCGGCTCTTACCCAGTAGGAGAGATGCAGGTTGCACCATCTTTCTATCTCCATGGTGAGGTGTTTCAATAGAGGAGTGAAACTGACTGATTCAAGGGCGGACCATTTAGTGGAGAGCTGATACCAAGGTAAGTAAAGCCCTGGGCAGCCCATTTAGAGATTAGTGCCCTGAATACATGCACTTGTATAGCCAGTATTAAGAGGGGCCAGAGTGGTCTTCCTTTGATTGACCCATAAGCCAGAGAAGGCCGTACAGTCATCAAGGACCAGAATTGCTTCTGGATCGATTGTTGAGGACTGAGAGGGTCAAGATGAGGTCATCTGCATATGCCGCCAGCAGGTAGGAGTGACCAGTGACCTCAATACCATGGATCTGTGGGAGGCAATAAGAACTTGAATTAAGAATCCAAGGCTACCAGGAATAGGAGGGGTGAAAGGATTGAGAGATGTCACCATTAGTGAGAATGTGGGCCATAGGGGAACAGTAAAGTGTACGCACCCACTGTGTAAAATAGGTACCAGATCCAAGAAGTGGAGGATCTTATGGAGATAGTCCAGTTCTATGGAATCAAATGCCTTAGAAAAGTCAATTGCTAAGGTAGCTATGGGGAGTGGTGATTTGAAAGCAAATCATTTAAGGTTAAGTAGAAGTCTGGTGTTGTCTACTCCAGCCTTGCCCCTGCATGAAGCCTGCTTGTGTGGGGTGAATAATCGACAGGAGGATAGACATCATTCTAGTTACCAGGGCTTTGGCTAGTATCTTAGTGTCAACAGATAGCAAGGATATAGGCTGAAAGTTGGCACAATCCAGTGGGTTGGAGGAATTTTGGGGAGTAAAGTGATGAGCCTGGCCCTCATGGTGGAGGGAGGAGCCGACTTCATGGGAGAATTGTAGGGCAAGCTGGAGTGTCCATAAAATGTCTGGTCCCAGGGCTTGATATAGTTCCACTAACATACTGTCTGGGCCAGGAGCTTTTCCTCATGCCACCTTGGATAGTGCTATACAAAGTTCTTCACATGAGAGGGGAATTGAGTTGGGCCGCCTGGTTGGGGGTAAGGACAGGGAGAGGGTCTGTTGGTTGAAGGCCATGATGCCTTGTGAGAGCTGTGGACCTGTGTTGGTGGAGGAGACTGATAGAGAGTTTCATAAAATTGTCTCATGGTGCTGTTAATGTCACTAGGGCTGGAGGCAATGGAGCCAGCTTGAGTGTGAAGGGGATGAATTTGGGTGGCCGCCTGTTGTTTGTGGAGTCAAAGGCAAGAAGCCTGCTGGATTTCTCTCCACCATCCCAGTCAGTATGTTTAGATCTGAGCAAAAGCCATTCAGCTTGTATGTAAGATGATGTTAATCTGGTACTTGAGCCCCATGATTTGACGGTGCAAGGCGCCATCCATGGCAGCATGTGGGGTGGCCTTAAGCACTGTTTCAGTGCAGACAGGTCTGCCTGTAGCTTGGTCAGGTTCACTCTACAGACCTTATCTCAGCTGCAGAAAAGGCAATAATGCAGCCCAGATGACCGCCTTAAAGTCTTCCCAAATTGTGCCATGTGAGACTCCTCAGTCAGAATTGAGGAAAAATAGTCTTTCATGGCCTAAATCAGCATGGGGCAAAAATTGGTGTCCTTAAAAGGAGGGATTACACCACCATTGGACCCCGGGAGCATGAGTTAATCTGGGTAAGTGCATGGTCAGAGATCAGAATGGAGCCAATAGCCAATTCAGATATACCCTGATCCGCCACTTCATTAGCCAGCCAAAATTGATGCGGCTGTGGAGCGGTGTGGAGTGGAATAAAATGTGTAGTCACAACCAGTGGGGTGGTCTTTACACCAGACATCGATGAGAGTCCACCTCCATCAAGTCCTGCAGATATTGCCTGCCTTTAGGAGTGGCATGCGGCATAGGGTGAGACTTGTCAAGGAAGATGTTACCCACCATGTGGAAGTCCCCCATCACAATTGGAATAGGTGGGCCATCTGATTGTAGTGCTGATAGAGTTTGGCTGACTGCCAGAAAAAAGTCAATGTGGTCGGCATTGGGAGCATAGATATTACCCAACAACATAGGACCCTCAGGGAGGATAACTTGGCCACCACCACCTGCCATGGGTATCCTTCCTGATGCTATTCACTTTCCAAGGGAGGCACAATGGAAGGATAGCCCTTTGATTTTAGTTGTGGAAGAGCTAGCTAAAACCTCTCCCACCCATGATCTTTTTTTTCCAATTGTTTAATCAGGTGAGACACACTAAGCTGAAAGCTTGTTTACAGGTGTAACCTGGGAGCACAGGGAGGTTAAGTGACTTGCTCAGGATCACACAGTATGCAAGTAGGGTCTGTGGGATTCAAACCCAGGTCTCCAGATTTGCAGCTCAGAGCCTTAAACCACTGCACTATACTGCCTCTTTTCAGCCATGATGTTGCCGGGACAAGAGATGGGTTTCTTGTAGGACTGCAACATCGCGTGAAGAGACCGTAGATGTTGAAGAACTTTTGTGTGACTGATTGGGTGGTTAAGCCCTTTAACATTCTAGGACACCCACTGGTGGTCATGAGGCACAGATGTATCAGGTGCCATATTCTTATCTAATAAGCAAAAGGAGTACTTACTGTGAGCCAAGGATGGGGGAGCAAATTCTACGAAGACCTCAGGAGATAGAAAAGCACCCTAGACAAAACCAGTACTGCAAATGCATAGCCTAAGGAAGAAGAGGGTGTAAGCAATACTGAAAAGCTGGCATACACTGTCTTTAAATATTGAAGGCTGTGGAATAGAGCAACAAACAGAGAATAGCTAAAATACAAATAGTGCAAAACCTATAAGGCTAAGAAGCCCAAAAGTCAACAAGTAAGTTCCAGTAGAGACACAACAGTCTAGCATGCTATGAGTGCAGAGGTCAAAGCAAACGAGGGTAGGAAATCCACCCTTCAGCTATGCTATCTCCAATGTTCAGTACGGGATATAGTGTGAAATTCCAACTAGTGGAGTCATCCTGAATCTAGGAGCCACCCAAGGTGGCTCCCCAACCGAGGGTGAGGGGAGGGTGGGAGGAGGAGGGAACAAGGGAGGCAAGGGAAGAACATTGTAGGATGGGAGGGAGGGAGTTGGCATGCCCACCTACCAGTCAAAGCACAGTAGCAGTGAGGCAAACAGGCCCCATAATGAAGTACAGAGCAAGGTACAAGTATAAGTAGGATGGCATTATGCAGCTAGCACGCTATCGGGGCGGGTGAAACAGAAAACAGCTAGCAGGCATAGCGTAACAGCACGGTCCATGAGCAAAGGGCACCAAGGTGGAAAACCAGTTTATAGGTAGGGGACCAAGGGTTGAGAGAGGGAGGTGGGAAGGAGGGAGGGAAGGGGTAGGTCGGGTAGAGCCTGCCATAGTTCTCATACCCTAGTGGGCAAAATCAAAGAGTAGGAAAGAAGAGGGAGGAGCGGGCGGGGGTCTATAGTAGTGCCCTGTCAGAAACCAATATGCAGTGAGAAGAAACAATAGTAAAGGGAGTGGAAGCAGTTCATGTATTCAGTCCTTTAGCCTGCTCAGGTAAGACCCGAGGAAGGCACCAAAGTCCATAGTAGTCTTCGCTACAGCTGCAGCATAGCTAATTATCCCAGGTCTCACAGGGGAAACAGTGTCCTGTGCTTCAGTGAGGGAAGTATCAGGAAAATCAGCCCAATCCATCAGTTGTGTGATGTCCATCTCTTGATAGTCAGGCAACTCCAAATTCACCAGGTCTGCAACAGGGTATAGATCTTCCTGCAAATGTTAGCAGGTGCAGCTGTGGAGTGCTTGCTGAGTGAGTGCTGGGGCCTACCCTGGCTCATTGTCAAGATTTGGTGAAAGAACCATTCGAGTTCTGAGGAGTCAGGACAGGTGGGGCTGGGAGTCCAACGTCACTGCAGAAACTAGGGTGTGAAGAGCTGAGGTGGTGCCATTGAGCAAGGGGAACCTGGTCTGTGAGGGACTGGTCCAGCTAGTAAAGAGTCCCTTGAGTCCCAGGGTAAAGAACTATTCCTACTGAGAGGTCCCACCTGAGAGGGTTCCCAAATCATTCTGGATTTGTAGTAGAATGTGCAGAGCCAGCCAGAATTTTGTAATCCAGTGGTCAAGCTCCAGCAGGATGGTCAGCAGTTATTTCACGTCCATCTTTGGATACAAGAAGCCTGGTTAGATTTTTGAACTTAAAACTAAAGTCATGTTGGTAAAGTAAACACTTAATGGGGCCAAAGGCTCTCCTCCTCCTCCTCACTGCAGTCTCTTATGAAGTACTGATACAGAGAGATCTGGGCCCCTTGCCAGCAGATCTCCCCATGTCTCTGGTAGCATGAAGGATTCATTCCTTTGTGGAGTAACAGAACAGGTAGGCTACCACAGGTCTGGGAGCATCTACAGATTTATTAGGTGGGTAGAAACCTGATGCACCTTTTCCACATCTACAGGGCCTCTCCAGCATTCCCCTAACATAAGGGGAGATTGTCATTGAGGAACCTTTCCATTGACTGTCCTTCAGCCCCTCAGGGAGGCCAAGAATCCACAGATTATTGCAGCGGCCTCTGTTCTCCTGATCTTCGGCTCTATCCCAAAGAGCCACCAGACGCTCCTCATGCTGGTGTAGCCGCTGCCAGATTTGTTGCTGTTGCAGTTCACAGGTCTCCACTCTCTGCTCTGAAATGTTCATCCAGTCTTGTAGTTGATGAACTTCAGTGTCTGTACCCAACAGAGAAAGACTAATGTCATCCACCCAAAGGAGTAATGCTTCCAACATTTTAATAATGTTTTGCAGAGATTTTCCTACAGATGCTGGTTGGGTAGTGGAGGCTAGCTGGACTTGGAGGTAAGGCTGCAGTCCATGCCTGTTAGATGTGGAGGATTTTATGAGCCCAAATCGCCTGGTGCCTGTGTAACAATAGCTGGTAGCCGTGTAGTGATCAGGACTGGTAATGTACTGTGGGCCTGTGGGGGCCTAGCGTGGCCAGAGGTACTGTGGATAACGGCACTGCAAAAAATTACAAATCATGTCAAAATCCATTTAAAAGCATGCCGCTCAGTATGCAGATCATTACCCATGCATTAAGCTATGATGAGGGTTGTAACTCCATGGATCATGGCATCCAAGCTCAGATGGTCCTTGGCCAGGAGAGAGCTCGCAAGTTTAGCTCCCATCATGTCGGTGGTTAAACCACACCCTGGTTTATTTTCATTCATGTGTTGATGTTGTGACAAGTAATTTATTTACTTTGATTGATGTCTAAACACTCCCATGCAAAATGTTCTACTGTTTTTGTCTGCCACCAAATTCAGTGTCTGTCTCACACTCCAACACAATTTACATTTCTTGCTGCTTCACATGGCACCATACTGTACAGCACTTATTCCTCTTCCTCCACCAGTGGACTGGGTTGTTCTGTCATATCAGTGATAAACATTACTGCCCAATCCACATTAATTTAACATTAAATGTCTCCTGTCCTCACCACCAGCCTCCATCCTTACATAACTGTGTTTCTGAGGCTACTATTATCCCTGATGGACTGTCCACAGCCACCAGACTATGATGTCAGCATAACATACCTGCTCATACAGAAGGACATTTCACTGCTTCATCAACTTCCTCCTTCTACTCTACTGTGGCCAATTTGTTTTGCTCCTTTATGATCAGGCACAAACATGGCAGTTTGTCAGCTGCATAGTCTGATTCAAAATAAAACTGTAATTTCAAAACTCACAATAATAAAACAGTTGTGTTGCCGCTTTCAGATGAATAAGAGTGACATCATCAAGCACTGCTGGTTAGCAATGTGACAGCAGTTCTGACAACAACACGTAATGATGACATACGCTATCACAGCTGGCATCACTGTTACTCAAATAATGATAAGTATTGTTGTTTTTTAATCATCTTCCTCACTGTATTGCAATAAAACTGTTTTGATTTCACAGGTCAACGTGGCTGTGCTTCGTCATCATGATCACCTCTATCTGCCTTTAACATGTCATCTATTTCTTCCTGTTCTGGCCAGACAACGTGGACACAGAAACAACTTGAAAGTACATGAAGTCAAACAACAGAAACACAAAATATGTACTATGACCGAGCGACTTTGTGTCTGACGTTAAAAAAATATGCATATTTCAACCAGTCCCCTCCTATCCAGGTGTTAATAAACAGCCCATGATGCTTTGCATTATGGGGTTATGTGTGATATACAGCCCATGATGCTTTGCATTATGGGAGTATATGTGATTTTGTATTTTATGTGGTTACTCTGTATTACTTAGTATTTGTGAAGGTGGAAGGAGACACTAGGCCCATCGAGACCACCTTCCTACACATGTGGTGCATTATAAGCTATCCCAGGAGATATTTATCTATTTCTGTTTTAAATGAATTAAAACAAGATATGTTTGCAAGATGATGGGGTAGAGAATTCCATAATGTGGTAGCTCTTATGGAAAAGTAATGCCGCCTTTTCAAAGTTAATACTTTGGGGATCTGGATTTGTCTGTTATAGCACCTCAGTTTACCTGGTTTATCAGCCATTATGATGTTGGTGGCTTTCATAAGTCCCTCATGTCCCACAATTTTAAATAGGAGCAATAAGTCTTCATGGTCCCTTCTTAGTTTTAGGTCAAAAGGCTAACGAGCTTAATCGATCCTCGTAAGGTAAATGTTTCATTCAAAACAGAGGAAGAACAGATGGAAGCACTGAATGAATACATGGAAGAAAAGGGGGACCACTACCACCATGGCTGGGAGGGTGGGGACGGAGGAGAGGAGGTGACAGATGGAAGAATTGAGGAGGTAGAGTCCTAGAAGGATTGAGGCACTGAGGGTAGAAAAGGCACCAGGGCCTAATGGGATCCACCCCAGGGTGCTGAGGAGATAAGCAAAGGTGTTGGTGGAGCCACTGGCGAATCTGTACAGCACCTTCCTGGAGCTGGGATGTGTGCCACTAGACTGGAGCATAGCACATGTAGTGCTGTTACACAACAGCAGACCAAGAGATGAACGGGTAATTATCGTCCGGTAAGTCTCACCTCCATAGTGTGCAAACACATGGAAATGATACTAAAGGAAAGACTGGAATGTACCTGCAGGACAATGGCCTCCAGGATGTGAGGCAGCATGGGTTCATTTCAAGGAAGTGTTGCCAACCCAACGGATAAAATATTATGACTGGGTGACAGGAGGCTGGATAAGGATCATGCAGTGGATGTTCTTTACTTGGACTTCAGCAAGGACTTCGATTCAGTGCCTTATGGGTGGCTGGGGAAGCTAACTGGTGTAGGGGTAGGGGCAAAAATGATGAACTGGATTACAAGCTGGCTGAGTGGGAAGCTCCAACAAGTGGTGGTGGGTGGGGAGCTCTCAGCTCCAAAGTCAGTGATGAGTGGGGTGCCACAGGGCTCTGTGCTAGGACCAGTATTATTTGGGCTTTTCATATCAGACATTGCACACGGGTGGTGAGCAAGGTAAGTCTGTTCACAGATGACACCAAATTGGAGCAGTGGTGGATGGAGGGAGGAGGGATGGAAGCAGCTGAGGAGGACCTAAGCAAGCTAGAGGAGTAGCTCTTTACATAGGGAAGGAATCAAAGCAACAGAACAAAAGGGTAAACATGGAGGAGAAGAAGCACTGTGGGTAAATTTGGAGACCGACAATGGCACCACAATCTGGGGGTTGGCTAAGACCCCCTTCTCAGGGGAGAAATGGACAAGGAAATGAGAAGTACACTTAGAATGGCAGAAAAAGGCGATATTGCTGATGGGTGATCCGAATGTCAGATGTTAACTGAGTGCAGTTGCAACAGCCACTTCAATAGTGGGGTTATTCTAGATGCCCTACAGGGGCATGCCTTAGACAACTAGTATTGGAGCCCACTCAGAGGAGCAATCTTAGACCTGGTTCTCTCAAATGGAGATGAAGAGGATCACAGATGTAAAGTTGGTAGCCATCTGGGAACTAGCGACCATCGAACAGTATGGTTCACAATAAACACAACAATAGAGTCAAGGCCATACAAAGGCAAAAGTACTGGACTTTAAGAGGGCTGACTTTGCTAAAATGGGTGAGTGCCTAAGGAATGCACTAGCAAATGGGCAGGAAGGATGGTGGAAGAACAATGGGGAATAATAAAACTGCTATCACAGAGGTAACAAGCCTTTGTGTAAAGCAAATAAACAAAACAAAACAAGGTAGAAACCACTATGGTTCTCAAAGGAAGTGGCAGTGAAGGTTCAAGAGAAAAAGAAGCATTCAGGAAGTACAGGGAATCACAGAAGGAGCAGGACAGAGAACTGTATCAGTTAAAGCAAAGAGGCTGGGAAGGCAGTCTGAACAGCAAAGGCCCAAACCGAGAAAAGATAGCCAACTCAGTTAAGAAGGGGATAAAACCTTTTATAGGTACATCAGGGGCGAAGGAAGACCAAGGGAGGATAGTAGAGGCTTAATAAAGGGAGGGTGGGCAGAGGGTGACTGTGAAAAACAGAGATACTAAACAAATATTTTTGCTCAGTATTTACAAAGGAAGTGGGAGGTACCTAAAACAAACAGTAGAAACACTCTGGATACAGAAGTTGATACCAGTCCATTTACAGAAGAAAGGGTTCTGAAAGAACTCTTAAAACTGAAGGTGGACAAAGGAATGGGGCCTGATGGGATTCATCCCAGAATTCTAAAAGAACTAAGGGTAGAACTAGTGACACCACTGACTACCCTCTTTAACAAATCATGGGAGGATGGGGTGGTACCCGAGGACTGGAGGAGGAAGATGTGATTTCCTTTACAAGATTGGGAGCAAGGCAGAAGCAGGAAACTACAGACCTGTTAGTTTAACCTCAGTGGTAGGAAAATGATGGAATCACGTCTGAAGGAAAAGAATTCTCGAGTATCTAGAGGCCGGAGGGCACAGGACCCAAGGCAGCATGGATTCTAGCGGAAGATCATGCCAGACAAATATGATAGATTTCTTCGACTGGGTGACCAAAGTAGTTGATCAGGGAGGGGCTGTGGACATGGCCTACCTAGACTTTAGCAAGGCATTTGACACAGTCCACACAAAAGATTAATATACAAGTTAGCCAGCCTGGGAGTGGGTCCCAAGATGACAGCCTGGGTAAAGAATTGGCTGGAGAATAGGACACAGAGAGTAACAGTAAATGGAGTCCACTCTGAAAAAGGTGGGTTACTAGTGGGGTACTGCAGGGTTCAGTATTAGGACCGGTCTTCTTTAATGACTTTATAGCGACATTGCAGAGGGACTGGAAGGAAAAGTATGTCTCTTTGCAGATGACAAAAGATCTGCAACAGAGTTGATACACAAGGTGGGGTGGAAAGGATGAGAAGGGACTTGACAAGGTTAGAGGAATGGTCAAATGTATGGCAGCTTAGATTCAATGCTAAGAAGTGCAGGTAATGCACCTGGGAAACAAAAACCCAGGGAAGAGTACACAATGGGGTGAGATACTAACAGCAACAAAATGGAAAGGGACCTGGGGGTAGTCATATCAGATGACCTAAAGGTGGGCAAGCAATGTGAGAGGGCAGCAAGGATGGCTGGGGGATACTGGGATGCATAGGAGAGGCATCACCAGTAGAAAACAGGAAGTTATTGTCCCTCTGTACAGACAGCTGGTGAGACCCCATCTGGAGTACTGCGTGCAGTTCTGGAGACCCAGTCTCCCAAAGACATAGACAGGATGGAAGCTGTCCAGAGCAGGGCAACTAAAATGGTGCAGAGTCTGCACCGGAAGACATATGAAGAGACTTAAGGAGCTTAATATGTATAGCCTCGAGAAAGGAGGAGAGGGGGACATGATAGAAACTTTCAAGTACCTCAAGGGAATCAACAAAGTCCAAGGTAACATCTTTCAAAAAAGAGGTGTGTAAGAACAAGGGGCACAATTTGAAGATGGGGTGGTGGTTCAGAGGTAATTTAAGGAAGTATTTTTCACAGAGAGGATGTGGATATATGGAACGGCCTTCTGGAGGAGGTTGTGGAGTCAAAAACAGTGGTGGAATTCAAGCATGCATGGGACAGTCATAAAGGCAATTCTAGGGGTGGGGGTAGGAAGACGTAGGGCTGCTGGTTAACTAGGATCTGCAATCTATCCATCAGGTAGGAAATGGGCAGACTGGGTGGGCTAAGCGGTCCTTATCTGCCGTCAAATTCTATGTTTCTATGTTTCTATGGTCAAAGAAGTTGCAGCTATGGTTCAATGCAAAGAAGTGTAAGGTTATGCACTTTGGGGTAAAGAACCAAGGAGAGAATACTGGCTGGGGGTTAAGCTGGGAATCACTGAGGAGAAGAAAGACCGTGGGGTAATAGTAACATGGACCATGAAAACACTACCTAGTGCAGGAGAGCAACTGCAAAAGTGAACAAGATGCTGGGGTGCATAGTGAGCGGGGTTTCATCCAGTTGAAGAGAAGTGATCTTGCCTTCTATAGGTCACTGGTAAGGCCTCACTTGGAGTATTGTGTGCGTTTTGGAGGCCATACCTGAAGCTTGATATCAGGCTATGGTAGGGAGTGCAGAGGAGGGCAACAAAGATGGTATGTGGAATGGAGGGACAGACTATGACATCAGGCTTAGAGACCTGAATATGTAGGTAGGTAAGTAGGTAAAACTTCATTTTTAGACAGGAGTAAACATCATGTCATTTGGACTGCTAGATCCAGTTTGCAAGACTGTCCTGTATTCGAATATCAAAAGTTTCACATAAAATAAAAACACTCAAAATGCAAAATAAAATGAAATACAAATACAACAATTACAAAATATAAATACTGTAAATGTTAGTAGTAAAGTGCTAAGTACAGTGACGAGGTCAAAAATTATCATTTACTGATGTTGATAAGACCCTATGTACAGTTCCTATATAATGATGAGGTTAATTTGTTCAAATATACAGCTGCTCTGGAAGTTAGAGTTCAATTTCCATATTTGTTGTTATGCTTACCTTGTTGAATTTTGTTTAGGTGAACAGACCTGGTTAGTTCTTTCTTTTTATCATTAGCAGTAGGAAAATTAATTTGTGGCATGTTATGTTCAGGATAGTATAATTTAAACTTATGAATTAAGTTGACCCAGTTTCTGAAAACTCAATGTCAAGTGATTGCCATCCTAAGTTCTTTCATAGCAAACTGTGATCGTCCTCCTACAGCTACACTTCAAGACATACCTTGCTATGTTATATTATAATTTACTGTATCTAGCCTATCCAGCAAACCTTTGTTTGCTGTCTGGTAAATTGTTCACCATATTTTAAAGTAGGCAGGATAAGTTGTTCAGCTATTCTTCTCAGTTTGGAATTTTAGTCCTTTGGTTGTTCTCTTTAATACCTCTAGTTTCTTGATTGTTCTTCCAATGATCAATGAAATATGGTCTTTATAGTTAGTTGAGAGTCAATAGTTACTTCTAGATAGCAGTAACTGCATACAGACTCAATTTGAATTTGGTTACTAGTCGAAATATGTAACTGGAAACATTTTTGTTTTTGTAGAAAACGCATTACTTAGTTTTCTTTGAATTCACTGATAGATGTGACCTCACGAACCATTCTTCAACCCTAGAAATATCTGCATGGAGCTTTGACTGGAGGTCCAAGATGTCTACTCCTGAGGCTATCATCACTGTATCATCAGCATACAGCCTAATGACTGTATGCTGTATCACAGAAGGTAAGTCATTAAAATCAGAAACAGTAGGGGTCCCTGGATTGACCCCTGGGGAACCTCTCTAAGATTATGCAGATTTTGACAAATGACATTGGACCTCAACCCTCTTGTAGGCCCAGTTAAATATGAACTAAACACCAGTGCGGGGGCACTCAGAGAAGCCTAGGTCATGTAACTTTTCATATAGGATGGAGTGGTTCACCAGGTCAAAATCCTTGGATAAGTCAACAAATACAACTGCTGTCTCTCTTCTGAAGTCCAGAGAAGTGCAAATCAGGTCACTGAATTCCACTAGAGCTGTCATTGTCGAGTAGCCCTTATGAAACCCTGATTGACAGGGTCCAAGTAGTTTGTACCTATCCAGGTAGTCACAGATCTGTCTGTTTATAAGCTTCTCCAGACATTTAGACAGAGTAGGCAGAATTTCTATTAGATGGTAATTACTTGCTACTGCTGAATCCCTCCCTTGTAAATTGGTATTACTTTACTTACCCTCCATGGCTTTGGAAAATACCCACTTTACAAGCTCCAATTAAAAATATTTGTAATTATTGGAGCAATATGATTGGCTGCCAGCTTTAAAATCTTCCTTCTAATACATCTAGTCCCACTGTTTTATGAATATTTATCTTTAACAATTCCTTTCTCACTTCATATATAACCAACTTCTTGAATCTAAACTGAGGGTGATATCCTAGTTGATTATGTATATCTTTTGTTATCTTTTCGGATCCCAATTTTAATGGGTCCCTAAAACCTGGGAGGTCGATAAAGAAGGTATTCAATACATCTGTAACTACCTCAGGAACTTTTTGTTAGATGTTTCCAACTCTTAATGTTATGGCTTTCTAACCACCACCCCAGGTTGAGTTAATTGTTCTACAAGAGTCCAATATTTTTGGGCTTCATAATTTTAGTCCATTTGTTTCTGTACTAGTTAATTTTTGCTCTTTTTGTCAATTTTCTGCATTAATTTCTTTTCATTTTGAATAATTCCCTCTACAACCAATTTTGATTTTAACGCTTTTTTCCAGACTCTGTTGTTAATCCTGATTTTCTTTAACAGTTTTTCTGTTATCCATGGACATTTAGGCAACCTGTTAATTTTTTTACTTTAGGGCATGAGAATCACAAATACTCTGGAAGGTGTCATTAAAGTATTCAATGGTCAAGTCAAAGTTGGGGATTAATCTACATTGGTCCCATTTTCAGTTCTTACACTGTTTAAGACTTTAGCTTCAGAAAAAACTTCTCTTATCCTGAGCCAATTTTGTTTTAAGTGGTCTGGGGAGATACTAACTGTGAAGTGGCCAAGGTAACCAAATAGAGTTATGACCTCTGAAATGAGGATGTAGTGTACCAAAATCAGCTACCTGTAGTTACTGTGAGGTGAATATTAAATGTAGACTAATTCCTGTTGTGGATGTGTTTGTAAATCAGGTAGGGAGTTTATAAGTTGTTTTAAACCAAGAGCACAGTAATATCCATTAATTGCCTACCTCAGGGTTTCAACCAGTCACAGTTCAAATCCCCAATAGTATTAATGGTTTATTGTTAACACAATCCCTATTTTATTTATAACCTCTTCAATAGTTTTAAACAGGTTCTTGAGGTGAATAAACTACAGCTATAGCTAAATTAATTTGTACAATATTTGCAATTAGGTATTCTACACCTTTAACATTCCTTTTGACAAAGCATCTATTTAGTCAAAAGTTTTGTGACTTACATCATCCTCCACCTCCCTACGCTTCCTATCTTGCCTAAAGTGCTGATAACCAGGGACTCCCAACTCACATTCACTTATTTTGTGCAGAAGCCAGGTCTCACTCAAACCAAAGATACAGCAGTCATGCACATTTATAAATGCAGCCAACAGGTCAGTTTTAATAGCAATACTACGAGCATTGTCATGCATAATTTTATAATAGATTTATCAGTAGGGCCTGGATTTAACTTTACATCCCCTCTCCCCAAAATTAATACCAAACTAAAAATCCCATAAAATCCTTTCACTGGCTTATTGAAAGAATGTGAATTAGGAACCAATGTTATGCCTGCTAAGACATATTTACTCCAGTTTATCATAAAACAATTTCTTCTGTTTATTAATCCATTAATTCAAAGATTTTTGAGTCTCAAAGGCAAGGGCAACCAATCATTTCCTTGTATGTTATTATCTGATTCACCTGATGTAGAAAGGATCAGTAGGGGTGAGATACTAACAACAAAAAAATGGAAAGGGACCTGGGGTAGTCATATCAGGTGACCTAAAGGTGGGCAAGCAATGTGAGAGGCAGCAAGGAGGCTGGGGGATACTGGGATGCATAGGGAGAGGCATCACCAGTAGAAAACAGGAAGTTATTATCCCTCTGTACAGACAGCTGGTGAGACCCCATCTGGAGTACTGCGTGCAGTTCTGGAGACCCAATCTCTGCAAAGACATAGACAGGATGGAAGCTGTCCAGAGGAGGGCAACTAAAATGGTGCAGGGTCTGCACTGGAAGAAATATGAAGAGAGATGAAAGGAGCTTAATATGTATAGCCTCGAGGAAAGGAGGAGAGGGACATGATAGAAACGTTCAAGTACCTCAAGGGAATCAACAAAGTCCAAGAGGGTAGCATCTTTCAAAAGAGGTGTGCAAGAACAAGACGGCACAATTTGAAGATGGGGGGCAGCTCAGAGGTAATTTAAGGAAATATTTTTCACAGAGAGGGTTGTGGATGCATGGAGCGGCCTTCCGGAGGAAGGTTGTGGAGTCAAAATCAGTGGTGGAATTCAAGCATGCATGGGACAGTCATAAAGGCAATTCTAGGGGGTGGGGGTAGGAAGAAGTAGGCTGCTGGTTAACTAGGATCTGCAGCTTATCAGTAGGTAGGGAAATGGGCAGACTGGGTGGGCAAAGCGGTCCTTATCTGCCGTCAAATTCTATGTTTCTATGTAGACCACATAGCCCTAGGTAACCGGAAACTTGTAAGACTAGCATTTTTCTAATTCAGTTTTGTTAATTTTCCATTACAGAGCAAGAAGTGTTGCATATAATAACAACAAATTTAACAAGACTGACAATGGTTTGATAACAGACACCTCTTACTCCCCACTCCTCCTACCCCTGCTCCCTTCAATCAAGACTAGCATTTTATGGAATGATGATTGCCCAAGATAACTCACCTAGCAACAGTATGTTTGAAATATTAAACTCTATTACTTTAAACTATGTAAAAGAAACAAACATTAAATAAACTTAAAATATAAAACAAAACATTAAGTAGGCTTACCAAATGCCAATGAGTAAAACCTGGGCAATAACAGTCAGGCACCGAGGTAAAAATGAACTTGGGGTTAGCCAAACAATTCTACCAGTTTTCTCCTAGGAGTGGTGCTCAGGCAGCAAGTAGTATGGACTTTTAAAGAATGAAGCCCTGCCTCCAGAACTGTTCTATTAGGTCTGAGTAGGAATACAGAAGATTCAGCATTTCTGCTGACAGAAAGTTTATGTCCTGAAGTGCAAAAAGCAACAACGCGTTTGCTTGCAGTCTCCACTTCAAATCCCTTACTCGAGTGCCAGTTGTTCTGAGGCGAGACTTACTATAGCTGGAAATGTGGAGAAAGCGAGCAGCATGGGCTTTAAGAATGACCCCACCTCCAGAACTGTTCTATTGGGTACTGGCCAAAAGTCCAAGTTGGAATAGGAATACAGCAGAGTCAGCATTTCTGCTGACAGAAAGTTTATGTCCTAAACTGCAAAATGACAAATGCTGATGTGTTTGCTTGCAGTCTCCACTTAAATTCCCTCACACCATGTACACCCTGGAGGATAGAAGGATTGGGGGACATAATAGAGACATTCAAGTATCTGAGGGAATCAATAAGGATGAGACAGATGGGGTCTTTAAGCTAAGGAGATGGAAGGACACCAGGGGCATGGGCTAAGAACAGAGGGGAAGATTTAGGAGGAAATGAGGAGACACTGTTTCATGGAGGGTGGTAGGAAAATGGGTGGTATCATGTAAATCTGTGAACAGCTTTAAAAGGGCATGGGACAGGAACAGGGAGAGTGAGGGTGGGGAGGTGGGGGTGGCAGTGGGATGACAAAGGGAGGGGGGCGCAGCTCCAAGTTGGGGTGCCAGCTGCACACTCAAGCAGACTTAGAGAGATCGGATGGTGTGTTTTGCTGGCATATTCATATGTTCATGTGTGGTATAAGTTTAGTTGGTTCTTCTCTGCATGCTTTCAATTAGTTTTATATCCTTTTTTAAATAAGGTGCCCCAAAGGAAGCAGCATAATCTGTGTAAGGGTGAGTGAATGATTTATAAAGAGCGAGAATGCAATGTTCATTTCTAGATATGAAGGTCCTTTAATTGATATTAAGATATGGTTACCAGTCTGTGCAATTTTCCTACAGCAGTCCCTTGCTGAAACAAACCATTGACAGTGATTCCCAGGTCTTTCTCTGTAGTTCTCTGGTTGTTGCTGAATTCACAGAGATACAGGATGCAGAGTGGCATATGTCATCATAATCTTATCTGGACATCGAAAAAGTAAAAATACATTGTTATTACACCCAAAGGCCCACACCCCAAAATAAGAAACATACAAAGAATACATACTTACCATGCCATGACTGTGAGATGTGGTTAATAATGACTTCCTTCTGGGTACCAAGAAGCATAATGTAATGTAGTGTGGATGATTATGTCACTTCATTGCTCATGATATGAAAAGCAACTGAAAAGGAAAATATTAGTGAGAAATGGATATGGGTACAAATAACAGCAACCCACACCATGCAAATAAGTAACCATTTCATACCTTCCCATGGTTTGACAATGTGCTGTCTTCAGACTTTCACAGCAGTACTCAGCAGCAGCAGTAGTAGTTGCAGGCAGAACAGTAACTTGAGATTTGGTTATCATCAGTTTGCCACAGTGGGACTATTGGTGTTCCTGTCTTGCAGTCTTGAACTCCACAACTGATGCCACATCTGAAGACTTTTCTCATGTGTGTCTTCTCGACTTCTCTGGATAGTTGCACGGCACAGCAGCAGTAGGCATGCAGTGGCAGGAATTAATTTTTGTTACTTGGGCAAGACCTTGACTAATGTGGCTAGCAGGGAAATCCTGCATGAACATTTCCACAATGTATTTCACTTATTAAGACTTTTTCTCATACAAGACCTGTCTTCTTGACTTCTCTGGACAGTTGCACATCACAGTAGCAGTGGCACAGCAGCAGGAATTAGTTTTGGAACTTGGGCAAGCACTTGACTAATGTGGCTAGCAGGAGAAATGTTGCATGAAAATTTCCACACTGTATTTCAAATAAGACATTTGCTCATGTGTGACTTCTTGACTTCTCTTAGCAATTGCACAGCACAACATAAGGATGCATATTAGATTTCTAGGTACTGTATTGTGTGTACATTTATGACTGGGTTGCGCCACCAATTTATGTCACTGTATATTACTAGATAGTTTCATGAGCCCAAGGTAAAAACAAAATGATTTTTAGCTAATGGCTTTAGACAATGCGCTACTACAAGTGGTTCTCATTTCCTGTTACACACTATCAACCATTGAGACAGCACGCAGCCTGATGTGGTGGTATGCCTTGTTTACATACGATAGGAACATTGTTTGTGTTTTTGGTGGGTGGGTAACAGCAGCAATGCTTTTAAGGAAATATTATGAGAATATATTTACCTATACTTTGTTGTTCTATTTTAAATTGCTGCTTATCTGCTAACTAGAGTCCTGTGATACCATTCTTCACACAATTTGAGTATGCTTCAGAACTTGTTTTCACATCTGAAATATAAAAGAGCATTCAATTGAATATGGCCAGGATCAGGTTTTCAGCAGTTCAAACAGCTGTTTCTTACATGAATTTATGTTGCTCCCTTCTGCATTGACAGAAATCAACTACTAAGCAGCACATACTGCTCCATCACACTATATGGGACAGTACATGTTCAAAATTGCAGCAAAGACTGATGAAAACCAGGTGGGAGCCACATTGAACCAAGTCTTACTTTAATATTTCAAATGTGAAACCAAAATAGAAGACAGATTCATAATCAAGAAAGAATGGTATAACATGCAGTACAAGTCAAGCCTTTTATCATCTTAGGAATATTGCTAGGGTGAAACACCTGTTCAATTGAAGACCTTCCCACCTTGGTCCACGCCTTTGTCACCACCCATCTTGATTATTGTAACACTCTACCTAGGGCTACCAGGGTTGATATCAGCTGATTGCAGCTGGTGCAGAACACGGCAGTCAGGTTGTTGACTGGAGCCCCTAGATCCAGACATATACCACCTGTGCCATGCGAACTGCACTGGCTGCCTGTACAGTGGTGGATAACCTTCAAGGTCGCATTGCTGATCTATAAAGCCCTTCATGACCAGGGACCACAGTATCTGCAATACCTTCTGTTCTTACTGTCCCTCCGCCTTCTCTGATCCTCCGTTGATGGATTGCTAGAGACTCCAGGGTCCATTTGAAAACATTTGGATGAAGAGCATTTGGTTTTGGGCTCTGTCCCTGTGGAACTCTCTACCTTGACAGATATGAGATAGCCTGACCATGGAGGGCTTTAAAACATCCATAAAATATACTTATTTAATCAGGCCTTTTGGTACTTGAGGGGTCTATATTAGCCCTGTTCAACACAAAGAATTTCTTTTATATTTTAAAATTGGGCTGACAGTATAGCCTAGAGGTTAGAGGAATGAGGTGTGAATGAGCTTGGTACATCCAGCAGACCAGACCTGAGGCTGATTCTCACAACCTCCACTTGCATACTGTGTGACTCTGAGCAAGTCACTTAACTGCCCAGTGCTCCCAGGTTGCCTCTGAAAACAGGCACTTGTGACTAGTGGGCCTTACCGGTTACCAAAGATTGAAAAAAAAATTGCATGATGGGAAGGATTTTATGTAAATTGTGAATTTCTGTATTTTATTGATCATAAGGGCACCCTGAGCCTTGGAAGGGCACTTTTATAAATAAAAATGATGATGATGATGATGATGAAGGGAAATATAGCATTGAATAAAAAGTACAGGCCAAATGTTTCACAACACTAATGTGCTGCTTCTTAAAGCAGCAGTGCAGAAATCTGATAAAGTTTTACTATTCTTTTTAATGCTATTTTACATACTTACCTCCTGAAGTCCTGACTTATATGATACCTTCTTTCAACAATTTGTGCCTGCTTTAGTACTTTTCGTTTGAAATAATCAAGAGTGCTGCGTTTTAATATGGCTCAGACCAGGTTTTCATTAGTATTCTCAGCTGTTTTGAACACCTATTGTTCCATAAGGTCAGGGAGCACTGCATGCTGCATTATGCTTTATTTTAGTCGCAACATAAGTGATAGTTAAACAACTGATGGACAAAAACAGCTGGGAATACTGATGAAGGCCTGTTCTGGAGACATATTAAAAACATCCTTTTATTATTTCAAGCGTGAAAATGTACTAAAGCAGCCTGAAATTGTGGACAGAAGGGTACCGTAAAAGTCAGGAGTAGGCAATCTAAAATAGCATGGAAAAGTAAAGGTAAAATTGTCACTTGATTATGGCACTACTGCTTTGATATTATTTTTGGGGAGGTGGAGTACAATTCTTAACAACTCTCAAAAAATGAGACTTCAGAAGGATAAGGAAGATATAACAGGAAGTGTTTTAGAAATGAAAAGAAGTTAGAAAGTAACGTGTGTATAACCAAAAAGTTTTTTTTTTTTACTGTTTCATCTTTTTATTTTATTTTTGCGCTTTTTATTTTGTGGTGTTGGGACAGGAGAGGAGGTAATGGAAGTGAGAATAAAAAGTTATAACGAACAGCACAAATACACCAAAAACAATCTAAATAACATAACGTGACACTTATGTAAAGAAACATGAGAAACGCTTGAGATGATCATGGATCTATCAAGAGACTTATCATTGTCTCCTGGTTCTCCAGTACCCTTTGTGTGTCTGTACATTCTGCCATGATCTCCTTGCAGAGATCCTCTATCTCAGACCACAGAATGGCAAGTTGAGCTTGAGTCACAGGTCCTCCTGGTGTGCACAGAGGACAGGAAATTGAGGTGGATTGTGCAGACGATGATGCAGATTCAGCCACCCTATCATATGTAAACCTGCTGTCAGTCCTCCTTCTTTCTGGCACATTTTCCCTGCCCGACACTGTCTTGCCCTGCTACATCCCCTGCTGCAGGAACAGGATTTCTTGCTCCCTGCTGCAGCCTGGCCTCCACTCTCCATGGTGGTGATTAGTAAGGTGGCTTTTCTGGTCACCCGTGCCAAAGTAGCTTCCCTTTTCCCACACCAGACATGAATCCCACAAATACTGCATTGCACTACACTGGGATCATTCCTGGGTCTCTTGAAATACTCCCAAACTACAGAGCTTCTTGGTGGGCCAGGAACAGGAAGGTGGGGCACCAGTTGTGATGGTAATGGGCTGATTAGCAGGTGGGGCCTGGGTGCTAGCAGTGGTAGCAAAACAAACAGAAGGAGGGGCAGACACAACAGGATGCTGCTGCTTTGGTTGCTGGAGCTATGCATCAACTGCCTGAGCTGAGGCACCACTAACAGAGGCAGAATCGACTGCTGCTGCTGCTGCTGCTGTAGCATCTACTGTTGCTGGTGCTGCTGCTGATGCTACTGCTGCAGCATCCGCTGCTGATACTGGTGCTGCTGCTGCTGCAGCATCCACTGCTGCTTCTGGTGCTGCTGCTGTAGCATCTACTGCTGCTGGTGCTGCTGCTGATGCTACTGCTGCAGCATCCACTGCTGCTACTGGTGCTGCTGCGCAGCATCTACTGCTGCTACTGGTGCTGCTACTGTAGCATCTACTGCTGCTGCTAGTGCAGCTGCTGCAGCATCTACTGCTGCTACTGGTGCTGCTGCTGTAGCATCTACTGCTGCTGCTGATGCTGCTGCAGCATCCACTGCTGCTGCTGGTGCTGCTGCTGTAACATCTACTGCTGCTGCTGGTGCTGCTGCTGTAGCATCTGCTGCTGCTGCTAGTGCTACTGCTGCAGAATCTACTGCTGCTGGTGTTGGTGCTGCCACTGCTACCCCTGGAGCATCCACTGCTGCTGCCGTTCCAGTGCATGACCAGACAAAAAGGATGGCAGTTGAGTCTTATGGTTCTCCCATCCCACGTCCTTTGCCCTAGCTGCCCACAGCTTTTACCTCTTTGCTCTCCATTTCAACTAAAGTTTAACTATAAAAAATGAAGGATAGGAAAGAAAAGTAAATCTAAGAAAAAGTGTAACAAGAGTTACAAAATGAACAAGAGGGAATCAAACAAAAAGAAACCTTGCAAAGAAATTAGGTTCTCCAAAATACCCTACAGGTGTATAACAAAAGTTCAGTTAAGGTTAAACAAAGAAACTATATAAAGACAAAGGATAAAGGTTCATTTTGGATCGCCTCTCAGACACTCACACAGACAAAGACAAATACAATGCTTTCTCTGCTGCTGTGAAACTGAAAGTGAGACTCTCACTTCCTGTCTCACTCAGTTACTTCTTGCCCATCATGTGACCTGATGAAAGGCAGACATTTGATAAGACCTTGTTTTGGCTAATTTCACAAAGAATACACAATTCAAAATTAGTGGCATACACATAAAGCAAAATTATAAAGCAAAATCGACATGGCAGATTCCAGGTTCAGAGGCAGAATTACGAGAAATGATATGTGGATACAAAATTGTGCACTTCCCCATGAAATTAGCTGGTGAAATTAAACTTTGCTGCATCCCTATAATACAGGGAGTATAGAGATAGGCCTGTAGTTACCTCATACTTTTGTTATTTATTAATTGTTATTATAACATTAGTGATTGTCTTTGCATCCAGAAAAATAGTAGCCAGAATACACAATAAACAAATTAAAATTGAGAAAACAAGAACAAACAGAAGACAGCAATTTTTAATATTAGAGCTCCAAGAGTTTGGAATTCCTTGCCACAGGAAATTGTTGATTGCAGAATATTGACACATTTAAGTTCAAACTAGATAATTGGCTTTTGATAGAACATAAACTATTAATGATCCACATTGTGTGGAGGACATTCTCGATGGGCTTTGGCCTTCTTATGTCCTAATTACCAAGTTACCAAGTTACCAAGATATCACTGATTACACTCTCCTCACCCCATTCCCCAGGATACATCTGGAAATGAGCTATTTAGCTTAGTATTTTTATTCTGAGACTATTGAAAAAAATACATATATGCATACATACAACCATTGATACATACAGTACACACATACATGCATGCATACATACATACATACTGTACATACATACATACTGTACATAACACATAATAGTTTTACCACTAGACTGGGAATAGAGAATTTATGTGGGCTGTGTTCTAAAGTGTGAGAATTTTATTGTGAATGGTTAAAGAGTTGCTGACACCATAAAGAACACTTTAAAAACATAATATTTATGTATGATTCAGCTTGCATTTCATATTTTCAATGGATTTCTCCTACCCATTATTTATTACTAAGAAAATTTGCATTTAAACATGACCTTTATCTCTTAGAGTTCGTCTGCCTTTGTAGCTGACTCCCTGCATGTCATAATCCTCTGTTGTGACATCACAATATGTTGCCATGGGAGTAACTGTGATGTCACAAGCAGAATATTATGACCTCAGGTGGGGAGAAAGCAACAGGAATAGATAAGAATCTTCAGGAGCAAAAGTCCTGTTTTCATGCAAATGATCTCAGTAATAAATAATGGAGAGGAGGAATATATAACTAATGTAAAATACAAGCTGAACTGTGTCTAAATATTATGTCTTGTGAAAGTCCTGTCAATGGTGTCAGCTGCGCTTTAAAAGGAACTGTTAGAAATAGAGTCTCACACCCAAGTGTGAAGCTGACCCCAATTAGCACTTTGTGTGTAAAACACTTTTGTACATACTATTTACTATTGTATAATAGATTGTATTAGGCTAATTTTGTTGCCTTGTAAGGTTACATTTCCTGTAACAAGAAATGTCAGACTCCCCTGCAGCTCACATCAGAGAAAGGCTGCAGCAGTGGGAGATTCAATAGCCTGCAGTGAATGTTAAGAGTTTTATAAATATTATGTTTGCTGGTCTGTTGTTTTCATGGGGCTAGGTACAGCCACAGAGGACTGTACTAAGCCCAGTGAGCACCATGAGACCAGCAAACATCTAATTTTAGCTTACAAAATATTTAACATGTATACTGCAAGCTAATGAATCTCCTAGACCTTCCTCTTGTCAATCATCACCATTCATTTCTGCTGGGTGTAAGACGGAGGCATGCACCTGCATGGGAAGCTTTTATTTTGGGGAGAAGTTGACACGTGCACAAGAGTTGGCCGTTAGGTGCCGTAGACTCCTCCTCCACCTCAGTTCTGTTTCTCTCACAATCGAGATCGCACCTGCTGCATGAGTACAGTGTTGCTGCTGTGTCACCAGGCCTTCACCAATTCTATGCTGCATTCCTACTTTTCTGACCTTCCATCCTAGTTCTGAGTACCAACCGATGCTTTTGAAAACCCAGTAAGCCCATTCCTTTTGTTCTTACCAATGGTGCTGGGTCCTTTTCTGTAATTTTAGTTAAATTTCTTTCTGCATCATGTCTGGTTCGGAGGGTAATGAAAATCCAAGTGGGCCTGTCCCCATGAGTTGGTGCCCTGTGGCCTGCATTTTCTATAATGGACCAACATGATGTTTGTCTGGCTGCCTGGGTCCCAACCACAATATGGACAACTGCAATGCCTGTTTCTCCATGGACCACTGTGTTCTTGAGATTCCCACATTTAAAGTCGGCAGGGCCCTGCCGACCTTTGAAGGATGGCGTTGTTCTAAAGATGTCATGGCAAGATCTCTTGACCCTGCCTCCGGGTCTCTACAGCCCAGTGAGGAGGAAACCTCTTCTGATTCCAGTCTTGCTGTTGAGGAGGTCTTGACTGTGGTGCCGGAGGAGCAGCCTCGGTCCTGTGTGGAGCCAGGCTGAGTGCACCACTACAGCAGTCACCTATTCAGAGGTGCAGGCCCTGTATTGTGGCTCATAGCTGCTGGGTCCAGCACTGGCAGACCCTTGGTGCTGCTTTGGATCCCAGTGCCATTCATGATGCCAGTGATTTAGGCGGCACAGCAGGTGGTGCCGTGTCCCACAGAGGCACTGCTCATGGCACCACTGGTGGGGAGCTCCTGGGGTTGCTAGTCTGATGGTATGTGTGGTCTTCTTCTTCAGAGGTGGATGACTAGCTGGCTGATAAATACTGGTGTCCTGACTCCTCAGAGTCCAGGAGCCCTCTTGAATGCAGCACCAGGTGGCCTAGTATTCATCTTCTGGGCTCTCCAGAGTCTGTGGTCTTGTGGCCCCCACACAGATTCCGATGTTGGGGTACCTATGATGGATAGCGGTTCCAGGGGCCTGGTGGGGCAGTCTCAACCTCAGGGATGGGGTAGCTGCAATCTCTGGTGCTGCCTTTGGTACCTTGGTTGGGATGGGGCCCTTTCTTCTGTAGCCTATCAGGGGACCTAAGGGATTGGGGAATTCCTTAGCTCTGGGTTCAAGGAAGAGGCAGCCTCAGAGTCCAAGGGTTGAGAGGCCAGAATGAAATGTGGAGGCCCTCTTCCACTACCCTGCTGGGATGGGGAGGAGGAGCAGCAGTGCTGAGCCAAGCTTCTCCTCCTCTAAGACTTCAGGGGCATCCTTAGTGGGCAGCACTGAGGGTTGCCCTTCTGATCCATGCAATCTCAGTCGCACCACTGAAGAGATTCTCCCTCAGGGCTCAGCCAGGATTTGTTTTCTCATTTGCAGTGTTCGCTGACTGGATCAACCCCAGATCCCACCATGGGAGGATCTACTCTGGGGTCTCAGAACCCTGGTAGAGGCTGGGCACTTTCAGTTAGGCCCATCCCAATCCCTCTGCAGAAACCTCCCCTCTCCCAGGCCATCTGAGCCCTATGGAACCCTTAACCTGGGAGATATTTAGGGCCACTGAAGTGGCCTTCCCTAGGTATGTTAGAGCCATGGATGAGCAGGTCTTTTGCCTGTCTTCCCACCACAGGATGACTCTGAGCATCCAAGCTCCTCTACTTCCTAGGCTTCCTCATCTGAGGAAGAGGAACATTCTGTCCACTTTTCCTCTGCTGCTGATGTCACCGAATATCAGTGATTCCTCTCGAGGTTAATTCAGGAGCTCCACATTTCCCATGTGGTAAAACACAATACCAAGCAGGGACGTGCTCTTTTGAGCCGAATTTAGTGCTAACCACCTGGTGGTGCCTTCCTGCCTATTGCCTAATAGGAAGCATCAGTCTGCACCTGGCAGTCACCAGCTGCCTCATCCACAGCCCCAGTAGACTGCAGGAGGAGGCATTTGCTCCCCAGGAGTCTCTTGGTTCTCTGCCTCACCCACCTCGGGACTGATGGCTTTAGGTACTCCTTCCAGACTTCAACATCCGGCTCATGACCCACCACCGGATACAGATTCTGCTGAGTTTGACTGGTGGGGAAGAAGAGTTTTCTTCTCAGCTTGTGTGTTATTCTGCATCAGTTTCACATCAGGCTCACCATGCTACTTACAACAGGCACCTGTGGTTGATGCTGGCACAGGTTTTAGCATCCTTGCCTGATCTGGAGGAATCTAGGCAAGCCATTGCCCTCTACACAGGGTCTCAAGCTTGTAAGGCACCAAACAAGGGCATCATATGATGCCAATGAGGTGGCTTTCAAACTGGCAGGGACTGTGATCTGCATCAGGCAGATGGCATGGCTTCGCCTGGCTAGACTGTCACCTGTTGCCTGGCATTGCGTGATTTCCTCTGCTTTCTGGGGACCCTTCTTTTCTCCCACAGGGTGAGGAGGAATCTTCAGGGTGTCTTCCATCCCCAGCCATGGAGACACCTCCTTGGCCTAACCAACCTTAGGCCATGTTGACCTAGATTGGCAATAGGGTCTCCCTCCTCCCTCGCTCCTCCGCAGGAGTCTGAGGGAATATGTTCCTTCAGGGCAGTGCCAGGTCCCTCAGGGGCTTGGTACTCATCCATCAGTAATGAATGGTGAAGACTGACAAGGGAAGATATGAAAATTATGTACCTACTGTAGTTCTTGATCTTCTCTTGTATCTTCACCATTCATTACTGATTTCCCCTACCTTCCCTCTTGAGCATCAGCTCCCTGGCACCCCTCCACCCTACTGCGCTCTCACCCTCTTCCAAGGCCAATTGGGGCAGAGTTTCCCTGGTACCTCAGGGCCCTCTGTTTCCTTCTATAAAAGTCATGGAGTGCCCATCCTAGGAGGGTGACAAGTAGGGTCTTCGCCTGGCCTTGAAGGGGACTCCTAGGATTCTCAATGGGGTGCACTGTGAGGTCCATTCCAAAACATTGCACAGATCTATTGATCCATTTTCATCTTCTTAGAGTGGAGACTTTGTCAGTGCATCTCATGGGAGGACCCATAGGGATCCCTACTTTTAGGGTCACTCTGGACAGAGTCATCTACTGTTAACTCATTGCCTCTAGCAGATGCCTGTAGTCATCAGTAAATACACTGGCGTGTCCTGAGGACATCGGCAGAAGTCAGCTACTGACTCCCAGTGTGCCCTTGCAATGTCTGGAGAAGTCACTTATATATTTTAATATGTAGTGTAACAGAATATAATATATATTTGACTGCATAGCACCATTGGAAAGGTAATTTTATGCTCAACAACTTTGTCACTGATATTGTGTCATATCATGTATACTTTAGGAGTTATTTGCATTTGTTTATGGTATGGTGTGTATGGCTTATGTTGCCTGTTTTAGTGAAAAAATATTTTTTTTGCTGTTTCAACCATCAAAAAAAACAAAGTTATATATTATTATTTGCATACCACCATTGGGAAGGTAATTATGTGCTGAACAACTTTGCCACTGATATTTTGTGTATATCATGTATACTTTAGGAGTTATTCACATTTGTTTATGGTATGATATGTATGGTTGACATGTTTTCCATCAAGATTCACCTAAGCAGCTTGAAAAAATTCACTTTTGGCACTTCAGCAGGTATAAAAAAAAACGTATTGATTACAACTGGTTTATAGCACCGTTGGAAAGACATTTTGTGCTCATCAACTTTCATGCTGATACTTTATGCTATCATGTATACTTTTGGAGTTATATGCATTTGTTTATGATATGGTGTGTATGGTTGAGATTCAACCTCAAATCTCACCAAACACCTTGACTAAAATGGGGAAAATTACATTTCATAGTAAAAGATATATTTTTTTAACAAACATAATATTAAAACACCATCTAATGTCTGTATGCTTAATTTGGTGTTGATATCTTACATATTTTCCAATAAAAATGGCTTGTGTTGCCTTTTTAGTGAAAAATATTTACTTTGCTCTTTCGACCAGCATAGAAAAACAAAATTACTTATTATTACGTGCATGACACCATTGGAAAGGCAATTTGTGCTGAATAACTCTGCCACTCATACTTTGTGTCTAGCATGTACAGTTACTGAGCTATTAGCATTTGTTTGCGGCATGCTGACTATGGCTTGATTTTGCTTAGAAGGCCCAGGATTCACTGCTAAAAGTATACAGGAGATTCAGGAGGCAAGTGGTGTAATCTCAGAGTGAGCCTGTGGAGACAATGAGTTTAGGGTTTTTACCCCTTGGCTAGACTATCAGGCAGTAAGCAGTAGAGGGCCATGTCCCAGGACTTTCATCCCAAATGTGGGTTTAGGGGTAGGGGAGATAACTCTGCCATGCTTTTTATTCTCCAAGACCATTCCAAATTATTTTGTTCTGGACCCCGTCCAGTGGTCCCTGAAGTTGATGGGATCCTTGCAATCTTGTCTTCATACCCTCAGGTTTGAGGCTAGAAATAAGCCAATGATCTTCTAGCTGAGCAGGCAGAGTCCCCCCTCTCCCCTACATATATGTTATCTTCCTCTTCCTTTCTCTCTCTTTCCTGTGCAGCTGCCCAGGGCTGGGGCCCTAAGGCCAGTTAGAAAAGTCCATTCCTCTGTCCTCTGGTCGACTTATTCCTTTTTCAGTTGATATCCTTTCCATTTCCTATCCCTCAGTTCCCTTGCCTCATCTTTGGTTTTCTCTATCCCCTCTTTCTTTCTTTCCTCTGTAGCAGAACATCACTGGGATGAAGGAGGAGTCTACAGCACCTAACAGCGAACCCTCATGCACCATGCAATGCATCGGCCTCGGGGCATTGCCATCGGTGCTAACTCCTCCCCAAAAGCTCCCATGCAGGTGCATGCCTCAGGCTTATACCCATCAGTAATGAATGGTGAAGCTACAAGAGAAGATCAAGAATTACAGTAGGTATGTCATTTGCATTTCTGCAGTCCTCCTCTGATGTCAGGTGCAGAGAATTCTGGGATTTCTGGTTACATGAAATGTCACCTTACAAGGCAGCAAAATTAGCACAATACACTGTACTATACTGCAGTGAACAGTATGTAAAAAATATTTTTTAACACAAAGTGCTAACTAGGATCAGCCTCACACTTGAGTGTGAGGCTCTTATGCTGACAGGTGAATTATAGATGTAGTCAGCACAGAAGAGCCAGCTGTAAGGAAAAAGTTCTTACTTGTCCACCCAGGACTCTTTTCAGAGAGGCTGTTAGCAGTGGGTCTTCCAGATGTTTGTAGGTGATGATCTGGAAACTGAAAGGGGATGACTGCTAATGATGGAAGAAGGCTGCACCATAGTTGGAAGAGGGTATCTGACAGTGAGTTGACTTCTCAAAAGCCAGTCCAGAAGATTCAAAGTGTGAGTTAAGCACTTCCACAATAATTGCTTGTTTATGATAGTTTTTCCATCTGCCATAATTTGTCTTTGCAAGAAAAGGGTGCCACCTCTCCTTCAATGTTTTTACAGTGTTCCAGTGTTGAGAAGAGTCTTTTGATTGGATTTCAGGAGGCTCAGACAGTAGTTGGGCTTGGCTGAATGGAGCAATTTAGTGCAGTAATTTGATAACAGTCCAGTCATGCAGAAGTTTGGATTTTCTGTTCTGGCCAGTTGAATGTCCCTGTTCCTTAGTGCCTGCCTGAGATATTGGCTGAACCATGGAAAGTTTTGTTTTGGCTCTCAATTTTGCTGGGGGAGGCATGCCTGTCATGACAGAGAATAATTATTGACTGAGGAATTCCACAGATTTATGTACCATAAGAGCCTAGTAGAACTCCTGGCAATTAATATTCACCAATTCAAGGAGATAGGTTGATTTATAAAAGTGGAAGTCTCCTTTTGTTATGAAATGTAGGCCTCACATGTACTTTGTTAGAATCTCTAGCATAGCCACCACTATGGTCAATGAAACATTATAAAATACAGCCATAGTTAGCATATTTTGCAGTCTGTTGGTGAATACAATGCCCAGTATCAAAGAATTAAAAGGTATTTTGGATTAGGTCTGGTGGGCTCTTTGATTAGTTGGTAAGTTTATCACATAGCAGCTTGAGGTAATTTGATTATGAAGAAAGCCAATTTAAATTTAAGTCCACAAAAATTAAGGTTTCATTACTGTACATGTTAAGGAACTTATTTGGATGGTTAAACATTTCTGAACTATCCGCAGGAGGGCTATAAGATCCAAAATATTGATATTCTCATTGTGGGAGAGGTTTACTGATACAGCAAGGCATTCAAATTCAAGGGGCATAGAAACAGAGCAGATGACTGATGAAGACAGTTTATCTTTGATGTTGAGAATTTTACCTCTACTTTTTGAGGTTCTATCCAGTTGGCTCTGGACATAGTAAGGGATGGCAGAAACATTAGGATCAATAGCACTGTTAAGCCAGGTTTCTGTGCTTAGAAGTATGTCTGACTTGCTATGGCATGCCCAAAGTTTTACATTATTTAATTTATTAATTAAGTTGAGGACCCTGATTGTAATTTTTATCACAGACAGGCTTGCAAAGTTAGAGGGTGTCAGGCTAGTAGAGTCTGAGTGGGCCTGGATTAAGTTCACTGTTACCAGAGCACAAGGAGCATTACAAATAGACTGCTTCATAAGGTGGAAATTCAACTTAAATAACTTTTTCACTCTGGGCCAGGTGTCTCCAGTGGTTAGATGGGAAGACACACTATGGTGGCAAGTGAAGTTATGAAGCTTCAACACAAGAAGAAAAGATCTGCAGGCCATTGGGGAAGGTACCATCAGTTTCTCAGCAAATATTGAGCAATTAAGGGTCCATAGATTGCCATGTGCATTTGCCTACCGGGCCCCCTGTGGATGAATGAACTCTCTGGGCACCTCTTGGCCACCAATTGTCTGGCCCAATTCAAAACTGACCTTAAACAGCATCTAATAACACTCTAGTACACCTGCCCTAAGTCCAGCCACACCTTCTCTCTGCCCCCAGCAAGCACAAGGCAGGCCTCAGGTACCCCTCCCTCTGTCCCTTCTCATGACTTGCCTCAACAGTCAGTTCATGTCATGCTCCTTTATCACTAGCCACCCCACCTTCCCCTCCCCAACTCCCAGTCCGTGAGTTTCCTAACAGTCACTACTAATGCACACTGCCTAACCATGCCTCCTCGCACCCCACCATTTACTCTAGCATGTCTTTTCCATTCAGCCTCCCTCACCCCCATTCTTCCACATACCTTATTGCCCTTCTTCCCCACCCTTCACCTCCACCGCAGTACCTACCTCTCTCTCATACCTCCTTTCTTCATCCCATTGCCAGCTATCCCCATCCTCTGAACTACTGACAAGGCATTTTGTGGCTGCTTATCCCCCACCCTCATAAAGTGTTTTTCTTGTTATTTTAACTTATACCTATGTTTTGAGTTATTCTGTAAGTTCTGAATCCAAGCTGTATAGTTCATTGTGATGTACCTTTGCTTTCTCAATTGTACTTTATTTTGTGATCTACGATGTGAAGTCTTTGTAACAGCTTGTGCTCAAAGGTCTTTTCTGAATCACTAAATAAATAAATAAAATGTTCATCAGTGTGTGCCACAATTAGAGGTGGGTGAAGTTAGAAAACTTTACTCATGGAGAAATTCACAGATTGTACTGATTACAAAGTTTACCTTTAAAGTGAATTTCTACTTCACCTTAAGGAAAACTTTGTGAATGGTGAAATTGTGAACTTCCTGTGAATTTTGGCTATAAGATGAAGTTTGTAAGGATCCATGGAATTGGAGGTCACATGTTTCTGCGATGAGCTGTATTGCCATGTGAAGGCTGAATTCAGTGCAGTGTGAGGAAGAGACAGTTGGTGTTATGTGTGCTCTGTAACTTTGTGCCTAAACATGTTTAGAAAGCATTTAAAACAGGTAATTTTTTCCAACAAATCACTTCAGTAAGTGTCTACTGTGCCTTGTGCCTCTAGATCACCAACTATCTGTTGTATCTTTGTAATTTAGTTAAAGATGTCATTTTGTTTTCTATATGTGCAGTGAAGCAGTACTATGGGGAGGGGGCTTAGCTACAGCAACTTCCAGAAAGAACAAGCATTTGTCAATGCTGAACATTTGATGTTTAGCAAACAATTTGTTTTTGCAATTTTGACCTCAAATTTTAAAGATTCTTGTTTTACAATTCACCTAGAACAAGCAGAGAACAGCAAGAGGAAGGAGCTGCTGTTATAACTATACTTCTCTGCTGGGACTATGGAACTAAAACTCTACTACTGGGGCCTTCAATTTAGGGTAAAAACAACAAAAAAGAGTGTGTTTGAGTTGGCTGAAATGAATTGTAATCTTTGCAGTTATCTAGGTGTTTGAGTTTGCTGAAGAGAATTGTTATCTGTGCAATTAACTAGGTGTAGAAAGAGCTGTAAATTAGGGAGTGGCTTAGCTAGAAGGAAGACAGGTGTTTTGGATTTGAAAACTGCCCTAGATAGCTTCTGTCAGAGAACAGGCAGAGAACAGCAAGAGGAAGGAGCTGCTGTTGTAACTATACTTCTCTACTGGGAATATATTGCCCTCCGCCCCCTTAGCCAGTTCGACTTTCATAGGTCCATGATTTGACTGACAACAGGAACTTTCTGTTTGAAAGCAGGAAGGAGTGATCACAGAGCCACAAAGATTCACCATCCCAGAAGGCAAGAGTAGCTCTCATCCCCCAGCTGCTGGAGGGCTGACTCCGAGCAAGTAAGGAGCCTACTCAGAAATATAGGAACTTCTTGTCTCAGAACAGGAAGATCAGGAACTTAAAGGCACAGAGGCAGAAAGTATGTAGGAAAAAAAAAAATAAAAATAAACAAACAGAGGAAAGAGTAAGTATTCAAAACAACAGTTAAGGGACTAGAAATAAGACCACGATGGAAGTGGTGCAGTGCAATAGCTGTGGAGCAACAGTCTGCCCAGACTACCTGAAAGAGCTCCTGGTACCTTACTACCTAGATGTCATCCGCTCAGCAGATGAGTGGTTGTTAAGAGATTCCGATGGTTTCTTTAAAATCTTCGGGGGCCATTGCTTTTAAGTACGTGGCCCCAACCCTTGGAATTCTTTACCCTGTCCACTTTGGGACTGTTCGTCCATGGAGGAATTTAAACAGGCCTTAAAGACCCATTTGTGGTTATTGGCATATCCCTGATGGTGATGTTCTACTATATTTTATGAATTCAGTATTTATTGTATTTGTGCTTATTTTATTGTTTTATGTGAAGTTTGCTGTTAAAGGCCTTGGTTTTATAAAGGTGCAGTAAAATAAAGAATATTATTATTATTAGTAGTAGTAGCAGTATTATTCTGGAGGATGCAGTGTTGTCCCATCTTCAGGCACCACTCTGGGCTGAGGGAGGAGGTTGCACATCTCCAGGCTGAGTGGGTCAGGATTTGGGGACCTCATCTCCACCCATGGGCCACCACGGTCACTGCCATTGCCTCAGAGGTTGACAAGAAAGAGGAGCAGTTGGACCACAGTGGGCTCAGGGAAAGTGAGTGGGTGGAACAGAGGTGCATCCTCCAGTTGTACATCTCCCCAACATATGCCAGCCCTCATAAAGTGTGGTTACTCATGGAGGCACCCACAGTGGAGACTCAAGGAGGACGCTGGGAACCTCCACAAAAGAGAACCACAGGAGGATGGCATGGGACCCCACAGGGAAGGAAATAACTACTTGTGGGGGACTCCACTGTTAGGTGGGTAGAACTGGGGAGGAAGGGAGAGGGAGATAAGGTGCCTGCCTGGTGCCATGAGTTGGAGGGACAGGGAGCGAATCCTCAGGATCATGGGAGCAGCTGCATGGGAGGGACCTAGATGTCATTGTCCACCTAGGGACAAATGACCTCACTGGGAAAGGGATCAGAGCAGTGCAGGAAGAGTTTGTGGAGTTGGGAAGGGGCCTTAGACAAGTAGCATGAATGGTAACCTTCTCAGAGGTACTGCCTCTCTATGGCATGGGTGAGGCAAGGGTGCTCCACACCATGGGATTCAATCAGTAGTTGAAAAACTGGTGCTGAGCTCAGGGTTTGGCTTCACTGGGGACTGGGGGTCCACCTGGGTGATGCAGGCCTATACTGGCACGATGGTCTGCATCTGTCCAGGAGGGAAACCACAATACTAGGTGATAGATTTAATACTTAATTGGCAAGCATTTAAACTAGCCAAGGGAGGAGGCACTGGAAAGGAACAGGAAATCCTCGCCCCACCTCAAAAATCAGGTAGTGAATGAGATAAACACCAAGACAGAGATATCAATAGGGAGAAGGGCAGGGATAAATGGAGAAAATGACAAATGCAATAAGGACAGCGATGGGGAAAAAGGAGTAAGGCCATCAAGAAATGGAGGGTAATGAGTATCAAGCCCCATAATCTGGGTAACAAGGTCCCTGAATTGGTGGCCTTGATGGAAGAGGGATGTCTGGATATTGTGGCAGTCACAGAAACATTGTTAACAGAGAACCATGACTGGGATGTTAACATATCAGGGTACACAACAGGAGGAGAGACAGGGAGGTGCAGGAGTACCACAATCCACACAGGGGTTGTATATAGACCCCCATCTCAGGGGAGGGAAAGGACAAGGATATGATAGAAGGCATCCTTAGGATGGCAGAGAAAGAGGAAATACTGTTGATGGGGGACCTGAATGTGCCAGATGTTAACTGGAGCACCTTTGTTGCAGCCACATCCAAGAGCAGGGCCATTCTCAATGCCTCCAGGGGCATGTCTCAGACAGCTAGTGTTGGAACCCACTCAGGAGGAGCAATCTTAGACCTCATATTCTCAAATGGGGACAGTGAGAGGATCTCAGATCTAGAAGTGGGTAGCCACCTGGGACCAAACAGTGTGGTTCATGATAAACTTAGCTGCACAGTCAAGCCATACAAAAGTGAGGGTACTGGACTTCAGGAGGGCTGACTTTGGCAAGATGGGAGAGTGCCTTAGAAAAGCACTAGCAAACAGGCAAGAAGGAGGGTGGAGCAACAATGGGAACATCAAAACTGCCATTACATAGGCAAAAAAGCAAATAAACAAATCAAAAGAAAAAGCCACTATGGTTCTCAAAAGAGGTGACGGGAAGGTTAGGGAGAAAAGATAGCATTTAGGAAGTATAAGGAAACACAAAAAGAGCAGGACAGATAACTATACCAATTAAGGCAGAAGGAAGCAGGGAAGGCAGTCAGAATAGCAAAGGCCCAAACTGAGGAAAAGATAGCCAACTCAGTTAAGGGGGATAAAACCTTTATAGGTACATTAGGAGCGAGAAAGACAAAGGGAGGGATAGTGAGGCTGACTGGGTGATTGAAGAGTAGACTAGGGAGGGTCTGTGGACATGGCCTGCCTAGACTTTAGCAAGGCATTTGACACAGTCCCACACAAAAGATTAATAAACAAATTAGCCAGTGTGGAAGTGGGTCCCAGGGTGGTAGCCTGCAAAACATTGGCTGGACAACAGGACACAGAAGGTAATAGTAAACGGAGTCCACTCTGGAAGAAAGGGGGTTACTTAGGTACCGAGGGTTCAGTACTGGGTCCAATCCTTTTAATGTCTTTATAAGTGACATTGCAGAGGACTGAAGGAAAAGTATGCCTCTTTGCAGATGACACAAAGATCTGCAACAGGGTTGATACATAAGGAGGCATGGAAAGGATGAGAAGGGACTTGGAAAGGTTGGAGGAATGGTCAGAAGTATGGCAGCTTGAGTCAATGCAAAGAAATGCAAATAATGCACCTGGGAAGCAAAACCCAGGGAAGATTACGTGGGGAGAGGTAGTAAGAACAAGAAAATGGAAAGGGTCCTAGGGGTAATCATATCAAATGATCTTAAGGTTGGCAAGCAATGTGAGAAGGCAGTAGGGAGGGCTGGGGGATACTGGGATGTATAGGGAGAGGCATCACCAGCAGAAAACAGGAAGTTGTTATCCTCTGTACAGACAGTTGATGAGACCTCATCTGGAGTACAGCATCCAGTTCTGGAGACCCCATTCTTCAAGGATATAGACAGGATGGAGGCAGTCCAGAGGAGGGCAACTAAAATGGTGCAGGGTCTGCAAGAGAAGCCATACGAGGAGAGACTAAAGGAGCTTAACATGTATACCCTTGAGGAAAGGAGGGAGTGGGGACATGATAGAAAGTTTTAAGTACCTCAGTGGGATTAACAAAGTCCAAGAGGGTAGAATCTTTCAGAAAAAGAAATGTGCAAGCAAAGGGGACACAATTTGAAGATAGAGGGGGACAGCTAGGGGCAATGTGAGGAAGTATTTTTTCACAGACAGGGTGGTGGGTGCATGGAACAGCCTTCCTGAGGATGCTGTGGGGTCTAAAACTGGGAGAATTCAAGAATGCATGGGACAGACATAAGGCAATTCTTGTGGGGGAGGTAGAAGAAATAGGCTGTTGGTTAACTAGGATCTGCAGCTTATTCAGTAGGTAGGGAAATGGGCAGACTAGGTGGGCCAAGCAGTCCTTATCTGCCATCAAGGTCTATGTTTCTATGTTTCACCTCAGAACTAGCATGTACCATTTATAGTGTATTGGTTGAATGTCATTTTGCACCAGCGGTGCAAAACACATCTCTTCCAGGATTTTTAAATGACACATGTCATGTTTATAAGGTGGTGTGGAAAATGGCTATGTTGAAAAGGTTGAGTCAAAATATTGAAAGTTAGGGAAGTTATGAGTGAACACTGAAATAGTGTAATGTTCAGTCATAACCTGGGCATTTTACCCTATTTGTACACCAAATTTTCAGCATAGCTTAATGAACCTAGTAGGTGAAAATGTTCAAATCCCTCGCCAAGACATCATTCTGCTCCACTGAAACGTCATTCCTGGTCACAGGTATGAAATCACATTTTGGCCAGGATTTGGAAATGACAGTTGTCACATTCATGAGGTGCTATGAAGAAATGGCTATGTTGAATATTTGGGGTCAAAATTTTGAAAATTACCAAAGTTACAAGCCTGCATTCATAAATTTCAATGTAGGCTCATAATTCTGTTGTTTATTAATATTTTTACACCAAATTTTCAACATATCCTTCATATGAACCCACCTCCTGAACAAGGGCAGTGAAATGTTCAACTCCTGCCCAAAGGTGATTTCACATAGTGACCGCTAAATCTACAAAGACACATTTTAGCCAGCACTGTTAAAATGACAGCTGTCACATTCATGAGGTGCTCTGAAAATGGCTATGTCAAAAATGTAGGTAACAATTTTGAAAACTGACAAAGTTACAAGCCTGTATTCATAAATTTCGATGTATACTCATAACTTTTTAAATATTTTTACACCAAATTTTCAACATAGCCTTCTTATGATCCCACCTCATGAACAAGGGCAGAGAAATTTTCCACTACTGTCTGAAAAGTGCTTTAGTGCAGCCACCACAAAATAACCTTTCAGAACAGATTTGCTTAAATTCATTGTAATTGTTTATGAGGTATGGTCCCAGACAAGGCATGTTGAAAATTTGGGTACATATATTTAAAATTGCCAAGTTATGCCACTAAGTTCAAACTCCAACTGAAATATATTGAACTGCATACCTGATTTCTCAGTTCCTGATCTGACTTTGAAGAGTGAAGACATGTCTGTGGTCCAGAAGATTATAGCGCTGACCCCAGTGGGTGGGTAAGTAAGGGCTTGGGGTGTGTGGGGTGGTGGGTGCTGAGTGTGAGGGTTGGGTGGGAAAGGAAAAGAGGAAATTGTTTAATCAGGAAAAGGCACAATAAGCCGAAACCTGTTTCCAGGTGTGACCTGGGAGCACAAGGAAGTTAAGGACTTGCTCAGGGTCACACAGTATGCAAGTGAGGGCTGGGGAATTCAAACTGTTATCTCCAGGTTTGCAGATCAGAGACTTAAACCACTGCACCATACTGCCTCCAAATCATGCCATACTACCTCCTGGGGAAGTAAATGTACAACAGACATCAATGGGTTTTTCTATTTTACAGGGTTAAAAATAAAACAATGAGGGATGGTTTTCTATATTTCAGGTGATGACTCTAGGGATTGGGCACCCCAGTGTCATTGTTATGTTTATAGGGTGTGCGGGGTGGTGGATGCTGAGAGGGAGGGTCGGGTGGGGAGAACAGTTATATTGCACCAGCAACAGACATTGATGGACAGTTTTCTTTATTACATGCCAAATATTTATATAAATAAAATAAAAATGACACTGGCGGATTGGGCATCCCCAGTGTCAGTGTCATGTTTGTTGAGGAGGTGCTGAGAGGGAGGTCAGGTGCAGAACTGTTACATATGTAAATAAAATAAAAAACATGAGGTGACAACACTGGGGACCGGGCACCCCAGTGTCAGTGTTGTTTTTTTGGGGTAGTGGGGTGGGGTGCAAAAGGGAGGGTCAGGTGAGGGAAGAGTTACAGGGTGCTAGCAACAGACATCGATGGATTTCTTTTGTTGTTACAGGTCTTCATACAGCAGTTGGACACTGCAGACATCTGTAGCAAAATGTCTGGTGTGCAGTTGGTAATTTGTTTTGAAAGCTCTGATCAACTGGTTGCTGCCTGGCTTCATGCAGATCAAATGACAGAAGCCCGGTTTGATTGGAGTGACTTCAGTCCTTTCTCAGTTACCAAAGGCCTGCTCAAACAGGAAGGCCTTAAGAAGATTTTTAAAAAGCTCCATGAATGGCACCTCCTGGAGGTACCCTGGCAATGAGTTTCAGAGGACCAGGGTTGCTACTTCAAATGCCTGGTCTCCCAGAAGATTTCAACCCAGCCCTGGGGACCCCAGGAGGGCTTCTCCAGCCAATCTGAGATAGCGAAATGGGGTGTAGGGATGAGAAGCTCCTGCAGGTAGCCTAGATCCAACACATGTAGGGTCTTGTAGGTTAAAGACTTACTTTAAAGGTGATGCACCACACTAACACTAACCCTAACCCTAACCCTAACCCTAACCCTAATGTCCCATAGGATAACACTGCAACTTTAATAAGCCATAACTCCACCAGTCTTTCTAGTTAAAGGACACTTTATACATCCAAACAAGGGTCTAAATGTGTACAACAATAGCAACACATAATGCCCCTTACAAATTCATGGTGTGTACAACGCCCAAAAATCTCCTCCTAACTCGATGTGTTGCCAAATCCAAATTTAAGTCTGATAATCATCAAGAATGCATCACATATGTACCTCCTCCTGGACTACATACATACCAAGTTTCATACAAATTCGAGAAAATGTGACAATGTTATGCCTAAAAAACAAAAAGAGTAGTTGGTAGAAGTGGGTGGTGTCATTCATGTTACAAATTTATCTGTGCATCATCTGTTGCATCTGGGCAGGTGGGTGCTGGGGAGGCAGCAGAAACAAGAGGATCAGTCCAAGAGATGGCAAAATCTCTGGCTTGGGAACAGCTTCATTTTGATCCAACTTTGCCTTTTGTACCCCAATGAGTAGTTACAGGCAAAACTGCAAGGCAAAAGTAACCAATGGCATTTCATATTAAATGGAAAAACTGTGCTAAATGATCCACAGAGGAGAAATTGGTGACTTCACCTTAACTTGCTGTGAAATAAAACTTTCAATATCTCTAGCTATAATGGGTTTCAAGTGGACAGGAAATAGGGCTTGGGACTATCACCTTGAGATGGGAGATCTTGTACTATTATAGATTATATGGCCTATCAAAAGAAAATTTAAGACTTTCAGAACTGGAAGACTTACCCTCTTGGCTGCATTGCCAAAAACAGGCACTGGGGCCTGATGTTCAAAGCAGTTGGAGCCTGGCAAACTGTACCACCCCCAATGAAATAGTCCCTGAAACTGGCATGTTAGCACCACACTCATGCCACAGTTGGAAAGCATTCAACTTGTAGTTAGGCTTAATACAAGGGGCCAATCCAGATGTTAGAAAGCCCATCCTTGTAAGGGTGTACATAAGTTATGCCTTGTATCACTGGGCATGGTACACACAAATGTTTTGCAGATGCCAAGTATATGCACAATCCACTTAAGGCCCATAAAATGCTTTCTGTAGCAAGCTCTGAATGCAGTACATCTGAATGGTAAATATTTACACAGTATTGCTTGAGACAGAGGACACTCTCATGGATTTATAAAATGTGTAGTACATCTATTTAGCAGTCAGTGACAGCACCACCTAGTTGTGATACAAAATGCTTGAAGGGAAATCACATCTTTTCACAACAATATTTTTCTAACTCCTTACATGTAAGTGCTGTGTGCCTCCTTCGGTTGCCAGCAGAACTATTTCTGACCAAATCTAGATTGTAAATTAAAAATACAGCCTCCAGAAGTAATCATTGTGTTTGTCCTCCATTTTTCTTCAAAGTTGCTTGAGGATGATGTCATCAGAGCAACAGATAGTGGTGTTGCACTAAATGCAGTTGCACCAGTAAACCACACCACAACATTTGGTTCCCCAGAGTAATGGGGAATCTTTTAGTGTCATACATACTGAAGTGCAGTTCTAATAGCGATTTTGCAGTAATTCAGACAAAGTGGTGTGATGCAGCACTGATTTGAAATGTATATATTAATATAAGTGTATTTATTTGTTATGTTGTTTGTTTTAGCAAAATATGTCTTACCTAATAAATGAATCTGGGTGCAAGAAGAGAGTTCTGAGTGTCACTATATATATAATATGTATACCCTAGAGCAAAGGAGGAGAGAGGTGATATGATCAAAACATTCAAACATCTTAAGGGCATTAAAAGGGTGAAAGAGTCTAACATGTTTCAGTATAAGAAAAATAGCAGGACAAGAGGACAGAGCATGAGATTAGAGGGAGGCCGATTGAGGGGTAATGTGAGGAAGTTCTTTTTCACAGAAAGGGTGGTGGATGCATGGAACAGCCTACCTCAGGAAGTGGTGGATATGAAAACAGTGCAGGGCTTCAAACAAGCATGGGATAGGCATAAGGGAGCAATACAGATGGTATGAATAGATAGGCCAATGACAGAGTACAGGCCTATAGCACATTCATAAGGAAGAAAAAAATGGGCAGACTGGATGGGCCTTGCGGTCCTTATCTGCCATCAACTTTCATGTTTCTATGTCTCTATTACACAATTGTTGTAGTATTTTGTATTGTGTTAGCATTCTTTGTTTTGATTGACAACAATAGTGAGAGAAAATCTTGTAAATAAGCTTCTTTCCTTAGTAACTAGGCAGTCAGTGATCAGATAACTGCTGTGAGGCACTAAAGAGTTCAACTAAACAAGGAATTGGTCACCAGGATGCATCAGCTTTAGTATATGGAGGCAATGTGATCGAGTGGTTAAAGCACAAGCATGGGAACCAGGAGACTCGGTTAAAATTCTACTAGAGTCCATTACTCTGTAACCCTTAACAAGTTCCTTAACTTTCTTGAGAACAACAGCAATCGACTCCTTCTCAGTACAGTTTTAAATAAGCCACTGCTAGGCAAATTTAGATCATGAATTACAATGAAGAGGGAAAAAGGTGAACTACTAGGAAATGAACCAAGGACCTCTAGCGTTTAATGCCAGTAACTCTAACTCTGAGCTATGGTTCACAGAGCTGCAGGGGCTGTCCAGTGCTTCCTTCAAATTCACGTTCCTTCCTCTGGTGTTGCATAACTTTGCAAACTCAGAACAACAGTCAATCAACTCCTTCTCAGTGCAGTTTTAAGTCTGTGTTGAGTACTGTGGCTACTTAAGGACATAAATACAAGTGCATGGATAACAAATGAATACTGAATTGTGACACCAATTTAAACAAAATCTAGCCAGAGCTGATAGGGTTGTGAAGAGCTACCAAATGACCAAAGTTATTTTCTTGTTGGTGTCATATGTTTAGTCATAATCATCAAAACTGCCATGCTGCTAAATCAGTCCTCTTGAATTTATTTAGTCAGAGTAAATGCTACTGGTGTGTGTGTGTGTGTGTATGACTGCTCCCAGATTAAGTTTGCCTTTTCCTGTAATTGCAGTGCAGTTGTCCTATGTTTTCCTGTAGATTACATTATTTCCAATGGAAACCAAATTCCTCTGTTTTCCCTACAACTAATGCAAGTCTATGGGAATAATTTCCTGTAGATGGCTCCAAATCCCTGTAAACAGAGTTCCTTACCATTTAGATAAAATACCTGACATTCCTTACAGCTTAGTTAAAAGAGAACTGCACTGAACCTGTGAGTAATGTTTCCTGTAGAAACTTTTTCATATAGTGGGTCCCCTTCTGTTTCTGTCCCACTTTTACTGGCCTTTTAGTTAACCCATTGATAGTTATGGGTTACATACTGCTGCAAAGTGCCATCTAAGACTTGTATGATGTTGCTTATGTCTCTATGAACCTAAGAATTCTAAATTAGAACACAGATGCATTGTACCAACAATGTAAGTTCTTGACAAGATCATACTGTTCTAAAATGGCCAATGCCAGCAGTGTGTAAATCAGAAACACTCACTGAATTTACCAAAAGGCCAGTTCAGATTAAGCAGTAACAAAATGAGAACTGGTATTTTAAAAACAATATCTACGTCTGCAAAATGCATGTTTGCTGATTCAAGGCAGTTCTCCTTAGAGATATTAGCAGCCCAGTCTAAATTGTTCACTATTTATGGGGCTGGCAGTATAGCCTAGAGGTTAGAGTAATGAGCTATAAATGAGCAGTCTACATCATATGGCCCATCCCAAAGCAGGACTGTATACACACACACACACACACACACACTCACTTAAAAGCACTTTCCACTTGACACTTCCGACTCCAGAAACAGCAGATAAGCAAGAAGCACCTCTTTTGTTCTATGTGTGCCTGAGCAGCTGGACTTAATTAACTCTGTCATGCTAGTTTATGCTTACTTTTTGTTCGTTTGTTTAAGGGCAAGATCCTTCAGGCCAAAAGTGATACACAGCCCCCCACCCTGCAGTTTGTATGTGTGCCCATAGAATGGAATAACTCACAGACGGCAGGTCCACTGTCTGTAATCTGACACTGTAGAGGATCAGTGTCTTCCAGACATCATATAATGAGTTAATCCCTATGTTGCTGAAAGAAATAGAATACATCTATTAAACAGAGCTGGACAGATGATAGAAACAGTAGTTTTAAAAGTTTTTTTTTGTTAATAGCCTGAGACGTTCTGTGGCACAATACAGTAGCATCCCCCTTCAGATGCCTTTAACATACAGCAGCAAAGAGCAAAATTGAGGGGGCGTGCACTACTTTATAGCTATGGAGGAATACTTACAAATGTCTAAAAAGGGAGTTCCACGAAAAGCCATTTTAGAGCTACAGTCTGATCGATGACAGAAGGGCTGTAGGCTCTGACATAGCTCTAAAAAGGAAGATTTAAAATCAGTACATAATGCTTTAATTACCAAATCCATTTGAATCCATAGAGACAGTATCAACTCTATTCTTAATCTTATTCATACAAAACAATCACCTGGTTACAGGTCTAGGTTTGGACAGCTCCCTACCACCACCTTCTGGCTCCTGTCCCTTAACCAGCCCTTAATCCACCCCATAATTTTGTCCCTCTCCAAGGTCCCACTGCTTGCTAATCAGCCTTCCATATGGCACTGGGTTGAATGCCTTACTAAAGTCCTGGCGTAGGGATGTCCACTGCCTGCCCTCTGTCCAATGACTTTGTAACCCAGTCACAGAAGTCTATCATGTTGGTTTGGCAAGATCTCCCTGATGAACCCATGCTGCCTGTCATCTTGGAGACCATTCACCTCAAGCAAGGATACCAGTCTTTCCTTTAGAATGGTCTCCATTAACTTTCCCACTATAGAAGTTAGACTAACTGGTCTATAGTTTCCCATCTCATCATTGAGACCACTCTTATGTAGAGGTACCATGAGCTGTCCTCCAGTCCTCTGGCACACACCCTTCCTCCAGCGAGGTGTTAAACAGGTCCAACAGAGGGTCTGATTGTACCTCTGCCAGCTCCCTCAGTATCTCTGGTGTATGCCATTTGGATCAGGTGCCTTGTCCACCCTCAGTTCCTTTAGTCTCCTTGAAACCTGTCTACCCCAATCTCCCTCATATTCATTCCCCTTCACAGTTCTCCCCTATCTTCCCTGTGGCATAGACCCATCCACTTCACTAGTGAAGACTGAACAAAAGTACTCATTTAATGCCTCTGCTTGGTCTTCCCCTTTTCTGCCCATCCTCCCCCTCTCTGTGTTAACTATTACTCCCTCCTGCTTCCTCTCTCCTTGATGTACCAGAAGGAGTCCTACTCGACTACTATTAATTCCAGTAAAGTCTTAGTTCCTTCTCAGCCTTGGCTGCCCGACCACTCTCCTGCTTCTCGATATTTTCAGTGTATACCTCTGTCCTCCCGAGGTACGCTTGTACCTTAGGAAGTCTGCCCACAGTTCTTTCACCAGCACAGCCACCTTCCTGGTATGTCAGCTAGGTATTTTGGTCCTGGAGTTTTATTGCTATTCTTTGCACAGGTGTGGGTGGCCTCAATTATCCCCTTCTTAATGACGGACCATTTCTAGTTGGCATCCATCCCCAGTCAGATCTTTGCCAGGTGCTCCTCTAGTACATTTCTTATCCTAATGAAGTCCGCCTTTCTAAAGTCCACCACTCTTGTTTTCAACTTGCTGCTTTCTTCCCATGCTGATGGAAAACATAGTATATGGGGATCAATACTGCAAAGGTTCCATCAATTCAATTTGCTGGACCTGCTCCCATCCAATTTCCCTAGGTCTAGTACGGCCCTCCCTATTTGGCTCCATGAGTCTCTGTATCAGGAAACACTCTTGCATAACATCCAGGAGGACCTGTTCTCTGCTACATGAAATAGCTGGAGTGCTCCAGACTACTCTAGGTAGATTGAAGTCCCTAGTATTACTGAATTTCTCCTCACTACCTTCCTGATTTGTTCCCCAGCTCCTATCCAACTCTATTCCTGTGAAGGTGGTCTGTACACCAACCCAATCCAAATCCTTCTCATAGTTGAGTTCTGAAGATCTACCCATAGGGCTTCAGATGTGCCTCCATCCCTCCCCTCCTCCCTGGTGCACAATATCCCATCCCTTAAGTACAGTGCCACTCCAACCCCTTCCTCTGCTCTGTCCATTCAAAGCAGTTGGTACCCTTGGATCTCAAGGTCCTAGTCATGGTACTTGCTTGCCCATGTCTCCGTGATGGCTGCAATGTCCACACACCCCTCCCACCATTAGAGCCTGTAGTTTAGCTGCCTTGTTTGCCAGGCTCCTAGCATTCAAGGACACCCCTTCCAGTGTGACCTATGTCCCTCTTTGCTCCAGATCCTTTTGTGTCTCCCTCCCTTCCCTACTATCCCCTCCCTTGTCCTTCCCATATCTTTTCTGCCCTATTGGAGGGAGGCCCAGTGACCCCCTCACCTGTTGCTGAGTGTCTGCCTCTGCTGCCGATCCCCTTCCTCAGTTTAAATTCAGCTTGTCCTCCAACTATCTCTCCAGGTTTCCTCAGGACCCTTGTGCCCTCCCTACTTAGTTGCAGCCTGTCTGGTATATATAGGTCTTTGTAATCCCATGTCCACCCTACTCTCCCACCAGCCCACATCCATTTGCTGCACACCATCCCCAGCCATGAGCTAAATTCCTGAATCCTTAGCTTAGACAATACTGGCCCTCAGGACTGGCCATACTCCAAAACTCTACTGACTTTCCCACCTCTCTGCAGATCTTTCCTAGCTCTGTAAACCTTTCCTGTACCTCCTTACACTTTGCATCCTGCCAGATCATTGATGCCCAAATGAACCACAACATGAAGCTTCTCCTGATTCCGCCTCACACATGTTGGTATAATTCCCCACCCTCCCTGCCATCATGCCTGGCATGCACTCCACCCTCCTGTTGCTCTTCCTTGTGTGCTTGTTGCCCCATTGTACTCCTTTCAGAATAGAGTCCCCTACTATCACAACTGTCCCTCCTTATTCCTCCCTCTCGCTGCCATAGTGCCTTCTCTGTTGCCCCATCTTCACATATTTCCTCCATTATTGCTACCCCAGTACACCATCTCCTTCCTGTATCCCAGGTTCTCCATTCCCATGCTTACCCCCTATTTTCCTCCTCTTGGTCCAGCACTTCTCCAACAGACTCCTCTTCTGAAGATGCTCTTTCTTTGTCCATGCCTCTCCCTCCATTCCCCTGTACCTACTTTTGTCTCTTTCTCCCTCCACCTACCACACCTGCCTCCCTATCCTCACCTCTTTTTTTCCTCTGATCCACCCCTTCCCCTGCTCCCTTTACTCAGTACATCTTCTGCTGCCCTTCTTCCTGAACTCTGGTCATCCAACCCCTGCAATACTGTGGACCTATTTGAGGTCTTTTTCCTCTTGTCCACAATGCCCTCTGCTACTTCCCTTTCCCCATCTTACCTCTCTGACCAGACCCCTTCCCTGCTGCATCCTCCCTCACCACCATCCATTTCCCCTTCACCCCTGGTACCTGTGGTACTGGTGTTCCGTGTCCCTGAAGTGTCCTTCTAGAATTCAGCCCTGGCACGCTTCCCGTGCAGCCTATCTGTGCCCAAACCTGTCTCTCCTCTCCTGCCCTGCCACCCAACTACCCCATCCTTCTTCCCAGTTCCCATTTCATCTCTCTATTTCCTCCCTAAGCTGTCCAAGCTGTCTACATACTAGACATCACCCTGCTCTCCACATTATCCCCAGGAATCTAGTTGCTCCACACCTGTTACATCCAACTATCCTCCCATTTCTCCCTGTATCCCCATCCCTCTCCCATCCACCAACCTTCCTTCATGAAGTTTCCCTACCCTCCAGCTTTTTGTGGTATTAGGTCAATATAGTGCTGCCAAAACAGCACATGAAAACCCGTAGTCCATAGAGCGAAATGCATTACAGCAACAGGGGTATAATAGTGCTAGGACACCACTGCTACCCCTGTCACACTCTCGAACTGGAAGAAGGTCTGGTGAGGACACAGGTGCTGTGCCTGTCCAAGCTGATCCTGTGGTGAAGTGGCTAAGGCACATGCACTTGGTGTAGTGGTGTTCCGGGATTGGGATTGATTCCCTGTCCTCCAAGATTTTTTTTTGTGTTCTACCAAAAAAATAAAACCTAAGTGCCACCGCCCCAGTATTGCTTTTCCCTTGGTCCACATACCCCTCAGAGTTAGCTATATTAGTTTGGGGTTAGGTGAATCCCATGTCGGGGTGCTGAGGGCAGAGCCCCTGCATAAACAAATGTTCCTATTATTTTTAATGCTGTCTACATTCATAGTAAGGTTAGCATATTTACCAGACCTTATTTTGCGGCACTGTTTTCTGTGTAGCATTGTTGTGATGTGCAGTTTTGATCATGACATTATGACCCTGTGCTGCTTTTTGTGTGCCACATCCTCCCCATATCTATTCTGCACTAGATACTCCTCCCTTCCCTCCTATTATTCTCTCTCCCTTACTGCTGTGTCCCAACGTGGCCTGCAGTCCTACCTGCAGATGCCCTGCAGATGCCAACTAGTTGGACATCACTCTCCAGGTTCGTGGGACTCACAGTTCTGGGTCACTCATGTGAGGTATTGTTTGGTCCCCTGGGAAATATATACTGACCCAAGCCTCCTTATTGGCCTGAATGGCTCAGATGACTGTCTGTCCTCCTCTGATTCAGTCCTCCTTCTGGCCTAGCTCCTCCTTCCAAACCCTTGTTTGCAAAAAAACAACGTTTTTCACATCAAGTCACACTTTGCCCTTATAGCAGTCCTATGCACACTATATCATGAAAAATCACCTCTCTCCCTCATTTTGGTCTGTCATAACAACTCCTGTGTAGCACTGAATGAACTACCAAGATGGTACCCCATTATATCGCATGGACCCCAGCCTCCCTATTGGCCTAGCAAGGTCATGTGACTGTCTGTCTTCCTCTGATTCCAGTCCCTCCCTCTCTGACCTACCTCCTCCCAAACTGCTGTTTGCAACAAAAACAACTTTTTCACATCAATCCACACTTTTCCCTTATAGCAGTCCTATACACACAATATCAAGAAAAATCAGCTCTCATTTTGCTCTGCTCAAAACGCCTCAGTGCATATCCAGGAAAACACATGCCATGGCTTGTTCAGTATGTAGAAATGAGACTAAACTTATTCTGCAAACTTGAGTCTCACTTTGTGTGACCGGCCCCTGTTATATGCTAACCTGTGTTAATGAACACACTCAGCTCTGTCTTGTGCCTCCGTGCTGTAGTTGTAGAGTTTATTTCGGTGCCCTTCCCAGAGGCTCAGGCACCCTTAAACAAATGATAAAAAATACAGATACAGCAATGGAAAACAGTCACACAATATATAAAAAACTTTTTAAACCCAATGTTATCTATCCAGATAACTTTGCTTGATCACTAAGTACAATTGTGAGTGTAGTTATTCTGAAAATCTTCTGTCACGTATGTGATCGGCCTTTGATGTATGCCTCCTGGGTTTCAAAGACATTTGGCTCAGCCTCATGCTTCACTGCATAACCTGATAAGTGTGTATCATGGCTGCATCACAAGGTACTATTGTTACTTCAGTTATTCTGCAAACCTTGTGTAATTTTTTCTATAATTTGCCTCTGTAATATTTTCTTACCTAGGGTACATGAACACACTCAGCTCTGCATCATGCCTCAGAGCATATGCTAGAATGCACATACCATGGTTCCATCACTATGTACAAATGCTGCTGAACTTATTTTGCAAACCATGTCTCACTTTGTGTGACTGGCCTTTGATATACTATCACCTAGGTGAGATGAACACACTTGGCTCTGCCTCATGCCTCAGTGCATACTCAGGAAAGTGCATATCATGGTTACATCTTTCTGTGTACAAATGGATTGTACTTATTCTGCAAACCTTGTTGCAGAATAAGTACAGTCACATTTGTACACAATTATTTATTAAAGAAAGATTTAGCTGCTTTGGGGGTTATCTAGATTGTATAAATAATGTGAGCGGATAGATAGAATTTGTAAAGTAAGGTGTAAGGATCATTATTTGATTCTCCTGATGCTTACTGTCAATATATGTACAATCTTGAACAATTCTCAAATATGATGCTAAAGGAAGGGTTTATCACATGTTAGAGTAAAGTGATAAGTGACACTTTCTACTGATTGTTTCTAAAGTTAATTCTAATCAGCCCAAGAAACAATTTTATTTTGCAAAGAAAATTATATTGATGTTGTTGTTGATTTCTGGGAATGTGCACTTAAATCCTGGCCCAATGATTAATAATAATTATTCAATGGATGAATTTAGTAGCAGAGTAAATTTGGGATTATTACATCTAAATGTTAGGAGTTTGTTGCCAAAACTTGACTATAAAAGGGCACAAGTTTTAATATCTAATCCCATTTGCTAGCTTTATCAGAAACATGGCTTGGATCTAAAATTGAAGATAAGGATATACAAATTGACAATTGTAATAGATTCAGGGTGAATAGAATTAAAAAGGGGAGAGATGATGATTTATCTTAGAGATAATTATTGGGGTCAAATCAAATTGGCAAAATCTATTCCAGGGCAGCTTGATCTATTAGTGCTACAAGTACAAGGGTCAGCTGGTTATTTATTTAATAGTGCAGTTTGTTATAGGCCCCTCAGCTAGTATTTTAGCCCTACAAACTTTAAGTGAATTAATTGCTCTTTTAAAAAAATGTGTTTGTGTTAATGGGAGATTTTAATTGAATATGATGTTTCCTCAACATGATGTTGTTAATCAGTTTAGTGCCTTAAATTTAGTTTAGCTAACAACGATGCCTACTAGACCCAATAAAAATAATAGTGATAATGATTCGTTACTGGATTTAATACTTACTAATAAAGGGATAGATATATTGCTGCCGTATATGAGTCTGATTTGAGTGATCATTGTTATATATCATGTATTAGAAACACAAAAAGATAAAATAAGTGCTCAAACAATATATATCAGGTCCTTTAAAAGATTTAATGATCAAGCATATCTAAGGGATATGGTTGGAACAAATTGCAGTTAATGACAGTGTGTCCTGATATTGAGGCAGCTTGGTCTTATTTTAAAACGTCATTATTGGAGGTTATTCAAAACATGCCCCCCAAAACATAGAAGAACTAATAAGAAATTGACACCTTGGATTACTGAGGAAGTAAAACAATTATTAAGGTTAAAATCTAAATATTGGCAAAGGCAAGAGAAACAAAGGAATTGGTGGATAAACAAGCTTTTAGGGTTATTAGGAATAAGAGTACTCAGGAGGTTAGAAAGGCAAAAGGGCATATTATAATACATATTTTGACAAAGCTAAGGGTAATACTAAAGCACTTTGGAAAGGTATTGACTCTTTAAGAGGTCAATTAAGATCAAATTCCTTACCAATGGTTATTAATAGTGGGTAAGATCCTGTTGTCAACTGAGGATAAGTTGAATGCACTTAATACTTGTTTTGCTACAGTAAGTAAGACATTTGAAATTAAAATCCAAATTAGGATGTTCCAGTTTTGGATGCTGATTTTTCTTTGGGTGTTTCTAGACCTATTTTTGTTATGCAACCAATAACTGTTGAAGATGTTTATAAACAACTCCAGAGACTGGATCCCAATAAGGGACCGTGTGATGGAATCCTCCTTTCTTTTGAAGACAGCATCAGCTATTTTATCTCAACCCTTAACATATTTGTTTAATTATTCTTTGCTTGTTCTGAAATTCCCAGGATTGGAAAACTGCATACATTGTTCCTGTCCTTAAAGGGGGAGGGTTGTCCTTCTGACCCTGGTTCCTATAGACCAATTTCACTTTTGCCTACTTGTGCTAAGATCTTTGAAAGATTGGTGCATGGGCAGCTTAGTTATTATTTGTTTAAACACAATTTGATTGCTCAGAGCAATCTGGGTTCAGGAAGGATATAACACCTGTAACATGATAGCCAAGGTTGTTGATGATGTGATGAATGCCTTCGACAGAAATTGTAGTGTACCAGCTGTGTTTTTGATCTGTCAAAGGCATTCGACACAGTTCATCATACACTTTTACTAAATCAATTAAAATCAGCAGGACTGGGCATGACTGCTCAAAGCTGGTTTTGTTCATATCTGCATAAAAGACAGCAGTGTGTCAGAGTGAACAGCATCTGCTCTGAATTCATTACTATAAGATCAGGGGTACCTCAGGGCTCAGTCCTGGGTCCCCTGTTATTTTTATTGTATGTGACCAGATTACCAGAATGTTGTTCTTCTGGCACCAGCATGTATCTCTATGCTGATGATACTATTATATGCTGTATACTGTAGGAAGTGATATGGATGAAGCAGTTGGGTATTGCAAAGGGATTTTCTGAAAGTTCAGGATATGCTTCTAGATTTGAGGCTTTTGCTGAATGATAAGAAATCACTCTGGATGATATTTCAAAAAGAATAATAAACATATTTATAAGGGAATATTCATACATTATCTGGGGTGGCATTGGGACAGGTAACCTCTTATAAGTACCTAGGATTTATGCTTGATTGTCATCTGTCTTTCGATTTACATATAAATAACATCTCAAATAAGTTGAAAAGATTGCTTGGATTTTTCTATAAGAATAAAACAATGTTTATTAATAAAGTAAGGAAATTAATGGTTACTTCACTATTTTTGCCGGTTTTAGATTATGGGGATTGTATATATAAAATGCTAAAAATCAGTATTAGTGGCCTTAGAACCACTTTATAGAAGTGCACTTAGGTTTATTACAAATTTACCTTATAGAACACATAGTTGTATCCTGTATGAAAAACAGGCATTAATCTTTGCAGGATCGTGTGACATTCACTGGAATCTTTTTGTTCATGAATTTGTTTTACGCCTATTGCCAGTATTTCTTTTGGACCTGTTAAAATTAGAGCAGACTTAACATATTCACTTAGGACTATATCTGGGATCACTTTTTGTGTTCCTAGATGTAATTCTGGATATAGTGAAAATACATTGACATCATCGGTTGCTAAGACATGGAATTGTACAGCAAAGAAATTAAAGATATGTGAATTGATATCTTTGGCTCATTTTAAAAAGTATTTAGCTGGGCTTTATAATAAACATTGTAAATGTTATGGATAATTTAAGAGCTATCCATGCATTTGATAAATAACATATGTTTTGTGTAATGTTTGTCCTGCTGAGTTATGACTGTTTTTATATGTACTGTTCTGATATATTTGGATGCAATTGAAAAGGAGATAGTGTTATCTCAATTTGTTATCCAATAAAAGTTGAAAGTTGAAACTTGTCTCTCTCTTTGTGTGGTTAGACTCTGACATATGCTACCGTGTTCATTGAACTCACGTGGCTCTTCGCTCATACCTCAATGTACACACAGTACATTTTCTCCATCACAATGTACAACTAGTGATGGGTGATGTGGGTTCGAAATTTGCTCCATGAAGTGATTCGTGGAGTAACGTGGAATCTGCAAAGTACTCTGCAACGGAAGCGGAGTACTTCACGTCATGATGAGGAATGCGAAGTCCACTGAAACCAATGACTTCATGCTATTCTGCCTTCCCAAAACATTTCTCCACCAATTTTTATCACCTCTAGTTTTCCTCCTGCAGCCACAGTCCTTGTCTACCTCCAGCCACAGCTCCTCCTTACTGCTGACCCCAGAGTTTGTGCATGCCCAGCTGGCATACACTGCTGTACCATCGAGAGGGGCCCCTCCGATGCTCCTGCACCCGGCCAGGATCCACTACTGACACACACCTCTTTCCAGGCATTTGCTGCCAGTGAAGCTGTGGCTATCAGTGCCACGGGCTTTGTGCTGCCATTTTCCTCCTTATGTGGTCCCCTGGAGTGCGAAGCGTGGAATGATGTTACAACGTGCCGATGTCTGCTCCACTCCACCTTTTTCTGCACCACTCTAGTAGTGCCCTGGTCATCACCAGGGGCTGCTACAGAGTGGTGATTCCCTGGCTCCCTCCCTGGGCTGAAAGAGCAGTCCTCTGGATGCTCAATCCCATCCCTCCCTGCTGACCTCTGATGCACCAGGCTCACGTCCAAACCCGGGTGACCAGTGTGGAGCAAGGCATGGCATCCAGCACCTCAACCCTCAATGCCACGGGCCGGCCTTCTCCACCAATTTTAAGGTGAAGTACATTGAAATCAATGTACTTTGCATCACATCACCTTGTTATTGAGCTCCAAGGCAAATTTTGCAGTTCTTCATGGGATTGCAGGTGACAAGGGCTCTAGACTGTTCTGCACAGCCTCAGTTCTGTGTAGTGTGGGTGTAGTGGAAGATGGAAACAGTTTCTCTAAGAGCTCTGCAATTCAAGTCCTCTAAAAGCTGTTAAAAAGCCTTTTGAGCCATTTTCTTTGTTCATAATTTAGTACATCGATTGTAGGAAACCCTCCTGTGGTCATATCATTGAGTGTTTATTGTTTGTGTGTGATTTTGAATGTTAATTTAGAACAGTCAGCCTGTGAAGTGTGCTTTGGGGAGGGGCGATCTGTGGTGTAGGTAGATTGACTGGGAGAAAAGGCAGTCTTTCTGTTTTGGTTATATTTTTCTTGTATAACTGTGTTAATGTACACACAGTAATATTTTCAGTAATTTTGACATTTGTTTGCTGATTGTTGTGGTGCAGCTGTGTATAATTTCAGTTTGTTTAAAACATTTGGCTATATTACTAAGGTTTTCAATTTGCTATCATTACTTGTAGTGTGTGTGTGTGTGTGTGTGAGTGTCTGTGCGATGCGTACTATTAAATCAGACAGCTTTTATTGTGCCACAGAGTAATTGCAGCAGTGTGAACTCTGCCATCCACTGCATCTGCATGAATTTTTATACTGCTTTGTGGTATCTTTACTGGTAGTAGACTGTTAACTGTCGCACTACCCCCAACCAGCAAAGGTATTCTTTCCAGATGTGGATTTTGACTTGTGAGCACTGGTTAGGTGGTGTTGTGCCTTTGTATCTGCATCTCTTGAGTACACAGCACAATCTTTTTTTTTTATTATTTTTATATCTCCTCTGACACGCCTGTCGTCATCCCTCCTTTGGGTGGGCGAGTCCTGCCATGACCTCTGACAGATCCACCATCCAGTTGCTCTGATGCCCCAGTTGTCCCGGATGTATCCCTTCACTGGGGCTTCCCATATCCTGCCAGGCCATTGGGAGGAGAGATTGAAGTGCACGTAGTGCTGCCTTGCAGCTTTACTCGGGAACAGAAATGCAGCCTGGAGGTATCTCGGCTGGGAGATGCAGGGAGGTGGGCCACCATCATCTGGACAGCATGCATGCATTTTCACGCTTTTCTAGTCCCTCTTGTGTGCTGTTTCGCTTAGTACCCCGGTCTCCACTGGGGCACTCACAGATCATGGCTTTCACCCAATCCACCCCCAGGAGAGGAGAGCAGTCCTCCAGAGGCTCAATCCTCTCCTTCCCTGCCAGCCCCCAGCCCCCAAGTCCATTCCCCGAACCTGGGTCACCAGCATGGTGTGAGGTAAGGTGCCAGTGTCTCACTCTCTGCACCACCGAGCGGTGGCACATTCTTAATCTGTCTGTGCATTTTCAGTACACCATTAATTCTGGGAGACTGCATTTCTTGTTGTGCTCTCATTTCACCTCATCAGCACTGGGAGTTTTCTGGACACAAGACAGTAGCATTTTGGGGATGCACATTACTTCTGGTGACTGTGTGTGACCACTGTGCACATGACAGAGTGTACCATTAATTCTGGGAGACTTTGCATTTTTTTGTTACACTCTCATTTCACTTCATCAGCACTGCAGAATTTTCTGGACACAAGACAGTAGTATTTTGGGATGCAAATTAATTCTGGTGACTGTGTGTACCCTGCACACATGACTAAGTGCACCATTAATTCTGGGAGACTTTGCATTTCTGTTGTGATCTCATTTCACTTAATCAGCACTGGGAGTTTGCTGGACATAAGACAGTAGCATTTTGGGATGCACATTAATTCTGGTGACTGGGTGTATGAGGGACTGCCAATATTGTTGTCAGTTCAGCTTACTTCACGTTAAGGTAGAATGACAATGCAAAGTAATAATTACAAGGCAAAGTGAGCCTTTTGTATTGGCCACCCATGTAGCTGCAGTGACAATGCTGGGTACCCACTTCACTCTGCACTTCGCCAGCAAAATTTAAATTTGCTGTATCTATATGTACAACTGTGTCTGAAGTTCTTCTGAAATCTTCTCTCACTTTCTGTGATTGGCCTCTGATATATGCCCACCTGGGTTATATGAACTCACTTGACTCTGTCATGTGCCTCAATGGACACATTGGTAAGTGCATACCATGGCTCCATCACAGTGTTCAATTACAAGTGCATTATTCTGCAAACCTTGTGTTACTTTTATGTGATTAGCCTATGCAATATGTTCACCTCAGTTACATGAAGACACTTGGTTTTGCCTCATGTCTGACTGCATAACTGATAAAGTGCATACCATGATTCCATCACTTTGTACAAATGTGACTGTACATATTTTACAAATATTGTGTTATTTTCTGTGAATAGCCTTAGATATACTCTCACCTAGGTTGCATGAACAAATCTGGCTCTGCTTTGTGCCTCAGTGCATACCCAGGAAAGTGCATGCCATGGTTCCATCACTATGTACAAATGTGACTGTATTTATTCTGCAAACTATGTCTCACTTTGTGTAATTGGCCTGTGATATACACTACCTGTGTTAAATGAACACACTCGGCTCTGTCTCGTGTCCTAGGGTCTATCCAATTAACTGCATACCATTGCTGGATCACAATCTAACCTGTGCCTAATCCTACTGTTATTGATAGCTTATCTGTCCTGCATAGCATCCGTCTTCCCCACTTCCTCCCTGCCTTGTGTGATCCCACTGAGCACCTTACCCCATGTCCCTCATTATTCCCCCTTCCTGCTTCCGCTCACAAATATTAATTACTCCCAATATTCACCCCTACCCCATAGTTTCCCCACTCTCTCCTCCACTTTAAAACCCTTTCCTCATCCCCTTCTCCCTCACAATACCCAGCCCTGCCCTATCACCTACTTACATAACCCTGGTAGATTCCTATCCAATCCCACCCTCTGACTACTCAACCCCTATTCTGTCACCCTTTGTCTCTGCCCTCACCCTCCCCTGGTCTCATCTATTCTGTCCTCCTCCCTTGGTCACCACCACTTTATTATTTTATAGCATTGATTCAAATTATTTCAATATACTGTGGACATTATTGGACCTGTATGCATGTGAGAGATGCTGCAATGGAGGTTACAAACAGAGTTTTTCCTTTTCTTTAATTTTAGTTATTAGTTTAGTTAAATTTTTAGTTCTCCGCAGTATGTGAGAAATGGTGTTGAGTTTATTTATTTATGTTTTGTAATTTTGTTGGAACAAATACATGCATGTGAGAGCTGCTGTATTAGGCCATATATAGTTTTATGATTGTTAGTAACACATCTGTGAAGAGATTTGTTAATAGGTGTTTTATTTAGTATTAGGTCTTTGACCTAAATATTAAAGTGGGGAGTGGGGGTTATTGTTAAGGGTAGGTGTATAGGGGGTCAATAAAAGTGTTGATTTTGGGGGTTTAAATTGACATAGCATTATTTTGGAGTCTGAAATATGTGCTGGGGTAAGAACACAGTCAGGCGGTAGTCCCACTCATGACTGAAGGATCTCTATCCATTTGAGTGTCCTTCATTACCTTTGGAAGTTTATAGAAAGTGCGAGCTTTTGGCATTGTGAGGCGAAGGAGTGTAAGGAACAGGAGATCCTGAAACTCTTGTGGGGGATGGGAAAGGAGTGGGCAGATAGGGACAGTCAGAACCAGTAGTCCCTGGGGTGAAATGGATACAGAAGAGAGGTTTACCTTGCCTTGCACCCATACTCCAAAGGCACTGACTTGGTCAGGCAGGAGGTGGAGTCATCCTTGAGTCCGTCCCTTTCGGGCGTGTTAAGCAATGCTAGGTCTATCAGAAACAAGACCGCAGTGGTGGCAGATCTTGTTGCATCTCTGGACCTGGCTTGCATCACTGAGACCTGGCTAGATGAGAATGTGGCCCCATTATGGGGTCCATGGTTCCGCCAGGTTCTCAGTGATTCACCACCCAAGAGGGACCATAGGGGTGGGGAGTTGCAGTCTGTTTTAGACAGTAACTGGACCTTAGGGAGATGCCAGATGGATGTACCAATTCCTTTGAGTGTTTTGTGGGTGAGGTGCAGGCTTCAGGATCCTTCTCACTTATCATCCACCAGGTGATGGGAGGAATTCCTGAAGGAGGTTGGACTTTATCACTGAGAGGTATTGGAGTCCCCGATGGTTAATTCTGGGGACTTCAATGCCTGGTTCGATGATGAACTTGTGCCTTTGAACAAAACCTTCTTCAACTGATGAATTAATTGAGCCTGACACAGGTTGTTACTTCTGCAATTCAGAGGGGGGACACTTATTGCACTTGATATTCCATCTGGGGATGGAAGTCTCTGATGTGGAGGTGGAGCCTATCAGTTGGTCTGACCATCATGCCCTGAAGTTCAATTTTGTGGCCCCCAAAAGAGGCCTGCCCCTAAGGAGATAGTACAGTTCTGTCCTTTGGGAGGAGTTACCTCAGGAGGCCTAATGACAGAGCTGGAATTCTCGGATTGCTAATGGATAGCACTGACCCAGGACCCTAGTGCTAGCTTTAATAGGGCAGTTGTGAGGGCCCTGGATGTCATTGCTCCATCCCGAGCTTGTCCTGTACTCTCCACCCAGGGGTTCCATGGTTTACTGGGGAGATCCGTGGGTTGAAAAGACAGGGTCAAGATTGAGAGATACAGGCGGAAAACTCTCCTGGAGGTGGACAGGCTTAGACTGCTGGATCATTATAAGATTTATCAGTTAGCAATTTCCATAAGAAGGCAGAGTTTCTGTCCAGGGAAATTACTACAGCGAGGAAGAGACCGCCCAGCTCTTCTGGATTGTGGACAGACTGTGCAATCCAGCCTGTCTTCAAGCCAGTCAAGCTTTGTCACAGTTACGGTGTGAGGAGTTTGTGATGTTCTTTGATGATAAGATGTCCACTATCAGGGATGAGATCAACCAGCGCCTCCCACTGGGTCTTGCAGTGATCAACCAAGGGCACTAATACCCAATTAACTTGGTTCACCTTTAGTCAGCCGGCAGTCATGGATATAGTGAAGATTATCCAGAATTTGGTCCAACCTACTGTAGTTTGGATCTGGGCCCTACTCACTTACTAGTGGGGTGTGTAGAGGTTATTGACCCGATCCTTACTGGGATAGTGGTGGTGTCATTGGAGAGAGGGATATTTCCAGATCTCTTAAAGGAGGCAGTAAAGCACTTTTTGAAAAGCCTCCTTGATCCCGACTGCCCAGAAAACAACAGACTAGTTTTGAACCTCCCTTTTGGGAAGGTTATTGAGAAGGTGGTCACTTTGCAGCTGGAGGATCATTTAACCAGCCACAGTATCTATGACCCTCTTCAGTCTGGCTTCAGGAAACAGCATAGCACTGAGACGGCTCTTGTACGGGTACTGAATGATCTCCTGATGGCAAAAGATCAGAGAACTCATTCTATCTTGGTTTTCCTTGATCTCTCAGCAGCATTTGACACCGTAGATCATGGGGTACTGCTGGAACACCTGTGTTTTTTGTGGACTAAGGGGTGGTCCACAATTTGTTTCAATCTTTCCTGCAGGGTAGGACTCAGAGAGTAGTGTCGGGATTTATTCTTTGACCTCTCATTGCCCACACTGTGGGGTGCCACAGGGTTCTGTGTCACCCATGTTATTTGTGGTGTATATGCTTCCATTGGGGACAATATGACAGTATGGGTTGAATTTTCATTGCTATGCTGATGATTCTCAACTCTACATGTCTTTCGTGCCTGGGCAGGATACTGATTCAAGTGCACTGTTTAACAACTGCCTCCTGGAGATACAGAACTGGATGAGTACCAACTGGCTGAAGTTGAACCCAGGAAAACAGAGGTATTGGTAGTGGAGCCAGGGGTGAGGATGTCAAGTTCATGGGTGGAAAACCTCAGGTTTATTTCTGGGGGATCCCGCTTATGGCATCTGGCCAGGTGCGGAACCTTGGTGTTATGTTTGATGAGGGTTTGACCCTGCTGGCACAGGTGTCGGCCGTAGTCAAATCATCCTTTTCCATCTAATGAATATAGCACAGGTGAAACACCTGGTTCCATCAGAGGATCTTCCTACCCTGATCCACGCGCTAGTTGCCAATCGCCTTGATTTCTGCAATGCCCTTTATCTAGGGCTGCTGGGAGTGGATATCCGCCGCTTGCAGCTGGTGCAAAATGCGGCAGCTAGGTTGTTGACTGGAAGCCCGAGATCCAACCATATAACACCTGTGCTGGTGTGAGTTACACTGGCTGCCTGTACAGTGGTGGATCACTTTCAAGGTTGCATTGATGATTTATGAGGCCCTACATGGGTTGGGGCCCTACTACCTGAAAGAACTCCTGATTTCTTACTGCCCTCCCGCTCCCTCCCATCCTCTGGTGAGGGATTGCTAGAGATTCCCAGGGTAACCCTGAAAACATCTGGTGGAAGAGCATTGCCTTTATCGCACCTACCCTGTGGAATTCTCTACCTTGCCAGATATGAAATAGCCTGACTGTGGAGGGGTTTAAAAAGCTCTTAAGACCTTTTATTTACTCAAGCATTTTCAGAAATGTAAATTTTGCTATGGATAATATGCTATTATTGCTGTGGATTTTAACAATGTATGTTAAGTTTTGTAAAGGCACCCTGAGCTTGGGAAGGGCACCTTATATAATTAAATTTTTACTTACTTACTTACTTCTGACCCTCCATAACTCTACCTGCATGCTCTAAAGCTCAGCTGCCACTATAAACTGCGTGTCCACCTTAGGTATGCTCCTAGTACTGTTGCAATAAAGTTGACCTCTCCTACCTAATGTATTTTAACTGTACTTGCTTGAATCTGTATCTTTATGTACCATAATGTACTATACCCCATCTGTTTTGTAATGTCTACCTACCTTGTCTATTGCTCTACAATGTGGAACCTTTGTAAACAAGCTTTTAGATCAAAGGTGTTATCCAAGATTCAATAAATAAATCTACAATTGTGAATGCACTTATTCTGAAAATCTTCAGTCACTTTGTGTGCTCATCCTTTGATATAGCTCACCTGGGCTATGTGAACATACTGTGCTCTGCCTTGTGTCCCACTCCATATCCTTGTAAGCACCTACAATGTACAACACATTTGTAAGTGGAGTTATTCTGCAAACCTTGTGTCATTTGGTGTGATAGCCTCTGATATACACTCACCTTTGTTACATAAACATGCTGGTCTCTGCAGTGTGTCTCAGTGTCTACCCAGATAAGTGCAAACCTCTGCTCAATCAATATGTACAATGTCTAGTGCAGTTATTCTGCAAACCTTGTATCAGTTTTGTAACTGACCTGATAAATGCTCACCTTTGTAATGTTAACACTCTTGGCTCTGCCTCATGTCTCATTGTATACTCTGGTAAGCACATAATATGGCTTGATCCATGTGCAACAGTGTATCCCCAGGTATGTGAATATCACATCACCAGTACACTATGCTAGTCTTGGATTATGTACTATTATGATTACATTGATTGCTATGTGAAGCTAAACGCATCATGTGTTTTTGCAGTAGTAATGTACTGATGAATCAATAAGACACCTACTGAAACAAAAGAGAAGTCTTAGTGTTTACAGTGCTCAGTATTTGCTTATCTCATGTCTCCCATGTCCTATTCATTCCTTCTCCTGGTATTTCAGTCAGCAATTGGTGTTATTGTATAGACTACTTTCCGTCCTTTCCTTATTCCACACCCATTTAACCATATCACTCTGTAATTGGCTATCTCTCCTCTCCCTACCTCACATTTCCTCCACCCAAACTGTTCAGCCTCCTCGGAAGCTTCCACTTGGCCCTCATTTTGAATACTTCTGCCCACCCTTCCTATCAATTTCTCTGCCATTAGCCATATTCGTGGATCGTCATCTTTTAAAATCACCTCCATCAACCACTTGCCTGCTAAACCCCAGGCTATGTGACTTCTTCCCATTCTCTTCTTAGAGACACCCTGTGGCTGTCTACTACTTACCTACTGGGTGATTTCTTCCTCTTCCTCTACCATCAAGACACCCTGTGTCTGCTTACACTATATGAGCCCAATCATGAAGACAAGGATGTGGCAGCTCATCCTGTTCCTTATTCTCATCTCACCAGCTGGACGAATGCTATGCCACACTGGAAGGTGTTCAACAATAATTATGTATATGCCACCAACTCCCTGCGGATACAGTCAAACATTCAACATTCCACCAATGGTGGGACACTAACTGAACTGCCTCCAAAGCACTCCGCCACCTACTCTCAGCAGAACTGACATCCCTTGCAATTTCTCAGTCAGGGTGTTACTTTTTGCTGCACTAGGGTGACTGAATGTTAGTAAAGGGCCTCTAACCCGCATCAACTATCCATAAAGATGTACAAGGTCCAGGAGTTGTAAACTATCCTGCACTGCCTCAGAATGCTTCTGTTACTATTACTAATATGTTTCAGCAACATAGAGCTTAATCCTGGGCCTCAAGTTGCCATCATTTTGCCCTCAGAATTAGCAAAGATCAAAGGTATAAGCTTCCTCCATGTTAACATATGTAGCCTGCTAAAAAGATCACCACAATCTGGGCATGCATCTGTCACACCTTCCAGATGTCTTAGTGTTCTCAGAAACATGGCTTGAACCAGCCACAGCAGACAAGGAGGTTAATATCCCCAGCTATTTATTTAGAACTGACAGACAATCAAGAGGTGGAGGGGTGGCCATATACAACAAGAACAAATATACAGTATCATGCCTTGACTTGTTAACTGCTGCAAATTAATTTGAGTGTCTATCCTTAAGACAGTGTTCTTGCAGAACACTTCGATGTGTATTATAGGGTACTACAGCCCCTCTTCTGCTGGCCTTCAACTCCTTTTGCATCTGGCTGCCGTCATAGGGAATGGATCCCAGGAAACTGTCATATTAGGAGACTTCCAACCTAGATTGGCTAAGTAAGGCTTAAAACCTCTCTCAACCGTCAGGATGCTCATGGCTAACACAAATCATCAACGAACCCACGCGCTTGAATAAAAAGAACTCCTTGTAATAACTCATTGCTGGATGTTATACTTGTACCCAAACCACACCTGTTCTCCCATGTAGGCACCTTTTCAGTGACGCCAGCAATCACTGCTTCATTGTTGGTGTAAGATCAGTACACAAACTGCTATCTTCTTTACAATTCTCTGTTAAAAAGATCAAGAGGAATTTTGACCCAGGTGGCTATATGGATGCCCTAAAAATACCATGCTATGGCAGGATTTTTACCTGGCAAGGTCAGTACAGTCTGCCTATGACATCCTCAGTGATATAATCTTAGGGCTTTAAACAAATGTGCCCCCTTAGTAAAAGTCCCTGTAAAGAATAAACATGTCGATAGTTTTCGCCTGAACTAAAACCTGCTCTGTTAAAGAGGATAAACTTTATAAAAGCTCGAAGGTCTAAGACCCCATCAGACTGGTTTGCATTTAGGAGGCTAGAAACCTCTGTACCAGGATGACAAGAGACACAAAAAGCCACCTATTATCGTATTGAACTAGACTCAGCCACTAAGCACCCAGCTAAATTCTGGAACACCACAAGGACCTCTCTGTCACACACTGTAACTCTCTTCCACCTAAGATCATATCTGGCACTAACATCATTATTGACAAAGGGGAAATTTGGACTACTTTAACAACCATTTTACAACTGTTGGGTTAGCTTGTGATAACTCTCCTGTGAGCCTACTATGTTCCCAGCTGGATACTCATTATACTGAAGTCTGAGTTACAGATACTACATTTTCTCTGCAACCTGCCACCCTGAAACAGGTTGAAGATCTCCTCATGTCAGCTGGACACTAAGAAAGCACTGTGTGGACTCCATTGACCCATACTTTCTAAAAATTGCATACCACATACTAGCTGCATCTATAACACACCTATTCAACCTATCACTGACCCAAGGAGCCCATCCATCTGAAAATAGTACACATGATTCCCTTGCTTAAATCAGGGAATCCCTGTGATCTCTAATAACTACAGGCCAATCTCCTTCTCTCTGTCCTGTCAAAATTATTGGAAAAATTGTAAGTGCACAACTGAGATCATACCTAGAATCAACGAATCTTCTAAATCCTGCCCAATCTGATTCAGAGCTAAACACAGCACAATCACAGCCCTTGCAAAAGTGACCAACGACTGGCAGAAAGAGCTGGACAAAAAACTTTATCTGCACCATATTCTTGGACTTAAGTATGGCTTTAGACACTGTAGACCATAGCCTGCTCTTTCATCTCTTCAGTCAATAGGCCTAGACTCACCTCTCCTTCGTGGTTAACCAATTATCTTACTGACCAATTACAGCAAGTCAAGGTCAAGGTGAACTCTCACCTATAAAACCCCACTCAGGGAGTGCCACAGGATCTATTCTTGGTCCCATACTGTTTGCAATATACATAAACAACACTGATGACAGAATAACCAAGGCTAATGTCCATCTATTCGTGGATGACACGGTGTTGTATCTGAGCTGTCCATCCCCAGAAGCCACATGCAGTGACCTTCAAACAGAATTCAACCTACTTCAACACCAGCTTCTACACAAAAGCTATTACTTAAACCAAAGCGATGCTTCTCTCTCCTTTCACACACAACTAACCTGGTCAGTCCAGGGTCTGTACCATAGATTTCTACAATCCTAGGGGAAAACCTAGAATTTGTCACAAAGTTCAAATACTTGGGAGTTTGGCTAGATCATAAACTCTCCTTCATCGAGCACTTAGACGACTTGCTAAAAGACTACGCCAGAGACTCGGACTATATTTTAGGATTAGCTACCTTCTTACAAGTGATGTCAAAAAGAGGCTGGTACAAGCAACATTCCTTTCACTAATAGACTATGCAGACTTCCTTTATTGTCAATGTCCTACCTCTCACCTCTTTAAACTGGATACGCTTTACCACAGAGCATTGAGATTTATCACTGATCTTCCTTCACTATGCACCATTGTTCACTATATGCAGCTGTAGGATGGACCTCCTCCAGTTTAGGTGAGAAAAAGCACCGCATTATGGACCTACAGAGCTATCTCAAAAACTTCCACAATATATTTCAGATTGTCGATTACTAAATCTATTAGGTACCTATGCCCTGAGAAGTTACTCCATATCTTATTGAAAATTCCCAAAGTCCACTCTCACCTCGGCAGAGCATCAATTAGCTTTACACTGCCAACAATGTGGAACAATCTGCAGAAGACCTTAAAATTGAGCTCAATTATCAGCATTTCTTCATTCAAGACCCTCTACTCACGCCTCCTGAAGGAACCATGTAAGTGCTATGAGTGCCTCTAGTTGGAATTAACTCCTTAGTATCTCCATGCAGTCTGTCTTCTAAACTGCTTATTATCCATTTATTACCATCCTCTATTGCTTTCACTGCATTTTTCTACTACTTATCCACTTCGGTCAAGTCAACCACACAACTGTTATCAGCTTTATCTAGCACGATCTCTGGGGTCAAATTTACTCATCCTGTTTAGCTGGCATCCTTTCCTTTGCTGACTGTCCCTATACCCTTAGGCCCACATGGTCTTCACCCACAACCTTTCACCTTCTGAACTCAAATTCTGTCCACCTGTTACTTAAGCAGTTAACACCGCAACATCACCTTGTAGATATGTATATAGGAAAATAATGTAAGATGTATGCCTACTATTGTTTGTTGTTTGTTGCTTTGTAAATTGTACACCAAATGTTAAACTTTGTTTGGTCATATATATACATATGTATCAGTCTGCCCTAACCAGGTCTATCTTGCAAAAGAGCTCTGCTCAATGATGTTTCACCTGGATAAATAAAGATTTTGATTGATTGATTGATTGATTGATTTGAAATGTAAAAAGTACACCTTTTAAACTAAGTGATCTAGCTCTCCATGTTCCAGCTGCTGAAAGAAGGATGTGTATCATCTGTGCAAAGGAGGCATTCAGTCTACTCCTCCCAACAACATGTTACAACTGTCTTACAGTGAGAAATGAGAGGTACAAAGAAACCATTTTTTTCTTTTTAAATGAAATAATTTTAAATGTATTATTTGCTATGCACAAATAAAGGATACTAGTACTACACGCTGTATGAGTTGCATGACAGGACTGTCTTAAGCCATTGCAAACTTAAAATTAAATAAGGGTACAAAAGCATTCAAAACCTTATGCTTTCTTCTGAGCTATTGCTGCAGTGACATCAAAGAATGGGAGGGTTGTATTACAAGTGCCTCATGTGCATATAAATGCAGGCTTGATTGAAACTTTACAACCTTGTGTCAGAGTCTCAGATTCTAGATAAGTGTTCCAACAGAAACAAACTCTGGCCAGAGCCATAGGGCTGCAGGTGAGGAATTTGGGCCAGATTGGTTCCATTGTAGGATGGTGGTCACTTATGAAGTACTACAACATGCATGTTGCCAAACCCAAGCAATAGGAAAGAGAACAAAGCAAGAGATCAAGTAGGGTCTGTGGTTTCTGCAACAGGTAAAGAAAATGGGCAGCTTGGTGGGCCTAGCAGTTCTTATCTACTGTAAATTTGTATGTTTAAAGTGTGGCTCTTGTGATATGCAAAATACAAGGATCCTGATAAAAATATGTGGTGAGATCATATGGTTAAGTCTGCCTATGTGACTATAACTGAAAGCAAACTTAATGCATAACAACTTGATTAAACAGTACTATCCAATAGCCCTTTGTAAAGCAAAGCAAAATAATAAAGAACTTATTCTCAGAATGCTCCTTTACTCACAACAATGGGGCTATGTTTTAAGGGTCTTAATGGAGCCTCTTTGTGCAATTCTCAGGATGGATGGATTGTTTAGAGTTTAAACACCTTCCACAAGGGAAGTGTGAGGCAGGAATGCAGCAGTTGGTGTTCATCTTCAAACATTTTCTGTGACAAGTACAGTGCCAAGTATCTCTTATACTAATCAGGAGGTGGCACCTGAAATCCATGATTGGGCAATTTTAAGTCTTAATTAGGTTGCTATACTAGGAGGAACTGCTAATAATAGAGACTGAAGCTTTCCATAACTAATGGAAAACCTTTGATACCCCCATAATGATGTCACTAGAAATACTATGTAGCAGAAATTGTGTAAAAGAAGTGCATATAATAAGGGATGGGTCCTAGGGTAGGGAATAATGACATGATATATTTATGAATATTGTATTATAATTTGTTAACTGATTTTAAAATAAAAATTCTTTGACTTTTGCATTAAGTTCCATGGGATCTTTAACTTCCACCTAGACAACCAGAAAAGATGGACAGAAGGAACCATGGTTTAACGTCTTGTAGAAAGGCTAGCACCTCAACATCAATGTAGTACATCCCATACCCAGGTGCTACACTACAGTATCAATACTGGGATTAGCCAAATGTCCTAGTGTGGGCACCAGCCTATATCCTTCTGGCCCCAGAGGCAAGCATGCAACCTATTGAGTCAATAACACTTAAATATCTAACATGTTCACAGAAACAAAGAATTGGATACTGATGAGGATTGGATGGCCTCAAGGCCCACCTCTTCCACTAATCCAAAGCCAGTGTTCATTATCTTTGCATAGGTGAGAATAATGACTATTAACCATTTGTTCCTGAGCAAGAAACAAATTCAAGTTACAAAAGAGCAGTTTCACTGTTCCTCCATTTAGATGATGATCACAGCCATGAAAGAAAATGGAGGAGTGAAGGCAATGAGATTTGGCATTAGGTTTCAGAGCTATGATTTTTTTTTTATTTTATTTTATTAAATTTAGGATTCCAAATACCTTTGAACAGGAACTGCTCATTTACAAAGGTTCCATGTCAAATAATTTGAATTTGAATTGAATTTGAATTTGAATCTGCCTCAAATTGGTAAATGTCTAAAATGTGTATTTTGTGGATTTTATTATGAATGTAATGTCTGTGAAAGAGATCAGATTGACAGCACCAAAGCACTGAATGGTCATTGAGTACGAATGACCCTCAACCACTAGGGGTGGTATCTACCACAAAACATTAAATGCTGGTACAAGACTCTGGGTTGCTGGAGGTATCTGACTGGATGGCAACTGGTGATGGCTACAGGCTGGTGGGTGGTGGCTACTTACTGCAAGTTTCTTGTACATTGATCTTCAATCCTCCTCACCCTGCCAGCCCCTAAACAACCTGAGTCCATTCCTGACCCCAGGTCACCAGTGTGGCAGGAGGAAGGTGCCCAGTGCCTCAGCCTTCCATGCCTCTGGGCTAGTATGCTAGGTACACCTTGAGGACTGTTGACCTTAGGCTCGATTGTGAGAGATGGATCACAAGTAATCAGGATGCTAGCCACAGGGCAGGAGAGGGAGTAGAGCTCCCTGCCCTGTCACCAAATGGAAAAAGAGCTCCCGTTTGAAGGCATAGAACTGACAAATTGATTCCTTTGAGAGGCCTCTACAACATGGAAGACCTTGTCAGAGAGACCCAAAGGCTGGAAATCTAGCCACTCAGGAACCAATACAAGTGGCAAAATGGCAAACTGTAAGGAATTGCAAATGATACAAGTCATGTGATATACTCCAATCATCACTGTTGTGTTCCTTTGTTGTCAATAACAAGAAAGACTAGTAATATTTGATGTGTATGTTCCTTTAGCTAAATTAGCTCTGTTTCAATCTGGCTCTGTTATTTGCAAGCTGTAGTAAATCATAGCACTCACTATCAAAACAAAGGGGTTGCAAATGCTTACAACTTCCTTTATTGCAAATCCTAGAATCTCCCTGCAGCTGGCCTTAGAACAGTATGCTGCAGTGGAGGTCTAGTAGCCTGCATTGTATGTTAGAGTTTATATAAGTTGATAGAGTGGGTCCAGCCCAGCCAACCTCAGTATAAAGGAAATGTAGTTTAAATGGGATATGAACAGTACCAATCAAGGCAACCTGGAGGTGGATCCAGAATTAAAGGGTATGCACTAATGGTGGGTCAGGCGCTCCTCAAAGGAGTGTGTGCTTGGGGTGAAAGTTACACTGCAGTTTGTATATGAAAAAGACTAACCAGTGATGCTTAGTGAAATAAAATGTATAAAAGTTGCAGGCAAGGGTTTTACCAAGGTATATGTTCTGTAACAGGTACATCAGAGCTACTGCCTAGGGAAAGTGCACTTTCTTACTGTATATGAGAAGTTGCCTATCTATTCCTCCTCTGTTGCTTGCACTATACTGTATGATAGTTGGTGTGTATGTTCCCTTCAACTTAATTAGCTGTTTTAATATGGCTCTGTAATTTGTAAGCTGTATTAAATCATAGCAATCACCATCAGTACAAAAGGGGTTATAGCACTTTACATCTTCTTTTACAACAAATCCCAGAATCTCCTGCAGCTGGCATTAGAACAGTATGCAGCAGTAAGAGATTCAGTAGCCTGCATTGTATGTTAGAGTTTATATAAGTTTTGATATTTTGTTTGCTGGTCCTGTCATCCTCCTTGGGCCATGGCCAGTCACACAGGGATAATCTAACTGGAGATTAAACAAAAGCTCTATCAGGCACTATAGGCTATTGAATCTCCCACTGCTGCCTACTGTTGTGATGAAGCTGATAATGCACCCCATACACACACACATATATCACAAAGATATCCACAGCAGTTGTTTTATGATCAGTACACTTGTTGTAGTTCCTCTATTGCTTGCACTGCACTGCATGATTGTTGGTGTGTATATTCCTTCAGCTGAATTAATTGTTTTAACATGGCTCTGTAATTTGCAAGATGTAGTAAATCATAGCAATCACCATCAAGGAAAAAGGGGTTATTAACACTTTTTACATCTTGTTTAACTACAAATCCCAGAATCTCCTGCAGCTGGCCATAGAACAGTATGCAGCAGTGAGAGATTCCTAGCCTGCATTGTATGTTAGAGCTTATATAAGTTATGATATTTTGTTTGCTGGTCCTTTCATCCTCCTGGGCCACATACAGTCACACAGGGCTGATCAAACTGGAGATTAAACAAAAGCTCTATCATGTACTATGGGCTGCCGAATCTCCCACAGCTGCTACTCTTCTGATGTAGCTTATAATGCAACCCCCAACACACACATACACACACACACACACACACACACACACACACACACACACACACACACCACAAAGCCATTCAAAGCAGTTGTTTCATCTATATACTTGTTGGAGTTACTTCTAAGAAACATTACTTAATTCTGTGTTTTATCCCACCCTTTTCTACTTGAAATGAATGTGAAGAAAGTCACAATTCAACCAAGGCTGTCAGGCACAGTTGGCAGAACAGTGGGTGGCAACTTAGGAAGAATGCAGAGTCCTCTACTTATCCCAAAAGGTCTGCAGGGCTATACCCACTGCAGCCCTAAAATGACTGATCTCTTATTAACATACCTGCAGTAATTGATGTAATTTATGAAACATATGTCAGAAATATCCAAATCATAAATAAACAGGAGTCTTCTCCCTGAAAGGGTAAAGCCCTACATTGTTTGAGAATTGTAATAGTACCTTCTGTTGTAAGAAGCTGATTGTACTAAAGTTATGTACTTTAGCTACTGTAGGTTTATGTGCTGATTCATGAAGTTATATATTTCACAGTGATGTTTCTTATTAAAAATGGGTAGCAAAATGGAGAGCAGTAATTGGCTGAAATCTATCACATAACCATTCCACAATATTGATTAATTCACTGTTACAAGTCAATCTTTATTTTTGTAGTCCAGACCACTCCTCAGATATGTGCACAAAAACCTAGGTGCAGAGTGTGGGGTTGCTAGCCCCATCCAATAATTAACAAAATCCAAGCAATCTCTGCACTCATGTGCCAAAATGTTGCAAAACAGACACCAACCTTCTTTTCTTTCCACAAAGCTGTGAATTTTTATTGTATGATGTCAGGATTCACGGGTAAATCTTTGCTGCTCCAAAAATTCCAAATTACAGCCATTGTAAGTGCATCCAACAAACACTGTTACCCAGCCGCCGACCACTACATTCGACCACTACATTATCTTGCATTTTATCTCTTGTTTGTAAGGATTCATTTCTGTGAATCCTTTTAATTAGTTATTTTACTCCTTCTAATACCTCTCTTGTATATCCTCTTTCAGAAAATCTTTTTCCATGTCTTTCTCAGCAACCTCAAAATCTTTTATAAGGTTACATTTCTTTTAACCCTCAATAGTTCACTAAAAGGGATAGAGTTCACCAACAACTTTGGGGGATAAATTGTAGCTTCTAGAATTGTGTTTCTGTCCATTATTTTCTAAATAGCTTTGTGCACAATTTACCTTAATGTTTACAAATTTAAAGATCCAAGAAGGTATCATTTCCTATCTGGACTTTTCACAAACCGTAAGTGTTCTGTCCTGGTGTTTAAATAATCATGAAACATTTCTAGTTCCTGCTCCATTCCTGACCAGATGACCATTATGTCATCTATAAAACATTTCCATTGTAAAATTTTATTGATGAATGGATTGTTTTCATATGTGAGTTGAGCTTCAAAGTCATTCAATAAGCAAATTTGCATATGAAAGGGCCATACTTGACCCCATCGCCATGCCCCTTAACTTGAACAAATAATCCTTTTCAAATCTAAAATAGCTTTGAGATAAAATTATTTCTGCAAGTTTTATTAAGAATTCCTCTGGTGCTTTCTCCTCTCTCTATGTCTATCCAGTGTTTCTTTCAAACTTTGACATCCCAAGTCATGTTGGATGGAAGTGTAAAGATCCTTCACATCCTCGGTCACCAAACTAATTTCCTCTATATTCTCTAAACTTTCATTCAGTTCATCCAAAATATTTATGACGTGTACTATCTCTTATATAAGATCTAGTTTTTCCACAAATTCCCTATTGTGGTGGTCCACAAATATCAACAGAGGTTCCAAGATCAAACCCACACTGGAGACTATAGGTCTGCCCAGTGGATGGATTGGATCCTTGTGTACCTTCATTAACGATGTAAAGATTGGTATTTTTGGAAACTGTTTCAACAACGCTCATTTCTCCCAGTCTGTAATCCACCCTGTTTCCAGGGCCAGATTAAGTACTCTCTCAATCAAACTTTGATTTCCTCAGTTGGATCTTTAGTAATTCTTAAATAATTATTACTGTCTGCTAGAATCCTCTACATTTTTCTGCATAAACTTCATAGTCTTCCACCACCACAACCCCACCCTTATTTGCTCTTTTTATCACTGTGGAGCTGCCATTTTCAAGCGACCTCAAGGCTGTAAACTCTGTTGTTGTGAAGTTATATTTATTCCTTCTATCTGTATTTCTCAAAGTTTTCAATGGTCTGTATCTTTGTTAACTAGTGATATATATGTCTCTATCGAATGAGGAATATTCCTAGTGGGACAAATTACGATTTCAGTTTCAATCTCGGACTTAAAACTTTTTATTTTCAATCTGTGCTAGATTTACTATATCCTTTGGTATACTGTCAAAAAGTGTCTTAATAGTAACTTCCTGAAAAATGATTAAGTTCTAATTTAATCTTAAATTCATTTATTTGCTTATGTGGGCAGAAGGATAATCCTCTTCCTAGCAGTTTAACCTCCACTTCTGTAAAATTCCTTTTGACAGGTTAAATATTACACTGTCTGCTGCTGTGAGAGAGTTACCACTTGTATGGGTGGCTCTTTTGATTTTTCTTTCTCTTTCCTTGAGAGTCTATAATTTTCTGCTCTCACTGTTTCTATTCCTGACCCTCCTGCCTCTTGGTCTGATCCTTGTACTCTGTTTGTATTTGTTCTGGTAAATTTGCAACTCCTACTGTTTCTGCTTCAAATATTACATCTGCCTCAGCCTCTCTGTGCATCTCTCCTAAAAAGATCACCTGTGTTACTTTTGTTGTAGTCAGTTTCTATTTTACTCATTGGTGTATAAGGAGGAATTAGAGTCAACATTATATACAAAACCTACTCTGTTCTCATTATCCTTATTCTTTAACCATAAATACACTTTATCTAAGTAATAATTCAAATCACATTTAAACTTATGCAGTTTTCTTCCTCTCAGTTCATTCTCATGCTCCTCTAGTTGCTTATTTATCTTTAAAGAAAATCATCAAATTCTGCAGTACTAAATTTCTTTTAACATCTCTCTCAAGATCTCAACATCAGTTTCTAATTTAAGCAATTCCTTTGTTAAGGCTTCCACCAAAATTAGTAAAAATAATTCCTCGAGCAACAGTTTCTAGCACAGTCCCATTTACTTTCCAACTCATCTGTGCTAAAACCTAGATTAGGTTCCACAACTATTCTTAACCTCAAGGTATTCTTTTCATGCTGAATACTCTGTCAATGTAGGGCATGCCAATAAGTTGTAAATGTCTTTGCTTGTTATACTCAAAATCATTTACAAATGATTTGGAAGGAACAGAGCCTAAAAATTGGCTCTGTGATTTGTAACCTTCAAATTCCTTTGTTCTTCAATTTCTGTAATCACTTTGGAACTGACGTATTACAGTATCTGTAATTTGATCCAATTCTTCAAAATTACTCCTCCTTTAGTACACTTTACTTCCTGACTTACTCATAAAATTTTCTTTTAAGGAGTGGAATGATAGAAATGCAAAAAAGGGGTTTACAGGAGCTATGAAACAACCTAATGAGCAATTAAATTATCACAAAATAATGTTCTATTAACCAATCAAATCCCAAAGTTTCAGGTATAATAAACTAGCCACATTCTTGAGATCAGGATCAAATAACTGCTGTTTTTAAGGTAGTCAAAATAAGTTCCAGTGTTCTTTAAATAAGTCCTTGAAAAGTCCCAACATGCACAAGTTTGTCTAAGTGTCTGCCGAAGAGATCTCAAGTAATGAAAATCACCACTCCACCAGTATTCAATATTCCAAAAACTTCAGAATTTGCACTGTAGGCTCCTCTTAATAAAATCTTGAACACTGGGGTTGGACATCCAGTATCAACACTGGAGGGTGCTGATTCTAACCAAAAGCAAGAAACCGACTCATTCAATCTCAAAAAGGAGAAAAGAGAACAAAATCATAAAAGGGAGAGACCCAGTCCAATCAGTGTATCAAACATACAGCAGATAGGAAAAATTAGGCCCTCTCACCAAAAGTATAATTTAGAAGGTAACTATATTCCCTGCCTCCTGGGTCTGTGTGGTGGCTGCTTGTCTGTGTCTGTAGTTTAGTTTTGTGGATTTACATGGTTTTCTGCTTGGAGTAACTACCCCATTCTTGCTCACTACATCTGTGAAAGTCTCTGAACTGGATTTCTGCAAAACATCATCACCAGGTATCTTCATTTTTCATTTAAAAATCAACTTTTGAAAGCTATCCCAAGCAAAACATAAGTCAAGCAACTAAGTCTGACAAACTCAGTGACTCTAGGTCCTGCTTGAATCCACATTTTCATCTGACTTGCTCCATGATCTGTATGTGGCTTTTCAACAACCTCTTTGAATGACAAAGAAGCATGCAGACAAAAGATTTCACATCCTTCATATGCACAGGCACAGTTCATCACCTTCAGGAATTCTAACACATTCTTGACCCTGGACCTCAGCTGTTGATAATTTCTTTTGGCTTATGACTTAACCACCAGATATCTACAAGATGCTGAAATCCTTTCTCCTACAAATTCTCCTTATGCTGCTCCTACTCTGGTAATGTTCACCTCAACCCAAGACCACCTGGGCAGCCAGCAGTGGCACCAAGCAGAAGGACAGGGACACTCACCATGGCATCCATCAATGCCTGCAGCATCCTCAACAAACTTGATTCCCTTCAAACATGGATCCTCCAGCACAACCCTGATGTCCTCTCGGTTGTGGAAACATGGCTAAACCCTAAAATCCCTGATACCTCAGTCTCTATCCCTGGCTACTGCATTTTCAGGCAAGACAGGATTGCTAACAGGGCAGGGGCTGCCATCTATCTTAAGGATACCCTTATGGGTCACATCATCATCCATCCCCTAGCCTGAGCAACTCCTCTCAGGTCCTCACAACTGAACTCCTCCTTGGTGCACATAACAAGGAACTCACTGTCATCTCAGTTTACCTACCCCCAAGGGACCAGGCCGCTGGCTTCCATAGCATCATGGAATATCTAAGGGTCCAGCAACATAATTCTGAAACCATAATCATGGGTGATTTTAACATTAACTGGCTCTCCGCTGAGGCCACTACCTATAAGGATGCAGCCGCGCACATCACCTCACTCAACTGGTCAATGCCCCACTAGGTGTAACTATAGGACAGGCTCCTTACGCTTTAGACTGGATTCTATATAACCACTCTGAATGCATCTCCGATGTTTCTGTACTCCCAGATACAATAAGTGACCACTCGTCTGTCATCTGCTCCTGGTTAAACAAATACCACAAGCCCTCCCAAGCTTATCTATGCCAGGGTTATCAAACAAAGGCACCTCCAGCTGTTAAAATCCCACCTAACCTGAGCTGAACTGGGCAGTGCTCGACTCCTCAGTGACACCAACAAAGCTCTGGACCTATTTATCAAACGTTTCAATGAAGCCAGTGACATCTATGCACCAGTGAAAAGATGAAGGTCAAAGGACAGACCAACCCCTGGGTACTACTGACCTTTAACTCTACTCAAGCACAGAGACCACCTCTGGCATTGTGCTAGTGCAACTCCAATGCAAGTAAACATACAATTATACAAAGCAGCCAGAAATGATTGCACTCTAAAATACGGAATGCTAAACGAGCTATTTCAAAGAGGCTCTGACCAACTCTTGGGGCCAGGGAAACATTCTGGAACAACATGAAAGAACTCACAGGCAAGGATCCTAAAGCACCACCCACTATGCTCAACCTTCATGGCACTCTACCACTCGACCTAGGTACCATCACTAGCACTTTTAATAATGCATTTACAAACCTGGACAGTGTCCTTCCACCAAATTTTTCGATGACCTCCCTCCAGCTCCTCCCAAGTTACCCCCAACTAGAATGTACAACCCCAAAGTTTTTTTAAGGAGGTCCCACCACAACTAGCTAGAAAATACATTCAAAAGGCCATCGGCAAACAAGGGTACAGTGGTGACTCCCTTGACCTGAAACTGCTGGCACAAGTCCTCGATGAAATCTTAGAACCACTTACAAAGATCTTCAATCTCTCACTTAGATTGGGCCATTTCTCTCTCTGGAAGATAGCCACTGTCCAACCGGGTTCACAAAAGCGGAGGTAGGACGCTCCACACCAATTACAGATCTATCTCCTCCTCCCCCACTATCTAAAGCGCTGGAGCAAATAGTGTCGGACCAACTAGTTGAATTCCTGGATAAGTACAATGTACAGTGCCCAGAGCAGCATGGCTTCAGAAAGGGCACAGCACCACCACTGCACTACTGGAATTTACAACCTTCATCCATGCCACGCTTGACAAAGGGAATTGTGGAGGGCAGTATTTATAGACCTTACCAAGGCATTCGACACAGTTAACCACCCCCACTGCTCAAGCAGCTGTCCTCCATTGGGATCTCCAGCGATGCCCTTCCATGGTTCACCAGCTACCTTTATAATCGGATCCAACGTGTAAGGATTACAGGGATCTCTTCGGATAAGAAACCGGTCCACTCAGAGTCCCCAGGGGTCTATTCTGGGCCTCTACTCTTCTCCCTCTTCATCAATGATCTCCTCAGTGCCTGCCACCAAAAATATTACTATACACAGATGATGCAGTCCTGTTTTTGAGCCACCATGACATTACAGTCCTTGAATCCCAGCTGCAGCTCAACTTCAAGTGCATCAAAGACTGGTTCAATTCTCATAAACTTGTCCTGAATCACAGCAAGACTAAAGCCATGTCCTTCTGTAACTGACGGAGCAGGCACAACTCTGTCCCTCACCATCAAGAACCACGCTGGGAACCCACTCGAACATGTCAAGGAGTTCAAGTACCTTGGTATTACCCTGGATAGTACCCTCTCCTACACTCGGCATATTGACACTGTTGCCAAGACTGCCAATATACAGATTGGACTACTACACAAACACAAGCACTGTATGCCAGTGGATGCCCTTAAACTAGCCATCTACAGCTCTGTCACCTCTATCATTGACTACGGCCTTGCCATCTATGGCTCTGCTTCAACAAGTGCCCCACTGGATCTCAGTTTCTCTCAACAAAGCCTGTAGACTACTAATGGGTGCGGCCTGACAAACTCACACCTGTGACCTCTATGCACAGGCCAGCTGGCTACCCCTACTCAGCAGAATACAATACCAAACCTGCTTACTTACCAAAAAGATTCTCCTCGGTCTTGTGCCACCTGGTGTTAGCTCACCCTTACTACCTACAGTGGCACTCAACAAACACGTGGTGTCCAATCTCTAACCTTTCAGGTTCCTAGATGTCGTACTCCATGGGTCAATGGTCCTTTATCTATAGAGCCACTCAATTGTTCAATTCCTCAATAAAGAAGCACTTTCCTCTACTACACTTGGACCCTTCAAAGGAATCTCAAACTTTACCTCACCTCTACCACTCAATGTGACTGCTTCTCTGAACAGAGTTCTCTAAACACCTCCCAGCTCACTCATGTCTCACAGCCCACCCTTTCCCAGTCTCATTCCCTCTGGCACGGGCCTTCCTTGTGACTCCTTTCCTGCTTCGATCTCCACTGGTACAAGACATTTTCCACCACCATCGGACAGTGGCCCATTAGCCTGCCAACTTCCTCTCCCGGTCGCACGCCTGCAATACTAACTGCCTATGGTGCCCTCTATCTCTTATTGTTACCGCAGCCAGCTGCCTACTCAAGCTGCTCGTTATATGAATATTGTCTCAAAGTATGTTATAACTGAGTATCTTTATTTTTTCTTTAGATGTTTTGGTTGTTTATTGTGCATTCTTTACTACCTCTGTATGTATGTTGACCTCATCCTTTGATGTGGAACCTTTGTAAACGAGCAGTTTCTGCTCAAAGGTATTTATAATCAAGAATTTAATAAATAAAAATAAATAAATAAAAATAAAAATATTAATTGTGTTCATATTTTGTTCTACTTCTTCCAGCCAATATTAAATATCCTACATTTCAGGGATTATTAAAGCCTCTTCCTCAAGAAGCTGGTTAAATAATTCTAAAGCAGAAAAAAATATATACATATAATTATAGTCAAGTATTATATAAACAACATTTACTTCATATTCCCAAAAACTTTCATATTTGTAAATTGATCACACTCACTTTATGCACTTCATTTGTGCCATAGTCCAAGTTTTCTCAGCTTTTAACCTTGCTTTTCTTTTCACAAGTCATTATTTCACTAGTAACAAAACAAATAAACTTATATTTTAAACATTTGACCAGTTTCAATAGGAATCTTTAAAGATTATTAATTCCTGAATGCTTTTCCACTGATCACTGGAGTTGAGGAAGGGCCTTAGACAAGTAGCATGCATGGTAACCTTCTCGGAGGTGCTGCCTGTCTATGGCATGGGTGGGACTAGGGTGCTCCACACCATGGGATTCAATCAGTGGTTTAAAAACTGGTGCAGAGCTCAGGGGTTTGGCTCATTGGGGACTGGGGTCCACCTGGCGTGATGCAGGCCTATACTAGAATGATGGTCTGCATCTGTCCAGGAGGGGAACCAGGATCCTAGGTGATAGGTTTAAAATGCTTCATTGGCAAAAATTTAAACTAGCCAAGGGGAGGCACTGGAAAGGAGCAGGGAATTCCTAGCCCCTCAACATCAAGGTAGTTAGTGAGGTAAACACCAAGATAGAGACATCGATAGGGAGAAGGGCAGGGTAAATTGAGGAAATGACAAAGGCAATAAGGACAGGGATTGGGTAAAGGGGTAAGGCCATCAAGAAATGGAGGGTAATGAGTACCAATGCCCATAGTCTGGGCAACAAGCTCCCTAAACTGGTGGCCTTGATGGAAAAGGAATGCCTGGATATTGTGGCAGTCACAGAAACATGGTACACAGAGAACTATGACTGGGATGTTAACATACCAGGGTACACAACCTACAGGAGGGACAGGGAAGATAGAAGAGGGGAGTAGTAGCTCTCTATATAAGGGAAAGGATAAAAGCAATGGAACAAAAGAGTAAACAGGAGGAGAAGAGGCACTGTGGGTCACCTTAAAGACTGGAAATGGCACCACAATCTGCACAGGGTTGTATCAGACCCCATCTCGGGGAATGGACAAGGATATGATTGAAGGCATCTTTAGGATGTCAGAAAAAGGGAGATACTGTTGATGGGGGACCCGAATATGCCAGATGTTAACTGGAGCACCTTTGCTGCAGCCACATCAAAGAGCAGGGCCATTCTCGATGCCCTACAGTGGGATGCATGCCTCAGACAGCTAGTGTTGGAACCCACTCAGGAGGGAGCAATCTAGACCTTGTACTCTCAAATGGGGACAGTGAGAGGATCTCAGATCTAGAAGTGGGTAGCCATCTAGGAACAAGTGATCACCAAACTGTGGTTCACGATAAACTCAGCTGCTGAATCAAGCCATACAAAAGTTAGGGTACTGGACTTCAGGAGAGCTGACTTTGTGAAATGGGAGAGTGCCTTAGAAAAGCACTAGCAAACAGGCAAGAAGGAGGGTGGAGCAACAATGGAGAATTGTCAAACTGCTACATCACACAGGCAACAAGCCTGTGTGTGGAGCAAATAAACAAATCAAAATAAAAAAAGCCACTATGGTTCTCAAAAGTGGTGGCAAGGAAGGTTAAGGAGAAGAAGATAGCATTTAGGAAGTATAAGGAAACACAGAAAGAGCAGAACTGAGAACTGTACCAGTTAGGCAGAAGGAAGTAGGAAAGGCAGTCAGAATAGTAAAGGCCCAAACTGAGAAAAGATAGCCAGTTCAGTTAAGAAGGGATAAAACTGTTTATAGGTACATCAAGGAGCATAGAAAGACAAAGGAGGGATAGTAAAGTCGAATAGAATGGATGGCGAGTGGGCAGAGAGGACAGTGAAAAAGCAGGATACTGAATGAATACTTCTGCTCAGTATTCACAAAAGAGGAGAAGGAGGGAGGTACCTAATCCAATTAACAGAAACACTCTGGATAGGGGTTGATCCCAGTCCTTTCACAGAAGAAAGGGTTCTGAAAGAACTCCTAAAACTGAAAGTGTACAAAGCAATGGGGCCTGATGGGATTCACCCCAGAATTCTAAAAGAATTAAGGGAGAACTAGTGACACCACTGTCTACCCTTTTTAAAAAATCATGGGAGGATGGTGTGGTACCTGAGGACTGGAGGAGGCTGATGTGATTCCTTCACAAAAGTGGGAGCAAGACAGAGGCAGGAAACTACAGACCTGTCAGTTTTGACCTCTGTGGTAGGTAAAATGATGCAATCACTTCTGAAGGAAAGAACTGTTGACTATCTAGAGGCCAGGTTGAGTACCACAGGACCCAAGGCAGCATGGATTCACAGCGGGAAGGTCAGCTCAGATGAATCTAATAGATTTCTTTGACTGGGTTACAAAGTAGTAGACCAGGGAGGGCTTTGGACATGGCCTACCTAGACTTTAGCAAGGCATTTGACACAGTCCCACACAAAGATTAATAAACACATTTTACAGCCTGGGAGCGGGTCCCAAGGTGGTAGCCTGGGTAAAACATTGGCTGGACAACAGGACACAGTAGGTAATAGTAAATGGAGTCCACTCTGAAGAAAGGGGTTATTAGTGGGGACTGCAGGGTTCAGTACTGGGTCCAGTCTTTTTAATGTCTTTATAAGTGACATAGCAGATGGACTGGAAGGAAAAGTATGTCTCTTTACAGATGACACAAAGATCTGCAGCAGGGTTGATACTCAAGGGGCATGGAAAGGATGAGAAGGGACTCGGCAAGGTTGGAGGAATGGTCAGAAGTATGGCAGCTTGATTCAATGTAAAGAAGTGCAAATAATGTACCTGGGAAACAAAACCCAGGGAAGGTACATAATGGGGGTAGTAACAACAACAAAATGGAAAGGGACCTAAGGGTAATCATATCAGATGACCTAAAGGTTGGCAAGCAATGTGAGAAGGAGTAGGGAGGGCTGGAGGATACTGGGATGTATAGGGAGAGGCATCACCAGCAGAAAACAGGAAGTTGTTATCGCTCTGTACAGACAGTTGGTGAGACCCCATCTGAGTACTGCATCCAGCTCTGGAGACCCCATCTCCACAAGGACATAGACAGGATGGAGGCAGTCCAGAGGAGGGCAACTAAAATGGTGCAGGGTCTGCAAGAGAAGCCATATGAGGAGAGACTAAAGCAGCTTAATATGTATACCCTTGAGGAAAGGAGGAGGGGGGATATGATAGAAACTTTCAAATACCTCAGTGGAATCAACAAAGTCCAAGAGGGTAGCATGTTTCAGAAAAGAGATGTGCAAGAACAAGGGGACACAATTTGAAGATAGAGGGGATGGCTCAGGGGCAATGTGAGGAAGTATTTTTCACAGAGAGGTGGTGGATGCATGGAACCACCTTCCTGAGAAAGGTTGTGGAGTCTAAAACTGTGGGAGAATGCAAGAAAGCATGGGACAGACATAAGGCAATTCTTGTGGGGGTAGGAAGAAATGGGCGTTGGATAACTAGGATCTGCAGCTTATCCAGTAGGTAATGTAATGAGCAGACTAGGTGGGCCAAAAGGTCCTTATCTGCCATCAAAGCCTATGTTTCTATGTTCTATGTTTTCTATGACCATAAATAGCGTGAGGGCAGGATTCTGCTTTTTCAAAACATTTCCAATATGTCCTATACCTTCAACTAAACAAGATACTATCATTACTCACTGAAGATATATTTTACAGCTTCTAACAACTTCAGCTTCTCTCTATATTTATCATAATGTACCTTTCACAGTGTTAGAATGACCGGTCCTCAGGCGTCTCTGCAGCAATAGAGAATGCTGCCAGAGAACTACTTCAAGTAGGAAAACAATCAGAATCCAGCAGTATGCGTGATTCCTTGGTGTTGCAAAGTCAACACCAGGAAGTGCAAGGGCACTTGCCTGGGTGCCAGACCCACTGTTACAGTATAATAATGGGTCCAGCACCCAGGCAAGTGCCATGCACTTGCCCCATTTGCGCTTCTGGTGCTGACTTTGCGACATCAAGGAATCTCAAGATACTGCCAGATTCTGGTTAAGGTTTTCACATAAGGAGTAATTCTCTGACAGCACTGGGCATGCTAACACTGTGAAAGATACATTTTGATAAATATAGAGAGAAGCTGAAGTTGTTAGAAGCTGGAAAATATCTCTCAGTGAGTAACAATAGTTTCTTGTTTAGTTTAAGGTATAGGACATACTGGAAGCATGTTTTGGAAACAGCAGAATCCTGTCCTCGTGTCATTTATGGTCAATGGAAAAGTGTTGTTCAGGAATTAATAATCTTTTAAGATACCTATTGAAACTAGTAAGCATGTTTAAAATATATGTTTATTTGTTTTCTTACTAGTGAAATACTGACTTTTGAAAAGAAAAAAGGTTAAAACTAAGAAAACTTGGAATATGGCACAAATGAAGTGCATAAAGCGAGTTTGATGAATTTACTAATAAGAGGTTTTTTGGGAACATTAAGTAAATGCTGTTTATGTAATACTTGAATACAATTGTATATATATATTCTGCTTTAGAAATATTTAACCAGCTCCCTGAGGAAAGGGCTTTAATAATCTCCAAAATGTAGAATATGTAATATTGGCTGGAAGAAATAATGAACAAAATATGAACAAAATAAATATATTACATTCTAAATTATACCTTTGGTGAGTGGGCCTGATTTTTTATGTTGATTGCGCAAAGGCGCAGAAACATGTTGTGTCAGTTTCTCCACAAGCAGGTTGTGGAGGCGTGGCACTATTGTGCCCAATGCCCCACAGCCTGCAAAGGCTTGTTCCCCATCCTCAATGCCGTGGCTCGCTGCTGCTGACACTAGTTCAGCCAGTGTGCCACAACTTTCTAAATATCAGCCACTGCAATCAGGGCCACCTCGTCATTGCAGTGTCAGTTATCCACTGCAATGAGGGAGCGACCCATCATTGCAGGGTGGGATGTGATGTCTGATATTGTTTGTAAACATGGTAGCGCTTGCCACCGTAGTCACAAACAATATCTACCCTCCCATCTTTATTTGCGTGAGGGGCCCACTCCCCATCGGCCCATCGACCCCATTTTATTGTCTGCCGATGGGGTGCACAATCCCGTCAGCAGAAATGAATTCCCCCTTTGTTGTTTGCCGACGGGTGCCCAATCCCCGCCAGCAGAAATTAATTCCCCTTGTTGTTTGGTTGACGGGGTGCCAACCCCATCAGCTACAGCTGCCCCCAAGACTCAGTGGCACCACATGCCCCTGTAAAGTTAAAACGGTCCAACAACGCTTTTTTTACCTGAAAAATGAAACGGCCCTCGTAGTCTCCGGCCCCTCCCACAACCTGCACCCACCCACTGTGCACCATGCCTCCCCACACCCCCCACCCCATACTTACCTCTGGAGCTCGGTGCTAAGATCTTCTGTGGACTGGGAACACGCCTGCACTCTTCAAAGCCGACCGCGAACTGAGAAATGCCAGTAAGCTGTATAATGTAATGAATAGGGTTTTTCAACTTTAGTGCATATCTCGGGCATTTTTGGGAATTTTTCACCAAATTTTCAACATGGGGTTTTTGGGACCCCTCCTCATAAATTCTTGAACTGTCATGAGCTTAATCGGCCCCTAAAGGTGGTTTCATGGTCACTGTGCGGAATCACCCTTCAGGGTCGATTAATGAAATGACAGTGCCAGTGTTCATGAGGTGGGCTCTCAAAAACCTATGTTGCAAATTTGGTGGAAAAATCCAAAAATTACTGTTTCACGAGTGTGCATTGCGCAGTTGCTGCGTATGCTCGTAACTTTGCGAATTTACAATATTTTCATGCCAGATTTTCAACATTGGCATTTTGTCACACCTCCTTGTGAGCAGTACAGCTGACATTGTTGACATCCTGGCTGAAATGTATTTTTGCGCTTCCGCACAGAATAACGTGGTCGCTGGAAATCAGTGTTCAGGACAGATTAAGAAAATGACAGTGACACTGTTCATGAGTAGAGGTCCTAAAATGCCTATGTTGAAATTTTGGTACAATACTCCATAAAATGACGCTGTTACAAGCGCGCTTGCGCAGTTGGCGAAACCCTAAGTAGCTTCAAAATTTGTAATATTTTCACTCCAGATTTTCAACATTGCCATTTTCCCAGACCTACCTATGAACAGTGTAGCTGTCATTTTCCCATCCTGGCTGAAATGTGTTTCTGCACTTCTGGTGCAGAATAGAGCGGTCGCTGTGGGAAATCACTGTTCAGGACAGATTAAGAAAATGACAATGATACTGTTCATGAGCAGAGGTCCTAAAATGCCTATGTTGAAAATTTGGTGATGATAGCCCATCAATTGACTGCGTTACAAGTGTGTATTACGCACTTTCCACGATACCCTTGCAACTTTGCAGATATGTAATATTGTCACACCAGATTTTCAACAGTGTCATTTTTCCACACCTCTGTATAAGCAGTACAGCTGTCATTTTCACATCCTGACCGAAATGTGTTTTCACAGTTCCGGTTCCGCACAGAATAACGTGGTCACTGTGGGACGTCAGTGTTTGGGACATATTAAGAAAATGACAGTGGCACTGTTCATGAGCAGAGGTCCTAAAATCCCTATGTTGAAAATTTGGTGACCAAACTCCATAACATGACTGTGTTACAAGCATTCGTTGAACTGTTTCCACGCACCCTTGTAACTTCACAAATTTGTAATACTGTCATGCCACATTTTCAACAGTGGCATTTTTCACAACTCCCTATGAACAGTACAGCTGTCATTTTTCACATCCTGGCTAAAATATGTTTTGCACTCCTGCGGACAATAGCATGGTCACTCTGGGAAATCAGTGTTTGGGACAGATTAAGATCGACCGAGTGACAGGGGAGTGACTGAGCTCAACTGAGCTCTGTTGGGCCTCCTGCAGATTTGTTTGTGGACAGAAAAAGCCCCAACACAAGAGCCCAGTACAAAGGGCAGCCTGCAGCACTGGGAGAAACAGAACAGTGAGGGAGGGAGCGAGCGAACTCACCAAGTGCTGTCAGGACCGTTGTGGATTTCTTTGTAGGCAGAAAAAGGTGGCAATACAGCCAGGGGCCAGTACAAAGGCCAGCCTGCAGCGGTGGGAGAAACAGTATGAGCGAGTGAGACAAGGGGACTTAGTGAGCTCAGCGGAGCTCTATCAGGACTGCTGGGATTTCTTTGTGGGCAGAAAAAGGCGCCAATGCAGGCAGGAGCCCTGTACAAAAGGGCAGCTTGCAGTGCCAGGACAAACAGAATGAGCAATGAGAGGGGAGACTGAGGCGACCGAAACGGAGCTCTGTCAGGACAGCTGCAAATTTCTTTGTGGACAGACAAAGGTGCCAACACAGCCAGGAGCCCCATACAAAAGCAGTCTGCGGCACCAAGAGAAACAGAGTGGTAGTGGGTGACCTCAGCAGACTGTAGGTGATTACAGCAGATTTCTTTGTGGGCAGAAAATGTGGCAATGCAGGCAGGAGCCCAGTACAAAGGCCAGCTTGCACCACTGGCAGAAACAGAATGCGAGAGTGACAGAGGGGAGTGGGCGAGCTCAGTGGATCTGTGTCAGAACTCGCTTCAGATTTCTTTCTGGCCAGAAAGCTGCCAATGCAGGCAGGAGCCCAGTACAAAGGGCAGCCTGCAGCGCCAGGAGACACAGAATGAGTGAGTGAGGGAGGGGAGTCAGTGAGCTCAACAGGGCTCTGTTGGGACTGCTGTAGATTTGTTTGTGGGCAGAAAAGGCAGCAATGCATGCAGGGGCCCAGTACAAAAGGAAGCCTACAGTGACAGGAAAACCAGAATGAGAGAGTCAGTGAGCTCAACAGAGCTGCATTGTAACTGCTGCAAATTTCTTTGTGGGCATAAGAAGGCAGCAATGCAGGCAGGATCCCAGTAGAAAAGGGTAGCCTGCAGGCCGGCAGAACAGAATGAGCAAGTGAGAGAAGGGCAGTGAGTGAGCTCAACGCAGCTTTGTTAGGACTGCTGCAGATTTCTTTGTGGGTAGAAAAGCCACCAACACAGGCAGGAGCCCAGTACAAAGGGCAGCCTGCAGCGCCAGGAGAAACAGAATGAGCACGTCAGAGAGGGGAGTGAGCCACCTCAATGGAGCTCTGTCGGGACAGCTGTGATTTCTTCCTCAGCAGAACAAGGTGCCAATGCAGGCAGCAGCCCAGTACAAAGAGCAGCCTGCAGCACCAGGACAAACAGACTGAACTAGTGACAGAGGGCCACTGAACGATCTCAACAGACCGACGAATCAACATTCAGCATTGACAAATGCTTGTCTAGTCTGCTGTTTGTTTAATACATTGATTGGACTGGGCATCTCCCTCTTTATAATTTTGTTCTCTTTTCTCCTTTCTTTTGAGATTGGATGAGTTGGTTTTGGTTAGAATCAAGCACCCTGCTCAGATTCAATCCTTCTGGAAAATAATTAGTGCTTCTTTATCACAAATTACAGGTATAGTGGACCTTTTACACCAGAAATCTGTTTTCTGAATAGTTTTCACATTGGCACGACTAAGCTGACACATTATATATGGGCATTATATCGGCCACAGCAAAAGCTGTCCTTCTGAGACACTGGAAGGACTTGACTTCCCACCAATTATAGAATGGTACAGAGAGGTGATGCTTGCCTTACAATTGAAGCTACATATTGCCAAGATGAGTAACAGAGCTCAACTATATGACTCCATATGGGGACCGTTAGGAGCCGTCTTGTCAACTTGGCAAAATAAGATTACCTAATAGCAGACACTGCCCCTTTACTAGAGCGTACTGTTGTCCTGTGACTCCTATTATGGAGAATCCTAGGGTTACCTCAATTAGTGTGTGGATGCCATGGAAGGTATGGATGGGTGGGTAGGGAGAAAGTATTAGGCTGACTAACTTGTTATATTCTTAGTTAGTTTTATAGACATTTTTAACATGTGACCAGCAAGAATGCTAATATGTTTGTGACACACTTAACTTGCAAATATATATCTGTGCAACACTGTACAATCTGTGCTTTGTCAAGAGTGTCAATAAAATTGATTGAATTACAAAAAAAGAACTCGCACCCTGTGCTGATACGGAGGTCCATCCCCAGTGTTCAAGATTTTATTAAGAGGGTCCTACACTGTAAATTCTGAAGTTTGTGGAATATTAAATACTGGTGGAGTGGTGATTTGGGGTATACCACCTAACCGTGAAACTTCGATAGCGACCAACACTACAGCGACTACAGGCGCCAGGTCGCTGTAGTGTTGATGCACAGACCCGGCACTACCTTTTGGGGGTCTTGCACTCCCACCCCCACAATCAGCTCCAACTCGGAGTTGAGAATCTTTTAGGGTGTTGTGGGAGGCATAGCCCCACATGGGAGGGTTCAGGAGCAAAGACCCCTAAGAAAACATGTCCCTGTAAGTGGAACCATATGCCTATCGCTAAATGCGGTCGATATGCCAATTTCGTTGCCTGTCCGATCGACAAGATTTTTATTGATGACCAGTTGTAGATCTGTGATTTTAATTACTTTGATATCTCTTCAGCAGGTGCTTAGACCAATTGTGTATATTGAGACTTTGAAGGACTTAAAGAACATTGGAACTTATTTTGGACTACCTTAACACACAGCAGTTATTTGATCCTGATCTCAAGATTGTGGCTCATTTATATTCCTGAGACTTTGAGATTTGATAGGTTAATAGAACATTATTTTTGTGGTGATTTAACTGCTCATTTGGTTGCTTCATAGCTCCTGTAACCCTCCTGTTTTTTTTTTTTTGCTTTTCTCATTCCACTTATCAAAAAGACCTTTTCTGAGTAAGTCAGAAAGTAAAGTGTACTAAAGGATGAGTAATTTTGTAGAATTGGATCAAATTACAGATAACAGGTCAATTCAAAAAGTGATTACAGAAATTGAAGAACAAAGGATTTTGGAAGGTTACAAAACACAGAGGCAATTTTAGGCTCTGTTCCTTCCAACTCTGTTGTAAATGATTTTGAGTATAACAAGCAAAGCCATTTATGACTTGATTGACCTGCCCTTACAATAACATTAAATATTTAAAGCAGAAAAGAATACTTAAAGAGTTAAGAATACTTGTGGAACCTAATCTAGGTTTTACCACAGATGAGCTGGAAAGTAAATGGGATGGTGCCAGAAACCATTACTCGAGGGATTGTTTTACTAATTTTGGTGGAAGCCCTTACAGAAATAATTATATTAAATGTTTTCATGCACACACAAAACTACTCAAGTAATATACATGCTGCAAGTATAATTTAAATGTTGAATTGGAACCGATTGCATGCATATGGCATACTGCAGCTAGAAGGTGTGAAAACCATGATATTTATGTTAAATTGGGAAATACTGCATGCATGTGGTATGTACACACAAAAAGCAAACAGTCACTGATAATTGCACAAGTAAAAGTAAAGTGACTTGCTCAGGATCACACCATACACAACTGGGGATTGATGACATTCAAACCCAGGTCTTCATGCTCCACATCTCCTGGCTTGCAGTTCAGTGCCTTTAACCACTAAGCCATACTGTCTGCACGCATATGACTCACTTGTACTTCAATATACACCTGATCTCGAATACATCTGCACACTGTGGCATGCTTTTAGCCACTGTTATGCTTTTCAGTTTTCTTCTCACTCATCTCATTTTCACAGTTGTACTGTAACATACATACCAATGGAAACACGTGTTTTTCCCACCCCAATACACAAACATACCCACAAAACCACTTAATTAATTCTGCCTGTCCTGTACTGCTTCTATTATCTCTCCATAGTTTTGAATGCTTTCATGCAAACAGTCTTTATGATGCAGAAAACCACCAAGTAGAGATACAAGTAAAAGGTCTCTTACTTGAGTACTAAGGAGCTGGAGGCAAGAATCTTTAAGAGATGATGTTGATGGGTCAGAGTGCTGGGAGTATACCCTTGAAATGAATGGAATTATTTTCTATTACTATTTTATACATTATGATGGTGAGTTGAGAGAAAATTAATTCCACTATTCTACTAACAAGACCATTGTTAGTCGAAGGTGACCTTCATTAATCTTCAATTATCAATTAATAATGTATAAAATAGTAATAAAAAAGACCACGTTCTTTTCAATGGTGCACATCCCTCCAGTCTCTTTTGCCCTTTGTAACAATGTGCCTGAGCAAGAGGATGTGGAGGTCAGCTTCACTGGGAGGGGAACATAATCCTAGCTATATTGGGCTCCAAAGTCTGTGCATACCACACCCTCAACTGTCTGTGAATGCAAGGACAGCTCTAGAATGTCTGAACACCTCTAAAAGGTACAACTAATTTGTTTTGACTAAAAGTGATATGCAAATCAGGAAAATTTCAAATGTATAAGATCATCTGTTTATACCCCAGAGCAGTGCATCAGATTTGGTCTTAAACCTCCCATTTACTAACCAATTTGTTTCTGGCTGAAGTTCTGCCCCTCCCCGAAAAGAACTTTGTCTTGATTTTGCTCCCGGACTCCATTCCATTCAATACCCATCCCCTATGGGTCATGAAGCCACCTAAAGGTGAATAAACTTGAAAATCACATCAATATTTCAGTCTTTCCTCCTTCCCATTCCCCTGTAAAAAAAAAATATTTACTTTTACTTACCCTGCCATATGGCCAGAACTGCAGCCTGGCACAGTGTGCCACCAGTCCAGTTTCAGTACGCCTCTCTCCTTCCACCAGAAGCTGGAAGATAGGACCAACCATCACAGGTCCCCAACATGGTCCATGAGCAAGTCACCTCACCAAACAAACCCACCCAACCTGGGTTGATTGCTCTGACTTGATTGCTGCTGTGGCTGCTGCCACACTGCACTGATCAAGGCCTATGAAGGCAACCCACACTGCTGTCACCACTACTGCTAAGCCTAGCTTGCTGCTGTGGGGGTCTGTGCTGTTTGTTTGTTTTGCAAGGCAAGCCTAGTAGAGTAAGTAGGTATCCTAGTCTTGAGTTAGCTTCAGCTCACACTCTGACCCTTCAGCCAACAGGGGAGACGGAGACTCACTAAGAGTAGAACAACAAAATATGCTGCCACAACACTGCTATTGAACATTCAGTGCTCACTGACTCCTCCAAGCTGTAGTGTGAAGTCGGTCTACTCTGTGGCAGGAAAGTCAGTGTCACACTTGCAAGATTCATGCACTCTTTCTTGGCTGGAACTCATCCACATCACATGTAATTGTGCCACTAGTAATAGGTGGACAGAGTGGACAACACAATACAGATGCAGTCAAGTCTGAAGAGTACCTGTAGCATGAGCACACACACAAGACCAGGTAGGCACTTACTGTGCAAAAGATTAAATCCAAATTTAAAGTCATTATTGCTACACCATAAGAACAACCTAGGCACAAATACGGGGCTGCTTCCTCTGCCCTACCTAAATGGCACCCCTGCTTAATGGTAGAAATTCATTCTCAGGTGCTAATGCTATGGTTTCCACTGTGTTCTGAGGTACAGTATTGCCATGTTTCATGATGTGCCCTGATCATCAGGTGGGCTAGTGTCCTCATTGTTCCTCATTTTGGGTGTCCTTGTCCATCACTTCAGTGACAAAATGAGGTATGGTGCATACTTCCAAGACCATACTCAGAACAAAGAGTGCTGAGCATGGCCATAGTGTATATGCTCAATACAGAATGACAAAGGAAAGTAAGTGAGATGAAACCATCATGGAGAAACACATCTGAAGCACTAAATATACATAAGGGATCTGCATGATCCAAAACAAGAAGGATAGGCTTACAACACAGATGCCCCTTCATATATCTGAAATGGGGATGTTGACTGTCTATAGCCTAGGCATTCAATGCAGTAAGCAAACTATATTTTACAAAGTAATAGCAATTTAATGGCAAAATCAAAAGCCATTAAACAACTTGCAAAAGGATCAGAATTAATGAGTTTACATAATTTTATGGGATGCAAATAAAAATGTATTTTAATGACTCTAATTGCTAGCAGTAGTATAAGAAATAGAAACTGATGAGAGTAGCACAGCTTAGCTGCTGCACACATGGAAAGTATGCAACATGTGAAACTGATGTGATGTTTAAACGATGTCCACAGAAGCTTAACTGCTTCACTCATATCAAGCATGCAACACATGAATCTGATATAATTTTAGAAGATTTTCACACCAACTTACCTGCTGTGCACATGTCAAGCTTGCAGCATGTGAACCTGATTTGCTTTTTAGATCTGGTTCACTTAGGATTACTAATGTATGCAAACTGTATGCAAATATTGCACAATTAAGCATGTGGCATGCATTCTGCATGTACACAGTGCACCTATATTTCTGTAAGGGAGCCTTCCTCACAGAAATAATTATATGAAATGTTTTCATGCTGCACACATGAAACTACCAAGTGATATGCATGCTGCAAGTATGATTTAAATGTTAAATTGAAACAGATTGCATGCATATTGCATGCGTGCAGGAAGCAAGTGTGGAACCATGATTTTTATGTTAAATTGAGAAAGACTGCAGGCATGTGGCATGTGTGCAAAAGCAAGTGGTCACTGATAACTGCAGACGATAAGTTAAGTGACTTGCTCAGGATCACATCAAACACAGGTGGGGGTTGATGAGATTCAAACCCAAATATTTATGCCTCAAGTCTCCTGACTTGCAGTTCAGTGCCTTAACCAATAAACCATACTCTCTGCACACATATGGCTTGCTTGTACTTCAATACATATTGTATCTGACTACATCTGCACACATGTGGCATGCTTGTAGCCACTATTATGCATTTCAGTTTTCTTTTTCTTCTCTTACTCATCTCAGTTTCACAGTTTCTTTCACTGTAGCACACATACCAATGGAAACACATGTTATTTCTCCCACCCCAATACACAAACTTACCCACAAAACCACTTAATTACTTCTGTCTGGCCTGTACTCCTACTCTTTCTCTCCATAATTTTGAATGATTCCATGCAACAGACTTTAAGGTGCAAACACAAAAGTAGCAGTAACTTGACATACACCCACATATGGCAAGCACCCCCCAAGCACAAACTCTGTAGTGGGTATGACCATGCTACTACAGACAACTGGCAAAGAAATATAGCTATAAGAACAAAGTCTCTTACTTGAGTACTAGGAAGCCAGAGGCAGGAATCTTTAAGAGATCATGTTCATAGGTCAGAGTGTGGGTAGAATTTTGAAATGAATTGACTTATTTTTATTACTGTTTTTACATTATGATGGTGAGTTGGAGACTAATGAAGGCTGCTGTTCTATTAACAAGGCCCTTGTTATTCAAGCAGTGGTCTTCATTAATCTCAGCTCTCCATCAATAATGAATAAAATAGTAATAAAAAAATACACCCATTCATTTCAATGGTGCTCACCCTGCAGTCTCTTTGACCTTTGTCATAATGTGTCTGAGCATGATGTGGGATGTGGAGGTCAGCTTCACTGGGGGCATAAACCTTACTATAGTGAGGCTTCCATAGTCTGCATACCATACCACTCAACTGTCTGTGAATGCAAGGAACAGCTCTAGAATGTCTCTAATAGCTCTAAAAGGTACAACTTATTTGTTTTGACTGAAAAGTGATATGCAAATCACGAAAAATTCAAATGTATACAATTCTTCTATATATACCCTGGAGCAGTACATCAAATCTGAGTTTAAACTAACCCAATTACTAGCCAGTTTTTCCTGGCTGAAGTTCTGACCCCTCCCAAAAGAACTTTGTCCCTTATTTTCCTCAACTCCATTCCATTCAATACCCATCCCCTATGGGTCATGAAGCTGCCAAGAGGTGAAGAAATGAAAACAAATCAATATTTCTGTCCTTCCTCCTTCCCCAATCCCCTGTAAAAATTATATTTACTTTTACTTACCTGGCCATGTGGCCAGAACCTGCTGGCTGGCAGTGTGCAACCCTGCCGATTTTCAATCTGCTGCTCCTCTCTTTCTGCCAGTAGCTGGATGCTAGAATCAACCATCACAGGTCCCAGCGTGGTCCACAACCACATCACCTCACCAACTGAACCCACCCAACCTGGGTTGCTTGCTGCTTGCTTGTTGCTGCTGTGGCTGTTGCCACATTGCACTGATCAAGGCCTATGAAGGTCACCCACACTGCTTTCACCACTGCTGCTAGCCTGGCTTGCTGCTGTGGGTCAGGTGCTGTTTTGGGGTTTTATTTTGCATGGCGAGCCTAGTAGAGTAAGTAGGTAGCCTAGTCATGAGTTAGTTTTAGCTCACCCTCTGCCTGGTATAGATATAAGTACGAAGTCTTGCTTCAGCCACCAGGAGATGGAGTGTCATTAAGAGTGCACCAACAAAAATATGCTGCCACAACTCTGCAATTGAGAGTTCAGAGCTCACCTCTAAGCTGTAGTGTACAATCTGTCTACTCTGTGGCAGGAAAGACAGTGTTGCACTTGTGAAGACTCATGCACTCTTTCTTGGCTGGAGCTCATCCACATCACACGTGATTGTGCCACCAATAATAGGTGAAGACAGTGGACAACACAATACAGACACAGTCAAGTCTAGACAGTACCTGCAGCATGAGAATACACAGGCCAGGTGGGCACTTATTGTGCAAAATATTAAAGCAAATTTTAATGCCATTACTGCCACACTGTATTTACAACCAGGCACAAATATGGTGGGGAGCTGCCTCTGCCTCACCTAAATGGTCACACTGCTAATGGTAGAAATGTATTCTCAGGTGCTAATGCAATGGTTTCCACTGTGTTTTGAGGTGCTGTTTCTCCATGTTTCACGATGTGTCCTGATCATCAGGTGGATTAGTGTCCCTCATTGTCCCTCATTTTGAGTGTCGTGTCCCTCATTTTAGTGACAAAATGTGAGGTATGGTGCATGCTTCCAAGCCCTCTCTCAGCTCAAGGAGTACTGAGCAAAGTCATAGTGTATATGCTCAATGCAGAATGATAAAGAGAAAGTAAGTGAGATGAAACAATCTTGAGAAACACATTTGTAGCACCAAATATGCATAAGAGATTTGCATGGTCCAAAACAAAAGGATAGGCTTCACAACACAGAGGCTCCTCTTCATACAACTGGAATGGGAATATTGACTGGCTATATCCTAGGCATTTAATGCAGTAAGCAAACAATTCTTTACAAATTAATGGTGATTTAATGACAGAAATCAAAAGTTATTAAACAACTTGCAAAAGGATCAAAATTAATACATTTAACCTATTTTATGGGAATCCAAATAAAATGAATTTTAATTACTCTAATTGCTAGCAGTAGTATGAGAAATAGAAACTGGTGTGTTTTTTAGATGAGATTTGTACCTGCTTAGCTGCTGCACATGTCAAGAGTACAGCATGTGAACCTGATGTGATGTTTAAATGATGTTCACATCTAGCTTAAGTGCTGCACTCTTTCAAGCATGCAACACGTGAATCTGATGTCATTTTAGAAGATGATCACACCTGCTTTCCTGCTGCACATGTCAAGCTTGCAGCATGCAAACCTAATTTGCTTTTTAGATCTGGTTCGCTTAGGATTGGATTTGTATGTGAACTGCATGCAAACATTGCACAATTAACACGTGGCATACATTATGCATGTCCACAGCACATCTATATTTCTGTAAGGGTTAACAAAGGAATTGCTTAAATTAGAAATGGAAGTTGAGATCTTGGAGAAAATGTTAAAAGAAATTTAGTACTGGAATTTGATGATTTTCTTTAAAGGTAAATAAGCAACTAGAGGAATATGAGGGTGAACTGAGAGGAACAAAATTACATAAGTTTAAACATGGTTTGAATGATTACAGAGCTAACAAAGTGTATTCGTGGTTAAGAAATAAGGTTAATAAGAAAAAGAGTAGGTTTTGTATATAATGTTGACTCTGATGCCTCCTTATATACCAGTGAGTAAAGTAGAAACTGACTACAACAAAAGTAACACAGGTAATCATTTTTAAGGAGAGGTGCACAAAGAGGCAGGGCAGACAGAATTTTCAAGGCAGAAACAGGAGGGGTTACCAATTTACCAGAACAAATGCAAACAGAGGACAAGGATCAGACCAAGAGACAGGAGGGTCGGGAATAGAAACAGTGAAAGCAGAAGACGCTTATAGACTCTCAAGGAAAGAGAAAAGAAAATCAAAAGAGCCTATCCATACAAGTGGTAACTGATCACAGCAGCAGACAGTGTAACATTTAACCTGTCGAAAAGGAATTTTACAGAAGTGGAGGTAAACTATATCCTTCTGTCCGCATGAGCAAACAAATGAACTTGAGGTTAAATTAGAACTTAATCATTTTTAGGAAGTTACAATTAAGACACTGTTTTGACATCATAACAAAGGATACAGTAAATCTAGCACAAATTAAAAAGAAAAAAGTTTTTAAGTCCAAGATTTAAACTGAAATCACAATTTGTCCCACCAGGAATATTCCTCATTCGATAGAGACATATATATCACTAGTTAACAAGGATACAGAACGTTGAAAACAATGAGAAATATGGATAGAAGGAATAAATATAACCTCACAGCAGCAGAGTTTGCAGCCTTGAGGTCACTTAAAATGACAGCTCCATAGTGATAAAAAGAACAGATAAAGTGGGGCTGTGGTGGTGGAAGACTATGAAGCTTATGCAGGAAAAATGCAGAGGGATGCTAGCGGACAGTAATAATTATTTGAGAATTACTAAAGATCCAACTGAGGAAATCAAAAGTTTGATTGAGGAGTACTTAATCTGGCCCTGAAAACAGGGTGGATTACAGACTGTGAGAAATGAGCGTTGTTGAAACAGTTTCCAAAAATATTAATCTTTACACATTACTGAAGATACACAAGGATCCAATCCATCCACCGGTAGACCTATAGTCTCCAGTGTGGGTTCAATCCTGGAGCATCCACGATTTATGTGGACCACCACATTAGGGAATTTGTGGGAAAAATAGATCTTAGATAAGAGATAGTACACATGTCATAAATATTTTGGATGAACTGAATGAAAGTTTAGAAAATATAGAGGAAATTAATTTTGTGATCTGGGATGTGGAGGATCTTTACACTTCCATCCCACTTGACTTGGGATGTCAAAGTTTGAAAGAAACACTGGACAGAGAGGAAGAGAACCACCAAATGAATTCTTAATGAAACCTGCAGAAATACAGTACATTATACTGTGCATCAGATAGTCCAATGAATGATTTTTTTTGAGCAGAAGATAACTGAGTATTAAAATCACAAGACACTATAACTTCAAATATCCCACAATGTAGAAGAGTAAGGAAGCAGAGAGCCTTTAAGCAAGTAGTTATAAAAACGTGAAATGCCCTTTCAGATTTTATAAGGAACCTAAAAATCAGTATAGTTTTAAGACATCTATGAAAAGTTATTAAAGATAATGTACAGTGACATTGTAGTCCATAAATTAGGAGTTGTCAAGGCAAAGTGTCTCCAACTATTTATTGTACTAGTTTAATCTGACTGTAAGAATGTGCTCTTTAAATAATGTTAGTATGTAAAATGGTAGTGTATAAGTGAGTGTATTTATAAACATGTAAATTGTTAGTGTATAAGTGAGTGTATTTATGAACTTCCTGTATGCCGCTGTGATGTATGAATGATAATAAATGTAATTGTGAACAGTGCCACAAGCCTGGGGTGCAGCTTCTGAGTATGGAGTCAATATGTGTAGAAAAGTTTAGGTTCTGATCTAGCCAGACTCCGAGATACCTGAAGGAGGTGCAGGCCTCAAGGAGCATCCGCCTAGGTGTGGAAAGTGATAGGTGAAAGAAGCCTCAAGAGTTTATGCCTTGTCCCAAAGGTCACTGAGACGGTTTTCTTGGCATTGAGGATAGGTGATTAGAGTGAAGCCAGAGCTATACCTTAGCAAAGTCCTTTGCAAACTGGTCATTACCTGTGGCCGAGGGACCAGATGAATACAGCACAGTATTGTCCACATACATGTGAATGGAGGTGAGTGTACAGGTAGATAATAGGTCATTTAGAAGATGGAAAACAGGACTGGGCCAAGGACGGAGCTTTATGGCACCCCAGAGGTAATAGGGAGGGGGGACAGATGTGGCAGAGCTGACTCTGACAGATTGGGACCTGCCTACAAGGTACGAGTGGAACCAACTGGAAGCCCAGCTAGACAGCCCAGTGCTGGCAAGTTTGGACAAGAGGAGTGGGTGAGAGACAGTGTCAAATGCCTTGGCCAGGTCAATAAAATGGCGGTTTTAGAGTGACCAACATCCATACCACTGAGGATGGAGTCGGTGAGCCTGAGAAGGGTGATGGTGGTGGAGTGGGATTTCTAAAGCCATCCTGAAAGGGGTAAAGAAGGAGGAAGAGTCAAGAAAGGGTGACAGATGAGAGAGGACTAGATGCTCTTGGAGGTTAGCCAGGATGGGTAGAAGGGAAATGGGTCAGTAATTGCTTGGGTTGGAAGTATCCCACCCTTATGAAGCGGTATAATGGTGGCATGTTTCCATTCAGAGGGACTTCAGCAAGGGAGAAGGATAGGTTGAATGGAGGGCCAGGGTTTAGCTATGGGCGGGGCGGAGAGGTGAAGCTTTTGGGGACCAATTTGGTTGGGCATTTACCTTATTAGATTAAGGGTGATCAATGCATTATATACCTCATCCTGGGTGACATGCTGAAAAGAGAACGAGTGGGCTGTGGGCGTGGCTAGGTTGGGGAGGTAAAGCTGAGTTGCTGCACAAGGTTAGGTGATGACAGGAGAGTAGCATGACAATTTGTGAAGTGAGAGTTGGCGCTGTGAGGCCACCGCAGAGGGTCAGTGATGGGGACCCTCCTACCTGTAGTGTAGGAGAGGGGCTGTGAAGGTGGGCTGAGAAGGTATTTTACCACTTTCCAAAATGTGGCTGGCTGATGTAGGGTGGAGTTGAATGAGACTTTAAAATAGTTAGCTTTTGCTAGTCGGATTTTCCTAGTGCATGTATTGCATAATGCACGATAAATCTGAAGGTCAGCTGGAGACACGGGTCTTAAAGGATTTCAGGCTTTATCCTAATCTTGAGGAGGGCAAGGATTTGAGTTGAGATCCATGGGAGGTGTGCGCCTGACTCGGGTTCTCCGAGTGGGGCATAACTGTCCCAAACAGCAGAGAACTTGACTTGTACTTCCAGGGCCACATCAATAGATGTGGATTGGCTGATGAATGACCAATCAGAGTTGGCCAAGTCATCAAGTAAAAAGGAGAGGCCCAGGGTCTGATAGGATCTAGTCATAAGGATTCTGGGAGGGGAGGTTCAGGCCTGTGGATTTTTCTTACCAAATAGATGCCATGGTGGTCACTTAAGGCATCTGGTAGGAGGCCTGAAGCTAGAATCCTGTGAGGGTGTGAGGCAAGGCCCAGTCCAAGACAGTGTGATTCGATGTTTTGTGGTTTATCTGAGTGGGTTCAGAGATTTGCTGAGCTAGGATTAGGGAAGTCACCTTGTCACGATGCTTGAGTTAGCCCAGGCGCAATTTAGGTTAAAGTCCCCAAGTATATGGAGCTCACTTCAGAAACCAGTCAGTTTAGAGTGACTAGGTGATCCAGTATGGCTGGAGGATTGGATTCAGGTAGGTAGGTGCCTGCTATGAAAATGGAAATGGAGTGGGGAGGAGAGTTTTACCATAAGTGGATCAATGGACTCTGAGGGCAGTGACAGTTAATGTCTGGTGGCTGGGGGGGCACTATAAAACATTTGGACTGACACCAGATTTCATTCTCAATTTGATGTAACATTTTTGGTAAACATTTCTGGGCATGTAATGCCTGTGCTGCACTCACAGAAACAAGATGTAGCCTCAAAGCAATTGCAAACAGGGCCTAAACACCATTTTATGTCTGTGCTTTGGGGAGGGGCACCATAAAACATCTTGGCTGAGACCAGATTTCTTTCTGAATTTAATGCATCATGTTTTTGGAAGCATTTCTTGACTTGAGGGGCCTGTTTGGCATGAGCAGAGCCAAGATTCACTCTCACATAGTTTTGGAAAATATGTTTGTTCATAGTAACAAGTTAAAATACTTGGCATCTGTGGATATGATAGAAGGAGGAAACATATAAAGAAAAATAGAGTAAGATAAAAGAAGAAAGGTACACAGTTTATGGGCATGGTACTACAACAGGGAGATGGTGAGGTGGGGACCAGGGACATGCATGGTCAGGAGGACAAAGGTATTCATATGAGAGGGATGGGAAAGGAGGGAGCATAAACAACTGGACAAGAAAAAATAAACAAGAGGATATAGAATGGAAGACAAAGAGGACAGAAAAGATTATTTTGTTGTTTTTTTAAACGTATTTATTTTTTGGGGAGTTTTCTTTTAGGGAAGGTGCAAAGAAGAAGAGTGACAATAACAAAGAAAGGAGAAGAAAAAGAAAACACTGGTCCACCACAGGCCATTACATTAAGTACTGCCACCTGTGCCACCACCACCACCACCACCACCATGACACTCCACCAGGAGGTCCAAGACTTTCTTCTGGTCATCCATTATTTTGTGGAGGTCCCTGGCCTCCTGGCAGAGCTGGTCAATGTACTGATGGACACTGGACCTTGGTGCACACAGCCCAGGTCTGAACTGGTGACCACCACCTGACTTGGGGGTAGCAGGATGCTCAGGGCAGGGGCAGCACCACTGGGTGTGGCATTGTGTATCACTGCTGGGGTGGAGATGCTGTTTTTGTCTCCTCCTGCTCCGGGTGCGCCCTGCTGCTAGACCTCCTCCTGGTATGGTGCCCCTAGACTGGAACCGCTAAGCCTCAGTGCTGCCTCCTGCTGCTGTCTCTTGCTGTTTGGCAAGCCAGTCTACAGTGTGGTGGTGCTGCAGGTGGCTTCTTTGAGTAGAAGTCCCAAAGTGGGACTCTGGTTTCTGACTGTTCACATTTTTACCACAAAGGCTGCAGACAACCACACTTCTATCAACTGCCTTCATGGTAAAAATGACCAGACTGATGATCTTTGGTTGGGAGGGGACACTAACTGATGTCCCAGCAGGAGCCTTGCCCTCTACTTCATCATCCTGCCAGTGTTGGGGCTGGCAGGAGCCACATGCTCCTCCTGTGGTGGGGACAATGGACTTCAGTCTGAGTGTTGAGTGGCGGTGTCAGGCCACTTCCCTGCTTAGAGGGGAAGTTGTTCCTGCTGTCATTGCTGCAGACTGGCGGTGGAGGGAACCCACTGATTCAGGGCCAACAACCGGCACCTGCTGCTGCTGGGGGGCAGAGGCTGGGGCCACATGCTCCTGCTGGGAAGGGGTGTCACTTATAAATACACTCTTGCTAAGGTGAACTCATCGTCCTTCCCTTCTACCCTGTCCAGCTCCATAGTCAGACCCACTTCCTTCCATTATTATGTTTAAAAAGAGGTTGATTAAAAACTAGTAAAGAAAATGGAAAAGGGGAGGAAACACACACATACACACACACACTAACTACAAAGATAAAGAGAAAAATAGAACACAAGAGAACGATACACTTTTGTTATATAAAGAAATAGGGATGAACCAAAGTTCAACCCACACACAAACAAACTCTCACCACAAAATTATATTTTTACCCTCTGTCTCTCTCTCTCTCTCTCTCTCTCTCTCTTCTCTCTCTCTCACAGTCTGTGCTATCTCTAGCCTACAAACTGCAGGAAAAGGATGCAGGTTCAGTGACTTCCTGTCTGAATACAGGCACACATGTGATCTGCAGTCTGCTGCAGACAAGTCATGTGACAAGCCTTTTTCTAATTTCACCTTAGTTAAACACTAAGGTGAAATTTACTCAGCAGAAGCGAAATTTACAGGTGAAATTTCACCAAACTATATAAGTAAAATGTTGCCTCACTATAAAGGTAAAATTTTGCCTCACTATACAGGCAAAATTTCCACCCCAAGGTCATAATTTCGAGAATGTTCTGAGAGGCGAAATTGGTGATTTTGCTGAATTTGTGGGTGAAATTAAATTTCGCATGCCTCTGTTTGAGTCTTATCACATGAAATTTAAACAACTTTAAATAAGTAATAATCATGAGGAATTTATAAAATGAATAGGGTGTAAAATATAATACAAGGATTGGCTTTTATGGAAAACTGGTAGAGACCAAAGTTCCATGGATTCTTCCCGCATTATAAGTTTAGTTTAGAACGGTTACTAATAGAAACAGTACCGGATGCTCTACTGATAAGCACCGCTGTAACAGTGGGTCCAGCACTCAGGCAAGCGCCTTTGCTTTGCTCTGATTGCGCTTTCCTGGTGTTGACTTTAGACACCATGAACTACACATACCGTCGGATTCTGCTAAGATTTTCCTACTTATGAGTAGTTCTCTGCAGTGCTGCTTCTATTGCTCGAGATGTCTGAACACTGGTCATGCTAACACTGTAAAAGGTACTGTTATGATAAATATAGAGAGAAGCTGAAGTTGTTAGAAGCTGTAAAATATCTCTCAGTGAGTAACAATAGTATTTTGTTTAGTTTAAAGTATAGGACATACTGAAATGTTTTTTGAAACAGCAGAATCCTGTCCTCAAGTCATTTATGGTCAGTGGAAAAGCATTGTTCAGGAATTAATAATCTTTAAGATACCTATTGAAACTAGCAAAAATGTTAAAATATATGTTTATGTTGTTATTAATGAAACACTGACTTGTGGGAAAAAAAAGGCTAAAACTGAGGAAACTTGGAATATGGCACAAATGAAGTGCATAAAGCGAAAAGGATGAATTTACTAATAAGAAAGGGTTTTGGGGAAACATGAAGTAAATGTTGTTTATATAATACTTGAATATAATTATATATATATTTTCTGCTTTAGAAATATTTAACCAGCTCCCTGAGGAAGGGCTTTAAAATCAAATGTGGGATATTTAATATTGGCTGAAAGAATTAATGACAAAATAAATATATTTACCATCTAAATTACACCTTTGGTAAGTGGGCCTGATTTTTTAATCTGTCGTTTGTTTGATACATTGATTGGACTGGGCTCTCCCTTTTATGACTTTGTTCTCTTCTCCTTTCTTTTGAGGTTGGATAAGTCAGTTTCTGGCTTTTGATTTTAAAAGTAATGTCAGAAACATGTTCCTCGGGCCCGATTAGGTAAACACAAGTATTGGTGTTTACCAATAGGCAATATTTTTGAATTACAGCACTTTTTTACAGTAATTTAATTCTGCTGCTCCAAACCCATGGCATTTCTCTGTCCTTCCCCTGCTAGTTCAGCCTCCACCTTACCTGCTTATTAAATGCTCCTGCTGCTCACCTAATTTTTCTCCACAGCTTCCCTGGAGGTCATGTGGGTCCCTGAAGCTGCCCTCCTGAAATCCTTGTGACCCCAAGCAGGTACGGAGTTCTCTGCTGAGTCTGAGCTGTGAGATTGATTGTCGCACTGAAGATTGCCCCTCAACTACCCCACCACCCCCACCATCACCCTTGGTGATCCATGTACTTTATAGTGCAGGTCACGTGCAGTTTAAAACCTATCAGGCTGTTTTCCCTCTGCAGATTATATATACCCCACTAGTGGCCGTTAGTTTGTAGCTATTCATGCTCCATCATACTTGAAATTTCAGCTGCCATGCTGCCACTCTACCTGACTTTAATTGCTTCCTTCCTACCCATAAATTCACTCCCCACCGCTACGCACCTTTGAAGAGCTGGCAGATAATTTTGCTTTTGCCCCATGTCAGCCCTGCCATAATCTTTTGTTGCCTCCTCCTTGGGCTGCACCCTGCACCTCAACTACAAAATTGGAGTACTGGCACACCAAACCTCCGACTCAGTTTTCACATAGGACTTCTAGCCCTAAATATCTTTGTTCTGCACCACCCTGCTGTGGCTTTCCAGCTTCTTCCTCTACTCATGCTTCAGTGACCCATGTTATACTCCAAGAACTTGGTAATACTATTACTCCTTCAAGTAGGGGACATCGAGCCCAACCTCAGGCCAACCACCTTGCCCTTCCCTCTCACTACCACGGGCCCAAAACTAATACACCTCAATGTCTGCAGTCTACTGCCTAAACTAGCCATGCTACAGCCCACAGTCTTATCTCTAAGGCCTGACATCTTAATTATTACCAAAACATGGCTAAAGCCACAAATAAAGGGTGCAAAATCGACATCCCAGGCTACACAGTCATCTGACATGACCGCCCAGGCAGCAAAAGAGGTGGTGGTATAGCAATGTATATCTCATCTAACCTCCAGTTTACCCCAGTCAGTCTACAATTGCCCACTCAGACCATCAAAGCTCTGCTGATAAAGGTCTCCCTCCCACATTCTATCACCATTTTCATTGCTGGCTCATACTGTCCCCCAACTCCCCTGCTCCTCCATCTTGGACCATCTGGGTACTTTGAAGGCTAGTGCCAAAGGAGGTGAGTTACATATCCTAGGAGATTTCAATTTAAACTGGCTTTCCAGCACTACCTCCAAGTTCTGCAACAAGGTGGCTGCTCTTAACCTGACCCAACTGATCCTACAAAACTGAACCCCAGATCCCAAAACCACTCTCTCTGGACTGGTCCCTTACCTCTCACCAGCACTGAATAATTGCCTCAGGCCTTTGCCAGACTCAATAAATGACCATCATATGATATACTCGGTGTGACAGAAATGGAAAGGAAAGAGTTAATGGTTTGGATTCTGTAGGTGCCTTATTTTTAGCAGTTTGGAAAAAATACACACAGGCTAAAATCCACTGTCCAGCAGCATCCAGCTTGTGGAATTCCTAGCTGCTAGATAAGAGCTGGTCATAAATCTCGAGTGGACATCTCCACACACACACAGACCTGCAGATACATACACAGGTCAGTTTGAAAGGATTGGGTCTTTCAGATATAAACTAAAGGTTAAAATGGAATATAATTGGTCACTGATAGGTGTTCACTCTGATTGGGACAATTAAATACATACGTTGGCTGGTTGGTGCATTCAAAGGGAGAATAGGAATGACCTATTCTCCAGAGTATATAACCTTTTGAAAGACAGAGAAGGCTCTCTCTTGTTTTGGGAAGCTGGAAGGGGAAACATAAGTTTGGAGCCTAGCCTTGTAGCTATGTCCATGGGAGCTGACAGTTGGAACAGGGTCCAGTGTCTCTTGTGTGACAGGAAGGGTAAGTTTAGTTCTAGCATATTTCAGTAATAGCTTCTTTTGCCATCTGTTATTTAAAACATTTGTTTACTTTTCCTGAGTGAGTGTTATTCTCTTGTGTTGTAAATATATATTCTGTAAATGCTCAGTGCACTTGCTGTTATGTAAAAAGCTATTTATTTGCTCAACAGTTGTGACTGTGATGTCATTTTCTAAGGTAATATTTGGTTTCCACTGGCTGAGGTAAACTCTTGTAGCATCCGCCACTGAGAGAGACACACTACCAGACTTTAACTTGTGCAATTAGTGTTTGATTATTCAAGTTTGTACACTTGAAAGAGGTGCCGGAAGAAAAGTCCGGCTGGTGGCAGTGAATACCTGAGGACAGACACCTCTCTAAAGCTGCGTCAGCACAGGGAAGAGGTGGGTTGTCACACATATTGGTTGGCAGTGGTGGGGTGATGATAGTGGATCTGCGAGCACACTGAGATACAGAGTTTGCCAGTGGAACAGTTACCTTAGAGTTGCAAAACAGGATATATAAGGGAATAAGTGGGAACAAAGAGGAAGCAGGGAACTACAGACCAGTCAGCCTCACCTCGGTAGTGGGAAAGATCATGGAAGCACTACTGAAGGAGATTGGTGGAACATCTGGTTGTCAATGGACTACAGGACCCAAGGCAGCATGGTTTCACCAGGGGAGGTCATGTCAGACCAACCTCATTGAATTTTGACTGGGTGACTAGGGAGGTGGATCAGGGGAGTGTGGACATGGCTCATCTGGACTTCAGCAAGGCCTTGACACTGTGCCACAAGAAGACTATTACACAAACTGGGGAATATGGGTGGGCAGGACAGTAGTGTGGTGGGTAGGTAACTGGCTGGGTGGCAGGACACAGAGGGTGGTGGTAAATGGCTGTCACTCCACAGAGGGAAGAGTGACCAGTGGGGTACCACAGGGATCAGTCTGGGACCGGTCCTATTCAACATCTTCATCAGTGACATTGCACAGGATATAGAAGGCAGAATTTCACTGTTCACTGATGACACAAAGCTCTGTAACAGAGTAGACACACCAGAGGGTGTAGACAGAATGAGAAGGGACCTGCAGAAACTTGAAGAATGGTCAAGGGTTTGGCAGTTGAAATTCAATGCAAAGAAGTGCAAGATAATGCATATGGGCACAAAACCCTGGCACAATATATCAGTTGGGGGGTGAGGATATAGCATGCACCAAGCAGGAAAGGGATCTTGGGGTTGTCATCTCTGATGACCTCAAGGTAGGGAAACAGTGTGACAAGGCATCAGGTAAAGCAAATAGGATGCTGGGATGTATAGGCAGGGCATCACCAGCAGGAAAAGGAGGTCATAATTCCGCATACAAGACACTAGTGAGGCCCCACCTGGAGTACAGTGTACAGTTCTGGAGACCATACCTACGTAAGGACATAGACAGGGTAGAGAAGGTTCAGAGGAGGGCAACAAAGATGGTGCATGGGTTGCATCACAAACTTATGAAGACAGGTTGAAGGAACTGAACATGTACTCCTGGAGGAGAGGAGGAGAGAGGGGATATGATAGAGACATACAAGTATCTTACAGGGAGGAACAGGGTGCAGGAAAACACTATTTTTAAGCGAAAAGATGTTTCAGGACTAGAGGGCATGGGATGAAGTTGGAGGGAGGACGATTCAGAGGAAACATGAGAAAGAATTTCTTCACAGAACGGGTGGTGGACAAGTGGAAATCCTGTCAGAGGAAGTGGTGGGGGCTGAAACAATCACGGATTTAAGAATGCATGGGATAGACATAAAGGAATTCTAGAGGTCAGGGGTAAGGGAAATAGACTTCAGGAAAACAAACTGAACTTACAAGCTCAAATGGTAGACTAGGTGGGCCATAGGCCCTTATCTGTCACACTGTCTATGTATCTATGTATGTAATACATTTGTACAACAGTTTTATTTGTTTCTAGTTATCACAGTATAGAGTAACAGCAGGAAATGAGCTCCATGGAGTATGACTCACTTACTGTGTCACAGCTTTTGAAAAGTGCCAGGAAAAGGGATTCAGCCTGAAGGTCTAAAACACAAGAAAAGGCAGACCTCATAGCTGCCCTCTTGGCACATGATCTGAAGCAGACAGTCGCTGGGGAAGACTCAGGAACTGAGACAGCAGACTCCCAAAACCAGCTTGAAGCACTGCAACTGCAGCTGTTGCTGCAAGAAAGGGCACTGGAGGTGAAAAGACTGGATGCTGAGGGAAAAGACTGGATGCTGAAGCAAAGCAAGAAGGTTGGATGCAGAAACAAAAGATGGGAAGCAGAGACAAAAGACTGGAAGCAGAGAAAGAACATGAAGAAAGAGAAAGAGAACATCAGGAAAAGGGAAGGAACATGAAGAAAGAGAAAGAGAATGGCAGCATGAACTCTGGAGACAGCAGCACGAGAAGGAGATGATGACCTCCACAGTCACAAAACGTGAGTAATGGTGGAGTGAGTTTACCTCATGAAGCCAAAATGAATTCTAAATGGTTCCTCAGTTTAAAGAGGAGATGACTTTGATTTATTTTTTAAGGTCATTTGAGAGAGTATGCAACCAATTAAAATTGACTAAGGCTTCCTGGTCAACTTATCTCACACCCTTACTTACAGGAGAGCTTTGCATGCATTTTTGAGTAATGAAGACTATGCTGATTATGGTAAAGTTAAACAGTGTTGTTGAAACATTTTGAATTAACTCCTGAGGCTTATAGAAGGAAATTTAGGTGTCAAAGAAAGCCCAGAAGACAGTTATGCAGAACTGCAGGTTCAACTGCGTACTTACCTTGATAGGTGGATGGAGGGGCTGAAGCAACCACTGTGGAACTGATTAAAGATGTATTGGTGAGAGAACAATTCCTTAAAATTGTACCTGAGGACATGTGTGTATGGCTCATAGACAGGGCATGCTCCTCTTCCACAGAGGTGGCAGGAAGCACTGATGTGTATCTGTCTAGCCGGCCATACACACAGCATAAGTCTTATGGTGGCGGGGCAGCACATGGTTATAAGGGATCCCATGGGAGGCAGCCAAAGGAAACTAGCCTGCACCTGAGCCCAAATTAGAGCCCTCTGATTCTAAGGGGACTGAAGAAATAGGACCCAAGAAATGTCATATTTGCAATCAAGTGGGACACTTGAGATATAACTTCCCTCAGTAACTGGTTAAGGGCAGAGGTATGGGAGAGGTGGTGATCAAAAGAGCACTGGTGTGTTTGTAGGTGTCCAGTCTGAAGCACCAATCTCCTCTGATGAGAATCTGCATCCCATTACAGTTAATGGAATAGTAACACAGGGACTGTGGGACACAGGCACTGACATCTCCTGGTAAGACATGATCTCATTCGGGCAGAGCAGAGGGTGCCTGGGAAATACTCCTGGGTCCGGGCATTCACAGGGCCACAGTCCAATTACCAATGGCTAGAATCTTCTGAGCTGGGAAGGGTGCCATGGAGAAAGGAGGTGGGAGTTGTAGAGGACCTACTTGTAAATATGATTGTGGGAAGGATTTGGACCCCAGGAAAAACTGGTGTGTGTTGTAACTCATAGTCAGGCACAAGGGCAAGCTTCTGAGGTGAAGAGGGGTGACTTTGGGTGGTCTAGCCACACCCTCAGCAGCTGAGGAAGTATCTATCACAGGGAGGCTGGCTAGAAGCAGCAGTCCAGAAACAGAGTCACAAATAGAGGAGCCCACAGGACTTCCTTCTGAAGGGGCACTGGGAAGCATCAGAGGAGGGCAGCTGAGTGCTGCACAGTGAACTGACCCTACCTTGCAAAAACTGATGGAAATAGCTCATACAGCTGAGCATCCTCAGAGGGATAAAGAGTCCATTTACTGGGACAATGGGCTGTTGCAGAGAATGTACAACGAGGAAGGGCTAGACGGTGAGGTACTCCAGCAGCTGGTAGTCCCTAATGTTAACCATCAGCTGCTTTTGGCCCTGCCCATGATATCCCTTTTCAGGCACTTGGGGGTGAGGCGCCGAAAAAGTATTCAACCAACAATATCTTCTGGCCTGGTATTGGCAAGGATGTGGCAAATTATTGCAGGACTTTTCCACAGTGCCAGCGGGTGGGGAAAATGGGGACAAGGCCAAGACAGCTTTGGTGCCCTGCCCATTATTGATGAACCCTTCAAGAGGGTAGCTGTGGACATAGTGGGGCCATTGAGCAACCCAAGTCACACTGGCAAGTGGTATATCCTAGTAGTTGTAGACTATGCCACCAGATACCCAGAGGCAGTGGCCCAACATCCTCTGAGGCAGAACCAGTGGCAGATGCACTGTTGGGAATATTTAGCTGGGTGGGCCTTCCCCAGGAGATATTGTCAGACCGAGTGCCAATTTTATGTCAGGGTCAATGAGTAGTTTGGGAGAAGTGGGGTGAAGCAGCTCAAAACAACCTTATACCATCCCCAAGCTAATGGTCTAGTGGAGCAATTTAAATCAACCCTTAAGACCATGCTAAGGACTTTTGCTGACCAGCATAAGAGGGACTGGGACAAATATTTGCCTCATCTCCTATTTGCATATGGGAAGTCCCACAGGACTCCACAGGGTTCTCACCTTTGAGCTTCTATTTGGTCATAGGGTCGGGGGCCCCTAGATTTGATTCGGGATGAATGGGAGGGTGACCATGCCTCCCAAGGGAGTCTGTTGTGGAGTATGTCCTGAACTTCAGGACCCACCTAGGGAGCTCATGGGGTTTGCTCAGGTGCACCTGGCCACTGCACAACAGCAGCAAAAAGTCTGGTATGACCGTGGGGGCCCAAGCCAGAGAATATGAGGTGGGACAGTGAGTGATGTCACTCATCCCGTCTGACAGAATAAATTACAGGCAGCATGGGAGGGCCATTCTCCATTTTCCAAAAGGTTAGTGATGTCAATTACATGATAGAGCTACCGGACAGGAGATGCAAACGAAAGGTGTACCATGTTAACATGCTGAAGCCCTACCATGACAGGAGGAAATGGTCCTTGCTGTATGCAGTGTCCCAGAGGAGGAAACTGAGATAGATCCACTGGTGGACCTGCTTGGGAGGCCTGGGTTGCATCCTCTGTGGACAACCTTACCTCTCTGAACAGCTGATGCCAACCCAGGTGCAAGAAATTAGGGTGTGCTGAGAGAATTTGCAGACATGTTCAAGGGAAACGGTGCACCACAATGGCAGAGCACCATGTGGATGCAGGGACCCAGTTTTTCTGAAACAGTCCCCTACAGGTACCTGAGCACGTACAGACTGTGAAAGAGGAGCTCATGAGATGCTGAAACTTGGAGTAATCCAGGAATCTAGTAGTCCCTGGCATCACCTGTGGCACTGATTCCCAAAAGGGATGGCACCACAAGATTCTGCATTGATTACCAGAGGTTTAATAGCTGCATGGAGTCTGACGCCTATCCCATGCCCAGAACAGATGAGACCCTGGAGTGACTGGGGAGAGCCAAGTATTTGACCACAATAGACCTAACAAAGGGCTATTGGCAGGTACCTCTGACCCCTGCAGCCAGGAGAGATCAGCTTTGTTACTCCATTTGTTTTTATGAATTCAAGGTAATGCCATTTGGAATAAGAATGCACCTGCAACCTTTCAATGGCTTGTGGATCACATTTTGTCTGGGGTAGGTGAGTTTGCATTGGCTTATATGGATGATATAGCCATATACAGCTGGACCTGGGATGATCACATCAAGAATGTACGGATGTGTTCCACAGGTTAAAGAATGCAAGTCTGACAGTCAAGGCGGAGGTGCCAGATAGGTATGGCAGAAGTGTTCTACCTGGGCACCGGGTGGGTATTGGACAACCACATGGAGCCTGCCAAGGTTGATGCCATCCTGTCCTGGCCTGCCTACTCCTACCACAAAGAAACAGGTCAGGCATTTCTAGAGACAGCAGGGTACTACCAAAGGTTTGTTCCTGATATAGCTTGGCAGAAGACACACAGGAGAAAGGACTGCTGAGTGACTGACTTCTACTGGGACTAAAGAAGAAGAACTTTTATACTTGGACCTTTAATTTATGGTAAAAAAACTAACAAACAAAAAAAAAAGTGTGTGTTTGTCTGAGTTAACTGAACTGAATGGTTATCTGAACAGTTATCTAGGTGTAAATCTCAGGTGATTGAAAGGACTTAATAGCTGTGAGGTTTAAATTACTTGTAGAAAGATCTAGTAAGTGGGAGTGGCTTAGCTAGAAGGAAGCTACATTTAAAGACTGCTCTAGAAAGATTCAGCTAATAGCTTGGCAGAAGACACCAGGAGAAAGGACTGCTGTGTGACTGGACTTCTCTACTGGGACTATATTGCCCTCCTTCCTCCCCCACCCTCCCCACCCAATGCTAGTTCTCTACTTTTATAGGCACAGGATTTGACTGATAACAGAACTTCCTGCTTGGGAGAGGAAGTGAGTGACCACAGAGCCACCAAAGACCCATCATCCTAGAAGGACAAGAGTAGCTCTCCGCCCTCTAGCTGCTGGAGGTCTGCCTCTGAGCAAGTAAGGGGTTTACTGAGAAATATAGGATATTCTTGTCTCAGAACAGGACAACCAGGAGCTTAAAGGGCACAGGCAGAAAGTAAGGAGAGAGAGAGAAAAAACAGAGGAAAGAGTAAGGATTGCAAAACAGTTAAGGGCCAGAAATAAGACATGATTGAGTGGTGCAGTGCAGTGGCTGTGGAGCAGCAGTCTTCCGGGAGACATTCTGGAGGATGCGGTGTTGTCCCATCTGCAGGCACCTCTCTGGGCTGAGGAAGGAGGTTGCTCACTCCAGGCTGAGTTGGCCAGGATTTGTGGGACCTCTCTTCCATCCAGGGACCACCAGTGCCACTGCCATTGCCTCAGAGGTTGCCAAAGAAAGAGGAGCGGTTGGACCACAGTGGGCTCAGGGAGGGTGAGGTGGTGGAACAGAGGCACATCCTCCAGTTGTACCTCTCCACATTCCTATGCCATTCTGGCAAAGTGTGGTTCCTCTATGGAGGCACCTCGGTGGAGACCAAGGAGAATGCTGGAACCTCCACAAAGGAGACCCACAGGAGAGTGGCAGGGACCCTGCAGGGAAGGAAACAACTCCTGGTGGGGACTCCATTATTAGGAAGGTAGAACTGGGGGAGGAAGGGAGAGGGGAGGGGTGCCTGCCTGGATGCCATGGCTTGGAGGAACAGGGAGCCAATCCTCAGGATTGCTGGAGCAGCTGCACAGGGAGGGAGCTGGATGTCACTGTCCACCTAGGGACAAATTACCTGGCTAAGAAAGAGATTAGAGAAGTGCAGGAAGAGTTTGTGGAATGGAGGAGGGCCTTAGACAAGCATGCACTCCAGTAAGCTTCTCGGAGGTGCTGTCCATCTATTGCGTAGGAGAGGCTAGGGTGTTCTGCACCTGGTATTCAATCAGTGGTTGAAAAACTGGTGTGGAGCTCAGGTATTTGGCTTCATTGGGGACTAGGGGTCCACCTGGAGGATGCAAGCCTATACTGGCATGATGGGCTGCATCTGTCCAGGAGGGAACCGGATCCTAGGTGATAGGTTTAATGCTTCATTGGCAAGCATTCAAACTAGCCAAGGGGAGGCACTGGAAAGGAGCAGAAATCTTAGCCCCCAAACAATCACGGTAGTAAGTGCCGTAAACACCAACATAGAGGTGTCAATAGAGAAGGGCAAGGGTAAATGGAGAAAGTGACAAGCAAGAAGGACAGGATAGGGCAAAAGGAGTAAGGCTATCAGAAATGGAGGGTAATGAGTACCAATGCCTGTAGTCTGGGCAACAAGTTATCTGAGCTGGTGGCCTTGATGGAAGAGGGATGCCTGGATATCGTAGCAGTCACAGAAACATGGTACACAGAGAACCATGACTGGGATGTTAACATACCAGGGTACATAACCTACAGGGAGAGACAGGCAGGGGGAAGAGGGGAGGAGTAGCTCTCTATGTAAAGGAAGGATAAAAGCAACTGAACAAAAGAGTAAACAGGGAGGAGAGGAGGCACTGTGGGTCACCTTGGAGACTGGAAAGGGCATCACAATCCGCACAGGGGTTGTGTACAGACCCTCATGTCAGGGGAGGGAATGGACAAGGATATGATAGAAGGCATTCTTAGAATGGCAGAGAAAGGGAGATACTGTTGATGGGAGATCTGAATATGCCAGATGTTAACTGGAGCACATTTGCTGCAGCCACATCCAAGAGCAGCATCATTCTGATGCCCCTACAGGTGGCAGGCCTCAGACAGCTAGTTTCGGAACCCACTCATGAGGGGAGCAATCTTAGACCTCGTATCTCAAATGGGGGCAGTGAGAGAATCTCAGATCTAGAAGTGGGTTGCCATCTGAACAAGTGACCATTAAACAGTGTGGCTCATTAAACTCAGCTACAGAGTCAAGCCATAGAAAAGTGAGGGCATTGGACTTTAGGAGGCTGACTTGGCAAGATGGGAGAGTGCCTCAGAAAAGCACTAGCAAACAGGCTAGAAGGAGGTGTGGAGCAACAATGGGAATCATCAAACCTGCTATCACAGAGGCAACAAGCCTTTGTGTGAAGCAAATAAACAAATCAAAATGAAAGAAAAGCCACTATGGTTCTCAAAAGAGGTGGCTGTGAAAGTCAGGAAGAAAAGATAGCATTCCAGAAGTATAAGGAAACACAGAAGGAGCAGGACAGAGAGCTGTACCAGTTAAGGTAGAAAGAAGCAGGAGGGAAGTCAGAATAGCAAAGGCCCAAACTGAGGAAAAGATAGCCAACTCAGTTAAGAAGGGATAAAACTTTTATAGGTACATCAGCAGTGAAAAGACAAAGGAGGGATAGTGAGGCTGAATAGAATGAATGGTGGTGGGCAGAGGGGACAGTGAAAAGCAGGGATACTGAATGAATATTTCTGCCGGTATTCACAAAAGAGGAGGGAAGTGCCTAATCCAATTAACAGAAGCACTCTTGATAGGGTGGTCGATCCCAGTCCTTTCACAGAAGGAGGGTTCTGCAAGAACTCCTAAAACTGAAGGTGGACAAAGCAATGGGTCCTGATGGAATTCACCCAGAATTCAAAAAGAATTACGGGAAGAACTAGTGAAACCACTGGCTACTCTTTTAATAAATCATGGGAGGATGGTGTGGTACCCGAGGACTGGAGGAAGGCAGATGTGATTCCCTCTACAAAAGTGGGACCAAGACAGAGGCAGGAAACTACAGACCTGTCAGTCTGACCTCGGTGGTAGGAAAGTGATGGAGTCACTTCTGAAGGAAAGAATAGTTGAGTACCTAGAGGACAGTGGGGCACAGGACCCAAGGCAGCATGGGTTCACAGCGGAAGGTCATGTCAGACGAATCTAATAGATTTCTTTGACTGGGTGACCAAAGTAGTAGACCAGGAGGGGCTGTGGACATGACCTACCTAGACTTAGCAAGGCATTTGACACAGTCCCACACAAAAGATTAATAGTCAATTAACCAGCCTGGGAGTGGGTCCCAGGGTGGTAGCCTGATAAAACATTGGCTGCACAACAGGACACAGAAGGTAATTGTAAATGGAGTCCACTCTGAAGAAAGAGGGGTTACTAGTGGGGCACCGAGGGTTCAGTATTGTTCAGATGATATCATAGTTATCTGGAAGGGACATGAACAAGAATTTCAAGATTTTTTATGTTGGTTACAGCTATCAAATGAACATTTAAGGTTTAAATATGTTGTCAACAGAAGTGAGATTACCTTTTAGATTTGAAAATTTATCAGACACTTGCAGGGGAACTATGTACTACTTTGTTCCAAAAAGCACAGATAGAAATAGCCTTTTGATGTATAATAGTTTTCACCCATATCATGTAAAATTTAATATACCAAAAGGCCAGTTAAGCAAAACCTATAGGAATTGCACTGAAAATGCTGAATTTTGAGGAAGCAAAGGAACAGATAGTACGCTTAAAACAGAGGGGTTGCAGTAATAACAGTATTTGTGCAGCTATTGAAACTGTAAGTAAGTTAAACCATACACAGATCTTAACCCCACAGAATAGACATAGTCAGGAAGAGAGAGAGATTTCGAATGTCCCTTCATAACAACTTTCTCCATTCAACATGAAAAGTTCAGAGACATTGTCTCTAATAACTGATCTATTTTAAATTTAGAACTGAAACTAAAATCAGTGGTATGGAAGGGCCCAAGGACTGGATTGTGTTCTACAGAGCTAGAACAACTCTGATATGGTTGTTCATAGCACCTTACCCCTAAGTTTTCTGAAAGAATCCACTGCCTCCAATTGGGACCCATAGGTGTGGCAAATATATTTATTGTCCTTATATTGAATAGGGCGGACAGTTTGCACATCTAATAACAAGGAAGATTTATGAAATCAGATCATTTATCACATGTACAACTGAGGGTGTGGTTTACCTTTGTCTTGTAGTTACGGGAATTTCATGTAGGCCACACTACAAGACAATTCTAAGCAATGTATAGAGAACATCTGCATGCTACACAACATTCAGATATCACCTATACTGTAGTAAAACACATCAGAAACAGACCAAATGTGCAGCATAGAATTGAGTTCATGGGCATTAAGAAAGTGTATTTGAGTCCCAGGGTGGGGATTTTAAGAAAATAATAGGAAGAGAGAGAGCTGGTGGATTTACATATTGGAGGCCAGGGAGATAAAGGCATGAACGAAATATAGATTTATCTGCCTTTCTTTCTAAGCTGTAATATTTCAAAATATCTGTGAAAATGAGTTATGTTATGAGTGTGTTCTTAGACCCAGGTCCTACTTCATGTGTTGTAATTTTAATGAATTTTAATTTGCACTTATAGGATTGTAAAACCCAGCCATGGTTATACCCAAATCGTATGTATTTGGTTAAATGATATTAGATACTTCTTGTATCATAAAGAATTTAAGCACAATCTATGTTTGTGCATAATAAGGATATATATCTCTTAATAAATAATACCCTGGCTTGGTTTGTTCTGATACTGATATCCTGAAAGCTGCTTTCTATGTGTGACATCACTGAGTAATTGATGGTGATAGACTGGTTTAAAAGATTGCACGCACTTTACTTATGTAATATCTTCACTGACTAATTTATAATTACTTTGAAGAAGCCTGGAGTTACCAGGTGAAAACTGCTCAGTCTTTTGGCGCTTGTAGCTTCTGGCTTTTATCAGTCTGCAACATTTGTGCTGGAATATTGCTGCACTTTTATTTATTAAATGTTAGTGTGTCCTTGCTGGTGGGTGCTCTGTGCATTGTTTGTTTTTAGCTGGTAGTCATTTTGACTTAGCACCACCAACACTTTTCCTGATGCTCATTTAGTTTTTACATATATATATATATATATATATATATATATATATATATATATATATTATAGTGGCATAGTAGTGCCACTAAACTTTGGGTTGGGCAGCCACTTCTATGTTAAAGCCAAATGTTTGCACTGTAATAACTTTTCAACTGTATGACAGATATGCCTGACATTTTGCATGCATGGTACAAATCTCTGGATTTGGCAAGTTTTGTCCCGATCGGATGTGTGGTTGTGTAGCTGTGGAGTGTTACAAACAAGTGTAAACACCACTGCTTGGCCATTTGTTTGCTAAGGGCTACAGCCCAAATGGTTTGGGTTTGAGGCCTGGAATTTTCAGGGTAGATGGGGTCTGGGTAACAAAATGCCTGTTGAAGATTTGGTGAAAAATATTAATCTGTTCAAAAGTCATTCCAATTTGAAGTTTTCATTATAGCTTATGGGGAAAAATATGTGTACAGCACAAAAAGAATATTTTACTTTCTCAAAATAAGTTTTACTTTCGTAAATGGACTTTTACTTTTGTAAATGGGCTTTTACTTTAGAATCCATCATCTTGTTTTCAGTTAGTGGTACCTAAAAACTATTTATTTATTTAAACGTTTACCAGGAAGGCATACTGAGCAGAGTACTGCTTGATTCCAGGTGTGTCCTGGGGCAAAGGAGCAGTGAAGAAAAAGCACACATATATAAATGTACAGCACACATCTATCTATCTATCTATCTATCTATCTATCTATCTATCTATCTATCTATCTATCTATCTATCACTCATATATATAACTATACAGCAAGTAAATTATGTACACTCTGGGAAATTAACTGAGACAGGTAGTAATACAAAGAACCAACAGTTAAAAATACATTGCAACACTGTGGTACAGTAGCATATTAGGACCCAAGTCAGCAATTACAACATTCAGCTGGTTGGAGAGAGCTGGGCTAGACCCAACTTAGCAGCTTATAGAACCTGGGATACACAAAAATCAGAACTTGACAAAGCTAAACTTAGTCGTAGTCACAGGTGGAGGAAATGCACTTTAAAGGGAGAGTTGAGGGCTGGGTTTAGGACATGTGCTGGATGTCCACGGGGAGGGAGTGCCACAGTTTAGGCATGCAATGTCTGAAAGCTGCCTTACCAGCAGATGAGGTCATGAGCGGTACAGCCAGGAGACAGGTGTCAAGGTTCCTGAGGGGTATGGGGGGGTAAAGGCTGTGATAACAGAGGTGAAGTATGGCAGTACCGACTGGGACCAGAACTTGGCCATGAGTCTCATGCAGTGGGACTGTCTATGATTCTGGAGTGAGGGAGGTTGAGAGTTTGGTAGAGAGTGCAGTGGTGAGCGAGGGTGGGCAATCAAGAGCAAAGTGGCAGAAGGAGGGAAGAGGGGTCCAGTCTGGCCAGGGTGGACTTGGGAGTGACGCTGTAGACTACATCTCCATAGTCAAAAACTGGGAGAATCATTTTCTGTGCTTTTTGTAGATGGCATCGACATGCGCAGAAAAGTTGAAGTGCTGGTCGAGCCAGGCCCTGAGGTATCTAAACAAGGTGCAAGCTTCAGAGTAGCACCATCCAGGGTGCTGAAGGAGGGGTGGAGGAACCGGAAAACAGGACTTAGGGTTATGAAATATAATAACCAGTTTGAGAGTATAGTTGGGTAATGTTTCCAACTATTGTTCACATTAGGTAAACTTTACTTTAAACCCTTGTATGCCATGTATATTTATTTTCGTAGTTCTATTTTCTGTGGCTTATTTTAAACTTACAGTTATAACAATCCGAGTGGGGTTTGTTTTCATGAACTGCACTCATAATTGAGCTATACAGTTCTATGCTCCAGATGTCCTTATCTTACTCTGAAGGTATCTCAAAGTCACTTTAATTTAAGTGCAATGCACTCCTTGCATGACGTTAGGCTCTAAGCACGTCTAACCTTTAACCTTTTCAGCTGAAGCTGAACTGGTATTCTCAGCTTCTCTGATGAGTCTTGTGTTATTTTTAAATGAGCATTTTAAACCAGTGGGAATTTTTCAATTTTTTTTCTGCATGATCTGGGTATTAAAAGTATTGAATTTTCTAAATAACTGTCATTATGTTTCCCAGGAAGGAGTGAGTTGGTCCAAAGATAAAGCACTTTGTTCTTTTTGTTACATCTATGTTGGTCCAATAAAAGGTATCAAATAATTTGCTTCTGGATCTGTTCTTACAAGGACCATTATGGCAAAGACTAAATCTGTATGTCAAAAAGTAAGGAAATTCCTTAGGGTTGAAGTGACAAAAGTAGCAAAATTAGACATTAGGTTTGAGCCCTAACACCCCACCTAACCCCACCAGCCCACTTCACACCCACTTCACCCTCTACAAACCAACAGGCATCAGGTTGTGCCTTGGGGTCAATGGGCTAACTCTCACCCCATTCTCCCATACTGTACCATTGCAAAATTTCTTACACATGGAATGGGGTGAGAGTTAGGCCCATCAACCCCAAGGCACACCCCAACGCCTGGTGGTCTGTGGAGGGTGGGTGGTGGGCTATTGGGTTAGGTGGAGTGAGGCTCAACCCCAATGTGTCATTTGCCTACTTTTGTCACTTCAACCCTAACTGATGCATTAACAAAGTTGTTTTGTAATGAATACATATATATATATATATAACAACGTTACGAAAAACATCAGCATCAGTATTCTTATGGACAGTAGTAACACAAATACTGTAATACCAGCCAACTGCAGTAATTGTATGTTCAGCATAACTTTCAGTTTAAATACAGTGATAAATACATAGACGCTCCATGTACTACAGAAGTGCTAGCAGGTGACAACTGCCAGAAAGGGTTACAATAATGTTGAAAAAGGCACATCTAGAGAGGGCCAGGCTGGTACCTCAATAATGTTACACTTACACTGCAGTTCAGGAAGAGGAGGGGAACAAAAGTAGAGGGGAGAGAGAAGGGTAATGGTATAAAGTATAATATACAGTGCTCCTTCACTGTCTCAGTGCCCAGCGGTCTGAGGAGTGTTAAGGTCCCCTTTGGGAAAGATAAGGTATGGGAAGGAAAGGTGAGCAATTGTGAGACCTATGGTAAAAAAGTGAAACCTATGCATTTTGTCATAAGCTAAAATCAATAGGTTCCTGTAATGAGAGCACGTTTCTGAAGATATTGAGCTAATGGTGTTTGTGTTGCAAACCACTAACTACTTGACAGCCCTGCCTGAGGAAATGCCACTCCCTGGCCTGGCCAATTCTGTGAGTTTGTAAAAGATTATTTTAAAAGGAGCCTCTTTCTGATGCATTTAAAGAAATGCTTTTAGTTATATGACATTTTTAAGTACCTCTTTGGCTCAGACAGACAGCAGAATATAAACCACTCCATTTATTACCTTACACCACCTGGTTTTGAAATGTGAAGTTGTTACTTTAGTTAAAGTGGCCAAAGAAATGTATCCATTCACCAACAGTTTAGTTTAATAAAGCTAGAAAAGGCACCTCATTTCAGTAGATAACAGGATTTATGTATGTATGTATGTATTTATTTAAAATTGGTAACTGGGAAAGGCAAACTGAGCCAAGGCTTGTTTCAGGTGTGACCCAGGAGAGGGAATACAGAGACCATAAACATACAGAATCTGAGAACAGTACTATAGTAGTATCTGGATACATAAAAGTATCCAAAAATACAAGAAAAACAACAGGAGGTTTAATAGGCATCTTTTTTATCATAGAAGTTTTTTTAAAGATTTTCACTTTTTGGTACACTTCAAATAGTATACGTATATCTTTACAATACAGTCCCATATGAAGTCAAAACATTGACAAAAACCAAGAAATCTTACAGTCCATGTATCAGTATCGTATAGGCCACATTAAGGAGCCGTTAGACACAGGAAGGAATTTGTTAAGTAACAGAAGATCATTATGACAGTGCTAGTTTTAGCTTCCTGCAAACAACTGACAAATGCAGGTATGATAGACTATATCTTATCTTATCAAGGGGATTTCGAGGGACATGAATTCTGCACAGTGGAGAATGAAGGTAAGCTCCCAATTTCTTATAGAAGTAGGTTAGCTGGTTTCAGGGTATAGGACAGCCTCTCCATTAGAACCAGACGAGCCATGGCTGCAAGCCACATATCCATAGTTGGATGATTTATCTTCCAATGCATTAATATAAGCCTTTTAGCTTCTAGTAATGCTAACATAATCCATTCTCTGTGTGCTTTAGGGAGAGGAGTTAACCCAGATGAGTCCCCTAAAAGCAGTAGAGTGTCTATGGTATTTCTTTAATGGTAAGTACTCTTGAGCATTCGTGAGTAACCTTAGTCCAAAATTAGGGACTATTTGAGGGCAAGTCCATAGTATATGGAGGAGATGGGCATCTGCTTGTCGGCATCTCCAACAATTGGAGTGAGGTATAAGACCCTAGAGTACAAAAGGTTGTAGTTCTATACCAACACAAAATGATTTTGAGTTGTAAAATCAGCTCTTAGAGTCTCTATATCCATTGGCCCAGATATTCAAACTGCGCCAGTCTGAGGCACAAGCCCCGCGCTCACAAAATAGTTGGCGAGGGGTGTGGCGGGGTGATATTCAAAGGAGTTGCGCTGTTGAGCAACTCGCTGAATATCACCCGAATCCACAACACTTGCGCGTAGGCGCCAGTGGAACTTGCTTGCTACGCATGCGTTGCCAGAGTTGAGCATTAAACTTGCGGTGGCGCAGTACCATTGCTTGAAGCGCAAATTTGATATTCAAAAGGTGACATGCAAATGGGGCCTATAATTTATGCAAGGCGAGGGGGTCATTTGCATCTATTTATGGCCCCATTTGCATGCCATTTGTGATGTAGGAGCGCCGATCCCCAGGACTTGCTCCTGGCCACCCTGCCAGGCAGCAGCCGCCGGGACTGACGCACAATGCAGCCCGATCATGGCATCACAGTTACATGACACCCCCCACACATCTCCCACAGCCCGATGCGGGCAGAACACGCCGCCCCACACACACATCTCCCACAGTCTCGATCGCTGGCAGAACACGTACATGTCGCCCCCCACACACATCTGCCACAGCCCGATCGCGGCAGAACATGTACATGTCGCTCCCACACACATCTCCCACAGCCTGATCGCTGGCAGAACACGACATGTCGCCCCCCACACACATCTCCCACAGTCCGATCACAGGGCAGAACCTGTATGACTCTCCCAGTGCCCGATCACGGGCAGAACTTGTATGACTCTAGTGCCCGAGTAGCGGGCAGAATGTAACCCTCCCCAACCCGAATAACTCCTGGTGGTCCATTGGACCGTAAGCCCGATCGAGGCAGAATGTCATAGCATACCCCCCAACATCTCCCTGGTGTCTAGTGTCCCCCACCCACCCATGAAGCCCCTCCACCCCGCCTCCCCGCAGCCGGGCGGCGCAGCATCCGCATTCCGCTCCGCCGCCCGCCGACTGACTGTCCGTGGGCTGCACACCCATTGCGCAGAGCTACAGCCAATGGGCGTGCAGCCCATACCGCATATGACAAGTCCAGATTTGTGAATGATGACGCGGGCGGCAGGCGGGTGGTATATGCTGTCGCCCGCCAGCCGCGGGGGAGCGGGTGAGGGGCTTCGTGGGTGGGTGGGGGACACTAGACACCAGGGAGATGTTTGGGGTGGTTGTGCTGGTGACATTCTGCCCGCGATCGGGTTTACGGTCCACTGGACCACCAGGGAGTTATCTGAGTTGGAGGAGGGTTACATTCTGCCCGCGATCGGGCACTGGGGGTCTAACAGGTTCTGCCCGCGATTGGGCTGTGGGAGATGTGTGTGTGGGGGTCATGTATTTGTACTGCCCGCGATCGGGCTGGGAGATGTGGGGGTTCAGTGACGTGTACCGCCCGCGATCGGGCTGTGGGAGATGTGTGGGGGTTTCATGTAATGTGATGCCCGCGATCTGGCTGGTGGGGGGCATAGGACTGAGTTGCGAGCCAGCCAGGGTGGCAGCTGCTGTGTTGCGCCTCTGCAATACAGCAGCTCACCTGTGGGTGGCCCTCAACTTGATCCTTTTTTGGCCAAGGTTGTCGCAGGCGCAGGCTGGGGTTGCGTATGAACAGCCTCTGCACAACTCGACTGAATATCAGGTTCCGCGAGGTTATGCATGGTTCCTCCCTCCTGTTGAGCATGCATTCATTTGCATTGCTCTTTGCGCAACCTGTTGCCAGTGGAGCAACTGCCTCCTGCTGAATATCGCAGAATGGCGCAATGTAGGACTTCATGCGCAACCCTGTTGCACATGGAGCAACCCTTTTGAATATCTGGGCCTTTATGTGCATTCACAGACAATGGGGCCATGAGTCATTAGAGATAGTCTTGCCTAGGTCAGTTTCCCATTTAGCCTTACAATGTTCCGTGGGGTCAGCCTGAGCTTCTTGCCAAGTGGTATAGAATTTACCTATTCAGCCTTTTGAGGAGGGATTTATGCAAGAGGCAAGCCAAGCCCATTTAGTATCTGATTTATATTGAGTTGAGAGGTCATTAATGATACTACTCATTTGAAGAAAGCATCAGAAATCCATATTGGGAAGGTGGAAATGTTGTTTTAACTGAGTAAAAGATAGCATAGTGTCTGAGTCAGATAGCATCAGATCTTGTACACATCTTATTCCTTGGGCCTCCCATTCTGGCCATTTAATAGGTTTTCCATCAATAGTGATAAAGTTGTTCTGCCATAACTCGGCATATTTCAAAGAAGGATGCCAGGCTGCTTTAGGGATATGAGATAAAACCATACAGAGGCAGCAGGCATAACGTGATTCAGAAATAACGGGGACAGGCCCTTATTAGAAGGGCCACCTGGGCCTAGCAGAGATCTGAGTGAGTGGGGCTAGCATATCAGCTTCAACAGTAACCCACAGTGGTTGGAACATGGCCACAGGTGTAAACCATTTTGTGGCTTGAGCACCACACTTGCCAGATGACAACCTTGAAACCAGGAACCCTCAGACCTCCCTTAGACCAGTGTGCTCTTAACTTATACTTTCCCCACTTATGAGCCTTCCCTTCCCACAAAGAAGAATACCAATTTCTCAAGGAGGAATACAGCTTGGGGAGAGGTGTATCGGAAGATTATTGAAAAGTATGTAACTCTAGGGACAAGGACATACATATAGCTGCCACTTTACCAGGAAGGAAAGGTGTAGCTTCGCCAGCACTCTACTTCTGTACTTAGTTGCTTCAGGAGAGGGTTAAAATTGAGGGCTCAAAATCCACCCAGTTTGTAGGAATAAAGATCCCAAGATAAGTGAATCTTTGAGGAATCCAACTCAAGTTCATGCCTTAGAGACAATCCTGGGTCAAAGTGGATTAAGTGGGGCCAGGGTAGTTTCCGCTGATTGACTTGCAACCCGTGAAGAAGAGCAAAGTCTTGAAGGATGGTGAGAGCTACCTGGAGGTACTGTTGGGAGTAAGACAGAGTAAGTGAAAGATCATCTGCGTATGCCACCACTACATGTGACTTACCATGAGTTGGGATGCCAGTAAGACCATCAGCACTGGCTAGCACCTTAATCAGTGGGTCTAAGGCTACCAAGAACAAGAGAGGGATAGGGGACAACCTTGGTGAGTGCCTCTATTCAAAGAGAAAGATGGTGAAATATCTGAATTTGTTAGCACTCTAGCCATAGGTGAGTTATATAGTGTCGAGACCCAACTTCAAACTGAGGCCCAAAACTGTAGAGAAGAAGGACTTCATGTAGATAGTTCCATTCAACGGAATCAAATGCCTTAGCAAAATCAACAGCTAGAGTGGCCATAGGAATCTTGGATCTCACTGCCAACCACTTCATGTTGAGTAATAGTCTGGTGTTATCGGATCCTACTTTTCCAGGCATAAACCCTACCTGTGAGGGATGGATTAGGGAGGCAAGGACCTGGCACATTCTAGAAGTGAGTATCGTGGCCAAAATTTTGGTATCTACTGGTAGTAAGGATATAGGGTGAAATTTGCACAATTAAAGAGGTCATTAGGTTTCTTGGGCAACAGAATAATGAGAGCTTCTTTCATTGTAGTAGGAGGGATCCTTAGGAATGAGCGTTCTGTAATGCCTGTAGCAGTGGATGGGCAATCTCCTGCTCTAAAGCCTGATACAATTCAACAGTCTTTCCATCTGGTCCTGGGGCTTTCCCTTTGGACATCTGGGATAGGGCCTTTCTTTTCTCGGATACAGTGATTGGGGCCTCTAAAGGGAGACTTGTTCTGGTAACAAAGTAGGGGTAGTAAAGCACTGACAGAACTGATTCAGGTTTTGGGACAGCATGGTTAGTGTTAGGGAGGATTGAGATTTATATAAGGATTGATAGGAGAGACTCATAGAATCATTGATACCTGCTGGGTCCGTGGTAATTAAACCAGAGGGTGTACAGAGTGCATGGATTCTGGCAGATGCCTGCTGCTATGTAACTGATAGGCTAAAAGCTTGCCTCCTTTATTCCCCTCCCAGTATGTGTGCTTGAGTGAAGCAAAAGCCACTCTGCTTTATGATGTAACATGGCATTAATTTGGTATTTAAGCCCTACTATTCTCCGAGACTGGGAGGCATCTGTGATTGCAATAGAAGGCTTTAAGTGGGTCTCTAGCCCAGAAAGCTCTGACTGTAATCTATCCAAGGATTTTTCCAGGCCTTATTCGGAGTGCAGCAAAAGCAATAAAATGACCTCATAGGTTATCTTTAAAAGCTTCCCATACTATACTTGCAGAAACTCCACATTTAGAGTTAAGGGCAAAGTAGTCCTGGGTAGCCTTCAGCATGGCACATTTAAACTCTGGGTCCTTAACTAAAAGTGGGTCATACCTCCATCATGTACCAGTGGGTCGGTGTCCAATGGGGGTACAGGTAGTCAGTACAGGTGCATGGTCTGAGATATGGATACTACCTATGGAATTATCGTTACTCCACTAGAGGCTACAGTATTGGCCAACCAATAATCGATAAGGCTATGTACTCCATGAGAGAGGAGGAGTAAGAGTAATCTTGCCCTGATGGGTTATCTTGCCTCAAATGTCTATAAGGCCCCATTCCTTTTGCAGCTCCTGTAAGGAGGCGGCTTTAGGATTGTCTGGGAGTGGGTTTGGACTTATCCAAAAAATGTTGGAAATCAGCTAAAGTCCCTCCCAAAAATTAGGGGTGCAGTAACATTATCCTGTTGTAAGGTATAAATGACTTGACTGAGGCTAGGAAAAATTCTGCTTGGTCCATGTTAGGGCATAGATATTACCCAGGATCAATTTCCCAGTCGGGAGGTCAGTCAGACCAAAACCCAGCAGCCTTGTGAAACGGACTTAGTTTCTTCAACCACCCAGGTGCTAGATCTACAGATAAGAATAGCAACTCCTTAGATTTAGAACTGGTGGAGCTGGCATGAACCGCCCAACCCAGGATTTATTAAGCCATGCCACAGACTTGCTAAGTAGGTGTGTTTCTTGTAAGAACGCTACGCCTGTATGGAGAGAACGAAGGTATTGAATTATTTTAGTGCATTTGATAGGGTGGTTAAGCCTTTAACGCTGTCACAATACAAGACGTTGACCTTGGGGAGAGCCATATTCTACACAAGTTAAATGCCAGGGTACTCACCCAGCTTAGGACAGAAGGAGAGGAAATCCAAAATGAGGTAAGGTTCAGAAAACTGCAAACCTGCTATATGACCACCATTAATGACAGCCAGGAAGTTAAGACTGCACTGCTCAGAAGAGAAACCACTCAGAGGTGTACCAGGAGAGATAACACTGTGATGAAGTCTAAGAAATAAGAAATGAACTGTAAACAGTAACACTGACAGTAATAACCACAATACGCTCTGGAATTAACAGCAACTACTTAAATAAACCAATATAACAATTCAAACAAGCTTTCCTACGCTAAGAGTGATAGAAGCCTAACGAAAGAAGGTACTAAACAGAAGGTAGCACCCTCAGCTATGCTAGCTTCGATGCTCAAACCAGAGGAGGAAGAAGGTAACCAAGAAAAACTCGCTTCTCCTCCTTTGGTAACAATCCTCAGGTGAGGCACAACCCCAGGACGGGTTGGGGTGAGGGGAGGGATGAATAAGGGGTGTGGATAACCGCCCAGCCAAACACCTGTAAGGGCCATAAGCCGAGGACTACAACTGTGCCCAATAGTGTGACAACTATGGCTGTGATATGATCTGGGGGTCGGGTTCGAATAGCATTATTCGATTGCTCCAGGGGAGGGATGGTATTTTCTAGCCTCCCATTAGATATTACCAAGAAACAATTACGAGCAACACATTAACGCAGTAGTGCAGACACATAAAGCCCACTAGGGGAATCTCAGTGCATGCAGATGGATTCTGTAATGGAGATCACTTATCATTATAAATTGACAGTTCAGCTGATGGAGTTTGATTTGCAGCTGGAGGTCAGCTTAAGATTATTCTGAGGGTCCACATTGACTGCTGTGGGGTTCGAAAGCAGTGTTAGGTCAGCCATGGTGTGATGTTTCCCCAGGTTTAAGTGATCCAGAAAGATCGACTGCCTCTACTAGAGAGGAGTCAGGTATATCTGCCCAGTCCATGGAGCGGTCAGTAGCTGTGGATGTTAACTCCGGCATGAAGAGTAACAGTCTATTGGAGTTGAGGGATTCATCTCTCAATATCTTAGCAGGGGCACTACACCTTGTTGGTCTGAGGATAGCTGCAGTCCACTTTTGATTGCTGCCGCTGATGAGAATTAGTCCACACAAATCTGGGAAGCAGGAATGTTTGATTGAAGGGATTGACAGGACTGGATGTAGCAAATGGTACTGTGCGAGCTGAATTCTTTGGTCTGGGGAATCAGAGAGAAATGGACCTAGTCCCTGTGTAAAATGGGTCCTCTGAGGGCTGTCTGCCAGAGTTAGGTTCCTAGGTGGAGCATCTGTGCAATATGGGTCCCAGAGCCTTCTGGGAGATGTAGGCTGGAGAGGAAGGTTAGGCCAATGCCTAAATAGCCAATGCTCCACTTCACTTGGAGATTCTGCAAGAACTTCACTCCCCTCTTTAGACACTAGAAATTTGGTATGTCCTCTGAACCTATATTGAAAGTTGTGAGCAGCCAAAACATTTTCAGGGGTCCATAGGCATGCCTTTTGCTGGCAGTTTCTTGTGCAAAGTCTCTATAGATTGAGATTATCACTCCTGCCATCTGATTTCCCCCAGATCCTGAGAGACCCTCAGAATACGCTCTTTTGTTGAATATCTGAGCAAGTAAGCCACTATTGGTCTCGGAGATTGTGCAACCCTATCTCTCCTTCCAGCAATGCGGTGGGCTCTCTTGACTTCCACTGGTCCTCTCCACCTATCCCCTAGCATTATAGGGATCTGTTCATTGAGAAAACTCTCCATGGTGTTGCCTTCAGCTCCCTCTGGGATGCCAATAATTCTAAGGTTATTTCAGCACCCTCTGATCTCTTGATCCTCCACTCTAGCAAGTAGTGTTTCTATTTTGTCATTCTGCACTTGCATTTTTGTTGAAGGTTAATTTGCTGCTGTTCCAAGATTTCTACCTGCTGTTCTGCCACATTAAGGTGGTCTTGAAGCTGGCGCACATCAGCTGTGGTGCCTGTGAGGGTAACACTTATATCATCCACACAAGACAATACCATCTCCAGCATACGAGTGATGTAGCTCAGTGAATCTCCCACTGAAAGAGCTTGTGGATCTGTATCTGCTTAAGCATTTGAAAGTGCCCAGGATCCATCTCAGAGGGAGAACAACACAGTGAGGGCCCCATATAGGTGGGTATTCTACAGCGCTCAGCAATTTAGTACCGTAGCCTCTATGGCCTAACCAACCGAGCGACTCATGAGTACCGCACCTGTCACAGCATTAATGCACCAAAGGATCTGCAAAATAGTCGCACCAGATGGTTGGGGATGATTATCTGACCATTTTGAACATTAAGTTCTGAATTACATCCCTGGATTAGGCTGGTCAGCCGTGGATTGTCACTGCAGATGGAGGAGCTCAAGATTTAGGCTGCAATTTTCTTGCCAGACCACGCCCCCCTTTAATAGGCATCTTTACAGATTTTACAATAGGTACCTTTACAGATGATGAAACACATGGATACTGCATGTAAAAGCAGCAGCAAATGTATTATGCAATAAAAATTGGACACTTGTGAGAAAAAGTGTAAATTGCCTGCTGGGGTAGTTGACAGTGCAATCAGCATGCAGAGACACAGAATAGGGAGTTAAAAGGCAATAGCATACTGTATGACTAAGCAAGAGGACTTAACAGAAGATGGAGGTAAGAGTCAAGAGGGGTTGGCAGGAACAGGAAAGAAAAGAAATAGGCCTTAACTGGTATTTAAAGGGTTGTGTTATAACAGTGATCATGGAAAGGCGTCGAATTATGGTGAGTGTACATCGCCAAAAATCAATTTCGCGATGTACACCCACCGGCACAAACCAAAAGGGCTAGGGACTCGTCATTTTAATGTTATGTGGGGGCTTTTCCCACACCCCGACTATAGTATTCTCAACTCCAGGAGGGTTGCATGTAGAGAGAGAGGTGCAAAATTGTAAAAAATATTCAGACCGGGCACAACAAAACATACCTCGCCCAGACCCGGACCCAGCATCCTGACCACCCAGCCTGGCACCCACCCATCATGCTACAGAGCCAGCTTGGCAGCTCACTGTGGCACCACCCCTCCAGAGCGTCCCACCTCGCTCAGAATGATCGCTCCCCCATGCGCGTGTACATATAGCGACATCTTGTCGCTATTCATGACCCCCATCCGGTCACCCTCCCTGGCTCGCCCTGTTGACATGCACTGCGAGTGGGTCACCATTTTGGAAGGTGCCCACTCGAGGGTCACACATGTCACAGGATACCATTTAAAGGCTGAATGTGAAGTGGATAGGTATAGGAAATAGGAGGAGTTGGTTCCAGAGGGAGGGAAGTGGTAGCAGAAAGCTGATTGACCTGCAGAGGAGTGAGGGTGTGGGATAGAGGAGGATATGGGAGTCTCTTGAGTGGAGAGGGTAAGAGGAGGATGGAGCAGGGAGATTAGTGAGGAGAGGTATGCAGAAAGGGACCAAACCATTATTTGGCTATAAAGGAAGCATAGTGTGACAGAATGAAGCGAAACATAGAAATTCATTTCAAAAAGCGTTAATGCACTAGTTACTGTAGATTTAAAGCAACAAAGTAGGAAATGTAGTGTTAGGGTTTCCAACCCAACAATCCACCCCACCCTGCAGGCAGCAACAGGCATGACATCCCATGCATGTTGCTGCTTTAGAGTTGGCAGCCTAATGCTCACCCCATTCCATGAGTAAATAAGCAGATATGGGTACAGTATATTAGAATGGGGTAAGCATTAGGGTTGACATAGCTCCAAGGCCCACCTGTTACTGCCTGCAAGGTGGGGTGGGGCATTAGGATTGGAAACCCTAATACCACAGTTCCTTACTTTTGCACTTTAACCCTAACTAATGCATTAACAAAGTTTTTTTTGCAATGAATTTCCTTTCTTTGAGATAGTATAATCATATCCTTACTTGCCTGTGGGAGTAGGGTCCCCAGGCCCTGTACTTCCATCCTCCATAGATGTGCACATGTATGTTGCTATGGAAGCACAGGGTCCTTTTCAAAACTGGAACTAAATTCTCACCATAGCCTTCATATTACACCATCTCATGAACCCAGTACTAAACATTTCCAAATCCCCACCAAAACATGATTCCATGCCACCACAACATCATTTCATGCCACAGAAGAAAAAGACAGTTTGGCCAGGATTTGAAAATGACAGCTTACATTCATGAGGTGGTATAAAATATGGCTATGTTGAAAATTTGGGGTCAAAATATTTAAAATTACTGAAGTGATGGGAGAGCATATAAACATTTCAATGGATGCACATACTTTTGACAGTTTTACACATTTGGACCCTAATTTTGAACATACTCTTCTTATGACCCCACCTCATGAACAAGGGTGGTGAACATTTTCAAATCCTGCCCAAGAGGTGATTTCACCAAGTGACTGCTAAATCATCTTTCGGCTGAATTTCATGTAATTCCACCATCATTGTTCACAAGGTGAGGTTTCAAAAAGGCCATGTTGAAAATTTGATGTAAAAGTATGCAAAATGAAAATTATGCAGCAAAGCTGAAACCTCATTGAAATGCATTGATCCGCACTTACTGTACCTTAGTTTCTCAAACTGCAGTCAACAGTTCCAGCAGCAAGACCTGTCTTCTGTTAGAGAGGATCTTATCCTGGGACCTGTTCAGGTGAAAGAGAGGTGTGGGGGATGTGAGGGGTGGGGTGGTGACTGCTTAGTGGAGGTCAGGTGTGGGTGGGTGGGTTGGATCAGCAAGGGACCATTTTCTTTTTATAGTTTTAAAACAAAAGAATATCAAGGGACTCTTTCTTCCTCTGTCAGATGCAGACATTGATTGGAAACTGGGTGAGGGAGTGCCTCTAGATACTAAGAAAACAAAAGCATTACAGGGAGAGCAATCAGATGGTGGGTGGGGGTGCCTTTGGACACCAGGGAAATGAAACCTTTATGGGGATGATGATTGGAGGGTGGGGGTGCCACTAGACACCAGGGAAATAAAACCATCATGGGGACAGCGATGGGAGGGTGGGGAGTGCCACTAGACACCAGGGAAGCAAACCATTAAAGAGGTGGCAATCAGAGGGCAAGGGGTGCCACAAAATAACAAGGGAACCATTGATTACTTATGGGGTTGGTGATCAGGGGTGGGTGGTGCCACTTAGACACCAGGGAAAGATTTCAAATTTACAGAGAGTGTGATCAGAGGGTGAGGGGTGCCACTAGACACTGGGGAAAAATCATAATTTATAGGGACAGTGATCGGAGGGTGGGAGTGTCACTGGACACCAGGAAAGATGCATACTTGCATAGTGAGCATGCTCAGAAGCCAAACTTCTAAAATTTAACCTTTACAATTAATTAATATTTTGTCACCAAGCCATCCACAGGCACATCAATGGACCAGCCCCTTTCTGCTCTGAAATTCTCAGGCAAAAATTCCAAACCATCAGAGTGCTACGGTTGTCACCAAAATCACCTAAAAAGCCCATAAAGGCACTTTGCTTTCATATGAAAATTTCTGTATGAACGCCTATATGTAAAAAGAAGATGCGAGTCATGAAAAATGTTTAAAATAAAAAAAATAAGATTTTGGGATCATTTCTCCAACAGTTATGTCCACAGTCCACCTAACAGAGTCCAGATGAGCAAGATACATGTCTTGATCTCAGTACACAATGTTGTTTTTCTGGCTTTTGAAATAAAACAATAAAATAGAAAACAAAATGGCAGCAAATGAAAAGGATTTTCCCCTGTTGAAAAAGGAAAAGCTCTTACAAAAAGAATGTTATTTTCATTTCATACAATGATTTTAAAGTGCTTACTGAGCATGCTCAGAACCCAACATTTCAAAATGTAATAACTTGGAACAGATTCATATTATTTTACCAGACCATCAAAAGACACATCTGTGAGTAGTGATGGTAGTGACAAAAATTTGCAATGTGGAGTAATCCATAAATTCCACGGTTTTGTCTAGCGAAATGAGAAATTTTGCCACAAAATCTCACCTCATGGAATGACAAACTTTTGCTGAAGGAACAGCAAAATTTCACCTTGTAAGGTAAAATTTCACTTTCCAAGATGAAAGTCGGTTTTAGAGGAAAGATTTGCCTTCCAAGATGAAATTTTGCCTATGCAAATAAGGCTAAACTGGAAAAACTTCACGGATTACTCTGCATTGAAATCTTCCACTGTGATGCAACCTCCGTGAATTTTAAATTCACTGCATCTGACTTTGAGCAAGCTCTTTCTACCCTGAAAATTCCAGACCACAGTTCCAAACCTTCTGGATGCTAGAGTTGTCACCAAAAGCAGCCAAAATTCTGAAAATTTCACTTTTTCACTATCCGCATCCCAAAATTCATGCATCCAACCAGAACAAAACTTGCAACATCCAGAGATCCACCAACGAGACCATGCATGCGCCAATCCATTGAATGGTTGTGAAGTTATTAAAGGCAAAACTGAGGTTTAACATTAAAAGTGCCTAATCAACATTAACTGTAGTGGTGCTACCATGCCACTATAGTGTTTATATTATATTATGTTATATTATATGATAGTTATATATGGATATTTAAAATAATACTATCAAAAAGCATCTAAAACCCATAATGCAACAGTAGAAATCCCATAATACTATCATTCAGCGCTTTTAATACTATCATTCTGAGCTGTCAGTGATAGTATTCTGAGAGAGATGCATGTCCACACACTGCTGAAGTCTTTGAATGGCTGCTGAAATCCTCTTGGTCAGCATGATTCAATTTTACTGTAACTTTCCTGTACAATAAAAGTTGACTCGCCCTGACTAGAAACAGAAACTGGCACAAAGCAGAGGCACCTGAAACTATGAATTCATGCAGGCATCAATTCATTTGGGCTCAGAAGAATAAAAACGTTTAAAAGAACTGCTTTGGATCTAAGGCTTCTGTGAAAGCCCCACCCCACCCCATGCTCATGCTCACTCCAAGACCACAACCACCAGGGTAAGTATGGCAAGGAACAAAAATAATGACTCAAATCTTTATTTTTATTTACACTTCAAAAGAAACAAAACTATTAATGCAGTACACCTCTCAAACAGCAAACAATTCTGCATTACGGCCCATTCACTAAGATGCACTGCCATTTTCTCTCATAATTATTCAGAACACAAGCAGCCCAGTAGTAGAAGCACACCTTAGAGATACCAGAAGCATCAGGATGTTAAAACATCCAGAGCAACCACATGTAAAACAGAGTTATACATGGCTTTCTTTTTTTTGTTAAATTCAACATACTTTATTGTTTTCAAAAGGCAAAACATGGCTTTCTGCTACACAACAAATGTTGCCAATGGACTTCAGGACCCAAGATAGCATGGGCTCACTGGGGAGATCATGCCAGACTAACCTCATTGAATTTTTTCGACTGGGTGACAAGGGAGGTGGATCGGGGAGGGGCAGTGGATGTGGCTATCTAGACTTCAGCAAGGCCTTTGACACTGTGCCACATAGAAGGCTATTAAACAAACTGGGGAATATGGCAGTGGGCAGGACAATAGTGTGGCGGTAGGTAGTTGGCTGGGCAGCAGGACACATAAGGTGGTGGTAAATGTCTGTCACTCCACAGAGGGTAAAGTGACCAGTAGTGTACCACAGGAATCAGTGCTGGGACCAATCCTATTCGATGTCTTCATCAGTGACATTGTGCAGGACCTAGAAGGCAGAATTTCCCTGTTTGCTGATGACACAAAGCTCTGTAACAGAGTGGACATGCCAGAGGGTATAAACAGAATGAGGAGGGACCTGCAGAAGCTTGAAGAATGGTCAAGGGTTTGGCAGTTGAAATTCAATGCAAGGAAGTGCAAGATAATGCATTTGGGGCACAAAAACCCTGGAACAATATATCAGCTGGGGTAAGGATACAGCATGCATCAAGCAGGAAAAGGACCTTGGGGTTATCATCTCTGATGACCTAAGGTGAGAGCACAGTGTGACAAGGCAGCAGGTAAAGCAAATAGGATGCTGGGATGCATAGGCAGGAGCATCACCAGCAGAAAAGGAGGTCATATTTCCACTATACAAAACACTAGTGAGGCCCCACCTGGAGTACAGTGTACAGTTCTGGAGACCTTACCTATGTAAAGACATAGGGTAGAGAAGATTCAGAGGAGGGCAACACAGATGGGACAGGGATTGCATCACAAGTCCTACAGGGACAGGCTGAAGGACTTGAATATGTACTCCCTGGAGGAGGCGAGGAGAGAAAGGATATGACAGAGATATACAAGTATCTTACAGGGAGGAACAGGGTGCAGGGTGCAGGAATACACTATTTTCTAGTGAAAAAGATGTTCCAGGACTAGAGGGCATGAGATGAAGTTGGAGGGCGATTCAGAGAAATCTGAGAAGAATTTCTTCACAGAAAGGGTGGTGGACAAGTGGAACACCCACCAGAAGAAATGATGGGGCCAAAACAATCACGGATTTAAGAATGCATGGATAGACATAAGGGAATTCTGAAGGTCAGGGGTAAGGGACAACAGACCTCTAGAAAATAGAAAGTGAACTTACAAGCTCAAATGGGCAGACTCGTGGGCCATAGGCCCTTATCCGATGACAGTGTCTGTGTATCTATGCAAATGCTGACTTTACATGACTACAACTAAAACATATCTCAGATCCATATATTACAAAAATTAACAAAACAGGGTACTGTGATGACTCAGCTATAAAACCATCTTGAGGTTCTGGGGACATGTTTGTCATTCTTGATGTTCACATGTCCCCAGAATGGTTCTGTGTCATAATAGTGAATGTGTTATAGCGATGGCTGTTATGTAGCATGAATATTGCCAAAAAGCAATTCAGTGATATACACTTGCAGGCGACCACAAAACCAGTGACTGGATTTTAGATATCGAGACCCTCCTACTTAAGGATTCTCAAATCCAGGGGTGCATGTCAGGGTGTGTGTAAATAAAAAATATCACTGGCTGATGCAAAATAGACACCAGCCCCAGAACCGAACCCGCACCCTTCCAACCTCAGTCTGCCACCCTACCCACCACACCACAGCGAGCTCAGCAGTTGACTGCTGGACTACACCTCACATACCCTCCCTCCCCTTCCACTCATCTCACGGCATGGTTCCTCCCCCTGCGTATGTGTATATATAACAACATCCTGTCGCTGTAATCGCCTACCCCGTATCCCATCACTACAGTGCCAGGTAGCCCAGAACAAAGGTGCCGTGACTGAGTCGCTCTTTTCTCAGTCACTCAGTTATGGTCAGCGTGTTCACTGGATATTCCCAGAACCACTCGATATAATAGTCTCATAATACACAGCCCTTTATCAATTATTCTAGTTTTTGCTTCATGTTTTCATTTTAAATGATTATGACAAGTGGAGATCTGTTCAGTCTAAAATAGCATTTCTCTGGTGTTCCTTTATAAGGCTATAACTGCATACTAGATATACTGATCAGCTGATCATAGTGATCCTAATATGGCATGACCTAACATTTAATGCATGATAACATTCTGTCAGAAACTTACTTTGAGTGTGGAAAACCCTACCTACTCATGTTTTATTACTCTCTTTTCTTCAATTTCTATAATAACTATAACAATATTGTTGGTATTTAATTTGTGAATGATGATACTGTGCAGCAGTGCAAAGACCTCTGCTGTCAGTCTCATTCCTTATCTACTACTTACAGTGGCATTATTTCCTTATAATAACCAGGATCGTTTTTCCTAAGGGTAACGGGTTATAATTCATCATTATAACCAGCGGGTTATAAGCGACATGCCGATCTCCCTTTGCGCATGTGCTTACTTCCACTCAGTCCCGCTTGTCCACCAGCCAGTACTCACAGATGCTGATCACTGCCACTCGGAGTCAGCGGTAAGTTGCCAAATAATGCTGCAAAAAGAGAGTTGGGTGGTAGGGATGAGCAAGTGATTCTTTAGTGATTTAATTTCTAGTGCAGTGGTTTGGAGTTGTTTGTAGCGTGTAGGCAGGCACATAGTGCCAACACTTCTGATCACAGACGGTGCTGAAACCAGAGCAGGAAAGAACAGCAGAGACAAATGTTTTTAATTTTATACAATTGCTGGCTAAAATCAATTCCAGCAATTATATAAAATAAAACATGGGATGATGTGTTTAACTTGAGATTTTACACACACCCGTCAGTGTTGGATGCTAAATAAACCCCTCAAGCTTCGCTCTCATGGTTATGTAGTATGCAACACATCGGGTGTGTGTAAAATCTCATTAAACCACACCCCATGTATTATTTTATATATAATAACTGAGAGCATTTTCTCCCATAGGGAAACCCGGGTTATAACTCACCATTATAAACTGTAGGTTATAACCAGTGAACACGTGGCCAGTTTCCTCATTCCCCACACATGCCAGCTGCCACTCTTCCCCTTCTCTGCATTGGCCACTTATCCTCATTGCTGAACACTCCACTGCTACTCACAGTCAGTGGTAAGCACAACAAAGATTAACTGGCTAAACGCTTCTTTTTATTCTTAAACTGGGCTGCTTTAAAAAAAGTTCACAAGCCACCTCGGATCATGGACCATGCTCAAACATGACTGATCTGCAGCTTCACACAGATAGCTGTTTATTTTATATAATTGTTGTGGCAAAAAATGTTCACCAGCAATTATATAAAATAAAGGCTGGGTAGGTGTGTAAAACTCAAATTTTACACACACTCAGCATGGGATGCCTTTACAAACCCCTTGAGCTTCGCCCCGGGTTTATGTGGCATCCACAAATTGGTATATGTAAAATTATCTTTGTAATCACTCACCCAGACATTACTTTATATGTAAAACATCCATAATACAGCCTGATCACTACACATAAGAGACTGGGAAGCAAAGATATTGTTTATTGGGTGCCATTTTGGCATTTACATTTCTCCCAGAACTGGTATTTTCTTGTCTCCTTCAAAATAATCACATTTCTATAGTGGATTAACTCTATAAAATGATCTAAAGAAAAATTGTCCTTAGCAGAGATTATGTTGTTTTGTCTTGGATCTGTGTGCCAGAGGGTTGAGTATTATGGTTAGAGCTTGAGCGCTGGTTGTTTTAAAATGGGCCCAGACCTTTCCTGAATGATATCATTAACACTATCTCTTTATTATTGTCCAGTATATCTTCATCCCTCCCACTCAACCCCCATGCCACTACTCAAGTATGATAACCACCCTGCCTGACCCCTCCACAGTAGCGGCAACTTTCAACACCTTTTCACCTCATACTCATCAACACTCCTTGTCACTCTTTCCCTCTCAACATCCATCACCTCCTGCACTCCCCAAACCCCAGCATAATCCCTCCTTTCTTTTTCACCCATCTCTCCAAATGAAGCCCTTAAGGTCCTCCTAGCCTTAAAGGCAAAAGCAAATTTATTTAAAGACGCCCAATCCCAGAGGCTCTGGGCACTGTACAAATTTGTATGACATTTACACACAAAACATAAGCATTTAAAATTATAATAATAAAACATCCTATAAATAATCAACACTAAGCACCAAATGCTTGCAAAAATAGGAGTGTCTTCAGGCGGACTTTAAAATGGCTACAGTGGGGGCCTCCCTGACCAAAGTTGGTAATGAGTTCCATAGAGCGGAGTAGCAACACTAAAAGCTCGGTCGCCCGCTGATTTTAACCTCGCTCTAGGAACAGTCAGAAAGCCACCACTAGAAGATCAGAGACGGTGGGTAGAGGAAGTAGGTACCAGGAGGACTGACAGTTAGCCAGGGCCCTGCCCATGTAGGGCCTTGTAGGTGAGAAGACCCACCTTAAAGAGGATTCTCCACCTGACAGGCAGCCAGTGCAATTCGCGCAATACAGGTGTAATATGACAAAATTTATTTTGCCCAGTCAAAAGCTGGGCAGCAGCGTTTTGCACCAGCTGCAGTCTCTGAAGAGAACCATCAGAGACCCCAGATAAATTGCATTACAGTGGTCCAGCCTAGATGTGACTAAGGCATGTATCAGGGTAAGGAGGTCCAGAGGTGGAACAAGGGCTTAATCCTGGCAATGTTTCTGAGATGGAAAAAACAGGTGTGGACCACAGAAGATATTTGAGCCTCCATGGTCAAATTCCTGTCCAGAATCACTCCAAGATTTCGCACCCAAGAGGAGGCCTTCAATGACGCAGCTCCCAGACCAAGTCCAGTTGCAGAGTCAGAGGCCATCCTATCACAAACTCTGTTCGACTCCACTACCAATACCTCAGTCTTGTCAGGATTCAATCACAACCAGCTGGAGGCTATCCAGTCATTAATCTCAGCCAGACAGATATTTAACACATCCACTGCATTGGATGTTCCTGGGAGCAAAGGACAGATATAGCTCAGTATCATCAGCATAGCAATGAAAACTCAGACCATACTTCCTAATGATCCCCCAGAGGCAGCATGTACACTGCGAACAACATTGGGACCAGTACCGAACCCTGAGGGACTCCACAAGAAGGAGACAGGGTGTAGATGAGAATTTCCCATCACAACCCATTGCCTCCTGTTGGCAAGAAAGGACTCAAACCAGTTGATGATGGTACGGTGAGTCCACACAGCTCCCTAAGGTGGACAAGCAACACACAATGGTCTACAGTGTCAAATGCTGAAGAGAATCAAGGAGAACAAGAATTGTCCTGTCCCTCCAATCTCTAGCCCTGAGGAGATCATTCTGCACCTGAACAAGCGCAGTTTCCGTGCTATGTCTAGCCTGAAAAGCCAACTGGAAAGGATCATAAAACTCATGAGTCACGAGGTGTTCTTCCAATTGAAGCGATACCATCTTCTCGACAATCTTCCCCAAAATGGGAGCTTGGAGATAGGGACAGTAATTTGCCTTGATCTCTGGGTCAAAGAAGGTTTCTTTAAGAGGGTCTCACCAAAGCCTCTTTCAAGGCATCTGGAAAGACTCCTGAAGCAAGGAACACTGTACAATCAAGGCAAACACCTGGCCAACAGAGTCAACACATCTCATTAGGAAATGCGTTGGCACTGGGTCCAGCTCACAAAAGGTATGTTTCAAATTGACTGCCACCTCGATAACCTCACAAACCTCCACTGGTCTAAACTCCCCTAACTAGGCGGAGTGCACTCAGAAGACATCTGGAGACCACTGTCAGCTATGGTATTGCTGGCTGAAGAAACCTCCCGCGGATCAAGGACACCCTGTCTGAGAAAAACGAGCAAACTCCTCACAATCTTCATTAGAAGAAACCCTCCCAGGCTGCAGACAGACAGGATGGAAAGTCTATCTACAGTCTGGAAGAGTGAGGCTGGTTGGTTTCTCCCGGCAGCAATCTCCTAGACAGGAACACTGCCTTCTTACGGTTGATTGTCTCCTGATATGCACAGTAATGTGCACGCAGGACCAGTTGTCCATCTCAGGTGGGACTTCCTCCAGCAGCCTCTAATCTCCGACCCATCTTCTTCATCTACCGAGTCTCCATCAAACCATGGGGACCTCAGGTACGAAATTCTGGGTCGTACACAGACAGGTACGAGGGAGTTGATGGTGTCAGATAACACCCTATTATAGGTGTCAACCCGACATCAACACCTCCAACGCATGCAGCACCCACACTAGACAATTCAGCTGCCACCAAAAACCCTCAGGGGTAAGATCCCATAAAGGGTGGCAGCGAATCATCTCCGGGGAAGAGCTTGTGGGGGAGCCAAGCGTGAACTTCACCATGCAATGATCAGACCAAAATACCCAGTTAATCCCGAGATCAATAATCTCAAGCCCCAGTGAGAACACCAAGTCCAGTATGTGGCCGTCCTGAAGTGTTGGTGCAGCAACGACCTGTGTCAGTTCCAACAAGGACATGCTCTGCAGAAAATCATTACTGCATCTTTGATCTTTATCATCAGCCCAAACATTGAAATCCCCCAGAAAGACACATCTGGGGAACCAAATGTTCGCCGGCAGCAAACTCGGCAAACTCCTGCAGGAAACCCCCCATTGGGCCAGGAGGGCGATAGATGAGGAGGATCCTGCAGCCTGCCGAATCCTCCACGAATGGCCACACACTCAAAAGAACTTGGAGTTCCCACTGGTTGCACGTGAAGGTCAGGCTAGATCTAAAACAGATAGCTACACGCCACCCCTGCGGTTCACTCTGGGGCAGTGCACCACGGTATACCCTGGAGGGACTGCAGTCTCAAAATGAGGCCAGCATCATCTCCCACCCAGGTCTCCGAATGCAAGCCAGATCGACCGATGAAATCAAGCGCAATAATTGCCGCCTTGTTTCTGATTGACCTGGCATTGCACAGCACTGCCGTCAGAGGACTGGAGGCTGATGCAGCCCTTGGGTTACCTGACCACTCGGTCTGGTGGACTCCTGGAATGGGCACCAACCATGTCTGGCCTCCCAGATGTCCGACATAACCAGGCACCTCCTGGACCTAACAACCTCTATCCTACCTTCATCAAACCCAGGTAGCCCCACTGTCATGACAGCACGACCCTTTCAATCCCACTTCCTGACAGCGTCTAACAATATATCAGACACTGGGAGAGGGATAAAGGGACGTGAGAGCATGTACTGTGAGGTCCCATAGGTAGTCCTAACCCCATAAGTCCTCCCATACCCCTACACATTTCAAGTGATAGGCACAAAACTATTATTAAACACACTTCAATAGCACCAAAATAAATAACTATCCACTTAACTAAGTAAAACTAATACATAACTAAATAATTTAATACAAGACAAATTAAGTCATAATAATACACAAATTAAACATACCTATCACAAACTATTCGTTTTACACACAGTTAAAACCATACCATGGACCAACCGTTTCCCTCCTCAATTGCAGACAAAATTTTCAACACCGAGTTGCGCTTACGCCACTCACACGCCAAGGCTTCATGGCCAACACTTCTAATTAAACAGCACTGTCCCCGCTACTAGCAGCAATCACCGCCCCCCACTCACACCTCCAGCCAGATGAAACAGACAATCTAGGTGGGCTACAGCACGACCTCTCACGCCGTCGCGAGTCAGCACTGGGAGGGCAAGCGGGCATTAGCCACATGAGCAGGAAGGCGAAAGTCCCAAACGGGCACCACACAGAAATACGAGAGTCAAGGCATCCAGCTGCTAATGGCGGTGTTACAGTTCAGTTCCAAAATCAGAATCCACGTATGTAGAACAGCCACTTGCGGCGGTGCTTTAATTTAAACAACACTGTCCCCACCCCTCAGCAGCAATCACTGCTCCCCTACTCACACCTCCAGCCAGATGAAACAGGCAATCCAGGTGAGCTACAGCACAGCCTCTCATGCCATGTGAGTCAACACTGGAGGGCAACAGGCATTAGCCCGAGCAGGAGAGTGAAAGTCACAAACAGGCACCACACAGAAATACGAGTCCAGGCATCAAGCCGCTAACAAGCTGGCGTTACAGTTCAGTTCAAAATCAGAATCCACACATGTAGAACCCTTGTATGGGTAAGAGTTCAAATGGACTTGATTCCAAGCTTCTTCACCCCTCCACCCATGCTAGCTCCTCCCCTTGGCCACACTCATAAACCTATCATTCTCTCCAGCCACAGTCCCTTCTAAGTGGAATCATTCCACATTCATTCCTCTCCTTAAAGTGGCAATCCATATAACCTAGCAACTATAGTCTATCGCCTGTAAGCCTTACTTCCCATTCTAGCAAAACTTCAAGAGCAGATGCTCTCCCAATTCTCCATATCTAGACTCCTCCTCCTTTTCACCCTTTTCAGTCTGATTTCTGGAGGTCATGTTCCACAACCAACTCCTCATCTGGCTTACTGACTCCATACTTACCATTATGGACCAGGGGCACACCACCCACGGTATTTGTTGACCTAGCCAAGGCATTTGACATGTTATCACACACTCTTCTACTCCACAAACTAACAGCCGCCAGACTCTCTCAACTCAGAAACAGCCTGGTTCTGTTCCTACCTACAAGACAAGATAGGATGTGATCAGTCAAGGTTGGCTCCTCCCAATCCCTCCACTCCCCCATCAATACTAGAGTCCTATTTTATATATTCCTGAATGATCTACCTGCTACTTGCTCTTCTACCGAAATACACATGTATGGAACGACACTGTCCTGTGCAACTCTGGTGCTTCCCATTCAAATGTGGTAACTAGACTGTGGCAGGATTTCAACAAGCTACAGCACTGGTTCTAATCCAAACAGCTGTTCCTAAATGCCAAAAGAATGTCCCCATGACCTTGGCACTGGGCAAAGACTCACCATCCTTCCCCATCCATCTTCCACACTCTAGATGGAATTTCATTAGTGAACATCTCCTCATTCGGATACCTTGGAGTAGATTAGACCAGCAATTGGACTTTCTGTTCACATGAATGCAATCCTGAAAAAACTTAATCCTAAACTTGGTGCTTTATACAGAAACCATGATCGCGATTCCACTACCAGCTTGTGGTGAAATTGTATGAAAATGATCCTTACCATCTTTGACTATGATGATATAGTCTATAGTGCCACTTCCAAATCCATTCTTGCCAGGCTGGACACCCTCTTTGCTCCTTCTGCCAGTTTGCTCTATTCTGCACCCATGGGCACACCTCTGTGATCTTTAAAGCCCTCTCCTCCCTTCCCTTGAATCCAGATTCCTCATCCACTCTGTTACCTTCATGGCCAAATTCTGGTTTGGTTCACCGCCACACTACCTCACCTCTACTCTATCTACCCTCACCCTTCCTACTCTCTTAGCAGCTCTAGATCTAGACCAATGGCCCCCCCTAGGACCACCACTGCCAGTCAATCTGCCTTCTCATTTTGCTGTCCCAAGCTGTGGAATACCCTCCCCACTATTCAAAACACCTTCTCCCCATAGCTCTCTCCTTCCTCCTAAAAGTCTACACTTCTCCTACTTGTTCCTGCCCCTAATTTTCTCCTTTCCTACAAAATCTGCCCTCTCAATCCTGCAACCTAATACTCTTACACTCTCCACCCCATCTAGGTCACTATCATTTAACACAACCTAATCTCTACTCCATCCTCTCAACCCCTCAACACCTCAGGTCTTTTACACTGCAACAACCTAACCTCTACTCCCTCCTCTTCTCCAGATCTCCAAATGTTTATCCTGAAACAATTCTAGACCTCGCTTCCCACTATGTACCTTGCCCATCTCTACTAACTTTTTCCAAAGACTATTCTCCATGTATAATGGTAATCCCTCATGCCCCTTCTACTCCTCTACAATCCCAGTCTACTCCTGTCACTCTCTGCCCATCTGTATATCCCGCTCTGCCTACCCAGGCATCTCCCTGTCCATCGTAAACATTTTCCTCCCTTATCTACTAATATTACTTATCTCCAGCACGGCATGGTATTTCACTGTGTTTGCGGTGTTATTCAAAATCCATGCTTGGATCCAATGGATAATGTCTAGTTGCTATCCACATTGAGATGATGGTTACTTTAACCTGTATTTTGTTGTATCTCTTGCAATTCCTTGTATTCTATGATTCTAATGATATAATTATTGCTACCACTGTGAGCTGTTCTCCCTCCTCCAGAACGCATCTGAAACAAGCTATATTGAGCAGTATGCCTTCCTGGTGAAACAATTAATTAAATAAATAAACACATTATAAAATAGTTACAGCTTTCTCCTGGCCTTTGAGGTTCTAGCTCTCTAACAATGCCTATATTAATAGCACTGGGTCCATTTTCTTTAAGTTTTATGAATTTCTACACTTTCTCAAGGTACATAGAAATAGTTAGCAGACCAATGTCACTTTCAGGTAAGAAATCATTAGAATTTCAAGGAAAAGTTTGGTTTGCAAAAGGTTAAAAAGGTTAGAAGTTCTGGTAGATCTGCTGTTTTCTTTCATCTCAGATAGATGGAATAGAATAGAAAAGCTACAATTGTATTGACATTCTTTTTTCTAGGAGAAGGTTCAGTCATTTGCAAGTCTCAATCTAAGCATTCTGAAACTATGGAAATGCTTGGTAAGAAAGTTAAGTGCAGCATATATTACCTGCAAGTGGGCCTTGCCAGTTACCAAAGACTAAAATAAAAGCATGCATACAGCACAGTTGAAAAGGAATGCCTTTAGCTGGTATGGGCCCTGAAGAAATTAGAACCATACCTTTGTGGAGATGTGACCACTTGAGATTAATGTTTCTGTCCCGAGAAGAACTGAATCACAGTCTATTGATTTATAGGTCTGTGCTTTTACCCTCTGTACCATTCAAGCATTGTTGTTTATAACTGTGCAGCTATGACCTACATACTGTACTTCCATTGTATATCACACCTTTGACTAAATTTTGGGAACATGCCCCTATCGTATGGTAGAGTTTCCATAATTCTGTTTACAGTTCTAACTGGCGAGATAGGCCATCTGTGTTAAGTTGGCCAACTCAGCCCAGTGTGTAATTGTCATATCGTATGCATGTAGGGCAATATTTCATCGGAGTAGCCATCCATTTGTTTTACCTTTGATTTAACCTCACTAGGGGTTGTGATTGGTCTGTACCATGAAGCTCCTGAGGAAGCAACTTCTTGCCAAAGAACACTATTAGGTGGTCCTTTCCTAATAAGATGTCTGGTTGAGGACTGCTTCAATAGCCACGTCTGAGGCATCTGTCTGGACTACAAACTGCTTAGTGTAATCTGAACTAGTCAACACAAGGGCACTGCACAGTGCCTCTTTTTTAGCCTTGTGAAGGCTTGTTCACAGACTTTGGGCTGCCTTTCTTCAGCAAGCTAGATTGGGAAGCTACTAGTGTACTGTAATTGGGCACATACTTTTGGTAGTACCCTGCAGTTCCTATGAGCTCCTAATCTGTTTGGGGAGTTTTAGAGCATGGGCCATGTCTCTATTGCCTCGATCTTTGCTTGATAAGGATGAAGCTGCCTCCACCCCACTACATGGCCTAGGTATGCCACCTGTGCCATATCCACCTGGCACTTTTCAGCCTTGACAGTGAGCCCTGACCTCTGTATACTGTCCAACACTTCCTTCAGGTGGGACAGATGTTCCTTCCAGCTGGTAATGAAGATAGCAATATCATTCAGATACACCACTGCATACTCTTCAGTACCATGTAACACCTGGTTAACCAACCTTTGGAAGGTGGTAGGGTGTTCTTAATTCCAAAAGGCATTACCCAGAATTTGAATATTCCTACTAAAGTGATGAAGGCCGATCACTCTATAGCTCTGGCAGTTAACTCCACCTGCCAGTACCTTTTGTCAAATCAATTGTGATATGGTCTGTTGCCCCTCCAATTTGCCCAGTAGTTTGTCTGTCCATGGCATTGGATGGGTGTCAGACTTTGTGACTGCATTGGAGTCCATGACAGTTCACACAAAAGCAAGTAGAGCCATCTGGCTTGGGAACAAAGACTACAGTGAGGCCAAGAGACTGTGGGCTTTCTGGATTACCCTGAAATCTAGCATTTCCTCCACCTCCCTCCTAGTGTCCTTTAGGACAGCCTCAGACACCTGGTAGGCTGCCCACTTTATGGGTGCTTGCATCCCCATGTCAACATCATGTGTCGCTAAGGGGTCATCCAGGCTTGGCCATAAACAAAGGGCAAATCCTATAAAACCTCCTGACTTCCTGGGACTATTTGGAGGTCAACTGGGTGGCAGTTTGATTGCCTTCACAGATGACTCCCACTTGCTTTCTCTAGCAAGTCCAGGAGGGGTCTTCCTTTCTGTTACTTCCCAGGACTACATACTGCGAATACCATGTCAGCCCTATTTGCATATGGCTTCACTATATTGACATGGTACATCCTATCAGTATGTCTCCTGTCAGGCTTTTCAAAGATATTATTTATGTCATTGACCTGTCAGACTACCTTATATGGTCCCACCCACTTGGCCTGCAGCTTGTCATTCTTGACCAGAATTGGGACCAGGACCTCCGACCTGCACTGCATGAGCAAGCTATGGCTCACAGGTTGCACCAGATTTTGTTCTGTTGGGCAGCTGACAGGTTGCTTTGGGACACCCCACAAGCTCCTTTCAGCTTCTCCCAAACTTAAGGACGTACCCACTATGGAAGTCTCTGGGTGAAATTAACAATAGAAATTTTGTCCAATCACTGCATGATGCGAGTAATGCCCAGATGTCTGGACATGGGGATATCATGAGCGATCCTGAGCAGCCACTCATGGTACTCCTGGGAAATGACAAGCTGCCTTCCCATCACCTCTCCTTCTGTCCTCACATCCTGTGTATACAACAGTCTGTTGTCCCAAAATACATTATGTCTCATGTCACCTCCTGTGTCCCATCAGATTCTGCACAAGCCCTCAGCCTCTGCAAACTAGGATCAGTCCTCCAACAGCTGCAAAATCTTAACATTTTCTGAAAGCATGGGACCTGTCCCCTCAGTTCCTCAACTGAGGTCCATAGCTCTAGCATCAGGGCATTCAGAGTAACTACCATTCCTAACCTTCTGATCATTGGTTACCCTCCCTCCTCAGAGTAATCTTCTGTAGCTGTTTTGTGAACTGCTACTTGGGTAAGTCTTAGCTCCCTTCACTACTCTCCATGTCTGAAGATACAGGACGGGAACAAAGTCTACTATTTTTTTTCCACAGTGGCTTCTTTGTGGTTCAGGGAATCACAAGCAGCCTTAGACGTTGATTGCAGGTAACTGCACACACCACCCCCTGTTGTAGATTATTCCCTATAATCACATCCAAGGCAAGGTTGTCTACCACTGTCACTTTTTACACCCTCTCTACTGTCTCACCCCAGTCCAGGAGAATACTAGCTAGTGACAGAGTTTTCTCCCACCAGTGCATTCCCTCACAATTACAAACTGATTAGGTATAAGCTGTTCTGGCCCAACCAAATCCACTTTTACCAGGGTAACAGACACCCCATGTCCCTTAAGCCATGGGTCTGCACTCCATTTACAGTAACCAGAGATATGTGCTCCCTCATGTTTACAGGCTTGCTTTCAGAGATACACAGTGCACCCAACTCCTGAGGACCACTTTTCCCACTCTGTGGCTGTTTAGGACACTGTCTACCAGGTGCCCTGGCTATTACAAAACCAACAGTCATCATTTCTTTTATCCAAGAAATCCCTTTTGATAACTTGGGGCTTCCCCTTCTGCAGAGGCAGTGAGGGTTTAGCTGCCCTGGTGAGCTTTCCTTTTTCTGCCCTGCCTCACCTGCCCACTTCTTTTCAGAGCAGGCATTCTTCTGGTATAGAGATCCAGAGCTTAGCAGCTTGCTGTGCTGTTTTGGATCTTGGTCCTCTAGCCAGGTTTTCAACTCTGCTGGGCAAGCCAAAGAACTGCTCTAAAAGTACAACCTCCTCAATTCTACCCCAGTGTTTGCTCCACCCCATCCACCAATGTTTTAAAACTGATGTTGCTTTGTGGAGTTCCTCAAAGCTCATGTCAGGGCTTTTTTGAATTTACAGAACGTAACCCTGTAGGCCTCAGGAGTTCATTCATACTTTTAAGCAAAGCAGCCTTAAGTTTCTCATAATTGCCACTGTCCTTATTGTCCATTTGGCCTAGTGCCTCACACTGTTTACCAGTAAGTAGCGAGGATAGCTGGAAGCTCCAGGACTCCCTGGGTACCTTGGCCTGGATACAGACCTTTTCAAATGAATTCAAAATGCATCCATATCCTCCCCTCTTTAAATGATTAAGGAGGCAGTATAGCATAGTGGGTTAAGGCTGTGAGCTATAGGTCTGGAGACCTGGGTTTGAATCCCACAGCCACCTAGGTGCATACAGTGTGATCCTGAGCAAGTCACTTAACGTCCTTGTGCTCCCAGGTGAAATCTGGAAAAACTTTGGCTTAGTGTGCTTCTCCTGGTTAAACAATGTTCCTTCCCTTTCCCTTAAATTCAGCTATTAATTAGGAATTTAACTTATACCCAGCCCTAGAGTTTCAGATTCACCCCTGCCACTTACCCCTGTGCACTGGTAGCTGGAATCTTAGCGTCTCCATTTCAAACTCCTCTGGCTTTGTTTTCATCAGCTTCTCTCTGGCACTGCTGTTCCTCAGCCTCTCTATGGTGCTGCTTTCCTCCCTCTCAGACTCTCTCAGGAGCTGCCCATCTTGCATGGCAAGTTCCCTCTGATGCTGTCTTTCTTGCATCTCCAGTTTCCTTATCTTCAGCTGCAGCCTGATCTCTTCCAGCTCCAGTGCTGTGGTGACCTTCCCTGGTGCTGTGGCTATGGGTTCCCTCTGATCTTGCTGTCCTCCTCCCTGGGACTGGATAGTGTGACATCACTTGGCACACCACAACCAAGGACTGGTCCCTTTCAGTCACTTGTCATGACTCGAGGTTAGGGGCAACCACTTGCTCATTGGCTGCCAGGAGAGTCTCTATAGGGGTTCTTTTGGCTTGCCCTCATACTGGACCCCTCTTTCCTGACACAGCTGCCTTAGATGGTTTGCAGTGTATTCACTGTAGTTGGAAGCCATCTTCTTCCCTAACTACTGCTACACTTACTCCCAAAAAAAACAGGGTAGGAACTTTGTACGGTAACCAAATTTGACTTTTCCACATCTCTGCTCTGTTTGTGTGTATTGTTTTCAGTTTATAAATCTGATGCACTGGTCTCAAATCCAGCCTCTATGCCTGTGCCACCAATATCTCAGATCTCACCACTATGCCACCGGATCTGTCATGAACCCACTCCTGGGGCCAGGTCCACTGAACTCACAGTGTCCTCCCTAAGTGCAATCTGTAACACGGGGAACAGGAATACCTTCCTCATGTCCTGCTATAGTACTCACTGCATTCACAACTGAACACTCACCATGAGGTCCCAGGTCTTCCTCTCAAATCTCGGTTAGGGTGAAATACAGCCTCAAGTCTGTAGCCAGGTTAGAACTCTCCTCAGTTGCTGTACTGCAGAGAAGACCCAGGTATTACAAGCTCATTGGGGTTTGCCTTCATAAACCTGATTGTCTCCTTTCCCATGGGTTGTGCTGTACCAGTTCTCCCTTACAGACTCTTCCTGAGACCTGTGTATCTCCCTAATTTTGGTAACCAGATGTTCGCTTTCAGGATCCTACTGTTGGTAGCAAATGGTAGCACTTTAGCTATTAAGCAGGCTGGTCTCAGACTTGCATAAACCTCTTACCTTTACACACACAAATCACTCACAGGCAGCTTTAAAAGCAAAGTGTTTTACTAAATTATGTAAATAATTATCATAAACAAGACTTGAGAAATTTGGTTGTAAGATAACAAAACAAAAGCTGGAAAATATACATAAAACAAACACTCTGTAAACTTTTAACTGTCTAGATTTTAACCTGGTTCATGGATGATCAATGTCCAGAAAATAAATGACTTTGTAAAGACCCAGTTCTCTTGCATTCACTGGTCCTTAGTCTGTCTCTATAGCAGTCTTGCTTGGTGTATGACTGGAAGAGTGTTGCATGAAAAAATGTGCAACATGCCCTGATCTGAGTGCTATGCCCTTTGGTCCATGCACTCTATAACTCTCTGGTGGCCTTATCATTTTGGGCCAGCAGGGGTCTCTTGTTCTGTCCAAGATTTTAAGTGGACCATATTATTGATTAGTTAGATTCTCTTACAGTTCCAATATCCTTTAATCTTCCCTCATCCTTTCTGACTTCTTCTAAATGGGGATGAATTATAACACATGAAGTGTATTCACGCTTGACTTCCAGTGTAGATATCCCTCTCCGTCCTGACACCTAATAAAATGAAATTATACTAGGACAGTTCCTGGAACCCAAAGTACTTTTCCTTTGAAGTGTAAGTTTGTGATAAGGGGAGATGGCTTCTTCATTCCTGTCACTGTATGATGTCCCTGCCTTTGAAATGTAATTTTCAGCTTCCTGGCAAGTAAGCATTTCTCAGATCACAGAATACCAATTTCCTCTGCATATAACCCTTTAGAAAAACATGGGCATCTTTTGGCAACCCTTCATTCTGGCCTGTTTGGAACTTTGAAACACAACCAATTTCTTCTGCATGTAACCCTTTTAAAGCATAAAAGAAATCACAGAAAAAATAACAACAATATGTTTGTAGTTATTATTACAGCAGTGGCAAAATTGCACACACCCTTCCTCTCACACATTACAACTGAAGCTACAACTCAAAATTTTAAAGGGGAACAATGCAATGTGGGATGTTTTGTAAGTGTAAGGTAGAATAGCAGTGTTATGAAAGACAGAAAAATGTTAAGTTCTGTACCTTACACACAGCAAAACAGATGGCCAGCAGTTACCACACATGACAAAACAATGACCCATCTTAATATGCAACATAATTTTCAACTGCCTGTTCTCAAATGAGTCCTTGACTCTGAACTACTTACAACAAATTCATAAAGGATTCAGATATTAATATCAAAGGACATACTGTATGAGACAAATCAGAAAATAGGACATATAAATCAGAAAAGTATAATGCACAGTGTGACACTTGGACAGCTGGTTCTGATCACTGTATCATTTTTGTAATATAAAAATGTGTTATTGACTGTCTCTCATGAGAGATGCTGAGACAGCATGTGAGATCTCACATACACACACACACACACACACACAGACACTCACACAGGTTTTAGATACAAGGTGTTACCTGGAAGGCCAGACTAGAACAGGCCTTAATCAAGGATCACATATTTATCTAAGTTAATTATAGCTGTAGTTGCTAAGATAGATCATAAACTTTATAACGCTTAGAGGAGGAAGAGCAGGTTATGACGTTTAGTGCAAAGTCATAAAAGATGCTTTGATGTCCTGGAAAGGGAAGCTGATCATAAGATCAAAGAGAGTCATTTGAAGAAAATTAGTTACACTGAGGTTACAGAATTTAATACCTGGAAAAGACATCCTGTTTTTATATAGATAGATTTTTCTATATTCTGACAGGGAGGAGCTAGGTGACCTCATGCAAAGAGGTGGGCAAAGCCAGCTTTTAAACAGTATTCTGTTTTCCATTTACACACAAATGTTTGGACTCTGAAAACTACAACATCTACAACACTGTGAGATAAGAATACCTTAGAACAGACCATTCTAAGTGTACTAGTGGTAGGAATCTGCACTTTTCAAAACCTTATTCTTTTAAGTGATTTATACGTTTTGTGATATATGGTTCTCTATTTACATGTTACATATTTTTATCTATGTTAGTAAAACTCTATTTTAGAGCCTACTTTGTCTGTCTTTGAATTTTTTCTTTAACTAGTAAAGTATATATGGTTAAAGCAGACACTGTGCATAAGCTTGAATGGTGATACCAAACTGGAAAAAGGTAGAGTTAAATCTGAGGTCTTTATTAGAGTTTTTTAAGGGTTCATTTCTGTACACCTGGTTAAGTGCCCTTAGGCAAAGATATCTGCCCCCGAAGACAGAATTATCTGCACCTGTGCATAGGGTATGCTAGCAAGAGGTTCACAGTTTGAACCTCCTAAGACTTGTTACCAAAGGTTAATTCGAACCCACAAAACAGACAGGAGGGTTACCCTGTTTCTGTTAACTGTTCACATGACTGCACTCGGAGGATGGCACTTTAGGAGTAGATGGCTGACCTGCTGAGTGGGTTTGTGACACACAGCATTGAGACTATTTGAATGCTATAAAACATATGTTCTCAGCCAGATACCCCAAACTTATGCTTTATCTGTCATTGCCTATGAGCAGCACAAATCTTTTTGTTGTTATTTCTGCAGTCTTTTGTTAACACCTTGCAGTAAATTTCTCACAGGCTGCTCAAGTGCATGTGATTTAATCCAAACCTTTCATTGCTAATTCCATCCTCTGATGATCTCACAATAAATGTCTAAAATTTCCCAGAACAGTATTGTTTCTTGGACATCCAAGCTTCAGAAAAGCTAAGCAAAGCTAGAAGTCCAATGGTTTCTGTACTCTGAAAAGTCTAAACCTTTCTTGGGGTTGTCATCTCAGACAGATTTGAGAAATGCTCAGAGTTCCAAGGGCCTAACCTTTTAATGAAAGACTGATTGTGTCATTCTGTATGTGGTACTCCTAAACGCCTCTGAGATCAGTCATTTGTGACTTCTGTTCCTTCCCTCATCCATCAAAATGAATGTTGTCAACACGTAACTGAGTGGTCCAAGGTGCAAGCTCATGAGTTTAGTTTCCTTCCATTAAAAAACAAGTTCATGCCAGAGCCAATAGGGCTGTGAAAAGCTACCAAATGACCACATGTGCATAAATTCATCTGTATCCCCTCCCCAGGTCATGCCAGAAAATAGGCAGGATTTGTCTAGTGCACTTACCAGCTCAACAAAAACTAAATAAATAAACAAAATTATTCAACGCCCAGGTGTAACTTGGCTATTTTTCAGAGGTGGTGCACCAAATTTTCAACATGGGCTTTTTTGGAACCCTCTTTATGCAGAGTGCCAGTGTAATTTTGTTCACTTGTCCTGAAATGTGATTTGGCAGGGCAAAGGTGCTCTTCTGTGCCACAGGTGTGAAAACACATTTGGGCAGGTTGTGGAAATGACAGCTGTACTGTTTTGAAGGAGGTGTGCAAAAATGGCAATGCTGAAAATGTGGAATGAATATATTAACAATTGGTGAAGTTGGAGCGTGCTTGGGAACTGTACAGCACGCACGCTCGTAATGCAGTCATTTTTGAATTTTTTGTAGATTTGCAACATGGGCTTTTGGAACCCCACCTCACTAACAGAAGCACTGTCATTTCATGAATCAGTCCTGAAAGGTGATTCCATGCAGCAACTGCAAAATCAATTTTTGGGATTGAGTAACAAAATGACAATGACAGTTTTCATGAGCTGGGGTCTCAAGAACCCCTTGTTGAAAATGGGGAAAAAATTCTAAAACGTGGCTGAGATATCGCCATAAGTTGATAACCCCACTGAATGGCATTATAGCAGGCTTACCTTGATTCTTCAGTTCACAGTTCAGATTTGAAGAGTGCAAACATGTCCCAGTCCTGAGAGATGACAGCACCAACCTCCGGAGATAAATGCAGGGTAAGAGGTGTGGGAGGTGGGTGCTCAGTGGAGGGTAGGGATGGGGATGGGGACTGCAGCGATGATGAGGGACCATTTTCTTGTTTACAGTTAGAAAAAAGACTGGAGTGATGATGGGGACCGTTTTCTGTTTTATAGGAAAAAAATTGGGGCACACTGGAGTGGGCTCCCAGTGTGCACATGTCTGGGGAGTGTGCGTAATGCCAACACCAGGATTGGACAACCCGATGTCGGTGGTGGTGGGTGGGGGAAAAAAAATTAGGCACACTGGGGTGGGCTCCCAGTGTGTCACATGAGTTTAGGGGAGTACAGAATGCTGCAGAGCTGGCAGTGGCTGACAAGGGGTTTAGGCACCTGATTTCGGTGTAAAATCTAAAAACTTTTGGCACACTGGGGTGGGCTCCAGTGTGCCACATGAAGTTTGGAGGCCACAGAATGCCACAGAGCTGATGGCAGTGACACAGATTATGCATCTTGACTTTTCGCACATGTGCAGTTGCAGCGAATGGTATTTTGGCATACATGGTGCCGTCAGTAGAACTGCACATGCGTGTGAGTCATACATGTGCAGTTCATGCCACAGAATGCAGAAGTAACAGCTGAAATAGTGCGGCTGTTATTCCATAGCAGCTGATTGTGGTGGAGGGTTTTAAGCTCCACTGGCCTTTCCGAAGGATATTTCCAAAAGTCCAATGGAAGGTTTCACAATCGGACATTTTAGCTACAGAGTGATTCCACCCACAGCCCTAATAACAGCTGATTCAACACAAATATCCAATGAAATACTGCTTGCCATGTTTTCCTGTATAATGTGGTAGACAGGACATCAAGTAGCTGGCTGCATGGCATGTTGGACAGGGCAATCTTAGGCAATCAAAGAGAAGTTTCTCATTCTCGCTCTTTGCTAGAGCCCTCATCCAACTCATCTTTCTCACTGCCAACTGACTCACTACACTGTCTAACAATGCACAATGCAAAATCAAGCAGCAGCTAAGCTGTACAGTAGCAAGACTATGTTTATACCTTAGATGGAGCAGAGAGGAACATTTAAGAGTTGTAACTTCAGTAAAAGATAATGGGTTCAATTCTCAAAGATTCGCACAAGCTGTGCCAATGGCAGCTTCATGCTGATCTTCTGTGCACCAGGGACCCTGCACTTGATTCAGATATGGGAGGGTCCCAGCACCAAAGTCCCACAGTGTGCACCTAGCACACCCATGCAGCAATAGAAGGAGCACAAAGGAGTAATGGCGTGAGCTGCAGGACAGGCATGTGGTGCCAACAGCATCAGTGAATGTGTTGCCCACAGGGTGGGCCTGATGTCTGCTGCAGTAGCCCAGCTCCACCACTGGCACAATGTAGTCTTCCAGTACTAGGACCTCTGTCTGGCATGCTGTGGTACATCCCTGCCTCCCTTACAAGGTTTTTTACTGATTTACTAATTTCTAGGATTCAAACACATTTGAGCAGGGAAGCTCATCTACAAAGGTTCTGCATCAAGTTACAGGGTTAACATGCAGATTATAAATACAAAGCAGGACACGCATTTCAGTAGAACACTATACATAAGAGATAGCCTTAAGCAAAAATATGGCTGGAGAAAGCTTGAACTGTTTTACATTTAGGAGTCACATAAGTACATAAGATTCAGTGGAGCACTACACATAGAGGCCTAGAGTGATTATACCACTACAAAGACAATAGCATCCAAGAGAGGAAACATGATAAATACTTTTAACATAGTGGGCCACTGTTAGCAGTCAGTGCTGACTTTGTCAAGGTTGAGGGTGGTTAGGGGAGGGGAGTAGAGGTGTAGGAGGGATGAAATGGTGGTGTAGGGAGGTGGATGTGAGGCAAGGGGAGATAAGGTGGGAAGAGTGCTACCTGTGCCCACATGTGCCCCTGGCATGACAGAGGGCATAACTTCTGACAGCAGGCCATGCCATCAGCAGTACAGTCAGTCTGCTGTCCATGCCAACAATCAACTACCATCAGTGCCAATGGGCAGCACTGCTGCCACTGTGCCCTGAGGAATCTGCAGGTGGGACCCTTTTGGTGCACCAGGCATTAGACCAACTCAGGCTGTTCTAACACTAGACTGGTGCCACGGACATTACTGCCCTTATGGAATTCTACAATAGGGATATGGCAGCCATGTACTGGTGCAACTCCCTGAGTGCCATGGCATTGCTTGTGACATGCCACAAGACAGTTGCATGGGTGTCTGGCACACCAGGTCCCCTAGGTGGCACGAAGCTCCTTTTGAGAGTCAGGAATGGCACCAGGTGCAGTGCAGTGAGATCCTTGCACCATATTTCTGTAAGCAAGCACCTTGAGGCATTCCTAACCTTTTGAAAATCAAGCCCAATGTGTATAAAAATGTATAATTAATCCAATTGCGCATATATTGAATGAAAGTGAGAGCCTGTTTGGCCACAACGATTCCCCACAAAATCAACAGTCTTACTAATGACTGAGAAAGACAATCACACATGGAAGAATGTAGGCTACATGACAGAAACTTGCAGAACTGAGAAGCATAGGCCTGTTGGTTAACTAGGATCTTCAGCTTATCCAATAGGTAGGGAAAAGGCAGACTGGGTGGGCCAAGCTGTCCTTATCTGCCATCAAAGTCTATGTTTCTATGCATACCTAGGCAGCTGGTCTGCAGATACAGGAGATACACTGGGAAAGACAGAGGCTTAGGGACTCAAGAAGGAACAATGGAACAGACAATTATGGCTACAAGACATTTTAAAAATGCAACTGCAATTCACAGGAAAATGGTCTCTGGATTAGAGTAAACAAGAACATATTCTTATGGTGTTCCCAGCAACTCGTGACCATGAGTAATCATAATTCCAGAGGCAAATGAGACTTGCATACACTCTGGTTAATGAGGAATAGCAAATTTCAAAATATATTGGGCCCTATGCACTAATGGGGTAGAGTGGCTACGTGCCGAATTGGGGTGCTGCCACTCCACACCCATTGTGCCACCTGCGATCCAGCTGAGGGATTCACCTACAGGGTGCACAGACTCACCGCCAGGCTGTGCGGAGGGCAACGCAGTTGAGGGAGAAGGGGTGCCATGGGGGCGTGCCAGCAATCCATGACATTCACAGAATCACGGAGTGCTGGGCACAGGGTGGACACAGCACGAGTGGAAACCCTGCAGAAGGTCTGTGCACCCCTGGATGTCACCCCCCCCAGCCACTGACAACCAGGCAGGGACTGCCGCCTCCATGCCACCCCAGACCACAGACAGTGAATGGTGGTCGGGGATGCCAACTGGGCACCAGCTCAATTCATTGTTTAAGCATGCTGTGCTGGGCCAGCCATATCACCGTGCCCATGGGTGCAAGGGATCCACCAATGGTCTGGGTCAGGCATCCCATTGGATACCCACCTGGTCAGAGTTTCTGGCCTCTGCACTCCAGATGCCGGGGGTGGGAGCCACAGACAGGTGGCCGGCAGTTGTGCATACTACCAGTGTGCACCTGTCCATGGGTGCATAGCTACGTGGATGGAGTGTGTGCAGATTCCATGTACCCTGCCCATTAGTGCATAGGGCTCATTGTGTGTAAACCAAGCCCACTCACTCATAACTATACATATATAACAATTTCTTCCTTTTCATTGCCCTGGCCAAATAGGAGGCATGTTGTGGCAGTGGGTGCATTTGGTGCAGTGTGCACTCAGTCAAATATGCTGAATGCAGACAAGGCTGGCACTGGTTTTGGAGGGTAGAAGTTTGTGCTGAAGTGTTGAAAGAAGGACACTTTAATGTGAAAACCCACCCAAACCATCCCATAATCAGTGTTGCTCTTTGGCTGCACTTAGAATGTTTGATTGAATGTATGCTGTGCCCTTTGACATTATATGCTCTTCATTCCATTTCTTTCTAGCATTGCTTCCCCAAACATGGATGGTCTAAGGCAGTAATGATGGAAAAAACTGGCATGATGGAATGGATACAGTAAGCGGAACTGGCATATGTGGAGGATATTTGACTTAGGGATGCTTTGATCATGGAGTTCTACTTTGATCATGGGGTAATATTTAGCCACTGTTTTGCTGGTTTGCTATCAGCTGCTATTGGAGAGGAGCTGTTTTACCCTTACTCCATCCCAACAATGACCCAGGGTCACCACAGCAGCCCTCCTTTGACCAGATGGAGAGTCAATTGACTACCTTTAAGGCTGCTGTCAATGTCACCCCTTTTAGGCCTACAGAGGGCTACATGCAGTATGATGGAAGGCCTGCACCTTCCCTCCACAGGAGTTATGTACTTCTTCTCTGCAACATACATTGCCCTATCCCATCCTAGTGTTGGATTCTGCTGTATGAAAGCAAACCAGGTCTCAAAGAGGCACCACAATGTTCTTCTGCCAGTGCCACATCATGGGACCATCCTACTGAAGTTTATATGTCCCTGGAGTTGGAATTAGACTCCTGGGGAAAAACAAGGATCTCTAGATTAAGGTTACCTATCAGAGAAGATGAGGGGCAGAAACCTGAATGGCAAAAACGTGGTGTGTACTGAAACATATTTCTCAAAACATGCATTCCTACTTTCTGCTCACAGAGAAATCGACTTGAAAATGATCCTCCTTATCTTTTCTTATGGTGACACTGTATACAGCTCGCTCCCAAATTAGCTTTGACCAGTCTGCGCCCACATTTTCATGCTTTATGATGCTTTTTTCCTAGACTATCCTCCTTATACTCATCACTGTTGCTGCTACTCCTTTCTTTCTCTCAACCCTTTAAAGCCAGACACCTCTCTCACTGTGCCTCATTATGTTTGCTTGCAGCATGTGCAGAAACATAGTGCCATCATCCGAGTTTTCGGAGGTGTGTCAGCCTCTTCCAATTCAGTCAGTGTGTTTGCAGGTGCGGCGCGGTTCTCCATCGCCTGCTCGAGCTGTCTACACGCCCAAAATGCAGTGGTGTACAGTTAAAGGGGAGCTACGCTCAGTGAGCAGCGATAAGATATCGCCTGCTCATGTGCGCCTCCCTACACACACACACACACACATGCATGCTGCGTGCCGCCCCCACGCACACACTGTATAGCCGACGGTTGTGCTCGCCCCAAACACAGTTCCATATGCCACGCTGGATGCCCATCCCAGCATGGCTACACATTATATAGGCGACGGGGTGTCCATCCTCGCCGGCTCCACTGTCTCCCCCAGTACAGGGTGGCACGCTGGGAGCCCACCCAGCGTGGCAACAGATGCTATGGCTCACAGGGTGCCCAATCCCCGTCGGCTCCATGTCCCCAACCAGCCATCCTTCTGCCAGCCTGAGTGCCACCCCAGCGTGCCAAATGTCCAGGTCGTCATTAAGGAAAAAAAACCTGAAACTCAAAACGGTCCTCGTAGTCTTCCTGCTCCCCCACAACCTGCACCCACCCACTGCGCACCCTGCCTCCCCACCCCTCCTCACCCATACTTACCTCCGAGCTTGGCGAGATGATCTTGATGGACCAGGAACACGTCTGCACTCTTCAAAGTCGACCCATGAACTGAGGAATGCTGGTAAGCTGTATAATGGGATAGATAGGGTTTTTCAACTTTGTTGCATATCTCAGGCATTTTTGGGAATTTTGGGCCCAAATTTTTAACATGGGGTTTTGGGACCCCTCCTCATGAATTATTGCACTGTCATAAGCGTTAATCGGGCCGAAGGGTGATTTCGCGGTCACTGCGTGAAATCACCTTTTGGGACTGAGTAATGAAATGACACTGCCACTGTTCATAAGGTGGCCTCTCAAAAAGCCTATGTTGAAAGCCTGGTGGAAAAATTCCTAAAATTACTGTTTCTGGCGTCGTTCAGTACCTATGCACACTCATAATTTCACAAATTTTCAATATTTTCACTCCAGATTTTCAACATTGCCATTTACCACACCTCCTTATGAGCAGTACAGCTGTCATTTTCACATCTTGCCCAAAACTTGTTTCTGCCCATGTAGCGCACAATGGCATGTCGGTGTCTTGAAATCAATGTATGGGACACAGTAAGGAAATCACAGTGACACTGTTCATGAGCAGAGGTCTTAAAATGGCTATTTTGAAAATTTGGTGAAACAATTCCTAAAATGACTTTTACGAACTCGTTTAGCGGATTTCCCTGCGTTTATAAGTTTTCGAATTTTCTATATTTTCACTCCAGATTTTCCGCATTGTCATTTTATTACACTTCCTTATGAACAGTACAGCTGACATTTTGCACATGTTGCCCAAAATGTGTTTCCGCATATGTAGCGCATAATGGTGCACCGGTGTGCGAAAGCAATGTTTGGGACAGATTAAGAAAATCACAGTTACACTGTTCATGAGCAGAGGTCTTAAAATGGCTATGTTGAAAACTTGGTGAAAAAATTCCTAAAATGACTGTTTTCTGATGCATTGCGCAGTTCTCATACGCACCTTATAAGTTTGCAAATTTTCTATATTTTCACTCCAGATTTTCCACATTGTCATTTTATTACACTTCCTTATGAACAGTACAGCTGTCGTTTTCACGTCACCCAAAATGTGTTTCCGCTAATGTAGCGCACAATGGTGCAGTCGTTGTGCAAAGCAATATTTGGGACATATTAAGAAAACCACAGTTACACTGTTCATGAGCAGAGGTCTTAAAATGGCTATGTTGAAAATTTGGTGTAAAAGTCCATAAAATGACTGTGTTACAAGTCAGCATTGCGCTGGTTCCATGCACCCTCATAAGTTCATGACTTTGTAATATTTTCAGTCCAGATTTTCACCAGTGGCATTTTTCCACACTTCCTTATGAACAGTACAGCTGTCATTTTTTCACAACATGGCCAAAATGTGTTTTCACAATTTCAGCGAGAGATGCGTGGTCGCTGTGGGAAATCATTGTTCTGGACAGATAAAGAAAATCACAGTGACACTGTTCATGATCGGAGGTCTCAAAATGCCTGAGTTGAACATCTGCTGTAAAAAATCCCCAAACTAATTACATTACAGGTGTGTGTTGCACAGTTTCTATGCACTCCGTGACTTCGCCAGTTTTTTTAAATTTTTACTGCAGATTTGCAACATTGCCATTTTTTCCACCTACCCATGAACAGTACAGCTGTCATTTTTCACATCCTGTTCGAATGTGTTTTTGCACCTGTGGTGCTAAATGCCGTAGTCGCTGTGCATAAGCAGCTTTCGCTAACAAACTAATATTGCCACTGTTCATGAGGTGGGGGTCTCAGAAAAACATGTTGAAAATTTGGAGTGAAAATACCAACGAATGCCTGAGCTGTTAGTGTTTCCAACCATAATGCCCCACCCTGTAGAGAATGACAGGCATCAGAGGTGTGACTTGGGATTCTTTCCTGTAATGCTCATCCATTCCACACCCTGCAGCCAGTGAGAGGCATTGAGGTATGCCTTGGACTCTTAGCCCCAAAGTTCACCCCATTCTCCTATACCGCACCCATCTCACCATATTTCCTGATGGAATGGAAGAGATAAGGCCAAAGACCCCAAGGCACACCGTGACACTTGTCAGTGTCTGCAGGGTAGGGTGTGGTGAAATGGCGTGGCCGTTATGCCTGACCACCCAAAGGCACACCCCAATGCCTGTCACTCTCTGCAGGGTGGTGGTGGGATTGGCTTCAGTTCAATACTTCACTGCCATTCCTATTATGCAGCTCTGTAACTTCTACACTACCAATGCCAATGCCAACAAGCAAACATTCGGCATTGACAAATGCTTGTTTTAAATTGTCTTGGCTCCCTCCCACCTTAGCTTAGTACACTGCTCTTGTGTATGATCACCACTATGCACTCTCTTCGTAACACTCTGATCTGCTATCCCTCCACTTTCTCTTTTGAAATCCTCTGCGGTTCAAGAACTTTCTTCTTCAGATTCCTAAGTTCTGGCCTCTCCCTTGCCATTTGAGCCACCTTCTTCCCTATTCTCTCCAGTCCCTCATTTGAATCTTCTCAGCTCACTCCTGCAATTACCCTGACTCCTCCTAACCCCTGTACTGCTCTGAGTACAACTCTTGTAATCTGCTGCTCTCTGGAATTTCTGTTCCGGGTCTGCATCTTAATCTACAGTACTGGATATAGTATTTGTGCTATTAGTGCTGATTTTAGTGGAACTGTGTTTTTTATAGTGCAGGTGTACTATTACCTAATTTTTATTACCTCTTGTACAATAACTCGCGCAGTACTTAATTTACTTTGTATGCACTTTATTTATTGTTTAGCACTGTGCCCCCAAATATATCTGAAAACAAGCTTCTACTTGCTCAGTATGTCTTTTCTAGTAAAACTTATGAACTAACAAAATGTTTCTGCAAAACAGTTTTGGGCAAAGTGCTGCATACTAAATATCCCCAGATATTTGGCTAATTAAACAAGAACTCAGTTCACTAAATACAAATAGTGGGCATTTATACAGTCCCATTAACCAGTGGGGTTCAGTAACTAGATATAGCCCATTTAGGATCACCTTCACCTGTAAGACAAGCTAGGGATGGTCCAAACCTTAATTTTCAAAACTGAGCCACCCTGAACCTGATTGGCTGTTTTTGACAAACCATTGCCAAGGAGCCTAGGTTCAGCTTGCATTATGCCTGGATTATGCACTGCCACCGCAGTTTCTCTTCCCAGACATCTTCAACTCATGGTGCATGGGTAAAATGCTACTATTTCACTAGGACTGTGTGTGCTACTAAGACCAATAGAATCCTACCTCCTGATATGCATGAAGTCACCACTAATGCCTGTCAGTCTGCAAATCTAGTTGGTTAGTACCAATCTGCACCCATGTGATGCTCTAAGTGCAGAGGGACTGGCATGGCATGGGAAAGAAATTTGCATAAATCAAGTTATTTTAAGTAAACACTGTACATGTTCTAGGGTTATTTTAACAGAGTGATGTGAACAGCGTATCTGTCATAAGTTAGAGAGTGAAGAAATGGATGAGGTGAGAAATCACAACACTTGGTGTTTTTAAAGAAATTAAATAGATTCTGTTACAGCTTGATTAAACTTTTCTAAATATGGAGAACAAATAGGACTGACTGACAGGAAAACTATATTCAGGAGACAGTGAGCAGAGTTCACAGAGCCTGAAATCTGACAGAAACAAATGTGGTGTGCACTGGAGCTAAGAGTGTTATTTTACATGCTTGAGCAGAGAAAATGCTGTATATCAAGTCAGGAGCACAGCAGTGGGCCGAGTTCAAAGAGTAAGCTGAAATCTGCCAGAAAAAAATGTGACGTGTTCATGCTTGGGCTAAGAGTAATTTTTCAGCTGCGCTAGGTGGCAGTCATGCAAGGAGAGCAAGCAGGGGAGAACAAAAAATACCAAAAGAAAACAAGCAATAAGTGAAGCAAAAATATAAGCCTGTGAGTGGAGGAAACTGAGCAGCAAAGTGTTGGCAAGTGGTTGGGCCAGCGCTGCTCCTTTTCTTACTGCAGTGCTGCTAATAAAATGGTCTCAAAAATGAGTAACATTTTTTCACAGATTCTGTATGGGGCTGGGCAGCATAACACTGTAAGTCAGATACTGAGGATGTATGTAAAACAGTCCAATGCTGGGACAAGTACTGTACAAATAAAATACAACAAATGGAAATATACACTATGGCCCAGATATTCCAAAAGAGTTGAGCCATGAGCAATAGGGTTGCACCTGCATGAAGTCAGTGCGTCATTCTGCGATATTCAGCAGGAGGCAGTTGCGCCCTGAAATCATGCTGAGCAACAGCACAATGATAATGAAGGCATGCGCAACGAAGAGGAACCTTGCATAAATGGCGCGGTCACGATATTCAATTACTTGCGCCATGCGCAACAGGGAGCAAGTGGAAGTTGGCCTAGCGGAAATGAGCCAAAATAAAAAGGAGCAAGGGAGAGGTGCAAGAATGCTACAGGAAGCCACATGAGGCAGAACCCTAGGCAGATAGACAGGGCCGGAGGGACAAACAGAGCAGGCCAGGAAAGGGCACTCTGAACACCCAGGCACAGGGAAGGTGTGGGGAGCCACAGCTAGTGCAGAAGGGGAAGTGCCACACAGCACAGAGGCCACCACAGGCAGGTGTTCCCAGTGCAGGAAGTAGCAGGGAGGACAGCGGGGAGACAGTAACAGCTGCGGGGGTGAACACAAGCCAGGGACATGGCCAGTGCCACCTTCCAGATGGAGGCCGTTATGGGGGTGAGATGGTGTGCGGCATGGGGCATGGCCGTGGGAGGGCCCATCGGCAGTATGCCCTCAACAGGCAGTGCCGAGCCTGCACCAGCTTTGAGCTGTACACTGATACTGAGATTGCGGGCTGCTGGCACCACCTGAATAGGGCAATTCTGAGGCAGCTCTGTGAGCTGTGCAGTGATGTGATGCAGGCACCCCACGACGGAGCCATGCCCTGTCAGTGGAGACTAAAGTAACAGCCTGCATGTGCTTGCTCACCACGGTACCTTCCAGAGACCAAATAGGGACACCACAGGCATAACCAGTCAGCCACGCCACGCACCTCACCCAATTCCTCAGTGCACTGCTGCCACATGCTGCAGAGTACATCCATTCCCCAGCACAGCAGCGGAGACGCACAGCAAACACACAGGAGTTCCATAGGGTAGCACGATGCCTTGCATGCTAGGGGCAATAGACTGCACCCATGTGGCCATACACACACCTGCCCCGAGGGGCCACATACATCAATTGCAAGGGCTATGCCAGCATCAACTGCCAGGTGGTATGCAATGCCAGGCGCATAATCAATGTCTGTGCCACGCACCTGGGGAGCACACGATGCCTTCATCTGGCACCAGTCAGCACTGTGCCACAGATTCAGAGTGGGGACATCCCACTGGACACCTAGTGGGTGAGTATGCAAACCACATGGACAATCATAGGACCTGGGGGCATGGCCAGAGGTGACATGGGTAGTGGCCCATGGCCGGGGCAGGCGATGCTGATCACCAAACTAACCTCCGCCTCTACATACAGGTGACAGTGGATACCCTCCGTCCCTGGCTGCTCACACCCTACCGGCAGCCGGACCCCATCGCAGCAATGCTACAATGAGGCACACGCCACCACCGTAATGTCATTGGTGGGTGTTCGGGATGCTGAAGGCACATTTCTGTTGCCTGAACACCTCCGGCAGTGCCCTACAGTACAGCCCTCAAAGGCCTGCGGGCTGTTCCTGGCCTGTTGCATCCTGCACAACATGGCCAACGAATGTGGGATAGCTGTACAGGTCGAAGAGGGGACAGTGATGGGGACGATGAGGACGCTGGTGATGATGGTGATGGGCAGCCCCCTGGCCGACAGGACCTCCGACCGATCTGGCTGGCACTGCTGCACTGGGACACCATCATGGAGGAGCACTTCAGCCAACCCAGGTAAGTCATGGGACCATGTGCAGCCACCAGTGGCTAAGACACAACCCACAAACATGCATGGACACACACCAGGGGTGCATGCCATCAAGGAAGTGGCAGGGCACAGAAGCACACACAACCAGGGATGGGTGAGGATTAACATGCCACATGGACAGACGCACGCACATGCACACACACAATGCACCAAATGTGCACAGAGGGCAGGAGGCACACTGACCCAGAACGCCAACCCTAGCAACACACATGTCCACAGGCCACCATGCCCACTGCCTGTCCATGCGTGTGTCAGATGCTGACACAATTGCACACTGGTGTACAGTGCAATGCAGGCATCATCATGCACACGCAACTGCGGACAGCAGCCGGAGGGCATGCAGGTGGACTGTGCGCCACGTCAGGGCTGGGTACCCACCGTGCACTGCCCACTGAAACACACAATGCACACAGGGCAGCACCAGACAGTAGCTGCACTGGGAGACAAGTCGATCACGCGACACAGTGCCCCAGCCACCACGGATGCATGGGCAGCCCCGCGAGACCTGCCAGCACTGACAGGCTGACCACTGGCCTCATGGGGTGGCACGATGGTCCCCAGGGGTTCCACTATGTGAGCGACCCGTGCTCGCGACAGGGTCTGCAGCACACTGAACATGCCTGCACCAGGAGTGCTCGGGATGCCCACAGCTGAACCCGGTGTCAACAGGGTGGGAGTCACATGACGCCAGGAGCAGGGGTGGACAGTGCACTGCGTGGTGTCCGCAATGCATGGGCACCTAACTGTGTGCCCGTTGTAGCCATGACAGCAGTGAATGCCTGTGCATGCCTGTCATGCAGCGGTCACATCCTCCGCAAGCGGTCCATCCCTGCCAGGATCAGAGCGGTGTCCCTGCTGCGACACTCCTCTGCCCACTCCAGAGCCACACACAGTGCATCCATGGATGTCGCAAGCGCATCTGCTGCTAAACTGATGCTTGCAGTAGGTGGGTGTGCTCGTCCAAGAGGTCATCTGCCTCCTCGGCATCCTGTCCCTCAGGGTGTGCATGGCCCTGATGATTAGCACCCTTGAGGGTGGTGCTGCGCACCAGAACCAGGTCTGGGCATGTCCACAGGCGGTGCACAGATGCCGCCGCTGAACCCTGTACCCCAAGCCCATCGGCCGACTACTGATGCTGCCCTCCAGCTGCCGCTCCCAGGGCTCATTGGTGCCGCCGCGAGTAGCCGCAACAGTCCCACTGTCCTGAACAGGCGCCAGTGCTGCCCCACTGGTGCTGACAGGCACAGGCTGGGACTGTGCTGACATGCTGAGCCTCCATAGCAGCACCACTCACAGCCATGGGTGCGAACTGCCCTGCTGTGTGGCCATCCCGTGGCACACATGTGTCACTGCCCATGATGTTAGCATCATCATCACCGTGATGGACTCTGTACTGGCACAGTCACAGCATGCTGGCATCAGTGGATGCCGCATGCTGGGACACAGCAGGGCTTCCTCCACACCTGTTATAACGACATCAGTGTGGACAGCCAGGCAGCCCACTGTCGCAATGATCCACATATACCTGTGGAGGTGGATGGGCCCTCCTCCAACTCCAGCTGACTGTCCTCAGTGGACAGGCCCACCACCGCTGACCCATGCAGATGGTCAGGATCTGTAAGGGAAAGCAAAGTCGCATTACTGCATGTGACCTACCCTGCCTCCCCATAGACAGACCATGACTTACCATGCAGTGATGGGCCACCACCGCCTGGAAGCCACCACCGAACACCCTCAATGGCACTGCGCTGCATGATTCCAGCAAGCCTCTCCTCCTGTGGGGTCAACTTTACCACCTCCGGCTGTCCCCCACCTGTTGCGGCACGTGCTGCTCTGATGGCAGCCACCTTCTCCTTTATCCTCCTTCTGTCTGTGCCCATCTTTTCTTACACTCCTGCACGGGCGCTGGTGGCTGCCATGCAGGTACACAGCACGTGCCACCTCCTCCTTGCAGCAACACGGGCTGAGGTGTTTCCCGTCCACTGAGAAGTGGCTTCTGTCCAGGTAGGCCTCAAACAGGGCTTCGGTTTCAGCCTTGGTAAAGTTAGGCCTCCTCCTCCTCCCACCACTGTGTTCCTCCTCTCAACAACCTGCTCAGTCATTATGTAGCCTGTAAGAATGGCAGTTGTTACCTGTGACTATGTAATCCCATGCATGTCCCTAAATCCACGGTCCACACTCCCAAACAGCATACGACTCAACAATGGACTGCAGTAACCGACTATGGCCACTGCAGCACAATGTCGCACTTTTATAGTACAACCCATGCAAATGAGGCGAGGAGCAACTTTAAGTAGATGCAAATTGCTGTGCTCGCAATTGAATGGCTGATTGGAGGATTTGCATATGACAGCTGAATATCAAGCTGTTGCGCTTTTGCGCAATTGTGTTGAACGTCCTGAGCCAATGGCACAGTTCTGTGACATCGTGAGTACACACCTCACTGCGCATGCCGGGTTGCTGACGCGGGTGTCTGCTGCACTGATGACGTGCTGTGCATGGTAGGCAATGCAGGGCATGGCCACCATTGTGCCAGTGGCGCTACAGCAATGGTCACTACATGGCGCTGTGGCACTGAGCCATCATAGGCACAAAGGGCCAACTGCGCAGTAGGCCACTATGGTGCTGGCACACAGGCAGCCAATCGGCGCTACAATTGTGTTCCAATGGCGCTGTGCGTGTCCATGCACCAGAGACCCTTGACCCTGTGCCCGACCTTTGCCCCCAGGCGCCATGCATCAGGCATGGTGCACCTCTATCGGCTGTTTGGTGACAGTCACGATGAGAATAACAGCGTATGCCGTGCAGCATCTACACATGAGACCACACTGCAGAGCACCATATTGCCACATACAGAGCGAAGAAGGCACGCATGAAGGGCAGCCCAGTGGTCTGCTCTCAAACCGCCAACCTAGTGGCCATTGTGGAGCCACAACATGGGCCTCTGTTTGGGAGGTGCCCTGGACAGGGCCAGGACCCAGGTGTGGCAGGAGGTGGCCACTGCCCTCTAGGAGGCCACCAGATGGGGAGGAGCACCAAGCGGTGCAGGCACAGATCTGAGGGACCTGCAGCGGAGGGAGCGGAGCTACTGTCATGCCTGTGGGCACGATGCCATAGCCAGGTAGGGGTTACATCAACACACTTTTATCTTCCATATGGGTAACAGTGTTGTATGTGTCCAGCACATAAGGGAGGGACCGTCCAGGGCTGGCTGTGGTGGTGTTCACAGGTGGTGGGGTGGGTGGGTCTGGCTGGGTGGGATGGCACACATCTGGGGCAGGGAACTTGCTATGGGATTGTACTGATGTTCCTCTCCATGTTTGCCCCACAGGCCGGAGGAATGCCGCTGTGTGCGTGAAGAGTGGTGGTGGGAAGAGCATGGTGCAGCCAGGTGGAGCGAGGGCTCTCACCGCCACTTGACTGGCCCAATGAAGGTGAGTGCCATACATCCATGATTACTATTGCATGCTGTGTGACAGGGTGGGCAGCGGGACATGGCCACCATCCCCGACACCACTGCCATGCATGTGACTCTTACAGTCAACACTGTCCAGTGGCAATGCATGTCTGGGGTGCGTCGCGTGGTGGTCCATCGTGCACCAGGTACATGGTTGTGCCACTGCCCTCTGCGCCCCATAGCCATGTCACTAAGCGGACACAGTGGTGCTGTGCGTGACTTGGCTGGTGGGTGTGTGCAGCATTCCGCATGGCTGTATGCACCTGGTGGGCAGGTCATGTGGAGCGTGATCACCGCGGTGGTCACACACCATCACAGAGGTATGTCCACGGCCGTATGCCATGCACAGTGGGCAGGCTGTATGGGGTTGTGCATTCACACCTATTGACTGTGCTCCTTGTCCTGGGTACCTGCCATCTATGTGAAATCCGGAGGTGCTGGGAGATATTGCTGGTGGCAAGGGCATCGCTGGACATCCTCAGATGCATTGACGAGACCGGGGTCCTAAGGAGGCACAGAGCCAGGAGGAGTCAGAGCAGGGGAGAGGTGCTCCCGCTAGGTTCCATCGTCCCACTATTCCCCTAACCCCTGGACCCACCCTGACACCCCTCCTTTCCCATCCCATTTGTCCACCCTGCCTCTAACTACCCCACCTTGTTTGTGGCCCCCAACCTTGTATATAGTTTCTATAATATTGTATATAGTTGAGTTTTATATATTTGTTCAATACATTTAATTTTGACATGAATACTGTGGTGGTCTCTGATTTGCAGTGGGCTATAGGTGCTCAGCTGCAGTGGTGTGCATGGCGTCAGGGTAGGTGCGGACATGGGTATATGTGTGTGTCCATGTGGAGGTGACTATGGTGTGGGGTAGCTATCAGTCAGTGTCTGTGGTGTGTGTGTTGTTCCTGTGCACTGGATGACTGTGGCAGTGGTCCATGGTGCGTGCTTTGTGTCCATGGTGCACCCATCAGCCCATCCATGGCCTGTGCAGCTGGCACACATGCATGTCTGTGACCTGCACGGTCCACTGGCATGTCAGTGGTGGCAGTCCTGCAGGGCAGCCACTGTACCCGTCACATTGCTGGGTTTCCTCCTGTCACTGGTGTGGTGCATGTCTGCCTCGGGTGGCACTGTGGGCACCACAGTTGTTGTCCCACCTCCATGCTGTGCCTTGTGTGTGTTGCAGGGATGTGCCCCACTGTCTGTGACTTGTGCTCCGGGTAAATGATGGTGGTGTGTGAGTCCACAGTGCCTGCGCAGGGGTGGCTGGCACTCCAGTGCCATGGAGCACTGCGGTTGTGTGTACACAGTTTACATGGGCCCACACCGGGGCTTGGTTGCCCCTCTGCATTCCTGTGTTGTTGTGCCCTTGGGTATGGGTGGGTGTCTGTCCATACACTGTGGCATCCGGTGTGGTGCATGCTTCCACGCACCACTGTGGGTGTCTGTGCTGGCTGTTGTGGCCAGTGGTGGGTCGGGGTGTGTCATTGGAATACTGTGCAGGGTGCTGTACCACTGGTGGTAGTGTCTGTGCACACCCTGTCCTGTGTGGGTACCTCATGTGCCGGACGCATGGTTGGTCTCTCAGCAGTACCTCAGGGGACTGTGCATGGTGGCACTGTGTCTGCCGTTGTTGCATTGCTGTGTGCTGCCACCCACTGATGGGTGCTCGTGGTGGGGCTGGCTTGCATGGTTCTGTGGTGCACAGGTTGCAGTGTCACAGTGAGGGTGGTGGCATGCATGGGGTTTCCTGCTGTGGTGGTCACTGCTCATGGGAGGGTGTCTGGGGTCACGGTGCAGGGTGCAGGGTGTGCTCTGCATTGGGGATGGTGTGTCATGGGGTGGTCAGCCCTCCTTGTGTGCCAGTCACAGCTTGCGGTAGGTGTGATGGGGCACTATGGCCCAGCTGTGGGTTGTTTGCTTGTCTCCATGGGCCAGTGGTTATTCCAGCCTCCCCCAGTTGTGAAGTGCATGGGGTGTGGGGATGATGTCTGTTCTGCTGTGTGCTCCTGTGCCCATCTGTGGCATGGGTGGTGCCCCTACCTCCTGGTTGTGCAGTTACATTGCTCTGCTGCTGGGGGCATCCCTGGTTGAGCTATGGCACCTCTGGACTGCTCAGCTGAACATCCCTTGTTGCGCTATGGCTCATCAGATCTGCTCAGCTTCCCCTCTAGTTGCGCTATGGTGCAGGTGGTGCGATATTCAGTTGTCGGCTGTAGGTGCAGTTTGGCCTGCTCCGTTTTTGAATATCGCGTCTCTTGTGCATGGCGCAATAGACTTGCACTTGCTCCTGCTATTGCACACTTTTTGGGTGCAGTTTGAATATCTGGGCCTATATATATATATATATATATATATATATAACGTAAGGGATATGCAACCCCCTTACTGGAAATATTGTCGATATTTTTGTTTGAGTGCCAGTTGACCCCATAACATCACTCGTTGCATATTCCATTTATGCCTTACCTCCAAAAAGTAAAAAAAAAAGTAAATTCTTGCCATTTTTGCGATTATAAAAATCTAAAAGAAAACTATAAATGAAACACCACTCATTTTGTAGGCATTTTGGTCCTGATCAACTTTTTCACAAAGTAACATGCTACTATTTTCTTTTTAAAGTTATATGCATTTGTTTGTTGCAAAAGTGAAAACATTTAATTTTCTGCAGTTTCTTTGCTAATTATATAAAAACTAAAAGGTATGTATCAACGAAACACCACTCATTTTGTAGATACTTTTGCGGTGAACAACTTTGATGCTCTAGTACCATTCTATAATTTTCATTTTAAAGTTATTAGCATTTGTTTGTCTAAAAATTAAACAAAATAGCATTTTCTGCTGTTTTTTGTTTATTATTATAAAAAAATAAAAGTTAGTCATGAATAAAACACCACTCATTTTTAGATATTTTTGTGCTGAACAACTTCGTGCTCACAGTACCATGGTATCATTTTTCGTTTTAAGTTGTTAGCATATGAACACAGTTACTACTGCTACTGCAGCTGAATATGCAAATGAGTTCGAATTAGCCAGTCTCTACCTACTGTGTGGATAAATTTACCTACAGTGAGGATAAATCGACCACCCTGAGAATATCAAAATATTTGCTTTTTTTAATCTCGTGGTATGGCATAAAAATATATATATACTGTATATATATATGTGTATTTTTACTTTGTTTTTGATCCTCCATTCAGCAGGGGCAGAATGTAACCTCTCTGGCCATACTGACCATTAATGAGGCAGTCCGAGGATATACTGCTTAGTTTCCAGCGACTACTAATCCCCTCACCATGGAGCGATTAGCATCAAAACAGCTGTTTCAACTGAAGCACACACTGCACATGTCCTCCACCCATATGCTGCACTACCAGCTGTACTCTGACAGGTAGTGATGAAAGAGCCTGGCAAAGCAGCCCTCCCTCCCTCCTCCCTCCCTCCCCAGAGAGGAGAGCATCCTCTGGACACTCAGTTCTCCTACCCTGGTTGACACCCACTATCCCAGTTTCATTCCAAACCTGTATCACTGTTATTACAATGACAGCCCTGCAGCTGTATTAACAAGTGGCAAAAATAGGAACATTTTTATTATTTTTGTAAGTATGTTTTATTAAAAGAATGTACATCATTATGGCATCAAGATTTGGGATACTGTAAATACTGTACATTTATACAGGCTGAGTGTTACAGAACATGATACAAAGCTATGCCCCATTATCTCTTGGAACAGCACTTGGGGCAAGGACTACTTTCAGTTCTTTTGCTTCATTTTATTACACTCTTCCTTCACTATGATATGTGGGGTCCCCATATGGGGTAGGGAAAGTCAGCAGCCAGAGGCCCTAGGTAATTCCCTTGAGCTGCAAGTCTCCCTTCTCCGTATCCTCAATCTGCTTCTTGTTAAAAACCTTCCTTGTGGTACAAAGCAGCATTGTGCTGCATGACATTTTATTAAACTGGATCACATGTACATTACGTTGTGGCTGGGCCTGAGCATGAACTTGGGCCTGGGTATAAAAACACCAGTAATTTGTATGTATCATGCTGTTTTGGCCATCTTGCAAAGAAAAAATCTTTTACCTAAAAAAATTTCAGTCAGTCTGCAAAGATATAATCAGTTGGGAAAGCTCTCATTCTGTGGCTGCCCAGGGGCTTACATTTCAAGAGGAGACGTTCTTGGCCACCACTGACCATCTGAACATGTGAAAGGATTTTTCTGCCTTTGAGGATTGTACCCTTATTTTAGATCATTAATACTGCATACGAACATACAAAATTGCCAGTATATAAAGGACTTATGATCCATCAAGTCTGTGATTGTTCATCTAGGAGCTCTTATACTGCAGCCGCCTCCCTCCTGTGACCCTCCCCTTGCCCTGTCCCATCCCTTTTTGAAGCTGCCCACTGTTCTACAGGATTCCACTTCCATGGGCAATGCATTCCACCTCGACACCACCCTCTCAGTAAAAGGTGTCTTCTCATTTCCCGCCTGAACCTTCCCTCCAGTCCCAGATCATGGCCCTGAGTGTCCCTCCCTCCCCCTTAACTTGAAAACCCCTCTGTGCCAGTCTTGTTTATTCCTTTCATGTACTTGAAAATTTCAATCATATCTTCGCTCTCTCTCCTCTCTGTCAGGGAGTACATGTTCCTTTCCTCAGCCTGCTCTAGTAGGGTATGTCCCCAGCCACTGGATCATCTTCATTGCCCTCGCTGCACCCCTTCCAGTAACCTACTGTCCTTCTTTAGGTATGGTGCCAGTACTGGATGCAATACTCCAGGTGTGGCTAACAAGTGTCCTATATAGCAGCAGGATCACCTCCCACCTCCTGCAGGATATACACCTGGCAATACAACCCAGCATCTTGTTGGCCTTTGCAGCTGCCTTCCTACACTGTGCTGAGTTATTGAGTGTGCCTGTTATGATCACCCTCAGGTCCTTCTCTTCCTCTGTCATGAGCTAGCAGCCCCCTCCCAGCTGATAGCTCTGACTTGGAGCTCTTTGTGCTAAAATGTAGCACCTTGCACTTTTGACATTGAAACCCAGCTGTCAAGTGTCTGACCAGGTATGTAACCTTGAAACCTTGACAGATCATCCTGCAACCCTCCCAAGTCATCCACTAATGCTCCCATCTTGGTGTCATACACAAACAGACTGATCTTGCTTTTGATACCTATTGAGATGCGGCTATGAATATCCCAAACTACACCAGCCCCAGCACAGAGCCCTGCAGTACCCCACTTGTCACAACCCTCGAGATGAGAGTTCCCTCCCACCACCACCCTCTGCTGTCTCCTTGCAGCCAGTTCACTACCCATCCCACCATCTTAGCCCCGCCCTGTGCCTCCCAGCTTACTTCCTAGTCTCCATGGGCCACTAATCGTATGCCTTACTGAAGTCCAGGTACAATACATCTACTGCATGGCCCTGTCTAGCTGCCTAGTTACCCAGTCATAGTAATCCACTAGGTTGGTCTGGCGGGATCTGCCTGAGACAAACCCATGCTCTCTACTGTCCTGCAGCCGATTAGTCTCTAGTAGAGAACTAGTCTCTCCTTCAGAATTGACTCCATCAGCTTACCCATGATGGATGTGCAGCTTACGGTCTGTAGTTCCCAGGTTTATTTTTGGGCCACTCTTATGGAGGTACCACGTGATCCACCCTCCAGTCCTGAGGTGCACTCCTGAGTCCAGGAGGCATTGAACAGGTGTGCCAAGTGCTCTGCCAGGACTTCTGCCAGCTCCTTCAACACGCTAGGATGTATGCCATCTGGCCTGGCACCTTGTCCACCCTCAGAGTCCTCAAACCCTCCAGTACTCTACCCATTGTGATTTCCCATCTGTCACCCCTCCCCTCTGTGACTGCCCTGCCCCCCAGGTACAGCTCTCCTTTCTCCTTAAAAAAACTGAGCAGATGTATTTATTCATTTAGTGCTTCTGCCTGTTCCTCCCTGTTTCCACCCACCTCATCCTCTTAATCCTTACAATTTTGTCCTTGCAACTCCTATTTTCCCTAATGTACCTGAAGACGTCCTTCTCCCCTCCTTAATGCCTTGTGCCAGCCTGAGCTCCCTAGATGCCTTGGCTGCCCTGACTGCTCTTGTCACCTCCTTCAACTCCTTCAGGTACTCCTCTCTGTCCTCGCCTCTCCCTGTTTTCTTGAACCTCCTGAAGGTGGCTTTCTTCATCCTTACTTCTTCCATGACCCCTTACTCACCCAACTCAGTTTCTTGACCCTAACCCTCTTACTCTGGACCCTGGTACAGGTTTTGATTGCCTCCTCTATCCCCAGTTTGATGATCCCCGCACTTCTGATTTGTGTCCATATTTTGATGGATTTTGGCCAGATACCCTTTTACTATTTCCCCATCCTCCTGAAGTTGGCCTTCCTGAAGTCTAACACCCTTGTACCTGTTTCTACCCCTCCTTGTCCATATTTATAGTGAACCACACTGTGTGGTGGTCACTGCCCACCAGCAGTTCCTCCTCCCCAGCTGTCTCACAAACTCCCCATTAGCTAGAACAAGGTCTGGGTGTTTCTTAACCTGGTTGGCTTGCTGACCATTTGCAATAGGAAGCTGTTCTGGAAAGTGTCCATAAGTCCCTGCTCCCTTCTATTCATGGTGGCTGGGGTACCCAAATCCACTCATGGCAGATTGAAGTCCCCACAATCACTGTGCTACACTTCCCACATGTCCTTCTGATCTGTCCTGCTAGCTCTCTGTCTAACTTCTGTGTCTGAGAGGGCAGCTTGTACACCACCCCATCCTGAGAGTCCTGTTTTGGAATCTTGGATCTGCATCCATAGTGACTTCATACTGCCTTCCTGTCGGTCCTCCCAGACACACTTCAGTTCTTCTTTTACATAAAGCACCACCCCCTTTCCATTTTACCTTATCCCTTCAAAATATTCTGTACCCAGCACTGCCAGGTTCTAGTCATGGTAATAGAGGGCCCATGTTTTGGTGATGGCCGCAATATCCACCTCCCATCTGCCATGAGCTGTAACTCTGCTATTTTGTTCCCCAGGCTCCTAACATTCAAGGTTACCATCTTCCACCCATTTTCTTCCCCTTTCCTACCTGCACTCCCTTTCTAGCATCTCCTGTAACTCTCCTAAGTCCCTTGCTGCTGGTATGGGGTAGCTCATTGGCTTCCCATCCTTTGGCTCCTGCCCAAGTCCTGCCCACTTGCCACCTGTTCCTAGTTTAAATTTACTTCACTTGCTATGTATTCCCCAGTCTCTGCTTCAATACCCTTCTTCCTTCGTCACTTAAGTGTAGCCTATCCTTTGCAAAGGTTCCTGTTCTCCCAGGCCCTTCCTGACCCCCCACCAACCCATACCCTTTGTACTGACACCAGTTCTTAGCCATGCATTCAATTCCTCTATCCTCAGTTTCCTTGCTGTGCTCAACTTGCGCACTGGAAGTACTTCTGAGAATGCTACTGATCTTCCTGCCTTCTCACATATCGGTCCCAGCTCCTCAAACCTCTTCTGAACTACATCTACCGTGTGTCAACCAGATCACTTGTACCCAAATGCAGAACTATGTGATGTTTCCCTACCCTTCTAGCATACTTCAATTCAGATTGACCCACCCTTTCCACAGTCATTCCTGGCATGGCCTCCACCCATATGCGACTTTGCCTCTCCCTTTGCTTCCCCATCTGATCCCTCTTAGTATTGAGTCTCCCAGCACTAAGCATCCACCCTCGTTATCATGTTCCGCTCTCATTTGCCTTATTTTATCTTGTCCCCTTCCTCCCTCCTCCTCCAGCACAATTGTTCCCCTTCCACCCCACTTGTAATGTCTCAGTCCCTGTCCCCACCCTGCACTCCTCCCACTTTCCCCTGTATTTATCTCCACTCTCCCCAGAACTCCACCTGCCTCTCCCCTTGTTGCAGCCCTTCCCTGTCATCTCAAACCTCACTTCCCCTCCACCGCCTGTTCACCACATCCCCTTACTTAACCTATCCCCCCTTCATAACCCTCAGCCCAACTCCCACTCCTATTCCTTTCTCCTCTGGTCCACCTTCCACTCCTCTGCTGAGCACCACCTATCACATCCACCAATCCTGCCAGAACAGTGAATCAATTAGTCGATGTCCATACATTACCACTGATTTTCTCCTTCTTTCTGCTAGTCATCCCCGCTGCTGATGTAATGACTTTCTGATCCTGCTTCCTCCCCTATTCCATTCTTCCCTTTTCTGCCTTCTCATGCCCTCAGAGTTGGGTGCCCCAGTCCCATAGCCTCACCTGACACCCCACTTCCATTCATTCTCCCACTCCTGATTTGATTTGCCTCCCCAGTTACCCTACTACCAGCCCCACTCTCAAGTTATCTACCACTGCAGTACATAGTCCTCTCCTTAGCACTGTCTGTAAACAGCTGATCTCAACCCTAAGCTGCCTTCTGTTTGCACACCAAACATCTCCCGTTTCAAGCAATTTGAAGAAGGATTGTTGCTCCACAGTTGTTACAGCCTACCACCCTTCCCATCTCCTATATGCCGCCAGTGACCCCTCATCCTCAGCTGAAGGATGCCCATACCACCCATCCTCCTTTACCAGTTCTGTCATGCACTCCCAACTCTCTGATTACCTTACCCCTTGTAGTAGTTGTCCAACCACAAAGTTTGCACTATCAACAAAGCAGACTGCCTCTTACACTCAACCAAAAGCAGTTAGCCCTTTAACCCAACCACTGTAAATTTTCCTCTACATGCCCTGAAACATATACAGCCCTAAAATTCAATCTTCATCATGCACTTAGATTTAGTCAAAACTTAGATTCAGTTAACTTTTTTAGTACCTGAGCTGCACCTTGCCCTTTAAAAACAGTTTGCCCTACTATCAAAGTGCCCTAAACATATACAGTACCTAAACTTCAATTTCAGCGTGCACATGTTAAGGTTAGAGCCAGCTGCAATTTTGAATAGTCTGAATTAACATTACAGTCAATTCCGCTTGTATGCCTCCAGCTGCGGACCGCGTAATTGGGCATACAAAGCGGAAAAGGCTATAGCGGGGAATTGTGTTTTTCATTAAACCACTTCAGCAGTTGTCACCACGACCCTATAAGTAATTGCCCCACTGACATAAGAGTTTCAACAAAACTTTAATAGAGTGCATCTTTATTAAATACTGTGGGCTATTTAAAATGGTTAAAAAAGTAAAATGATTTAAAAGAAGCAGCAATAATGCAACTTAAACAGTGAGTTAAAAAGCAGTAGGCCCATCCTGATCACAGCTCACTCTCAATGCTGTTTGCCTTATCCTTTCTGCTTTCTCCCCATGTATGCATTTGTAGCCAATATCCATCATGAGAGCTAGCCATCAGTAGGTTCAAACTGCACACCAAGTGACTGGGAGAGGGAACAGGCTTTTTCCTTGAGGTCCTGAGAGGCTGTAAGCCAGTGTAGCAAAGCTTCTTTGACCGTGGGTCCTTGCTGTCTCTGTTTCACTGTTTTTATTCACACCTCTGACACGGAAAACCCCGTGACAATTAAAAGAATGCAGAGCTGCTGCTAGATGAAGCCGCACCTTTTATATCATTAAAGCGCTTAAGTGCTAGAGGAGACTTCACACCTAATTAGCAGATTAGGCAGCCATCCAGATATCACTTGACACACAGGATGACTCAAAATATGGGCATACAAATGGAATTACACAGGCATACAAACGGACAGTTTAACATTGAGTTGATAGACAAAAAAACAGGACCAGACTAAAAGTGGCATACATCCAGAAAAGGCATACATCCGAAAGGCATACAAGTGGAACAGACTGTATTTGCATATATTTTCCCTGTGGCCACTGCCCTTTTCTGTCACTGTTTCTCCTGGTGGCCACTGCCCTTTCTGTCACTGACTCTCCACCATGATACATTGGTACATTACCAATAAATATTTGTCTATGCCCAGATAAATGAAATCCAAATCCTACTGAAAACCAAATCTAACCATGGCCTAGATTGGGAAAATGCAAAACCAAATCCACATAAGATGGTGAGAGGGAAAGAGGCCCAGACTCTATGTGGAAGGTGTTGTCCTTGAATGCACAAAGTCTTGGAAACAAGATGGATGACCCACAGGCATTGCTGGTGGAGAGGGAGTGGTCAATGTGGTGGCATGGAGACATGGGCCACATCTAACCATGATTGGGACCTCTTGATCCCTGGGTTTAAATTATACAGGAGGGACAGGAGGCAGGAAAAGTGTGAGGGGTGGCAGTTTACATCAGGAGGGTATAATGTGTATGAGGGAAGAGTCAGAAGAGGGAAGCAATGCAAATTCAATTACTGTTGAATGAGGGAGGAAGATGAGGTTGGGGTGGTTTACAGACCACCCAACTAATAGGAGGAAACAGATAGTAAATTGAACTCACAAATAAAGACTGATGCATGGAAGGGAGTGAGGTACATTAATAGTGGAGACTTTAACCTGACCTACAGTGGATTGGAGGGTACCAGCAGCCACAATCTGTGCCAGGTGTCAATTGATCCTAGATGCAATGCAAAGTGGATTCTAACATAGAGCATCATATAACCCAACAGAGAGGGCAATCTTTTATATGGTGCTGACCATGTCCAGGCTGTAAGGGTGAGAAGCCCTGGGTGGAGTGACTATTGCAGTGTGGTTCTGGTTGGACATGGGAAGGAAAAACCCAACTAGGGCTGAAATCCTGGATGTTAGAAAAGCAGATTTCAGAAAAATGGGTGAGCTGCTAAGAGTCTCCTTGCAAATATCTGAGTGGCTATGGGAATGGACAAAAGTCATCAAGGAGGGAATAATGGTAACCACAAGTGATGCATTAGCCTCAAGAGAAACACTGAAGGGCAAAACACCCAGCTGGTTTAATACAGATCACCCAGGCAGTAAGGGATAAAGATCAGCCTACAAAATGTTCAGGAGGACCAGGAAGGAGGAAGACAGGAGCAAGCTACAGTAGCTGAGGGAATTAAAACAGGGAAAAAAGCCTTTTCTCACTATATTAGAGAGAAAGTGACAAGAAAGAAGGGACTGTTAGGTTTGAGAAAGGGAGTGGTGGGTAGAGGATAATGGAGGCAAAGCAGAAGTACAGAATGAATACTTTTGTTCAGTCTTCACCATGAAAAGAGACAGACTGGTGCCATTGGGGGAAGGAGAAGAGATGAGAGGAAGGTGCACGGATGTTGTGGTACTGGTGGATAGGGTGAAGTATGAGTTGCTTGCATTAAGAGTAAATAAATCCCCAGACCTGGATGATATACACCCAAGTGAGCTGTGAGAGCTGGGGAGCTTGCTGGTCCTTTGCTGACATGTACAATAGTTTATGTGAGTCAGTTGTGGTGCCACAGGAATGGAGAGAATGACACATGTAATGCCCTTCCATGAGAGCAGTACCAAGGATGACCTGGGGAACTACAGACCAGTCGGTCTGAACTCAATCATGTGCAAGATCATGGAGACCATTCTCATGGAAATGATAGTAGAGTATCTGGAAGAGAATGGCCTCAGGATGAGCAGCAACACTGGTGTATGGGAGGAGATGATGTCAAAGAAACCTGATTGACTTCTTTGATGTGGTCACTAAAACAATGGAAGAAACCAAGCAGTGGATATGTTTTACCTGGATTTCAGCAAGGCCTTTTACTCCATACTCACAAGAGGTTGATCAGGAAGTTAGCTGATCTAGGGTTGTTGAGAAGTTGAGTGAGTGGTGAAAAATTGGTTAAGGGATAGGACCTAGAGCATGGTGGTGGGAAGTGAGCTCTCCAGCACGAAGGAAGTCACCTGGATGAGTCCCAGAGGGATTGGTGCTTGGACTGGTACCTTTCAGTGTCTTCATCAGTAATATTTGGGATGGTATTAGGGGTAAAATTTGCTTATTCATGGATGACACCAAGCTCTGTGGGAAGGTGGACACAGCATAAAGAGTATAAGGCCTAAGCGAAGATCTGAAAAAGCTAGAGAAGACTGAGAGGTGGTCAGGATTTGGCAACTTAGCTTTAATGCAAAGAAATGCAAGGTTATGCGCATGGAGCCAAGAACCTGAGGATTGAGCAGTCTGGGTAGGGCTGGATATCTGCAGCTGAGGAGGAGAAGGACCTGGGTTGATGAATACTAATGACCTGAAGCATTCCATGCAATGAAGGAAAGCAGCAGCAAAGAAAAATAAGATGTTGAAGATGTTGGGCTGCATTGCCAGGGCATCTGGAGTGCAGCATGGAGTACTGGTGCCCATTCCTTAAAATGGACATAAACCTGCTGGAGACAGTACAAAGGAGGCAATTAAGATTATGATGAGGTAGAAGAGTAGGATATATGAGTAGAGCTTGGAGGCCATAAACATGTACTCCTGGAGGAGAGGAGAGAGCGGGGACAATATTCAGATCTTCAAGTATTGAAAGGAATTAATAGGGTGAACAAGAATTATCTTATTAAGCTCAGTTGGAATTGGAACACAAAGGGACACAGTTTCAAGTTGGGGAGGTTTGGAGGCACTTCTTCATGGACAGACTGGTGGTGGGTTGGAATAGGCTTCCTCCGAGGTGGTTTTGTTGAAAATGGTAGGCAGCTTCAAGAGTGGCTAGGATAGAGTTAAGGAGAAGGTAGGGGTCAAAGGGGGCAGGTGGAGAGAGGGCTGATTGAGGAAAGGGGAGGGGGAGGGTCAGTTGATGACATTGAGGACCCTGCAATATGGGCAGACTTGATAGACCTATGGGCTAGTGGAGCAGGACTTGTTGCTGAATCAAAACCTCAGTGAAGAATTTAACCACTTAAGCTGAACTAGAGCTGTGTGGAATAAGAGTTCAGCTTCAGAATGCTTTTCAGAATTGTTGGATAGATTGTGGAATTCAAAAGAGTAATGATTTTTTTTAACTGTAGATTTGTTTTCCACATGCAATTTTTATTGGTGGAATAGTTTTACACAGTTTACAATACAGAAAGCTAATGTGAGTTGTAGAATTTATGGATAGTTTCTAAAATGACAACTGACCAGCAACAACATATCAGACATGGGGCCTGATTCCGACAGATGCGCCGGGTGTAACGCCCGATGCGCCAGTGCCTGAGGTGCAGATTGCCAGGATGCGCCAGCGATATCTGCGATTCAAGAGAACACCGTGCGCACCTTGCAACTACTATGAATACCACAAGTTACGACACAGATACGACAGAAAATGCATTCACCAGTGCATAATGCAGCCTACAACAGGTGTAACACACCAGCACCATGGAAACGCTGTTCCAAAACAGATGGTATACACAGATACATCAGTTGAAGGCCACATAAGTTAGAACAGGTAAAGCTGTCCTAAACAGTGCACAGGCCAATGACACCCCATCAGACAGACAGCACCACACCACACAAAACAAGGCCGTGAACAGGCATACACCAGTACACATATGTATAGTTGCTATGAGCACCTGTCAACTCAAATACCACTTTAACAGTCACATCAAAATCGGCAATATATGAGATACAGGTTAGTAGGCCATAAGTAGCTGTGTACATGTCTATTGTTGAGGACATATATATGTGTACAACCTGTGTAGAGACGGGTAAGCCATCCGAAAATCCAATTTGCCATGGAATTGGGGACAACAGTGTGAAAAGATGTGTACATGTATGTCAATGGGGGTGCAGCAGTTGGAGAAAGTGTGTACAAAGCAGAAATATCTGGCAACACCCCTGCACACAAACAGCAGTGCCCCAGGAGGAACACATTGCAAACAGTGCCACCGTAAGCCAATGCACCCAGCACACACAGGACAGAGTGAAGGGGCAGCAGTACAGCACCAATGGCACAGGTGGCACAGGAGGCAAAGGGCACAGAGGCCACAGACACAACGCTGGGATGATGGCACCACCAGGCACAATGCACCTGCCATGGCCACTGATACATGTAAACAGTGCAACCACAACAGGGACACAGCACCGGTAGCACAGACCTGTAGACATATGCCAGTCAGATACACCAATGCCTGTGCCATAGGTGCCACCCACAGGGAACACTGGACCCCTGGGTGGAAGGGTGCTGTACAGGCATAGCGCCACACATGGCGGGACGTGCAATGTGTGGTGGCATGGGTGACAGACCATGCATGGTGAGCTGCAATACACAGAACACATAGAAACATAGATTTTGATGGCAGATAAGGACTGCTTGGCCCACCCAGTCTGCCATTTCCCTACCTAATGGATAAGCTGCAGATCCTAGTTAACCAGCAGCCTACTTCTTCCTACCCCCACCCCTAGAATTGCCTTATGACTGTCCCATGCATGCTCGAATTCCACCACTGTTTTTGACTCACAACCTCCTCCGGAAGGTCGTTCCATGCATCCACAACCCTCTCTGTGAAAAATACTTCCTTAAGTTACCTATGAGCCGCCCCATTCTATCTTCAAATTGTCCCCTTGTTCTTGCACGCCTCTTTTTTGAAAGATGCTACCCTCTTGGATGTTGTTGATTCCTTGAGGTACTTGAAAGTTTCTATCATGTCCCCTCTCCCTCCTTTCCTTGAGGCTATACATATTTAGCTCCTTAAGTCTCTCTTCATATGTCTTCCGGTGCAGACCTTGCACCATTTTAGTTGCCCTCCTCTGGACAGCTTCCATCCTGTCTATGTCTTTGCAGAGATTGGGTCTCCAGAACTGCATGCAGTACTCAGATGGGGTCTCACCAACTGTCTGTACAGAGGATAATAACTACCTGTTTCTACTGGTGATGCCTCTCCCCTAGCATTCCAGTATCCCCCAGCCCTCCTTGCTGCCTCTCACATTGCTTGCCCACCTTTAGGTCATCTGATATGACTACCCCCAGGTCCCTTTCCATTTTTGTTGTTGTTAGTATCTCACCCCCATTGTGTACTCTTCCCTGGGTTTTGTTCCCCAGGTGCATTAGCTTGCACTTCTTAGCATTGAATCTAAGCTGCCATACATTTGACCATTCCTCTAACCTTGCCAAGTCCCTTCTCATCCATTCCACCCCACCTTGTGCATCAACTCTGTTGCAGATCTTTGCGTCATCTGCAAAGAGACATACTTTTCCTTCCAGTCCCTCTGCAATGTTGCTTATAAAGACATTGAAGAGGACTGATCTATCTGAACCCTCACGGTACCCACTAGTAACCCCATTTCTTCAGAGTGGACTCCATTTGTTATTACTCTCTGTGTCCTATTCTCCAGCCAATTCTTTACCCAGGCTGTCATCTTGGGACCCACTCCCAGGCTGGCTAACTTGTATATTAATCTTTGTGGGACTGTGTCAAATGCCTTGCTAAAGTCTAGGTAGGCCATGTCCACAGCCCCTCCCTGATCTACTACTTTGGTCACCCAGTCAAAGAAATCTATCATATTTGTCTGGCATGACCTTCCTGCTGTGAATCCATGCTGCTTTGGGTCCTGTGCCCCTCTGGCCTCTAGATACTCAACAATTCTTTCCTTCAGAAGTTCCATCATTTTCCCTACCACTGAGTTAAACTAACAGGTCTGTAGTTTCCTGCTTCTGCCTTGCTCCCACTTTTGTGAAGGGGAATCACATCTGCCCTCCTCCAGTCCTCCAGTACCACCCCATCCTCCCATGATTTGTTAAAGAGGGTAGTTAGTGGTGTCACTAGTTCTACCCTTAGTTCTTTTAGAATTCTGGGATGAATCCCATCAGGCCCCATTGCTTTGTCCACCTTCAGTTTTAAGAGTTCTTTCAGAACCCTTTCTTCTGTAAATGGGCTGGTATCAACTTCTGTATCCAGAGTGTTTCTGCTGTTTGTTTTAGGTACCTCCCCTCTTCCTTTGTAAATACTGAGCAAAAATATTTGTTTAGTATCTCTGCCTTTTCACAGTCACCCTCTGCCCACCCTCCCTCCCTTTATTAAGCCTCACTAACCCTTCCTTGGTCTTCCTTCGCTCCCTGATGTACCTATAAAAGGTTTTATCCCCTTCTTAACTGAGTTGGCTATCTTTTCCTCAGTCTGGGCCTTTGCTGTTCTGACTGCCTTCCCAGCATCCTTTGCTTTAACTGATACAGTTCTCTGTCCTGCTCCTTCTGTGATTCCTTGTACTTCCTGAATGCTTTCTTTTCTCTTGAACCTTCACTGCCACTTCCTTTGAGAACCACAGTGGTTTCTTACATCGTTTTGTTTTGTTTATTTGCTTCACACAAAGGCTTGTTACCTCTGTGATGGCAGTTTTATTATTCCCATTGTTCTTCCACCCTCCTTCCTGCCCATTTGCTAATGCGTCTCTTAGGCACTCACCCATTTTGGCAAGTCAGCCCTCCTAAAGTCCAGTACTTTTGCCTTTGTATGGCTTGACTCTATTGCTGTGTTTATTGTGAACCATACTGCTTTCGATGGTCGCTAGTTCCCAGATGGCTACCCACTTCTATATCTGTGATCCTCTCTTCATCTCCATTTGAGATAACCAGGTCTAAGATTGCTCCCTCTCGGTGGGCTCAATACTACTTGTCTAAGGCATGCCCCTGTAGGGCATCTAGAATAACCCACTCTTCGAGTGGCTGCTGCAACTGCACTCCAGTTAACATCTGGCATATTCAGATCACCCATCAGCAATATCTCCCCTTTTCTGCCATTCTAAGTATATTTTCTATCATTTCCTTGTCCATTTCCTCCCCTGAGAGGAGGTCTGTATACAGCCCTGTGCTGATTGTCGTGCCATTGCTGGTCTCAAATTTACCCACAGAGCTTCTTCTCCTCCCTGTTTTCCCTTTTGTTCTGTTGCTTTGATTCCTTCCCTTATGTAAAGAGCTAATCCTCCTCCTCTTTTACCCTCCCTGTCCCTCCTGTAGATAGTGTATCCTGGTATGTTTCGTCCCAGTCATGGTTTTGTATGTACCATGTTTCTGTGACTGCCATGATATCCAGATGTTCCTCCTCCATCAAGGCCACTAATTCAGGAAGCTTGTTACTCAGACTACGAGCATTGGTACTCATTGATCTCCATTTTTGATGGCTTTACCTTCTTTTGCAGCATCCCCATTGACCTTTCTACCTCAGTCTTTTTCTCATTTAGTACCCTGTTTTTGTAGGGAGGGCTGGGATTTTCCTGCTGCTTATCAGTGCCTCCCCTTGACTAGTTTAAAAGCTTACCAATGAAGCATTTAAACCGTTGCTCAAAGACTTGTTCCCTTCCTGGACAGATGCAGACCATCCTGCCAGTATAGACTGGTGTCCTCAGGTGGAACCCCAGTCCCCAATGAAGCCAAACCCCTGTGCTCCACACCATTTTTCCAACCATTCATTAAACTGCATGGTGCAAAGTACCCTCGCCTCACTCATGCCATTGACAGGCAGCACCTCAGAGAAGGATATTATGTGTGCTACTTGTAGTGAGCCCTCCCCAATTCCACAAAGTCCTTCTGCACTGCTCTGATCTCATGATGAGCCAAGTCATTTGTCCCTAGGTGGACAATGACGTCCAGCTCAACTCCTGTGCAGCTATTGTTGTGATCCTGAGGTTGCGCTTCCTGTCTCTCAAGCCATGGCACCAGGCAGGCACCTTACTTCAGTTTTCCCTGCACCCCCAGTTCTATCCCCTAATAATTGAGTCCCCACCAGGAGCTGCTTCCTTCCCTTGTGGTGTCCTCTGCCTCCTTCCTGTGGGCCTCCCTTGTGACAGTTGTCCTCAGCCTCCTTAGTCTCCTCTCTGGGTGCATCCATGGGGAGCTATGCTCCCCAGAATGGTGTATGGATTGTGGTGTGGAAACAACTGACTGTGTGTGCCTCTGTTCCACCATCCTCACCCTCCCCTGAGCCCACTGAGATCCAACTGCTGTGCTTTCTTCGCAACCTCTGATGTAGTGGTGGTGGCTCTGGTGCTCCCTGGATGGGGAGGTTCCTTCCTACTGTCCATTGTGGCCTGGGAGAAGGTTCCTTACTACTGTCCAGAGTGGCCTGAAGGTGGGCAACTTCCTCCCTCAGGGCAGAGAGTTGTCTGCAAATAGGGCAGCATCTCAGCCTCCAGAAAGACTCCCGGAAGACTGCTGCCCCACAGCCATTACATTGCACTACTCCCCACCTTTTTTTCTTTTCTTTGTGTGTGTGTGTGTGTGTGTGTGTGTGTGTGTGTGTGTGATTAGTTTGTTATATGAAATATATATATATATACAGTGTGTATGCTTATATTGTCAGTGCAGTGTGCTAGAGTATATGACAGTGATATACCTTGCACTCTTGACACTCTTGAGAATGATGTCAGAACCCCAGGTATAAAGGAACTATTTCCAGGGGTGGATGGGGTGAGGGTGGGAAGGGGTTGGGCCTAAACTGTGCCCTCACAAAACAATCAGCTAAAAGCTCTGACCCACCGCTGCAATGAGTGCCTTCCTGTCAGCAAGATACCCTACCCAACAATTTGACAGAGAAAATACCCTGCTAATCAGAGAAAAATCCACACATCCAAGTCAGACACAGGTAAACCTCTCCAGCCCCAAAACAGACCTGGTGGTTTGTGCTCTGAAAGCTATCAGCTCCAAAATAAGTCAGCTGTGCTTTAAACTCTTCCTGCACTGAAAATCTTAAGAATTGTAACAAACAAATGTAAACCTAGATCCACCTCCCTCTGTTGCTTGAAAGACTGTCTTTTCCTGTTTCACACTGCAGGTTTTGTATGACAACTCCTTAACCACAGTAACTTATTTAAAATATTTTAACTATCACAAACTCCTACGCACCAGTAAATTATTTACAAATAGTTTCTGTCCCAAAATCCTAGTAGTCAATCCAGCTACCCCCAAGGGACAACCAAAATGCAGTATTCCAACACTTGTGAAGTTACTTCCAAGATAAGCAGAGTTTGCAAGCTCCTTTTTCAACTCCTCAGCCACCTGTAAGTTATTTAAAAATAGTTTAACTGTCAGAAAATCCTAGTAGACAATCTAGCTACCTCCAAGGATCTACCCAAATGTAGTATTAAATCCTTCTGAAGTTACTAACAAGATAAACAGAGTTTGCAAGCCCCTTCTTGGTTAAACACTAAATAAATATGTGAATAAAAGCAATGACCAAGGGTAGTTAGTTTCACCTCCCACAGAATTAAGCAAAGTGCTCGTTGTTGCAGATATCAAGTACAATAGAATTTCTCACACAGCTCACAGCTGAATAAAAAGTAGTGTCCTTCAGGTCAAGAAAATGTGCTTTGTCAGATGTGGCCACTGGAGTGTGCCAAGGGCTATGAGATGCACAGCAGGCACACAGATCAGATGCACAGTGAGGATACACCAGGGCAGCAGGCACCACCACAGGAGAGCCCCCATACACGGTGGGACACACGCATATGACCATGCACACCTGAGACAGACACGCAGTGCCAGTGATATAGTGACCCAATTTAATGTACAAAATGGAACAACAGGGACACATGTAAAACAGCAATGGGGAAAGGGTGTAAACAACAGGAAATGGGAGAACAACAAAACACAACAATGTGACAGAATACCCCAAGCAGAAACCCACAACAGTCCCATAGGCCCAACCACACCAGCCAACAACCAAACACCAGTCCCCACCCCATCTAAACAATCCCACCCATATATACAATCCCACCCATATAGTCAATCCCACCCATATATACAGACCCACCCACATATACTATCCCACCCTGACAACACAGTGTGTCGGCACAGCAGCTATGACCTGCATATCTCTGTCAGCAGGGCACCCATGGAGCCATGCAGACATCTAATGTCATCCAGGATGGCTGACACCAGTGTCACCAGGTGCTGTTGATCCGACATGCTCCCTGTATGGGGAACATCCCCAGGCTCCCCAGCGATGATGTCCACAATGTCTCCCTGCTGCTGCTCTGGGGCGATGTCCATATGCTGTGCCCAGGGTCCTCCAACGCTGGTGCATCCACACACCACACAGTGCTCATAGGAGTGTATTCTCCACCTGCTGCAATGTTGCATCCACCACCATGGGCCCAATAGGTGGTGTGGCCATGGCCAGGGCCACTTCCTGCAACAGCTGCTACTGTATTTGGCCCAGTGTCTGGCTGTGTATCAGGCTCCAGCTGCTCACCTTCTGTGGGGTCCTGCACATTGTGCTCCTGTGCATCATCCACCCCACCTCTACAGGCTCTCCCTCCTCTGAGGATGATGGCGTGGGTGGAAGGACTCATGCCCCCTGCTACCTGCAGTGCATGCAGGGCAGTACTCCTGCGTTAGCCACCTTCAGCTCTGCCATGGCCCTCAGCAGTGCCCTCTGCCCCTGTGTCAGTTGGCTACAACCACCTGTTGGGTTGCAAAGGATGCAGTCAGTGCAGGGGCCTGGCCATGCGGCACACACCACAGGACACGTATAGGTCAGGTGCTTGCCACCATGTGGAGCACTGCTATAGCCATGATGCATGAGGCCCACTGTATGCACTTACTCAACCTCCACTGTAGTGCCTCCTGAATGAGGCTGCCGACAGCCATGCTTCTCACCCTGGGATGTGCTAGATGGACCTGTGGGGATGGGAACAATGGTGAGACATGTGCAGCACAGCACACCATGGCCCATGTGCCAGAACTGCACCAGCGTGTATGCGGCTGTAGGCATACAAACCTGCACCTGTGTCCTGTCCTGACCTCATCTCAGTGACCCTGCACTGTGCCATGCTGAGCATGTGCTCCAGAATGCCTGGATCCTTCCATGTGAGATCCTGCCAGCAGTGTTGCAGCTGGCAGACTGTCCGGTCACACTGCAACCTGCCCCAGCTGTGCACTGATGGCACGCCACGCCGCAGTTTCGCTTTGCGGTGGTGTGCCTCCTGCAATCCGGTGGCAGCAGCGTCCTGTCCCACTGCTGCATGCAGTTCACCAGCACGGCGGTCTCCATAGGGTGAAATTAGGTGACCGCCTGCTCAGACTGAGGCCCAATCCCTGGGACATGTTCACGGCATGTGTTGATACCTGCATGGGGAAGGAATAGCACATGCGTCAATATAAAATGGACTGGCAGATGCATCGATGACCCTCCACCTGCCCGGTGTTACACCTGCCTGCATACATGGTGCATGGGAATGGACCAGAGCCACAGGTCAGCCCAATGCATGACAACCCTCCCAGAGCATTCCCCACCAGCGACACGCACTGCAGGCAGTGTGAACCAACAGTGCAGTGCCATGCTCACACACTGCCCGGCGGTGTACCGCCAACCCCCAGCCTCCTGCAGAGGCATACTGCAGCTTGGCTCTATAGAGTGTGTGGGTGTGATCGGGCAGCACTGCATGCTGCCCTGCCACATGTCCGCACATCCACCATCGTGGGGAGGGGCATGTGGTGCCAATCGGCCTATGCCCAGGGCACAGACCTATGGCCCACCACTGTTGATAGTATGACATGTGACACTTACCTGGACTGTGCACTGCGTGTTCAGATGTGGGCAGCACTGCTGGCTTCAAGGCACACCTGGAAGGAGAATGTGCAGGTCATCATTAGCTAGTGGTACAGACATTGACTACAACAGCTGCAGTGGTGTGGCGGTGTCCTACTACCTGGTCCCATGCAGCGGTGGCTGTCTCCTACACAGGAGTAGTGAACAACAATGTTAGGCACACAGTGTAGTATATGCATTGGAACTGTGCATGCTGTGCAGTGGTTACTACTCACCTATGGCCTGGGTGTGTCTGTTGTTGTGCTACAGTGGGATAAGACATGGGTCAGAACAGTGCTGCTAATGTGACTGTGGCCTGCTGCCTGTGGGTGCTGCATACCTTTCAACTATCCTGACTCCCAGGTATGTCCCTGAATATGCCCCAGGAATGTCCCCAGGTCACCCTGATGTGGCATTCCTATCACTGAGAGTGGGGACATGACCCTGCCTGTAATGCCAGCAGGTGGGGTAGCAGTCATGCTGCCATTGTGGACATGCCATGCATACTGATCAGGATGTGGTACACAGCCTGTGGAACACATCCAGACATGCCAGCAGATGAGTTTTTGTATGTGTTCAGCTGGCCATATTCTGTCTGACCTGTCCTGTACTGTCTGTTGTGGCCTGTCCTGTGATTGGGTGGTTAGAGGTATGGCCTGCTGTGCCCCAGTACTTACCAGTTTGCAGACTGGTTCACTCCTGCTGTGGCACAGCTGTGGCACAGCTGCCCCTCTGCACTGCTTTCAGCTCTCCAGCCTGTAACTCCCGAGGCGGTGCTGCAGCCTAGCTACACCATGTGGCTGCAAGGCGACATGGCATCATACACACTGCACATGCATCACGGTTCGCATGCGCAGTTGAGGCCTGTGGCATGGATATGCTCACCTGAAAACTGCATATGTGGCCTGCAGATACTGAGGTCTACATGGTATGCAGCACTTATGGTTTGCATTATCTGACTACACAATTGCTTGCTGGCCTGCACAATTGTGGCCTCGTTTTGCATGCAGTGCTGTAATGGGTTGTGCAGGATGCAATGTGACATATGTCTAGTCACAGACATGGTAATGAGTGACAACACACAGATGTATGGTGCAAAGGTTTACTGGTGTCAGGTGGTTACATGGGTGACACAGTGCATAACAGTTATATACAGATGACAAAACCCACACTCACCATCACCCAGTGCCCGTGCAGTGCACATTCGTGACACCACATATTGTCCCCTGCCCACACACACACAATCACACACACACACACACATGCATGCCCCACGTGGCTGCCAATGCACCACGTCACCCTGTGGCCATACTACCCCCACAGTCAACAACAGGCAACATTGTGCCATGGGTGCGCGCCAGTCCTGTGCCTGTTGCTAGCACCCATTCTCTTCTGCTTTGTGGACAGTGGTGTGGCACATGCCCCACCCTGCACATGCTGTGCCCTGTTGTGCCACCACAGTCACTGTGTGCCACTGGCATCATTGACCTCCAGGTCCTGCTTCATCTCCCAGGTGCAGGTGGCGCATGCTGTTGCACTGACCCTCAGCCACTCCCTTGAATGTACCACTCTCCATGGCCAACTGCCATGCCACTGTCATCTTCTTTCTTGCCAGTGGCTCCTGCGCGCGTGCTGCCACTGATGCACTGCCAGAAGCCTTAGTTGGCTAATGTCGCCCACTGCTGTGGGTGTTGGCAGAAAAGGGGTCTGCAGTGCCCATGGCGTGGACAGGCACTGGTACTGGGGGTCCGGTGCTGCTGACAGCTGCTGTGTCATGGCTGTAGGGGATGATGTTGGTGGCTTTGGTGTTTGTGGTGGCCGTGGTCTTTGTGCTGCTGAGGGTGGCAGTGGGGTTCTGGTGATACTGGCAGTTGCACCACCAGTGGTTGTGGCACTGTGGCACCTGCACTCTGTCTGGCACCTTATGCAGGCTGTTGCTGGCAGATCTTCTGGTGTCACATGTGTGGCTGCATCACACCCAGCTGTTGGCGTTGGCACAGACCTGCTTGCGAGGTCTGCAGCAGGAACCACAAGGGTGTCGGCCTGCCTTCCTGTTGCACCACCGACCCTCGCGCGGCCATGGCCAGGCTGGTGATGGCAGCCATCTATGTCTGTGCACTGGCCTGTGCTGTGGCCATGGCCTCCACAGTCCCCTCCATGGCACGTGCTGGTGGTCTGCACACGTCTCAACACTCCTATTAGTGCTGCCATCTGCTCATACTGTTCCACTTGGTGTGCATCCACACTGAGATGTATGCAGCCCAGCATCTCTGCCTGCTCAGCATGAGCTGTCACGAGCGTCGGGCAGAACCCGGCATAGTCGGTTGGGGTACTCGGCACCTCTGCCCCAGGTGATGTCGTCCCAGTCAGGGCCTCCTCCAGCCTCTGATGGATGTGGGGCTCGGGTCCTGTGCAATATCACGCCCAGGTTGCCACAGCTCAGGTAGTCACTGAGGTCCAGACCTAGATCATCTCACAGCTGTTCCCCTTCGATTGCTGCCCCCTACCACTGTAGTGTCCGCTGTCTCCTGCTGGGGCTGCCCTGTGGTGTCTGGCGACTCCCCACCACCACTGTGTCCACTGCTGCTGTGCCTGTGGGAAGACATCAGTGCAAGCGTTCGCTGTCTTGCCTGCTACCATCCCACCCTGCATTGCTCTCCCATGCACCACTGTTGGCACTGGCCATGTCTTACTTGCCCCATTGCCATCTGCACATGCACCTGTGGGGATTGTGAGGTATCAGTGTTGCAGCACCATTACATGACGGCCGTGCCTACCATGGGTCACTTCCTGTGGCTCCATCCTGCAGGGCTGTGGCACAGTCGACCATTGACTTACCTTCCCTGTGTCCTCAGGCTCATCACCTGTATATTGCAAGACAGTGTTTTAGTGCTACAACACCAGTCAATGCCCACCATGCATGCCACCATCCACTTCCCTGTGTTGCTGTGCACTCATGCTGGGTGGTGCTGGCTGCCACCTTACCTGCCCCTGTGTCCACTTCTGCTGCACCTGTTGGGAGGGAGAATTACATTGTATCAGTGCTGTATGCTCTTGTGGAGGCTGCAACGTTGGCTGTTCACAGGGTTGTGCACTGTGCCAGGCTACATTCCAACACTGCCCCCACCCCTGTACACTGTTCCCCTTTGCACTGCTTGCCCCACCTCCACAGTTCACACTGTGCTGCGGCACACTGTGCTTGTAGCATGTCACCCCTCCCCATTCTGTCTTGACATATACATATGACAGTTTCTATGCTTCACACTCCACTTACCCGTCCCTGCATGTATCTGGAATGTATCCAACTCCAAGTCCCCTGGATGGTGTGCTGGCTCATGAATGTCAGAACCCTCTCCTCATGTGTGCTTAGAATCTGCATGTCCTGTGGCCATCGCCTGCAGCTTGTTATGTGCCTCTTTCACCTTGGCATGGCACTTGAGGTCACTGTACTGCTTCTGAAGGTCCCGCATGGTACAGCACACATGTGCCACTGCATTCACCTTCTGTACTACCTGATCCCATGCTGCCTTAGTCTTTATCCATTCTTGCCGCTCACCACCCTTCCCCAACAGGTCTGGGTTTTCTCCAGTTCATCCAGGAGAACATCTGTGTCTTCATGGGTGAAGTTCCTCTTTCACTTTTGCTACTTGCTGCCTCACCCCTGCTACCGACATCTTGTAGCCCCTCTGCGACACCCTGCGGCTTGCACACTATTATATAGTCGTAGAGCTGTGACTTGTATAGTGCTACGCCTGCTCTTAGGGCTGCGACATGCAGTAGCAGCGTTCATTGTGACTTGGTATTCTAGTGTTTTGGCATATCTCATGGCTCTCTTGGAATCTGGTGCAGCTCGCATGTCGTAGGGTGTTTGACATATCTTACACATTGCGTACTTTGCGCACTGCTCTATCCGCTGTCTTGGAATCGGACCCCAGTCCCAAGTAAAGTATCTAATATTCATCAGGAAGCAAGTGAGTGTCATTCTGATGAAATGTACCCACCTTTTTCAACAGAATTAACATATAATGGTCACAAGAATGTGTTATATTAAACAAAAAGTGCATCTGCAGAATCAAAGCAAAAGTGTAGAATTTCAATATATTCTACTGTAGAATTCTACTGTTCAGCTTTAGATGGAATTACACAGAATCATTTAGAAAAGAGGCTTGAACACAGTATCTGCAGGTTCTGCCACAAATGCCACAATGGCATTCAATGCTAAAACTCATCATAGAGTGGAGTTTTCAAATTGTATTCTCACCACCTATGAGTTAAAGTATCTGACATACATATACAATGGCTAATTCAATGAATGCCATGGAATTAGTCAGAAGAATTTCCTCAAGTTCCATGTAATTACTCTCCACTAGATCTGAAAATTCCACATAGAGGTCTAGGTGGATATTGGAGGATTACAAGGTTAAGGAGGAGATGAGCACCATGATTAATGTAAAAAGGAGTCAATTTACTGTAGTACACTCGTATTTACCAAGTGTTCTAAGGACAGTCTTTCAAAAAGGGCCTGCTTTCCTACCTCTGTGGCACCTCAGAGAACTCTTATGCTTTCTGTTTCACTTTATAGGCACTGACATCGACACTCTCTAGTATACTATATGGGTTACTTTCTAGCTTGATATATCTAGTCCCAAAGATAAGATTGTTATATTGTGTTTAACACAGTTATGATGTATACTATAGAGTACATTGCTGTTTCTTGTAAATGTCATTTGTTTTTGTACTACTAGCTCCCAGTATATTTGTTCTGTTTTATACATCATATCCATATTAAGTTGTTTGCTTGTTTGTCTTTTGAATGTGTAAATTTGAAAAATTTCAATAAAAGGTTTATGATAAAAGACATGACCATCAGATGTTTTTGGTGCAGTATTTTGCCACTGCTAAGCAATTAGCAATTTAAATCACAAATTGTAGTGAGAAAAGAATAATGTGACTCACCGGAATTGAACCTAGGCCCCCAGAATACTGTGCTTGTGTTCTAACCATTACGCTATGGGCTCACATGGTTGGCCTGGCTCCTCCGGACACTTCCATTCTCAGGTATTGCAAATCCTGCAACTAGGAACAATTGACATGACCATTAAATGTTTTTAGCGGTAGCACATCAAGTTCATGGCAGATAATACAGCTCAGTTGGAAACAGCATGAACAACACCACGCAAGCCAACACTGCCTCAGGGAATACTGCCAGAAAACAAAAAGCAAATAAGTTAAAACATTTCACTGGGTTGTGGTCCATGGTAGTGTGGTGTTGTAATAGTAAATCTACACTTCACCACTGATTCACACTTGTATTTACTGGCGCGGTTTTGACTTATGCGGTGCTGTCCATGCTGTTCCAACCGTACCGTATTTGCTGTGACAAACTGACGTGAAGCCATTTTGGTGCAGTATTTAGGCACTGTAAGAATTCAGATCATAAGTTGTAGTAAGAAAGGAATTGCAATACCGAGAAAGTGTGTCCAGAAAGAGTCAGGCCAACCATATGAGCCCATAGCAGGATGGTATTCTGGGGGCCTGGGTTGAATTTCCAGTGGGTCACATTTTTCCTGTTATATGTCTGTACCATATAGCATGTTCTAAACATTTGTACAGTATTATTACATTTCAACTTTTGCTTGCACAAGGTGAAGTAATTTAATGTATTATTTATTTATTTAATTATTTGCTTTTGATAACTAGGTAAGTGCACTAGACAAAAACCTGCCTATGTTCAGGCATGTGTATATCTTCATTGTATCTTTGTTTGGCTATCTTTGTTTAGGGTTATGTGTGAAAATGGTCCTTGGATCAGTGCATCTAATAACTGAATAAAATAAATACACATACATACACACCATATAGAATAGTGCATGGAGTGGTGCTTGTAATGAAAATTGTATACATGTCAGAGGTATTTGATGCTACATAAATGCCAAAGCTTGAGGGGTTTACAAAGCATCATACACGAGACTGTGTTTATATTTGAGTTCACAGACTACCCCATTCTTTATTTTTTACCATTTCTGGCCCAGAGACCAGCTTCAGCTTTTTACATTTATATCAAGTCTGTCCTCTTCTTTTCTTCTTTCTTTTTAGTTGTACAGAAGTAGCAACCATCTCGAAGTGCTAAGGAGGTACGGCATGTGGGAAGGGAAGGTACAGTAAGAATAATATGGATAAGGGAACACACTGCAGTGGAGGAGTAAAATATGGCAGTAAAGCAAGTGAAAAACAGCTGCAGTAGGCAATTACTGTCTTTGAACCACATTCCATAGCTAATCTCTGGGTACCCTGTATCTGGTACATGACTATGTGCCCTCATGAAACGTGGTGTTGCGGTAAGGTAAAAATTTGTTGAATGTACAGTAGTGCATGACACCAATTATAACCAGCTGATTGTAATGGAAAATTGCATATCAACTTTTGTTAGGGACAACAGTTGGCCAGTAAATGTAATAAAATAATCTGTATTTACATTTTCAATAATCTTTAAAGACATAGCCTCAAGTCTCATATTGACATAGGTTCTCATATGGAATCCCATTTAATTTGTTTTGCATGTTTTCTTTACCTTAAAAACAAAAAACAATTAGAAGCAGTGGCTGAAAGTGGAGTATTCTGATTGGTTGACAGAATTCTACAAGGGTTCGATATGTTAATGAATGGAAATCTTCATGTAAAAATGGAACAATTTAAATTGTAGCTATAAAACATTCATTTTAAAAGGTAAAAACACATTTATTGTATAATATCATTAATGTTCTCCAGGAGTTGGGATGCCTTTGTTAATCTAACCCTAGGGCATAAGGCAATTGGCTACTACTCATGTTTCATGATTCCCTTAGGATTAGATTAAGCATCAGAGCAATGAAATTAGAGCAAAAACATTGACTTTACCCTTTTTGCTATAAACATTTCCAGGCACCTCTCAGTTTTATTTGGTAGTAAAATGTTCTAGTCCTACAAAAATTGAGTATTTTATAAATCTTTTATTTTCTCAAGGAAAAAGATGGTCCCACATTTGGTTTAGGAAAACCATTGTAAACCTGGTAAGAATTAGGATCGAGAAATGTAACAAAAACACAAAACGTATGCTACACAGTATAGAAGGCACCTAGAAGAATAGATTTGATAGGTTGTGTAATATTTTTATTAGTTGTAGCTGAAAGTGGCTTTTGAAAAAAAAACAGTAACACAAGTCCTGGTTGTGCCTTAATGCTTAATAGTGTTCTCTAGTATACGTGTAGTTTTGTCTATGTACTGTACTTATGATAAGCAAGGCTGTTGTGAGTAAATGTATTTCTCCCATAACCCTCCACCCTCTCCCCAACTTCCTGGTTGCAACTGGAAATACACCTCCTGGGCTTTGCTTACCCAGTAAACTATGCTTAAATTAAATATGTTTAAATACATTTTAAATACTGTACTAACCCCACTTCTAACATCTAATGGTCATATTGCTATATGCTTTCAGGTATAATTATGTTTATTTTGGCATGTTTTCTACATTTTAGGAATAAATTACTATTTGCTATTTTCATTGAATATCAGCAACATATAAACCAGTGCCGGTCAGCACTTAGTATGTTGGTAATATTCATTGGTAACAGAAGTTACCTTTTTAAGTAACAGTGAGTATACAGGTAAATAGGCAGGATTTGTCTAGTGTACTTACCGGTCAACAAAACTAAAAAAAAAACTAAAAAATAAACTTAAAAACACTTTGAATGTGATTTTGCTGATAATCCTTCATTCACTGACATAAATAACCAAAAATGAGACATGAAAGTAAGTTTGTCAAACTTTTCTGAATTATCTAGTGCCATTATGTGACATATATCAGTAACTGTGCTATATATATATAAATGCACGATGGTGTGGAGCATGGTACAGCATAGAGCAGAATGACCAATATGTAGTCATCCATAGTGACAAAGTCTCTAATGCCTTCCTCCAGATATTTTTGCAAGGACATTTCTTTCAAAGGTAGCAGTAAAGTATATTTTAAAATTATAATTTCTTTCAGTTGCTTTATCCACTTTTTGTAAATTAGAGGTTTTGTCTTTTCAATGTGTTGGAATAGTTTTTCCCAGTACCAATGCTGCTGTTGAGAGGATTTCTTGTGAAGTAAGGTCCATTTGAAGGTGAAAGGGATTCCAGGTATTAATATGGATTTCAATGAAGTGGAATCGCAGTGATTTGTTTACGTTTATGCATCCCACAATTCCAGAATTCTTTTCTTGCAGTTGCAATATCAAATCATGCGATTCAAATCAGGATTTCCTTTTGTGTTTCCCATTAAGACCATTTTCTTTAATGTTTGTTTGCTATGATAACAGGGAATCCAGTAAGCCTAGTCCATTATTTTAAATTGAATGGTTCTTAGACAAGCACTAGGGCTAGTTGTTACAATGTTTCTAAAACAGCCTGGATTTAGTGGCCATAACGGTGTCATGTAAGTGCCTGCTCAGACTCATACTTGTTGCTACTTGCTGCTGTCCCTCAACCTCCTGAGACCTATTTATTTATTTATTACAGTATCAGAATTACAACCCTTTGAGTCAGAGACTCATTTACAAAAGCTCATTGTCATACAAAGAATAGGACAGGGAGGCAAAATATATACAGTGTGTGGGGAACAGACAGTGTGGGACAGTAGCATGGCAGAAGTATATACAATTACACTTTGTACAGTTAAGAACAGGTGGATGCATCATAATTGCATTGAACAACTTCATGAAGGCTTATATTGCCATGTGTAACTTTGTTTTGTCTGTATACTGCACTTGATTATTGTCATTATGTAAATTTTCTCTGTATATTTTATTTACCCTTTCCTGAAAAACACACGGAAGCCTCGACTCAGTGTGCTTTTCCCCATTACCAAATTTAAAATAAATAAATGTTGCACTGAGCTCTACATCTGGGATATTGTCATACCTAGCTACTCTCTATTCAGGAGAGACAGGGCAGGGATGAGGCCAGGAAAGGTTATACTATATGTGAGAGAGGAGTCAAGACAATAGAGGTACAGAGGCATCTGGAGGAGAAGGAAGGACTGTGGATCATCTTGGAGACAGGCTCTGAGGCTTGTATCTGTACTGGGTAGTGCACAGACCTCCTACATAAAGGAGGATTTTGATAAAGGAAAGCCATCATTAGAATGGCAAGTAAGGGGAGATGCTGCTAGTTGGTGACTTCAGTATCACAGAACAGTAGTTAAGCCTTTCAGCTGTGGCTTTGTCAAGAAGCAGGACCATCCTTGACTCCATACGAGTTTTTGTTTCTCAGACAGCTACTGAAGTCAAAGAACCCATGAGTGATGGGGCACTGCTGGATCTGGTGCTTACAAACAAGGACTGCATTGCAGATGTCACAGTGGGCAGTGTCCAAGATACCAGTGATCACTGTAGGATGATGGTTCTTGACTATAGGAGGGTAAGTTTTAATGAAATTGGAGACTGCCTCAAAAACAGCCTCATGGGGTTGGATTGCCAGGAGGGTAGAGGAACAGTGGGGAAAAATAAGGGCAGGTATAAGTAAGGCAACTAGTCTATGTGTGAAGGAAGTGAGTAAAGCATAAAGAAAAAGAGACCATTATATTTCCCATGGGAAGTTGCAAAGGTGGTCAAGGAAAAACAAAGGTGGCATTCAGGAGGTATAATGAAGCACAGAGGGAGGAGGACAAGGAGTTATACCAAGTACATCAGAGAAAAGCAGGAAAAGCAGTGAGAGAACAAAGGCACAGACAGAGGAAAGGAAAGCCAAGGGTTGCTAAAGAAGACAAGACTTTCTTCAGATACATAAGTGAGAAGAGGAAAGCAAGAGGAAGGATAGTGAGGATTATGAGAGCAGAGGAGTCAGCACAGAACAGAACTGAAGCAAAAAAGCTGCCATCCTAAACAGGTACATCTGCTCAGTCTTCACAGTGGAAGGAGGAAAGATAGACCAGCACTGAGTTCAGGAAAGGATGAGGTGGACAGGCTAACTACAGACCTATCTTGAACCTTCCTTTTGTGGGAAAGGTTATTGAGAAAGTGGTGGCAATCCAACTGGAGGACCATCTAACCATCCATAATCTATGCGAACCTCTCCAGTTGGGCTTCCGTAAGAGGCATAGTACTGAGACAGCTCTGGTTCAGGTGCTCAATGATCTCCTGATAGCGAGAGATTGGAGGAACCGTTCTATTCTGGTACTCCTTGATCTCTCCTCAGCTTTTGACACTGTCAACCATGGGGTCCTGCTTGAATGCGTGAGGTGCATCTGTGGACTGATGGGTACAGTGCTCAGATGGTTTCATCCTTCCTCACGGTCGAACTCAGAGAGTTGTCTCGGGAATATTTACTTCAGTCTTTCTCTCTGCCTTGTGGGGTACCTCAGGGCTCGGTGCTGTCCCCATGTTGTTTGCATAGTATTGCCTTTGGAGACATTGTAAGGCGGTATGGGCAGAGGCTCAAATACTATGCTGATGATACCCAGCTCTACCTGTCTTTTGCGCCTCACCAGATGTGCGCCTCAGTATTTAATAGCTGCCTTGTTGAAATCCAAGACTGCATGAGTTCCAGTGGGTTAAAGTTGAACACGGGAAAAACTGAGGTTTTGATGGTGGACCCTGGTCGCATGGATAGAGGGGTTAGGGATGGACTTGCCCTCTGGTTTATTCCTGGGAGGCGAGCAGATCCCTACCCCTGAATGGGTGCATGACCTGGGAGTGATACTTGATGATGGTTTGACCCTCCGTCATCAGGTGTCTGCTGTCATCAAGTTAGCCTTTTATCATCTTAGGAACATTGTCAGGATCAAGCACCTTGTTCTGTCCAGCAACTAGCCAATTCTGATCCACAGCTTTGTGACCTCGCGCCCTGACTACTGTAACTCCCTGTACCTAGGGCTTCCTGGGGTTGATATCTGCCACTTGTAGCTAGTGCAGAATGCGGCTGCATGTTTATTGACTGGGGCATCAAGAAGATCTCATATAACCCCAGTGTTTGCGATCTGCACTGGCTGCCAGTTGAATGGCGGATCACCTTTAAGGTAGGTTTGTTGACTTACAAGGCCCTACACGGACTGGGTTCTGACTACCTGAAAGAACTTCTGATCCTTACACCCTGTGCGAGAACTCCGCTTGGCTGATGAGGGGTTGATAGAGATTCTGAGGGTTAGATTGAAGTCATCTGGGGCTCGAGCTTTTATGTTCACTGCCTCATCCTCTGGAATTCCCTACCTCATCAGCTATGGAGTGCAGGACGGTGGGAGTTTTAAGCAGGCACTGAAGACCTTTCTCTGGGACAAAGCATTTCCTGATTTTCAATGATTTTATTCTTATTTATTGTTTAATTGTGTTTGTTTTTATCTGTGAAGCACCTTGATGATTTGAAAGGCGCTATACTAAATAAAATTATTATTATTATTATTTTCGGATGAAAAGTCCTGAAGGGACTTGCAACTCTGAAGGTAGACAATGCTGTAGGTCTTGATGGGATACACCCATGGAAACTAAAGGAACTCAAGGATGTGCTAGATGCCCCATTGACAACTTTATTCAACAGTTCACAGGATAAAGGTAAGGTTCTGGATGACTGGAGAAGAGCAGACATGGTCCCTTTACATAAGAACAGCAGCAGGGAGGAGGCTAGCAACTACAGTTGACCAGGTCACTTGGTCTGATCAGTGTACTATGGAGTTCACATTTGGGGCCCCAGTGAGTCCCCCTCCCCTGTGGAGATGGTCGCTATTGCCCTTTAAGGGGCATGCACTCTGAGGACTGTTGGCACTAGTTGACCTATCTTGGGTTGATGCAGCATGTGTGATTGGATCCGGAGGCAGTGGCCACTTATAATAGGGTGGTCTCTGAAGCTCTGGATACTCTCGCGCCTCGTTGTATATAGACAGATCTTCTCACTTGAGGTCCCCTTGGTTTGATGTGAACCTCAAGGTGATGAAGATCAAGGGTTGGAATTGGGCGTTGCTGGTGGAGGACCCAGAAGGAGGCTGATAGGCTGGCCCTACTTGCTCACTGTGTGTGTCAGTGCAGGAAATTTCCTGTAGAAGGCAGAATGTCTGTTCAGGAAAATTGCTGCAGGAAAACAGACCATCCCAGCTATTTAGGTATGGCAGACAGGCTTTTTCACCCTGCCCGCAGCCGAAAAAGCATTGTCATCTACTTTGTGTGAGTAGTTTGCTCTGTTTTCTCTGACAGAGTGTCAGCCATCAGGTCATGGATCCTGCCAGGAGGGCATTTGCCTTGCAGTGGTTGGGCTGGGAGATTCAGAGGCACTCCATCTGTCTGGAAGGAGTTTAGGCCATGAAGGTGTCTGAAGTGACGAAGGTGATCTTAGAGCCGAAGCACACTTTTTGTGAGCTGGACCCGGCCCCAACACACTTCTTAAAGGGATGTGTTGAGGCTGTTGGGCTGGTATTTGCCAGGATTGCCAGGTGTTCGATGGTGGAGGGTCCTCCCAGAGGCTTTGAAAGCTGGTGAGGCACCTCCTTAAGAAACCTTTCCTCAAACTTGCGTCCTGGTGAATTACCCCTATCTCCAATCTGCTCTTTTTGGGCAAGGTTGTTGAGAAGTTAGTGGCACAACAGCTCGAGGATGGCCTGGTGTCCTTGGATGTCTATGAGTCATTTCAGTCAGGTTTTTGGGCTAGACACAGCACAGATATAGCTCTAGTGAGGGTGCAAAATGGTCTGCTCAGGGCTAGAGATAGAGGAGACAGGTCAGTTCTTGTTCTACTTGTTCTCTTCTCAGTCTTTGACACTATAGACCATGTTGTGCTTCTTGATTGGATCCATGAGTTTTGTGGACTCGCTCGGTAATGTCATCATATGGTTTGAGTCCTATCTGTCAAACAGGGTGTAGTGGGTGGTGATGAGAATTTCTCCTCCTCCCCAATGCCCCTGTCTTGTGGAGTGCCACAGGGCTTGATCTCATCGACGATGCTGTTCACAGTGTACTTGCTGCCCGGGTGAGATCATTCAACAGTACAATGTGGGTTTTACTGTTATGCAGATGATACCTAGCTGTACTTGTATTTTGCCCCTGGAACATCAGGAGCTGTCAACATGCTTAACAACTGTCTGGCTTAAATCAATGACTGGATGGCTTCCAGCTGGCTGAGAATAAACCCGACCAAGACGGAGGTATTGGTGATCGAGCCTGATCATGGACATGATGGGTTGTTACCTGCTGCTGATACGTGGCTTCTCCTGGGGTCTGCTTCATTGGTGGCTTCCCTGAGGGTGTGAAATCTGGGCATGATCCTTGATAACAGATTGACTTTTGAAGATCAGGTGTCATCTGTGGTCAGCAGTGGTGTTTACTATCTGTGGAACATTGCCTGGATTAAGCCCTCTTTCCACCTGAGGACCTGCGGCACTAGTGCATGCCTTTGTGACCTTCAGGCTTGACTACTGCAACTCTCTGTACTCGGGGTCACAGGAGGAACCCTTCACAGATTGCAGCTGATGCAGAACACAGTGGCTTGGTTACTGATTGTCCTTCGAGGTCAGTTATGTGACCCCAGTCCTGGGGCTCTGCACTGGCTGCCGGTCAGGTGGAGGGTCCTTTTCAAGGTGGGTCTTCTTACCTTTAAGGTCCATATGGACCGGGTCCTGGTTACCTGTCAGAGCTCCTGACACGGTGACCTCTGCTCACTCCCTCCGCTCCTCCTCAAAGGGCCTCCTGGATGTTCCCAGGGTTTGGCTCAGGACCTCAGGAGATCACGCATTTGGCATCTCTGGGCTGACCCTGTGGAACTCTCTACCATCTTCAGCCTGGAAGGCTCCCTCGATTGAGGTGTTCAAGAGGAGGCTGAAGGCCCAGCTCTCTGTCCTGGATTTTGCAGATTCCTGATTCCATCTTGCTCTAGTCCCTCTTTGCACCAGTCCGAAGCCCTTTTTCATTCTAATGGTTGTATTTAGTATTTTATGAATTGCCTTGTTTTATTTATTCATGTCTGTTTGATTCCTGTGCTCTTGTTGTAAATTCTGTTAGGCACCCAGAGCCTCCTGGATTTTTGCCCTACAAATAAAATTGCATTGTTTTGCCTAAAGGCCAGTCAATCTCATTTCAGTCATAGGGAAATTAATGCAAACCCTGTTAAAGGAAAGACTGGTAGAGTATCTTGAATTCAGTGGGCTGCAAGACCACATGCAATATAGACAGACAACTCTGATTAATGTCTTTGACTGGGTGACCAGAGAAATAGATTAGGGAAGAGCAGTGAATGTAGCCTATTTGGACTTTAGCAAGGCCTTTGACACTGTGCCATACAGGAGACTGATTAAGAAATTGAACAGTCTAGGGGTGGGATCCAAAATGGTGAACTGTGTTAGAAACTGGTTAATGGATAGGCGACAGAGGGTGGTGAGCAGCACTCACTCTGATGATGATGGAAGAGTGACCAGTGGAGTGCCACAAGGCTTAATACTGGGACTGGTTCTCTCTAATGTCTTCATATGTGACATCACAGAAGAGCTGGAAAGGAAGCTATGCCTTTTGCAGATGGTACCAAAATCTGCAAAAGGGTGGACATAAGAGGAGGTGGAGATGATGTGCAGGAATTTGGGGAAACTTGAGGAGTGGTCAGGAGCATGGCATTTGGGTTCAATGCCAAAACATGCAAAATCATGCACCTAAGGCATTGGAACCTAGCATAGGATGGAGGAGGTACTGACAATCACTGGCGGGAAGAGACCTTGGAGTTATCATAACGGATGACTTCAAAGTGGCAGGGCAGTGTGACAAAGCATGGGCGGTGTTAGTTGGATGTGGGGGCATGGGAGGAGTAGCTCTAGTAGGACAAGGGAGCTGGTCTTGTCACTGTATCACTCGCTTGTGATCCATACCTGGAGTACTGTGTCCAGTTTGGAGGCTACACCTCAGAAAGAACATAGACAGGGTGAAAGTAGTCCAGAGCAGGACAAAGAAAATGGTGCAGGGTTGCACGAGAAGCCCTATGAGGAGAAACTGAGGTTCCAACATGTACACCCTGGAAGAAGGGACATGACATAGACCAACAAATATATCACAGAGGTGAACAAAGTCCAGAAAGGGAGTCTCTAAAAGGATAAAGAGCACCAGACCAGGGGTATGCAGTGAAGCTGGTGTGTGGGTTAAGAGGATTTGAGGAGTACTATTTCAGTAAAAGGGTGGTAGATGCATGGAACAGACTGCCATAGAAGTGGTGGAGACAAAACAGAGGAGGCTTCAAGCATGTGTGGTATAGATATAGGGTATTTCAGTAAATCGTCAGGAGTAGGAAGATCACCGGTGAAGTTAGGGTTTGCGGAAGCAGATTAGGCTGGTAACATTTGGGCAGACTGGGTGGGCCAAGCGGACCTTTTCTGCTGACAAATTCTATGTTTATATGTTTCTATGTTAAAATCTCTTACCATTTATCTTCATTTAATTCACAACCTAAAGATCTTTGCCATTTTTTCTAACTTTCCTCAAATTATCTGTTTTGTTTTTTATGTTGTAAATTTTGGAGACTGCTTTGTTCTTCCAGGATTTCAGTATTTCTATTAATTATGATAAGATTCTTCTGACACAGCTTAACTTAGTATGTATGTATATGTCACCTTTATTTATGTCACAGATTGATTTGAGGGGCTCCCACAACTGCACTGTGTGATGGTGCTGCAAAATCGGGGTACAACAGACTCTTATTGTGCCATCACACTTTTGCATCATGTACAATTCAGGCGTACTGTCACTAGAGAATGGAGCACCCTGCCACAGTGTCACACAGCACTAAATTAAAATGGGCTGATACAGATGTCAGCATGTGCAAATAGGGTCTGTGCCCAATAAAAGTTGGCTTGCACTAGCCTCAGGGATCTGTGCATGACACAGTACCAGTTAGCTGTCACTATGCCATGTGCCAAGCCCTGGACCAGTGGTCCTACTGTCACAGTCATCCTGCCTCCCTTGCTCTTCACCTAAAGGCACACTTGTGGACTGGTTATCTGACCATCCCTCATCATCTCGCTAGTCCAGCACCCCCTTCCCCAGTATAACAACACAAATGAACATTCCCTGGTGTCCAGTGGTTCCTCCTCTCTAGCCCTGTCAGATAATTCTAAAGGTTAGCAGCAAAGTGTACTTCCTAACCCAATCCCTCCACAAATGTTGTTCCATTTCTCAAGCCTGCATCTCCTTGTATAACTGTGTTTAGTTGTTCTACTTGGCTTGGTGATGGCGGTGGCTTGCAACCTAGGGTGTGGGGGCAGGGGGTGGCTGAGCATAGCTCAGCAGTTCATTAGCATGCTAGACCCTGCATTTCCATAGCTCCCTTTCCCCACATGTTCATAATGACCTTAGTGACCATGCAGGGAAGGCTCACAACTATATTGTGTATAGTGCAATGTGGCTCAAGCCAGAACACTGACACAAAGTGGTTGTCCCAGCAACTTTATGCCATCAAACTGTGAATGTATATGAGGCCCAGATCATCTAAAATACTTTTATTTAAATTCATCCTTGATGGCATGAACTTTTCATTACCCTGCCAGGGATCTAAAAACAGTTTATTATTGTTTAATAGGGATGGGTTGCCTCAGAGACCATTGTTTCTGAGTAACTTAGTATTGCATTTGCTTATGGTTGGTAACATTTAATTCAGACAGTGGTTTCAAAATTCTGGCAGACCATCAAATCAAAGAAGAATTTTAGTTATGTTGCTGTCCTTCTCACTGTCTCCACATCTAGAAATAGACTTGCAGACATGGATGGTAGTGAGTTTGACATGCTGGAGCAGCAAAGGAATGAGAAAACATCACCCACAAACTGATTGGTCAGTGAATCTATTTAGAATCTAGCTTACATAATTAGGCAAGAACTTTGACAGCTTTACATGATAGACTTCAACAATACCCTATGTGGGTAGAATGCTACTATCAAAAATACTAGCAACAGTAAAAAAAATATTCTTTTAGCTATACATCTATGTGTGCTGGTTTAAATTGAGTTTTAAATAAACCATCAGATGGCAGGGGCATTATTAATGTATTTCAAATGTTTTAGTAAGAAGGGCATACAGCACTGGTAACAACTTGATTCTAATCTAATGAAAGACAATTGACCTCATACGCAATGACAAATGACACTGCACCCAGACAGGAAAGTGTGTGGGGGCGTTATGCAGATCCATTTAGAAAGGCAGGGACTCTCACAGTTATGCTCACAGCTTCCAGCCTGTAGAACTATACACAGAAAGTCATAGGTGTGTCACACATCTGTGACCAGATACTGCTCTAAGACCTGCAGACTAGAATTAGTGAATGCATTAAAGGAAAGGTGGTTTAATCAGACTCAGGGGATAGGAAGGAAGTACCACATGGCACCAGTGGTACTCAGATCAGAGTGAGCAGGCATGAGTCATCTGGGTCAGTAGGCATCTGACCATCAGGTCACTTCAGGGGCCCACTGGCTCACTGGGCTGAAGCCACTGCTTGATTGAAAGCTAGGACTGGTAATGCCCATCCAGAATGTCCATGCCAGTGCCAGTGCAACTGACTTAAAGCATGGTATTCTACATGTGATTAGCACAATGTCATGCTGTAAGTTGTAACCTGCTTACAGTTGCAACCCAATATGTTAGCAGGTTTAAACCCCATTTGCATCCTTTAACATCTGTATCCATAATTTGCATTGGAACTCTGTTGCAGGAGTCCTCCTCCTTTCTGTGACATTTGCCAATCAATCGGGCACAAAATACCTAAAGGACTAAATGATGACCTACCACTGTACTGCTACAGGTGCCTCCTTCCGCTGCCCCATCCTGCCAGTGTGGTGAAGGAATTCTGCAGTGGAATTGGCTGAGGTGTATCCTTCCTGCCACTCCCAGTCTCCCAAACCTAGGTCAGACCAGCAGAAGTGCTGACTGGGAGGTAGGACAGGAAAGGTTGATTGTATTTGCTGCCTGCACAACCTGTTCTCCCAGAGGGTTAATACATATGTCAGCTTGGGCTGCATGCAGAAAGGTTTTAGCTCTAGGCTTAGCCTTTCCCTTGCTGGCCCAAAAAATTGTTTTGCTATAGTGAGGGTAGGTTTTATACATATTGATCCTATCATCATACTTGTTAAAGAGATTTTGAATACTTGTGTACATAATTGCAAACTTATATACATATATACAAAGTGTTTTCATTTAGTCAGGACAGGTTGAGTGTTCCTCAAGCCTCAGTGTGGTAGTGTTAGGTTGCCTGAGGTTGAGGACACTTGCCTCAGAATATTTTGACTTTTTTAAACAAAATGGCCTCAGGGTTCCAGCAGTACAGCCAAAGGTTACAGCAATGTACTGCAAATCAACTTGGTATATCCAACGGATCCGGGTTTGATTACCACAGCCTCCACTTACATCCGTGTGAATCTGAACAAGTCATATCCTCCCTGTGCCCTCAGGATACTGCTGGAAAACAGCTCTGGCTCAATGTGGCTTTCCAGCCAAAATTTGCAAAATAAAGCAAAGAAAAATAAATTGTGCTCACCTAAGGCTCAAATATGCTAGCAAAGTGCCAGACAGGAGCAGTTTGGCTTCATCTCCTACAGGCCACTTGTCAGTGCAGAAAGGCAGAATCCCAAATAATTTGCTCCTTGTGGAGCTTTGTGATCCTTTTCTGACTGTCTATCTGCTTGTACAATAAAAGGAGGAAGAGGAAGAAAATGTTTTATTTTAGCCCGACAGCTCTTTTTAAAGCTCTTGTGAATAGTTCTTCCTTTGTTTGCATTTCACCAACTGCCCAATTTCATTTCTTGCATAGGCAGACTCAAGTGGGCACTGGGTACTTAATAGGGATAAGTTACTCAATTAAAACAAAGTCTGTTACCAAGACCCTAAGACAAATATGGGGCCCTATTTACAAAAACACACGAAAATGCATGCAAATGCCATTGTAATGAGTGTGCAGCTGTGCGTCCTGGTTGGACAAAAAAATGTGGCATTAACAGATGCTTGCAGAGGGAGCCAAAGGCAGAGGTGTGGCCAATGGATGCACACAGTGTTGCATGAAGGGACAGCATGATGGCCTAACATAGTGTTCCTGCTCCTTAACCTCACCATATGAGGGCATGCGCAACCACCCGCATGGACACAAGGAAGTAAATACTGTGATGGAGGGTATGCAACATTAGGAAGCAGAGATGGAGGTGCTGCCCTGGTGCCACAAGCCCCTGAAAGTGGCCCTGGATGGGCAAAGTTAGAAGCTCTGGAGGGTGCATGTTGCATGGCATCACCAGGTCCCATCCAGCAATTTCTTGGATGACCAAGTGGCAGCCATGGTGGCAGACATCCGCAACTACTATTGGGTGCTATATGGTGTGAAATCCTTCAAAACCCCAGCCAAGGTCAAGGCCTGGATATGCTGGACATCCAGGCTGCTGTCAATGTGGCCAGTACAGAGGCATGGACACTTGCAGCTATAAAGCACAAATGGCATAATCACTGGTCAGCTGTGAAGTGAAGGCTGGCTGCCACTGAATGAGCACAGCATGACACAGGTGGGGCCCACCCACTGGCGTCTACACTCTCACCCATCGAGACACTGGTGGCCGACAGCCTCTCCGATGTAGGCTTAGATGGGGATATGGAGGCATTGACACTTTTCCAGGTGTGTGGCACAGTGCAGGGACACAGGATGGAAGGTATTTGACTGAGCGGCATAACCAATATCTCTGTCTTGCAGATCAGGAGATCATGGCCATCACCCATGCACAGCTGGTGACCTCAATTGAGGAGGAATCACAGGTGGACACAAACATGGATGGCACAGGTATGTGGACTGCATCACAGCCAGCTGATCACATGCCAGTACCTGCCAAGGTACCAGTAAGTAACCACACAATGTTCTGTCACCCACAGGTTCCACAGGGGACAAAAGACATGACAGTGGAGATGGGCACCTTTGAGGACACCAACACAGAGACCATGCTGGAGACACTGGAGGCCATGCAGGATGTGGACCAGGCACCTATCAGTAGCCAGCCAACACCACTCCTGCACCCTGAACCAACCACACCACTGGCTGAACAATGCTATGGCACCAAGGGCAGCCAACATAGCCCTACATGCCCAGCCAAGCAGGATGAGCAGCCATTCCATACATACGTTCTGCAGACACAGGGTCTACTGTGCCCACCTAACAAGGGCATGCAGACGTGGGGATGGGGGCCCTCAGCAAGCTCAACCCTCTAGGCATACAGGATGACACCATGGTCTGTCATGTAGACCTACTATCCCAACCGCTCCAGCTGGAATGGGACCACCTGCTGGCACAGGAAGAAAACACGAGCCCTGAGTTACCTAACCATGGAGGGCACCACCTCAATGACACTGCAAGCACCGCAAATGCCATGGCACAGGGGTACCGTGATGCACCAGCAGCCACCCATCAGTCCCACAGGTCCAGAGACACCTGTGCAGGGGCAAACACAGTGGCATCCACTAGGGACATAGGAGGTGGAGGCCAGCACATCATCCTGGGGTCAGATGCCACCTGCACACCAGAGGACCTGGGGACACAGGGACAGCAAGGCCCAGGGCATCCAGAGACAATATAGGCCATGTTGGGGGAATGGTGAAAGCAATGCAAACTCACCTAGACACATGCTTCTCTGTACATCTGGGGGTAAAGCCAGGAGGCTGTAACTCAACCACACAAACTGCATAGTGGTACCTACACTGCATGCCCACACATGGCCCCACACACAGCCCGACATACCCATCTCTGCCCCCTCCCAGGATTCCACTGCACACCCATGCCCCTGCCCCCAGAGCAGGGCAGCACCTATGAACCCTGCTCCCAGGGCAGAGGGCCCTCCTATGAGCCATGTCCCTGGGAGGCCACAGCTGTGCAACCTCCCCAGAAATGAGGGCAACCATTGCCACCATCTTAATCAGGCCACTGCCTCATGTCACCCACTACACAACCCGCAACAGCTGGCTTACTATGCAAAGCACACTGCCCCACCCCCACACCACCCACTGACATCGACAGTATTGCACAGCACACAGGATGGAACACTCAGGCAGCCCCCATGGGTACTCAGGATGTATTGGCCTCAGCACTGTGCTACTGTAGTGTACCTTGAGGCCTGATTCCAAAAGGGCTATGGGTGCTGCAATTTGCAGCAATCTGAAACTATAGCACCTCCAGGTGTGCCTGATTTTGTAACATCAGGGTCCCTCGCGACAAATCACTTGAGTTGCTGCACCTGCAGGTAGCACCAAACAAGTGGTGCACCTGCAGGATTTGCTACAGGGATTGCCTTCCCGGCACAGCAGTAGTAGGCTGCAATAGTTTGGGGTGGTTAAATAGCTCATCAGGATGGAGGGGGGAAAAAGGGATGGGAAGGTGGCAGAGGCTGCTCAGAGGGAGAGTTGTGACTGCTGATGTTTGACATGGAGATACTGTACAGTTGGACAGCTTACTGTGTTCCTGTGTGATATGATGCCCCATTCTGCTGCTGTATCACTGGTTTCTCTTTTATTATGTTTGATTAGGTCCGGCACTGTACCTACTGTATGGGTACTATGCACTGTACATGATAGTGCAGTCCCTGGACATGCTGGCATTTACATATTTATTATACTGTAATTGCCACCATCACATCAGCAGTCACAGATCCCCAAGCAGTCTCTGCCACCCGCATCCCTTGTGCCCTGGCAGCCCAAAAGCCTATCCTGTCCCAGTGGCGCAAGCCACTTAGACCATCTCCTGGTTGGCTTAAGTGGTGCCTTGTCCGGCCGCCACAGTGGGGCTTCTAGAATCCAATAAAAGTGAATGTTACAGCCCCATCATGGTGCAAGCCCCTTGCTACCTGATGCACCTGGTTGGTTGCTGCAAGTGTGCCACAAGGGGCTTTAGCGCACCTGTGTTGGATATGGCGCAGGCTGGCTTTTGGAATCACATTTGCCACAAGTTATTAAGCTCCCTTCTATGAATCAGACCACCTATCTCCTGAAGACTCACATGCGACTGCACGGCATGCCACTCGGACATAGTCTCATGACAATGGTGCTGTGGGTCATCCACCTCCTCTTTGCCCTGTTGAACTGCACTCTGGTGTTCTGACATGGATAACCATTTGTGCAAGGCCATGTTATGTAGCATGGCACATGCGGTGATCACTCTGCAGGCCATCCAGGAACAGCATCATCATGCCACCAGTGTGATCCAGGCAATGGAAATGCAACTTCACTCCCAATGGTCCTCTTAATAATGGCATGTGTCTTCCTGTGCACCTCACTGTAAGCCTCTTCCTCCCACCGTTTGCACCAGAAATGGCATCATGAGGTATGGTGGATGGGTATCACTGTAACCTGGGCACTGGGTACAGAACAGACATCTTAGTGTCCCCTAACAGCATGCACAGCTGTGTATCATATGCTACAAGTCCATTCTTACCCAGCAGTCACCCATTGACATTCCCACATTTCATGAGGTAGAATAACAAACTATCTGATAGTTGATGCTGTGGAATCCTTTCTGTTTCTGTACCTCCTCATCCTCGGTAGGTACTATGCTAGCCACATGGTTACAGCCTATAGCACCCAATACATTGTCATGCCATGCATGGCATGGACTGCATCCTTTGTGGCACGGATATCTGCATCAGATGTGGGAACCATGAGGTCATGCACATGATGGAGTAAGGCTTCCATGACCTGGTGCATGGCCCTTGACATTGATGACTGGTTGACCCTATTACATCCCCTGCAATGCTCTGGAAGCAGCCCATGGCACAGTATGACAGGGCAGACAGGGATCTTAGTTCCCATGGACATGGCTAGTGACCTATGTGTCATGGTAACCAGCTGATCCCTGAGCATGTGTCAGAAGACAGAGATTGTGTTGTGATCCAGGTGGAACCACTCCATGCACTATGTATCATGGAGCTGAGCCACAGGGCAAGTGGTCTGGATATCTAGGGCCTGTGTCATCTCCTCAGAGCCTTTTTCCTCTCCTATTTGCCCTCCCACAGAATAGTCATGAGTAGTCTGCTACATATCCTGCAGACCCCCATGTGGTCACAGCACCTTTCATTTAGACAGTTAAAACTCACCATACACTACATTGTGTACCATATTGAGCAGTTACTGCCACAGCCTCAGGTCCCCTTTAAATGGTCCATGATCTGACTTGTCCACAGGATCACACATGTCACCAGGCATCAATGCCCAGCTTGCCATTCTGTGACCTGACATGATGGCAGCAGGTTCTCAGACATTCTGCAGAATGTCTGCGCCTGAGTTGGGAGGCATGTGGTATACCACAAACTACAATGGGTGTCCTCTGCCACCTACAGCAATGACCCTGGGAGGAACATTTGGGATGTGACAGAGCAAGGGAGGTAAGTGGATGTGTGTACCCTGCTGTGTGCTACTGTCATGTCTATGTCCACAAGTCTAGGCCATATGGTGTGTACATCTGTACACGTGCATGCCCTACAGGGTGTTATCCTTCTTCTGTCCATCATGGGTGCCCCTGTGTGCTGTGCCCTGTGGGGTGCTCCTACTGTTGTTGTCTGTGTGTGTCCTGGGTGTTGTACCCTGTGCTGCTAACCTGTTGCTCTCCTCTTGTCTCTCTGCAGGACTTCCATGGGCAGCCAGATGTCCTTGTGTTGGAAATGGGGAGCAGCCAGATGGGGCTGCATTCCTGGTGGCATTGCCTCACAAGCACAAATCGACCTATACCTCCCTATTACATCTCCTGGCTGGTGAGCATGAGAGACATCCACTACAAGGACAAGGTGGGGAGTTGGGATCGGTCTTGCAGCCTCAAGGTGTGTTATTCTGTCTGGTGCACATGTGTGTCTGTTGTTGTCAGAATTTTCCTGCTGTGTCCCCATTACTCATGGCTGATTGGCTGTCCTCTCTCCTCTCTTTGAAGGGTATCATGGACCACTGAGGCACCTAGTGGTGCAGCTGAGGGCTACACTGCCACCACTCCACTGGGTTCAGCAGCAACTCTGAGGATGCTGATAATGGGAGGCATGTTTGAATTAGGGTGTGTGAGGACTGTGGGACCCTGTACTATTGTTGAGACAAGTAATAAAAATATTTCCAGCATGCACTGGTGTCCTCATCTTTTGGGCAGTGGTATGTGTCCACTGTCCAGGTATGTGGGGACGTGGGTCCCTGCATTACACATCTCTGCTGGCAGCCCACTGCACCTGGCACTGCCTTTGGGGAGTGCCTGGATGCTCAGGGGTGGTACACTGTCTCTGCATCCATCCCTTTGATCTCTGAAGTGCTTCATCCATTGGCATGCAATGGTGATCCCCACGTGGGTGGCCTTTCAGGTCATGGGTGTCTATCGGTTCTTCATGGTGCTCAGCATGTGTGGTGGCAGCCTGGAATGGCTCTGTCCTGGAGTTGCACACTGTCCACACATCTGTGTTTTCAGCCATGTCCCTAAGGGGGGCTACAATTGCATCCATGTTTTCCCATCTGCCATCCTTCCCTGCATTCAGGGCACTGTCTGAGTGTATGGCAGGTTGGGGAATGACCACACACCCATGGGTGCTGGCATCTCTGTGTGGATGTCACACAGTGTCCACATTGCCTCAGTGGTGCTGCCCAGTCTTTCTCGATGGATGGTGTGCCGTACTGTAGATGTCATATTCAATTTCTGTCTATTACTCTATATTGTGCCAGCTGTCCTGCACATTCACTAGTGCCAGTGTATGCCATGTCCACCATGGGGCACCCTCTGAGGTATTGTCCTGCATCCTGTGTGCTGCAGGGAGTCCGCACAGTGAAATCTGCCTGGTGCTGTGCCTATGGGGCTGTGCACAATGGCCATTCACTGTTGCACCTTGTGTGCCTGTGCTGTGCACCTGAGGTTTATGGCTGCCTTCCACTTTGTGTATTGATGTGCACAACAGTCCAAGCACCTGAGTGACTTAGTGCATGTTGTGCATGCATGTACAGTGCCGCACATACACTTCACCATGAACATGCCATGCAGGCTAGAGCATGCTGTGTGTGGCATGCAGCTACATATCTGCCTTACCAGCGCGGGGTGCGATGTCATTCATCAAAGCAGCTGTGGCGTAACATGTGTGGTATAGTGTTGTATACCACTGCGAATATCATACACATGCCGCATCTGCAGACAGGGCTTCATGAATAGGCCCTATGGTTTCCCATCAGGCTTCCTCCTCCAAAGAGTAAGCACCAGAACATATAGAAAAGCAACAGTTAACAACTTGATGCAAGCGCAGAATGCTCATCCTCAGGCACTCATAATTTAAATTCCTTATTGACACTTTGACCCCATCAGGGAGAATTGTTCTGCCCTAGAATCTTATCAGAATTAATCTGAAGAACTTGGGACAAGACTTGTGGAATGTGGCTATAATACACTACTATTTGAAAATGCTCATAAAAAAAATATGGACCTGGGTAGGTCAGCCCCTAGTGCCCAAACTGAGGGAAATGAACATAGAGGAACCAGTCGCTCATGACCCAACACAACCATCTCTCAAAACAGATTGGCCTCACCATTGAAAAGTATTGGCTACCTTAAAGGTGACAGCTCACTGTCACCAGTGATCATACAGTAACAGCCCACTGGTTACATACAGCAGAGGGAAGAACCTGAGGGACAGTTCTAGTGCACAGTAGGTTTGAAAGATTACCCATTCCAACAAACAACTGGTTACCCTCCTCCACACCTTTCTTTTGGCATGACAGGTGTAGTATCTTTAAACATACAGGACAGTGCAAAACCTCTGAACATCACACAACCAAACAGAAAGTTGAAATTCATGAATTTATATATTGTTCCACTACATTAGAGCTAAACAGGTGGCGTTCAGAAGATATAAAGAAACACAGAGGGAGGAGGATGAGGAAAGCGTATCTGCAGAAATAGACAGAATCAAAAAAATCAATAAGGAGTGCAATGGCAAAACTGAAGTGAGGATAGCCCAAGAAGTAACAAAAGGGGATAAGACATTTTTAGATATATGAGTGAAAATAGGAGGACCATGGGAGGGATTGTAAGATTAAAAAGAGATAGGGGAATGCACAGAGGGAAACCAGGAAAAGCAGACATACTAAACAAATATTTTTGTTCAGTGTTTGAGGTGGAGGAAGATGGGAGGCCACAAAGAAGCAATATGCGCTGTAATGAGGAAATGGATACCAGTCCTTTCTCAGAGGCAGGGTCGGAGGCATACGCAATGTATGCAGCAGAGTACAGTAAAACAATCTGGTAGGGCAGCAAATCAAGCAGGGGCAACAAAAGAGGAAAACAAGGACATTGTGAGTAACATTGTGTCTGTGTCACACTGAGCCCTTTGCCTTGTTGTTCACTATGGGCACTGATGCCACCAGCCAAATACACAAACAAGAACAACTTACCAGGCAGGCAGAAAACAAAGGAAGGAGGATTACAGGAGGAAACTGATTACTGTACTTGAACCCAGACATGGCAAACAGAGGGGAGGGCAATGGTGTGGCGTAGCAGCACATATTTTAGTTTATGTTTACATAATGAGGCAAGGGCAGCAGTGCATCAGTTATGAGTAGAAGTTTAAAATTCCTGGCTACACCCCTGCTCAGAGGGAGGGTCCTACGAGTTTGCTTGTCTGAAAATATGTAAAGCAATAGGACCAGATGGTATACAGCGTATGGTATTGAATGAACTCAGGGAGGTACTGGCTGCACCTCTAACAGTCCTTTTCAACAGCTCACTAGAAACATGTGTAGTTCCAGATGAGTGGGGTGGGGGCAGATGTAGTCCCCTTCAAAAAAGTGGTAGCAAGGAGGAGGCTGGACATTACAGGCCAGTCAGCCTGACATTGGTGGTGGGAATGCTAATGGAAGCAAGTTGAAGGAGAGGTTAGTGGATTATCTTGAATCAGATGGGTTATGAGATCAGAGACAGCATTTGTTCACAGGAGGGAGGTCATGTCAAATGAATCTGATAGAGTTCTTCAATTGGATGATAAAGGAAGTAGATCGGGGTGGTGCAGTGGATGTAGTATACCTAGATTTCAGTAAAACATTTGAAACCATCCAATGCAGGAGACTATTAAACAGGTTGGGGAGCTTAGGACTGGGTCCAAAGGTATTAAATTGGGTAAAAATTGTTTAGGGATAGGAGACAGAGGTGGTGGTAAATGGAGTTCACTCACAGGAGGGAGGTGATCAGTGGGGTGCCACAGGGATCAGTGCTGGGACCAGTCCCCTTTACTGTATTTATAAGCAACATTGCTGATGAGCTGGAGGAAAGTCTGCCTCTTTGCAGATGATACCAAAATCTGTAACAATGGAGGACATTCCAGGAGAATGAAAAGAATGAACAGGGACCTGGAAAAACTCAAGAAGTGCTCTGGGGTATTGCAACTTGGATTCAATGTTAAAATTGCAAAATAATGCACTTGGGGTATAGGAACCCAGAGGTTGAATACAAAATGGGAGGAGTGATACTGACAACAGTCAAGCAGGAGAGAGAGTCTTTATATAGAGTCTAAACAGAGTAGACACACCAGAGGGTGTAGACAGAATGGAAGCGACCTGCAGAAACTTGAAGAATGGTCAGGGTTTGGCAGTTGAAATTCAATGCAAGAAGTGCAAGATAGTGCATATAGAGAACAAAAACCTGGCACAATATATCAGTTGGGGGTGAGGATATAGCATGCACCAAGCAGGGAAGGGATCTTGGGGTTATCATCTCTGATGACCTCAAGGTAGGAAACAGTGTGACAAGGCAGCAGGTAAAGCAAATAGGATGCTGGGATGTATAGGCAGGGCATTACCAGCAGGAAAGGAGGTCATAATTCTGCTATACAAGACACTAGTGAGGCCCCACCTGCAGTACAGTGTACAGTTCTGGAGACCATACCTACGTAGGACATAGGCAGGGTAGAGAAGGTTCAGAGGAGGGCAACAAAGATGGTGCATGCATTGCATCACAAGTCCTATGAAGAAAGGTTGAAGGAGCGAACATGTACTCCCTGGAGGAGAGGAGGAGAGGGGATATGATAGAGACATACAAGTATCTTACAGGGAGGAACAGGGTGCAGGAAAACACTATTTTTAAGCGAAAAAGATGTTCCAGGACTAGAGGGCATGGGATGAAGTTGGAGGAGGGCGATTCAGAGGAAACATGAGAAGAATTTCTTCACAGAATGGGTGGTGGACAAGTGGAACACCCTGCCAGAGGAAGTGGTGGGGCTGAAACAATCACGGGATTTAAGAATGCATGGGATAGACATAAAGGAATTCTGGAGGTCAGGGTAGGTGCAACAGACTTCTAGGAAAACAAACTGAACTTACAGCTCAAATGGGCAGACTGGGTGGAGCCATAGGCCCTTATCTGCCGACACTGTCTATGTATCTATGTATCTATATGTGACTATGTCAAATGACCTAAAGGTAGCTAGACAGTGTGTCAAGGCAGTTGGGATATCTGGTGGGATGTTGGGTTGCATAGGGAGGGTACAACCAGCAGAAGCAGGAGTTTGCATTAGTATAGGTCACTAGAGACTGCATATGAAGTAGTGTGCAGTTCTGGAAACCACATCTTTGAAAGGACATAGAGTGGAGGCAGCCCAGAGGAGGGCAACTAAAATGGCGCAAGGTCTTCAACAGAAGACCTAAGATGAGATCGAGGAACTCAATATGATACCCTGGAAAAAAGAGAGTGGGGATATGATAGAGACATTTAAATACATAAAGTGGATAAATAAGGTAGGTTGGGAGAATTTTTCAGAAGAAAATGTGCTCAGTATCAAGGGGCATGATATGAAGCTGGAGGGGTAAATTCAGGAGAGATATAAGAAAGTCCTTCTTCACAGAAAGAGTGGTGAATTCCTGGACCAGGTTACCAGCTGAGGTAGTTGGGGCAAAACAGAAGAAGGGTTCAAGAAAGCTTGGAAAGGTACAAGGGAATCTTAGGGAAAGGAACAAGGGATGGGTGAAAGAACTAGAGATCAAATATGATCTGTGGAGAGACTGCATGTGAGGGTTAAATGTGCTGTCTAGGTGGACAAAGGGCCCTTACCTTACCTGCTGGCAGATTCAATGTATCTATATAAATTTGTAGTGTGTGTGTGCTGATTTGCCCCTATGAAGTTTTGTATGTGGGTAGAACCATGCACCAAATACATTTTCACCCATTGTTATTGTAAGCTTGGATATTCCTCTGGGTGTGTACTTTTGGGAGGCACATGATTCTAATCCCATGGGACTGGAAGGAATGAGCATCGAATGGATGGAGGTGCTTGATGTGACACTGTTATAGTCAAATTGACATGTTTGGTGCACAAGTAGGGAAGGGTATGGAATAATTATTTTTGGTCTGACTTGCACTTTAGCACTAGCAGGCTAGCAGCCTGTGCAATTCGCCAGGGTGGGGGTGGGGAGGAAGGTGCCAATTGGGGAAGGGTGGGAGTGAATATCCATGACTGTATCATTTTTGGTGGGTGGAGGGCATAGTACTCAACTAGCATTGAGATTCACCATGAATTGGTCATTGCGTTGATTTACCATGCAAATTTGGTCAAATTGCCTGGTGAATAACAACATGAATTGCAGTCATCAGCCTTGTGAATTTGCTGAAATTTGCAGAGGAAATGTCCACAACATAATACACTGCTAATTATGACACATTGCTCACCATCATCTGGCATTTGTTAGCTTATGTGATACATACATTTGAAACGTTTAACTTTATTTAGGTCTTTACACCTTACATATTAATTGCCATTGTTCAATGTGTTTTATTTGAGAGTGAGGGAGTATGTTATTCACTCATGATATGCTGCTTTGCTGTATTGGTCATTTTGGTGACGGCTCCTTTTATGTTTGCTGCAAGCAATTTCTAACATTTCTATGTCCAACCTCTTTCATTATGTAGGATTTAAATACTTCTGCTCACCAATAACTAGAGGCGCCCTTGCAGAGATTGAGAGAATGCTTTAAACAGCTGTCCTCTTACTGATTAAAATTTACATGGACATACTGTACTGTTTAAGGTTGCTTTTGGATATTTAGTCTGCCTTTCACTTGCCTGATTCATGAACGGTGGTGTTCATTACTGTGACTTTTTTCAAATATTTTTTATTTGCACTTTAACCATTTGAATCTTACTTTGAAATAGATGCAGGCTTCCTTAGCACAGAGGTGCACTGTATGACAGATAAAACAAATAACTAAAAATATGTTTTATATGATATTTCTTACTTTCCAAAAATGATGCATGCACTGCCAAGGCACTTGGGTGCTCAATAGGACTGTTGTTTCAGAGCCCTACATAAATAAAATTCACTCTTGTGTAGCATAGCTCAAAAGATTGTCAATGTGATACTTCAATTTGAAAACATTCATCTCATTTCCAAATGGCAGATATGTTGCCACTGCCCAGTGGCCAATCACAATCCATGGCTGGCACAGAACAATAAAATAAAAAGCTGAACATTAAAATGTCAAAGACATTTAGTAAACAACAATGAAACTAGGACCAGACTCTCCCTTAAACTACAGAAAACCAGTCTCAGGAAACATACTGTTAGGCTGAGAGCCTCCAGGTAATTAGGGCAGATATAATGGTGGTATTCCTGGTGTGTTATTAGCAAAACAGAATATTTTCATGGTTAAATCTATGCGAGGGATAATAGGAACTTTCTTCACCTCCTGTCTTGTGCTCCCAATTGTATTTATTTCTCCAGATTAAAATAAATATTTTATTATGTCTGGATGGTAGTATCTGCATCCTGTACATATAACTGCCTCCACTGCCTTGGGACCCCAGTGTTATTAAATTCTGTATTTTTCTGGTGACTACATATCCCTCTTTTGTAATGTTAAGGTTATTTGCGTGTGTGTGTGGGGGGTACTATATTGGTATGACTTCTCTGCCTCCATTTTTGCCTTGGCCATTGATCTCACATTAAAGTTTGGTAATAAGTTCATTTAAATTATTTCAGTCAAACGAGTGCCTCTTTCTCTGTGCAAAGGATAACACTGACTGATTGGGACCACTGCCTGTGAAATAGGCCAGTTTATCAAGATACAAAGATTTACTTTTAATTCTTTCTCACAGCTGAAATCTTTCTAAACATTATTTATTTCACCATTGCACTTTTAATCACTGCTCCCATGTTGACATGGTTGGATAATTAAATCATGAAGATTAACATAAAACACAGAAGGTGTCAGCAGATAAGGACCACTTGGCCCCACAGTCTGCCCTATTTTCCTACCTACAGTGCCACTGCAGACCTTACTTGGTCTCTGGTTTGCATATCCCTCCCCATCTTAGTTCTCAGATCCTCTTGTGTCTATCCGATGCACTCTTGAATCATGCAACTGTTTCAGCCCTCACCACCTCTGCTGGGAGGCTGTTCCAAGCATCTACCACCCTTTCCATGATGAAGTACTTCCTCACATTTCTTCTCAGCCTCCCTCTCAAGCTTCATTGTGTGACCCATTTTCCTTGAGCATATTTTTCTTTGGAAACTGCTCCCTTCCTGTACCTTGTTTATACCTGTGAGGTATTTACATTTTTCAGTCATATCCCTTTTCTCTTCTTTCTTCTATGGAGTACATACTTAATTCCTTAAGACTTTCATCATTGGGCTTCTGGTGCACACTGCACCATTTTGGTTGCCCACCTCTGTACTGCCTCTACCCTGTTTATGTCCTTTTGGAGGTGGGGTCTCCAGAATTGGACACAGTACTCGAGATGGGGTCTCACCAGTGCCTGGCCAGTCCCTCTCTCAATGGACCCCCTAGCACCACACTGTCCAGTCAAAACATACCCTTTCATCTTCATGGCAGGGTGTTCTCAATCATCGGTTCAGGGCCAGCGGGAGGTTTCTCCTCTATTTTCTTCCTGTTTCCCATGAACCATCTATGTGCAATGACATAATGAGTGAGCTCTACCTCCATGGAGACATCCTCAAATGCCTGTGTTAGTTGGCTATGTGTGTGCCTGAAGCTGTGTTACCACCGACAACCTCCACATGGCAGGCAAGCAGTGGGTCGCCCCCAAGGGAAGAGAACAGTCCGATGGGATGCTCAGTTCTCACACTGTGGCCAGCCCTCGAATGACCAGACTCTATTCCTGAACTCACGTCACCAGTGTGGCAGAAGGAAAGGCATTAGAGCCTCAACCCTGCAAGCCACTTGGCTGGCTTTATCTTCTTCTTTTGCTGGTGATGCCCTGCCTACACACGAGCATTCCGATAGCCTTTCCACTGCCTTGTAACACTGTTTAGCTACTTTCAGATCATCAGAAATGATTACCCCAGGCCCCTTTCTTGTTCTATGATTGTTATTACCTCACTTCACTTCACAGCTGGTATGTGGCCCATGGGTTTCTGTGCATCAAATGCATGATTTTGCACTTTTGTGCTTTGAAACCCAACTGCCAAGCCTGTGACCATTCTTCCAGCTTTTTGGTCTTCTGTCATTTTTCAACCCGTGTGTGTCAACTCTGTTGCAGATTTTGTGTCATCCTCGAATAGGCATCACTTCCCTTTCAGTCCTTCTGCAATGTCACTAATAAAGACATTGAAGAAGACTAGGTCTAATACTGACCCTCATGGCACCCTGCTGGTCACTTTGACTTCTCCAGAGTGGACTCCATTTACCACCACTCTCTAACTCCTATTGCCTAGCCAACTCCCTACTTATCTTATTACTTTAGAGCCCTCCTAGGCTTCTCAGATTGTTCACCAGCCTTCTATGTGGAATGGTGTTGAAGGCCTTACTGAAATCCAAGTAGGCCATGTCAATTGCTCTTCCTGATCCATGTACCTGGTTACCCAATCAAAGAACTTGACCAGGTTTGTCTGGCAAGATCTCACCCTGTGAAACCATGTTGCCTCAGATCCTGTAGTCCACTGGTAATAATGTATTCCCAATCATTTCCTTCAGTAGTGATTCCATTACTTTGCCCACTACCGAAGTCAAGCTGATAGGCCTATTATTCCTGCTACATCTCTGTTTCCATTTTGTGGAGTGGAACTACATCAGCCCTCCTCCAGTCTCCTGGTACCTCTCATGTTTCTAGTGACAGGTTGAACAGGGCTGTCAGAAGAGCAGCCAGCTCCTCCTTGAGTTCCCTTAATAACCTGGAGTGCACCCTGTATGGTCCCATTGCCTTGTCTTCTTTATTTATTTATTTATTTGCTTTTGGTAACTGAGTAAGTGCACTAGACAGGACTGCCTATTTTCAGGCATGACTCGGGAGATTACAGTTCAAACAAGTTACAAACATTAGTACAGGGAGGAGCTGATACAATGCAGTACATAAAGAGATCAACAACCTTAAATGATAATAGAATTACTTAGCACAAAAGTGATGGCATACATAGCATAAGCATTATGGTACAAAAGATAAAAACAGCTTGTAGAGATCAGTAACATAAGTGCATAACAGCAGTGCTGGTGGCATAGGACAAGGGTATGGGACAGGGAAGGGAATGTAGTGCAACACGCAAGCAAAGAGGTATGTTTCATGAACTAGAGCAAGAAAAGAAGTGTAATACATGAACTAAAGACATTTACATGCGTCTAGGGAGGTGAGGTAATTAAAGAGTCCATGCTTGAAGGTAGGGTGAGAACTGGAGCTTCTAAGGGAAAATGGAACAGAGTTCCAGAATTTGGAAGCATAGACAGAGAAGGCAAGTTCACCCAGTTTAGTGGAGCAATTAGGGACAATGACCAGAGCTGAAGTCGAGGACTGGAGGAGTTGGGGGCAGTCAACTGGGGTGAGCATGGCTGCAAGGGAGGAAGGGAGAAGAAGAGCGAATGGTATTGTTGGTCAGGAAGCCTATGGAATATAAATGCCGGGAGGAGGGATAACCAGTGGAGGTCAGAGTAAAGTGTGCAGTGGTGTTTAAGCCGATGGGCAGACAAGGCAAATCTGCAAACATTGTTATAAGCAACATCCGAGCTTGAAGGACATTTGCCTGCACTTGAGCAAAGACCAGCAGTGCATAGCAAAGACCAGGAAGCAGAAGTCCTTGGGCGATGGAGATCCTAGCGGCAGGGAGACAGCATGGTGGACATGATAAGCCAACCCAATTTTGGTATTGACAGACTTGCATACCACATTGACATGGAGAGAAAACTGAGACACAGATTCAGAGTGACCCCTAAGTATCTGAAGGTGTGTAACTTGTACTGGAGAGTCATCAAGACAAGAGACCAGAAATAAGGGCTTAGGGCACTAAGCTTCCTGTGGGACCAGAAGAGCATGGCCTGGTCTTGACAACATTTAATAAGAGGTGGTGAGATGTGAGCCATGTTTGGATTCATTGCAGGTCAGAAGAGAGTGGAAATTAATGTCAGAGATGGAGTAGAGGAGCAGGGATTTATTTAACTCCATAAATTGATTAGCATTTTGCTCATGAAAGTGTTAAAACATTGTGAAAATGCATAGCACTTGCCTCACTGTGTTTAACAAACATAACACTTCTAGAAAACCTATATAAATACTTTCTGTACAGTTAGCATTGTCCCATGAAAAAAACTGCTAATCGATTATTTAAAACCATGGAGGAGGTATAGAAGATCAAGTCATCAGCATAGAGTTAAGTGTGACAGTGGGAGGGAATGGTAAGCAGATTGTTTATAAATATAGAAAGAGCAGGGCCCAAGGATGGAACCTTGTGGAACACCAGTAGATAGAGGGCAGGGTAAGAGAGGACTCTACAGTAGGAGACAGACTGGGTGCAATTGTGCAGGTAGCTGGAGAACCAGACATCAGTGGACTGGGAGGCACCCAGTGAACCTAGCTGATGCAAGAGCAGTGAATGGTTGACCAAGTCAAAAGTCTTCGTTAAGTCATAAAAACAGCCCTCGTAAGTTGGCCTCTATCCATGGTGGTTGAGGTGTTGTTAGTGGATGGCTATAGCAGTCAAGGTGCTGTGGTCTGGTCTGAAGCCATGCTGAGCAGGAGATAGCAGGTCATAGTGACTACAAAGTCTGACACCTGACAATGAATACGTTTTCAGAAGTTTACTGAGGTGAGACAGGAGTGCTATAAGGTGGTAGTTCATAGGGTTTTAGGGTCACCCTTTTAAAGACAGATATAACCCTGGCTTGTTTCCAGGAGCAGGGAACAGTGCCAGAGCTAATCAAGAGGTTGAGAGGTGCAAGATAGGGGTGGCAAGAATGGAGGTGCAAAGTTAGAGAATTCTAGATTTCAGACTGTCAGGACCAGCGCTGCCATGAGGACATAGTGTTGAGGATCCGTGAGGACATCAGTTCTAGACACAAGGCTGAGAAAAAGTTGGGGATGGGGCAGAGGGAGACCTGGAGAGGGAGAGACAGAAGGAATGACTGCGTTGGAGGTTAAGGAATGAGTGGAGGTAAGTGTGAGTCAAAGGTGTTGTCTATGGTGTTGGGGTTGTTACAAGAGACATTGTCAATTAGCATGTTATAAGGACCTTGAGAAGCATTGCAACCAGAATATGGTTGATATGTGCCCAGTACCTTTTGGAGTAATGGGCAGTGGCATGGAGAAGATTTCTACAGTAATTGCTTTTGGCTGCACAGAATGCTTTCTTGCATGAATTCCTAAGGGAGGAGGCTTTCCTCCTGACCCAGAGCTGTCATGAGATTTAAGCAAGCGGAGAAGGGCGGCTGTTCAACCATTTGGTGGGAAGGCCCCTAACCCTGCACCTAATGTAAGGAATGTGCTTGAGTGCAATGTGTTGGAGAAATACTCCACCACCAGGTCAGTGTTGTCCGTAATGAAAGGGAGAGCAGTCAACCTGCTGGAGATCGGATAGAAAAGCCAAGGATCAAAGGCAGAGAACTTGACCATGGAGATACTTTTAGGCAGGTATGAAGGGAGCAGGCATCCCAGACACAAGTTACAGGAGAATGGTCACTAATGGAGTCAGGCAACACAGTAACTGAGGAGATCCTGTCTGGCCTATTGGCGAGGACCTAGTCAAGCAGTGTGTGACTAGTGCCACTGCTGGAGTGGCTGGTAGGTTCAGTGATGAGCTGAGTTAGATTGGTGCTGGCAATGTTAGTGTTGAGGATAGGGAGGTTGGGCCAAGTCAATCCTGACTGAAGTCACCTAGGCAAAGTACTTCATTGTTTTTGGTGGCATGGGATAAAATTCCAGAAATTCCTCAAATCCCCATTTACTGGATGCAGGATGAATGTAGGCACATACAATGTGCAGCTTCTTGGTATTACCTAATAGAAGCAGGGCATGAAGCACCTCGCAGGATGCAAGTCGGGGTCAAGACTGAAGATCAGGTTTAGGTGGGACTTGGAAAAAGTGCCAGCCACCACCCCTTTTGGATGAGGCCCGATCAACCCGAATCATACTGTAGCCCGGAAGGGCACACAAAGAGTTACGGAGAGAAGGCCCAAGCCAGGATTCTGTTATTCCTAGAAGGTCAGGCTTATGGGTGGCAGCCCAAGCCATCATGTTGGCATGATTTGCCACAAGGCTTCTTATGTTTAGGTGGGCAATCTTGAGGCCACTGGGTTGGGGCCCCACAGAAAAGAAGCCTGAAGGGGTGGGAGCCAAATGCCGCAGTGCCTTGATTGGCCTCAATATCACCTGAAAGTGATAAAGAGAGGGTCATAATCCATGTAGCCATGACCAGGAAGGCAAAGGTGGTCCTGGCTTGAGAGAGACTGCTGAAGGCAGCGGACTGAGAATAGCAATGGAGGTCAAATTTCATAGGATTGATTCCACCCCTAACTGCAGGGATTAGTCAATAATATCAGTGCATAGGAAAAGGTGTATTTAATAAAGGCAGGAGGTGGGGACCAAAACCACCAAGCAGCAGAGAGCTGGAGCACAGGAAAAGCAGAGGAGCCAAGAATCAAATGGGATCCTCAGCGAGCAGAGCACTGCAGCTTCACCAAGACTGGGACCCATACCAGATGTGGGCTTTTTCGGTGGCAACTGATGCAAGGGCTGGGAGAGCTGGAGAAGTCAACCTCAGACCCTGAAATGAAGAACAAAAAGCAACACAGGATTAGTAAGTAGAGATAGGGTGGGACAGTAGGTAGGGGAGGGGTTAAGAGAGAGAGAATAAGATAATTGGGCAGCAATTAGGGACAGCCACAGAGTTCTACAATAATCTTGAATTAATTCTGGCAAGAATAAATTATTTAAACAGGCAGTAATATAGTGGTTAACTGCAGTACATTAAACCATAAGATTATATATTAAACAAAATTAAAGATGCAGTAAGTAAGAAAAAACCAAGCAGCACAGGAAAAGCAGCTAAAGTTTTTAAACAAGCAGCTCAGGAAAAAGGCATCAAGAATCAAATGGTCTCCTCAATGAACAGAACACTGCGGCTTCACTGAGACCAGGACCCGTACCTGATGTGGGCTTTTTCGCAGCAACTGATGAAAGGGCTGGGAGAGCTGAAGAAGTCAGCCAGACCCCGATGTGGGCTTTTTGGTAGTGACTGATTCAAGGGCTGGGAGAGCTGGAGAAGTCAGCCTCAGATCCTGAAATAAAGAACAAGCAAAAGAAAACATGACAAGTCTCTTAGGACACTTTCCTCTTTAAAAGGGCTAGTGTCTATCTCCCATCCCTTAATGCCCTAGTCTTTTATCATGGGCCTGCTACCTGCCCTCCTTCATTAATACTGAACAGAAGTATTTGTTCATATTTTCACTTTTGGTGATCCTCTTCACACAAGACCCTCCTTTCCTTTCAGCCTTATAGTCCCTCCTGGTCTTTCTCTTTTCACTTATGTAGCTAAAATGTCCTGTTCCTTTATCACTGATTTGGCAATATTCTCTTCTGTTTGCACCTTTGCACTCCTACGGCTTTCCTGCTCTCTTTGTTTCCGAAAACTCCTCCTATCCTTGTCTGCCTGTGTTTTCTTATACTTCCTAAAAGCCATCTTTTTCAGCTGTGGGCATAGCCCAGTAGATGTTTTGCATTCAGAAAAGGGCTGATGTCATTTTGCTAACAAACTACATGATAGAGTGTTAGAAACAGATTCCTCTGCAGAAGCCTCATTACCACACTGCCTGTGTGTATATAGGAAGTTGAAGAGCACTAGTTTTCCTCTGGCTTGAGGAGTTAATTGAGCCCACAGAAAGTTAACTCATTATCTTGACGGCAGTCATTCCATGTCAGATTACCAATGGATAGTACAAACATCATAGAAAGCTATTGGAAGTAGAATGGGTTAAATACTTCCTGGAGCTTTCTGCATAACAAATAAGCTCTGCTGTGCCCTCAGCCCCAAGGAACACCTCATTAAGCCATTTGACACTACCATCCAAAGAGCAGTCATTCTGCTACTTTGCAGGCCATTCCATAGCAAAGAGTCCCAGTGATGCCTGTTTCCAAATAATACACCAACTTCATTTTCTCAGGCAGGCAGTTCTGGGCTACTGTTTATATTCTGTTGAATGTTCATAACCTGCAATTTGTGACTATAGGTGTTTACAACTGAATGATAGTCACCACATTTGCTTCACTTGCAAATAGGCAGACATGTGCGTGTCTAATTTTTGTTTGACTTAGGTTACACATAGAATCTGATCAGTTCATAACATGCTGTATTGTGAGTAAATGAAATGATAAATGGGGGCTTTGGTTTCTTTTACAAATTCATTTTCATGACCATGGATACAATAAAACAAAATTTCTCAACAAAATGTTTAAAAATAAGGAGTTTAGCATGCAGTGTAAAGAGCTGCTCCCTGGAAAATTATCTGCTTGGGGGCTGCCACAAGCATAATGGAACTTCATGGATAGGGGAGCTCATGGCAGCAGAAGAGGCATGATAACATGAAAAGCTTAATGGTGTAGATGTAAAGGCACCAATATTTGGGCATGACTTGGTAGAGGACTAAATGTGACTTGGGGTGGGAACCATCAGGAATTGAGTGAGTCTTGGTATTTTTAGCATAATGGTTTTCTGAAACTTCAACCTTCAATGGGTTAGATTCTGCATCCATCTGTACAGTATGTCACTAAGCCACATGCAATGGGGTATGGGTAAAACAGATCACCAGCCCGGACCAGAACTGTAAAATCTGGACTGGGCACCACTTGTGTAAATATTGCTGATCCACTCACTCCAGGTGATTTGATCTGGCTTTTACCTATCTGGTCTGGTCCTGATGGTTCCATTTTCAACCACTCGATGGAAGGGTTGAAAAGCAGACTTTCAGGAGCAGACCAGATGAAAAGTTGGACTGAACAGAGCAGCCAGAGTGACCGGACCAGCAGTATTTGTACAAGTTGCCCCCAGTATGGCCAGTTTGGATTTTTAGAACTGCTGTGGTTCAGGTCTGTCAGTCCAGTTTTTAATCAATCTTTATTTTATACTGAAAGGTATGTGAGCTAAAATTTCCATGTACACAAATGTCCAGTTAAGCATGAAAAGAGACAGAACACCAGGTCAAACAATTACATAGTAAAATACAGTATAAACAGGTCTAACATAAACAGGTCTAATACAGAGATTTTGAGGATATACAGAACAAAGGGAAGCAAATAACATGACAAATTTACAGCATAGGATATAGTTAGAGGTACAATTCAGGAACATGAACAGTTAGGTGATGCATCAAAAGAAGAAGTGCAAGTTCTGTGGCACCCAGATTCTGCATGTGGACAAGCATTCCCACTCGTGATCTGCCTAGGCCCCAAACACGGTTCAAGGACTTTCGCTGTGTCAATCCTTCAACCAGGCCACAGAATGAGCACCAGAAAAGGTTGAAGCCCACTTGCTGGAGAGTGCTTAGCTTTGATGGAAAAGTAGCTGCAGAATCTGCAGGAAAAATCTTCTCCAATGTCAGAACCCAAAAGAAGAAAAGGACAAGGAGAGACACAGAGACTGGGATAGGTCTCCATCCACTTGGCAGTAACCATTGGGCACCACTGACACTGGAGGGGCATCCACTTCAGTAAGTATCCCTACTGCCAGGTCTCCTACTACTCCAGGGGATCAGACCATAGTCTCCCTGCCTGCTTTACTCACGGTGAAGTCGGGGCTCTTCTTGGACGATGGAACCCCTATTATGATCCTTAGGCACATATCTTCCTCAGGGTCTATTGCCAGCAACCAGGTCAATAAGTCGCTCCCTGGCCCCAAGAGAGGGCGTATGGTCATAATTGATAAGCTGGACTCCAGCTCCATTGTTGTCTGCATGGCCAAGGCCGATAAGTCAGACATTAGCTCTTCTGAAGTCTGTATGGCAGCAGCTGATAAGTCGCTCCCAATTCCTCTGGGATGGCACAGCTGAGGCTCTCCAGTCGTGGCTGCAGGATGCCCCAATGTCGAGCTGAGCCAGCTGCCAGACATGCAACAGTCTTTAGAAGGTTCCTGACTCCCACTGACCCAACCAGCCCCTCTGGACTTGCCCGAAGATTAAGAGCCAGAGGCGGGCACTAATCTGGAGGTTCCCCTCCTTCTCTGTGTCAGTTTCTTCCTGGTTCACCCACTGGGCCCATTGTTAATCCCTCTGGGGCCCTTCTGGATCCTCCTCAACTCAAGCACCCTTGGACAACCAGGTTCTGCCATCTTGGTCTCTGGCTTCCCAGATGACGGTGGGTCTTCCGTCGGGTTGCACTCACTCCTGACACCAAGTGACCCTTCACCAGGTGACCCTTGCCTGTTCAGGGTATGTCTGGCACTCCTGCCATTCCTTAAACACTGGATGGCATTCCATCAGGCCCTCAGGTGCTGAATCTTCCTGTGCCAGACATTCCTGTGCTTGATCCAGTGCCAGTCCCTTTGAATGTTCCTATGGGGCTGGACCTGGTCCTTCTGGACCTCCTGCTAGCCTTGGCCCCACCTCCTGCCAGGCCTTCAGCTATGCCTCCAGCTGGACCTATGGACAATGTTCCAGGCTATCTACCCCACAACATCCAATGTACCCTTCCCTGGGGTATCCAATGCCTGGTCATCAAGCTCCATTATGTACCAGAGTACCAGACTCCAGGCTGTGTCTAATCAAGGGTATGCTCCTTCTGGCTTTCCTTACTCCTATCAGGCTCATGGATACCCTCAATATCAGATGCTGGGCTATCCATTATACCTGCCTCCTCCTCCACCACCTCCTCCTCCTCCTCCTCAGCCTCAGGCTCTGCCTCCACAGCAGCCTCAGGCTGATATCCAGGCAGTGTTTTAGACCCTGCTTCAGGAGGATAGGATTCAAATAGTCTCGGAGCCTGACCATGGGAAACCAGTGGCGGCCTCTACTCCTGCCTCTTTTTACGCCCTTGATCAGCCTCTCCTATGGATTCCCACCTTTCTGGAGAAGGCTCTCTAGATACCAGGTCAGGATAAAACCAGGACACTCCTCTAAAAGGGTTCAGACTCCCAGCAGGCACTCTTCAGACTTTGACTCTGACTCATCCTCCACCTCTGGTACACTACACCTATAGAGCCTCAGTGTAAGAGTCCCCAAAGTCCCCTCTGGAGGACCCTTCCTTTGCAGAACTCCTCATAACTATACAAACTGCCTGTGCTGGGCTATCCAGGAACAGGATTCAAAGCAGAAAAGGCATGAAGCATCTAGACATGATTAACACAGCTCCTATGCCCATACTGCCTTGGACTGGGCATCATAAAGACCTGACATCCACTATCTGGCAACAACCTTCCTCCTCTGGCTGCTTTGAATAAAAGTCAGACAGGATGTACCACCCCCAGTAGGGGTAAAACACCTTACTTGCCATCCTAATGCAGACTCAGTTGTTATCACAGCTGCTCATGACTGGTCCTCTAAACTTAAACATTTGAGCATGTCTCCTCCTGATAAGGAGTCTAAGCAGTTGGACAGTTTTGGTGCAAGATCCATTCCTCCTTCACTTGCTCTCCCTACCCCAATTATCTGCAAGCCCACTTGAAATCTCTGGTTTAATGCCCCAGTAACCCCTCTCTCCCAACCCATAACCTCACTTCTCAGACCTGACTATGTATGCCCATACCTCTCCCCTCTCTCCCTAATTTTCCTCCCACTCTCTCCTTCCCTTCCTGCACTCACCCTAGCCCCCTGTCTCACAGCTGCCTACCCTCATAATCCCCTGCACCCTCCGCTAGACCTATTACCTCCTCTTCCCCCTCCAGATCATATGCCTGTATTTCACCTCTCCCTCCCCACATCTCTTCCAGCATCTTACCACTGCAGATGTTAACTTTGCTTCCCTAATCAGGGCCAAACCTTCCCCAACATCAAGTTTCACACTCAGAGATATAGGCTCCTGCAATCTAGTCATTTCTTCTCCTCACCCTCATTCTCTTCTCGGGATGTCAAACACAACCCAGGTCACATAACTGTACCCACCCTCTTGACTCACACAAAGGCCTATCAATAGCCCATAGCAACATAAGAAGTCTCCTGCTAAAGATTGACCTACTAACTTGCTGGATAGCTGAGCAAGCTCCGGATATACTATGCTAACAGAAACCTGGCTCTCTGCTAAAACCCCTGACTCCTTCCTCACTCTCCCAAAATACACTCTACACAGGCAGGACTGTGGTAAAAGAGCTGGTGGTGTAGCTATCAACACAAAACAGCTGCTCATAAGTTCAGTAACTCACAAAAGAAGCTCGGCCATGAACCCTTATGGTTCAACTCTCCCTTCCGGTCTCACTCCCACTTTCCTAGGTGTGCTCTATGCCTCTCCCCACCTATCCTGTGACCTCATCACCACCTTACCACACTGCCTGACCTAGCATCCAGATGGAAACTGGTCCTTGTAGGTGATTTCAACTTGGACTGGCTAGCCTCCTCCTCAAAAGCCATACCTCCAAAATCGGTCACTTAATCCACAGTGGATCAATGAACCCACCCACTACAACATCCTCTCCCAAAACCATTCTTTATTAGACAGGATCTCCTCGCACCATCACAGAATAATCTCCTCTGGTGTCCTCTGTAATGCACTATGTGACCACTGTATTACCTACTGTATCAGGAAAACTCAACTGCCCAAATCTGCCCCAAGTACATTAACACTCACTATCTAAACAAGTTGGACACTGATGCCCTCTTTACCAGTCTATACAAAGCTAACTGGAAACCTGTCTCAGCTCCTGATGTTGACATGGCCCTCTCTAGATTCCTACACACCATTACAAGCATCTGGGATGTCCATGCCCTCTAAAAAGTCCAGGGTCAGAAGTGGCACCACCTCTGGATCACCGCACCTGTCCTCGCCAAATGCAATGAAAGAGACAAGGCTTGGTCGTACTTTAAATCCAACCCCAACCCTCAGAACAGGCAAGCTTTTAACACCCTAAGTAATGCCTGCACCAAGACCATAAGAAAAGCAAAGGCAGACTACTTAAGTTGCAGGTCTCGCTTGCTAAGCCCCCTCAGTTCTGGAAAGTTGTGCACACTCATTGACCCACCAGCCCAGCCCTGCACCCGCTTTCAAACTTCATGGCCAGACAGTCACTGACCGACCCACTCCTCTGAAATCCTGAATCAGTTTTTCATTTCCTGTACCATATCACATGGCTCCCCCTCCTTCCCAGTCCCACCACCACCTCCCTTAACAAAGACTTCAAGTTCACCCCCACCTTACTGAACGCTAGGGTTCACAGTCCTACACTCGCTTAACCCTGCAAAGACCAGCTCAGATGGGATTCACCCCAGGCTCCTGCAGATCTCAGCTCCTGCGATTGCCAAGCCCCTACACATCTCCTAACCTCTTGTTTTCCACAGGAACAGTTCCGTAATCCTGGAAACTGGTCTGCATAATTCCCCTTCACAAAGGCAGTGACCCCTCCTTGCCAGGCAATTATAGGCCCATCTCGCTCCTCTCAGCTGAAGCTAAACTACAAGAATCCTTGGCCCACACCCAACTAGCTGACTGCCTTGCAACAAACAACATCCTCTCACCCTATCAGTCTGGTTCAGGAAACACCATTTCACAATTTCCTCCCTCCTCCTGCCAACCATATCCAAACTGCCTCTGACAAGGCTCCTTACAACAGCAGTATTTGTTGATTTACAGTAGCAAAGGCGTTTGACTCGGATCCACCTCCTCTCCTGCAGAAGCTTGAGGCAGCTGGACTTGCCCCATCACTGTAAGGTGGTTTCAGTCTTATCTATCGCCAGACTTCAGTCTGTTAGGCCCTGTCCACACTGTACTGAAAATCTGTAACATTTTGAAACCATTACAGGCTGAAGGCCCTGTCTACACTACCCTTGGAAATCCCTCTTTAACGTTACAGAGTGTCAGTTACTGTAATGGTTTACATTTACACTGGTAACGTTACAGAAAGTGTTTTTGTAACCATTACAGAAACCTGTTGTGAGGTGGTTTCAAAACGGTTTCTGTAATGGTTTCAAAGTTCTGTTTAACCCTGTCCACACTATACAAGTAAAATCCTGTAATGTTGGCAAATGTTTTTAGTGGTAGTGTGGATGCACTGTGATGTTTTCAGTCTGTACTGGTTTCAAAACATTATAGATTTTCAGTGCAGTGTAGACAGGGCCAAACATTACAGTGCATCCACCCTACCACTAATAACATTACAGATTTTACTTATGTAGTGTAGACAGGCCCAAAACATCAGTTTTCAACAACTGTTTGAACACGCTTTCTGTGATGTTACCAGTGTAAACCACTACAGTAGCAGTCTGGACCCTCTGTAATGTTACAGAGGATTTTTATGGTGTAGTGTGGACAGGGCCTAAGAATCACTGATACCACATCCCCACTCTCCCTGTCCTGGTGGGCGTCCCTCAAGGCTCTGTTCTTGACCCCATCTTCTTCTCCTTTTCATTAATGACCTTCTCTCTCCTGCACCAGATCATTAATACACGTTGTATGCGAGACAACACCATCCTCTTACCTCCAGTCCCAACGTGCTTGAAGTCCAAGCTACCCTACAAAGCAACTTCAACAACATTCAGCTGGTTCTGCCAAAACCAACTGAAATTAAACACCACCAAAACTGTTTCCGTGGTTTTCAGCTATACCCAGAAACTTAGCTGTGCTACTCCTCCCATCACCTCTTGATGGCTCCCACTTGACCAAGTCACCAGATACAAGTACCTGAGTGTTTGGCTGGACCCCATCTGTCTTTTTCAGCTCACATTGAATCTATCACCTCAAGCTCTGCCCCAAACTTGGCATGCTATACGGAACAGCGACTCACTGCCGTTACCTGCCAGGCGTGAAATTGTCTCCAAAATTATCCTCCCATACTAGATTATGCAGATGTGGTTTACAGCTCTGCCCTGTAAACACCTTGCCAGGCTCGATACCCTTCTAAACTCATTTTGCCACTTCGCTACTAACTCTCTCCTCGCACCCACCACTGTGATCTTTACTCCCTCCTTGGACTAAGCCCTTATCTCACAGGCGCTATATAAATGCCCTCAACCTTATATCTAAATACTGGTTTTACTTGCTCCCTCCTATCTTGAAGACTATCTGTCCTCAGACTCCTTATCCCCTATGAACTCAGTCACAGAAATGAAAGCTCCTTCACCCTGCCCTGACCCTCTTCGGCAGCATGCAAAGCTGCTTTCTCCTACTGGCTTCCTTACTTGTGGAACAAATGTAACCCTGCTATCAGAAACTCACTGTCTCACTCTAGATGCAAGCAACAGCTACATCTCCTTCCTCCGCCTTTATGTCGCCACAACTGAGCTAAACCCACAACTTCTACTGACTTTACCTTTCTACAATCCCTCCCCAACTCTTATTAAAGATTCATTATGTAGAGCACTTACTATTGTATAGTTCACCTCTAGAGATTCATCACATGTCATGTTTTTCTCACTGCTGTATTATATTGATTGCTCTTAGCTGCTATTGTTCTGTAAACTAGTTCTTTGCATTTATTGTCTGTATTTCCATTGCTCCTCTCCCCTGGGTCTCACCTTTAAATCGAGCCTCAGCTCAGCGTGCCTTTCCTGGTTACCAAATGTTTAAATAAAATAAATAAACTTACGCCCTCAGGTGGCTCATATGGTTTCCTACCAGAAATCTTCCCTGGCCTCACTCGTGTCCAAGCTGGAAGCTATCCAGGACCAGGAGCTAAGGCCAAGATTGTCAAGACAGTGATCATGGCTAAAATCTCCTGTTGACATGCCCTCTGGGCCACTTATGTCACAGTAGATTCAGTTGCTCACACCACAGCCACTGCTGTCTGCATTAGGAGACATTTGTAGCTCAGGATTGCTGGCCTGGCAAAGACATTCAGACCTCAATCCTGGATGCCCTTTCAGGGATCCGTGTTATTCAGAGGTGATTCCTAGGATATTATCACGAATTGCAGGACCATGGTAAATCCATCTGTGACATCCGCTCATGTACCGAGGGGTTACAAAGGCAAACAGCCTTTTCATTGGAATAAAGATGCCAGACCAAGGAGGCCCTGCCAAACATCAGGCCAAATGTTGGTATCCAGCATCAGGAACCCGCATCTCCCCTTCCAAGTCCCAGAAGCCCCGTAGGAGCTGCCAGCTCCCTCCCTCAGCCTCCTGACTCATGGGGACCCCTACCTCCTCCAGATTCTCTGGGGAACCAGTGGGGAAAGATTTGCCTCCACTTTCAGGATCACAGGACATAACCACAGACTGTTGAGTCCTTCAGTTAATAACAGCGGTCACCATAGAGTTCTAGACAGGCCTCGGACAACCCCCAGGGCCTATCCCATTATCCTCCAAGGCACCTATCTCTGACAGGGATGAGATTCAGGCACTTCTGCAAAAGTCATCCATAAAGCCAGTGGTTCTGGCACAGATAGGAAGATGGCACTACTTCCATTTCTTCCTAGTGCCCAAAAAGATGAGCAGCCTAAGATTCATCTTGGACCTCAGCATGCTCAACCTGTACATTACATAAAAGAGGTTCCACATGCTCACCATCAAGGGACTTCTACCCCTGCTCCACAAGGGCCATTGGCTTTGTGCGCTGGTGTGTTATATCCTTAAGTGATAAAGATTCTTTAGTGCTGCATGTAATATAGCTAAGTGACTGTTTGATTGAAATCTTTACTTGTGCTTGCTCCCTCTCTGTGCCTCCACCCTGTTGTTTTCCTCTACCTCTTTAGTTGGCCCTGGCAGCCTGCTGCTCAGTCTCAGCACTACCCACACCCCACCACCAATTGACCATTGGCCCTCCTCTAACTATTGTTGCTTTTGTTAGCCCCTGTAGTCATTCCTCCAACCCCTGCTCTTCTCTAACTCCCTCCTAATCCTTAGTAATAAATTCAGCTTTTCTCCCTTTTTCAGGGAGTCTGTTTGCCCACTTGGTGATTGTTCCTTCCTCTCCAAACCACATTTGTGGTTGAAAGAATCAGTGGCCAGGCTCCCTGAAGCAAGCAGGTATGGAGCTCTGATTTGCAATTCAGCGCCAAGACTCCTGATTGGTGTCGTCTTCTGTCTGGTGCTCACTCTGGGTCGCTGTGTGTGGAACAAATCTGCCTGTTAGCACCGCTGTTCCTTTTGCCTGCTGCCAGGTTCTACTACCCTGTATTTTGTCCTTCCTAACCACCCCTGCTCTGGCCTCTATTAAATACACTGTTGCTCCTCCCTAACCCCCCACCTTCCTCTATTGGTCACAAAGTTCACCGTGATTCACAGCTGTTTTCTACCCTCCTGGATCTATTATTCTTACCTACTTTCTCTTTTGCAATATCTAATTTTCACCCACCAGAGGGCTCTCACTACGTTAACTTTACCTGTATTCTCTCTCAGTACACTTAACCAGTCTGTGTATCTCATCAGACATCTCCTGGCCACGCCTGCCTATCTGAATACTACTCTACTTGGTATAATGCTCTCTTTTCATCGATGCCTCACCTCTTCCTCCTTCTAAGCACCATGCTTTCCTCCCGTAACTGCAGTTGTTCGTTCTCATGCTCCCTACCATATTTGTCAAGTAAACCACCCAACCCTACATACCCCTGCTTTACCTTAACCATAGTCCCTACCCTTTTTATTATACATGGTCCCGTACCCTATTTGGCCATCTGCCTCTTTCATGACCATACCTTACTCTTATACTCTACTGTGAGGTACCTCTTATTGCACTAGCAAGCCCTGGATCAAAAGCACTAAGCTTCACTTCATTATTATCGCTCTCCTACTCCTATCAGCTGTGACATTAATCCCAACCCAGTCCCTCACCCAGTAATGCCTTACTCCATCCACCCTCCTTACAATGCATCCCCTACTGCTTCAGTTTCTCTCCCTGTGGCCTAAAGATACTCCACCTTAATATTCATAGCCTCTTCCGAAACTAGATCTGCTCCTTCCACTTGTTGGATCCATTAATTCAGACATCCTGATAGTCTCAGAGACTTGGCTCAACTCCAAATCCCTGATACATCTATTGCAATCCCTGCTTACGTTGTCACTCACCTGGACCGCACCAGCAGAGTGGGAGCATGGCTATCTATTCATCCTCCTCCTCCAACCCTCTACTATTCTATCAACTTCCATCCAATCTGCATATGAAGACATTGTCATCAGTTTAACTGACCCTTCTCCATTCCTATTTTTATTGCAGATACCTGCTGTCGCCGTGGTCTGCACCCATCTGAAATCACAGACCCAATTACTACAATTGGTCCTTACCTCCTCAGGTGAGCTCTCTATCTTCTAGAAGACCTCAACCTTAACTGACTAGACTCATACTGACATACAGTAACTGCTCTCAACCTGTCACAACTAAACATGGAACCTACATGCTTAACCATAAATCTCAGAATCACTCTTTAATCAACTAGGCCCAACCTCACACCTCACAGGATAATCCAGTCTGGCCTTCTGCCTGATGCCTTCAGCGATCATCATATGCTCTATCTAGTTAGGAAAATCCACAGACCCAAGGCTCCCCACAAATGCTAAATTTTCATTCCTACAACTCTCTTGACCTAGCCTGATATATCTTTGCTGAACAGGAGGTTCTTGTATTCCTTTCCTTCCCTTCCTTCCTCCCTCCCAGTGCTTCAGAGGGTTCTCCTGAAGCTACGGGCAGAAAGGGCTCACATGATTCTAATAGCCCCTCTTTGGCCTCATCAGATTTGGTTCCCTCTGCTTAACAGCTATACAGTAGATGGAACCCCCAGTACCTCTGCCTCTCCACCATGATCTTCTGACACAGGCAGAGCAGACTGGTGCATCCAGGTCTCAAATCCCTCCATCTGCATGCATGTAACCTGTGGACATATGTGGAATAACTTCCATTGTTATTATTTTTTTACAAAATTGTCAATTGTGCAGGTGCTTTTGTAAAAAATGAATTATAATAGAGAGATTTTGAAAAGTTATTTGACTTACCATACTCATGCTTGTCTAGCCACTTACTCAGTCTCCTAGTTGTTTCTGTCACTGTACTAACTGTTTCCTGCTGCTTCATATCAAGGAGTTGTTGATTTTCATATTGTGTGTGCCTGGGGTGGAGCAGCAATGAAAGAGAAACTATGCAATATCCTCAATAACACAACTATCCCAGTTTACTTTTACCTAACACCCATTTTAGCCCTTGTGCAGTAAGATCTTCCTTCAAGAGAACAACTTAAATGTGTAAGATTTACATTGACATTTGGGTATATGCACTTTTATATTATACTAATTATGTGTGTGTACTGTATAGCAATCTCTAGAAAAATCAATTAAACACATCAAATGCCTTCAAAACATGTCTCAACATTGTGTTTTTCTTCCACCTTGTCACAACATATAGTTGTCTCAGCAGTGTTTGCAATTAAGGTACAGTATCTTCATGTATGTGATGGCTCTATTCTGTTGAGCTGATTGCTATAACAGTGCATAGAATAAAATGTGAAACATATAGGTAACTGTAATACAGATAGTGGCATTATTATGTTTGGTAGCATGCATGTGCAAGAAACATAGTGCCACCATACAGTTTTCGTAGGTGTGCCTCCCCACTTCCAATGCCTTGCGCCTTTTGCAGGCATGGCTGCACCACACTAATGAATGTCTGAACTGTCTATGACAGCCGTCTCAGATGCAGTGGCATACAGTTGTAAGGGAGAACACTGCCATAGACAATTGCCTACATGGCACTGCATCTAAACTGTCATAGACAGTTCTTTCCCTATGAACACATACATGCACGCTGGGAGCCCACCCCAGCATGCTCATGTGCTCCCTCTGTGGCTGATGGGGTGCCCAATCCCTGTCGGCTCCACTGACCCCCCAAACACACTTCCAAGTTCCATGCTGGAAGCCCACCCTAGTGTGACAAAAGTCAGAATGGTGCCAGGAGTGCCCAATCCCCCATCGGCTCCACTGAACTCCCTCCCCAATGAAAACAAGCAGACTTCCAGTTGCCATGCTGGGAGCCCACTTCAGCGTGGCAAATGTCTGCTGTGCTGATGGGGTGCCCAATCCCCATCGGCTGCAACTGACCCCCAAAAAAAAAAACTTCCAGCTGCCATGCTGAGAGCCCACCCCAGTGTGGCAAAAGTCCTGCACAGTCTTCACAAAAACACCTAAAACAAAAATGGTTCCTCATTGATTGTCTTGCCCCTCTCCCAACCTGCACCCACCTCTGCACATCAACCTCCCACACACACACCCTGACCCCATACTTACCTCTGGAGTCTGGCACGATGATCTTCGTGGACCAGGAACACGTCTGCACTCTTTAAAGCTGACTCATGAACTGAAGAAATGCCGGTAAGCTGTATAATGGCATAAATGATTTTTTTCAACTTTGGTGCATATCTTGGCCATTTTGGAGAATTTTTCACCAAATTTTCAACATAGGTTCTTAGGCCCCACCTCATGAACTCAGTCACTGTCATTTTGTTATTCGTCCCGAAGGTGATTTCAGAGAAACTGTGTGGAACCACCTTTTGGGACCTAGTAATGAAATGACAGTGCCACAGTTCATGAGGTAGGCCTCCCAAACCCTATGTTGTAAATTTGGTGAAAAAAAATTACCAAAATGACTGTTTTATTTAGCATGCATTGCGCAGTTCCCACGCATACTTGTAACTCTCGCAAATATTTAATATTTTCACCCAGATTTTCAACATTGCTATTTTACCACACCTCCTTATGAGCAGATACAGCTGTCATTTTCATATCTTGCCCAAAATGTGTTTTCGTGCATGTAGTGTACAATGCGCAGTTGGTGTGCGAATCAATGTTTGGGACAGATTAAGAAAATCGGTGACACTGTTCATGAGTACAAGTCTTAAAATGTCTATGTTGAAAATTTGGTGACAAAAGTCCATAAATGACTGTGTTATGAGCATGCATTTCGTAGTTTCCACGCACTCGTAAGTTCACAAATTTGTAATATTTTAGTCCAGATTTTCAACACTGGCATTTTTCCACACCTCCTTATGAACAGCACAGCTGTCATTTTCACACCCTGGTCAAAATGTGTTTTTGCATTTCTGGCGCAGGAATGCTTGGTTGCTGTGGGAAATCAGTGTTCAGGACAGATTAGGAAAATCACGGTGACACTGTTCATGAGCGGAGGTCCCAAAGTGTGTTGACAATCTGCTGCAAAAATCCCCAAATTAATTACATTATGGTTGTGTGTTGCACAGTTTCTACGTACACTGAGACTTCACCAGTTTTTTCATATTTTCACTCCAGATTTTCACACCAGTGGTGCCAAATACGCAGTCACTGTGCAAAATCAGCTTTCACTAATGAACTGATATTGCCATTGTTCATGAGGTGGTGGTCACAAAACCCATGTTTAAAATTTGGAGTGAAAATACCAACGGACGCTGGGACGTTAGGTTTTCCAGCCATAATGCCCCACCTTGTAGAAACTAACAGGCATCACGGATGTGACTTGGGATTGTTGCCTGTAATACTCATGCCATTCCACCCCACCCACACTCTGCAGCCAGTGACAGGCATCAAGATGTGTCTTGGACTCTTTGGCCCCAAAGTTCATCCCATTCTCCCATACTGCACCCATCTCAACTTATTTCTTATGGAATGGGGTGAGCATAAGGCCCAAGACTCCAAGGCACACTGTGACACTTGTCGGTGTCTGCAGGATAGGTGTGGTGACATGGCATGGCCGTAATGCTGTTGACCCAAAGGCACACCCCAATGCCCGCAATCTCTGCAGGGTGGTGATGGAGTTGGCTTCAGTTCAATACTTCACTGCCATTCCAATTATTCATCTCTAACTCCTACACTACCAATGCCAATGCCAGCAAGCAAACATTCGACATTGACAGATGCTTGTTTTATATCTGCCCACTCTTAATTTACCATGTTTTAATTCAGTTAGTGTATGCAATGGCAATTCAAGTTTATGTTTAAGCCCATGAAAACCCTTATCTAGTTAATTCATCTACAGGCATAGTTGCTCTGCCAGATCTTGTTTGCTCTTTCTTTTTCTACCTCTAGAGAACCATAGTTGTCTGTTTAGGGCTGCAGTGGGTGGAGCCCTGCAGACCTCTTAGTTTGAGAAAATGGCTTGAATGTAAACATGTTGGAGTGACAAAAAGTTGCCTCCATTTCTGTGATGCCCAACACACTATTTTTTAATTTTCCACCGTGACCGAATAATCTTCCCACCGACCCTACCTCTCAGCACCCCCATAAACATAATAGTGACACTGGGGCTGCCCACCCCAGTGTCTCGATCATGAATTTCCTGCCTGCACCAGCCCACTACACACATGCACTTCCATGTCTGTGAAGCCATGGAGAGAGTCAAGTGCTATGCCACTGGCTGTAATTCACTGTCAGGATCAGTAACAGCAAGCAGCAGCCATCTGCAATACCAGGTGAGCCAGCACTAGACAGTGTAGAGTGAGTGTATGAAACTGCACAGGAGACCTATAATTAGTTGATAAGTATCCAGATCCACACCATTACCTGAAGACCCATATTGCAGCTGTGCATGTAATTGCCCTAGACTGTCAACAAGCTGCACAGTCCTGAGAATACTGGCAGCCATTGTGAGAGACAGTGAGACAGGAGAAGTCTGTGTCTGTGTCTGTCTGTCACATGTATCCCTCCTTGCAGCACACAATAGTGGACGTTTGTTGTGCAGTGTACTGATGTACCAGTCCATGACCCAGGAAGAGTGCCCCCAACCCTGGCATCTCTACAAATGACAGAAAGAGCTGAAACTGAGATCGCACATCTGTCATAGTAACAGTGTGAAGGAAAGAGAGACCAAGAGACTGAGATGGGAGTTGCTGTTTTCAGGGATCGCATAATGCGGAAGAGCAACAGAGCGGGCCAGCATGCCATTTCTGAAAGTAGTTGTCCACTGCCTTACATGGCACCTATTCTAACACTTTATTAGGTGTGACTTGTGGCTGCTAGCTCACAGTCTGTTGCTAACTTCTGTTCTTCTCTCCTCCCCATCTTTCAGCAACAACAGAGCAAGAGGTGGAACTTTTTAAACTAGAAATGCTACAAACCAAAGAAAACTGACTGATTCCCATTCCTATGCTCACAAGGCTCAGAATATCCTGCCCAGATTCATATCTTTTAATCAGTGAAGAAGCTGGATTAAAAATGCCCAAAATCAAAGCTCAGTATGCTTGCGGCTCTCTGAAAAGCAGATGAGAGTCTGGTTCTCCAATTGACCAAGAGCAGTCTTTTAATCAGTGAAAGATCGAGAGGTGAAACTTTCTTTTGAAAACTAAAATGTCTACATCAAAGCAAACTGATGGACCCATCTGAAATCACAGACCTAATTACTGATGGACTCCCATTCCCACACTCACCAAGATCAGAATACCCAGCCCAGATTCACATCTTTTAATCAGCCAAGGAGCGGGATTAAAAATGCCCAAGTCAAAGCTCAGTATGCTTGTGGCTCTCTGAATAACAGATCAGGTCTGGTTTTCCAACTAATCATTTTCAGTGAAGAAGCGAGAGGCAAAACTTTCTTTTTGAAAATTAAAATGCCTATATTGAAGCAAACTGACCCCAACCCCAGGCCTTCTGCACTACTTCCGATTCCTTAACAGCATGGTTGTGGCTCACAGAGCAGCTGCTCGGTCTAATCCTGCAACTAACTACACTAACTACAATAGGAGAGAGCAGGAGGTGAAACTTTATTAAATAAATAGCAAAAAATGAATTACTATATATAACGTAAAATTATGCCATACAAATGGTTCACAAGCTTACAGTACAGTACTCACTTTACCAATTTTCCATGTCACAGTGTGATAGATGGCTATAGTATCCTCCCTGTATTTTCCCAAATTCTTTGGTTGTATCCTTATGGATCTCTGAACAGCAGATGGGGGTCTGGTTCTCCAACCAACCAAGAACAGCCTTTTTAATTAGTGAAGGGCGAGAGGTGAAACTTTCTTCTTTGAAAAATTAAAATGTCTACATTGAAGCAAACTGATGGACCCCATTCCCAGACCCACCATGCTCAGAATAACCTGCCCATTTTCATATCTTTTAATCAGTGAAGGAGGGATTACAAATGCTCAAATCAAAGCTTAGCATTCTTGCATCTCTCTGAATAGCAGATCGGGTCTGGTTTTCCAATTAGCCATTACCAGTAAAGGAGCTACAGTGAAACTTACTTTTTTAAAACTAAAATGCCTACATCAAAGCAAACTGACCTCTGAACCTCATCCTCACCATGTTGCTCCAGATTCCTTAGCAGCATGCTTGTGGCTCATGGAACAGCAGCTGGGTCTGATCCTCCAACTAACTATGATGGGAGTGAGCAGAAGGTGAGACTTTACTAATTACTATATGTAATGTAAAATTACAACATACAAACTGTTCAGTACCGCACTTTACTTAGTGATCCATGTCACATTGTGATAGATGGCTATGGCATCCTCCCCATTGCCCCGTATTGTATTTTCCAAAGTTCTTTGGTGTAATATTCCAATATGAAAATACATCTGTAAAAATAATGCAACACGTGACATGCACAGACACAAAAACTTGAGTTGGATGTGGTGCATCTGCTTTGTCCTTCTATTTAGCTGCCATGGCACGACATTCCTTTGAAAAAAAAATAACAGGTTTACCATTTTACAGGGATTGAACTGGATACATTATTATATAACTGTCTTGCCATGCAAGTACTGTAGAAGGAGGACTTGTACTTTTCAAAGTGATTTACTGGTAGTCCTCTTAACTCCTGACTAGAAGATCACAGGTTAAAATCCATCAATAGTGGCTTAAGCTCATAATGTGTGCTGGCATTGCAGTGCAGTATTAATTATTAGTCTGTTGGAGGCACCTTCCTCCAGATGATACCTTAAACATAGGTCTCTTCTGCACATTGCAGATGATTGCTTAGGTGGATGTTTACCCTAGTTTCCAGTCCAGCATTCCTGTTTTTATTATATTTATTTTTTAATATTATAACCAATTATAGTATATTTCATACACATGTTCAAATGTCATTCTTTGGTCTAACAAAAGCAATCTGCACAATAAGCTAAGCATTCCTTTTAATGCAATAGGTACTAGTGCAGTTGTCCATAATATAGAAACATAGAAACATAGACTTTGACGGCAGATAAGGACCGCTAGGCCCATCTAGTTGCCCATTTCCTACATACAGGATAGGCCGCAGATCCTAGTTAACCAACAGCCTATATCTTCTTGCCCCCACAAGAATTGCCTTATGTCTGTCCCATGCATTCTTGAATTCTCCCCAGTTTTAGACCCCAACTTCCTCAGGAAGGCTGTTCCATGCATCCACTACCCTCTCTATGAAATAATATTTCTCACATTGCCCCTGAACCCCTCCTTCTATCTTTAAATTGTGTCCCCTAGTTTTGCAAGTCTCTTTTCTGAAAGATGCTACCCTCTTGGACTTTGTTGATTCCCTTGAGGTACTTGAAAGTTTCTATCATGTCCCCTCTCCCTTCTTTCCTCAAGGGTATACATATTAAGCTCCTTTAGTCTCTCCTCATACGGCTTCTCTTGCAGACCCTGCACCATTTTAGTTGCCCTCCTCTGACTGCCTCTATCCTGTCTATGTCCTTGCGGAGATGGGGTCTCCAGAATTGGACACAGTATTCCAGATGGGGTCTCACCAACTGTCTGTACAGAGGGATAACAACTTCTTGTTTTCTGCTGCTGATGCCTCTCCCTATACATCCCAGTATACCCCGGCCCTCCCTACTGCCTTCTCACATTGCTTGCTAACCTTAAGGTCATCTGATATGATTACCCCCAGGTCCCTTTCCTGTTTTGTTGTTGTTACTACCTCCCCACCCATTGTGTATTCTTCCCTGGGTTCTTGTTTCAGGTGCATTATTTTGCACTTTTGCATTGAATCCAGCTGCCATACGTCTGACCTTTCCTCCAACTCTGCCAAGTCCCTTTTCATCCTTTCCAAGCCTCCTTGTATATCAACCCTGTTACAGATCTTTGTGTCATCTGCAAAAGGCATACTTTTCCTTCCAGTCCCTCTGCAATGTCACTGATGAAGACATTAAAAGGACTGGACCCAATATTGAACCTCTGCGGTACCCCACTGGTAACCGCCTTTCTCTTCAGAGGACTCCATTTACAATTACCTTCTGTGTCCTGTTGTCCAGCCAATGTTTTAATTCAGGCTACCACCCTGGGACCCACTCCAGGCTGGTTAATTTGACTAATAATCTTTTGTGGGACTGTGTCAAATGCCTTGCTAAAGTCTAGGTAGGCCATGTCCACAGCCCCTCCCTGGTCTACTACTTTGGTCACCCAGTCGAAGAAATCTATTAATTGGTCTGACATGACCTTCCTGCTGTGAACTCGTGCTGCCTTGGATCCTATGCTCCACTGACCTCTAGGTACTCAACTATTCTTTCCTTCAGAAGTGACTCCATCACTTTCCCTAACACAGAGGTCAGACTGACAGGTCTGTAGGTTCTCGCCTGTGTCTTGGTCCCACTTTGTGAAGGGAATCACATCCGCCTTCCTCCAGTCCTCGGGTACCACACCATCCTCCCATGATTTATTAAAAAGAATAGCCAGTGGTTTCACTAGTTCCTTCCCTAATTCTTTTAGAATTCTGGGGTGAATTCCATCAGGACCCATTGCTTTGTCCACCTTCAGTTTTAGAGTTCTTGCAGAACCCTTTCTTCTGTGAAAGGACTGGGATCAACCCCCTATCAAGAGTGCTTCCGTTAATTGGATTAGGCACTTCCTCCTCTTTTGTGAATACTGAGCAGAAATATTCGTTCAGTATTCCTGCTTTTTCACTGTCCCCTCTGCCCACCCACTGTTCATTCTATTCAGCCTCACTATCCCTCCTTTGTCTTTCTACGCTCGCTGATGTACCTATAAAGGTTTTATCCCCTTCTTAACTGAGTTGGCTATCTTTCCTCAGTTTGGGCCTTTGCTATTCTGACTTCCCTCCCTGCTTCTTTCTGCCTTAACTGGTACAGCTCTCTGTCCTGCTCCGCCTGTGTTTCCTTATACTTCCGGAATGCTATCTTTTCTTCCTGACTTTCACAGCCACCTCTCTTGAGAACCATGGTGGCTTTTTTTTCGTTTTGATTTATTTATTTGCTTTCACAAAGGCTTGTTGCCTCTGTGATGGCAGTTTTGATAATTCCCCATTGTTGCTCCACCTCCTTCTAGCTTGTTTGTTAGTGCTTTTCTGAGGCACTCTCCCATCTTACAAAGTCAGCCCTCCTAAGTCCAGTACCCTCACTTTTGTATGGCTTGACTCAGTAGCTGAGTTTAACGTGAACCACACTGTTTGATGGTCACTTGTCCCCAGATGGCAACCCACTTCTAGATCTGAGATCCTCTCACTGTCCCCATTTGAGAGTACAAGGTCTAAGATTGCTCCCTCATGAGTGGGTTCGAAACTAGCTGTCTAATGCCTGCCACCTGTAGGGCATCAAGAATGGCCCTGCTCTTGGATGTGGCTGCAGCAAAAGTGCTCCAGTTGACATCTGGCATATTCAGGTCTCCCATCAACAGTATCTCCTTTCTCTGCCATTCTAAGAATGCCTTCCATCATATCCTTGTCCATTCCTTCCACCTGACATGGGGTCTGTACACAACCCCTGTGTGGGTTGTGGTGCCCTTTTCAGTCTCCAAGGTGACCCACAGTGCCTCCTCTCCTCCCTGTTTACTCTTTTGTTCAGTTGATTTTATCCCTTCCTTTACATAGAGAGCTACTCCTCCCTCTCTCCTGCCTGTCTCTCCTGTAAGTTATGTACCCTGGTATGTTAACATCACAGTCATGGTTCTCTGTGTGTCCATAACTGTATGATGTGTAGCAACAACAGTCCTCCCCTCATACCTACACCAATCAGAGAGAAGTAGACATGCTGCATCAATTGTCTTTCAAATATGAGTTATTCAAAAGACGTTTTTTTTTCATGTGCAGGGCTTTACAGATCTACATTAAAACTAACTTGATTGGCTTGGCATGATTTTCATTTAAAAAAAATAGCTCAGTAAAAGGGCTGAAACCTTTAGACATTTCCTAAGTCCTAGACTTACTAAGTACATTTGTGTAATCATGGTTCTGTCAGCATTTCATAAAGAGAAATATTCCTAAACTCTTGAAGAAATCCACTACTTTATATTGAGATGTTGGCAATTTATTGGCAAGGAGATAACTATTTCTTAAGGAATCAAGAAGATTTACATGGTTGTGCTACCAGCCTACAAGAAAATGTTAAAAGTAGGGATTAAAATACTACTATTTCAGCCTACGACAGTGAATGCTTTCTATGGGGTTTTGAACTTAGAGGCATAACTTTGGTATTTGTTTTATATGTAGCTAAAGAACCCTCTGCCCACCAACCATGCTTCCTTCTGCATTCTGTCTCTGTCACTGTGCCAGCAGCTGGTGTCAGTACTGATATGTGAGAGGGGCCATGCTCTGCTGTGGGGTTAGACAGAGGGTGAGGTAGTGGTGGTGCAAAGGAGGAAGCAGCAGGTGAGAAGCAGTTGAGCTTTCAGTGGATTTTCCGTGTGTGTGTGTGTGTGTATGTGTGTGTGAGCATGTTTGGGGCAATAACAATTCTCTTGAACAAGATCGTAATCTGGGTCCATGTTGCCACAGCAAAGCATACTTGGTAGAAATCAAGAGAGGGATCACCCTAGAAAGAATCAGCTGGGAGCTGGTGAAGATGAGTCGGATGTTATGCATCTGTTTTGTCCTTTTTCTTTAGCTGCCATGGCATGATGTAACTTTAGAAAAGAAGTTTACCATTTTACAGTGCTAGAAATGGATACATTACCATATAACTGTCTTGCACTTGCAAGTGCAGTAGAAGGAGGGCTTGTATACTTTTTCAGTGATGTAATGGTAGCCCTCTTAACTCCTGACTAGAAGATCACAGGTTAAAATCTCCAATAATGGCTCATGCTCAGAATGACTGCTGGCATTGCAGTGCAGTATTAATTATTACTCTGTTGGAAGCACCTTCCTCCAGATGATACCTTAAATATAGGTCTGTTCTGCAGATTGCAGATGATTGCTTGAGTGGATGTTTACCTAGTGTTTGTTTTTTATATATATATTCTAGCCTTTAATAACTGGGTACATGACTAGGCAGAAGTGCCTGTTTTCTTAGGGGTGACTTGGGAGTATTAAGTGTTAAATGATTTGCTCAGAGTCACACAGTATGCAAGTAGAGGTTCTGAGAATCAAACCAAGGTCTAGTCTACTGGTTGTTCACAGCTCATTACTCTAACCTCTAGGCTATACTGCCAGCATTCCTCTTTTTCTGTATTTATTTTTGAGTTATTAATATTACAGCTAGTTATAGTGTATTTCATACACATATTCAAATGTCATTCATTGACTCTAACAAAAAGCAATTTGCACAATAAGCTAAACATTCCTTTTAATGAAATAGATACTAATGCAGTTGTCCATAACTGTAGGATGTGGTAGCAACAATTCAGCAACAGTCCTCCTGCCATACCTACACCAATCGGAGATAAGCAGACATGCTGCATAAATTGTCTTTCAAATATGAGTTATTCAAAAGAAGTTTTTTCATGTGCAGGGCTTTACAGATCTACATTACAAACTAACTTGATTGGCGTGGCATGATTTTCATGTAAAAAAAACTTATCTCAGTAGAAAGGCTGAAACCTTCAAACATTTCCTAAGTCCCAGTCTCATTAAATACATTTGTCCAATCATATTTCTGTCAACATTTCATAAAGGAAAATATTCCTAAACTCTTGAAGAAATCCACTACTTTATCTTGAGATGTTGGCTGTTTAATGGCAAAGGGATAACTATTTCTTGAGGCATTAAAAGATTTACAAGATTGTGCTACCAGAAAATGTTAAAAGCAGGAATTAAAATACTACCATTTCAGCCTGTGACAGTGAATGCTTCTCTGTCTTTTGAACCATTCTGGTAGTATGTTATATCACACCACACAGTCCAAAGTTGTTAAAGGGATATCGCCATTAAAATGAAAAATCCTCTACTTAGTCCCATGCTACAGAATGTATTTAAAAGTTCTATGGGACATGCAAATGCATGCTTTAGTTAGGTCCAGAAACAAATGATTTGATACCTTTTATTGGACCAACATGGATGTTACAGAAAGAACAAAGTGCTTTAGCTTCAACCAACCAGGTCCTTCTTCAGAAGCTTTGTGGCAGTTTTTTCAAATATCCCATACTATTAACACCAGCTTATATAGAAAAGCAGAAATAATTCTCATTGGTTTAACATATACATTTAAAACATAATAGAAGATTACGTCAGAGAAGCTAATTAACACCAGTATGCCTTAAACTGAGGAGCCTCAGAAGGGCAAAGGTTATCAAGAATTCTCACAGCCAGAGTTTAACTCTCTGTGTGGCTATTATGGAGTGCTAGTGATTGGGAACAGAACCTGGTTCTATCAGACCATGCTGGAAGAGCTGCTAATGGATTAGACCTCCATGCCACAGGAGCAGCTCAGCCAGCTTCTGCATTTTTAGTCCCTTATGGTGTCTGGCTAGTGGTAGGGTAGTGGTTTAGACATCTGCTGATGTACCCTGTCAACATCAGCATTCTTCCTGTCAGGCATGTGGGTGTCGGGTGACTGAACTCAGTCCCGTCAGTTTGGGGATTCTGAGTTACAGTTGTAACCCCCTTGTTACCGGGGTTGCTAGAATCCCAGTAAGACCTAGTGGTAGGCAGGGAAGGCAGCTTGTGAAACTCCAGTTAAATGGGTTTCACACTGTCTCACTCTGTTCTCAGTCTCAGCTGAGACTGAGGGATGACATCACCATAGAACTATCGCAGCTGCTTGAGCCACAATGGAATCTGCAGCAGGGAGTTGGAATAGAATGTTGGGAGGTTTGAACAGTAGTCTGTGGTCAGTTGGAGTTGGGAGCTTGCTGAGGGAGCAGTACAGCAGCTCTGTGTAGGCTTGTGGAGCCTCAGCCCTGACATAGTGCTACATTTAGGATAAGGTGTGTCTCCACCAAAAGAGAGACACAGAAGAAGTTTGTAAGTGGTGGAGACTGCTGATTAGGGTCTCAGTGCCCCCTCCTCCGGGGATGGGGGCAGGAAAGGGTTTCCTGCATATTCCAGGGGCAACCCCTGGTTCTGCTACTAATAGAGAAGCTGCCTATTTATTCAAGAGTTTTGGGAAACAAGAAGATTTGTGAATCGCCTGTGGGGCACCTGCAACCGGAGGGTGAGTGTCTGCTCTTCCTGAAAGGACCTATGTTTTTCACCCTGGGACTTGTGTGATAGTGGGGATTGGACTACTGAAATAAGGGAAGCCTAGAGTAATAGGCTTAGCCAAAAGTAAAAGTATGTTCAAGTCCAGCACTTATGGAAGTCGAGATATGTAGAGGAGATGTGACATATGTCTACCCAGTAATCTACATTGCCAAGCTTTCAGTAAAAGAGATGTTTAGTTTCCAGAGAAATGGCGGGTATGGATTGTGGAGCTGGAGGTGGAGACTCCCCATCTTAGTGACCAGGTCCACCTCTACGGATTTGCTTTGTGGATTTCTAGTTTACCTCATGCACTTGGCCAGTGATGAGGAAGTACCCAGATGTGGGATTGGAAGGAAAATTCCTCTAGGAGTCGAAGGCTCTAAGGTGGTTTGAGGAGCCACAACAGGATAATTGGTTCATTTCCCAAATGGACCATGGATCAAGTGGCCAGCGAGAGCTGGGCCAGTGGGGAAAACCCAAGTAGTGTACAAGTCGGGCTGTGTACCCACAGTTGTGTACAAGTCCGGGCTGTGTGCCTGGTGGGTTCAGAGCCTGAGGGCTGGAAATAGTGAAGAAGTGTTCTGTTGTCTCTAATCTGCATTACCAGGAATGTAGCCTCATGTGGGTCTGTCTATGCTTTGTTTGTTCAGCATGGATGTGAATAAAAGCCACACTGTAGAATCCCATTCCTGGTTCTGGACATTACAGTTATTGCTTCCTGTGTTCGGATTTACTTGGGTGCCCCTGTGCAGAGTAGCCAAACCTAGGCCACCCTGTGCCGAGTAACCTCATCCTCCCAGAACCCAGTCCCCACCAGGTACTGCTGTCATCTTCAACAGCATGCCACCTGTCAGTTTCAGCAAAAGGCAGGGTCTGGGGGTTACAAAATGGAGGCACTGCTGGGATTTAATTCTGGGAGGAAGGTGTTCGGGCAAGGGCTAGCATTTTGGATATCTGGCAGTGGGTAGCCCAAAAGCTGAAGCAAGTACCTAGTGTATTGGTGTGTGCTGTGGATCTTATGCTGCTGTTTAAAATTGCCAACTGTTTACCAAGGAGCAGTAGAGTCAAAGAGTGTGCCCTTGTCCTGCATCAAATTGTTTGCAGCATTTTGCCTGCTTTTAAAATGAACTATGGTAAAGAAAAGTGTGAAGACTAGGGGTAGCAAGAGGAAAATTGTGTCCTGGACGTTGGAAATGTTTTTAAAATGAACTATGGTAAAGAAAAGTGTGGAAGACTAGGGTAGCAACAGGAAAATTGTGCCCTGGACATTGGAAATGCTTTTTGAATGAACTGAGAGACTTGCAGTGTAATGGCTATGTTAAATGGCGAAATGGGCTCCCGAGTGGAGTCAGTTGAGAAAAAAAGTTGCATTCTGCAGTTTAAATTTGCCTGCTCGATCGATCGCGCTGTGAGGAGAAGAGCACTTGTGAGGAAGAAGAGGCTCATTTGCATGGCGTCATGTGATTGGTGAGGCTGCAATCACTCCCGCCCTCAGCCAGCTCTACAGTGACTGCCCCAGCATTCGAGAGGAGTGTGAGGGAGTGCGTGTCCTGGCTTGTGGAGGAGCATCGCTGGAGTTTTAAAATCACTGTAAACCTTCTAAAAATTGATTTGCTTGTTTAAAATCGGGCTCAACCTGCAATTGATCATCTGAATTGCAAGTGTGGTGGTCAAGGAGACAATCGGTAGGACTGCCCGCCCGTTTCTGTTCTGAGGCCTCCAAGAACTGGTTGCAGGCCGTTTTTCCCATCACAGCAAACTGCTACTGATAACAGTAAGTAACAACACTGAAATTGCTCAAACAGTGACTTTCTGCCAAATGCCATATAAATATGTGTAGCAGAGTAGTCACTTTGCAAGTAACGACTGTGTCAAGTCCTGCCAGCAAGTGTAAGTCTGTTAAGCCATTGACTGTGTGCAGTAATGAATTCAGCCTCAGTTTAAAGTTTAAAGCCAGAGAGAGACTGTGAGTTGTAGCAAATGTGCAGCACTAGTTTTACAGGCAATCCTGTGCTTAAAAAACTGAAGCTTTAAGGGACTGTGAGTCAAAGAAATGTTTCCAGCATGTAAAAAGTCTGTGGAAAATCATGTAAATGTATTTAGAACAAGAACAGAGCAAGTCTGTGCAGTTTGAGCAAAGTTATCAGTAGAGTGTGTAAATCAGGTGCGAGTGGCTTGACCCAATTCTGAATGTTGATGCACAGAGTGCTGCCGCCACCATTACAGGGTGGGGTAGTAAAGTAAACACAGCAGCAGAGGAGCCATCTTAAAAGTAAAGAAAGTGTTCAGTAAAGTGGGGCTTTCAGTACAGTGAAGTTTTGTTTGTTTTTCGCAGTTATGGCCTCAGGACCAAATCGCCATCCGGATCATGCCTGGGCTGCAGTAACAGCAGCAGTGAATAGACTAAGGGATATTGAAAAGTGGTACTATGGAGGACAACTGCATCTTCATGTGGTGATTCCTGGTTTTCCAGTGCATGTGTCAAATATGCTTGAGAGCTGGAAGGGCGTCTTCATGATTCCTCACTGTGCTGGATGCCTAGAAAATATGGCTTATAAAGCACCTCAAATTTGCCTGCCCCATACATGGACAAAGGTTCAGGAATCTGCAGTTGACAGCATACAGCACCAGGCGAAGCCTGTGGAGGAAGGCCCTCAGGGAGTGGTGGCACAAAGCTAGAGGGTAGAGTTAGAGACAGAACCAGAAGTTGAAGTTTTGGATGCTGGATCCATAAGGAAAGTTCGGATAAAGCATCAGTAGACCCCTGGAAGGGGCCTAGCCCAAGTCTCATAGGGAGAAGATGAGATGCGGGAGGCCTTTGAGTGGGAGGTGTCGACCTCTGTGCCTAGTGATGAGTGGATAGTCCCAGGAGTGAGGACGACTGCTCACTCCTGGGCTCAGATCCTCAGTGAAGAGGAAGATGAAGGGGAACCTGTGTGGCCTTGTGAAAAGGAACGGTACACAGCCTCAAGATCTTGCCTCGGAGGAATGCATGGAAGAGAGTGGTGATGCCACTGCCCTGGCTTTGCAAGGAGAAGAAGTCAGGGATCCATTTTAATTTCTTTATGATGTGAAGCTGCAGAACCAGGAATGGCCACCCCCAAGCCAGGTCAGCAGTCTCAGATTGACCAAAGCAAGTAAAGAGGAGAGACTGGTCTCGTAGGAAGGCAAATGAGATCTACGGTATGACCTTCCTACCTTTCCTCAGAAAGTCTGGGAGGAGATTGAGAACAGCAGGAAATCCTGGATCTGGGCTGAAGCAATGAAAGGTGTACATTCTGGGACCAACAAGCATGTGAAGAACAGACTGTTTCACAAGAAGTATACCCAGTGGAAGAGAGGCAGGACACTGTTTATGGACAGAGTCTAATAGTGGACAGAGATGGATTTGAAATCTCCCACTGTGTGAATTATATGCACCCAGACGGGTCACAATTCAAGCTCCTGGCCCCGGTACTATTGGCCTCAGTGCAAGGACCTCCCAACAAATGTGCCCATGCCACTAAATGGAAAGCCGAGCAGTGGTAGTCAATACTGCCACACCAGCCTGTGAAGTTCCTTTATTGATCTGCCAGTATGAACATCCAGGACTCAGGTGCTCCACATTCATCAGTTCTACAGTGTACTGGCTCTTCCAGAATCCATCGACTGGCCCACTAGATGACTTCAGATCCAGAGAGGACACCAGCCCAGCTGTATCAGCCATCGCCTGGTAATCGGATGATGTCAGAACAGCTTTTTTTCCTTTTTTGTTCCTGTTCTAAGGTTCCATCTCCAGAGATGAAATCATCCCAGAAGTTCCCAGATGTGCCTCCTGTGGTTCCCAGAAGATGTCCGCCCAGCTGTATGGGAAGAAATGCTGCCAGAGAGAGTCTTCGCCAGAGGTGCAGGTCGGTTCAGAATTTTCCATTCTACAAGGGGCTGGTAAGTCCAAACTCTTCTATCTTTATGACATTGCAGTACACACCTACACTAGCAGACTCCAAAGTGTGAACTGTCCTCAAAGACTCTCCCTTCATGACTTTGGCCTGTTAGAACTGTGCTTCACCGGCTCCGCCCAGAGAGACTCTTTATTGGACTAGCTTTCGGGCATTGTGGTTACTAGTTGGGACATTTAGGGCACTCCATCTCCCCAAATGTGTATTGTAAATAATGTTGTTGTTTTCTAATGTACATACTGTTTTCTACCCTTTTCTAAAAAAAAAATAATCTTTTGGGATTCTTCAGTGTTTTGATGGTAGGGGTTTTGGTAGACTGTGTATGCAGATTAAGAGCGTAGGTTGTCTTTCTTTTCTTGCAGGTGTTCCTGGAGAAGACAGAAGAGAAGACAAGAAGAGGAGGAGGGCTCATCGGAGTTCCTCATTAGTACTTTAGTGTGTAGTGATTTAAAGTACTGTGGTGTTTTTATTGTTGTTGTTACTGTATTAACCCTTTCCTTCCACAGGTGGATGTGGGGTAGGAGGAGGCAGTAAAGCAATGTAAAATGTGGTATTATTCTTGTGTGTGGCTGTAAGTTGTCCAAGGTCGGGAGGTCCCCGGGTTGTTTTTGTTTTGGGGTGTTAAGACAAAGGCAGACAGATTTTCCCTAGAGGGATGGGAGGATAGACAGGCTGTGGTCCTGAATAGCCATAGGGACCGTAATGCTGATCTATTAGGGCTATGCCTTGAGGCCAGTTCTACCAGATCCACTAGGCAGCCAGCAGTAAAATGGGTAGAGTAGAGGCAGATATTCAGCAAAGGCCTCTGGTCTCTTAGTGTTGCCTGCCTGTGCTTGCACATGGTAGGAGGGGCCTGATCACCCTCCACAGGTAGCACATAGGGTGGGATGGTCTAAGCCAGGTAAACAATGACTTCAGACAGTCATTTTCCTGGTCAAGGGTGAGTGTAACCTCTTGTTACCCGGGGTTACTAGAATCCTAGTAAGACCTAGTGGTAGGCAGGAAGGCAGCTGTAAAACCTGCAGTTAAATGGGTTTCACACTGTCTCACTCTGTTCTCAGTCTCAGCTGAGACTGAGGGATGACATCACCATAGAACTATCGTGAGTTGCATGAGCCACAATGGAATCTGCAGCAGGGAGTTGGAATAGAATGTTGGGAGGTTTGAACAGTAGTCTGTGGTCAGTTGGAGTTGGGAGCTTGCTGAGGGAGCAGTACAGCAGTTCTGTAGTGGCTCGTGGAGCCTCAGCCCTGACATAGTGCTACATTTAGGTAAAAGGGTATGTGTCTCCACCAAAAGAGAGACACAGAAGCAGTTTGTAAGTGGTGAAGACCACTGATTCGGGTCTCAGTGCCCCTCCCTCCGGGATGGGGGCAGAAAGGGTTTCCTGCATATTCCAGGGCAACCTCTCGGTTCTGCTACTAGTGGAGAAGCTGCCTATTTGTTGAAGAGTTTTGGGAAACAAGAAGATTTGTGAATCACCTGTGGGACACCTGCAACCGAGGGTGAGTGTCCACTCTTCCTGAAAGGGCCTATGTTTTTCACCCTGGGACTTGTGTGATAGTGCAGATTGACTCCTGAAATAAGGGAAGCCTAGAGTAATAGGCTAGCCAAAAAGTAAAAGTATGTTCAAGTCCAGCACTTATGGGAAGTCAAGATATATAGAGGAGATGTGACATACATCTACCCAGTAATCTACATTGCCAAGCTTTCAGTAAAAGAGATGTTTAGTTTCCAGAGAAATGGGCGGTATGGTTTGTGGCAGCTGGAGGTGGAGACCCCATCTTAGTGACCAGGTCCACCTTTCACGGATTTGCTCTGGGGATTTCTACTTTGCCTCATGCAGTTGGCCAGTGATGAGGGAAGCACCCAGACGTGGATTGGAAGGAAAATTCCTCTAGGAGTCGAAGGCTCTAAAGTGGTTTGGGGAGCCACAACAGGATAATTGTTCATTTCGAAAATGGATACCATGGATCAAATAGTCAGTTAGAGGGGCGGACAGTGGGGAAAACCAAGTAGTGTACAAGTTGGGCTGTGTACCCAAAGCCTGCGTACAAGTCCGGTTGTGTGCCTGGTGGGTTCAGAGCCTGAGTGCTGGAAATAGTGAAGAAGTGTTCTTTGTCTCTAATGTGCATTACCAGGAATGTAGCCCAGTGGGAGTCCATCTATGCTTTGTTTGTTCAGCTTGGATGTGAATAAAAGCCGTTTCCTGTAGAATCCATTCCTAGTTCTGACATTGCAGTTATTTTTCCTGTGTTCGGATTTACTTGGGTGCCCCTGTGCAGAGTAGCCAAACCTAGGCCCCCAGCCGAGTAACCTCATCCTCCCTGAACCCAGTCCCCACTCAGGTACTGCTGTTAGCTTCAACAGCATGCCACCTGTAGGTTTCACAAAAAGCAGAGGTCCGGTGGTGACACAGTCTCCTAATAGATACTTGTTTTCTATTGTCAGGTCCTTTTATTTATTTATTTATTGAAATTTCTGTGATAACACCTTTGAAAACAAACTCATTTCATAGGTTCCATGTCAGATGAACAATACATTTTGGAAAAGTATGAGATGGAGAACAAACAAAACAAGGAATTATACAAGACATTACAAGATTGTATAACTAGAAAAGTTCCAGTACATGTGGCATTGTACAATGTATGCCATAGTGCATATTTGATTAAAACTTGGAATTCAAAGGATCATATTAGAGGGGTGAGGTCTTATGAAATGACCCTTTACAGGAAAATGAGAACAGACTCAGCCTAATATCTAATAATCAACAAGGTAAGGGATGGCATCATCCCATGAGCCTTGTCAGAGGTGAGAAGGGATGGAACAAAGCATTTTAAAGTGAGCAGGGGAGCTCAAGAGATATAATAGAGGTGAAGGGGATAGGGAGAAATCATAGAATGGTGAGGGGAAAGAGTGGAAGGGATCAAGAGTAACTGTGAAGGAGAATGATTAGCAACTTAGAACAGTTATTTACATGCTGAAAACAGTTATGCATGTCAGGATAGCATAAGGTTAGAATAAGTGCTGGTCACAAGAAGGAAGGTTATTGGAAGCAGTCACAACTAGCATCAGCAACTAGCTGTTGCTTAAGTTTAACCTTGAAGGAGCCCAAGGTTGATGCTGAAGTGAAGTCATGGTACAGCAAGTTCATCCATAGTGGGGCACTGTAGGTAAAGGACCTTTGTCCCAGAGAAGTGCGACAGCGGGTATATTAAAAATCTGGCTAGTAGAGCTTCTGATGCAACAATAGTTGATAGTGAGGGTAATACGCTATTGCAGTCCTGGGGGTATTTTGTCTAAGCTACATTTTGGACAGTTAATACATTTGGTACATGAGTCTACCTTTGAATTGGAGCCAGTTAGCTTGAGCATACATGTCGCAGGTATGGGACAGACAGGCTGAGCTGGTAGGAGCCAGCATGCTTTGTTGAGTGCAACTATGATGCGGTGAAGAGTTGTTTTTGTAGCTGATCCATAGATTGGCAAGCCGTAATCAATAAGTGAGACAAGAGAGCTTTGATTGGCCAGGTTAAGAGCCTATGGGGTCAAACATTGTTTATGCCTATAAAGTAGCCCAATGCGTGTTAACAGCCTTAGCAATCTTGTCAATGTGATAGTCATAGGTCATCATACTGTCAGTAGTAATCCTCAGATATTTAAAGAGTTGAACTAGCTCCAGGGTAGAGCTCTTTTTGTTGGTGATAGAAAGAGGGTAGGTTTGTGCCTATTTTGGGAGCTGGAGAAGAGCATAGTTTTAGTCTTGTTATAATTCATAACTAACTTGTGCTTGTGGAACCATCTTTCTACAACTATGAAATTACTTTGTAGCCTGGATTCAAGAACCTTATGGTCTGGATCACTGGTAAACAGGACAGCATTGTCAGCATATAAAAGGATGTGACCCTGACAGGAGTAAGGAAGGTTGTTGAAGAAAATGCTAAACAAAAGAGTGCCCAAGATGAACCCTTGAGGAACTCCAGATAGGACAGGTCTGCTATCCGAGAGGGTGTTACCAATCTTCACCTGCTGTGTACTGTTGTGCAGGTAACTTTCAAACCAGGCTACGCTGTAATGAGCTAGGCCAATGGTGGTAAGCTGTTAGACAAGGAGGGCATAATTCACTGTGTTAAAAGCTTTGGTTAAATCAGTGAAAGCATCACTGACCAGGTGTCCTTGATCTAAGGAGTGGCGAATAAAGCCTGTGAACTCCAGAAAGGCGGTGAGTGGTACTATGACCATTTCTGAACCCGTGTTGTTGTAGGCATTGTAGCTGATATTTTCTAAGTATTCAACTAGTTGGTCAGCCATTATATGCTCAAGAGCTTTCAGAGGGGACAGGATAGAGATAGGCCTGTAGTTCAGAGTAATTGTGCGATCCCCAGACTTATGAACTGGTGTCACAGTGGCAGATTTCCATTTCTGAGGAATCGAGAGTAACTAAGGACATGTTATTAATATGTGTTAGAGGTGGGGGAGAGGGGGCAAACACTGGCAGGAGGGGAAGGCAAAGCAGGGGACAAGGTAGCGGAGGTGGAAATAGCGGCAGAGAGAATGAGGGAAGCCCTCAGGTCCCTTAAGACTGAGAAAGCACGGGGCTTGATAAATTACATCCCAGAGTGCTACAGGAACTGGTGGATGTCCTGGGGAAACCTCTGGTAGAGTTTTTCAGCATCTCTATGAGGACAGAGTGGGTGCCCCAGGACTGGAAGGTGGTGCATATAGTGCCTATCCACAAGGGGGGATCAAGGAGGTTGCAGGGAACTACAGGCCCGTCAGCCTGACATCGTGGTGGGCAAGGTGATGGGGGCATTGTCAAGGAGAGGCTGGGGGGACTGGAAAAGTCGGGGTACCTGGACGATAGACAGCATGGATTCGTCCTCAGGAAATCATGTCAGACAAACCTTGTGGGGTTCTATGACTGGGAGATGAGTGCCTTGGACCTGGGTAGACTGGTGGACATCCTTTCATGACTTCAGCAAGGTGTTTGACTCTGTTCCTCATTGAAGCCTGTTGAATAAGCTGGGAGAAATGGGGAGGGGAACCAGATGGTCAGGTGGATAGACAATTGGCTCCAGGACCAAACCCAGAAGGTCATGGCTGGCGGGTTAGTTTCATCCCCAGGGAGGGTCGTTAGTGGGTCCCTCAGGGATTGGTCCTTGGGCCCCTCCTCTTCAACGCCTACATCTCAGACATAAGGAAGGGATCAGGAGTGAGATGAGTCTCTTGCAGATTACTGAAACTGGTGGGGGGTGATGGTGGATGTGGAGGAGGGAGGTGGCCTACTAGGGGATCTGGAGGCTCTGGAAAGGTGGTCTAGAAAGTGGAAACTGAGGTTCAATGCAGGGAAATGAAAGGTACTACCCAAGAGCCGAAACCCGGGCCAAGTGTACACCCTGGCAGGGGGATGCTACAAGTCTCAATGGCTGAGAGGGACCTGGGGTGGTGGTGGATGTCAAGATGAACAACTCGGAGACTTGTAGGTGGGCAGCGGCCAAGGCCAACAGGATGCTGGGATGCATCGCTAGGGGATCACCTCCAGAAGGAGGAAAGTGATACTTCCTCTGTATAACTGCTTGGTGAGGCCACACCTAGAGTACTGCGGCAGTTTGGAGCCACACTTAAAGAGGGACATTGAACTCCTGGAGATGGTCCAGAGGAGGGCAACCAAAATGATCTGGGGCTTGGGGTACAGGACATATGCAGAGAGGCTCAAAGAGCTAAATACGTATACATTGGAAAGAGAAGGGACCGGAGAACATGATAGAGGTCTTCAGCTACATGGAGGGGTAAACAGGGAGGAACAGTCAGGGTGCCCAGAAGGAAGGGGGGCAAGTAGAGGGCATAGGTGGAAGCTGGGGCGGAGATTCAGGGAGAAAGGAGGAGGTGCTTCTTCACTGAGAGGGTGGTGGAGCCATGGAATGTGCTGTCTAGGGGCTGGTGGAAGCAGAGATGGTGGAGGGGTTCAAGAGGGACTGAGACAGGTACAGGGAAGGTTTCTGGATGCAAAGTGCAGTGCAGCGAGAATATCCAGGACTGGGAAGGGAGAAGCCAGAGAGGGCGAGGGAGGCCGCAAAGTCAGCTCCCAGGGTGTGGGCTGACCAAACAAGCAGACACGAAAGACCATTAGGCCTATTCTGCTGGCATTTTAGTATGTTAGGTGACAGAATTTCATCAGCGTAAGGGCTACAAACTTAATACCTTAAGTAGGTAATTCCTGGCTTCATGGGCTGAGAAGGTTTTGAAATAGAAAGGAGGATGAGATGGTACAGAGCCTCTTTCCTAGAGTAATCACTTGTGAGGGGTGAGAGAAGTAGCCAGGTTGCAGGACATGACTCAAGTCCATGAAGGCATTATTAAAAGTGTTAGCAATAAGTTTGGGGTCGAGTGAGGGTACACCATCAATGTTAAGCATGGTAGGGGCAGATCTGAGGTCTCTCCCAGTGACCTCTTTAAGGTTAGTCCAAATTTTTGCCATCATTCCATCCTTCACCAATGTTGGCTTTTTCCCCAGCTAAAATGCATTTCTGTATAATTTCATGTTGTCCCTGTTTTACTCATAACTTCCAGGTAATTACATCTATCCAACTAGGAGGCTGACACACACTAACAAAGCTGTGACATTATAGTACCACACTAAAACTGTTCTTAAAAGCCCCTGCCTCACCCCAAAACAGAACCAGCCAACTATTTGCAGCATTTTATACAGTCAATGTACATTCCTCAACCCCATCATGCTGTGGCCAAGAAATTAAATGCTGCCATGGAAGTGATGATTGCTATTGATCTTCTCCCATTCTCTTTGTAGAAAGAGTAGTCTTCCTCAGTCTTGTGGCCAAAGCATGCCTAACTGGAACATGACATCCTGACCCTAGTTTTCACAGCAGGCAATTCCTGAACTAAGATTTACAGTTGAAAGACAAGATTCATATATAATTCAATAGTCCATCAGCTCTTACATCCATCTCAGAGCAGTGAGCCAATAGCTATTAACTCATTTCATTGCATAACATCACATTGGGTATAAGTAAGGGGATTGGTCATTACCTTGGCAGTAAATGCAAGTGATTAAACTGCAATGGCAGGTGCATACCTGGACACTGCGAACATGCAACACTGGCTATAAAAGCATGCTTGATTTGCACAGTAGGAAAGCATGTTGGTATCAACATTAGAGAATGACACTTAGCTCGCCCACTCTCTTTAAAGGCAGGCTTCACTGCAAATGATAATGCTGCACATGTTGTCAAGGCTATTAGTGATGGGGGTTGGTAGGGAGTTTGTTAGAGTATGCTGCTTTGCAAACTGTCTGAACCTGGTTGCAACAGAGTCCCTGCCAAACTGGACTTTAAAGATGTGCATGGTCACACTATGCAATCCAATTCTGCCATTTTACGCACTCTAAAAAGGCCAGAGACCAATTGTGTACACTGCAAATAAAATATGGCATACCGTAGCACCGATTAAAGCAAGAGTTTACCACAAGGTTAACTTCAATCTTGTATATGCTGGAGATAAACGAACAGTATAAGCCCTTCTCAGACCATATGTTACTGTATACATCAGCTACTGACCTTGCCCCTCCCCAGTATATGGTGCATGTTAGCACTGATTAAAGCAAAAGGTTGTCAGAAGTTTGAACTCAACCCTGGGTATGCTGTGGAAGATGAGTATATGCTGCATTATACAGTCTGTAACAGTTCAGAAGCCTCTATTTTGCTAACTATGGAGCAGTGAAGGTTTAATGATGGGTTAACTTTGATCGTGAGGTCTTTGATCATGCAGTACAGGCAGTGAGTGGGCCATTGCCTCTATTAGCCAGGTCACTCCACTGCTCCATGTGCTAAGGTAGGTCATTTTAATGTGCAACAGCAAGTTGAAGCAACAGATTTGTCTAAATGATGTGCATTGTCCAAACACATGCTTGGCATGATGTCTTAGACCATAAAATTACCTAAATGTTACCCATACCTCCTTGGATTTCAGTACCGAAACAGTGCTGGACCATCTGTACAAACATGGTCTTGCAGCAATTATTGATGGTGGTTGGGAGAAGTGGAGCACCTCCAAAGACTATTTATCACATGCAGGGTTTGTGGATGCGGGGAAAACAGTGCAGTGAGTTGAGCCATACAGTGTCAGCAACAGTTAGCAAATGAAGTAACACATATGAAGATACAGTTTTGTCATTTTCCACTAAGTTAACGTAGGAACACAGGTACAACAGACATGAGGGAGTGTGATGCTCATCTATCCTGTCTGACATTTTCTGAATGATATAGACCACCAAACCCTCCCTCTTTAATGAAATTGTCCTAGCTGTATTTGAAGATATTCTAATTTTTAAGGCTGCAGTGGAGCATAGCCATGCAGACCTCTTGCTATGAAAAGGACTCCCACATTCCTTCCGACTGAACAGCATGTTGGGCATGGAGCACAGTCTCTGTGTCCATGGAATTCCTGGAGCACTCTGCTCCTTGTGACCTGGAACTGCACTATTCTTTGCATGATCATGACACTGGGGATTGGGCACCCTCAGTGTCACTTTTATTTCGGGGTTGTGGGGTGGTGGGTGCTCAGAGGGTGGGTTGGTGGGGAGATATCTATAATTTAAAGGAAAAAATCAGTGGTCATGGCACAATGTGCTAGTGCTCGTGCATGCACAGTAGACTGTGGTGGACATCTTGAACATGGTGCATTGTACCATGATTTCTGATATTTTTTTCTTTTAAAATAATAGATATCCCCCTCACCAGACCCTCCTTCTCAGAACCCACCAGCCCACCCCAGAAACATGAGAGTTACACTGGGAAGTGCCCAATCCCCAGTGTTGTGATCAGGATGCCCCAATCCCCAGTGTTGTGATCAGGATGCCCCAAGTTTTATTCTTCCGTATCCCTAACCTGACCTTCCTCTCAATACCCACCATCTCGCACCCCTCCAGAAATATAAAAGTGACACTGGGGTTCCCAGTCCCCAGTGTCTGGATCAGAGGCCCCCACACTTTTTCTTCAATATCCCCCTACACAATTTCCCTCTCAGCACCTACCACCCCACTCCCATCCCCAAGAAATGTAATATCAGTCTGTGACACTGTGGGTGTTCAATCCCACAGTGCCAAAATCCACTGTCTTTTTTTTTCCTGTGAAACAAAAACTGTCCATCAATGTCTTTTGCAGTCAAGACTCCCATCACCTGACCCTCCCAATCAGTACCCACCACCCCACCTTCCAAGCCCTTATTTACTGATCAGGTGTCCAACACCATAATCTTCTCTGGGCCACAGACACATTTTCATTCTTTAACACTGGACCATAAACTGAGGAAATCAGGTATGCGCTGCAATGTATCTCAATGGGATTTTGAACATAGCAGCATAACTTGGCCATTTTCATTATTTTTGCCCCAAATTTTCAACATACTGTTTTTGAGACACCACCTCATCAACGATGCAAGTGACATTAGGTAATCTGTTCCAAAAGGTGATTTTGCAGATGATATGCAAAATCACCTTTGGGAAGAAGTGGAAAATTTTCTCCACCATTGTTCATGGGTAGGGTCATAAGATTGATATGTTGAAAAGTTGGTATACAAATATTAAAAAAATAATAATAATTATGAGCCTACCTTCAATTTTACAAATGCAGGCTTTTAACTTTGGTTCTTTTCAATATTTTACACCAAATTTACAACATAGCTATATCTTTATAGCACCTCATGACTGTGACAGCTGTCATTTTTCAAATCCTGGCCAAAATGTTTTTCTGCATCCCAAAAGTTGATTTTGCAGTCCCTGCACAAAGTTATCTTTCAGGCAGGAGTTAAATATTTACTCTGCTCTTCTTCATGAGGTAGGGTCATAACAAAACTATGTTGAAAATTTGGTGTACAAATATTGCAAAATAAAGAAATTTATGAGCCTACATTACATTTGCTAATGCAGGCTCATAACATTGGTAATTTTTAATATTTTTACCCCAAAATCCTTGGCTGCAGCCCTATCAGCTCTGGTCAGAGTTTTTTCTTTTATTCTGCTAATCTGCCTGTCACAGAGATTTATAGCTTTTCAATGGCCTCTTTATTTTTGTCCACTGGTCCTCGACTCCCCTAGTTTCCCAGTCCCTGCCAGGGCATCCCTGAGGCATTCTCCCATTTTCTTAAAATCAGCATTCCTGAAGTCCAGGACCCTCTCCCTCATGTAGTTCAGTTCTGACCAAGTTCTTATATTAAACCACACCATACAGTGATCACTGGTACCCAGGTAGTCCCCACTGTGACGTTAGCAACACTGCCCTCAGTTGTCAGTGCCAAGTCCAGTAGCACTTCCCCATGAGTGGGTTCTATTACAAGTTGCCTGAGGAATTCCCCATGAAGGAAGTCCAGGATGTCCCAACTCAGGTTGTCACCACAGTTGGGAGGCAGCAATCCATGTCTGTTAGATTGAAGTCTCCCATTACTAATATCTCTCTTATGAGCCATCATTTGGATTGTTTTCATCATTTCCCCATCCATTTCTTCCCCTCAGCTGGAGGTCTGTAGATCACTCCTGTGCAAATAACTGCCCTCTCTTTTTGCAGAGTGTCCCACAGTATCTACTCTCCCACTGCACTCCTTGTATTTCCATAGCTTTTATGTTGTCCATTACATAGAGAGCTACTCATCACCTTTTCTACCTACAATATCCTTTCTGAACAATGTATAACCAGGCACGCCACATCCCAGTCCTGGTTTTCATTGCACTAAGTCTCTGTAATGGTGACTAATTGCAGGTCCTCTTCCACCATGGTGGCCTCGAGTTCTGCAGTCTTGCTGCCCAGACTTCAAGCATTTGCAGACATGAATTTTCAGACTGTGTCTCCACCCACCCACCCCCTTATCCATTTGCCTTCCCTCATTTAGCCCACCCTTTGTCATCAATTCATTTTTCTACCCCTAAGATTACATTATTTTTTGGTTCCTTTGTGTTTTTCTCCTCCTAATTAATGAACACTACTGCAGAAGGTCACCTGTGATCACTAAGCACTGCCCTAGGTGAAGCCTTTCTGGGGCATATAAATATGTGGTGTTTGTTTGCCTGTGTTGTTCTGACATAATTTATTAAAGCTCTTTTAACTTTCATCAGTGAGTGTGTCTGTTCCTTTCCTCATATAGTTACTGTAGTACCATTTCCTCAGCATGAAGAGGGTTCTCCTTTTCACCAGCTTGGCTCATGCCACCCATAATTCCACAGGGTTCACCATCTCTGGAAGCTAGGACATCTACCACTCCAGGATTATTGCCACTCTGCAGCCCCATCCACAGGCCTCTCAATTCTACAGATAGAAATTCCGAGAGGACTTTGAATTGTGACCTTATTCATAAAGGTCACAGTTTCAGGACTTTGTGATTCAAATGTGAACTCAGTTATGTATTGGATGTTAGGCTATTCTGAGGGATATTTTTTTTTGTTTTTTCTACTGTTTTGCTTGTTCTACTGCCTTACATGCTATTATTTAATACTATTCAGTGTTTAGTCATAGTAGTACTTCTTAGTCATTTTCAGTTGTAATCACAGTGTTCTCACTCTACTGTACTGTTCTGGGGTCATTATATCAGGGTTTTGTATGACATCTGGGAAACAAGGATATTTCTTTACTGAGAAGGGAGGGAGGATGGAATATGTCCACAAGGTGGCAGTAAACATAAATGATTAGCTATTCATTTTATTTTTAAATTAATTAATTAATTTATTACTAATGTTTTACCAGAAATGACATGCTGAGCTGTTAACAGCTCATTTCAGATGTGCCTTGGGGGAGGGGAGGAGAGTACAGTACAGTTGCAATATACTACAGTATATGTTCAGAAAATGCAATAATATGTCAATAAGAAAACAAAATGATGAATTCACAGGCAGTGCTTCTTTGCAGAAAATATGCATTACAATAAAATTGCAGAAGAATAGTAATATGAATAATATGCAGTGTGCAACAATGCAATACTACACAGAGATGGGGTAATGGAAGAAATCTGAGGGAGGGAGGGCTATAGTAATAACAGTGCAGGAAAGAGGGCAGCAGTCAAAGTCCAGGACCCAGTGTCAGGAGCAACTGCAAGAGTGAGTAGTGAAACCTTGGAGGAGAAATTTCAGAGCATGAAGGGAAAAGCAGAATGAATGGAAGAATGGAGAGAGACCCAGAATTTATGGAAGCAAAAGAGAATGCAGCTTTATCAGTAGAGGATTTGATTGCTGGAGAGCAAGGGAGCAAGAGAAAAGTTGCAAATGGTATTAGAGGTAGTAGAAAAGAGGAGAGAGGCAGGGTAAGAGCAGAGGAAACCAAGCTGGAATTTGGAGAAAATGAGGCACACTGGACAAGGTGGCTGGCATCAAGGGAGGGAGGGAGAGGGAGAGAGAGGGTGCAAAGAACAGTGGTGAATGTGCTGGGACTGTCAAGGCAAATTGATAGAAGGAGAAAAGAGGGAGCCAGTCTGGCTAAGGTGGACTTGAGAGCAACACTGTAAATGATACCACCATAGTCAAAAATGGGAAGTATCATCTTCAAAAGGATCTTTCTGTGGGCAGGAAGAGGGATGCTCTGTTATTCATGTAAGTGCACCAAATTTTATGGTGGAGCTTTGGGTGGACTGCATCCACATAAATAGAAATTGATGTGACAATCCTGCCAGACCCTCATCATGGGTATGGAAGGTGGGGAAAGAGATGAGTGTAACAAGCCTCCACCTGTGCCAAGAGTCATAGAGACCTTTTTCTTGGCATTGAGGAAAGTTGGTTTTCATGGAACCAGTGCTGGAAGTTACTAAAGTTCAAGTGAGGCTGGGCCATGAGGTCAGGAGCAAAGGAGTCAGAGGTAAACAGTACTGTCTCATCTGCATACATGTGGATGGCTGCAGAGGATCAGGCAGTGGAGAGGTTGTTTAGAAAGATGGAGAAAAAACTGGGCTAAGGATGGATCCCTGAGGGATAATGTGAGCAGACTGGCAGTGGGGAGATGGAATCTCCAGTTTAAACAGACTGAGACCTGTCCTCAAGGTAAGAGCAGGACCACCCAATGGAAAATGCAAATACTCCTGCTGCCTTGAGCTTGTCCAGGACAATGGGGTGGGTAACAGTGCTGAAGGCTTTGGACAAGTCAACAAAGATGGCAGAGTTGACCAGGCCCAGATCCATGCCAGAGGGATAGTGACAGTGAGATGACAGAAGGAGGGTAGAGGTGGACAGGGATTTCCTGAAACCAGACTGAAAGGAGTGGTGACAGGGTAAGAATCAAGGAAAGGGAGAGTTGGGAAAGAAAAAAGATGTTTCTGGAGTTTAGCCAAGGTGAGGAGGATAGAGATAGGATGGTAGTTTCCAGAGGAAGAATGGTCATCCCTTTGGGAAGGGGATGACTGTGAGAGCTTCCATGAGTTAGGAACTGAGGATAATGAGAATAGGTTGAGGAGGCAGATGATGGGTGGGGGCAATGGCATGATCAGAGACATAAAGGAGTTTGGGGTCAAGAACATCAGGGCTCTCACACTTGTGGGGTTTAAAAGCCAAGGCCTTAAGAGAAGCAGCAAGACTGGTGGGAGAGAAGAAGAGAAAGGAGGAGGGATGAAGGAAGGTGGGGAAAGGGAGGTGCAGGGACTAGTGGCAAGAGCGTTACAGGAGTTGAAAAGAAGGCAAACAAAGAGGTGACTGCAGCAGCATCAGAAATTGGAAAACACCACCTTAAGAACAGGGCAGGGGCTGGGTCAGGGAGAAAGTAGGCATGGGTTACCTTTCAGAATGCAGAGGTGTAGTTAAGGTTGTTCTTGAGTGTGGATGCAAAGTGTTCAGACTCTGAAGCCTAGTAGCTTTAGTACAGGCATTATGAAGGGCCTGGTACTTGATAAGGTCAGAAGGGAGCCAGTGGATGTGTAAGTCTGCTAGGCAAGGTCATGCACATGGAGATGGCAATGCTGGGATAGGGAGGCCTGAGCACAGCAGCCCATGGCATCTGGGAGGTGGGTGGAATGTGGAACTCATGAGGGAAGAAACACAGTCAGCCATGAGTGAATTAACTGGCACACTCAAGTCTCTTTGAGGATTGCAACAGGGAGAGTGGGAGACCCCCAATGACTCTGCACTAGGAGGGAGTAAGCCACAGACAACTGTCTGTCAGGTCAGTGGTGTCAAAGCTGAGAGGTGGTCAAGCTGATGGGCACTGAAGGAAGGCTGTGGGGTAAAAGCTGTGTGAAAGAAACTGACATAGGCTTCCATTTTCCAGTATTTGATTTTATGCATCAACTGTACTTTGTTAAAGGTGTGACCAGATGGTAGTCCTGCTTGTCTTTACTGTACACACATTCACTATATGGAATGTGTTACAGTACTAGATGCTTTACAGTGATTACTGTATTAACCACCTAGTCTCAATTCCAGTAACAATAGTACTGTATCCAGTATCTCTTTACCAAGCACTGTAAATGTCATTTAAAGAATGTAAGACATCTTCATGGACAATATACAGTAATACACAAAAATGCTGACATGGTAATTTTTATTTATTTAAATTTTTTGTTATGAATTTGACCAGGAAAAATGCACTAAGCTGAGACTTGAGTCCAGGTGTGAGCTGGGAGCACAGCAAAGTTACGTGACTTGCTCATGATCATGCAATATGCAAGTGGTGCCTGTGGGATTCAAATCCAGTTCTCAAAGTTTGCAGCTCACTGTTTTTAAGCAATGTGTTATACTGCCTCCCCATCCTCATCATTCTGCAGTAAGAGTGCAGAGTAATAAAACAGCAGTGAATATCCCCCATTCAAAGACAAGCGTAGTAACATATTCCTTATGAAGCAGTAAAGGAGGAAAGAGTAATCAATGGCAAAAACAACAGTAAAACATTTCCATATTTTTTATTTACCATGAACAATTCATAAATACCTTTCCCAGTCAACAAAACAATTAATATGGTGGGCAAGGAGCAGTATACAGTGCACTGACTAGTCTCAAGTCTCTGTTGCAATCTTCCACCATCACAGACAAGCCAGTTTTCTGAGCCAGATTTTAAAACATCTATACGCTTATATTTCAAAACTCTTAATGGGACACTGTCAACCCTTTTTCAACATAGTATTTCACGTTGAAAACCCACATTTTATGATTACTTACCTGCTCTAAAACTCATTGGTGTTGCTGGAGATATAATCTGCCTCATTTCTTAGTAGAACAGAAATGCATGGTAATTATGTAATTATACCAACCTTGTTTTGTTTCAAATCCTTGATCTACTCTTATTGCTCACTTCCTGAATATTAGGAACACCTCCAAGCAGTGCAGCCACTTATGATGCAATAGTTTCCTCTGCTCCAACTGCATCTTGAGTGACTAGACGGTGTTGGGGTGTTCCCAAGTCCAGGAAGCATGCAGTGGGGATTCAATTAAGGAATGTAAACAAACACATGTTGGTGTGGTAACACCAGTATGGGGTATAGTCTGTCTTACACTTTTACAAACAAAAAAGGGATCAGAATCAAACTTCCAGCCTCATCAGCACATTCCACAGGATTCAAACAATCTTAAAATATGTTTTTCAAACTAGGGACAGTTTGAGACCTGAAGGGTTGACAGTGTCCCTTTAATCAATATTTGCAATATCTACAGCTTAGTTTTACATTTTTCACACCAAGGGCAGATAAGTACACAATAACAAAATGAGTGCTGTGAAACAGTATTGGAGTATTTCAAAACAACAGCAGCACTTTTTAATTTTTTTCACATTACTTTCCTGTGTATTTTCTCTTGCTCAATCAGACAACCTGCTACCTTTTAGATTTTAGAATCCTTATAATGATTTAAAAATATTTTGATGAATTCTGCAGTATTTCACAGTAGCAAAAATGTTTGCACAGTATTTCTGCACTTTTCTTGCACTGTGAATAAATACAGAAAACTGTGAAGCGCCATTACAGAATTATCAAATGGGCATGAAAAATCATGCAATCTGATTGGTCAGTTTGGATCTTTGCTAGAGCTACGTGAAACATGGAATTTCACCAGTGGCATTTGTGTAGAACAGTAATTCCACTTCAGAAAGATTTTCAGACTTTCTTTCTGAAAGCTGCCAAATTCAGAAAAACATTTCTATTTTGAACAATTTTTGAACATCTTTCTGTTAATTATGTAAACTACAGAATATTTTTGCAGATTGCAGGAAAAAAGAATCTGCAGTTTATGGATGCTGCAAATTACCAATCTGCAGAATAAATTCTGCTTTTAGATTTTGGAATTCCACTACTTATGGAATTCTACATATTTAGGCAGAACTTTCAGAAATTCCATGGAATTCTGTTCTACAGGAATTTCAAAATTCTGCACAGTTCTAGTCTTTATCCATGATTAAATCCCACAATGACACATGGAATAGACACCAGTCAGGCTCATTATTCAGATTAACATTTTTATGTCTATTTCTCAGAAATCTAACAATTATTTTGTTACATTAATAATTTTATTTGTACATTTTATTATACCGTATCTGAATTTTGTAATCCCTTTGCTGTATTTGTGCCCCTGTCTCTGGGTCACACCTGGAAACGAGCTTCTGCTCAGTGTGCCTTTCCTGGTTACCACATTTTAAGTAAATAGATAAATTAAAACATTCAAATGGCAGATATTTTATTCCACTCACTAGAACCTTCAACTACTCCTTAAAAAACTCCCTAAGACTACAAAGCATATTCATGACCAATAACAAGCATTTGTATTCCTGATCATGTAAAAGAATATTACTTACTCTGTAGATATCTACACACAGTCTGTCTCACACTGCTCAAGAAGACTGCATATGTGGAATATGCTTAAGGTTACTTTCTGCAGCAAGTAGTTACTGTACTGTGTGACATCACCTTATATTGGAGCCGGAACAAATATACTACATAAAATATATGATAGTGTATTATACCCTATAAATAGAATTCATGGCCCTCTGTAAATTCTCATCTTTGACAATGCTTCAGAGACCCTGGAACACCTGTTTATGGGGAAATTCTCGTCCATAATTCATGCAAATAATTCCTAATGAGACTCTGTATCAATACTGTCATCAAACACAGTACACAGAACAGGAATGATAAGTACCTCATATCAGAAAGCACCTTCAAACAATAGAGCAGATACAGACTGTCACTGTAAATAATGCCCCAGACATAGTAGTTTTAAAGGGTGCTTCAACCTCAGTTTCACAATGCAATCTTTTTTTCAGAAACAGTTTTCCTCCTGCCTCCAGAGGGTGGCTCTCAGAGCAGTCTACACCTTCCTTGCACTAACTCCCTGCCTCCCTCAGCCATTCAGACAGGCTTACAAGACGTTGCAACTTTGCCTTAACATTGCCCTAACTTCACTTGATAAGCGCCCACCACCTGCCAAAACTATGCAGAGCCAGCATGTCACACTATCACAGATTTGGCAAACTTTGTGAATTATTTCACAGAGTGAAGTCTGCCAACTTTGCACACATCTGGAAGGAAGACATCAGAGGGTTGTGGTTAACAGAGTCAAACCAGAAGACAGGGAGGTCACCAGTGGGTGCCACAAAGATTGGTCCTGGGTCCAGTCCTTTTAGTGTTCATTAGCCACATGAGAATGAATCCATAGCAAGATGTGTCACTTTGCAGATGACACTAAGCTCTCTGGCAGGATAGACAGTGAGGAGGGGTTAGGGAGATGCAGAAAGACTTGCAAAGGTTAGAGAAGTGGTCAAATGTTTGGCAGTTGAAATTCAATGCCAAAATGTGCAAGATGATGCACATAGGAAACAGGAACCTGAGGACAGAGTACTGATTGGGGCGGAGGTTAAGCTGTACAAAACCTCTGAGGAAAGAGTCCTAGGGGTCATCATCAGTGACTCCCTAAAACAATTAAACCAGTGTAATGAGGGCATACAGTAAGGCAAACAAGATGCTGGGGTGTGTGTAGGGTACTGATAGCAGACGGAAGGATGTATTACTAACTCAGTATAGATCACTGGTGAGGTCCAACCTGGAGTACTGTGCCCAGTTCTGGAGTCTTCACCTAAAGAAAGATAAGGGCAGGCTGTGCAATGTAGGCTGACTAAAATGATTCACAGCCAGTAGGGCAGATCTTATGAGGATCGCCTCATGGCACTGAACATGCACTCGCTGGAGGCCAGACAAGAGAGGAGACCTTCAAGTTCCTAAAAGCACAAACAAGGTAAACTGCAAGGAACTATTTAGCATAAGTAGTGGATCAAGAACACAGGGACACAAGTGGTAAACTAATGGGGAGATTCAACAGGGAAGTGAGAACATTTTATTTTACAGAAAGGGTGGTGGAGCCATGGAACAATCTGCCAGCTGATGTGGTAGGCATCAAACTATCTATGGTTTCTAGCATGGCTGGGACAAAGTGAAGGGCTTAGTGGTTGCTCAGGTGGAGCAGTAGGATGGGTAGGATGAGGTGGCTAACTTTGGTTAGAACCTTGTATGGACAATACTTCCTGAGTTCATCAGGGTTTAGAAGCAGACTGGATAGACCAGGGTTTTTATCCTTACATCATTGTCTGTGTTTCTATGTTTCTATAGTCTTCAACACAGCTGGCCAATAGCACAGCTGTAGTCTACTACAAGTCTTCCATCCAAATGACCCCTCATGTGAGCAATCCCAAAGTATGAGTGCCATGAAGTAGCATTCTGGCATCTGAGTAACATCTGCAGGGCATCCCTAAGGATGGTCACAGGTCCACAGGAAACCCTATTGGTTTAGACAAGCATCACCTCAAAGTAGGATAGGAGGTTGAGGCCAGTGACTAACTGAAAAGTTAACAGGTAAGACAGTGTAGTAGGGGACATATGCTATGCACCCTATCTGTGGTAAACTTTGCAGGCAGTGAAAAGGAGGCAAAACATACAACACCCTAACCGTGGAAGGTCTGTGAATAGAGAAATGGAGGGAAGACTCCAACACCATATCTAAGGTAGGCCTGTAAGTAAGTCTGAGGCAAGGGTAGCCAGTATGTAGTAAGAACCTCTGGTAGTTGGGAATAAGGAAAGATCTGCTTGATCCAGAGAGGTCCTTCAAGTAGAGGAAGATTCTAAGCTCCACTGTAAGTGGGTCAAAACTAAAACCTGGATGGTTATAAGTGGTAGAAGACACAAAGGGAAGTATGGACAAAGCGTAGGGGTACATCTTGTAAGCTGCAGGGGTGTGGTGTAGGAGTATTCATGTGAGCACTCTGGGCAACAAGCTCCCTGAACTGGTTGCCTTGATGAAAGATGGATGCCTGGATATTGTGGCAGTCACAGAAATATGGTAGACAGAGAATCAAGACTGGGATGTTAACATACCAGGGTGCACAACCAACAGGAAAGACAGGGAGGGTAGAAGAGGGAGCAGAGTAGCTCTCTATGTAAGGGAAGGATAAAAGCAATGGCACAAAAGAGTAAACAGGGAGGGGAGGAGAGGAGGAACTGTGGGTCACCTTACAGACTGGAAATGGCACCACAATCCCACACAGGGTTGTATACAGACCCCATCTCAGGGGAGGAATGGACAGGATATGATAGAAGACATCCTTAGGATGGCAGAAAAAGGAGATATATTGTTGATGGGGACCTGAATATGCCAGATGTTAAAGAGAACAGGAAATCATTTTTTAATTGGCAGCTGTTTATAAAGGTCTTACTCAGAAATTATATTCATTCCCTAAATTATCCATATTTAACTGTACCTAAATAGAAAGTGATATGAAAACTGTATTTTACATTGTTTTGATTTTATGGGTAGCATTCTTACAGTTCTCTCTCATGGAACCTGTGATCTGGAGTTTAACTTCACGTCACAGTTTGTGCTCAGAATTCTGATCAAGGTTCTGATAGGTCAACAGCTCATAATTAGCATTCTGTACACAAACCGTGACACAGTAAAACTCTAAACTACTAGTTCCATAAAAGAACTGTGCAGAATGTTGGCCATTAAAAGAAAAGAATTGAAAGCATATCATTTCACATCAGTGTTTATTCAGATACAGTTAAATATGGATCACTTGGAGGTATGAATTTCATTACTGTAAATAAGAACATTACTAACTGCTGCAGATTAGCACCGATTTTCTGTCTCTTTTAACTGGAGCACCTTTTCTGCTGCCACATCCTAGAGCAGGGCCATTCTTGATGCCCTACAGGGGCATGCCTCAGACAGCTAGTGCTGGAACCCACTTGGGAAGGAGCAATCTTAGACTTCGTGCTCTCAAATGGGGATGGTGAGAGGATCTCAGATCTAGGGGTAGGTAGTCATCTAGGAACAAGTGACCACCAAACAGTGTGGTTCATGATAAACTCAGGTGCAGAGTCAAGCCATACAAAAAGTGAGGTACTGGACTTCAGGAGGGGTGTCATTGTCAAAATGGGAGAGTGCCTTAGAAAAGCACTAGTAAATAGGCAAGAAGGAGGGTGGAGCAACAAAGGTGAAACATCAAAACTGCCATCACAGAGGCAGCAAGCCTTTGTGTGAAGCAAATAAACAAATGAAAATTAAAGATAAAGCCACTATGATTCTCAAAAAGGTGGTGGGGAAGGTTTGGGAGAAAAATATAGCATTTCGGAAGTATAAGGAAACACAGAAGGAGCAGGACAGATAGCTGTGCCAGTTAAGGCAGAAGGAAACAGGAAGGTAGTCAGAATAGCAAAGGCCCAAACTGAGGATAAGATAGCCAACTTAGTTAAGAAGGGGAAAAACCTTTTATAGGTACATTAGAGAGCATAGAAAGACAAAGACAGGGATAGGAGGCTGGAATAGAATGGATAGTGGGTGGGCAGAGAGGGACAGTGAAAAAGCAGGATACTAAATAAATACTTCTGCTCAATATCCACAAAAGAGGAGGACGGGGAGGTACCTAGTTCAATTAACAGAATCACTCTGGATAGGGGGTCGATCCCAGTCCTTTCACAGAAGAAAGGGTTCTGAAAGAACCCTAAAACTGGAAGGTGGACAAAACAATGGGGCCTGATGGGATTAACCCCAGAATTCTAAAAGAATTAAGGGTAGAACTAGTGACACCACTGACTATCCTCTTTAGCAAATCATGGGAGGATGGTGTGGTGCCTGAGGACTGGAGGAGGGCAGATGTGATTCTCCTTCCACGAAGGTGGGAGCAAGACAGAGGCAGAAACTACAGATCTGTCATTTTGACCTCTGTGGTATGGAAAATGATTCAATCACTTGAAGGAAAGAATTGTTGAGTACCCAGAGGCCAGTGGGGCACAGGACCCAAGGCAGCATGGTTCACAGCGGGAAGGTCATGCCAGACAAATCTAATTTGACTGGGTGACCAAAGTAGTAGACCAGGAGTGGCTGTGGACATGGTCTACCTAGACTTTAGCAAGGCATTTGACACAGTCCCACCTAAAAGATTAATAAACAATTAGCCAGCCTGGGGTGTGTCCCAGGGTGGTAGCTTGGGTAAAAATTGTCTGGACAACAGGACACAGAAGGAAATTAAACTGAGTCCACTCTGGAAGAAAGGGGGTTACTAGTGGACAATGCAGGTTCAGTACTGGTCCAGTCCTTTTAATGTCTTTATAAGTGACATTGCAGAGGTACTGGAAGGAAAGATATGCCTCTTTGCAGATGACACAAAGATCTGCAACAGGGTTGATAGACAAGGGGTTGAAAGGATGCCAAGGGACTTGGCAAGGTTGGAGGAATGGTCAGAAGTATGGCAGCTTGATTCAATGCAAAGAAGTGCAAAATAATGCACCTGGGAAACAAAACCAGGGAAGAGTACACAATGGGGTGGAAGTAACAACAAAAATGGAAAGGGACCTGGGGTAATTATATCAGATGACCTTAAGGTTAGCAAGCAATGTAAGAAGGCAGTAGGAGGGCTGGTGGGATACTAGGATGTATAGGGAGAGGCTTTACCAGTAGAAAACAGGAAGTTGTTAACCCTCTGTACAGACAGTTGGTGAGAACCCATCTGGAGTACTGCATCCATTTCTGGAGACCCCATCTCCACAAGGACATAGACAGGATGGATGCAGTCCAGAGGAGGGCAACTAAAATGGTGCAGGGTCTGCAAGAGAAGCCATGAGGAGAGACTAAAGGAGCTTAATATGTATAATATGAATATATATATATGTATACCCTTTAAACTAGTCAAAGGGGAGGCACTGACAAGCAGCAGGAAAATCCCAGCCTCCCTACAAAACAGGGTACTAAATGAGAAAAAGACTGAGGTAGAACGGTCAGTGGGGGATGCTGCAACAGAAGGTAAAGCCATTAAAAAATGGAGAGCAATGAGTACTAATGCCCGTAGTCTGGGTAACAAGCTTCCTGAATTAGTGGCCTTGATGGAGGAGGAACATCTAGATATCGTGGCAGTCACAGAAACATGGTACACACAAAACCATGACTGGGACATAAACATACCAGGATACACTGTCTACAGGAGGGACAGGGAGGGTAAAAGAGGAGGAGGAGGAGTTCTTTACATAAGGGAAGGAATAAAAGCAACAGAACAAAAGGTAAACAGGGGCAGAAGAAGCACTGTGGGTAAATTTGGAGCAGGCAATGGCACCACAATATGCACAGGGGTTGTATACAGACCCTTCTCAGGGGAGGAAATGGACAGGAAATGATAGAAAGTATACTTAGAATGGCAGAAAAAAAGGGAGATATTGCTGATGGGTGATCTGAATATGCCAGATGTTAACGGTCAGTTGCAGCTGCCACTTAAAAGTGCAGTTATTCTAGATGCCCTACAGGGGCATGCCTTAGACAACTAGTACTGGAGCCCACTCGAGAGGGAGCAATATTAGACTTGATTCTCTCAAATGGAGATGGAGAGGATCACAGATGTAGAAGTGGGCAGCCATCTGGGAACTAGCGACCATCGAACAGTATGGTTCACAATAACACAGCAATAGAGTCAAGCCATACAAAGACAAAAGTACTGGACTTTAGGAGGGCTGACTTTGCCAAAATGGGTGAGTGCCTAAGGAATGCACTAGCAAATGGGCAGGAAGGAGGGTGGAAGAACAATGGGGAATAATAAAACTGCCATCACAGAGGTAACCAGCCTTTGTGTGAAGCAAATAAACAAAACAAGATGATGTAAGAAACCACTATGGTTCTCAAAGGAAGTGGCAGTGAAGGTTCAAGAGAAAAGAAAGCATTCAGGGAAGTACAAGGAATCACAGAAGGAGCAGGACAGAGAACTGTACTCAGTTAAAGCAAAAGGAGGCTGGGAAGGCAGTCAGAACAGCAAAGGCCCAAACTGAGGAAAAGATAGCCAACTCAGTTAAGAAGGGGATAAACCTTTATAGGTACAGCAGGAGCAAAGGAAGACCAAGGGAGGATAGTGAGGCTTAATAAAGGGAGGAGGGTGGGCAGAGGGAGACTGTGAAAGGCAGATATACTAAACAAATATTTTGCTCAGTATTTACAAATGAAGAGGGGAGGTACATAAAACAAACAGTAGTAACACTCTGGATACAGAAGTTGATACCAGCCCATTTTCAGAAGACAGGGTTCTGAAAGAACTCTTAAAACTGAAGGTGGACAAAAGCAATGGGGCCTGATGGGATTCATCCCAGAGTCAAAGAGCTGAGGGTAGAACTAGTGATACCACTGACTACCCTTTTAACAAATCATGGGAGGATGGGGTGGTACCCGAGGACTGGAGGAGGACAGATGTGATTCCCCTTCACAAAAGTGGGAGCAAGGCAGAAGCAGGAAACTACAGACCTGTTAGTTTAACCTCAGTGATAGGGAAAATGATGGAATCACTTTGAAGGAAAGAATTGTCGAGTATCTAGAGGCCAGAGAGGCACAGGACCCAAGGCAGCATGGATTCACAGCGGGAAGGTCATGCCAGACAAATCTGATAGATTCTTTGACTGGGTGACCAAAGTAGTAGATCAGGAGGGCTGTGGACATGGCCTACCTAGACTTTAGCAAGGCATTTGACACTGTCCCACACAAAAGATTATATACAAGTTAGCCAGCCTGGGAGTGGGTCCCAAAATGACAGCCTGGGTAAAGAATTGGCTGGAGAATAGGACACAGAGAGTAATAGTAAATGGAGTCCACTCAGAAGAAGGAGGGTTACTAGTGGGGTACCAGAGTTCAGTATTAGGACCGGTCCTCTTCAATGTCTTTATAAGCGACATTGCGGAAGGACTGGAAGGAAAAGTATGTCTCTTTGCAGATGACACTAAGATCTGCAACAGAGTTGATGCACAGGGTGGGGTGGAAAGGATGAGAAGGACTTGGCAAAGTTAGAGGAATGGTCAATGTATGGCAGCTTAGATTCAATGCTAAGAAGTGCAAGGTAATGCATCTGGGAAACAAAACCCAGGGAAGAGTACACAATGGGGTGAGATACTAACAACAACAAAATGGAAAGGGACCTGGGGTAGTCATATCAGATGACCTAAAGGTGGGCAAGCAATGTGAGAGGGCAGCAAGGAGAGCTGGGGGGTTACTGGGATGCATAGGAGAGGCATCACCAGTAGAAAACAGGAAGTTATTATCCTCTGTACAGACAGCTGGTGAGACCCCATCTGGAGTACTGTGTGCAGTTCTGGAGACCCAAGACATAGACAGGATGAAAGCTGTCCAGAGGAGGGCAACTAAAATGGTGCAGGGTCTGCACCGGAAGACATATGAAGAGAGACTTAAGGAGCTTAATATGTATAGCCTCGAGGAAAGGAGGAGAGGGGACATGATAGAAACTTTCAAGTACCTCAAGGGAATCAACAAAGTCCAAGAGGGCAGCATCTTTCAAAAAAAAGGTGTACAAGAACAAGAGGGCACAATTTGAAGATGGGGGGCAGCTCAGAGGTAATTTAAGGAAGTATTTTTTCACAGAGAGGGTTGTGGATGCATGGAACGGCCTTCCGGAGGAGGTTGTGGAGTCAAAATCAGTGGTGGAATTCAAGCATGCATGGGACAGTCATAAGGCAATTCTAGGTGTGGGGGTCAGAAGAAGTAGGCTGCTGGTTAACTAGGATCTGCAGCTTATCCACTAGGTAGGGAAATGGGCAGACTGGGTGGGCCAAGCGGTCCTTATCTGCCATCAAATTCTATGTTTCTATGTTTCTTGAGGAAAAGAGTGGGGACATGATAGAAACTTTTAAGTACCTCAGTGGAATCCACAAAGTCCAAGAGGTAGCATCTTTCAGAAAAGAGATGTGCAAGAACAAGGGGACACAATTTGAAGATGGGGGATGGCTCCAGGGGCAATGTGAGGGAAATATTTTCTCAGACAGGTGGTAGAAGCATGGAACCCTTCCTGAGGAGGTTGTGGGGCCTAAAATGGTGGGAGAATTCAAGAATACATGGGGCAGACATAAGGCAATTCTTGTGGGGGTAAGAAGAAATAGGTTGTTGGTTAACTAGGATCTGAAGCTTATCCAGTAGGTAGGGAAATGGTGCAGACTAGGTGGGCCAAGCGGTCCTTATCTGCCGTCAAAGTCTATTTTTCTGTTTCTGTGCTTGGGCTGCAGGAGACTGGGATCATGATGGCAAAAGTGCAAGAGCTCAGGGCAGAAAATAGCAGGCTGCTGAATGCAAAAAGGCCTCAGTGTCCTGGACACGAACCACCGAAGCAGGCCAGAAAATTCCAGAAGAGCAGGATGAAATAAAGCAATGGGTGGGAAGTTGAGACTGGAAGTTGTGCAACCCTTAGAGGTAGCAGTAAGGAACCCCTTTCAGATCCTTATGTCTCCTCAGATAGGTACAGTAATCATGGAAACACATAATTTGCTAGGTGAAAGGAACCATTAGGCCCACCAAGTCTCTGCCCAGATGGCCCCTGCTAAGTCTGTGTCCGCAAACCTTAACTGGTCTCTGGTGACCCTCCTCATCATTAACTAATTGTCTACTATGTCTATTGCATCATGCTTGAAGCCTCCTACTGTTTCATCACCACCACTTCTGCTGGCAGTCTATCCCAGGAATCCACCACTCACTCCTTCAGTGAAGTAGTACTTCCTCACATCCTTCCTAAAGATAATAAGAGATAAAGAGTGGAGAGTGGCTAGGACATGAAGGGCAATAGTGGGAAGGGTAGCAGAGACATGTGCCAGCAGAGGAGTAGGGAAGCAGCATGGCAAGGTGCTCACAGCATGCAGCAAGATAGGAAGAAAAGTGGGGAAAATGTAAGAATAGAGAAAGGGAAGGGGACAAGGGATGGATCTAAGAAATGGCAATGTACTCCCAGTGCACAGCAGAATGGTGCCAGGGAGTTGGATTTATCACCTCACACCCTCCATTTAAGGATTCTCAACTTCAGGGGTGCATGTCGGGGGTCCAAACGTGGCAAAAATAAAATTTTGGTCAGGCGCAACAAAAGTACTTGGCGCCCAGATTCTAACCTGCATCATTCCGCATGCAGCCCTGAACCCACCCACCATGCCACAGAAGCAGCTCGGCAGCTCACTGTGCTGCCACCCCCACAACCCTCCATCCCTCCCACCTCCCACTGCATCCTCACCCCCTGCACACGAGGCATGTAGTAACAGGATGTCGCTATTTTGCGCACCCCAATTCAGGTCACCCACCTTCCCCAGTCACCCCGGTGACAGGTGCTGCGATTGAGTCACCTTTCAGTAGGTCCCAAGTGTGGTCGTCAAAGTCACGGATACCCAAGAATATGAGAGGAGATAGGCAATGTCTGGAGACTTGAGGGGCAGGGGCAAAGAGGCAAAGGGAAGGAGAGGGAGTATAAGGCAAGTGAGAGGAGGAAACACTAAGCCAAAAAAGATCAAGGAAAAGAGGTCAGGGCAGGGAACAGGCCAGGGTCTCACAATTGTGCAAGGGAAGTGGATGCATCAGATGGGAGGGAGGGAAGCAGAGTCCTTTTAATTGAGGATTCTATACTTAGAGGAGCAAAGACCATAGGAAGTGCTTACCTGCAGCAAAAAGAAGTGTAATGTGCCTGTCGGATATGACGGCTGAAAATGTATACCTATCATACACTCACTCAGGGACAAGGGTGAACCTCACATGTGGTTGTTTACCTGAGTACAAATGTCACAAAATGGTGCAGATACTGTTGCCAGTGAGGTGGGAGAGTCATCTTTTGAGGTAAATATTCCATTTGTACAGTATGTGCCCTTTTCTGTGACCTAAGGGTCTTTGTAGGCATGACTGAACTTGCACTTTGGATTTGCAGAAAAGTTTTGCAAGAGAACACTATTTATAGAAGAAACTATTTTCTATTTCATGATGCTGCATGCTAGTAGCCAATAGCTTTTACTGGTGCAGTTATGCTTGAACCTCTGAGTGCACCGCAAACACTTTTTCTGGAGGCAGTACAGAGAAGGACCACAATGATGATTTAGAGACAGCGGGGCTCTTATACAATTAGAGGCTAGAGATCCTGAATGTGCACTAGCTGCAGGACATGATGGAACATAATAGAGACTGTTAAGTAATTTAAGGGTATAGAAAAGATAAATCCCAGTGAGTTTAAGACCAACAAGAACAAAACACAAGGGAACACAGTTACAAACTGGCTGAAGGTACGTTCTAGAAGGAGGCTAGAGGTGCTTCTTCATGGATATAGCTGTGGAGGGTGGATCATGCTTTCAGAAGATGTGGTAATCAAGAAAACTGTTGATAGCTTTAAGAGGGGTGGGATAAAGTTAAAGGAAGGATAAGGGTATCCGGGAGGTGGAGCTGAGCAATATGTAAAGAAAGATTTATGGGCTCCACATCAGGCAGGCTTGATAGACCCCAAAGCCTTCTTCTGTTGGCTAAATTCTCATGTTCAAGAATCCTCTCCATTAAACTGTCACTAATTTTCATCATATACCATGAATAGATTTAGTCACTGGGGAGGAGTTGCCCCCACACACACACACAACTAGGTCATGATGCAAATAGTGGTACCAGGTATTAGCTGGCAGAATCTTATTTCGCTTGTGCTAGTGCAAGCCCCAAGTCAAGCTTACGTATTGAACCACAGTGCTTTTTCCCATCAGGATTGTCAGGGTCCTGAACGGGTTCAGATCCGTGGCTCCTCTCTTTGTGGCTCCATATTGCCATTCCTTGTGTCAGTTTGTTTGTGTGGCTGTGCACCAGGTATGTTGTGTAACATGCCTCCAGCGCATGCTGTGGCAGTTTTGGGGGTCCGAGGAGAGGTAAGAAAGAAAATACTGTGAATAGTTTTCAGTGGTCTGTGCTCTGCAAATGTGTGGCAACCAAGGGAGAGAGAGAGAGACAAAATGGAATGACTGCTCCATATCCTGGGTCTGGACATTTCTGTGGCTGGCCAGGCTCGAGACTACATTGTAGGTGGAAGGAGAAAGGTTTTAAAAAAAAAAAAATTGAAGAAAATTATAAATAGTTTTACAGCAGTCTGCACTCTGGGCATGCGTAGCTGCCAGTCTGGCTGGGGAGATTTAAGGAGCTAGCCCTTATGAGGGAAGTAGTTCAGCATCGCCTGGTTCCATGAGGGCAAATAAAATAGTTATGCGTGGTTCATAGCTCAGTGCTTATGTTACATGCTGTAGCTGATGTTGGGTGTGCTTGGACACAGAGGCCAGACCAGTAAGTAGGACAATGCTTGCAAGGTATTGTAGTATGAAATGATTAGTGCTTAGGACTTTGGCACAGACATGAGCAAGTCAGTGATTATAGTACATATGGACTGGACAGTATATGCAAGGTGCTTAGATGCTTGAACTGATGAGTAACTTATTATGGCTTGATATTTTGGCCTTCACTGTATCCCACCATAGGAAGGATGCTTAGTCCAGTAGTATGAGATCCCCTGGTGGGATAAGAGTGCTGAAGAAGGAGGAGGTGTCGGGGGAGGATGGCGGTGATGTGACTTGCTCTAAGCAGAGCTGTGGTTTGCCTGCTGGCTTAAGCAGGATGTGGGGAGGAGCCCACCACATAACCACAGGCTTGTGCCTTTCAATTATGTGTGGTTCATAGCTCAGTGCTCATGTTACATACTGTAGCTGATGGAAGGTGTGCTTGGATATGAGGCCAGACCAGTAAGTAGGACAATGTTTGCAAGGTATTGTAGTATGAAATGATTAGTGCTAGGTATCTTTGGCACAGACATGAGTAAGTCAGTGATTATAGTACATGTGGACTGGATAGTATATGCAAGGTGCTTAGATGCTTGAACCGATGAGTAACTTATTATGACTTGATATTTTGGCCTTCTCTGTATCCCACCACATGAAGGATGCTTAGTCCAGTAGAATGAGACCCCCAAAAGAGATAATGATATCATATGATTATCTCCTCCAGCTCTGGAGAGTGTGGCCAGTAGCACACAGGAGAGAAGAAACCCTACTTTGGGTGAAACCTCTGAGGACCCATGGCTACTGACCTACCCATCCTTCTGGGCATATTAAAAGAGGGTAATCCTAAATTAATGATTTAAAGTTATCGGCTAATCCGAAATCAAGTTGTAGATCCTGATCTATGAGCAAGAAGCTGAATAACAGAACTGATATTTGAATGTCAGGTGAAGATGGCAGCACATCCTTCTAGTGAACTCCTAGTCCAAGAAATCCATGTCCAGGGCAGAATCCAATAGTAGATTGAATCTGTGGTCAAACGTAATAATTTGAAACACTGAATTTGCATAGGTGAAGCGATCCAGAAAGCGAGGAAGTCTTCCGAGGAGAACCAGTAACCAAATGGCTAAGACATCAAACCCTAAATCTGAGGACAGTTGATTTGTTCTGCTTGGCAAGCTTTGCAAATGAAGGCCTTGGTGGTGAAGCACCAGAGCTAGGCACAGGCTGCACAATTTAGAGAGAGTGAGCAGTAGGAGCTTCCGATCCAGAATGGGTGAAACAAATAAAGTGAGTTGGCAACAAATCTTAATGCGAATTGGTAGTATAAAATTGAAAGGACCTCCAGGCCCCTAAGGGTGAAGCAGGTCATAGAATAGGCATGAGTGTTTTAGATGAACCTTTAGACTTTATGAGGGTGAAGCAGATAGGTATGAGAAGAAGGCAAATGAGGGACTTGCACATAGGTCACCAGTGATAGTAAAATCGAACCGGGTGATGTAGACACAGTAGCAGAAGAGTAGTATTGAATTGATTAAGTAAGGTATACAGAGGAGTGTATTAAGGAATACACATAAGCATGTAAATCAGGAGCTGTCATTTGGTGAGCAATATGGTTCTACTTGAACAATGTATATACACACATTCAGGGAGGCCAGAGTGTTACATCAGCTGGAATTAGACTCTGAGAATGATTACGAGTCCTGCATTGACGCGCTTACTAGTCATAAATGATGATAAACGATGGAGAGGGCCAAGTCTGATGACATAGTGTCGTGAACAGGAAACAATAAGCCTTAGAGCATTAGAGTAGAGTAATGTCGAGTGTAAATCATGAGATTGAAAGTCTTCTGGATAGACTCAAATAAGTGTCCTGGTAGGAGTGTAGTAGTAGTAAATCCATATGACTGAAGAGGCAAGGCAAAAGCATCCAAAGGAATAGATGACTAATGGCTAAACAAATCCAGATGTGAGTCCATAGTAGAAAGGAGCTCCTAAGGCTGGCAGACACGGGCGGCAGGCAGGCATAGAGTAGAATATCACGAACCTCCAGGCCCCGATGCTGGGCGGGCAGGTATGGAGAAGAAACGAATTGAGCCCCAGGCGGATGCGTGAGCAGGTCATGGAAGAAGGTGAGAGGAGATGCAGGAGGCTACAGGGTCATTTGAAGTGCATTTGTGGACACCTCCTGCCCAACGGGTAAGGCAGGTTGTAGAACAGTGGTAGAGAGTAATAGTATCAGGAACCTGCATGCAATGCAGAAGTAGTAGCGTAATGAGTAAAGAATAGATTGTATATGGTACTGCAAATGGTAGCATATTCTGAATCATTTCAAGCGGAGTAGAAATATATTCTAAGACAGATTTATGAGAGCAGTAAAAAGGTGCTGTAGACTGTTGTATCCTGATGATCGAGGATGGTAAAGAATACAGTGACGAGACTTCGTGGATGAGTTGGCAACTTGACCAGAGGTAATAAGCATCTTGAAACTGTGGTAGATCAATGTCTTAGGCTTAAGTTATGATAAGGAAGGCAGTATGGAATAGAGCTTAGCTGGGAGTTCTGAGGAGACAGTAGTAGTAACTCGAAGGAGCAGAGGCAGCATGGCAAGATGCATCCAAGAGAATTGAGGTGAATATCTTGTGATGAACTCCAGAATTAAATCCAGTGGAGGAAGAGCTTATCTTCGACAAGTGGAAGTAGGTGTGAGTGAGCAAGGTAAAGGCTGCAACATCCAGAACTGGAGTAGTGGACTGAAGGCGAGACATCACTGGCAATGCATCCAATCCTGATAAAGGTCGGAGATGAGTAAGAGACATGGATGAAGGCTTCTGGCAGACAGATATCCGATGAAATGCCCAAGGGAGGAAAACAATCTGAAGGAGGCAGGCATGGAACAGCAGAGGCAGACCAGTTCAGGTCATGGAGAAGGAAACATGGCAGAGGCAAGGGCAAGATAGGCAGATGAGGAATGTCTATGAATGGGCAGATCCAACAGATGAATGGCAGCAGACATGACTGAGCAAGTCAACTCAAGACAATCCAGGATGCAGCATAGTGCTGATATTGAGCTCAGAAAGTCAAGGTAGGCAATGGTCAACAGGAAGAATCTTTAACAAGGAAGCGAACGATTATTATAGAAGCATGGCTGGATCTAGAGCAGGAAATCCTGAGGCCAAAGGCAATGAATCAGCTAAGCCTGTCGTGGGGTAGGATGAGCAGGTGGACACACTCGTGAGGTCAGTCGAAGAAAGAAGTAGAGAGCGGTAGCTAGGCCCCACGTAGGCTAGCATGACCGCAAATCCTCATGTAGGGTAGCTTTAGGACAGCAATACGAGTGTCCAGTGTGGGGAATCAAAGAAGAGCAGCATCGAGTCAATGATTCAAGTAAGTTGATCCTGAGAACTGAAATCCAGGAATATGCCAGGGCGCAATAACATGGACCTTGATCTTGCTTTGCACTCCTATGTGGAGATGAGCAGACATAAGTTGGGAGGTAGAGAAGGAGGCAGAGCCTGCATGCTCTCCATGGTAGTGCAGAAGGGAAAGAATGGGTATGATTTCAGATGTTGATTACAAGCTAGGCAGTAAAATAAGTCTAGTGTCCAAATATGCAGTGTTGTCAGACTCCCGGATTAGCTGGCAGTATGCAGCAGACAGAACAATAGGATCTATCTCAGGTCACTTGCATTGTTAACATACAATTAGGAAGTGCAGAAGGCAGGTACATGTGAAATAGGGACCATCTTAGCGCTAGTAATGCTTGTCTGATGTAGAAGGTTAAGGGTGTAAAGGTTACCTTGTGCAAGTTAATGTCACTGGGGAAATTGCAAGCCAATGGCTATATGCCCAGCCATCGGGATATGAAGAGTAGTACTGTGCAAAAGCCTTCTGGTAAGGTCAGGTAGTTGAGACTACCTAAGGAACCCACAGAGCTTGTAAAAAATGTCTATTCACAGACCTTATAAACGGCCACCTCTGCAACTGCAGAACTGGGATGTAAATACAGTTGCTATCCTAGCAGTTATGCACCATTGCCAGTGACAGCGGCCTCTAGTGTCTGCATAGTTATCAACCTGTTGACCAAGCAGGATGAAAGTTTTCATGGGTAAAGCTCCCTTGCCTTGCATGCCCAACATTTGGTGAAGTACGCTAGAACGAGCTCCACATTAGTAGGTTTATATGGTGTCCAGTGTAGCCACTCAAACCACAGAAGCAGCACTAGTATGGAGGTAATGAAAGAATGGACCAAGCAGGCTGTTGCAGGAGCCTGGGTGCGGTGGTCTGGTGCAAGGTAATAGTTCAAGGCCCAAGCCATAAGAGAACAATGACATGCAGCATACCAGCACTGAGGAAGCTGTGTCATCCATGGAAGTGGTACACTGGAAGGACAGCAATAAATTGGAGATGGTAGAACAGTAAAGCTCTCTCAGATGCAGCAAACCGAGGCACTGAAGAATGCATGATGGCAGTCAGAGGTGGCTGAAAGAGTGAAATAAGTGAGAACAATGGCATGAACTGTGGTGCTGTGGCTGGAGGTGAGGCAAATCCCAAAAGAAAGGCAGAAACAAATGGGAAGATGTGCAAGAAAAGAGAACAAACGAGGGAGGGAGAGGTCAGGGAGCATGGGGGGAGAAAGGAGGCAGGAGCTCCCAGCACACAGCACAGAGCTGAGTGCAGTGAGTGCGACTCTCTAAGCAGAGTGGTGGTTTGCCTGTTGGCTTAGGGTAGGATGTGGGGAGGAGCCTTCTCCACATAAATCCACAGGCTTGCGCCTTTCAATTATTGGAGGAACTACAGGTCCCGAAAGTCCTTTGGGGGCTATTGAATCTTGGGTCTGTGTTTCAGTCTGGATTGGACCAATGGTTTGTGGGTTGCATTTGGTGCCAGGGACAGAGACATAAGGGCTGTTTTGGTGCTTTGAGGAGAGATCAGAGGGTAGAGTGATAGAGGACTGAGCGGGGTGATTGCCCACTCAGTCAGGAAGAATGCATCATTTATTTTAGTTACTCTTTTGGTTCTGGTGGCATGTGCCTCAGGTGTTGAAGGGACATAGCGGTAGCCATTTAGTTTGAAGCCCATGCTGGGGCAGGTGAGGGATCTGGCCCTGAAGGTGAGGAACTACATATGAGACCCAAAGTGGAGAGAAATGGATAGGGATGGGGATTGATTGGGAAACAGGTCTCCACAGCCTTTTCTAGTCCCAGTTTGCCTACAGATGTAGGGCTCGGTGCCCAGACAGAGTCCGTGTCATGGGTGGCTGTAGGCTGGGCAGTTGCCCCTCAGAATAGAATTGGTGGGCTCCTAGCAGGTCTGTGTCTGCGAGGGAGAGAGAAAGTTTGCTGCCTGAGGTAAAAAGTCTGATTCAGGCGGGAGTTAAGTAGTCTGTGGTTGGACTGTTTGGCTGCCTAGGCAACAGGAAGTCATCTGGACTTTCTGCTCTTTGTGACCTTCTCTGTCTAGAGAGCCTAAGCTCATGATGTGGCCCTCCGTCCAGAGTAATTTTGTCTGTGTGTTTTGTGCTCCAAGGAGTGACTATTCCTGTTTATTAACTGTTCATTAAAAGGGATCCCTTGTTTTCTGTAGTTCGGAGGTTGCTGCATTTATTTTACAGGAACTGTGGCTGCTAACAAGAAGTTTGCTCACAGTCCAGCCCCTAGTGTGTGTCTGGGCAGCCAGAGGATCCAGAGGACCACAGATGAAGACATCGAGAGGCCCATCTGGTGAAGACTGTCTAAAAAGGCCTCTGGGGGTGAAGATGGCAAGGCTAGGCAGGGAATACCCTCATCTTCATGACTCCAGACATCCAGCTCTGCATACAGCAGTCCAGGGGCACCCTTGTTTCATCAGGACTGGTAAGCCAGGCCAACCAGGTATGCAGACCTTTCTGTTGTATAGTTGCCTCCCTCCCCAGAATTTTCACCACCATATCCCTAGATGTGGGAGGGGAGCTTACACTCAGCATGCTGGACAACAACACCCACAGAGATCTGCACATGGAACAGTGCCAGTCATTTGGTGCTTTGCCATACCTGGAGCTTTAGAGAAGTGTCATTGCACTGTGCTCTCCCCTTCCACCTGGCATTCACCTGTTGGGCTGCTTGTGAGCATGTGCCTCCTTGATTTCTTGCTGTAGTCTTTCTGCATTCCTTTTCAATGCCCCCACCCAGTCTACAATCTCAGTGTATTCCCTGTAGTACAATGGAACTGCATCTCGAGACCTGTATCCCCACCCCGCTGCTGGGATCACTGGCAAGTACTACAACATTGTCAGTTCCTCACCACTTGCTCAGACACCACCACAGAATAGACAGCTTGGGTGTACCAAAACTCTGCAATGAGGATGACAAGGGCCACCATACTTTGGGACTAACCTGGAGGTGGGTCATTTGCATGGTGACTTCTGCCCCTCCCACATGCCACATGACTGAAATGTATTTAGTGATCCACAGGGCAACCTTGTGACTCTCAGTGTGTATAGCAGTACTGGACACAAGTTAAGGGGCTGTTGCTCAGTGTTCAATGTGACCACTTTGGGACAGTCCCTTGGACTTCATATGGGTCTCCTTCTTTAACCAGTGCCATGTTCACATAGACACTTAGAAGCTGCAACAAATAAGGACCACTTGGCCCACCCAGACTACCCTATTAATCTCTACCTAGTGTGAGGCCCAATGCCTGAACTGAACTCTGGACATCCCTTGTCTCCAGGATACTCTTATATCTGTCCCACTCCTTCTTAATCCTGTCACCATTTTAGCCCCTGCCTCCTCCTCCTCTGGGAGGCTATTCCAAGTGCCTACCACCCTCTCCAAGAAAAAATACTTTCTCTCATTTCCCTGAGCCGTCCTCCCTCCAAGTTCATTTTGCACCCCTTGACTTGCAGCATCTCTTACTTTGGAAGGATTCCTTCCTGAACTCTGTTTAGACCAGTGAGGTATTTGTATGTCTCAATCATGTCCCCTCTTCCTTTCCTCCAAGGAATAAATATTCACCTCCTTTAGTCTTTCCTCATAGATCTTATCCTGCAGGCCCTGCACCATTTTAGTTGCCCTCCTCTGCACTGTCTCCACCCTGTCTATGTTCTTTCTCAGATGGGACCTTCAGAACTGGATGCATTGTTTGAGGTGTGGTCTCACCAGTGTCTTATGCAAGGGCAAAATGTCTCCCCTTTCTACTTGTGATACCCCTCCTATGCGTCTAAGCATCCAGCTAGCCTTTCCACTGCCTTATCACACTGCCTTGTCTCTTTTACATCCTCTGAGATGATAACTCCCAAGTCTCTTCCTGCTTCATGACTGTCAGTACCTCTCCTCCTTGTTTATACATTGCCCTGGGTTCTTGTGCTGTATGCATAGGCACCAACAGCATGGGTACCCAGGTGCTTGAGCACCCACAAAGTTTAAATGAGCACCCTCAATAAAATCCTCCTGCCTCTGAATAAAAAACCTACAGTCTGTTTAGATGCCCGACGCCCGCCTGCCCAATTGCCCTCCCGATCCTTCCTTTCACATCCCTGAGCCCTCCATTCAAACCCCAAGAGTTTTTATTGCTCTGTGTTAGCTGGTGGCCCTGTTCAACCCCCCACCTGCAATGATCTTCACCCAGGCCCGTGGTGGTCTCACTTGTTTTGAGTGAGTCTCAGTTAATGATGGCAGTTCAACTTCAGCTGTCAGCAGCGGCAGCAACCAGCAAGCTGACTCACTCACTCAGTCACGGACTCCCATCTTCTTCCATGACTGTCTTGTGCGCAGTGTGAATACGAAGCAGGCAGGGCACACTGGACTCTGTAAATCAGTATTAATCCTGTACCAGTCCAGTACAGTGTGGTTTACAGAAAAAATAGCAATGATAAATATAAATGCAGTTCTGGGAAGATGAAATTTTAATAATCTCTCTCTCTCCTCAAAAGTTTTCTCATTTTAGTAAGACTACATATGGCACAGCTCCTCATCTTAGGCTGAATGCAGCACAGGGCTGGTTTTAGTAATGCTGCATGTCTCAAACAGTAGGACATGTCAGGCTGCAGAGCAGGAGAGTGCTGGCAGTGCACTGCATTCCCCCAACAGCAGCGATGCTGCTTTGCCGACAGCGACTCAGATAGACCTCATCCTTCTCCTTTCCAAAAGGAATGAATCCGACTTAACTACTATAGATGTACAATCCATCCTATTAGTAGTATCAAAATGAGAATGGGGGGATATCTGGATCCAGGAGATCAGGACCATGATGATCATCATGGTGATAAGGTTGCCTACAGCTCCACGCATCTGAGGGGATCCTGCTTGTGTCACAGTGAGTCACAGTTAAAGTAGCACAGCAGCTAACTTGTGTGTGTTTGTTTTTATCATACATCATTTATGGTGAGAGTACATCACTGACAGTAATAGAAATGCAGAGTTTTAAATTAAAACTACATTTCTTTGACAGTATGATGTACTCGTCATAAAATGATGTATGATTTATGATCATTTTTGATGACAGTCAGAGTCAGATGTTATGTTAAAAATGATTATGTTATTTCTACTGTTGTGTAGCATGTCTGATTTCCTTTTTCGCTGGACGGGGGGTTATAAAAATCTTTTAGCTATCAAGATCTGATTCCTATAGGCTGCATAGAACATTTTGTCAGACTCCTTCTATGCTTCATTGACCTCTCTTTGTCTGCCTTTGTTTAAAGAGCATTACATCAGTCAGTTATGCTGTGCTAAATGTGAATGCCAGCACAGTAAGTCTTCTTCAACTCAAGTCCCGACGATTCACGACCCTACCTGGCCTGACCATAGTCCCTCCTTGTCCTCCAAATGGAACTCAGGCTGTGTGAGTGCTTGCTGGCTCCACCAATCATGTGCCATGATGAAGGCCAGGACACATGATCTGTCAAGGATACAGTCACGTGATGTGGGCAGACAGCAGCTTCACCTCATAGCTACGTAGGTTGTTGGTAGAACACTCAGTGAGTGAGTACCACTTGAGTGTGTGTCATCGGATTTTGGATCGTGCTGAACAGAGAAGAAGAGCGCCTATTACTTGTTTAACCTCTGCTCTGATCTGTTCTGATTTGAACAGGATTCTTAGCTAACAGACTAGTAGTGCAGTCTAGTTATTGTACTTAGTACAACTTTTTTCTTGTTTTCTTTCTTTTTGTGACCCACCCAAGTGATATTTTGAACTTATATTATTTAAGTCTCAACAAAGGTGTTTAGCTTAGGCTTGGGAGGATTCATTCAGGCCCAAGGGGTTTGGGATGGGAACAATTTAAACAACTAAAATAATCATGCCACTCTCCAGTTCTCTGCTCCTGGTCATGTAAAATCCAAGATCCCCTCCCAAAATAATTGTGCAATGTAAACTTGGTCCTGGTAAAATTGGCACAACTAAAAGCGCACCTCAGGGTTGTGGACTGGTCCTTCATTTCAGACACTGTAAACCTAGACAGTGGCCAAAACACAGTTTTATGAGCAGCGCTCAGTTACAGATGGTGCTCCCAACAGAGGTTGCTAACCTCAAATCAATACAACAAAAGAAAGGAGCACTCCAAAACGACATGTAATATATGCTAAGATAGCATTTATTGTTGCCAAAAATTCCAACAGAAACCTCTAGCTTCGACTTTTGCCTTCAAAGGGGTATAACTAGCTAGGGATACAAAAGGCTTTTATATATACAGCTGATGACCTCATCAAAGTGAGACCTGAGAAGCACTCTTATACTACACCTGTGCTTATTTTTAATCATCAAAATCAAAGTGAAACCCAGTTTCTGTCATAACATGCATACAGAATTCCAATTTTTATCCTATTTCTTTTATATTAAAACAAATTAAGTAATTACATCTCACCTTTTCAAACATTAACATATATACACATTCTCTATTTATTATAGTTAGAAAAACATTATTTTTCTTTTACTGGAAACAGGTCACAAATCCATTTATAGTATTTAATATATAATATAGACCAAGTTTCAAAAAGTAAAAGTGTATTCCAACCACAATACATTGTTTTCTGAAGACCTATAAAGTCATAAATACAAGGCTTAAGATAACCAAGGAGAACTAGGTCGGGGGAAGGGAGGGAAGGGAGAAGGGGAAAGGGAAGAAATAGAAGGAAAGAAAAAGGAAGAAGGGATTGGAAAGAAAATGAGGGGAAGAAAACAGGCATAGAAGAAGGAAGGGGAAGGAAAGGTGAGGGGTGAGGAAAGGGGAGGGTGAAGGGGAGGAAAGAGGAGGAAGAGGACTGGGGAGATGTCACAATGTGATCACCCTCACATAACTTCCATCCTCAGAATGGGAGTATAGCCTTCCATTTCAGGTGAGGATCTACAGGCATACATTCTCCATTGACCTATAGGGAAGAAAGCAAAAGAAAAATATATATAAGTATTAACAATGCGTTTGAAAATAACATCACAAACTGCTTTTGCCTTTTCTTTTTGTCTTTCAAAATGGCTTTAGATCCCACTGATCATTAAGACCATCTGGTTTAACAGTGCCTAGTCTGCAGATCCATTTACTTTCCTGCTTTAGTAGTTCATTGGTTCTATTCCTCCAAATCTAAGAGGCTGTTGCCAGTCTATACCCATAGACTTCATATGTTTCAGGTCAGAGTTGTGTTTCTGAAAAAATGTAGTCCAACTGGAGTATCAGTCCTGGCATTAATTATGTTTCTACATGCTCCTGTATTCTCTGTTTTATGCCCTAGTAGTTCCTACCTATATAGAGCTGGCCACATTCACACCACAAAGCAGAGATCACAAAGAAGTGTCACAATTAATAAAATCTTTCATCACATAGTTATTCCTGTTACAGGATGTATGAATTCAGACCCTATTTTGCAATAACTACAGATGCTGCATCTTTGACATTTAAAGCTCCTATGGGTTTGTTACCCAACTAGGTACTCTTTTTAGGCTTGGTCAGTCTACTATAGACCAGCCTATCTTTCAAATTCTGTCCCCTTGAAAAAGAGAACTGTGGTGTTTCCTGTTCCATCACATAGATTTTTATCTGCATGTAAGATGTGCCAATTACTATAAAAATGTTTCCAATCTGTCCTGACCAGTTATTAAACTCTTTAAGAAAAGTTACACTTTGTTAGAATCTGGCAGTTTTCTGGGCATTTCCTTAAAATTTATTCTCTTTGTAAAGTGTGTACTTTATTCATTGCTTGTGTCAAAACATCATTCCTATATCCCTCTCTATGAATCTATTCTTCAATTCCTCAGCTTGTATAGAAAAATCTTCATCCTCAGTGCAATTTCTCGTAAGCGCAGGAATTGCCCATAGGAATAGAATCTTTCAAGTTTTAGGATGTGCACTGTCTGCCCTAAGCAAATTGTTTGTTGCTGTTGGTTTCCTACAATTTTTAGTAATTATGTCCTCTCCATGTATTTCTGACCTTTTAATAGTAAGATCCAAGAACTCTATGCTATGCGGTCTGCTCTGTATGTAAATTTCATGTTACTATCATTTGCATTTAGTCATTCTATAAATGACTTCACCTCTATAAGGTTACCATCCCAAATACAAAATGTCATCAATAAAATGGGTCCAAAAGACTAACTCTCCCAGATATGGATTGATATTTTGAAACACACACAGTTCTTCCCACTTTCCCAGAAAAAAGGTTAGCATAGGATGGTGCCATACATGCCCCCATAGCTGTCCCACATATTTGTCTATAATTCTCTCCTAGAAATTCAAAGTGATTATGGGTCAATATGAATTGTACAGCTGACAAAAATGAAACCTATAGGTATGTCTTCTGGTACAATTCCTTTCTAGGAAATACTACATGCACTAAGGCCTTGTTCATGTCTTATACGTGTATAAATACTCAGCATCTATAGTTATCCACAGCATATTTTCTGTCCATTGTATGTTTTAAGTTTAACACATGTGTTGTATCTTTTATATATGAATTTAACTTAACTACTTCTGTTGTAAACACAAGTCTACAAAACAACCTAATTTTTCTGTAACCGATCCAATGGCAGAAATAATTGGCCTCCTGGGGGTACGTTGTACTTTGTGTATTTTTCAAGGTGCATTTGGAAGAAGAGATCAATAATAGTAGATCACAGTCCATTTTAGATCAAGGGCAACCATCACAGGACACAGGAGAAGAAGACACAGGAAGACATGGAGGGGCACACGTGGAGGAAAATGACACATTGAGACAGAAGAAGACTAGTGGACGAGGCAGGAGATGAGGCAAGAATTCCAAGTGATCAACATCTCTAAAGTAGAATTATCAGAAACACATATTAAGATATTAGAACATGGGCTTTCATTTGTTCCAACACCCCAGTTAAATCCTTTTCAAGTTCAGGTAGATTTATACAAGATATTTAGAAATTGAGGTTAAAAGCCTTCTTTCAAAGAGAACAGAAAGTGAAGAGAATCCTGACATGGGCTTTTGGAGACTACTCTGGGTAAAGAAAATTTGGATAATGCAGACACGTCCTAATATAGACACCGGATGATTAAACTACACAGAGAACATTGACTACATTATGAATTTAATTGATGGGGAACCTATGAGTTCTACAGGTTCAGATCCCACCACTGTGAGTACCACCAATATCAGAACTATGAGAAAAACTTTGTTCTCCCGACCGTCTGAATTTATTCCAACTTCTTTAATCCAGTTATCTCTACTTTTGAAAGAATGGTGTTAAGAGAAGTAGATAAGATTTTGCTAAGCAGGACAACCTAGGAAGAGCAATTTAACAACAAATGAAATTGAGGCACTAACAGCCTTAGAAGGAAAGATGAAATAGTAATAAAACCAGCTGACAATGGTGGGAACATAGTGGTAATGGACAGAGAACACTGTATAGATAATGTAGAAGTTATTAAATGATGTGTCCAGTTATGAAAACTTAGACATAATCCCATAAGTGAATACAGGATTGAAATGAATGGTCTCCTACAGGAAGCAGTATCAAGAGGTGATATAACAGAGAAGGAGTGAAATTTATGTGGAGTGACAACCCTGTTTTGCCATGTTATTATGTATTACAAAAATACACAAAAGTACAACGGACCCCAGGAGGCCAATTATTTCCGCCATTGGATCGGTTACAGATAAATTAGGTTGTTTTGTAGACTTTTTACAACAAGAAGTAGTTAAGTTAAATTCATATACAAAAGATACAACACGTGTGTTAAACAAACTTAAAACATACAATGGACAGAAAATATGCTGTGGATAACTATAGATGCTGAGTCTTTATACACACATATAAGACATGAACAAGGCCTTAGTGCATATAGGTACTTCCTAGAGAAAGGAAATGTACCAGAAGACATACCAATAGATTTCATTTTGTCAGCTGTACAATTCATATTGATCCATAGTCATTTTGAATTTCTAGGAGAGAATTATAGACAATATGTGGGACAATTATGAGGGCATGTATGGCAATCCCTATGCTAACCTTTTTCTGGGAAAGTGGGAAGAACTGTGTGTGTTTCAAAATACCAATCCATACCTGGGAAAGTTAGTCTTTTGGACCTGTTTTATTGATGATGTTTTGTGTATTTTGGATGGTAACCTAATAGAGGTGAAGTCATTTATAGAATGGCTAATGCAAATGATATTAACATGAAATTTACATACAGAGCAGACCCTACTAGCATAGAGTTCTTGGATCTTACTATTAAAAGGCCAGAAATACACTGAGAGGACATAATTACTAAAATTGTAGGAAACCAACAGCAACAATTTGCTTAGGCAGACAGTGCACATCCTATAAACTTGAAAGATTCTATTCCTATGGGCAATTCCTGGCTTACATAGGAATTGCACTGAGGATGAAGATTTTTATACAAACTGAGGAACTGAAGAACAGATTCATAGAGAGGTATATAGGAATGATGTTTTGACACAAGCAATGAATAAAGTACACACTTTACAAAGAGAAGAAATTTTAAGAGAATTGCCCAGAAAAATGCCAGATTCAAACAAATGTGTAACTTTTGTTACAGAGTTTAATAACTGGTCAGGACAGATTGGAAACATTTTTATAGAAATTGGCACATCTTACATGCAGATAAAAATCTAGGTGATGGAATAGGAAAAACATCACAGATCGCTTTTCAAAGGGACAGAATTTGAAAGATAGGCTGGTCCATAGTAGACTGACCAAGCCTAAAAAGAGTACCTGGTTGGGTAACAAACCCATAGGGAGCTTTAAACGTCAAAGATGCAGCATCTGTAGTTATTGCAAAATAGGGTCTGAAATCGTACATCCTGTAACAGGGAATAACTATGTGATGAAAGATTTTATTAATTGTGACCTTCATTTGTGATCTCTGCTTTGTGGTGTGAATGTGGCCAGCTCTATATAGAGTAGAACTACTAGGGCATTAAAACAGAGAATACAGGAGCATGTGAGAAACATAATTAATGCCAGGACTGATACTCCAGTTGGACTACATTTTTCAGAAACACAACTCTGACCTGAAACATATGAAGTTTATGGGTATAGACTGGCAACAGCCTCTTAGATTTGGAGGAATAGAACCAATGAACTACTGAAGCAGGAAAGTAAATGTACCTACAGATTAGACACTGTTAAACCAGATGGACTTAATGATCAGTGGGATCTAAAGCCATTTTTTTGAAAGACAAAAAGAAAATGCGGAAGTAGTTTGTGATGTTATTTTCAAATGCATTGTTAATACTTACATATATTTTCTTTTGCTTTCTTCCTATATAGGTCCAATGGAGAATGTATGCCTGTAGATCCTCACCTGAAATGGAAGCCTATACTCCCAATCTGAGGATGGAAGTATGTGAGGGTGATCACATTGTGACATCTCCCTATCCTCTCTCTCCCATCTTTCTCCCCTTCCCTCCGCTTTCCTCACCCTCTCCTTTCCTTCCCCTTCCTTCTTCTATGCTTGTTTTTCTTCCCATATTTTCTTTCTGCTCCTTCTTACTTTTTCTTTCCTTCTATTTCTTTCCCTTCCCCTTCTCCCTCCCTTCCCCCCCCAACCTAGTTCTCCTTGGTTATCTTAAGCCTTGTATTTATGACTTTATAGGTCTTCCAGAAAACAATGTATTGTGGTTGTAATCTTCTTTACTTTTTGAAACTTGGTCTATATTATATATAAATACCATAAATGGATTTGTGACCTGTTTCAGTAAAAGAAAAAATATGTTTTCTAAGTATAATTAATAGAGATGTGTATATATGTTGATGTTTGAAAGGTGAGATGTAATTACTTAATTTGTTTTAATATAAAAGAAATAGGATAAAAATAGAATTCTGTATGTATGTTATGACAGAAACTGGGTTTCACTTTGATTTTGATGATTAAAAATAAGCACAGGTGTAGTATATGGTGTTTCTCAGGTCTCACTTTGATGAGGTCATCAGCTATATATATATATATATATATATATATATATATATATATATATATATATAAAAACCTTTGTATCCCTAGCTAGTTATACCCCTTTGAAGGCACAAAGCCAAAGTGCAGGGGTTTCTTTTGGAATTTTGGCAACAATAAATGCTATCTTAGCATATATTCATATCGTTTTGGAGTGCTTCTTTCTTTTGTTAAACCTAGACAGTGCCTTGGACCTATTTATCGGTCCTTCATTAATATATGTGACCTCTATGCACCTTTCACGAAAAGAATGGTTACAGGCAATCACGTACCTTGGTTCACTGAATGGCTCAAGACTTTAATGCAAACCAGAGACTCATTCGGCATCTGTCCACTGAGTCCGGCCTCCCCATGAGAGACAGAATTATAGAATGGCTCAGAACAAGTGCACTTGGGCCATTTACAGGGCAAAAGCAGAATACTATAAATCCACCTTAACCTCGTCCAGGGGCTCCAGCGCAAGTTCTGGAACAACATTAAGGAAATATGCAGTAAGGTCCCCAACCTGGTCCCCGTCCAAGTCATGTCAAATGGGTCCTTGTCCTCTGACCCCACTTACATTGCTACAGTTTTCAGTGATACCTTCTCCAACCTTAGCCATGTTCTCCCCCAAACTTCTATGACCCACCAGCTCCTAGCACACCTGCCCCACACCTCGGTGCCCCCTTTACCTTACGCTGCATCTCTCTAAGTCAGCTGAACCATATCTTACTGCTTAGTCACGCCTCCTCCAACACCGACTCCCTTGATCTCAGATTCTTTGGCTCTCCCTTAAGGAAGTCCTTGCTCCTCTCACCCATTTTATACCTCTCCCTCTCACATAGGTAAATTCCCTACCATTTGAAATCCGCCACTATCAAGCCCATATTTAAAGGTGGTGACGCTCCTCTGCAAACAATTACCGCCCTATCTCCATACTTCCCCCTCTCCAAGGCCTTAGAGATGATAGTTTCGGATCTGCTCACTGACCACCTCAATAAATATGACCTACTCTGCAAACAACAACATGGTTTCCATAAAGGACACAGCAAGACTACTGCCTTGCTTGAGCTAACATTACACATCCATATTGCACTGGATAAACACATCACAAGTGCAATCTTCATTGACCTCACTAAGGCCTTTTATACCATCCACCATTCACTACTCCAAACTTCCTTGCTCAACCTGGGTCTCTCACAGGAAGCAGTGGGATGGTTCACAGACTATTTTGCCAACCAGACCCTTCAAGTTAAAATTGGCAATACCCTATCCTCCAAATTTCCTGTCCTCTCAGGGGTCCCACAAGGGTCCATTTTGGGTCCCCTCCTATTCAGTCTCTTCCTAAACTCCCTCCCCACATCCTGCACCTACAACCTATTACTATATGCAGATGATGCTCTCATCTTCTCCTCCAGCCCAGACCCCTGTCAACTCCACCACTCCTCCAGTCCTCCTTCAATGATGTGAAAGCTGGTTCACCTCACAACACCTTGTTATTAACTATAAAAAAAACAAATGTATGCTTTTCGCACATCCCAGAATTCCAGGAAAGGGCTTTTCCACAAATACTATCAGCATCCCAGACCCCCTGGAATTTGTGCATTCCTTTAAATACCTGGGCATCACTTTGGACACTGGCCTTACCTATCATGAGCATATACATCAATTATCTAAGACCCTAAATATTAGGCTAGGGCTCTTGCACAGCTATAAACATTGCCTTACCCTGAGGCCCTTAAGCTGCTATCTCCTCCTCGGTACTCTCCTGCCAGATGATAGCCTTCCGACTTTTGGAGGGCAAGCCCCTCAGCCATTGATAGTCTTAGACTTGTCCTAAAAAGGCCTGTCATCTTATATTAGGTGTGACAGACTCACCCATACCTGTGTGCTATATAAGGACACCAATTGGCTTAATCTTGACAACAGAATAAAATTCCACTCTTGTGTCTTAGCAAAAAAATCACCCTTGGCCTCTCCTGCAGCACTTACCCCTTTAATCACCACAGACTCTAAAGTTAAGCACACCCATAGCTCAGACACCCATTGTTTTCCCATCCCTTCCTGTCACACAACTCAATTCCAAAGATCCTTTTGATACAGGGCACCCTTGTGGATGAATAACCTACCCTCCTCCTTGCGTTTTGATCAATGAATTGGTCATTTCAAAATGCACCTTAGGGACCATCTTGATCCACAAGTGACTGCAACTGTACATGAACTGGTGCCCCCTGTCCCTCTTCTACTGACAATGGCCTCTGGCCTGCCTCTGCATACAGCTCTTAACTCCACCATCTCAGGGATGTTAAGTTTCCAGCCTCTTTTTAACTGTCTCAAACTGCACTAGTACCTGATTGTTAGCTTAACTGTTCCTTGTAAATGTAACTTTACTCTGTAACAATTACTGTATTATGTATCTGTACGAACTGTACTGTGTATCTGTATCTATTATATGTGACGTGAACCTTTGTAAAGGAGTCTATGACTCAAAGGTATTTCTGATTCTATGAAATAAATAAAATAAAATAAATAAATTCAGTCAATGATCCAGATCCCATCCGTACTCTGTGTGAGCAAGAGGCAAGAAGAAGAGCAAACAAAAACAAACAGGAAGCTGCAAGCATTGAATTTTATTTACAAAAAATATGCAGTGGGGTTTTAGCCATGTGTGTCTGGGATGATGATGACTAGTGTCAGTGAGTGTGACTGACTTCATTGTAAGATACTTTAATTCCTTCCTGTCCTGTGTAGTAGTAGTAGTAGCAGTACACTTGCAAGAAAACAGTAAAGTAAACCATTCTTATTTAGCAAAAAAAAAAAATCTGCAGTGGGTTAAATTAAGGCCAGGTTTAGCCATCCAGAAGTAGCCTGTCCACTAATTGTGTGTAGTGGATTGAGCCAGCCGGGTCTCAAAGTGAATAGGAGGGATTGGGTTGGTGGTTAAAACAGCAGTATTTGTCTCAGCTGGCACTTGGCAGCAGTTGTCTGTCTGTGGGTGCAGTGCCTGTGAACTCTGTGTGAGGGTGCATCATATCCAGTCTATCACAGTCCTCCTGTCCTGTCCAACAGTCCATACAAGTGTCTGTCTGTCCAAAAGCCAGAACAAAATGTAAATAAAAGTTGAGAGTGCCGATTCCAGAGGGATGTGTTGTGTCATAATTAAAGTGAATAGGCAGTGGTCTGTCTGTGGGTGCCAGTGAACTCTGTGTGAGGTGAGTCATATCCAGCCTATCTCAGTCCTCCTGTCCTGTCAAAGTTCGTATACATGTCTGTCCATCCAAAAGCCAGAACAAAATACAAATAAAAAGTTAAGTGCGGATTCCAGAGGGTTCTGCTGTGTCATAATTATAGTGATTAGGTAGTGGTCTATCTGTGGGTGCCAGCCAGTAAACTCTGTGTAAGGGTGAGTCATATCCAGCCTGTCCGACAGTCCAGACAAGTGTCTGTCTGTTCAAAAGCCAGAACAAAATACAAATAAAAAGTTGAGTGCGGATTCCATAAGGGTCTGTTATTTCATAATTAAAGTGATTAGACAGTAGTCTATGTGTGGGTGCTTGCAAACTCTGTATGAGGGTGAGTCGTATCCAGCCTGTCACAGTCATCCTGTCCAGTCTTACAGTCCATACAAGTGCCTGTCCATTCAAAAGCCAGAACAAAATACAAATAAAGAGTATGGATTTAAGAGGGTCTGTTGTGTCAACATAAAGTGAACTAGTTGTCGAGTGTTATACTGATCCGGCTGACTCTCTGCAATATTTGAATCAAATTGTGTCCAGCAACCAACAGTGCAATCTGTCCTGAGTCACCACAAGACAAACACACATTGTAACTTAAAATGGACAAGTTTATTAAAAATGGACTAAGCAAGGTGAAGCCAGCAACAGTACAGCAGCACCAATAAGTGGCGTAGCTAGTTCTGAAGCTGAAGAAACAACAACTGCACAAGTTCATGTTGCTAGGGATGTGGTTGATATTGAGTAGCCAGTGAAGCAGCAGCAGCACTCCACCTGTAAATGAAAAATCCAAACAGGAATCATTAGCAGTCTCCAAGAAAAGGCAGAACCTTTCAAGAAGGTGGCTTGACCAGTTCAATGGGGTTAATGTATAACTCAGATCAAAAAAGGCCTACTGTTCAGTGTGTAAAGCAAAGAAAAAAACTGCTGACCTTTTCCACAAAAAGCCGATGAAGCATTCACAGTTACTGGTTATAGTGCAAGGCATAAAGCGATAGAAAGATTTGAATCACATGAGAAAACTGGCTGTCACAGTGATACTGTAATGAAAACACAGGTCAAGCAAAATGTGTACATATTGTGCCTGATGCCAGTAGGGGAGTAAGCAGTAGATGCAAGGATTGCACTTTTGAAAATGACATCTTTAAGAATCTTGGTCCGACAGGGACTTGTTTTCAGAGGCCATATGGATAAGAGTTCAAATTACATGCAAGTGCTAAAGGTGCAAATCACTGATTGTTCATAGTTGCAGCAGTGGTTGGTAAGGGATAGCTACAGGTGGTTGTCTCATGACATAATGAATGAAATGCTGGACATTATGGGACAGGATATGCAAAACAAAATTGTTTCCAAAATCAAAGCAACTCAGTATTTTGCTGTAATGATGGATGAGACAACGGACATTACTGTTCATGAGCAGGTCTCAGTATGTTTTCGCTTTGTCAGTGAAGATTTCTGCATTGAAGAAGCATTTTAGGATTTCATGAAACACCAGCTGTATATGCTGCTACACTATTCAGTATCCCGAAAGATGTTCTGTTATGTTTTGACTTAGATATACATAAGCGTTGAGGTCAATGTTATGATGGGGCTGCTACTATGGTTGGGATTCATTCTGGAGTGCAGGCTAGGCTAAATGATGTGGAGCCTAGGGCCCTTTTCATGCATTGTTTGGCACATTCTTTGAACCTCGTAGTACAGAACTGCATTAGCAAAATAAAGGAACATCGAGACATGCTAAATCAGTTATGGGAACTCATAACATTCATTAGAGACTCTCCAAAATAGCTAACTTTTGAAAACATACACAACGGTATGGAAGGCGCTCGTTCTAGCTCTTTATGACCATTTGCTCCAACAAGGTGGACAGTCAGAGCAACTAGCTTAAATTTGATTCTAGAAAACTATACACTGTTACTGTAATTTCTGGACAGTGTGTCCTCAGAGCATACTCGGGAGTATGGGGCAAAAGCAGGAGGATTCTTGGCACTGCTATGATCTTTAAAGGATTTTTCTTCTTGAGTCTTCTTTTAAAAATTTTCTCTCACTGTGATAGTGCAAACACAACCCTTCAAGCAAGCTGTCTTCACTTTCTGAAAGCTAATGGTATGCTTCAAACTCTTCTTGCTACTATATAACAATACAGAGGGCAGTTTGATCATTTCTGGAGTACAGTGGAAGGAAGAGCAGAGGAACTACAATTAGATGAATCAGTTCTTCCACATCAACTCAAAGTTCCATGACAGATAGATAATTTCTCTGAATCAGTTATTGATGCATTCCCAAAAGATCATTTCAGGAGAATATTTTTCCAAGTTATTGATCAGGTTGTTGTGTCACTCAAAGATAGATTCCAGTCTCCAGCTCAGAAGCTCATGTTGAAGCAGACAAATTTGCAATAGGACAAGGGCCAGTAGATCTCATATCTAATTTTTATGGCAATGACTTAGACGAGGGTGTTTGCAACTACACCATGACATGTTCATTGACATTACAAAAGCTAGTGGGAAAACTGTTGATTCACTGCAAGATGTGTATTGTGTCAGCACAGAAAACAAACCATTCATGGTTTACTGCCAGAATTTGTAAAATTTATTCAGATCTTATTGACAGTACCAGTATCAACACACAGCTAAGCGTTCTTTTTCGGACTAAGGAGACTGAAAACATACCTTAGATCAACAATGTCACAGAGATGGTTAAATAATGTGGCTTTGCTTCACATTCATCAGGAAAACACTGATCCATTAGACGTGGACAGAATTGCTGATGGATTTATTGGCAGAGCAACAGTTCACAAGAATGCCTTCTATATGGTCAAATAATATATAATAATTCATGGCATTTTCTGTTATGTTTACTGTTGAAAATCATCAGAACTGTCTCTAACAACTTACAAGTACTCCTGCTTTTTACCTGGCTGCTCCCAAAAATTATAATACCATTTCACTGACACATGCTAAGTGAATCCATCAAGCACCTGGAGGCATCAAAGAGCCCTCCATGGCACTCTTCTTGAACGGCTCTTTGATGCCTCTAGGTGCTGCAAGAAGACATGGAAGTCCATGTCTTTTGCAACACCTGCTAGAGGCAAACTAAAATATCAAAGGACATCCTTAGAGCACCTGGGGCATCAAAGAGCCCTCAAGGGCACTCTTCCTTGGAGGACACTTTGATGCCTCAGGAGCTCTAATGATGTCCTGTGATTTAGTTGCCTCTATGGTGCTGAAAGACATGGACCTTCCTTTCTTTGCAGCACCTGGAGGCATCAAAGATCTCTTTATGGAACTGTTCCATGTATTCTTGAAACTCCTGGTGGCATCAAAGAGCTCTCCAGGGCACTCTTCCATGTCTTCTTGCAGCACCTGGAGGCATCAAAGAGGCCCTTCAAAGGAAGAGTACCATGGAGGGTTCATTGATGCCCAAAGGTGCTCTGCTGATGCACTTTGTGATTTTAGGGTACATTGCCACCACTCCACAGGGTGCAAGAGTGCCCTCAAGGGCTCTTGTTGCCTCCAGGTGCTCCATGAAGACATGAAAGAGTGCCCTGAGGCTCTTTGATGCCTCCAGGTGCTGCAAGAAGTCATAGAAGTTCCATGTCTTTTCATAGCACCTGGTGGAGGCAAATTAAGATCTCAAAGGGCATCCTTAGAGCATCTGGGGGCATCAAAAAGAGCCATCAGGGTGCTCTCCCTGTAAGACTCTTTGATGCCTCCAAGAGTTCTAAGGATGCCCTTTGAGCTTTTAGTTTGCCTCCACCAGGTGCTGCAAGAAGACTTGAACCTCCTATGTTTTCTTGAAGCAGCTGGTGGCATCAAAGAGCCCTCCAGGTCACTCTTCCATGTCTTCTTGCAGCACATAGAGGTATCAAAGAGCCCTCCAGGGAAGAGTGCCATGGAGGCTCTTTGTCTTCCCATGTTCTCTAAGGATGTCTTTTATGGTTTTGGGTATAGTGCCACCACTCCAGAGGTGCAAGAGTGCACTTTGAGGGCTCTTTGTTGCCTCCAGGTGCTGTAAGATGACATGAAAGAATGCCCTGAGGGCTCTTGATGTTCCAGGTGCTGCAAGACACAGAAGGTCCATGTCTTCTTGCAGCACCTGGTGAAGGCTTTATTAAAATCTCAGAGGGCATTTTGGGGAATACAAGTCAATTGTGGGTACAATTATTATGGGGTATTTTAACCTTTCATGAGCTCTGGTTTTCTGATGTAGGGAATAATTGATCTAATTAATTGATTTAAATTCCCACATGTAACTTGTAAGTCTGAACTGTTTTTCCTGTTCTTTCTAATTGTTCACCTTAAGTAGGAGCACTATAAACTTTTCTTGTACTTGTCAGCTTTGATAAAGTGTCCAAAGGGATGCAAAAATGTTCAGCTATGGGGCAGGCTGTCCCCGTTTCTGTTTTTAACAATAAAGTTTACAGTTTATCCTGACACAACTTTTAATGTCATTTTGCTACTGAGGTGGAGATATTAAGAGCTGAGATCTGGAACTGTATATTCTGGAGAGAACAGATATCTACAGACAGATTGTAAATGGGCTAGTTCTGCAAGACAGCTATGAAACAGGGAAATACCAGAGGGCCTCAGCAAAAAGTGTGATTAAGCACTGAATGCCAAAATACCAAATTATCAACTGTAAAAGCTGACTGCAACTCAGCCCTGAGTATATGAACTTATTGGACCGTCGTTGAAAGCAAGCGTGACCACGGAGGCCATGGAAGCCAGAGCCATCCTCAATAGCAGTCGTAGGTGACAATCATTTTAAAGGATTGGCATGACAAGCATATGTCTCATCTGGAACTACATCCTTTTGGTTGATTGGGAGCATGGGAATTAAATGATATGAACTATCTTTACCTGGAATACATGATGATATGGAACAAGTTCCACCAGAAGGTGACAGGAATTGAGGTTTATGGGGATATGGTAGACTCATGGATATATGATAAGGTTGCTGCACTTGTCAGGGCAAATGTCCATATGCTTGGATGACTACCATGACTGTGGAAGGACAAAGAAGAAGAGCAGTGTGTAATTGGCAGCTCTGCCTACCCATGCACTACTAAAGATTTACCAGAAGAAGACACAACCACAGACTAGACTGACTGATGAGCCAGCTGGAGTCATTAGTAGTTGGATAAGGAAATACTGATGTTGCCATCTGATACAGAGTGTGCTGTGACAAAAGTGGTGAAGTTTCATCAAGATGTGACCAGCCAACTCCTCATAGTTGATGACCCAGGAGAGTACTGTATGCCTGAGGAGTGATGCCAATGTATTGATCATACAGGATGTGCTCACATGTATTTGTGAGGAGGATCACAGTGCAAATAAGGAACATGTCTGCTAGAGACAAGTTTCAAGCAGGGTGTACACTGATTTACAGAATGTATATTTTTCTGGCACAGTAGTCTAAAATGAAGATATCTGTGGAGGATACAGTCAATGGAATATATCTAGATTAATTTGATGTTGGGAGTTTACATTTGTCAGGAGAGTGAAAGACATGGTCAGTAAGAAATGATCCAAGAGGAACAGCATTTTCTCCATGTGAGTGGGCTGTTAAAAGTGTCTGAAGGAGGCACCCTGCATCAGACTGCATGATTCATTTTCTGCATCATTCATGCATCATTTTCTAATGAAAGAGCTCTGTGTAGTTTGAAAGCTTAAAAATCTATAAATCCATTAGTCCACTAAAGGTATCAAATCGCCCACCTTGATCATCTTTTGTACAGGGCCAATACAACAAAAAACATTTCCTTAGAAAACACACCTACAGCAGACAGCAGTACTGCCACTGAGGCCTCAAAATTAAACAATAAGGGATAGCCAGGGGTTATGTTAATGTTCTAGTTATTATTCTTTGGGAGGTGATGTGGCACAAGGCATAACTGAGTGCCATATGCCTCAGTGGTGTGTTTAACAGAGGCATTTGCATACCCCTGGGAGTACCATATTATTATTACAATCAACATAGCAAAGGTACTGACTTGAACCAAATGTGTCATGTGTTATATATGTGATGCTATAAAATATATGTGCTACAATGAAAATACAAACCCCATAATGTATATGCATGTGACTATATACTATATGTAATACACAATACAGGGAGGGATATGTATCAGCAATTAACATCCACTCAACAAAATTTCATAGTAATTTAAGGTTAAATGACCATAGGTCCATCAACCCTCCACCCTTGCTTTAGAAACAGGTATGAACAATCGTAATGTGCAAACAATAACTTAAACGAGCTCTCTGCCCACTTTACCAGCCAGAGCATCCAATGGTTCCCTTTGTAATCAAACAATTCTCTTGGCTTACTTTTATTTGTTTTTGTTATTGTTTATTTATCCAGGATCGACAGGCTGAGATACAACAGCTAATTCCAGTGCGTTTCTGCATTCCTTTTGCAGGTGGGTGGAGTGGAACAGTGGGAGGTTTAGTAGCCCCAGGTCAAACATTGAGTATTTTAGCCCTAGTGGGGTTTGCACCTGTGATCTCCTGTTTCCCAAGCCAGTGCTCTAATCATTAGACCAGACTGCCTCACTGCCACTGTGAGAAGTCTGTATTGTCTTTAGGCCCATAATCAATGCTGATCAGCTATTCCATAGGCTCACTACCCTCTGGGAGAGATATGCTTCCTAACATTACCCTTGAATTTACCACATCTGAGATCCGGAATATTTTCCAGTGTCCTGCTGATTGTCACAAGCTCAAGCATCTCTGTCTTTTGATGATGTCAATGCTCTTGATTATACAGATGACTTAGATCCTCTCCTCTCTCAACCTCCATTTCTCCAGCACGAACATGTTAAGGGCAACCAGCCTCTCCTCATAGCTTTTGTCTTCCATGCCCCAATCATTTTGATGGCTCAGTATTATATCCACTCAACTACCTCAGCATCCTTATGGTAAGAAGTGCCCAGAGTGGCATGCAGTGAACCACGTGAAGCCTGACCATGGCCTTTTAAAGAGTTGTGATTACTTTTCTGCCTTACCGATAGCCCCATTTTAAAGAACCCCAGCATTCTGCCAGCTCTTGGCTGCATATTCACACTGCTAGTCATGTCTTAACCTCTTGTCTGTTATGAACTCCAGGTCCTTTCTCTCCTCCACTTCAGCAAGAAAAGCCCCACACAATGCTTCTTTTCCACCTGTTTTTCCTCCTTAAGTTAGTACCTTGCATTGACTACACTGAATTTAAAAGGCCAAGAGTTCAAGCAATCACCCAACAGATTCAGTTCCTACTGAAGTTTTTCATCCTTAATGGGGTCCACCACTCTGGCCAGCTTAGTGTTATCAGTGTTGGAGGCAGTATAGCCTAAAGAGTTACAGTACCAACTGTGTACCTGGAGACCCTGCAGAAAGGGGTTGAAACCCATAACGACCGTCTGTATACTATGTGACCATGAGAAATTTACTTTTCCTCCTGTGTGCCCCTGGGACACACACCTGAAATGAACTTCAACTCACTGTGCCATTCCTGGCAGAATTTCTAAACCAATAAAAATAAAATCAGTAAACTTAAGCAGTCTGTTGATGACTCCAGATTTCAGAGCATTGCTGAAAATGTTGACTGCCAATGGCCTTAGCACTGAACCCTGAACATCCCTCTAACTATGAATAAGGCCTGTCTACCACAAAGCTCGCTTTTTGTCACCACATCAGTTAACAATCCAGCTTGTGTATGTGTCATGTATACTGCACTAGTGTACTTTGTCCAGATTCTTGTGCAGTGCCACAGCATCAAAGGCTTGGTAACATCCAGATTTAAGTCTACAGCCCTTTCCTGACCACCTCTCTAATTATCCTCTTAAAGAACCTGGTCACATGAGTTTGGCATGATCTTCCCCTCATACAGTAAAGCCAAGATAAGAAGGAGCAAGAACCTTGGCCTCAGTCAATGATACATGAGTCAGTCTTTGAAAATGGCATCCAAAGTCTTACTGGTACTAATGTCAGGTTAACAGGTTTATGGTTTCAGAGTCCAAACTTGACCCCCATTTTTTATACAAGTGTTTTTCCTCCTGGGCAGGATGGGTGCTGTATTAGCCCTGTTCCCATCTGCCACAGCCATCTCCAGATGCCTTCGAGGTCAGGGTAGCATCCTCCATAGGTACCCTCCTGCAGAAGGGCCAGGAGAGGAGGGCTATCCTCCCACCCAGAAACACATCTAGATATGCCTCAGACCCAAAGGGTGGAGCGAGCTTGTGACCTGATGGACAGGGCTTCATTTAACCCATCTTCCACTTTTTCCTCCATTTCCCCACCCAACCAGCCATGAATGTGCAATGAGCATGTTATGCAAACTCCGCCTCCGTGGAGATGCCCTGGTGCTCTGGACATGGGGCCCTCCAACTTTTGTGACTGCACGTGCCTCCACCTGAATTCCTCCAGATGGTGATAGAGCAGCAGACCACAGAACTTCCCCTTCCCCAAGGGAGGACAGCCATTATCCAGAAGCTTGATCCTTCCTTCCTTCCCTCAGCTGACCCCTGGCAACCCGTGTCTACTCCTGAACATGGTCGCTGTTGTGGCTGAAGGTAAGGCGCATATAGTGCCTCAGCCCTCCACAGCACTGGGCCAGCCACAACTTGCCGCTTTTGGAGGTGTGTACCACATTAGCCACTTTGCAGCCCTCTCTCACCATACTTGTCTAGACAGACACCTGAAATGTTATTGTAGTCAGCCCAACCAATTGTTTCCTCAGCTTCACTATGATCTTGGGGTGTACCCTGTCCACCCTTTGGACATAACTGAAATTATCTTTACCAGGTAGTTAGCCTCCAGTATAGGTATGGTTTCCTAAAGCTGTATCATGGCTACTCCTGATGCCATGTGACCTCACCTTGTTTACCTCCATCCCTGGAGTCCCTTGGTGAAGCATTTATTCAGTATCTGTCACATGCCCTGGCTCTATCATAGCTTCCTCCCCAGTTCACATACTCTCAGGGACCCAATCCCTCCTTCACCGTCCCTTTCCTTTAATGTACTGGAAGAAGGTTTTGGGTTTGTCTGTAGCTCCTACTGCTATCCTGGCATCCTTTTTGTTTTCTTGATTCTAACCTTGCACACTTTCAATGCTGATCCTTGGCCTGAAGCAACCCATGTCTCTCCAGCAGTCACAGGCTTTCTTTTGTTCCAGGTTACTTGCTTTAGGTACCTGCTGAACTAGGGGTCCACTTCTTGGCCCTTTCCTTGTGCTTGCAGGGATGTACACCTCTGCCATTGCTTTGAGAATTTGTTTTAACAAATTGTGCATAAGTTGCATGAGAAGTCCTACAGGAGAAACTGAGAGATCTCAACATGTGCACCCTGGAAGAGAGGAGGGTGAGAGGTGATATGATAGAGACCTAAAAGTACCTCACAGGAATAAACAGGGTACAGGAACATAGTCTCTTTCAAATGAGAAAGAATGCCAGGACCAGGGGCATGCGATGAAGCTGGGGGGCAGAGAGATGTGAGGAAAGCTTGGAAGTTTGGAGAGATGTGAAGAAATATTTCTTCACTGAAAGGATGGTGGATGCCTGGAACAGACTGCCAGCAAGTTGTGGTGACAAAAATAGTGAGACGGCTTTATGCAGGTGTGGGACAGACAAAGGGTATATTAGGAAATAAACAGGGAGGAGGAAGGTCCACCAGAGACCAGTTATGGTCTGCAGAGACAGATTAGGTAGGAACATCTGGACAGACTGGATGGACCAAGCAGTCCTTTTCTGCCTCGAATTCTATGTTTATGTGTCCATGTTCCACATGAGCTCTGCATTAGCAGTCTCATGCAGCTGATTCAGGCCCTTGGACTCCCAGCTTCATGCAGCTATTCAAGGACATTAGACTCAGGTCCTGCATCTTGGAAAGTACCCCTTTCTGAAGTTCAGGGCTCTGATGACTAAGACTCAACTAGTCTTTACTATATTACCATGGAGAATGTTACTCAGTTGTAGTCACTGTCTTCATTGGTTCCTTGATATTTACACAAGGGAGGGTGATATATATTGCAGATCCCTAGTCAGGACTGCACTAGCACAAATATCCTTCCCCTTCAAGCACCTTCCTGGTACAATGCTCGCCCCCCCCACTCAATCCTGTCTCACCAAAATAGGGCCTTTCAAGTCGCACTCAAGAATCAGATTCTGTACACCCACAACTGTGAGTGTCCACTTCCAAAAGCCACCTAGGCACTCTAGGTGCCTCTCTTCAGGGCCACAGCCTAGCCAGCCTTGACAACGTCTCTCTTGAAACAGCACCTTCAGTACCTCATAAAGTTACTGTGCTTGCAAGTTAGCAACTGCCTAGCTATTGATCGTATAGGACTACAGCTCATTCTGCTGATGGACATGTTGACAGCTGCCTAGCAACTATTTGTATAGGACTGAAGTTCATCTGCTGGATGACACTATCACCCTGCTAATTGTATTCAATGTTCTCCATCGCATGTATTACCTGTTTCTTCAGTTTTTATTACTATCTATATTTTTCTCTTTGTATCATGATGTGGAGCCTTTGGAAATGAGTCTATGACTCAAGGGTTACAATTCTGATGTGCTTATAAATAAATATCCCACTGCTGAGAACAAGGTCATGGGTAGCTTTAAACCTAGTCCCCTGATGGACATGCTGATCCAGAAAGCAGTCCTTGAACATGGACAGAAATTGATCTCAGTTCTTCCATTATACCTTGTGAGATGCTAGTCTATGCCCAGGAGACAGATGTCCCCAAGATCATAATATCCACATCGTCCAATTTAGCTGCTATTGTAATTTCTTTGACCAGCTGGAAATCATGCCCCACTGAATTTTTTTGATACTCTAGCACACTCAAGGACTTTTATCCATCCTCTTTTCCTCAGCTCAACCCAGATAGACTCCATGAAGGTGTTTCCCCGATGTCCTCTTGTCCTTTACTGTGTCTAAGGGTCACCACGTCTCGTAGTGCCAAGTTCTAACCCTCAAAGTACATTTGGCCCTTGAGCTCACCTATTTTTCTGCACACTCTTCTCATGTTAGCCAGCATACAAGTGAGTATAAGGTGCCCCATGCCTCCTTGCTCCCACAGGTTCTCCTTTCCTTGTACGTTCCCTTGTTCTGCTGTTCTTCCTACTGTGTCTCCCTACATCTGTCTTCTACCCTTGGTGGTCCCTGTGCCAGCCCATCCCTATTTTCTAGTTTAAAACATCCCATAATTGTCTGAACCATTCTCCTGGACAGTACCCCCACCCTTCCCAGTATAGGAATAACCCATCCTGGGCATACACACATCCCTTGCCTGAGAAGGCCCTCCAGTGGCAGGAAAAACAAAACCCTTACTCCTGCACCTGACCCTTAGCCAAGGATTAGCCTCTTTTGTCATCTGCTGCATGTGAATGGGGTTGTTACACAACAGGGGGGTTCTGATGTGTCTACCTTGGGAACTTAATTTCTATATTACAGTCACCTAATACTTTTCACCTTTATCAAAATCACCTAGTGCCATGGTATTTTCAACATTTACAGGTTTAATACACATAAGGTATATACAGTAAGGTATTTTATGACATAGTGTTTTGCATACTAAATTCAATAACAAGGAACACAGCCTGTTGTTTTACATCAGCTCAGAGGTCACAACAATAACCTCCTGTATGAGGACCTGAGAGGAAAAGGAAAATTAGAGGACACTATAGCATAGTCAAAAGAGGAGGGGTGCCCAGAGGTGGCCAACCCTATGGACTATAAATTGTAAAGGATAAATTAGGCTAAAATAGAAGAACTGTTGCAACAGATTAAGAAAATATAGGTCCTCAAGAGTGGCAGGATCTCCATGTCACACTGCCACTCCTCATTAATCCTCAAGAGAGGAGAATTCCAGAAAATATCACCCTGGATATCTTTTCCTTCGAAACATTCCATGTTCGGTGAATGACCTCCATATATCCTTTGGACTTGTGCTTCTTATTTTATCTGTGTTGACCTGGATGATGATGATCTGATCTCCCCACCTGCATTGCTAGGCACTGCATAACTCTTCATCTAGGACATCTCTTCCATTGAGCCATATCTTTGGAACTGTCACGCTGTTGGTGTCGGGACCACTCAGAAATTTTTTAAGAAGAGGCCACCCAATGCCGTACATTGCTGACACTTGTAATACATGGGTGGCCCCAGAGCCCTCAGTTCTTCCTTCTGCCATTGACTGCTCATTGGACCACAAAGTGAAACAACATTTTTCTTTAATTTAGTTTATTTCTTTTCCACAGTATTTTATGAGATTGTACTACATCAAAATAATCTTTCTTTAGGTTTTATACCTCTGGTTACAAGATCTATAAGGAAGATACTCAAACAGTTGTGTTTGCTGCTTGGGCCTGTCCCACAATGATAGGGCCTCTAGGATCTGTCAGGTATTCAACCAACCACATGGAGACACTGAAAAGGTCTCTAAGGCTAGCCTGCCTTTGCAGCAATAGCAGTACTGCTTGTGATGCTGATGACCTGAGTTCAGGAACCGAGCTGGGTCATTGGAGGCTGGCCAGGGGAGGATGGCTGAGTGTCCCATGGATTCTTGCTTCCTCTATGGTGGGAGGGAGTCTGGACTCTACTGCAATACCACCACCATGGTGACGAAATGTGGTGGTGCAGCGAGTCAAGGATTGAAGGAGGGGACATCAGTAGCATGACACTCTGCATCAACCAGGTCTTTCTAATGTCCATGGGTGGGGACAGAAAATGGGAAAAAATCTCCAGACTGAGCAGAATGCTACCTGGCACCTGCCACAGGCTCTGCACTGCTGACTGGGCTCTCGCTCCAATGACTGACACTGCAACTCTCGCTGGGTGGATGTGAGGGCCTGGCTCTTCAGGTGGCCCTTCCCTGGAGGGGTCATCCTTGGGAACCTGTAGAGTGATAATTCCCAGACATGGTGGGTGATGGGACTAGGCAAGCTGCAGGGACTGATAAGAGCTGGTCAAGTTGCAAGGGCAAATAACATAGTAATTTTTAAAAAAGAAGGTTCTAGAAACTTTCATTGCCATTGAGGCCATGGAACATCAAGCCAAGGCCACAGGCTACAAACTGATTTCACTCTCATGTCTGGCCCCCACTGGGAAGGATACTTCTAGGTGGTTGGTGAGGCTCACGGAGAGCAGTAAGTAAAGAAAAATTGTCGTTGAAGCCCAATCCTTTAGCCATCACCACAAGCACAGACATGAAACTGTTTCTCAGTGAGACTGAGGTCTCCATTAAATTAAGTAAGTCCTTGTTGTTGACCACTCCAGTGGTGGCAAATCCAACCCCCCTCAACCTTCAATGAAACACAAGGTTTGAGCTTGGCTCTGGTACTGCTCCACCTACTACAGATGGTATACTGTCTCTGCCATTGGATTCTGTCCCGCTGGTACCAGTAGTTATGAACCTCCTAACAGGCATTGTTGACTCGCAGGCTGTGCTGGCATTGTTTTCTGAACTGATACTTCACCTTTTCCCATCGATGCCAATGATGAAGCCTGTAGTCCCATTGACTGGGCCTCCTCAGCTGGCACTGTCATCATCAATGAAACATAGAAGCACGCCTGCTATTCCTCTATCACAGCTGACATCTCCATCACTGGTTCTGTTGCTGGCCCCATCATATGAACATATGAGAATGCCAGCAGATAAAGGCCTTACAGTCTAGCTAGTCTACCTCAGTGTGCAGGTCCGCACTGTATCTACAGAAGGATTTGCTTCCTCCCATATCCTCTCTGACCTCTCTCAAGCTCCCTCCTTCCCTCTCCCCTCCTATACGGTAACTTCTCCTTCATTCTCTCCATCCTCACTTGAAGCTAGTCACCATTTTCAGGAGACCACCTCCTCACAATTATTCCACTTGGTCAACACTTTCTCAGTGAAAAGTGCCTCCTCATCTATCTCTTGAATCTTCCCCTACCAACTTTAGGCTATGCCCACTAGTGGTCTTGTTCCACTAAGACTGAAAAGGTCCTCCATATTCACCTCTGCTATTACCTTTAAGGTATTTTAAGGTCTTGATCATATTCCCCTCTCCCTTCTGTCCTCAAGGAAGTACATGTTGAGGCCCTAGAGCATTTCTTCATAGGTGTTATTATGTTGGCCCTAGATCATCCTGGTCGCCTTTCTCTGGACCATCTCCAATAAATCCTTCTTTAGATAAAGTCACCAAGACTGCACACTGTACTTAAGGTGCAGCCTTGCCAGTGACCTGCACAGAGGCAGTGCGGACCTCTGAATTTCTGTTTGTAATCCCCGGTTATAAGACCCAGCATCTGATTTGCTTTTCTGCTGCTCTTCTGCAGTGTGCTGAATGCTTCAGGTCACTCATGATGATTATCACCAAGTTCTTTTCTTCCTCTGACTTGGTAACCTGCATCACCCAACCTGTATTGTAATCTTCACCCCCCAGGTGCATAGCTTTGCACTTTCTTGCATTGAACTCCAGTTGCCATATGCCAGACCTCTTTTCTAACCTAACCAGGTCTTCCCTAACGTTTCTTCTCTTCTCCATGTCCACCCTCCCACAGAGCTTTGTGTCATCCATGAACAAGCAGATTTTACCCTTGATCCTATCTGGTATGTCATTAATGAAGATGTTAAACAACACCAGACTGAGCACTAAATTCTGTGGGACCAAACTGGTCACTGGCCTAGCTTCTGAAATCCCCCTAACCACCATCTTTGGACTTCTGTCCTGCAACCACATTTTGACCCATCTGGCAAGCTTGGCCCCACCCAGGTCTTCCAGCTTCCTGATCAGTCTCCTATGGCACAGAGTCCAAGGTCTTGCTTGATGTCCAGATACAGGACATCAACTGCTTGGACCCATCCACCGTCCTGGTCACCCAGTTGAAAAAGTCAGTCAGATTAATCTGACATGATATCCCATCCACAAACCCTGCTGCCTCTCATCTTACAGCTAGAGATGAGGCGAAGACAGGAAAATTCACTCTGCAAATTAACTTGTGATTTAGCTTTCAGGAAGTGCCGTCGATCTGTAAAGCAGGACTTTCCGTGAAGTGTGAAATTTTACCATTCACAGGCAAAATTCTGTTGTTCATGGGCAAAACACAGCAATTTACAGTTAGGCTAATTTTTAAGCTAATAGCACAATTTTGCAAATTGCTTAGCAAAGGTGAATTTGGCAACTTTGCCAGAACTTTGCTGTAGAATTAAACTTTGCAACATCTCTTCTTGCAGCCAGTTTTCCTCAAGGAAGCTCACAGTCTTTTCTTCAGGATAGCATCTACCAGTTTCCCACAATTGAGGTCAGACTAGCCAGTCTGTGATACCCTGGTTCATCCCTTGGACCACTTTTATGGAGAGGCATTGCATGTGCAGTTCTTCAGTCCCAGGGCACACTCTTACTCCTTAGAAGTGTTAAACAGGTCAGCCAGAGGGCCCCAGCACCTCCACAAATTCTGTTAGGACTCTTGGATGCATGTCGTCTGGTCCTGGGGACTTGTTTGCCTTCTGAACCTTCACTTCTATTCACACTGTCTACCTTTATTATGCCATGACTTCCCTTCCTGTCCCCACCCACCTGCTCCCTTGTGGCACTGGTCCTTCCTTTTCTCTAGTGAAGACAATCAAAAGTACTTGTTAATCATTTGCTTTCTCTTCACTTTCTTCTGTAACCCTTCCTTCTTTAATCTGACAATGTCAGCTTTGACATATCTCTTCTCCTTATACATTTGAAAGAACCTTCTCACCAGCTTTTTGCTACCTGTGGAAGCCATACTTCCTTTGTAGCCTTTGCTCTCTAATGGCCCTGCTTGCCACCCTTGATTTAGCACAATGGACCTCCCTATCCACCTCCTTCTAAGTATGTTTGTACTTCTGGAAGGCTGCCTTCTTTTCTCTTCTCATAGCTGCCACATTCTTTCAGAACCAGCTGGCTTTCTGGCCTTAATTTTCTTGCTTTTTGGTTTTAGTAAACTCACTAGTGGCCTCCATCAGTCCCTCCCTAATAATGGCCCATTTCCATTCCACCACCATCTCCTTTCTGATCCCAGCATGGTGTCCTAGCAGAATTTCTAATGAAGCAAAGGCTGCTCTATCTCATAGAAAGCTGATAGACCATATACAAAATTTTAAAATACATTTATTAAAAACTATGAAGGGCAATAGGGACCTCACAGTTACAGCAGCAGACAATACAAAAATATTAGACAAAGAATTGAGCACCTTAAATCAAAAGATCTATGATTTGAGTGGCATGGATTGACTATGGCCAAGTGCTGGGAATATAAAAGGATAACACAGGGGCTTAGGGTAGCAGTAGAACAGAACTTAGGCATTAATGAGGAAGCACTTACAAAACAATGGGACGGCATAAGGACCAGATGCAGTGTAGATTTCATATACGCTCTAATAGAGGTAATTATAAGAGCAGGGAAAGATAGAAGAGAAATCAAAAAATGAGTACACTGAAATACTGGGATGCATAGGAGGGGCATCACAAGTAGAAAAAGGAAGTGGTTATCCTCTATACAGACAGTTGGTGAGACCCCATCTGGAATACTGCGTGCAGTTTTGGAGACCTCATCTACACAAGGACATAGACAGGATAGAAGCAGTCCAGAGGAGGGCAACTAAAATGGTGCATGGTCTACATCAGAAACCATATGAAGAGAGACTGAGAGAGCTTAATATGTATACCCTTGATGAAAGGATGGATGGGGGACATGATAGAAACTTTTAAGTACCTCAAGGGAATCAACAAAGTCCAGGAGGGTAGCATCCTTCAGAAAAGAGATATGTAAGGACAAGGGGGTACAATTTAAAGTTAGAGGCGGATGGCTCAGGGGTAATGTGAGGAAATTCTTTTCACGGAGAGTGGTGGGCACATGGAACCGCCTTCCTGGAGAGGTTGTGGGGTCTAAAACAGTGGATGAATTCAAACATGCATGGGACAGACATAAGGCAATTATAGTGGGGGTCATCAGGAAATAGGCTGTTGGTTAACTAGAATCTGAAGCTTATCCAGTAGGTAGGGGAATGGGCAGACTGGTGGGCCAAGTCGTCCTTATCTGCCATCAAAGTCTATGTTTCTATGTTTCTGAAATCTCAGTGGAGTTAGAAGAGTTTAATAAATGGCTGGAGGAGACAAAAGAAAAATTAGCAGATTATAAAATCTATTTGGGAGACTAAAATGAAAGAATTCCAATGGGACACAATTGACTATAGAGATAATAAAGTGTACATGTATAAAAATGCAAAAAAGTGACCACATTAAGGATGTCATCACTACATTTTTAGAAAATGACTAGTGTATGTTGGTTAAGAGACTGGGAGTCTTCAATGTTCACTAAAGAATATCCACATACCCCCTTTTATACTACCTCAAATCCATAAACATCAAGAATACCCACCAGGAAGGCCAATTGTCTCTGAGATTGATTCAGTCCTTGAGCCGCTGTCCCAGTATGTGAATTTCTAAATACAACCCATAATTGCAGCTATCCCACATACTGTATATACAGCATACAACCCATGTATTACACCTTATTAAGGAGCTTAATAACATAACGGATATGGGAGATGTAATCTTGGTCATCACAGATGTTAAGAACTTTATAGTTCCATTCCACATGAGGGCAGTTTATCTGTGATAGGGAAGATATTAGACACTAGACCCCAAGGTTTGAGACCAAACACCAAGTTACTACAGGATATTGCTAGGATAGTCTTGTATCATAACTATTTCCAAATTTGAGAGCTAGTTTTATGCCCAAGTAAAGGAATAGCCATGGGTAGTACCATGGCCCTGGTTATTCTAACTCCAATATATCTGACTTTGAGCTAAAGTATATTTTAACATCTGCACAAGACAGTAACATCTATAAACACAAAATCCTACTTAGGAGGCATTTTATTGATGATTTTCTTTTACTATGGGGAGATGATGAAGCTGCCTTAGAAATTTTTCTGCAACATTTGAATACTTGAGATCCAAAGCTGTGATTCACAGCTAACAGTAACAGGGATCACATTATTTTTAGATATCTGCATAATTAAAAACAGTTCAAGGATTGAAACAAAATTATTCAACAAACCCACTGCTGGAATACAACTCTACATGCAGGCAGCTTTCACCCTAGGAGGTTCATTAAGAGTATTCCATTTTCTCAGCTATTAAGAGCCAAGTGGAATTGCAGCCAGTCTACATATTTCTTGAAAGAACAATTTGTTATAATTGACAGATCTAAGAACAGAGGGTATAGTAAGTCAGTATTGGAAGAAGCAAAATGAAAGTAGGAGGGATATTATGAGAACAAGCTCTGATACAGGAGACAATAACAGACATACATAGTAAGAGTTAACATTCAATACAACACACTGGGGCCGATTCTCAAAATCTGAAGCAAGCTATGTCAAAGGCAGCTTGAGCCAATTGACAGTGTGCCAGGGACCATGCACCTGATTCTGTATTGAGCAGGGTCCTGGTGGCAAAGTCCCATGACTTGTGGCAACTTTGGCGTGTGCCAAACAGAGGGTGCATCTGGACAGGTTGCTGCAAGCCACGGTGGCCATGCGGCAATGGAACTAAGCATTCCCTGCTGGTCTAGCAGCCCCTACCCAATCCCTGTATTATTTACATACCCTGGTGGACTAGCAGACCTCCCATCCCTGTATCATTAAAATATTCCCTGGTGGTCTAGCAGACACCCTGCCCAATCCCTGTATCATTTAAATATTCCCTGGTGGTATAGCAGACTTCCCTGTTCCCCATATCATTAAAATATTCCTTGGTGGTCTAGCGGGCCCTCAACTGATCCCATATCATTTAAATATCCATGGTGGTCTAGTGAACCCCGATCTCCATATCATTTACATATTCCTTGATGGTCACTGCTCTGATATGCCTGAATTTATATATATTCATTATCTGGTGGTCTAGTGGACCCACCCCAGCAGGCAGTGCCCCACAACCTGCTACCCCATCCTGAAACCAAGATGGTGACTTGTGCAGCCCAGTGTTCACTACCATGGCCAGCCACCAACTGAGCTCTCAGTAAGCACATACTGTGTACAGTACGCACTCAGTGATTGACAGACCACTGAGCTGTCAATCAATAGGCATGTACTGAATACAGCGCATTCTCACTGAGGCTCAGTCAGCAACTGGCCATGGTGGTGAAATCAGTAGAGCTATGCGATGCTAGCTCCATTTGGGATGGGTGCAGTGGTGGTGGGACACTGCTTCCCAGAGTGGGGATGGAGGGGCCACTAGACCACTAGGGAATGAGTATATAACTAATTAGGCATATTGGGGCAGGTGTGCCTCTAGAACATCAGGGAAATATTTTAATGATACAAGGATCAGGTGGGGGTCTGCTAGACCACCAGGGATGTTTTACTTTGCATACCAGGGATCGGTGCTTGGGGGGTCCACTACATCACCAGGGACTTATATTAATAAATGGGGATCTTAACTCCTTCTAGTATGCTCTAAGGTTTCTGGAATGTTGTTTTTCAGTTCTCCTCCTTCTACTTTTCTCTATCCAAAATGTTTTTTTTAATTTTGTCAACATTCCTGTTATATTTTAATAATGTTGTGATTCTATTAAGTAATAAAACATATTAAATAAAAAAAATAAAAAAATAAATGGGGGATCAGGGCTGAGGAGGAGGGACCACAGCATTGCTCAACTCTCCCAGAGGGCACAGTTCTAAGTACCCTTAGACCCATCTTGGCTGGTCTAACCATACTTAGAAATTTGCCCTCTGAGAAAGTTTTGAGAATCCTGATTTAGGGATTTGGCAGCCTGCATCTGCCACAAGCCCTAGTACCATACCGCAGCCCATTTGTGCCACTCCGGATGGCACAAGCACCATTAGTTCACACAGCCTGCAGTTGATGCAGGCTGCTTTAGAAATCACTCCCAGTGCTTCATTTTACGTGACAGGGCACTTTGCTCAATTCCTTGTAGTGCAAACCCCTTGAACCATGCCTCTGAGAATCGGGCCCACTGTGTTCAAATTAGAGGTCTGCAAAACGGAGAGGTTTTCGTTTTGTCAAATCACCCCAGGTACTGGTTATGGTTATGGTTTTGGATTCATGGCAAATATTCATTCAACATAGAACATGGCCTCTACCTTCATTTTGAAGTGTAATATAAAGGAAAACAGATTAAATTTTGTAGAAATACAGTTTAACAGCATGGCAGCTATAGTAGCAAGGCCCAGCTTTCAGTAAATTCACTGGAAATTATGTATTATTTTGAGCCAGTGCTAAAGCTGAAGAAGCACATAGTTTCATTTGCTTGCAGTCTAAATTCCTAGCAGTAAATAACAGGAGACAAGGCGCATTGAATACAGGGACATAGACTGAGGTAATGTAACAGTTGAGTATAGCAGTATAGCCTGGCATTATAACCTGGAGGTTAGAGCAACAAGTTGTGGCTGAGCTTGGTCCAGCAGACCTGGGTTTGCTTTCCCACAACCTTCATTTGTTTGCCCCAATATTGTGTGACTCTGAACAAGTCAGTACTTACTGTATCTTCTCCAGTGCTCCTGGATCACCCCTGAAAACAGGCACTTGTGCCTAGTGGGCCTTACCTGGTTATCAAAGAATCACACACACACACACACACACACACACACACACACACAAGCAAACTCTGGCTACCTTGTTCAGTCTGTTAAGCAAGGTGTGCACTGCTAAATAAAAGTGACTTGACATGACTGAAGGAGGGTAACAGGACAGCAGGACACATTAAATGACAGGTGATGGTCTGAGATTATTTTTTTAAAACATGTAAGCGTGCACACACAATATATTGGACCCTCCTGATTTTTATTTTTATTTTTTTGGTAAGTTGACTTTGTTGTTTGTGTTGCCAGCGATGACCCCCACAGTTTTGACAATTTCTTTTTACTCAATCGGAATGTGTATGCATGCTAATTTTTATTTTTTTTTGGTAGTACAACTCCATGAAAAGTCATACTGAGGTAGCACTGTGATTTGTGAAAGAGAATACCCACTTTTAGGTAGTGTTTGTAATTTTTTTTCTTTTATAGATGACTGATTATCAATTCAAGAGCAGCAGTTTAGTCAGAAGTCAGAATGAGGTTAGATGTTATCCAAGATAAAGACTTGGGGCCAGATTCCAAAAGCACTGGAGTAAGTTGCACCAAAGGCTACTTGCCAAATGCTGATGCACTGGGGACTCTGCACCTGATTCCCTATTGGCCAGGATCCAGCATCTATGCCCCACGACTTGTGGCAACCCAAGTGGTGCACCACTGGGAGGATGCAACTGAACAGGGTGCCACAGGCCACAACAATGCTCACTGACAGGGTACATGCCCCTGCCCCAATCCTGAATGGCAGCACTAAGCCCTGCTGGGATGTCACCCCAAGCCTCGATACCCAATCTTTGCCAGATGATTCCCAGTCATATACCCAAGACTGTAACACTGTATGGTAGTGCTGTCCAGTAGCCCAGTGGTCTAGTGGTCCCCCCCCACCCAGCAGTGCCAGCCCACCCGGCCCCAGTGCAATGCCAGTGACTGGCACAGCCCACCTCTCATGACCATGGCCAGCCACCAACTGAGAAGTTTGTATAAGCCCATACAACATAGTATGTGCTCAAGGAATGACAGTGGCATGAGGGTGGGCTGTGCCAGTCGCTGGCATGGTAATGGGGAACGGGGTGGGCTGGCACTGCTGGGTGGGGGTCACAAGACCATCAGGGCTACTGGACAGCACTAACATACAGTAGGTTGGCATTGGATATATGACCGATCATTAACTGGTGGAGTTTGGGACTGGGTGCCAGCCCATCAGGGCTGATTCCTACATCTCCCAGGATCAGAGCTGGGGGCTACATGTTTTAAGGGGCACAGTTGGTGGCACATTGCCACAACCCCAGTGGGCAGCAAAGTACAGGTGCACCAGCTCATAGCTGGCATAATTGTTCTTTGTTGAATGTTCACTGGGGTTATTTTGAAGTTGCACTGTGGGGTTGTGGCAGTTGCCCTTTGAGAATAGGGGTGCAGATGCTGCCATATACCCCTGTTGCACCAGGTCACTGCTGGGTCTGGGTGCACTGTTCATGGAAGGCCACATTGCATGGGTAGCCTATGCCTTGTCACAGGCTGCCTATCAGAATACCCAGGTCACATCTATTGGAGTAGCTGCTACTTGCGTCCCTCATGTTGGATGCAAGTCACCTTGAGTATGCACAGGGCTTTCAGGATCAGGCCCCTTGGTGCATAGGGTACCTAAACTGGAAGACATCTACCACAAATCAATACAGTCATTTATACATTTAAGTTAACTTTACAAATAAAAGATTGAAGAAAAAATGTGAGAGTGTGAAATTCTTTCATATGTTCCATGGAGTCAGAGAGTGGCCCTAGATTTTGCAGTCTTGAAAGACAGCAGTTCAGTAGAAGAAATAAAATGGTGACTGGCTTGAGACAGGACAAGAATGAAATGAGAGATAGGCTGATGCAAAATTGACATTCCCAAGTGCTGGGCCAGTAGTACTGCCATTCTTCTTCAACACCACACCAATAGGCTCATCATCACTACTGTCAGAGCAGTGTTTTGGAAGTGCCTCTGAGTATCCCTGAAATACACCCTAGTTTAGTTTAATAAAAGTTAGAATTTCAAAGTTTCTCGAAGGAGTTTTCTCCTCTTAGTACTAGCAACATAAGCCAGCAGTGCTAAATGTTCTTTCTGAAAAGACACTTGTTGCTGGGCAACTTAAATAGTAAAGGGCCACTTTTGGTAATGCTGGCCAGACCGCACTCTTTTGTGCCAATACTGAAGTAGTGGGTCATCCTGAACATTTATCTTTCTGGGATACTTTAAAAATATCCACCATACTGCTTGCTGAGAAGCTTCTGATGCCAGACGTAACAGCACTGTCTTCTTCTGTGTCATCCAGTCCTGCCCAAATGTTGTCCATGGAGGCACCATACAAACTGGACCTGGGTTCTGACTCATAATGCAAGACTTTTCTTATTCTTCTGTCTTCACTGGGATCTGTTTCTTTGAATGGAGCATGGCTATTTTCATGATGAGAAGCTGCAGCACTTTTAGTTGTAGTTTCTGTTGTAATTTTAGTGCCACTTTATTGATGAGCAGTTCTTTATAATGGTTGAAGTCTACACTACCAGATTGGAGAAGACCTGGCAAACTATTTATTTTATTTATTTTATTTATTTGTTTGTTTAAATCTCTGATTACATATACCTTTGAGCTAAGAGCTCTTTTACAAAGGTTCCACGTCGGTAGAAAGGGCAACAGATTAAACAGGACAGCAAAGTGCGGTACAATAAAGTGTAAATAGGAGTTAAAAAATCATAATGGGCACAAATTCATAATGACAGTCAATGTAAAACAACAGAGACACATCATGCTAATCAGTTTCAGGCACAGAAAAATGCATACAGTACATTGATATTGGCCAGCAGGCTTTGTCAAGACAGACAGGGCACAGGGTGTAGGAACAGATGTGGGAGGGTGGGCTGGGAAGAGTAAGAGAGGGGTAAGAGGGAGGACATGAGGAGGTGGGGCAAAGGTAGGGGAGGAAGTGTGAAGAGGGGTGGGGATGCAGGAGGTAGGGTAGGAGGCAAGAGTGCTAAGTTACTATGAAAGAGGTTGATTGCTAAGGTCGAGGTTTGGGAAAACATGGTTAAGGGAGACAGTCATTGGTGCTAGCTATAGAGAGTAGTGACCAAAGCTTGGATTTGAAAGGACCCAGCTTAGTTTTGGAGAAGATGTCACTGTTTTATTTTATTTTATTTATTTAGGTTTTGTTGACTGGGTAAGTGCACTAGACAAATCCTGCCTGTTTTCAGGCATGACCGAGGAGGGATGTTGAAAGCATTCATCCAGAGGGCCCTCTATGTGAATGATCTTTGCCCTTTGGTGGTTAGGGATGAGGGACCTGTAGGAGCTGAGATTCAGAAACCTCAGGTGTGGCGTGCATTATGAGGGGCTTAGAAGATCTTGTACTCCAGGTGGCAAGAGGCCTAAGGTTTTCTTGACCATCACATACGTTTGGTATTTGATGTGTGTTTAAGCTGTAGCCAACCAGTTAGGGCATAGAAGTCACACGAGTGTGTGAGATGGTAGGCTCCTGAGATGAGACAACTTGTCTTGTTAAGAGCAGTGGAGATCTGCCAGAGGGTGGTATCAGTTGCAGAGCCATAGATAATCATTCCATAGTCAATTACAGAAATAATAGAGCTCTTTACAGCTATCCTTAAGGCTTCAGTGGTCGGAAATCAACTGTGTCTGTAGAGTAGACCAATATGAATATTACTGCTTTTACAACATTATCTATATGCACCCCCATATGATAGGTTGCTGTCTATGGTGACTCCAGGATACTTAAAGAATTGTACCTGTTTGAGAGCAGTACCAAGGCAGTTATGATAGTGGAAGATGTAGTCTGTGGTTGTTATGGGGCTGCTGAAGAGCATAAGCTTAGGTTTTGTATAGTTTAGTATCAACTTCTGATGACTAAACCATTTCTCTACTAAGGCAAGTCTGAGTTGTAGCTGGTACTCAAGGGGTATAGGGTCTGGGTTAGTTGTGTAAATTACAGCATCATCTGCAGAGAGTAGGATTAGTTCAGGGCAGGAGTTTGGGAGACTGTTTAGAAAGAGACTAAATAGGGTGGGCCCAGGATGGACCCTTGATGAACCCCAGAGTGAACAGATCTTGAGTCAGAGAGGACATTGACAATTTTGACTTGTTGAGGGCGTTGTCCAGATAACTTTAAACCAAGTAGTGGAGTCAGAGGAGAGCCCTGCATTAAGTAGCTATTCCAGTAGTAGAGGGTGATGGACCATGTTGAATACTTTGTCAAGTTTATGAAGGCAGCACCAACTAATTGACCATGGTCCAGGGAGCTGTGTATAGAACCGGTGAATTTCATAAAGGTTGAAGTGGTGCTATGCCTTTTCTGAACCCATGTTGTTGGGCGCATTAAATCTTATGTTTATCAAGAATTCAGTGAGCTGGTCGGCTACAATGCATTCAAGAGCCTTAGAGAGAGGTGGTAATATGGAGATAGGCTGGTAGTTCAAGTGAAGAGTCCTGTCTCCACTATTGTAGACTAGGTAACTATG